>ML660201.1:13604504-14924021 GCA_007570785.1 Antilocapra americana
TGTGTGTGTGTGTGTGTGTGTGTGTGTGTGTGTGTGTGTGTGTGTGTAGAGGAGGGTTGGGGAACATTGCTCCCTAATCTCCTCCTGACTGAGGCGGTTCGTGACAACCCAAATTGAAAGTGAACCCACAACAAAATCGGGGATGCCAAGATGAGATGACCTGTTGTTGTTAATTAGGCTCAAAGCAGAAAAGACAACTGCCAAGGGCTGCCTCCACCCAGAGTAGGATTTCTTTGCATGTAGGTGGCAAAGTGGGGCGGATGCAGTTTCCGCGGAAGGAAAGTGGGCGGCTGCATTGCTGCATCTAGCTGCAGTTCAGCTAGGATATGGAAACCCAGCCTCAGTAGTTGTACTTTTTGAATCTGTCTGCTTCCGGTTAGGTCCTAGCCCCACAGAAATCAGACCCTGCCAACCCACAGGGTAAGCTATGATTCCTCATTTCCCGTACATCCCTGCCTTTGCAACTTCACATTGTCAGCCCCCAGTGTGGGATAATCAGAAGGGCAGGATAAAGACAGAAGCGCCAGCAGAATCTGTCCCCCAAGGATTTAAATTCTCATCTTCCTTGTGACTAGTGGAGCTTCCTGGGTGGCTCAGATGGTAAAGAATCTGCCTGCACTGTGAGAGATGGAGGTTCAATCCCTGGGTTGGGAAGATCCCCTGGAGAAGGAAATGGCTACTCACTCCAGTATTCTTGCCTGGAGAATTCCATGGACAGAGGAGCCTGGCGGGCTACAGTCCACAGAGTCGCAGAGGCAGACACAACTGAGCGACCTAACACTTTCACTTCCCTTCCTCGTGACCGGTGTGTGCTGTGTTCTTATTTCTCAGCCTGTTCTTCAGCTTGATTGGGAGGATTTGGTTTCCAATGATTCTCTTATTGTTCAGCATAGGCGCTTTAATGGGAAGTTGCTGAGTAATTTTACGGTTGTGTAGGTAACAATTAACACATCTGTCCAGCAGTCATTGTGAAGGAAGTTTCCATGTTCAAAGTCTAGTAGATTAAATTGGTTTTCTCTTCCAATACCAGGAACCAGGCTGTTAACTGGACTTTGGTGCTGACTTGCTTTTGAATCATTTGGTTACCAAATTTTTTAGTGTTTAAGCTGATTTTTTTTAAAGACATCGAATCAGAAAGAAATTCTTGCAGGAATGCTTAGAACATGTGTGAAAATTCTCTTCCTGTGACAAGCAGGTGAATCCCAAGGGCAAAGAGAAGAGAGGCTGAGTTGTGTTGGGCTCAACTGTTCTCACTGTTAGTTAATAGCATTTGGACCCTCTGTTTATCCCCACAACAGCCCCCTGTGAAAGGGTTACCATCCTCATTTTATAATGAAGAGACTGAACTCTTATGATTTCCCCAAGATATCACAGAGCAAAGAATCAAGTTTACAGGTCTGTCTGACCCAAAGTCCCAGCTCTCTCACCAGAGCCTTATCTTTGAGACATTTCCCATCTATCTAGATCTATTGCCCACTATTTCCAAGTAATTCAAGATTGAACAGACTTGCTAAAAGATGCTTGGGGAAAGAAGTCATTCTCATACATTTATACACTGGCATTGAACTGTTTATAAAATTTTAACTTGGTATCCTTTTGGTCAATAATTTGAAAACATCAAACATGATGGCTGACAACTGAGTCTGTTCCTCAGAGGATCGCTTTGCGTGCAGCAGTTCATTCATTTCTCAGGTCCATTTCAGAAGTGGCACGAGTTTTTCAATTCTTGGTCTGAAAAGTTTGTGTTGCTGCCAATTCTGGGCTTTTCATAGCCAACATTTAAGGAGGTACTTCTATAGCAAGAATAAAATGAAACGGCTTGAGTTTCTCCCTTCTGTATCCAGGGAATTTGGGAAAGCAGTAGGGAGTGGGCAGCCTGCCAGTCTATGAGAGGAAGGGTGACATTTCCTGCCAGTGTCTGGAGGCTGGAGGACTGTGGCCAGAACATAAGTCACGTCCCTTGTGACTGACCCAGAAGCCCACTGGCCCCTCTCACTTCCCCAGACCCTCCTCCACCATCCAGCTTTGTTGGCTCACCGTCCGGGTAAGAGAGAACCAGCCTCCCTGTCTTGTTATCACTACCACTGGGAGCAAGGACGGATGTTGGGGAAGCCTGTGGGTGAGGCCGAGTCTTCCTCACCTATAAGAGGGAGCCATACCTCCCTGCCCAGGCTACCGTGAGTCTTCAACAGGAAACCCGTGGACTGCTGGGCCACCCGGCACAGCCAGCCTTGGTGAGAGGTGGTCACTGCAGCAGGAGCATCACCAGAGCCCCCAAACGTGGCTCTCCTCCTCCGCAGACCCAAGCTCACAGTCTGTCTTTGATAAGAATCCCAGATCTTCTGGCGTTTGGAGGGAGTGCCAAAGTGAGCGTTTACACTGCCGGGGAGGTCAACGTGGAGTCCCCGCCTGCAAAGGTGATTTCAGAGGCAGTTGTAAAAAGCAGAACTGTCAGGTCAGAGGGCTCCAGGGCATTTCCCAAGACTTAGTCTTCTGGTACTTTTTCCTGATCAAAAGGATTCTTCAATTTCAAAAATCAAAGTAAAATCTCTGGCAAAACGCCAAAATAGAGTTGAGCATCTCTGTCAGCAAATTTCACTTCCCCAAGAACCATCTCCACAGGCAGAAGCACTGGTGGTAAGTAGGAGCCAAAAGATGTGGGGCCCAGGAGTCCTGCCTCAGCTTAGACCTCCATCGGGAGGTGGGCAGGATGGGGTCTGGTCCCCAGAGTATAGGTGTAGGGAGAGGTCAGGAGGGGCGTTCCTCCAATATTAGGAAAGTGTGGGGACTTCCCAGATGGCTCAATGATAGAGAATCCGCATGCCAGCGCAGGAGATGCACGAGTCAAATGTTCAATCCCTGGGTCAGGAAGATCCCCTGGAGAAGGGCGTGGCAACCCACTCCAGTATTCTTGCCCGGGGAATCCCATGGACAGAGGAGTCTGGCGGGCTGCAGTTTATGGGGTCACAAAGATTCGGACACGACAAGTGACTGAGCTCACATATTGGGGAAAACCTGAGGAATGCAGGTTGGAATGGATTCTAAGCAAATTAAACGAAGATGAAATAGTCTGAATGTAGTATGTTCGCCCAAGCAGCTGGAGGTGGCTCTCAGAGATGGCTTTGTTGGTTGGCTGAACGTTGGCCGCAGCAGCTCTACGTTGAGTGCACTTCTGGTGTGTCCCTGGCATATCACAGAAGGCGCTAGAGGCTTAGCAAGGTTGGCAGGTTGGAGTGCATCTATCACGTGCGCCCTGCACACCCGCTTCCCACCTTGTCCCCAGACCAGACTCGGAGGACACTCCCTGCTCAGGCCCTGAGAAGCATGTTAATGGTGGGGTGAGCGGGCACTAGCCACTCTGAGGAGTGGCTCGCCGTTCAGCTCTGGGGTGGCCGAATTCTGCAGGCTGGGCACGCTGGGGCGAGGCAGCCACTGCGATACTGATTTCGATATGGATGATGAGGGTCACCGTGTGGCAGAAGGCACAGCAGAGTTACCAGAGCCAAAACTGGGGTCCACTCAGCCGCATGCGGTAAACTGTATCTTACGGACACGTGGTCTGTGAAGGAAAGTGTGCTGTTTACTGTAAGGCGCCAGACAGGGAGTCTTGGACAGTTAATGCTGCAAAAGCCCAACGTCCCCGATAGGTTTCAGCAAAGCGTTTCTAAAGGCCAGGCAAGCGAGGGGAGACCCAGGGTATGTGATTAGCTCATGCACAATTCTGGGATTGGTGGATGGTGAGGTCAAGGAAAAAGGCAGTAAGTTGTTGCAAATATTTCCTGATTCGGCCAGACTCCAGAGGGGATGTGTCAATTTCTTTCATCTGATGAGGGTTTTTTAGTGTCTGCAGAACAACTCAGGAACCGTGTATGGGTGCTGTTATCTAGGTACGTCACAGAGGAGCTACAGCAGAGAATATGGGGGAGGGGTGTGTTCCAGGAAGGTGCCAGAGGGTCCTGCTCAGTTACGGGCACGGTCGCAGCATTACCCAGGGGCCAGCAAAACTCTTGTTCAATATCGCTGATCAGTTCTCCTGCCAACATCATTTGTAAAGTGTTTCCTTACGCCATTATTTCTCTTTGCTTTTACTGTTGATACCTAAATATCCTGTAACCTGTCCTAGCTATAAATCAACTGAGCGCTTCTACTTTGATCCCCTTTTCTCTCTATCCCTCATCTTTGTCGTTGGAGAAAACCACGTCCCAAAACATAATGGGTTCTACCAACGTGTCATCTCTGGCATACTGAACCGAGTGCAAGGAGTGCGATTGAGAAGGCATGTCCCAAGTGTTCAGCACTCCTCCAGGGCTCCCCAAGGAGGGCTGGAACACCCCACGGCCTTGGCTGGTGAGCTGCCGATGCCATTCACGATCGTGGCTGTGTGTGTCAAGCCCCAGGAGTCGCTCTCTCACTCCCTCTAGTGGCCAAGGAGAATAAGTGCTGCTGCTCTCTGCATTTTACAGATGAGGAAACTGTCAGCTGATCGCTGAAAATCTCTCTCACTGACCTTAACTCTTCCACCTCAGGCAACCAGGGTGTGTCTGTGAGAGTCCCCCCGGACCTCCAGCCACACTGCCCTCTATTTGATGAGCACGAGGTGGCCAGACACTCAGGCCAGACCCCAGCCACGAAAGGTGGGCAGTGTTTTGGCAGAGGTTGGGGGGAACATTTTGCAAATGGCAAAGCCTTCCTTAGACATATGGCCTTGTTCAGTTATAATAACCCAATTTCCTGTTATACGTGATGCAGCTGAAGCTTGGGGTAGATGAGTAAGTGGCCAGGGTCACATGGGGGGAAGTGACCACAATTCTCGCCTTCTGACTCCAGGGCTTCCTCTAAAGAAGCAAAGTCATGATCCCGTGTCCTTCCGTAAGCTCACCATAGTCCTATTAACAGAGGATTCAAGTGGAAAAGGCAGTAAGTCATGTCGGAAAAGGTCTCCCCACGTTCTGGCTGTCACCGTGATGAGGCTTCCTTCCAAGTCCTGAAGCGCAGCCCTCTGTCCTGAACTTCCTGCTGACTCAGTCTGAATAAGTGCTGCGGCCCAGACAAGCTGCCTCATCCTTTATCTCCTTTTCACTAGGCTAGTCTGAACCCATTATAGGAGTAAAGGAAATATAAAGCATTAACTATTAAAATTTGCTTCAAAGAAAAGTTAAAAAAAATATTTACAAAATATGTATGGCCCCCACCAACCTGTGATTTTCATCAGTGTTAACAGGCTGCCCCCAAGAAAAGTTTGCTTTGGGCCCCATTGCTTCAGCTTTCCCCTCTGCAAAATGGACACAAAGCCACGATCCAGTCTCCTCTCCATTTTTATTACCTGTCAAGGATGAGGGGAATGGAGGTCAGGAGTATCTTCAGCTGAAAAGACAAGCTTTGCAAAGGGTCTTCTCATATCCCCCCCATTTCTCTCCAGCCTGCCTTCAAAGTCTCCTCCCCCCACCCCAGCTTCTCCAGAGACCCCGGGTCTGCAGCTTTTGCCTCTGGGAGTAAGGGGGCAAAGAAGTGGCATCAGCTAGGTTGCAGGCTTGGTGCTTGGTCTAAAGAGTACTGTGTCATCGTCCTGTCTGTCTTTTCTCCCTACTAATGTGGAATGAGGTGAGGGGAGGTGGGGTGGGTGAGAGTGCCCGGGCCCTAAACTGGAGACTCGTCTACTTGCCACCTATGCTTAAAGACACATTAAAGAAAAAAGCATGTCACTAGAGGCTTGAGTCAAACAAGAGCTTAGAGGCACGTAAGGGTGCTGTGATAATGTTAGCTGTGCCTGTCTCTCTGTCTTAAAAAACACACATGTGCAGAAGAGAATCTGGCGGTGAGGACCCAGGCTGGCAGGATTCCCCACCTTCAGGCCCACCTCCCACACACCTGCAGTTTTTCAGCCGGGAGTTAAGAGAGCAGGTCAGTGGTAAAGGGGGATCATCCTTTCTTTTGTCTTTTGTAAAGCAACAATCAAACTGAGCACATTTATTATACAATGTTATGTGTACACCTAGCAGATATTCCCAATCTCTACATCAAAGTATTATTTTCAAAAGTTAGAAACCCAACAATGCAAATATAAGACAAATACATGATGAAGATCTCTGAGCCCGTTAATAACCAATCCAGTAAACGGGCATTTTGAGCCACATAGTCTGTGAAATTCAGCTGAACCTCTTTGAAATGCAGCAAAGGTTGCCTTTGCTGAGTCTGAAGTTAGTGTGACAATGACTGTGACTGTTTTCTGGAAATTTCTTGCGGAATGAAGGAGGCTGGATATCCTGGTTTGTGTCCAGAATGAGGACAGAGAGGCTCAGCAGCGCCTCCAGGTCAGTAAGGTTTTTTCTGGGCCTCAGGATTGGGGCTCTGAGTTAACTGTAGCCATGGCTGAGGGCAAGACACATATCTGATTTTGCGGTCCAAGGGTATTGTTGTCCTTGTTTTAGCAAGAAGGAAACTGAGGTGCAGAGTGAAGCCAGAGCACGTGGGCAGCAGCAGCAGGCTCTGTGAGTGCAGCAAGCTCAGACAGGGGACAGGTCTGGTATTGGGTGCGTCTTTACACCTGCGCTGATGGCCACCCTCCCAGGGCATCTACATCCTTGGGGGGAAGGGGTTCTTGATCTTTTCTCTGCTGTGGACCTCTTCTCATCACGCTACCTTTAAATGCTTAAGGTAAAATATCTAGGGTTTCAAAAGTGCTTTGAGCAAAATCTCAGGGATATTTGTCTAGGTTGTTGTTGTTTAGGTGCTAAGGCATGGACTATAGTCCACCAGGCTCCTCTGTCCATGGGAGTCTCCAGGCAAGCATACTGGAGTGGGTTGCCATTTCTTCCTCCAGGGGAATCTTCCTGACCGAGGGATCAAACTCGTGTCTCCTGCATTGCAGGCAGATTCTTTACACCGAGCCATCAGGGAAGCCCTATTTGTCTAAGTAGTCCTCATTTAATTTGATCAGTTAAAAATTAGAGACATTTTTTAAGTAGTATTGCCAAAGAAAAACTGCATGGACCCCCACCCCACCCCCAAATTCTATCCTCTGCCTCGGCCCACCCCACCTTCCTGCCCCTCTGAATAATGCCCTACCCCAGGCATGCAAGCCCCTCCACCGGCAGGAAAGCTGCCATGGCCCCCAGACTAGAAGGCACCTTCGAGGTGTGGTCCATGGGGCCGGAGTCCAGAGGGCTTCACTAGCTGGCCTGCGTCCTCGTTCAGGGTGTAACTCAGAATGCAGACATTCTCATAAGCCGCTTCCTCATTATCTTCGTGAGTATTTTCTGGTGCATAGAGATAACTCATTCTGTTCAGAAGCAGAACCTCCCTTAGCTACTGTGTTAAAATCACGTTTCACTCAAAGGTTTCCTTCCGGCAAGACTACATTAGTTGCTGGTTTTTTAATTTTTGTTGGAGTATAGTTGTTGCAGCGTTGTGTTAGTGTACAGTGAGGTGATTCAGTGATACATATATTCATTCTTTTTCAGATTATCTCATATACAGTATTACAGAATATTGAGTAGAGTTCCCTGTGCTCTACAGTAGTCCTTACTGATTAAGTATAGTAATATGTATATGTCAATCACAACCTAATCACTTCCTTTCACATTTCCCGTTTGGTAACCATAAGTTTGATTTTGAGATCTGTTCATTTGTTTTGTTAAAAAATAAATAGTGTCATGTTTTTAAAATTAGATTCCACCTATAAGTGATCCCTGGGTTGGGAAGATCCCCTGGAGAAGGAAAAGGCTACCCACTCCAGGATTCTGGCCTGGAGAATTCCATGGACTGTACAGTCCAGGGGGTCACAAAGAGTCGGACACGACTGAGGGACTTTCCCTAGAGGATAACTGGCAGGATAAGGGATATGCTATGGGATCTGTCTTTCCCTTTCTTACTTCACTTAGTATAGTCATCTCTGGGTCTGCCCACGTTGCTGCAAGTGGCATTATTTCCTTTTCTGTAGAGCGAAGAGACTTCAGACCTGTGGTGACAGACGCCTCAAAACCTCGCAAGGGCGCATGCTTGGAGCTCCATGGCCAGGAAGTGCGGGAGGAAAGAGGACTCTCAAAGCAGAAAAAGTAGGTCTGCTGAGAGCCAGAGCCGGCCGGCCAGGCCTGAGGTCTCAGTGCCAGGTAAGGTTTTCAGACAACAACTTCTTTTCTTCCCTGAGAAGAACGGCTTGGGCGAGCCTCCCCGGTGTGCGTTCTGCCTGACAAGAAGCCCTTCTGTCCTCTGTCAGTAGAAACGCCGAGAATAAAGCCCAAGGGGCGCTGCCGGGAGCCGGGTGCTGGAGCCCGACCCCCTCCGCTGGCACCTCTGCCCGGGGCTCCCAGCCGAGCCCAGACAGGGCCTGGGCAGGCGGCAGGGCAGGAGGCACCGTCACCCAGTGGATGCCCCAGCTCCGTCAGTGGGGCAAGGGGCTTCGGGAGAAAATGGAGATGGGTCTGTCTGGTTCATTTGTGAATAGGCGTTTGTCACACGCCAGGTTAGGAAATAACCCTCCCTTTGTCAGCCTGGCTTAATCCTGCCGTTGTCAATGTGTCTTCCGGGACCTCGCAGGGACGGGGTGCTTTCTCGGAAGAAATCCCTTTTCAGAGGGAAAGGCAGATGTACCTCTCTCACCGTGGGCCTGTCCCCGCCAGGAAGTCTGTGTGTCTCATGCACGATATTCAAGGCATCGAGGAAACCTGCTTTGTAACGAATGAAATGCTAGATCTCTTGAAGTCACCCCTTAGGTGGTTTTTGCGTAAGTAGAGGCTTCTACAAACTGGGTTTCTTTAAAGCAAGGGGTTTTTTTTTTCCTGCATTTTGGCTGGTTCCTAAAACAGAAACAAACAGCATTATTCAGGGAAGGGCAAGAAGGCTTAGCCTGCTCTGAAGAAGGCCTGTGGGATTGTCACCCAATTATCACCACCCCCCACCCCCCAAACACAGCCCTTCAACCAAACCAGCAACTGAGATGACCATAGGATTTTTCTTCTTTCTTTTTGGCCATGCTGTGCAGTTCATGGGATCTTAATTCCCCAACCAGGAATTGAACCCAGGCTCCCGCAGCAGAAGTGTGGAGAGTCCTAACCACTGGACCACCAGGGAAGTCCCCACAATTTTTTTAATTGTTTTTAATTGTTCCCTAAAGTGTTTTCAAATTCAGTGAAGAATGAGAAAAGCAGGCCCTGAAAGCAAAGTCAAAGCAGGTTTCTGTCAGTTGTATGAAATCGTAACAGTGAAAACCTTTTGAGTAAAGAAACCCAAGTACTTTATTCTATCCTTCTGACAGGACGTGAGTGCTGAGGGCAACCCCAGAACCACCCAAGAGGCAGGAATGAGCCAACTTGGATTTGGCTAAAAAAGAAAAGGAAACACACATCTAAGCACCCAATTCACATAGCAGTAGGAAAGGAGAAATGATAAACTCCCTCTATGATGCTAAGTCTTAAGGGCAAAAGTGAATTTTTTGACAGTGAATCAACACCTCAGAGAAGCTTCCTGCAGCCCTTGGCATGGAGCAACCTCTTCTCAGACGTCGTCAGGAGCTTATTATTCTGCTGTCGGTCTTTATTTTCCTCTGACCTCTCCCCCAAGAAGGCTGCACTCAGCTACAGCAGTCGGTCCCGAGGAGGAGCTTCGCCTCTGAGAGGTTAATCACGAGTGGGGATGTGTGATTGATCCTGCCACCCGCAAAGCAGGGGGAACCTGAGGCCGTCTTTTCTGCACTAAGCAAAGTTCAGAGCTGTTTGAGTTCCGCTAGGTAAGCAGGACTCTCCAGACCCGAGCCAGTAAGCTGCCCGCTCAGCAGGAATGCACGCCCTGGCCACGCACAGGTGTGCCTCAGTGGACACACGGAGGCTAGAGGGTCAGAGCTGCTCATTTTTGCAAATAGCCTGACTCCATCAGGTTTTAATTAGCATGAAGTATTGCAAACCCATTCTGTTCAAGAGGTTGGCAAATGAAAATCGGATTAAGATCTGTCCTATAAACTTAGGCTGTATGGGTTTTTTCCTAATCCCAGCTAGAGGCTAGGATATCCTAATTTTTGCCGAAAAGGAGTCTTGAGTATTTTTTTTTTTTTGCCATATCCTACCCCTTCCCCTAAAAAAAAAAAAAACCGTAAGAACACAATTCACCCAAAAAATAAAGGGAACGGGAAAATAATTGCATTTGCTGTGGATGTAACTTGGACCAAATAAATGCTAAAGGGAGTTGGTAATTTGGGAGGACCCTTGACTCAGATGCTCAGTAGAAGAAACAGCGTCACATCACAGATGGATTAGGAAGCCTAGTGGCCCATGGCCTGTGCTCAAACCACAGCTCTGCAGCCACTTTTGAGCTGCAGCTTTGGGTAAGTTCATTGTCATTTCTGAGCCTCTGTTTTCTTTTTATTTAAATAGTAGTTTAATACCTACATTTCTCCATTTCTTCAAAGTAGGAAATCGGTGAAACAGTACTCTCACCTCAGCTAGAATTCAACCAGATGATGACTGCAGAGGATCAAGCCTGGTAACAAGGACCACATAAGCTCTTAACTTACTGTATTGTTAGACTTGATCAGCAGGTCTAGTGGGACCCAGAAGAAGTAGGAGTGTGTTCAGTGGCTGAGTTGCCAAGGGAAGCATGTAATAACAGCGCTTCCCGGCAGTAAAATTCCCCTTTCACATCCAGGGCAGGAAGCCTGTCCAGATCTACTGTCCGGATCTACTCGGGATCAGATAGGTTTCATTCTCTGCCCTCAAGATTATCACGAAAATGTCTAAGTGCTCACGTACATTCTGCTCCGTCCAAACACCGGGGCAATTTTAAACCTGCACACACACACACACCCCTTTACAGACCACTCACACACCTTAGGGCTCTGACTAAAGGCTGATGTCAAAGGGATGGTGGAGCTGAGGGTGTGGGATAAATTATCGTGTAACAGCAATGAGCGTGGCTTCATCTTCTTGCCTTGTATTAGAAGCCAGACTTTGTGCTGCTTCCCCTACCTGATTCTCACAATGTCTCCATGCAGGCTGAGGGGAGATGAGATGGCAGGTGGATGGAGAGGGAAGCCTGTTACCTTGCAGAAGACTGCATAACCCATAAGAGCCGTTACTTACGGGGCGATGACTGTGTTCTAGCAGCGTGCCAGGCAGTTCTCACCTGCTCATTCGCCTTGTCCTCCCCAAACCGCACAGCATCAGGATGGTGAGCGTCTCAAAGGTTGAGTACCTTGTACTGAGCCACATAATAACAGGCCAGAACTCAGTCCCTGGACATCTAATCCCACATCCTGTGCTTATCCACCTAGAACCCCTCTTCCTGCCCACCAAAGCTGCCAGGGGTAACACTCGAGAGACTAGTGGTGGTAGGGAGGCAGCAAAGGGCTTCTCACAGCCAGGTTTCTGTAACTCACCGGCAAGAGAGTGAGGTTTACATTTAGGGTCTGAAGACCCAAAAAGACAGGCTCACGTGGAGTGTGGCTGTGCACTCGGCCCGTGTGCTACAGTAAGCTGCAAATGAGTGTGGTGATGGATGTCACAGTCTCTGCGAACACGCGCTTACCTTTACAGTGTCCGCTCTGTGTGTGGCAGCACCATCCTCAGTGATGAGTGTGTGTGAAGGCCCTGAGCCCCCACGGCGATCCCATGCGGTAGGTGTTGCCCATCCTGTGGAAGAGGAAAGGACTTGCCCGTGGTCACAGAGGTAGGTGTGGTCCAGCCGGGGTTGGAACTTGGGTGATCCTGGCTCCAGCGACAAAGACTAGAAGAGCTGTGGGGCCTGGAGTTGCTTCTCTTGCCTGTGGCAGGTGCACACCTGGCATAGGTGTTTGCAGGTAAGGATGCACCTTTTGTAATAATTCACGTGAATGATTCCACTGGACACTGAAGTGGTGGCACCAGAGAGGAAGAGGATGATGCCAACACCCTCCATTCAGTCATCTTCAAGGCCTTGGAAAAGACGGATCTTTATCAGATTTTTCCTGTTTGAACCCTTCCCACTTGGCATATTCAGCTGCCAGCTGGGTGAGGCTTCTGGAAAGAGTTTGGAGGCCCGCTGAGAGCCTTGACATCCTTGTCTGAAAGGCGTTGGCATTGGCAGCAGTCCAAACACTGTGGTTGACTTTCAAACTATTTAATTGAAACCATATTTAAGGGAAGAAAAGAGAGAGAAGGAAAGGGTGTTGGGTGCCAGAGCAGGAGAAAGATCTTGGCAAAAAACGAAACAAAACCCTTCTGTGCGCTGTTTGCACCATCGGATTGACCAGACAGGGCCACAAAGCTGATACAACAGGATTAGCAAAACTGCATTGTTAGCCGTGGGCGCGGTGTGACACGTGCTATGGCAAAGGCATTTGGCAGGATTAACCTGCCAGGGATAAAGATGTAGCAGACAAGGGGCTGAATTAATGGACTGGCATGACCGAGGAGGGGAAATCTATTTGCATGTGATATTAACTGTGCTAATAAACTCCGGGCTGGGTTCGGCAGCCCTGTCGGTCCTCTCAGAAACAGGGTTTTTTTCATCTTAAAGCCCACCTGGACTCTTCCAGCTAAGACCGGCTAACGCAGGCAGGCTTCCCAGGCTGCCTTTAGACTCGTGTTTGCTGTCATCCTAGAATAAACAAACGCACGTTCTTACATACCCGTGGCAGCATGGGCGCCCACTGACTATGCAGAGTGATCCGCGTACCCCGGGGTTTGAATGCCACAGGGTCTTCGGTTCAGAGGGTGACTGTCTCTGAAAAACAACGAACGATCATTAAGTACGACACACTTGACAAAATGCCTCCTTGGAATGGCTGGTTGTGCCAGATGTGTGTATTCTCATTGCGTGGAAGTCAGGGCGAGCGCAGGGTGAGCAAGCAAGACAGGCCAAGGCATAAATTTTCAGAAGGTGCTCATGGTTCCGCCCGTACAAGGGCAGCCCCAGCACCTGAGAGTAAGTGCCTCGTGCCTCTCATTCTGGTCCTGCTGAAAGCAGCGGTGGGAACAAGGAAGATGCAGACGCACTTAGACACTCACACCCTCATGATGCATAGCTGAGTGTTGGGGGCGGGGACAGGAAGAGGCCGGGCAGGTGAGAGGGGAGGGGACCAAGAAAGATGGGATTACCCTCCAGGTTACTGCTGTGGGCAGCCGGGGACCTCTGCCAGCCTGGGTGGGACAAGAGAGCAGGAATTTTTCCGCCCCTTCCAAGCATCACTGATGAGGGATATTAACTCCTTGTACCCCGCAGGCCCACCACCTTCCTGCTCCTGTTCCTGACCAAGGGAGGCCCGGCCAGCCGAGGGTACCCTGTGCACAGGGCCAGTGGGGCTCCACCTGCCACGTGAGTGAGATTTCATTTTCATCTGAAGATGCTGACTCTATCAGACTCTTATCACCGCACCAGGGTTCATACAAATGTCCACTTTTCACAGAGCCCTAGATTGAGAGCAGCAGTCCCCAAATCTGGATTATCAGAATCCTTGGGGATGGGGGTGGGGGTGGATTCCTGGGCTTCACTTTCAAACCTACTGCAGCAGAAGCTGGGACTGGGTAGGGAGGAAGCCCCGAATCCCACCTCCCCATCCTGAGCCAGCCAGCCAGGTTGGGGGGAAGTCAGCTGCTGGAGAAAATCTGCATTGACCCATGGATACCCTGGGAGCTGGTTGATGAGCAAAACATATCCTATTTCTATTGCCATCATCTTTTTCCAGAAAGAACAGGCAGCAAAATGGTTTGTTGATTTGAGACCTCTGATGTTATAAAGCTTAGATAAATGTCACATCCTTCCAATTGCCTTCACCAAGTGATCATTACGTGACGTTAAAAACACACACACACGCACCCGAATTAGGTAGCTTGACCTTACCAAGCAAATAGTGAATAAGAAGTAATGTAAACAGGCCAGAGTGGGAAATAAAGAGATAAAAGGCTGTGGTTAAAATGGGTGCAGAATTCTGGAACACCAGAAATGTTAAATGCCCCTGGCTTAGCTGAGACACTTTGGAAGCAACAGCAGGTAAACAGGCCCTGAGCAGAGAGCCAGGAGTGGCTGTGATGCACGAGTCCCCTGTTCTGGGGCACGTCGGGGCTGGGGTCCAGCCCCAGGCCACCCACCATGTGGTCACCCGCATACTCCGTTCTGGGGCCGCATCTGCCCAGGAGCAGGGGGACTTGCTTGAGTTCACAGAAGGCTCCGTCCCCAGGAAAGGCCTGATTGTTTACCTTGCCGAAGTTGCTGCGTGCTCTAGCCCTGTGTGTCAGGATCTGAAGGAAAGACAGAGCGGAGATGAGCAGATAAGAGGGAGGTGGGGGGGCGGGGGGGGCGGGACGGGGGCACCCGGACCTGTGTGCTTCTGCTGGACTTTGTACCCTCCTTCCCTCCCCCATCCATCCAGAGTAAAATACAAACTAGAGAGTGGCAGGCTCCAAGTCATGTTTTAGAAGCGCCATTCAGGCTGCAGTAAAGAGTGAACCACAGAGGGACAAGTTAGATGCACAGAGCACTGTCCAGGTGAGAGGTGGGGTGCCGGCAGGGGTAGAGGGCTGGACTGGCCGTGTAGGGTGGCTGTGGAGATGAGAAGATGTCCTTCAGTGGCAAAATATTGGCCATTCTGATGACTCAGAGCAGACACTAAGGACAAAAGTCTACATAGTCTATACCTCTAAGTTTGCGGGGACTTCCTTCATGGGAAGAGCACAGCCAAGCCGCAGGTCCTGCTGTCCCAGCTGCTGGGCGGCACGGGGCACCCCACAATCAGGCTGAGGAGTGGCTGACTCGCCCACCTGCATGGGCACGAGTGTGGTGGGTAGGAGATGGGGGAGGGTGTTCAGATCCACAGAAGCAGGCACACGGGGTGTACGGTGGGGGTGGGGGTGCCAGCTCCACAAGCGAGGAGGGGCAGCCGCAGAAGTGAGGAGCCCCGGGATCTGGGACTTGTGGGCATGATGGGGAGCCTTGGAGAGGTCAGTCCAGACCCGATGGGCCCTCTGGAGGAACCCCCATGGTGTCCCTGTGCATCAGGACACGAGAACCTCGAGGCGCGGAGGTAAGTGAGGCCGTCTGGCAGTCAGCTGTTCATACAGAACAGTTGTGTGTGTGTCCGGAGGACACTTGATGCTCGTTTTCTTTTTCCTTTTCCAAATGCTTAGAAAAGACAAGTTGGACCACTCAAGTCTTAGTTTAAATGATACATTCACCAACCAGCATCCCTTACGTGGCCAAGACTGGGGACCTGAGAGGGAAGCTGGAGTCGAGTGGCCACAGCTCCCCGCACGCTGAACGGTAAGAACCTCAAGAAAGAGGACCAGAGGCCTGGAAAGTACATGACAGAGGAGTCAGATCTGGTCTGGGGGATGGTGTCCAGGAAGGCATTTTGGATTGGAAATCTGAAAGAGGAGTTGGCATTAAACTATGTAAAGTAGAGAATGAGGCATTCCAGGAGGAGAAAGCAGCTTGTGGTGGGAAGGAGTAAGGCACATTTGAGAAATCAGAACAGCAGATAAATAGATGGCCTAGAGTCTGTCATACAGAAGTCAGAGAGGAAAACCAGCAGAGCATATTAATGCATACATATGGAATCCAGAAAAATGGTACAAGTGAGCCTATTACAGGGCAGGAACAGAGTCACAGACGCCGAGAACAGACACGTGGACACAGGATGGAGGGGGACAGTGGGACAAATTGAGAGAGCTGCATTGACACGTGTACACCACCATGCGTAAAAGTGATAGCTGTGGGAAGCGGCCGGGTGACACAGGGAGCTCAGCTCGGTGCTCTGTGGTGGCCTAGAGGGGTGGGGGCTGAGAGAGGGAGGAGATTCACGTTGTGCAGCAGAAACTGACAACATCGTAAAGCAGTTATACTCAAATAAATAAAAAAATGTTAACAGAATTCAAAATATAGAACAAGTCAACAGGGTGTAGATAGAGGGGGAGATGAAAGGTCGACTCTGCTGGCATTCTGCTTCTAACCCCTGGCTGCTCTCTGTCCCCCGCCCCGCACTCCAGAGGCAGCCCGGAGGACCATCGGCTGGCACGGTGCGGTGGGGCAGCTGGTGTTGTGAATCAGGCCGTCGCCAATCAGAGAACGGCTACTTCACAACACCAGGGTCCCACCCCACCACAGGCAGCGCTCCCAGCTCCAGCCCCCATCCAGCCTCCACCTCCGGCCACCGCTGGGGCACCGCCAAGCCCCCAGAACCCACCTCATGCTGTGCGGACACCACTGCGAACATAGGAGCCCCGAGACGGTTTCTCCCCCAACACAGACAGCCCCACTTCGAAATGAAAGGCACTCCCGGCAGCAGCAGCTTCCTGCAGAGAAAATGGAGCCACCAGCTTCCCACGGTGAGGACCGAGTTATGACCCCGGGAGGGTTGGGCACCACTAACCTGCCCCGTTCCTCCTAGTGCTCAGAACACAGCTCTGAGCCGGCCGAGATTCTGATTCATGATGATGACTGCTCTGACCAGGGCAGAGTGGAGGGAAGGGAGGCCCTAGTGACAGGGTGGTGGCTCTGGGGAGAGTCCTGGAGAGACAGGGGGCCCTTTTGTGGCCACACGGACCGGGGACACATCTTTCCTAGATGGTCCCGGCTGCCCTTGAGAACACATGCCCACTGTCAGAACGTGTCCCCACGCTGGACGACCCTTACGAGGCCCCTGCAGGGGCCACATCGGGGGAAGTGTGATCAGTCAGCTGTGCTGACAGGTGGGCTTCCTTTCCCCAGGACCCCACAGCCGGGGACCTGGCAGGGTGGGAAACTGTCAGAGGCCTCCCGAGTTGGAGTGGTGTTATGTTTGAGTACCTAAGTGAAATCTTCCTATGACACGGCTGCTTTTCAGAGCCAGGGGAGGAGTTTAAAGCCGAGAGGCTGGGTTGGCTAGCATACTTTCTGCAGCACTGAGCACAAAGGAGGATCTCCACTTCTCTGGTTTTCTATGGGGCAGAGCGATATCCGGGGCTGGTGTGATGAGCCCAGGCGCCGTCTGTGTCACCTCGGTGCTGTGCTGCTGTCCCCAAGGAAGCCAGAGGGGGGATTAAAAACACATCCAGTGCAGAACGAGGTTACACAGAGCCTGGGTTAATCAGCACGGCCCTTGAAGTCTGGGGAGGTGAGTCTGCTGCTTCTGTGAAGTTCTGTCCTTGACCCCAAACCGCTTAGGCATCTCTGAAGTTTGTACTGTGTTATGCTTGGGGACAAAGTGTCCTTAGAGGTAAGAGTCCCAGTTTTTCCCAGAAAGGCCTTCCCCCACCCTTCTTCTTGAAGTGTATAAACAGCACGTCTCTAAGAATCCATCTACTAACCTTCTACCACCAGTGTCCAAGGAGGCACCATTCAGGGTGTGGCCCACGGTGGTGGCATCAGCACGTTGGGAAGGTGGCCCCCGCCTCCACACACCTGCTACATCACTCGACTCAGGGACTGGATGTTAACAAGACCAACCCCTGTTGGTCTCCCCACATCCTCTCCCGCTTGTTCCAGCCAGAAGGGTCTTTTCCAAACGTGCCTATACCATGGAACCCTTCCACTCCCTGCCTTAAAACTGCTTAGGGAGTTGGCCTCACCCTAACAGCCCTGGCCCCCCAAGTGGCATGCCCCCCACCCCAGCCACCTCTCCATTCACACCCTTCCTTCCTCCCTCTAGCACCCGGCCACAAGACCCCTTTCCAGACCCTCACACCCTCCAAGCTCCCTCCTGCCTTTGTGCAGCTCAGCCCTGTCTGAATGCCCCCAGTAGACTCCCCTGATTGGCGACTACCTGTCCTCCAGGTTTCAGCCAGTATTGACTCCCCAGCCTGGAAGGCTGATGTTCAGAGCAAGCTGAATTCTGCCCCTGCCGAGCACTCGTCCCATTTTGCCCTGATGCCTTCATTGGTGGGAATCTTTGCTGAATGTAGTTCTCCCCTCTGGCTGGATGCTTCCTGTGGGCAGGGACCCTCAGCTCCACTCCCTGTTGTACTCTCAGCTGAGTTCACTGGCTGGCATTGAGGAGTGACTCAATCATGAATGTGTTCACAGTCTCTGAGTGTCCTTCAAGTCAGATGGCTCTCTCTTGCTCATTGGAGCTTTGGGTCTTTGTTTGCTTCCAGTGACACTATAGTAACAACAGCAAGCACTTGATAGAAACCGGGGCCCCCACTGCTCTGAGCCCTTTGCATCATCGGTTACCTCCAAGTGGCAGGTCGTGTAGCCACCTGTCAGGTAAGAAGTGAGACCACACCATCCCTGCTGCTGGTAGTTGGCGTCACCCTGACCTCCTGCTCTGCTGCTGAGAAGCCAAAGGGGACAAAGCTGGCACCCTCCTTCACTGTTGGTGGGAATGTACATTGGTGAAGCCACGATGGAAAACAGTATGGAGGGGCCTCAAAAAGAGCTAAAAATAGAGTTTCTATATGATTCAGCAATCCCACTCCTGGGCATATATCTAGATGAAATGATCAAAAGATAACATGCACCCCAGTGTTCACTGCAGCACTATTTACGAGAGCCAAGACATGGAAGCAACCTAAATGTCCATCAACAAATGTAAAAAGATGTGGTACGTGTATATAGAATGGAATATTACTCAGCCAAGAATGACACGATGCCATCTGCAGCAACGTGGATGGACCTAGAGATGATCAGACTAAGGGAAGCCAGACAGAGACAGATATCATAAGCTGTCACTTGTATGTAGAATTTAAAACCGGACACAACCAAACCTATCTGTGAAACAGACTCACAGACACAGAGAACAGACTTGTGGTTGCCAAGACTGAGAGGGGGGATGGAGTGGGAGTTTGGGGTTAGCAGATGCAAGCAGGTATATATAGGCCAGATAAACAAGATCCTACAGGGAACTCAGTATCCTGTGATAAACCATTATGGAAAAGAGTATGAAAAAGAATGTGTATATGTATGTGTGAGTGTATGTATATATAACTGAATCAGCCTGCTATACAGCAGAAATTAACACAATATGGTAAATCATCTATACTTTAAAAACAGGAGGACAAGGCTGGATATGAAGGGCCCCAGGTACCCAGCAAAGCCCACTCCATTCTCTGGTTTCTGAGACCTGGCAGACCAGGCAAGTATTCTTCCTGTTTGTACGTTTCTAAAAGGTTAAATTCCAACCTTCTTTAAAGTACTTCATAATGAAACCTGATTAAAAACCTAATGAAATATAAAAGAGGGTCAAGTCCAGAGAGAGAAAACTGTTTAAGAACCAAAGGAAGCTCTACTTAATTTTGTTGTTAAGCTGGTGAATTCATTCGAGGTTTGCACAGTTACCTTCAAGGTCAGTGCTTCTGGGAACAGCGGGGTTTGGAAAGGAAGTTTCCTAAGTAAATATTTAATGTCAGATAGAGCCATGGTTCTCAAAGTGGGGTTTACCTTCAAAGGTCAGCAGCACCTGGGACCTTGTTAGACACACACATCCTCTCCACGTCCCCACAGCCCTGCTGAATCAGAAACCCTGAGGGGAAATCCTGTAACCTATGTGTTAATAAGCCCTCCAGGAGATTCTGAAGTGCCCAAGTTTGAGAACCACTGAAATATGTAGAAGGGGGGAAAACCCTTTTATTACCAGATGTGAAAAGGGCAAGGTTGTGGAATACCCACTCAGTCCATTCAAAGCAGTTTGAGAAGTATAGGGCATTTACTGTGAGAAATGGAATATTTCTTGACATACCAGTTAACAAGGATGTCACAGCCATCAACGATTTCAGCCCTCCATGTGAGCTAGTGACCCTGAGGAACCTCGGGATGTTAAAATGTAGGATATTGGCCCCAGATAGATGAGGTACATATCAAAGGAATGATTTCAGTGAGCCCATACTCTTGACTCTTCCCATACATAGAAAAGTGCTAAATTCCTTAACCTGGGATATCTGGTTTTCTTTAAATAACAATCAGCCTTTGGTATTTTTGCATAACTTCTATAACCTGGCTTCCCCCACTGCAGTTCTCTCAGTATTACTTGAGATGCTGTCTCCTGTGCTTAAAGTCCTAAAAATCCCCCCAAATAAAACATACCTCTCAACTTTTAGATTGTGAATATTTTTAAGTCCACAGTTATGGCGACTGATGAAGTGACTGGAGCAGATTCTTCTCCTTCACCTGAACTCAGCCAGGTTTATGTATGCACAGAATTTACAAGTACTTACTTAATTGGAAATTAAAGGAAATATTGCCCTAAAAATGAGGGGGGGGGCCTCTTTTATTGCATACACAGTTAACTTAAGATTAAAAAGCTGGCTTGATAATAATATCTTTTCAAATTCTGACTTTAAACAAAGGCCTTCTAGTAGGGAACTTGCATTTTTCTGTGTCTTTTCTTCTACCTGATCATCCTAGGATGTTCTGGAGTGTATGTGTTTTGAAAACTTCCCCTCTGCTGTACTATTTTTGAAAGTAAACTCTCTAGGCTTTACTTAAATCCTCCCCTACTCTTACGGAGAAGTCTCCTGCAGGTTTGAGTCACTATTAACATATATTTTATTAATGGCCAAATTATGGATCCTTTTAAAAATTGGAGAAACGAGCAAATCTAGAGGGTTCCCATTATAAATAGCTGTTTTATTGTGCTTATAAAGACAAACCAGAGTTGGAAATGGTGAACCCAAGTACTTCAGTTTAAAACAAGAAAAACTGGTTTGGAAAACCCCGTTTGTGGTTTTTGCTTCCCCCTCATTGACTCTTACAGCTGGTATTAGAATAATTAATGTTAATAGGAAAAACACATAAGAAAAGTCTGGATACTATTTCCAGCAAGGTAGAAATTTTTAAAGGAATTATCTCAAGTGAATAAAGAAATCTTTAGATGGTTATTTAAAATGGGATAAATAGATAAATAGACATTAATGTGATTAAAACACAAGGTTTTTATATTACAGCATTACCTAAGGTTAAATGGGCCAGAAAGTACCTCCTTCTGGTCCCCAACATTAGAAGTCAAACAAATCTATTTACCCCAGTTTTAAAATATATAGTTAAGGAACTAGAAAATTTTTCACTGAGATACCTGACCAGCAACTATTTGGGACAGCAGTTGGGCTGAAGGGCCTGACTTCTGAGGCTCAGTCCCCTCTAGGGATCCCAGAGCTTTTTATATAAAAACAGGTAAAATGGATAGGGAAAAAACAAAATAATCTCTTAAAACTCCTCCTGTAAGATCAAAACTTGTTGAATAGATCCTAATGAAAACTAAAGCTAAAGGTATAAGTTGCCAGAATTGAGATGAGAGTATATAAAGCTGGTATATTTAAATGGGCTTTATATAAGATGGTTACATCTCTTGTTTAATTATTGTGGTATAGGCATGTTTCCACTGGGAAATACTTCCCCTGTGTGATACTGTAAAACAGGTATATAAAGCTGCGCCTCAGGAAATCATAACTGAACTTACGAAAGGAACCTGAGCCATACAAGTGAGTAAAAACTGGAAACTATATAATACTAAAAATAGTGATTTCTGCCCTGGGTTTAATATATAAACTCAGAAAAGAAGGTTTCTGCTGAATGAGTTATGAAAACCTTTGAAGGCAAGATAAATGCTCAAGTTCTAAGACATAGAACTCAAATTTCAGTTTAGTTAGAAATCTTCTCACCTATACATAACATATAGTTGGACAAATCAATCTTTTAGTATTCTTTAACTGACAGACTTACTCTGAGGAAATTAAAAGCAACTGTCTTTTTCTTGCAAATCTCTACAAACCAGAATGTATCACTAAGTACAGCCACAAAGACCTGAGTCTGAGCCTAATTAGCTCAATCAGTTAAGACCTGAAACCAAGGGGGGAAGAAAATGACGAAGTGGCAGTTTTAAAATTCAAACCTCTGGGAATGCTCCCTCAGCCAGACTTCACAAATAGTAAAGCTTTAGTTATCTGAGCAAGCAGTCCTAATGTATTCCAACTGTTCTTTATAAATTAGTAAATTTATATTGTAATACCAGATTCATAATTTTTTTTAAAGTGAATCTGTTGCAGGATGGGCCTTCTGAGGCCCAAAACTGGGCTCTTGTCTAACACACACACGTTGACAAAGCAAGAGATTTTATTGGGAAAGGGCCCCAGCGGAGAGCAGTAGGGTAAGAAAACTCAGGAGAACAGCTCTGCCACTGGCTCTCAGTGGTTTTATGGTGATGGGATTGGTTGTCCTTAGCCAATCATTCTAAGTCAGAGCCCTTCCTGGTGGTGCACACCTTGTTCAGCCAAGATGGATGCCAGAGAGGAGGATTCTGGGAAGTGGTTGGACATGTGGTGTCTCCTTTTGACCTTTCCGGAACTCCTCCGGTTGGTGGCGGCTAATTAGTTCCCTATTGCTTACCAGGACCTCCTGTCGTAAAACAACTCATGCAAATGGTTACAGTGGTGCCTGGCTGGTGGGTGGTTTCAGTCAGTGTGCTTCCCCTAACAAATCCATGAGATGTCTAGTTTTGCCTGTTCATGTCTGTGGACACATTTTACATATGAGATATCTCTACCTGTGGATAATACTATCAAAATTAAATTTTTTAAGAGTGCTTACAAGTTAAAGAAGCTGGCCAAAATTACCTTCAGGTTCACATGAACTGGGAAGTATTCAATGTTAAATTGAAACCTGGTATTAAAATTTAGGTTTATTGATCTAGATACTATAGACATTTCTTTAGAGTCGTCAATATTAACTATAATAATGTACTGCACTTAGGTTTGAAAAGTAAAAGTGTTAGTTGCTCAATTGTGTCCCACTCTGTGATCCAATGGATTGTAGCCTGCCTGGCTCCTCTGTCCATGGAATTGAATTCTCTAGGCAAGAATACTGGCGTGGATTGCCATTCCCTTCTCCAAGGGATGTTCCTGACCCAGGGATCAAATCCACGTCTCCTATATTAGCAGATGGTTTCTTTACCATGTGAGCCACCAAGGAAGCCTAGGTTTAATAGAAGTTAAAGAAAACCCTATTCTATCTATTGCAAGGAAAATAGCTTGATACTATGAGACTTGATGAGCTTTTGGGTAAACTCATTAAAAATATTTTAGAAATGCCTATTTAAAATGATCTTTATAGATATTGGTAACTTACAGTTCTAAAGCTATGCTAATTTAAGTGATGGAAGTTTATTGACTGACTAGATAAGTTCCAAAAAGAAATAAGATACTGAGACATCAGTTACTAAATAAAAAAACTAAAGGTATTTAGAACTATTAATGAAAATATTTGGTGTTACCTGAAATGCTCTGTTAGAAAACAAATGTTTTTAGAAATTATTACTGATATTTATGTTCACCAGTATACAAAATACTAATGTAAAAGACATTTCATATTGCTTACTTCTTAGCTTTTACTAGAAATTAGGGTTTTTAAGAGTTGAGGACTCTAGTTGTGGTTCATATACACATTGAAATATTACTCACCTATGAAGAAGGATGCATTTGAGTCTGTTCTAATGAGGTGGAAGGACCTAGAGCCTACTATTATAATGAGTGAAATAAGTCAGAAAGACAAATATCATACAGTAACACACATATATGGAGGCCAGAAAGATGGTACTGGTGAATTTTCTACAGGGCAGCAGTGGCGATGCAGACATACAGAATAGACTTTTGGGCACAGTGGAGAAGAGACAAGGTCGGATGATTTGAGAGAGCAGCATTGAAACATATGCATTACCAAATGTAAAGTAGAGAGCCAGTGTGAGTTTGCTGTATGACACTGGGAACTCAAGGCCAGGGCTCTGTGACAACCTAGAGGGGTGGGATAGGGAGGGAGGTTTCAGAGGGAGGGGACATGTGTATACCTATGGCTGATTGATGTTGATGTATGGCAGAAACCCTCACAATATTGTAATTTACCTTCCAATTAAAACAAATTTTTAAATAGCTATTGAAAAACCCTAATCACTGACAGTTTACCATGTAGACACCTTACGTGATACTTCTAGATGGAAGCTACTAATTTGAATTGCTCTAGAAAAATAATGCATGTCGGCATTTTTAGTTTATAATATGGTGATATATCCATTTTTAACTAAGAGTCCCACAGTGCCTAATAGTCATGAATAAATTTATAGACTTGTTCAAAACAAAGTTGAGGATTCTAATTTAAACATGTAATTAAAACTACTAGGAATAATATAGAAACATTTCAGTATTCAGTAGGAAATATAATGTGTTTTCAGTAAGGAAGGTATGAGGAATAGAATTATATTTCATTGAGGAAAAAGAATAAGTTGGTTGGTTTTATTTGGAAGAAAAAATAGAAGGGACAGGCAGATACAGAAACTGAAGAAAGATTGTGGAAAAGAAACCTAAGAAACACGTTTTATGCATGGTTAGGATTGAGATTAACTAACTTTAGATTGAAGTTAACTAAGTAAATGGATCTTGTTAAGTAAACTAATGCAAGACTGGAATTTGATTTCTCTCTCTGTTAGAAGTGCTCCTCTTTGGCAACAGATTGTGTGAGTTTCTGTGCCCTGAAGGAGAGGTAAGAGACTCGGGTTGGATCCCTGTGGGAAGATCCCCTGGAGGGCATAGCAACCCACCCCAGTATTCTTGCCTGGAGAATAATCCCATGGACAGAGGAGCCTGGCAGGCTACAGTCCACGGGACTGCAGACTCGGACACGGCTGAAGCAGCTTAGTGCACACACACAAGTGATCCATACTTGTTCTCTTGTTTTGTAACTTTGGTTAAATGATAAGTGTTTAACAGTGACCTGTGATCCTGTTGCATTTTAGACCTCTTTGGTATTTTTATCAAACTGTAACCAAAGTTCTTTTAGCCTCTAGTTGACTCTGGGATACCTCAAAGGACCATCTCTGAAAGATCTCAGAGAGGAATATTAAACTAAGTTTATTTGGTATGTAAAATTACTTCAGAAATATTGTCAAGTAATTGAAGACGAACCTTAGGTTATAGCATATGGATAAATGTCATTAATATATTCCAAAATGTATATGGAATCCCTACCCTCTGACATATCCTGATATAATGTTATTAATCATTATTCTAGTTATTATCCTAAAATGTTATATCACAAAAATATCCAAGTTTCCTGCTAGTTGCATTGTACTTAAATCTTTAACCACAGTATTTTAAGCTTTGTCCTTAATAGACAATAATTATTTTACGCTGATGCTTTTACAAAAATGAAGATTTTCAAGAAGATTGATAAAAAGGATTTTTTTAAACAAAAATTTCTGATAGCTTTAGATGATGCCACTGAACTGGGTAACAAGTGACAAAACTCTAATGGAATATCTGATTCCTTCATCCAGATGAACAGGAGTTACATAGGACTGAATGAATGGTGAATAGGATTTATAACTTTAAGAAATATACTAGCTTGAGTCTTTATTTTCCAGTAAAACCATTTCTCTTAGACTGTGACCTGCAACAAGTTGATAAATGTTTCATCTTTGTTTACAAAGGTATACCTTACCTTTTTTCCTCTACTTGATCCTGCCAGAATTTGGCTTCTCCAGCTTGGCTCGCCTGTGAACTTGATGGTTTATTACAACTGGATTACAACTAGTTATACTAATCATTGTTTTAATATGCTCTTTGTTTCCAAATTGCTTAGGTCTCCTTGCTACATTATGACATTTGCCAATGGTACTAGCTGTATTACTTGTATCGCGTCTATTTTGTAACATCGTATCTATTTTATGAGATTGTTGTCTATTACAGTACCCAGTGTGCAGCCAGGCCACCAACAAAATTGATTCTGGCTAAACATCTTGAGGAAATCGATCACATATATGACTCTTATAAAATAATGGTAACAGTGTGATTCTAGGTATGGGAATAGGCAACAAGGGAGAACATTTCCTGGATTCTAATAAGACAGAGGGTCCAGAGAACCTTTCATTATCAATAGGGCCTGAACTTTGCACCTGGAGTGGCATGTCAACAGGAACTTCTGCCTGATCCGGCATGAGCCTCCCTGTGCCCTGGGATAATAATTGCTCATGAAATGTCTCCCAGATATTGGTCAAATTCTGGTTCAAGAGAAGGATCTGAGAAACAGAATATCTCCAGCCATATCAGTAAACAAGGATGTCACAGTCATCTCAGAATGGGCAACATTGCGTACTGGCCCCAGATAGGTGAGGAAGGAATGATTTCCCTGAGCCCTCAACTTCTCACATCTTCCCATACAGAGAAAAGTGCTAAATCCCTGATCTTGGGATATCTGGTTTTCTTTAACAATCATCATGTTCTGACTACTTTCCCTCCGTTGAAAAATTCTGTATAATGTAGCTCCTCCTCACTGCCTCCTTAGAGCAGTTCTCTCAGAGTTACTTTAGATGCCATCTCCTGGGCTTGAAAATCTAAAAATTCCCACCAAATAAAACATAACTCTCAACTTTAGGGTTGTAAATATTTTTTTAAGTCCACACTGTATGTTGAATAATAATTTTTCTTAAACCTACTTTTTTGAATATTTAAAGTAAATCTCCTAGTATTCTACACTGTGGAAACCTGACCCTTTCCTCACCTGAACAAACATCCCCAGGACATCCTTCTATCCCTCACAGCAGGGACACTGGAAGGTAAAAGTTTCCACCAATTTAAAGGCTTAGATGTTCATTTCTTAGTGACTGAATTATTAACAGAGTACAAGGCACATTTTCAGGGCTTTGGATGCCTTTCATCAGAGCTCACAACAAGCCCATTTATGAAGAGGAACCACAGGCAAAGAGAGGTTGAGAAACCTTCCCCCAGACCCACCCGCAGACCTACCTTTGATTGGCCACCTCCGCAATGAACACCTGGGGACCCGCTCTGAGCACCCAGGTCTGTCTGAGGAATCAGAAGCCCTTTAGGATTTGGCAGCTAACTTGGGGAAACTCTGACTCTAAAACGTAACACCATAAAGATGAACACTGGACAGTCATTTCATTTGAACTTGAAAAATTTTGTTATTTACCTTGAGGTGGGTTTCTTTTTTGATGGTGGAGGGAGGGGAGGTTTTCCTGGTTTACTTTGCTTGTAGTCATCACTAGACTTTTACTTAGGTCCCACGGGTGGTGGTTTATGCATTCCTTGTGTAAGCCACAGCCAAGGACATTCAGCCCTTTGTTGAAATTGATACCACAAGGAAGTGGCTTTTCCACACTATATATATATAGTGTGTATACACACACACACACACACACATATTAATAGTAATGTATTCGCTGTGCTGCCACAAAGCAAGAATTCCCATGTATCATATCTTACAGCAGTGAGGATGCAGGGAAAACTGTATACACAGATGTTGCTGAGACTTTAGGAAGAGTTCAGGGCCTCACAGAGGGGAAGTGGAAGGTTTTCACCATAGCGATGGCTGATGGGTTTTTAAAGGGAGGAGAGGCAATAAACATTCATTCCCTCATTCACTCTGTCCCCTAAACTCACAAAGACCAAAGAGAGAGTTTGAAATTGCTAGTTTAAAAGGCACAGCAGTTCACCCCAATGTTCACAACAGCACTGTTTACAAGTAGCAAGGACGTGGAAACAACCTAAATGTCCATCAGCGGAGGAATGGATAAAGAAGATGTAGCGCATCCATACAGTGGAAGATCACTTAGCCATCAAAATGAACAAATGCCTTTTGCAGCAACAGGGATGGACCGAAAGTTCGTCATACTGAGAGACGTGAGACAAAGACAAATACGTATTATCACTTACATGTGGCATCTTTTTTTAAAAAAAAGGGGGGGTGATAAATGATCTTACAAAACAGAAGTAGAGTCACGGATATAGAAAAACGTATGGTTACCAGGGGATAAGTGGAGGAAGGATAAACTGGGAGATTGGGACTGACATACACACACTACCATACAAAAAATAGGTAACTAGTAAGAACCTGCTGTAGAGCACAGGGAGCTCTACTCAGTTCTCTGTAATGACCTATCTGGGAAAAGAATCTAAAGAGCGAATATATGTATAACTGATGTACTTTGCTGTACAGCAGAAACTAACACTGTAAATCAACTATACTCCAATAAAGATTAATATTTTAAAAAAGGCTTAGCAGAAAAGAGTTTTGGTAGAAAAATGGATCAAAATAAGTAAGAAAGCCTCATTCTCTCCAGCTTCTGGTATACTGGGGCACTGCTCCTGATTTCTGATGGGTAGCACAGAGTCCAGAAGCAAGGAGAGCTAAGGAAGGTGAAAGCTGGGAGCAGCTTCAGGTCTGGGACACTCTGCCACCTTAGCAGAGCACGTGGGCACCTCATAGCGGCCCATCAGTCACATCTCAGGTGAATGAAATCAGGAGTTGGGGGTGGACACCGAGAGGAGCAGAGAGGCTGCTGTCATGGCTTCAGAGGTGCCTGTGACTGTGGAAAGACCTCCAACTGGCCTTGGCCCATTGCAACTTCATTTTCCGATTGACAAAGCTGAGGCCCAGACAGGTCAAGTAACCTGGCTTAGGCCACACAGCGTGGAGCTCAGTTTGCAGAGCCACAGGTCTCTGCTCCAGAGCCAACACAGTGACCCCACTCCCCTGCTGCCATTTCCTGCATCCTGGCCCTTGGACGCTGTTCTCTCACTGAGGCTCGGAGCATCTCTGGGGAGGGAGGCGGTGTCGTCATCCCCATTTCTCAGGTGAGGAACCGGCTCAGAAAGGCCTGGACACTTGCTCAAGGCCTCACGGCTGGTGAGTGGGTGTCAGGCCCCCAACTGTCTGCTGCCAACCCTGCTGAGGGGTTTTATCCTTCCTTGCTGGGCAGCGCCCCCACACACACCTGCCAGCAGCCTACCGCTATGTGACCGACTGCCTTCAAGACTTCTTACCTGTCCTCTGCTTGAAACTCTGGAGCTCGGGCAGAGAAAGCACTAGAAATGTGGGGGGAAAGCCATGCCCTCCTGGAGTGAACCTCGGAGGCTGTTCCCTTGAGGCCTGACTTGAGGAAGAGGGGTGTGTGGGTGTGTGACTTTACAACTGTGAAACGCAATCCATTCACTTTTTTTTTTAACCATTTCTTTCTGTACAATGCTTCCAGGAATGCCCCTCAATGTTTAGAGCCACAAAACAAAACAGGAGGAAAAAAAAACACTGTTGCAGGACCAAACCGCTCAAAAATCAAAAGGAGTACGGACATACACAATAGACGGTGAAAGTCCCTTATTCTGTCCCTAGAGATAACCACGTCTTTAGAAGTAATTTGAATATTTTTTATGATTATAAAAGCCATACACATTAAAAGATACAGCAAAATGAAAGTAAACGCTTCACTGTTCGGGCTTCCTTGGCGGGCACAGGGGCCGAGACCACAGCCACCGATGCGGCTCACCAACTGGAAGGTTGCCAGGGCCCCCACCCTTGACCCTCTTGCTGTCTGACTCCATAAATTGAAGAGGCAAAGGCTGACCTGCAGTCCTTTGGAAACACGGATTTGCTGCCCTTGGCCACATGGGGTCCACCCCCTGGTGCGCTGCTCCCCACAGTCTCCCCCTAAGGCCTTTACATGCCGTCCCCTCAGCTGTCACTTTGGCCCCTCCTGCCCCCAGGAGAGCCCCCTGACTGCCCAGCTGACTGCATGCTGCCATCTCCAGCATGCCCTCCCTCCCATCTCCGGACCCTGCCCTGTCTTACCGCACGCAGCACAGGGCACCTTTAGACTCTTAACGTGATTTACCTGTGGTCTGATCTCCCTCCAGACCCAAGGGCTGGCATAACTGACTCCTTTGATCACTGATGTATCCAACAGCAGTTGGCATACAGTCGGTGTCAATACACGTTTGTTGAAAGAGAGACCATGGACTGCATCTTTGCCGAGGCTGGGATGTAAGCAGACCCTTCTCAGCCCAGTTTCACCAGCCCATCCTGCCTGTGTATGGTTCCAGGGGGTGATCTCCTCCCTCAAGCTCTGGGAAGCAGAAAGCTCAGATACGGACAGGAAAGCCCACAGGTGAGGGCTCTTGTCCCAGAGAAGAAGGCCTTCCCTGGGGCACTGTGACCAGAGGCCATCAGAAACAAGCCCAGGCATCCGGGAGGCACTTATCCTGGTGGAGCTGAAGGACACACAAAACAGCTTCTAGGCTACCTTCCCTGAGCTCCAGACTAGGTCAGGCTCCCCATTACACGGCGCCCTGTACTTCAAAACAATTCAGCAAAGAATTAACTATGACTTGGCCGTATCCTATTCTCCATTAGGCAATAAGCTTCAGAAACCAAGGACTCGGCACATAGTAGGCATTTTGAGGGACAGCTGACCCACTTGCCCATGCAGTGCCCTGCTTTGTGCTGGCTGGTGGGCATGCTTACTCCATCTCTGATCCTTCAGGAGACAGTCAGTGCCCCTCCTCTCAAAATCACCTAACAAATTGAGACACTAATGCCAAACAGATGGCACCACCAGCTTTGGAAGAAAGGGTCTTGGTGAAGACACCCCTTTTTCCATGGAATCAGTGTGCTGTGGTAGGAGTGACTTAGGACCTGAAGCAAAGACCTAAACTTTGTTACTTGCAGCTAACAGCATTCATAACCTGCCTAACCAGAACTGTTGTAACAGAATTATCACCCATCACATGAAGCCTGAAGGTGAATCCAGGAGGATGAAGTAATTCAACAATGCCATCAAAAGCTCAGGTACTGGAGCCCCTTCAGCTTTATCACCCTTATCGCTTCACGGTCACAAGAGGGCTGCTGCTGTTCAAGGCATTACCTCCACCTGGGAAGAGGACAAGGGAAGCAGAAGAGCCCTACTATCCCCTTCCTTTCATCAAGAGACATAACCTCTCTAGAAACCTCCGCCACCACCCAGCAGACTTCTACTGACATATCAATGGCCAGGACTCTACCAGCTGGCCTCCCTACCTCCCTAGAAAGATGAAACTTCAGATAAAGAGTTGGCAAGGAAGGAGTGAGTCAGTAGTAGTTACAGAGTTAGCTGGCCAGAAGTATCTGTCAAAACTATGTAAATTACTTTAATAGAACTGTTTTTGTTTGTTGTCTTATAATAAAAGCAAAGAATATATATATTACTTTAGAAAAGAAAGATTTTAAAACATCTCTTCAATCCCATCATACAGAAGTAATCTCTGTGTATTCCATTATCATTGACCTTTGTTATTATCCTTTCAGATCTTTATTTTTTTTTTTAGCATGGATGAAATCATACTATGTGTTGTTCTTTAATTACCCTTTTCATTTGATATGATGAAAAATCCTACCAAATCATTAAATGATCTTTGCAGAATCATGTCTGTGTGTTCCATTAGATGGAGTACCCTTGTTCATTTGATCCCATGGCATTGGGCATTTTGACATTTGTAAAAAGAAAATTAGAAAACCAACACTAAGGTCTCCCCTTGTAGCTAAGATGAGGCCCAGCAGGTCCGCTTCTAAGAACGTGTCACAAGAAATCATCTTGGATGTGTAGTTTCTTTGGAACATTTGAAATACTACCAAATTGCCTTCCCAGATGGATTATTCCAATGTATCATCCCTCCAGCAGATACAAGTGCCCACATTTGTCCTGGCAAATTTTCAACAACACTAAAAAAAAAAATAGACTAAAGAAACATGAATGACAGCCTAACCCTGCCCACTCAGTTCCCAGATGAGGGGATAGAAGCTCCTGCACAAGGTCACCCAGCCCAGCCAGCCTGGGAACTGGGGCCTTGACACTGTGGGCCAGGCTCCTTGGCACTGCATCCTGCCACCTCCTGGAGCATCCGTTAGGGAAAGAGAAGCACCAGAGGCAGAATCTGGGGAGCCAGGAACAGGTGCCAGAGGTCCCCAAGGAGAGAGGACCAAGGCCAGGAGACCTCAGAGGCACGATGCCCTGCAGGCTGTGGGCATGAGCAGTCCTCGGGCTGGGTCACCGTGGGCAGACAGATCTGCTCCTGACTCAGCACTGACTGCCACTCAAGCTGTGGGGCCCTCAGCTGTCCCCTTTCCTGTCTCGGGGGCTGGTACAATGAAGCAAGATGGCTGAGACCCAGGTCCACTTGCCAGGATTGGTGTCTGGTGTGAATTGGGCTGTGTCCCCCTAAAATTTGCATGTTAATGCCCTAATGCCTTAGAATGTGACTGTATTTGGAGATAGGCCCTTCAGGGAGGCAATGAACCTTAAATGAGGTTATAAAAGTGGGGCCCTAATCAGATAGGACTGGTGTCCTTAGAGAGGAAGAGAGCGACCTCCCTGGTGGCCTAGTTGTTAAGACTCCACACACGCTTCCACTGCAGAGGCTCTGGGTTCCTTTCTTGGTAAGGGAACTAAGGTTCCCTAAGCCATGTGGCACGGCCAAAAAAAAGGAAGACACGCAGAAGGCACACACAGAGGTAGGACCACATGAGGATACAACAAGAAGGCAGCAGCCTGCAAGCCAAGGAACAAAGCCTCAGAAAAAACTAAATTGGCCATCACTTTGATTCTGGACTTCTAGCCTCCAAAACCATAAAAAAAAATTTTTTTTTTTAAATCATATTTTGTGATGGCAGTGTGACATGACTAATGATGCCCCAATAAATGTGAGGATCACTACTTCTCCTGCATCCTGAGCTGCAAGACTTGGATACCCCCAAACTGGAGGCAGGTTCTTTGCACAAGCCTTGGGTACTCAGTGTGGCAGCTGCGGTGGCTGCCCGCCCGGTCCCTGGGCGTCCTTGGGCTCCCTGGGGCTGTGACGGACAGGTACCTGCAGGCTGACCACATCCTTTCTGAAGCTCTGGACCCGAGGATCTTCCTGCTACCCTGGTGTCACCGGGCCCCTGTGCAGGCCGCATGTGGGGAAGCCAGTGCAACCACAAGGACTGAGAGTCCAAGGACCTGCATGGGAAGGAAGCCCAAAAGGGGGCGGGGACGTGTATGTGTGTGGCTGACACTTTGCTCTACGGGAGAGACCAACACAACTTTGGAAAAGCAACTATACTGCGATAAAAGTTAATTTAAAAAAGTTGTCCAAACATTCTGCACAGCTCCTGAAGAGTCCTCCCCTCAACGCCTGTTTCCTGTGATCCCCTCTCTATTAAAGTACTCTTCTCAGCGTCTGCCTCAGTCACATGGGGAAGAGAGCTGTGTTTTGAACCCAAGACAGACCCCTGTGTGCATACGGTCCTCCCTCAGGATCCAACGGCCACAGGGGATTGACTCCAGAACCCCCGACCCCCACCAGATACCGAAATCAAGGATGCTCAAGTCCCATATATAAATCCTATCAGCATATAATCTAGGCATATCCTCCCATCTCCTTTAAATCAGGTTGCTTATTATGCCGAATCCATGTAAATGCCATGAGAAGAGTTGTAAACACAATGTAAATGCTACGTGAAGCGTTGCCAGGGTGCAGGGCAAATTCCAATTTTGCTTTTTTGGAACTTTCTGCAATTCTTTCCCCCCAAATATTATTGATAGGATGCAGAACTGGCAGATACAGAGGGCCGGCTATAACTACACCACCCCGGAGAGGAAACAGGTTTTGGGGGCAACAAGCAGTCACTGCAGCTGCAGAGCTGACACCCCTCAGGGGATGACGGCAGCCGGAGCCGGCGACTGCTGCCACACAACACAGAAGTAGGAATGATCAAGCCAGATAGAGACAGGTTCAAATCCCAGTTCTGCCGGTCACTAGCAGGGCAGCCTCCGGTAAACAACTTGCTAGATTAGGGGAACCACTGCCTAAACATCCGCCCTGGCCAGGCCCAATAGTAACAACACGCATAAGTTATCTTACAACAGGAAGTCCTGGCAAGGAATGCTGAACTAACCAATTACCACCAACGACAAGAATTCGGGAAAGGTCAAAAGGAGAGAGGAGACCACAATCCATATGTCCTGCCAACCTCCCAGATCCTTCCTTGCTGGAATCCATCCTTGGCGGAGTGATGTGTGCAGCACCAGGAAGGACTCTGAGATCGGAATGATTGACCAGAGAAAGCGCAGAAACTAACCCTATTTCCATAAAACCTGAGACTGTGAGCCATGTGACAGAGCACTTCTCCCGGGTTCCCTTGCCCTGCTGCTCTTCTCCCACACCCACCCAGGGACCCCTACCCCAAAAGTCTCTTCCTTTGTCAGCACATGTGTCTCCTTGGATAATTCTTTTCTGAGCATTAGACAAGAGTTCAACCTTGGGCCCTGGCATGAGTCCCCTTTCTGCAACATCTCCATCAGCTGTGGGAGTGGAAATGACACTGGCTTCCCAGGATCAGTGGGGGACCCGAGGATGGCCAATGGAGAAAGTGCCTGACTCGTGTGTGTTCAGCAGAAGGCAGCCGCCCTTTCCTTCCTGTACAGCCATGGAGCTGGGAGGCTGTGATCTCCCTTCAAGAGAGAACCTGCCACTCAACTGCCAGGAGTGCAGTGAGCACCCCAGACACAGAGCCTTCAGATGTACCCTAGCCTCCGAACAAAGGTCATGACCTTCCCGGCCAATTCCTGCCAATGCAGAGCTCCTCGGAGGGAAAGTCTTTGCTCAGGAGTGCCCTGATGACCTGGCTGAGACATCATCAGACCTGCTTGGCAGCTGGAGGTTCTTCAACCCACTCCCCCATTCCCTGCCCTCAAAACAATCCTCTTTCACTCCTATTTCTCTGTCAGTTGAGTCCTCTGTGAAAATGAGACCGAGACATCTTTCCATTCCTCTCTCACTCCTGAATAGATCTCCTGCACGAAATAACAGAAAGGTTTTCACAGGGCTTCATCTGAGAGCCTCTAGGATATTAATCCCAGTGGGATCCCTCCAAAGGAATTAGAATCTGTCAGGTCTCTTCCCATGGCAAGCATAGAGACAGATTCTTGTTAATTCCATAGGAAAAGGAACAAGAATTTATTGAAATGCTATGGATCATAAAAACAGCAAGGGAATTCCAAAAAAAAATCAATTTTTACTTCCTTGCCTGTGCTAAACTCTTTGACTGTGTGGATCACAACAAACTGTGGGACATTCTTAAAGAGATGAGAATACCAGATCACTTTACCTGCTTCCTGAGAAACCAGTTTGCAGGTCAAGAAGCAACAGTTAGAACTGGACATAGAACAACGGACTGGTTCTAAATTGGAAAAAGAGTACATCAAAGCTGTATATTGTCACCCTGCTTATTCAACTTCTGTGCAGAGTACATCATGTGAAATGTCAGGCTGGATGAATCGCAAGCTGGAATCAAGATTGCCAGGAGAAACATCAATAGCTTCAGATACGCAGATGAAACTACCCTACTGGCAGAAAGCAAAGAATAACGAAAGAGCTTGTTGATGAGGGTAAAAAAGGAGAGTGAAAAAGCTGACTTAAAACTCAACATTCAAAAAACTAAAATCATGGCATTGGGTCCCATCACTTCATTGCAAATAGATGGAGAAAAAGTGGAAACAGTGACCAACTTTATTTTCTTGGGCTCCAAAATCACTGTGAATGGTGACTGCAGCCATGAAATTAAGACACTTGCTCCTTGAAAGAAAAGCTATGCAAACCTAGACAGAGTATTAAAAGACATCACTTTGCCAACAAAGGTCCACATAGTCAAAGCTATTGATTTTCCAGTAGTCATGTATGGATGTGAGAGTTGGACCATAATGAAGGCTGAACATTGAAGAACTGATGCTTTCAAACTGTGGCACCAGATAAGACTTTGTAGAGTCCCTTAAGACAGCAAGGAGATCAAACCAGTGGATCCTAAAGAAAATCAACCCTAAATATTCATTGGAAAGACTGATGCTGAAAGCTGAAGTTCCAATACTGTGGCCACCTGATGCAAAAAGCTGACTCATTAGAAAAGGCCCTCGTGCTGGGAAAGATTGAGGGCAGGAAGAGAAGAGGGTGACAGAGGATGAGATGGTTGGATGGCATTACCAACTCAATGGACATGAGTTTAAGCAAACTCCAGGAGATAGTGAAGGACAGGGAAGCCTGGTATGCCGCAGTCCATGGGGTTGCAAAGAGTCGAACATGACTTATCAACCGAACAACAGCAATGGGATACCCAGAGAATTTTAGGGCCCCAAGAGCCCATAGTCTCCTGGAATGAGCAAGCTCTGTTTCTTCAGGACACTACTGTTGACAGCAATAAACTCCAGTCAAATTTTGTCCTTGTTACATCCCACTCAGGATTCAGTTTCCAAGGAGAAGGTATCTAATTGGTCCAGGAGGTGGTGGGGCAACTTCCAGAAGCACCTTGTCTTTCACCGATGGAGAGACTCACCAACTCTGCATCCAAAGCAAGACCAAGGTGCCCATCATTTCAAGGTGAATGGAAATGACGTTTGAAGGTGGATCCTTACCTAGAGGGTATGCACAGAGTGGCACATTTCAAGGTCAATGGAACCTAACAAGAGAAGGCAAAATGCCCGCCTTGTCCCAGTTCACGCCAAGAGCTCAAAGCAATGCACCTCCAATGCATTTCTACCTGTTTGCTCTTGCCTAAACCACCATCCATTACTCCCCTCAGGGTATGAGTTTCTTAGGTTCAATATCCTTGTGTCTAATCTTAACATCTGTCAACTCCCGGAAGGATCAGATATGGGAGTCAAGAAGGACTACTCAAACTTTTCCAAAACCACTCACTTGGGATTTAATAGGCTGCCTCCTGGGGCTTTCCAGATGGCTCAGCAGTAAAGAATCCACCTGCCAATGCAGGAGACACAAGTCCTATCCCTGGGTTGGGAAGATCCCCTGGAGAAGGAAATGGCAACGCACTCTAATATCCTTGCCAGGACAATATCAAAGACAAAGGAATGAAAAGAGTGGAACACAACTAAGTGACTAAACAACAACAGAACAACCCTTCCTCCACTCTCCACTGTGATGGAGGAAAGGCAGCCTTGCCCCTAAAAATACCAATTTCACCATCTAGATCTCTGGAACTTTGGCAACCTTTCAAAGGTCTGTTTTCTTATTAACATCTTTATTTTTACATTCCTTTCACTTTTCAGTGGAAGCTCCTTAGCCTAACTCTGAATCACTTTGGATAGTGGGGAGTTTCATGGACAGGCAGGCAGGCAGCTCAGCCAGGAGGCCCAGGACAGGCGATGTGCCACCCTGTGCATACCCTCTAGGTAAGGATCCACCTTCAAACGCTGCAGGCTGCTGCCTGCCAACGCCTGTGACTCTGCCTGATGACTTTGCTGATGTTTTGTTTGTTTTTATTCTGATTTCTCACAGGTAAATCTGGCAGCATAGGGTTATGTTCCCTGGGAGGAGTACTCATTCAAGCACTCATGGAGTTTTCGAGATAAATCCACCAGTTTCTTTGCCCCGAGGGGGGATAACATGGCTTCCAAACTTGCCGGAGGGCTGATCTCCCCGTATGCAGAGCAGTCAGCTTTTGATAACGCACCTTTACCCTCCCGCTCCGCTGGAGTTTCTTTGGATTGCCTCCCAATGAAACTACTTGCACATAAATCCTTGCCTCAGTTTTTGTTCTCCCAGATGGAGACCTCAAGACAAAGCCCACTTTGAATCAGTTAAAGTTTCTCGCCAGAAAGACTCTGAGAACAGCAGCATCCATCCGCCGCTGGCAGGGGTCCGGGGTAGGAAGCACCAGGCAGAGCCCTCCGCCAGGTAGGGAAACTGTCTGCGCTAAGTTACCTGCCTTCTCCCCAGATGACCCAGGAGCCCCGCCCCTGCACACAGCTGCAGGCTCTGCCCTCGAGGCCGGGGTGCCAGGAGGCTGCTGCTGGGAATGGAAGGGATGCAGATGCCAACAGCCTTTCACTGCCTATCGGCTCATTTCACACTGACAGGCTACCGGGGGTGGAGGACTATTTTTATTTAAAACATCAGTTGCCATAGTAACATCCACATGACCGAATACTTATTCTAAGTCACATAGAAAATACCCTTGGGAGGGGAGAAAGAGAGAAGAGAAGGCCTGTGCTGCCCCTGGAATCAGCCAGCAAGCGGCAGTTCCTGGAAAAGAGAAAGCCACGCTAGCCCAGGGGTCCAGGCGCTCCTCCAACACCTGCCTGAGTCTTCCAGGGCTTTCGATTTGCAGTCACTGAAAAGGTTTAAAGGGGACTCTGGGGAGGACTGCAATCTGCCAAGGTGGGCTTGTGAGCCATAGTTCCTCCAGGGAGGCCAGAAGTCTCCCTTGGTGTGATCTGCTCGACCTGTCAAAATGAGGAGCTAAGAGCATAGCCCTGCCACCAGGTGGTGATGCCCTAGGAGGACCTACTCCTACCCTACTCAGCTTTCCACGGCTGTGCTCGGGACAAAGAGAGTTTGTGGGGCAGAGGAGGCAGAGCTTCAGGAAGGCTGGGAGGACCACACTGCCTGGAAACCAACCCCCAGGAGCAAAGGAACACATGGAAAGGAATTGTCTTTTTCAGGACAAGAGGGAGAACTCATCGCAGCCACCTCCACCATGAGCCTCCCTGAGCCTGGGTCAGGTTCAGTTTCCTCAGACCGTCCAGGCTTGCTTTATCCCCCATTAGCATAGAGCCCAGTTGGTTAACATCTGAGGTCCTCAGAGGACCCCTGAGTGTCCCCACAAGACTTGCAGGGGTTTGGACAGAAATCATGGGGCTATAAGAACTTCCTCGGTGGTTCAGCAGTAAAGAATCCACATGCAATACAAGAGACATGGGTTTGGTCCCTGGGTTGGGAAGATGGCCTGGAGGAGGAAACGGCAATCCACTCCAGTATTCTTGCCTAGAAATTTCGTGGACAGAGGAGCCTGGCAAACTACAGTCCATAGGGTCGCAAAGACTCAGACATGACTGAGAAGCTTAGCATGCACACATGTATGGGGCTATGGTGGCTCAGTGTAATTAGCAATAAGCAGGATTAGTAATTATTCATGGTTAATGTTATATTAGGGACCATCTTTGAGGAACATCAACTGGACAAATCACATCATGCCTCTCGCTTCCCCCAGGTAATTCAATGCTAACAGTTCACATTGACTGAATACTTAATATATGTGAGGGCCTGACTCACGTGATCCTGGCTCTGCCAGGGGGGCCATTGTCACGTACAGTCAACAGATGAGAGACTCCAGTTACCCCATCACTGAAGTTAGGTAACCTGCAGCTGGCAGGCCATGGAGCAGGTAATTGAATCCAGAGCTGTCTGACTCCTGAATATGTACTATTAGGCATCGTGCTATGAATGTGGTTACGTGGGTGCACCTTGTCCAAGCCAGAGAGTGACCATGGTGCAGATGAGGAGTGAGGGTGGGCAGGGAAGGGCCCGCTCTGACTGGGTGGGTGATGGTGGGGCTGCTTGTCGGTTAGTCTCAGATCTCTGTCTGCTCTTCGCCCCCCGGGTCTGGTCTGGCAGCCATGACAAGCCCTTGACTATCAACGTCTACCACTCTGTTACAAGATCTGGAGGAGGGAGCCATAACCCAGGAGGAACAGCTGAGAAGATGCTGCTGCTGCCCTGGGTCAACAGTGGGGATTCCCTCTGAAGTGACAGCCCTTCTAGGCTCCAGGCTCTGTGGGACAGACCGAGGCTCTCATGGGACAGCTCCTGCCTGGGTGTGCTGCCACCAGGAGTGCCACAGAGATGCCAGAGCTTCCAGAACCACAGCAGGGTCATGTCACAGTTGCAGTCAGCTCTTCCTTGCTCTCGCTGCTGCTGGCATCACCATGAAGGTGGTGATGAAGTTTCAGTGGGCCCTGGGTCCCACTCTCCCTTCATCTTGGAGCACGTTCTAACTGAAGGACATTGAGCAATGTCTTAGTCCAGCAGATCTGAGCAGGGCCAAGCTGTCTGACTTGGGGAGTTCCTCGAGGTCTCCCGTCTCTCACATGAAAGTGATGTACACCTGCAGCAGAAGCTGCTGGGATCACACTCAGAGCCGCTCGGCTTCCTCAGGAGGCTGCAAGGGACAGTTTAGGGAAGTCCATGACTTCCTGCCTGAGAGTGTTCTCTGCCCAGAGCAGTGAGCACGGCTGAATGTGCAGGGCTGTCCACATGTACCCACGGCCTCAGCCAGCAAGGATGGGGGTTGGTGGCAGCTCTCTTGGCCCTGGTGAGGTGACTGTGAGGTTCGTTTCACAAGTGTTTTCTTGTGGGTCTCCATCAGGGCGGAGAACTGGGTGCTCTCTACAGAACCTGCGCTTTCATGCACAGGCATCATTTTCTTCCCTTCGCTGACTCACGTCCCCATACCATCACCATGCTCCCTGGGATCACCTCCCAAATAAACCACCTGGGGCCTTGTCTCAGGGTTTGCTTTGAGCAGAACCCAACCTAAGACACCACCTCATGATTCAGGGAAGCCTGAATGAGGATGCAGGTCAAGCTCTCATCACAGAAAACACTTTCATGACCTCTAATACCTCTTGTTGTATCTGATGCACATTTGGAGGTGGAGTGGAGTTTGGCTGTTGGTTTACTTTGGGGGATCTACCTTCCCAGAGCCAGAAGACCTCTAACCTGGGATTAAATTTGACTGTGGTTGCACGTGTGCATGCGTGCTAGGTCACTTCAGTCGTGTCTGCCTCTCTGTGACCCTATGGACCGTAGCCTCTAGGTTCCTCTGTCCATCGGATGGACGATCATCCACCAAGTCCTGGATCTTCACATGGGTCATTCTCAATGACTCAAGACTCTACCTTCTAGATCAGTTTGTCTAATAAATTGCCCCTCCAGGCGAAAAGAGAGGTTTTGTGGAGCAGGTCAGGCATCAGACAAAATTATGCAGTGTTATCTTCCCCTCACCCTTCAGGCTCTTGGTCCTTCCCACTACCCAAAGGGAGACCCACTTCTGCACAGGAGAGCCCCAGTGCCCCCTAAATCTAACTTTCCTCATCTACTGAAAATAAAACCACACTGTGGTCAGATGTATCAAGGCGTGACTGATGTTTTCCACTGAACTAGGGACTTCAGTCTGAGGAGCAGGGTGAGAATGCACCTTGGCCATCTAAGGGGAAGCTGGGAGCAGGGCATTCCTTCCCCTCCCCTAGGCTGACCATTACGTTTGAAGATCCTGTTTCAGCGGCAACATTCATACCCACTCCATAATGCATCCATCACTTAGACAAATAGAAATGGGGCCACACACCTGCCAACATGTTGCATCTGAGTCCCATTCTCTGACCCCCCTAATATGAAACACCCTGGTTTTGTTTAAGCTATTGGCTTTTGTGTCCTCCTGTTCCATAGACTCCTTTGTGTTTTCAGAAGAGAGACAAAGAAATCAGGACGCGTGTGATAGAATATTTGAATCAAAAAATTAAAGAGAGGTTTGCCTCCTCCACCCACAGCACCCTCTCCTATGTAGAGCAGAGAGCCTCAAATCCTAGGAGAGATGAGAGCTGTAGGGAAGAGAGGGGCTTTTTAAAAAGGCAGCTCCTCAGCCCCACACCAGGAGGCTGATTTTAGGCTTTGAGATTCTTTTTAAAGCTGGGATGCTGGTCATTCTAATAAAGGCCATCTTTTGCATTCTCACTTTGTTCCTCTAAATCACTGGTTCTCAAAGAGAGGTGTCCTAAGAACACCCCTATGCCCACATCTGCCCCAAGCTCACAGAGACATTCGAGCAGATCAGAGAATGCGGCTGCTTTGCCTATCAAAGGCAAAATCTGATGCTTCACAGAGACTCATGTACCTCGAGGATTAAAAGCTGACAAATGAACGAGTTTGTTCATTTCTACACTATGTTGTGAATATGATTTCTTAATTCACAATTATATATAGATATTCTGGGTCTATGAGCTAGCTATAATGCATACCCAATAAAGAGAAAATACATTACATCAAATAGTAACAGAAGAAACACACAGGCGGCCCTTGGAGGTGTCGGCATGGACATAGCAGGTATATGTTGTGCAGACAGAAGTCCTTGGGAGGCTCCTGAGAGTAGAAGGTGAACATCTGCACCTCTGTCCCATATTCTTGGTTAATTCTGCTCAGAAATATTCTGCCTCATACTTCCCAGGCTTCTAGTTTGACACACAATCATCTCCATTTGCAAAGGTCAAGAGTCACAAAAATTAAAAATACTAGATTCAAATTCAGTTCAGTTGTCTCTCAGTCATGTCCGACTCTTTGCGACCCCATGAACTGCAGCACGCCAGGCCTCCCTGTCCATCACCAACTCCCGGAGTCTACCCAAACTCATGTCCATTGAGTCGGTGATGCCATCCAATCATCTCATCCTCTGTCATCCCCTTCTCCTCCCACCTTCAATCTTTCCCAGCATCAGGACCTTTTCAGACGAGTCAATTCTTAACATAAGTGGTCAAAGTACTGGAGTTTCAGCTTCAGCATCAGTCCTTCCAATGAATATTCTCGACTGATTCCCTTTAGTATGGACTGGTTGGATTTCCTTGCAGACCAAGGGACTCTGAAGAGTCTTCTCCAACATCACAGTTCAAAAGCATCAATTTCAGTGCTCAATTTTCTTTATAGTCCAACTCTCACATCCATACATAACTACTGGAAAAACCATAGCCTTGACTAGATGGACCTTTGTTGGCAAAGTAATGTCTCTGCTTTTTAATATTCTGTCTAGGTTGGTCATAACTTTTCTTACAAGGAGCAAGCATATTTTAATTCATGGCTGCAGTCACCATCTGCAGTGATTTTGGAGCCCCCAAAAATAAAGTCTGACACTGTTTCCCCATCTATTTGCCATGAAGTGATGGAACCAAATGCCATGATCTTAGTTTTCTGAATGTTGAGTTTTAAGCCAACTTTTTCACTCTCCTCTTTCACTTTCATCTAGAGGCTCTTTAGTTCTTCTTTACCTTCTGCCATAAGGGCAGTGTCATCTACATATCTGAGGTTATTGATATTTCTCCCAGCAATCTTGATTCCAGCCTGTGCTTTAGCCAGCCCAGTGCTTCTCAAGATGTACCCTGAATATAAGTTAAATAAGCAGGGTAACGATATACAGTCTTGATGTACTCCTTTTACTATTTGGAACCAGTCTGTTGTTCCATATCCAGTTCTAACTGTTGCTTCCTGACCCACATGCAGATTTCTCATGGTGGTCTGGTATTCCCAACTCTTTCAGAATTTTCCACAGTTTATTGTGATCCACACAGTCAAAGGCTTTGGCATAGTCAATAAAGCAGAAATAGATGTTTTTCAGGAACTCTCTTGCTTTTTTGATGATCCAACAGATGTTGGCAATTTGATCTCTGGTTCCTCTGCCTTTTCAAAATCCAGCTTGAACACCTGAAGTTCACAGTTCACAGACTGTTGAAGCCTGGCCTGGAGAATTTGCAATTGTGCAGTAGTTTGAGCATTTTTTGGCACTGCCTTTCTTTGGGATTGGAATGAAAACACCTTTTCCAATCTTGTGGCCACTGCTGTGTTTTCCAAGTTTGCTGACATATTGAGTTCAGCAGTTTCATAGCATCATCTTTTAAGATTTGAAATAGCTCAAATGGAATTCCATCAGCTCCACTAGCTTTGTTCATAGTGATGCTTCCTAAGGCCCACTTGACTTCACATTTCAGGATGTCTGGCTCCAGGTGAGTGATCATGCCATCGTGATTATCTGGGTTGTGAAGATCTTTTTTCTATAGTTCTTCTGTGTATTCTTGCCACCTCTTCTTAATATCTTCTGCTTCTGTTATGTCCATACTATTTCTATCCTTTATTGTGCCCATCTTTGCATGAAAATTTCCCTTGGTATGTCTAATTTTCTTGAAGAGATCTCTAGTCTTTCCCATTCTATTGTTTTCCTCTATTTCTTTGCACTGAATACTGAGGAAGGCTTTCTTATCTCTCCTTGCTATTCTTTGGAATTCTACATTCAAATTGGTATAGCTTTCTTTATCTCTTGCTTTTAGCTTCTCTTCTTTTCATAACTATTTGTAAGGTCTCCTCAGGCAGCCATTTTGCTTTTTTGCATTTCTTTCCCATGGGGATGATCTTGATTCCTGTCTCCTCTACAATGTCTCAAACTCCGGTCCATAGTTCTTCAGGCACTCTATCTATCAGATCTAATCCCTTGCATCTATTTGTCACTTTCACTGTATAATCGTAAGAGATTTGATTTAGGTCACACCTGAATGGTCTAGTGGTTTTCCCCACTTTCTTTAATTTAAGTCTGCATTTGGCAATCAGGAATTCATGCTCTGAGCCATAGTCAGCTCCCAGTCTTGTTTTTGCTGACTGTATAGAGCTTCTCTATCTTTGGCTGCAAAGAATATAATCAATCTGATTTTGGTATTGACTATCTAGTGATGTCCTTGTGTAGAGTCTTCTCTTGTGTTGTTGGAAGAAGGTGTTTGCCATGACCACTGTGTTCTCTTGGCAAAACTCTCTTAGCCTTTGCCCTGCTTCATTCTGTACTCCAAGGCCAAATTTGCCTGTTACTCCAGGTGTTTCTTGACTTCCTACTTTTGCATTCCAGTCCCCTGTAATGAAAAGGACATCCTTTTGGGGTGTTAGTTCTAGAAGGTCTTGTGGTCTTCATCGAACCATTCAACTTCAGCTTCTTCAGCATTACTGGTTGGAGCATTGACTTGGATTACTGTGATATTGAATGGTTTGTCTTGGAAACGAACAGAGATCATTCTGTCTTTTTTGAGATTGCATCCAAGTACTGCATTTCAGATTCTTCTGTTGACTATGATGGCTACTCCATTTCTTCTAGTGATTCTTGCCCACAGTAGTAGATATAATTGTCATCTGAGTTAAATTCACCTATTCCAGTCCATTTTAGTTCACTGATTCCTAAAACGTTGACATTCACTCTTGCCATTTTGTTTGACCACTTCCAATTTGCCTTGACTCATGGACCTAACATTTCAGGTTCCTATGCAATATTGCTCTTTTATAGCATCGACTTTTGCTTCCATCACCAGTCACATACACAACTGGGTGTTGTTTTTGCTTTGGCTCCATCTCTTCATTCTTTCTGGAGTTATTTCTCCACTGATCTCCAGTAACATAATGGACACCTACTGACCTGGGGAGTTCATCTTTCAGTGTCCTATCTTTTTGCCTTTTCATACTGTTCATTGGGTTCTCAAGGCAATACTGATGTGGTTTGCCATTCCCTTCTCCGGTGGACCACATTTCATCAGAATCCTCCACCATGACCCATCCATCTTGGGTGGCCCTACACGGCATGGCTCATAGTTTCATTGAGTTAGACAAGGCTGTGATCCGTGTGATCAGATTGGTTAGTTTTCTGATTGTGGTTTTCAGTCTTTCTGCCCTCTGATGGAAAAGGATAAGAGGCTTGTGGAAGCTTCCTGATGGGAAAGACTGACTGAGGGGGGTACCAGGTCTTGTTTTGATGGGCGGGGCCATGCTCAGTAAATCTTTAATCCAATTTTCTGTTGATGGGTGGAGCTGTGTTCCCTCCCTGTTCTTTACCTGGGGCCAAACTATGGTGGAGGTAATGAAGATAATGGCAACCTCCTTCAAAAGGTCCCATGTATATACTGCTATACTCAGTGCCCCCAACCTTGCAGCAGGCCACCACCAACCCAGGCCTCTGCCAGAGACTCCTGGACACTCCCTGACAAGTCTGGGTCAGTCTCTTGTGGGGTCACTGCTACTATCTCCTGGGTCCTGGTCCACACAAGGTACTGTTTATGCCCTCCAAGATTCTATTTCCAAGATTCAAATTAGCTACTGACAAGAGAAAATTTTCAGAAAGCTTCACTAGACAGGCAGACACAAGGTGATGCAGTGATCACCTAGCAGCATGACACAGCCCAGCGCCACCCCCTACAGAGGCTGCTCTGTCCCACTGGCCATCTAAGCTAAAGCTTGCTACTTCACACTGACATTGTGGAAGAGACCTCAGGAACAGAACCCTCCTGTTCTGGATGCTTATTTTAGACTACAATGCAGATTAAACCAACAGAAAGGGAAGGCCCTGGAGTCAGGAAATCTTGAAATTCCAATTAAGAGAAAAGTTTCCAAAATGTTCTTGTTTTCATCCACCTATTCTGTCAGTGGTGTTGGGGGAGCTATAAACCCACACACAGACACAGCACAGGACCTCTCATTAAGCCAGCTTGGTTCCAAAGAAAGGGTAGGTCAAGCCCATTTCCAGGTAGGGTCATTCTTATAATCAGATAATTTGAGCATCTCACTCTGCTTTTCCAGCACATCTCCATCGGTTTCCACCAAATGGCTGTCCAGAAGCACTACATCACTATGATTCCACCAGCTCCCTCCTCCCCTCCCTCCCTTGATTTCTCAATGCCCATAGTTTTTTCTCTTCCTTCCCCACCTAGGTGCTGGCTCTATCTGGAGAGGCAGCATGGCGTTGCTGGAGTTCTGGTTCTGTGTATGGAAGGAGCTTTCCCTGTGGGCCACTCAACTCCCTTCATAGCAGAGCTTAGGTGAGTTATATCTTATTTGGGGTTCTGTCAACAGCAGATCCAGAGATAAGGGTGTGAGGGCAAAAAATTTTACTTGGGAAGTGATCCTAGAAAACACAATTTGGGGACTGGAAAGATGGGACAGAGAAAGGTTCCTTATTAAGCTAGTTACCTCTAGGGACCATTGGAGATTTATGCCCCCACAGGGACACACTGGGAGCTAGTGGAGAACTAACACCTCAAGCAACTAGGGCACAATTTACAACAGCCAAGACATGGAAACACTCAATGACAGATGAATAGATAAAGAAGATGTGGTACATAAACACAATGGAATATTACTCAGCTACTAAAAGAATATTACTCAGCCAGGACATGGAGACGTCCAGTGACGTCCAATGACAGATGAATAGATAAAGAAGATGTGGTACAAAAACAGTGGGATATTACTCAGCCACTAAAAGACCTGCCTCTTGAGAAATCTGTATGTGGATCAGGAAGCAACAGTTAAAACTAAACATGGAACAACAGACTGGTTCCAAATAGGAAAAGGAGTACATCAAGGCTGTATATTGTCACTCTGCTTATTCAACTTATATGCAGAGTACATCATGAGAAATGCTGGGCTGGAGGAAGCACAAATTGGAATAAAGATTGCCAGGAGAAATATCAATAACCTCAGATATGCAGATGACACTGTCCTTATGGCAGAAAGTAAAGAAGAACTAAAGAGTCTCTTGATGAAAGTAAAAGAGGAGAGTGAAAAAGTTGGCTTAAAATTCAACATTCAGAAAACTAAGATCATGGCATCCGGTCCCATCACTTTATGGCAAATAGATGGTGAAACAGTGCAAACAGTGGCTGACTTTATTTTTTGGCTCCAAAATCACTGCAGATGGTGACTGCAGCTATGAAATTAAAAGACACTTGCTCCTTGGAAAGGAAAGTTATGACCAACCTAGACAGCATATTAAAAAGCAGAGACATTACTTTGCCAACAAAGGTCCATCTAGTCAAGGCTATGGTTTTTCCAGTGGTCATGTATGGATGTGAGAGTTGGACTATAAAGAGAGTTGAGCACTGAAGAATTGATGCTTTTGAACTGTGGTGTTGGAGAAGACTCTTGAGAGTCCCTTGGACTGCAAGATCAAATCAGTCAATCCTAAATGAAATCAACCCTGAATATTCATTGAAAGGACTGATTCTGAAGCTGAAGTTTCAATATTTTGGCCACCTGATGGGAAGAACTGACTCACTGGAAAAGAGTCAACTCACTTGATGCTGGGAAAGATTTAAGGCAAGAAGAGAAGGGGACGGCAGAGAATGAGATGGTTGGATGGTACCAACTCAATGGACGTGAGTTTGAGTAAGCTCTAGGAGTTGGTGATGGACAGGGAGGCCTGGCGTGCTGCAGTCCATGGGGTCGTAAAGAGTCGGACACAACTGAGCAACCGAACTGAACTGAACTAAAAGAATGACATACAGTCATTTGGAGAGATGTCGATGGACCTGGAGTCTATCATACAGAGTGAAGTAAGTCAGAAAGAGAAAAACAAATACTGTATATTAATGAGTATACGTGGAATCTAGAAAAATGTTACAAATGAACCTACTCTCAAGAGCAGGAACAGAGACACAGGTATAGAGAACAGACGTGTGGGCATGGGATGGGGGAGCGGAGGGTGGGACAAACTGGGAGGTTAGCACTGACACACGTACACTGCCAAGTGTAAAACTGATAGCTAGTGGGAAGCCACTATATAGCACAGAGAGCTCAGCTCAGTGCTCTGTGATGACCTGGTGTTGGGGGTGGGTTGGGAGGGAGGCTGAAGAGGGAGGGCATATATGTATATATAGAGCTGATTCACTTGGCTGTACAGCAGAAACTAACACAACATTGTAAAGCAGTTAAATTCCAATTTAAAATTTTTAAATTTAAAAAATAAACAATAAAACAACTAGGGTATTCGTTGGTTGAAGCCCACTACCAGAGGCTGTTAATTCCCTGGGGCTTTGGGCCTGCCCATGGTTAGGAAAAATGTCCTCTGCTGTCAGAACAAGTCCTCAGGCAACAAAATGCAGGCGCAGCAGCCGGAAAAGTCTGATGGCGGGATGCTAAGGGCAAGGGATGGTGGACACCAGCAAAGGGAGTTACAGATTCTTTGGTTAATAGCATTTTCTGCTTCTTTACTCTCTTATCTAATACTGCTTCCTATCTGCAGTGAGACTCAGGGAAAGGAAGAAGGAAGGGAAAGAGAAAATCCACCCTCATCACAGTATTTCTAATGTAACAAACCTCAAGATTATGAAAAAGGCAAGGTGATCTCCAGGGAAAGGAAACTGGTATGAAAACATTTTAATATAATTCTACATAGGGTTGGAGTGTCCTGCTTTTTGAGAATACCAGTATAGAAAGACAAGTTCAGGGAAATCTCACCATCTGCCATACACAACAAACAGAGCAGTGATCCCCAAGCTGGTGAGTCGCATGTAATATTCTCTTGGGACAGAGAATATTACAGGTAGCAGATCCTGAGAAGTTTAGTGGTTACCAAGGAGCAACCTGGGTTTTAAAAAGTTGGGAAACAGTAGACTTCTTGGAGGTCCAGTGGTTAAGAACCCACCTTCCAATGCACGGGACACAGCTTTGATCCCTGGTCAGGAACTAGGATCCTACATGCCATGGGGCAACTAAGCCTGTGCACACCACAACTACTGACCTCGTACTCTCTGGAGACCATGCCACAACTAGAGAAGCCCAGATGCCTCAGTGAAAAGCCCTTGAGCTGTAACAAAAGATCCCCAGTGCCACAACTAAGGCAGCCAAATAAATAAATCTTTTTTTTTTTTCAACAATAGTTGGGGAACACTGTCAGCATAAGCAAGGTCAAAAGGCTAAACACTATGTGACCAGGGACATGGGGAAGTGGATGAGAGCCATCTGATGGTTTAAAAAGATGAAACACTTTAAAACAGAGTGTGTTGGGACACCCAGCCTCCCTTATAAAAACATGTCTGGCACCACCTGAGTTTCACCCTGCAGGGAACTTCAGCCCTGTACCCTGGAATGTCACCCCCTTTGGAGAGTTCTCACTCTGATCCCCAGGAATGCTCAGCTTCTCAGATGTGTTACTGTGAGTTCCCCCGAAGCAGATTCTCATCTAAGGGCTTGCATGAGGGTGGTTTCTTTGTAGAGTGGTCTTGTGAAGCAGAAGGGAAGTTGTGGGAATAGGGGGAAAAAATCTACAGCAAAGGGTGGATTAATGAGCAAATTGGCATTGTGGGTAATGAGTCTCAGTCCTGTTGGGGACCATCAGAGGAACCATATAGAATCTGCCCCAGACAAGAAGCTGCACACTCTTCATAGGTCCCCCTCTCCCCTTGCATAACTGGGCTAAATGTGTGTAAAAGTCCACGGATCTTTATCAACTGTGGAGAAAGCCATGAGGCAGAAAATTAGAAATTATAGGGACCACTCAAGACAGCCATGGAGGTTTGCTACTCAAATCATCTTTAGCAGAACCCGCTACAAGGCGTCTCTTGATGCTGTACCCTTGAATCTGCCTCAGCATTCACCCCAAGGTCACACTTTCTCTGGTTGTCCCCAGAAAACAAGAACACAACAGGGGCACTAGACTCAGGCCATTCCTCCCCAGTGAAGGACTTCTCTAAAGGGCACGTTGTTCACAGATGCCCCAATGGCCTAGCCAAGACAGTCTCAGAACTACACTGTGGTCTGAGGTTCTCCCTGCCTACGTTCACTTCCCCCCTACTATCAACCCCAGCCCCTTCAGCCTTCACAGACACCTCCCCTAGTAAATCTCTTGCTAACTCTAACTCTCTAACTCTCTAACTCTTCTTTAGCATTTGCCTCTAGGAGTAACTCAAGTGACAAAGTTTGCAGGGCACCATCAGTTAATTTGGAACTGTCCACCACTGTGGTGCTGAAATCAGAAGTAGTCCAAGGAAGAGGTGATGTACAAACAAAATTTATAGATATCTGTGTTCTTTCTCCCTGAATGGTTAGCCATTAAAGAGTACAGCATATTCCCTTGGTCCTTCCTAGCCAGGGGAAGTAGTTGGTACTTTAAAAAATGCCATAGGAGGGAGGGGTGGAGCCAAGATGGCAGAGTAGGAGGACATAAAGTTCAGATCTCCTCATAGGCTGGGGGTTAGGCCTGAGCCCCTGTAGCAGGAGCACTGAACCCAAGCTGCTGGACTAATCGAGAACTTCAAGCCTCAGGAAATATTAATAAGTGTGAGCTCTCCCAGAGGTCCTCATCTTGGCACCAAGACCCAACTTCCTGAAAAACTCCTGTGCGAGATGCCTCAGGCCAAACAACCAGCAAGATAGGAACGCATCCCAACTCATCAAGGAAAATAAGGCAACAGAGAAATATGTTCCAGATGAAGAAGCAAGGCAAAAGCCTACAAGACCAAAGAAATGAAGACGAAATAGGCAATCTACCTGAAAAAGAACTCAGAGTAATAAGAGTAAAGATGACCCAAAATCTTGGAAATACAACACAGGCATGGATAAAGAAAATAAATGTTTAACAAGGATGCAGAAGAACTAAAGAACAAAGAGTGAATAATAACTGAAATTAAATATACACTAGAAGGAATCAATAACCGAATAACTGAGGCAGAAGAATGAAAAAGTGAGCTGTAACACAGAATGGTGAAAAAAACTGCAGAGGAACAGAACAAAGGAAAAAGAGTGAAAAAAAAAAATGAGGACAGTCTCAGAGACCTCTGGGACAACATTAAATGCAACAACATTCAAATTATAGGGAAGTGTCTGAAAAAGTATTTGAAGAGATTATAGTTGAAAATTTCCCTAACATGGGAAAAGAAATAGTTACCCAAGCCCAGGAAGCAGAGAGGGTCCCATGCAGAATAAACTCAAGGAGAAATATACCAAGACACATATTATTCAAACTGAGAAAAACTAAATTCAAAGAAAAAATATTAAAAGCAGCAATGAAAAAACAACAAATTATATGCAAGGGAATCCCCATAAGGTTTATCAGCTGATTTTTCTTTTTTTAGCAGAAACTCTGCAGGCCAGAAGAGAGTGGCAGGATACATTTAAAGTGATTAAAGGGAAGCACCTACAGCTAAGATTACTCTACCCAGTCAATTATATCCCGATTCAACAGAGAAATCAGAAGCTTTACAGACAAGCAAAAGCTAAAAGAATTCAACACCACCAAACCACCTTTACAACAAATGCTAAAGGAACTTATCTAGGTGGGAAACACAAGAGGGAAAAAAATAGACCTACAGAAACAAATCCAAAACAAGAAAAGATAATAGGGACATACATATTAATAACTACCTTAAACGTAAGTGGATTAAATGCTCCAACAAAAGACATAGACTGGCTAAATTAATACAAAAACAAGACCTGCATATATGCTGTTTACAAGAGACCCACTTCAGACCCAGAGACACATATAGTATGAAAGTGAGGGGGTAGAAAAAATTGCAATTGGAAATCAAAAGAAAGCTGGAGTACCAATACTCATATAAGAAAAAATAGGCTTTAAAGACTATTACAAGAGACAAGGAAGGACACTACATAATGATCAAAGGATCAATCCAAGAAGAAGATATAACAATTATAAATATTTATGCACCCAACATAGGAGTACCTTAATACATAAGGCAAATGCTAACAGCCATCAAAGGGGAAATAAACAGTAACACAATAATAGTGGGAAACTTTAACACCCAACTTACACTAATGGATAGGTCATCCAAACAGAAATGTAATAAGGAACACAGCTTTAAATGACATACTAGATGAGATAGACTTAATTGATATTTATAGGATATTCCATGTAAAAGCACAATATGCTTTCCTCTCAAGTGCACACAGAACATTCTCCAGGATAGATCACATCTTGGTTCACAAATCAAGTCTCAGTAAACTTAATAAAACTGAAATTTTGAAGCATCATTTCCAATCACAGCACTATGAGACTAGAAATCAATTACAGTAAAAAAAAATAATTAGTGAAAAATACAAACACATGGAAGGTAAACAGGATGCTACTAAATAACCAAGAGAACACTGAAGAAATCAAAGAGGAAATCAAAAAGCACACAGAAACAAGTGACAATGAAAACACAGTGATCCGAAACCCATGGGATGCAGCAAAAGCAATTCTGAGAGGGAAGCTTACAGCAATACAATCCCACCTCAAGAAACAAGAAAAGGACTTCCCTGGTGGTCCAGTGGCTAAGACTTTACCCTCCCAATGCAGCAGGCCCAGGTTCAATTCCTGGCCAGGAAACTAGATCCCACATGCCACAACTAAAGATACCACGTACCACAACTAAGACTCGGAGCAGCCAAACAAATAAATAATTTTTAAAAAAAGAAAAAATAAAAATCTCAAACAAACAACCTAACCTTACACCAGATAACCACAATGATGAAATCACTCACCTAGAGCCAGACATCCTGGAATGTGAAGTCAACTGAACCTATGAACAAAGCTAGTGGAGGTGATGGAATTCCAGTTGAGCTATTTCAAATTCTAAAAGACAATGCTGTGAAAATGCTGCACTCGATATGCCAGCAAATCTGGAAAACTCAGCTGTGGCCACAGGACTGGAAAAGGTCAGTTTTCATTCCAATCCCAAAGAAAGGCAATGCCACAGAATGCTCAAACTAGCACACAATTGCTCTCATCTCACACACTAGCAAAGTAATGCTTAAAGTTCTCCAAGCGAGGCTTCAACAGTATGTGAACCGAGAACTTCTAGATGTTCATGCTGGATTTAGAAAAGGCAGAGGAACCAGAGATTAAATTAGCAACATCCACTGGATCATCAAAAAAGCAAGAGAGTTTCAGAAAAACATCTATTTCTGCTTCATTGACTATGCTAAACTCTTTGACTGTGTGGATCACAACAAACTGTGGAAAATTCTTAAAGAGATGGGAATACCAGACCACCTTACCTGGCTCTTGAGAAATCTGTGTGCAGGTCAAAAAGCAACAGTTAGAATCAAATATGAAAACAATGGACTGTTTCCAAATTGGGAAAGGAATACATCAAGGCTATATATTGTCACCCTGCTTATTTAATTTCTATACAGAGTACATCATGTGAAATCCCAGACTGGATGAAGCACAAGCTGGAATTAAGACTGCCAGGAGAAATATCAATAACCTCAAACATGCAGATGACACCATACTTACGGCAGAAAGCAAAGAGAAACTAAAGAGCCCCTTGATTAAAGTGAAAGAAGAGTGTGAAAAAGCCAGCTTAAAACTCAATATTCAAAAAACTAAGATCATGGCATCTGATTCCATCACTTCATAGCAAATAGATGGGGAAACAATAGAAACAGTGACAGACTTCATTTTCTTGGGCTGAAAAATCACTACAAATGGTGACTGCAGCCATGAAATTAAAAGACTCCTTGGAAGAAAAGTTATGACCAACCTAGACAGCATATTAAAAGGCAGAGACATTACTTTGCCAACAAAGGTACATCTAGCTAAGCTATGGTTTTTCCAGTAGTCATGTATTTATGTAAGAGTTGGACCATAAAGAAAGCTGAGCACCAGATAATTGACACTTTTGAACTGTGGTATTGGAGAAGACTCTTGAGAGTCCCTTGGACGCAAGGAGATCAAACCAGTCAATCCTAAGGAAATCAACCCTGAATATTCATTGGAAAGACTGACGCTGAAGCTGAAGTTCCAGTACGTTGGCCACCTGATACAAAGAACTGACTTATTGGAAAAGATGCTGATGCTGGGAAAGACTGAAGGCGGGAGAAGAGGACAACAGAGGATGAGATTGTTGGATGGCATCACCGACTCAGTGGACATGAGTTTGAGCAAACTCCAGGAGTTGGTGATGGACAGGGAAGCCTGGCGTGCTGCAGCCCATGGGGTCGCAGAGTCAGACACGACTGAGCAACTGAACTGAAACATCATATTAACAAACTGAAGACTAAAATTCATATGATAATTTCAACGGATGCAGAGTAAGCTTTTGACAAAATTGAACAGCCTTTTATGATAAAATCTCTCCAGAAAGAGGGCACAGAGGGAGACTGCCTCAACATAATAAAAGTCATATATGACAAACTCACAGCAAACATCATTCTCAAAGGTGAAAAACTGAAAGCATTTCCTCTGAGATCAAGAACACAACAAGGCTGTCCCCTCCTGCCATGTTTATTCAACATTGTTTTGGAAGTCCTGGCCACAGCAATCAGAGAAGAAAAAGAATCCAAACTGAAAAGAAGTAAAACTGTAACTGTTTGCAGATGACATGATACTCTGCCACCAGAAAACTAGTGCTAATGAAAGAATTTGGTAAAGTTACAGGATAGAAAATTAGTGCATAGAAATCTCTTGCATTCCCATACACAAGCAACAAAAGAGAGATGTTAAGAATACAATTCTTATTATCACTTCAACAAAAATAATAAAATACCTAGGAATAAACTGTCCTAAGGAAACAAAAGACTTGTACTCAGAAAACTGTAAGATACTGAGAAAATAAAGACAACACAAACAAATGAAGAAATATACAATGTTCTTGGATTAGATGAATCAATATTGTCAAAATGACTATACTCCCCCAAATAATCTACGGATTCAATACAATCCCTATCAAATTACCAATGGCATTTTTCAGAGAATTAAGACAAAAAATTTTACAATTTGTCTGGAAACACAAAAGAGCCCAAATAGCCAAAGTAATCCTGAGAAAGAATAATGGAGCAATCAGGTTCCCTGATTTCAGACTATATTATAAACTACAGGCATCAAGACAGTGTGACGGTTGCACAAAAATAGAAATACAGATAATTTGAAAAGGAGAAAAAGCCCAGGAATAAACTCAGGCATCTATGGTAATGACATTAAACTATGACAAAGGAGGCAAGAATATACAATGGAGAAAAGACAGTCTCTTCAATAAGTGGTGCTGAGAAAACTGGGCAGCTACATGTAAAAGAATGAAATTAGAACACTCCCTAACACCACACACAAAAATAAACTCAAAATGGCTTAAAGACCTAATTGTAAGGCTGGACACCATAAAACTCTTAGAGGAAAACAGACTTGCAGAAGACTCCTTGACATAAATCACAGCATAATCTTTTTTGACCTGCCTCCTAGAGTAATGAAAATAAAAACAAAAATAAACAAATGAGACCCATTGAAACTTGAAAGCTTTTGCATAGCAAAGGAAACCATAAACAAGACAAAAAGGCAACCCTCAGATGGGAAAGTATTTGCAAACTGACAAGGGATTAATCTCCAAAATAAACAAACTGCTCATGCAGCTCAATATCAAAACAACAAAAACCCAATAAAAAAGATGAGTTTAAGACCTAAATAGACTTTTCTCCAAAGAGAACATACAGATGGCCAAGAGGCACATGAAAAGATGCTCAACATCACAAATTATTAGAAAACTGCAAATCACAACTAAAATATAATATCAACTCACACCAGTCAGAATGGCGATCATCAAAAAAAAATCTACAAACAATAAACGCTGGAGAAGGTGTGGAGAAAAGGGAACCTTCTTATACTGTTAGTGGGAGTGTAAATTGATAAAGCCACTATGGAGAACACTATAGAGGTTCCTTAAAAACCTAAAAATAGAATTATCATATGACCCAGCAATCCCACTACTGGGCATATACTCTGAGAAAACCATAATTCAAAATGACACATGCACCCCAATATTCACTGAAGCACTATTTACACTAGCCAGGACAAGGAAGCAGTCTAAACATTCATGAACATAGGAATGGATAAAGAAGATGTGGTACTTATAGATGATGGAATATTACTCAACCATAAAAAAGAATGAAACTGTGCCACTTGCAGAGACGTAGACAGACCTAGAGACCATCATACAGAATGAAGTACGTCAGAACGAGAAAACAAATATCATATATTAAGACATATATGTGGAATCTAGAAAAATGGTACAGATGTACCTATCTGCGAAACAGAAATAGAGACAGACCCATAGAGAACAAATGTATGGACACCAAGCGGGGAAGACGGGGGATGAGCTGGGAGACTGGGATTTGCATACACAACACTGTGTATTAAACAGATAACTAATGAGAATCTATTGTAAAGCATGGGGCAGAGAGGGTAGATGGTACAATCTGTGTGTAGGACAAATATAAACTCAACCTTTAAAATACATTCCAATGTATACTAGGTGCAGCCAAATACTGTTTGATTCCACTTACATGAGGTACCTGAATAGTCAAATTCATAGTCAGAAGGGACACTGGTAGATGCTGGTGGGTGGAGTGGAGACAAGCAATAGGGGGTTGGTGTTTAATGGGGACAGAGTTTCAGTTTAGGAAGGTGAAAAATGTGGGAGATGGATGATGACAAGGGATGTGCTTAGTCACTCAGTCCCGTCTGACTCTTTGTGACCCCAGGGACTGTAGCCCACCAGGCTCCTCTGTCCATGGGATTCTCCAGGCAAGAATACTGGAGTGGGTAGCCATGTCCTCCTCCAGGGGATCTTCCCAATCCAGGGATCGAATCGCATCTCCTGCCATTGCAGGCAGATTCTTTACCCCTGAGCCACCTGGGAAGCCCATGAGTGTACTTAGTGCTAAAATACACAGTTAAATATGGTTAAAATTGTATGTTTTGTATTATGTGACTTTTACGATATTTTTTAGTAAAGCACATTTTTTTTTAAATGCCACAGGGGGAAATGAGGAGCCTGCCATGAGACTACACAAACAGTTAGTTTCCAAGGGTGCTGCTCCTAGAAACATGAATGCTGCTAAAATCTGCCAAGTCACCCTCAGCCATTCACAGCTCCAGAAACAGGGGCAGAGTGGTTTCTATGCTTCCTGCCGTCTAGCCTGCCAAAGGTTTGCATCAGGAAAGACGGGCAGGAACCCTGTTGACAAGATTAACTAGAAATGCAGCTCCACACGTTCACCCTTCACAGTCCAGACTGGGAAGAGAGCACTGAGAAGGTCGGCGAGGCTGAAGACCCACAGAACACTTCCTGGGCTGGAGAGCAACATACCTGTTGGGGTCATCACAAGGCACGCTCTCACTGGCATCAGTCTTTCCCACACAGAGGTGACGAGGTAAGAGAGAAAGGACACTAAGCTTGGTTCTGTCAACAAGGCTGAAGTCCCACCCCTGCCAGAGAACAGCCCTGTGACCTTGGGCAAGGAAGCTGACCTCTCTGAGCCTCAGAAATCTCATATGTAAAGCACAGGTGGGACTAGACCAGAGATTTTCATGCAGTGTTCCAAGGAATCCAAAGGTACCACAACCCCATCAGGGATTACCAGCAATTAGGGAGAGAAGAGGAAACCAGGCCCATCTGAATTAAGAGTAATCCAACCTTTATCTGATTCCCATTTGAAGGTTTTCCAGGATTTTCTCTGAAGCTTAAAAATAAAAGTTTGAAAATCTAACGCCTCGAGGATCTTTAAGGCCCTTTTCTACTCCTATCTTTGGTAAGTCTGTGGGGCTTGAATCAAAGCCTAGGTCCTGCCTCATAGAGGTGTGTGACCTTGGGAAGCTACCTAACATTTCTTACTCTCTTCTCATCTGTAAAACGCTGCATCACTTAATGGTTATCTGTGATGTGTCAGGTGATTTGCACACATCCCTAAATTCATATCCATTCCTCTAAGAGACACACCATCAATACCCCCACTTTATAGCTGAGGAAACTGAGGCTCAGAGAGGCTGAGCAACACACTGTATCACTCATTTGGCAAATGGCTTTATATATGTCAGGCTCCAATATTCACACTGTCTCTGCTCTGTTGTCTGCCTATTTTAGAGTGGTATGAAGAAGAAATGAAGCTATAACTGCAAAACATTTTACAAAAAATACAAATCATGATGCAACCAGAAAGAATTATAATTTAGTTTCAGAATCAGAGTTACTTCTGCACTAGTGAACCTAAACCCCCTTTCATAGCGAAGGTTATCTAGCTCCACAGCCAAAGCTGTCCTTAACCACAGTGGTTCACTTGTACAAGGAGAGCTACCATGGGCAGTGGTGGAAGTGGGGAGCAGGGCCCAGTGGGTCAGGAGTAGTGCCTGAACTGATAACAGAACAAATGCTGGACAAGGATTGCAAATTCTGTCACAATTGGGTTTGAATTAGCTCCTCCATTTACAAGTCTTGTGGCCTAAAAGTAAGCTATCTTCTTTGCCTTGGTTTGCTCATAGGGAAAATGGGGATGAAATATGTTTAACTAGCAGTAAAATTTGAGGGAATAAGTCTTCATACAAGAACTTCCTCAGGATTTCCCTGGTGGTCCAGTGGTTAAGACTCCCCTTTCCAACCCAGGAAGTATGGGTTCCATCCTTGGTTGGGGAACGAAGTCTCACGGCCATAAAACCAGAACAGAAGCAATACTTTAACAAGTTCAATAAAAGTCTTTCAAAAAATGATCCACATTAAAAAAAAATCTTAAAAAGAGACCTCCCTCACTTCTGATATCAGTTGCAAGTTGGAAGAGCTCATAAAACCACCCACAAGTTCAATAATTCATTGAGAGAATCTCAGAACTCAGTGAAAAATATTATACTCTCAGTTTATTACAGGGAAAAGTACAGGTTAAAATTATCCCAAGGAAGAGACGCAGGGCAGTCTGAAAGGGAGTCTAACTGTGGAGCTTCTGAGTGTCCTCTCTTCATGGACTCCTGAATGCTGTTACCTCTTGGCACCCACAACGTGTAACAATGCACACGGAGCACTGCCAGTCAGGGAAGGTCACCCAAGGCGTTGGTGTCCAGGGCAATATTTGGAGCTGATCACTACTGCCCAGATGGCTGATCTGTAGTCCCCAGCCCCTCCCAAGACTCCCAAGAGTCTCCAGTTCCTCTAGAAATCAGAACTCATAATGCACAGCCCAAAGCCTCCATCATAAATCACACTGTTAGGGACTTTCCTCGTGGCGCAGAGGATATGAATCTGCCTGCCAATGCAGGGGACATGGGTTCAATCCCTGGTCTGGCAAGATGCTACATGCCATGCAGCAGCTAAGCCCAAGGGCCACAACTACTGAGCCCACATTCCAGAACCCGTGAACTGCAACTACTGAGCCTGCAACGTTGCAACCACTGAAGCCCACACACCTAGAACCTGTGCCCTGCAACAAGGGAAGCCACCACAATGAGAAGCCCCAGCACCACAACTAAGAAAGTAGCCCCCGCTCTCCACCACTAGAGAAAGCCGGTGTGCAGCAATGAAGACTTAGAGTAGCCAAAACTCAACAAATACAGCAGTGTGTGCGTGTCAGAAAAATTCAATCACACTGTTAGACTACCCGGTAACCATAGCCTCCAGGCAAACAAAGACATTCCTGCAGACAGGACATTCCAGGGCCTGAGAGACCAGCTTCTGGGAGCCAAGGCAAAGCCCAGACCACTTGGTGGGAAAGCTTGATTCTTCTCTATACAAGATAACACTTCCTATTTCATGGGGTCATCGTGAGGATTGACTGACAAAACATGAGTCGACCACCCCATGTATGCAATTCCAAAATCCCAAATGCTCTGAAAACTGGAGTTTTAACAAAAATCATTTAGAGGGAAGCTTACACTGCAGCTAGTGGGAATTGTCACACATTTTCCTACCGAAATATCACTGTGTGTGATCTGGAGAACAGTGGCACAACCCACCCCGCCCTGGGGGTGTAATGGTAGACTGAGCACCTACCACACTCTGCCTTTCTAAACTCAAAAATGCACCTGGCCCGAAAGGACCTCGACAAGACATTGTGAGCTGTAAATGTATTAACAGGTACTAGTAACAGCCCCTAGCATATAATAACTGCTCATTAAATGCAAACTTTAATGTTTTCTTCTCAAATACAAAAGCAGTAAAGGAAGAATACATCGCCAAAGTGGTCAAGGCCACTGATTTGACATCCCTCTGGCAAAATTTTATCCCAATTTAAATCTTCACAAGCAAATTCCAGGAGTGTATATAGTGAAAATTAAAATTTTTTTTTAGACTACGCCATGCAGTATATGGGATCCCAGTTCCCTGATCAGGGATCGAACCTGTATGCCCTGCATTGGGAATGTGGAGCCCCAATCAATGGACCACCAGGGAAGTCCTAAAAATTAATTCTGTAGAAGATTTATCTTGTTATATTTATTATCATAAGTATTATGTATTATATGCTTTGACATAGTAAGTAAAAATTAAACAGTCATGGCACAGTTAAGCAGGGCTTGCTGAGGGTGGGGGAGCAGAGACGGTGCCATGGTAGTTTTTAGAATGTGCCATGGACTTTCAGCCTTTTGTGTACACTGACAAGGTCTTGCTGCGTGTTTCCTTCTGAACATCTTGAAACTTGCCACCTGGGGAATTTCTTAGGACTTCCGACCAACTTTTAGACAATTCAATTTCTTAATGAGGTACCAATTAAGTACTGCCATTATCGTTTTTCCCACTCTAGAACCTTTGGTCAAGCCTATTTTTGTCAAAACAGTTGTGCCTGAAATCAGATCCCTGGGAGAAGCAAGTCAGGATTTAAAATGTCAAAGAAGAAAGGAAAATTCACAAGAGCCCACTCGCATCAAAAAAAAAGCAGAGAGGGAATCCAAACCACCCTGGGAACAGACCTTTCCACATGCGTCACTGTACCACACTGAGTCGTTATTGGAGTCAGCTGAAATGACTGGATAGACACAGAGGCCATCTCATCCCAGGACCATAGCCTCCGATTCCCAATCCCCCAGTCCAAAGGGCTCTGAAAAGAGAGATCTGTTTGTAACTCACTTGGTTACAAACCTTGACCTGGACTAATGAGAAGCTATTTTTAGTCTTTATGCTACTCTATATGAATATTCATGAGTTTGGCTGCAGAAATATTAATGTGTTTGATGACGGGGTGCTTCCCAAGGCTCCACTGGGATTGTTAAGTAATATGATCCACATGCTGAATTGCCTTCCTAAAAAAATCCAAAAAGTTATGAATTCGGAAATTCATTAAGTTTTTGGATAAAGGATTATAAACTTACATTGCACAAAATCCCAACAGGTCGGTGTTGTCTTCAGTTTAAGGATAATAAACAGAGACGTTAAGTAACTTGCCCAAGGTCATACAATAAGTAACAAAATGTAATACACTTTGATGGAACAACTATGTCAACTGCAACTTCCAACGGCTGCAGGTTTTTTTTTTTTGCAAAATCCAACAAGGTTTTGCATGGCATCATCATGGAGCTGATACCTGAAGGTAGATTGAAAATCATGAAGAGATGTTTTGCCGTTGGCAAAGTTATGCTGTTAAGATTTCAGACCAGCCTCCAGAGAGCCTTCTATTTCCAATTTCAAGGAAACCATGCCCTCTGACTTTAAGGACATACATTGCTTCTCATCCTTTAAAAGCAGAGGAATTTGATAAAGAAGTTGCCTGGTGAAGGGGGGAAAAAAAAGCCCACTAGACTGAAATCAAAACAAATCAGTTTTTGCATATTAATCAGGCTCCTGATTGAAACTATGCTTGCTGCTTCAAAAGAGGAATATTAAAAGTAAAGCGTTGCTAATTTAAGCACATCTTATTTTAAAAGATGTACCTAGAGACAGCCACATGGGAGAATCACTTAGGCTGTATCAACCACCCACTTCGTTTGATGGGATCTGCCTGGGTTGCAAGCCCCAACGTCATGACGTTTGCCTCATCCCTGTGGGTAGAGAATGAAGTCAGCCATCGCCTATAATGTGCTGGGCTCTGGTTTTCAAGTATCCATGCCAACTTACTCCTGCCTCCCAAATGAGCAAGGGGAGTCCAGAGGGAAGACCCTGATCTGGAGTTAAATGACGATCTAGGAGCTGCCACCAAGCTTGAGCCCCATTCTTATGGAGCTGGAAGGCCACCTCTCCCAGGGAGGTGGTCCCATAAGAGTAGTTTCTATAGGACTTCCTACCAACTAGTTGCCTCACTAGTCAACCTCATCTGTGGCAGACTGCTGTCACTCTCCCTCTCTCAGAGCTTCTCAACGCCTAGACCCATAGCTCTCTTGGAAAACTGTGCTGGGGCTATGAGGGCGATTTTGTTTACAGGCACTTGGAGTTTGTCCACTGAAGCAATCATCAGTCCATGCAGAACTAATGTAAGAATACGGAGGCTCAGCTCTCTCACCTCCAGCAGAATCGAGGCTCCAGAGGTCGTCTGTGGGATCAGGTCAAGGCTGTGACACCGCCTGAAATTGCCCCTTTCTGAGCTGCTGCTTCTTGTTTGTCAGCTGTTTCCCACTCCCTTACTGACCTCTCCTGGGAGCTCACTCTTTAAAAAAAAGTCACTGCTTCTGGGTTATCCCACCTATGACCATTGTACCCAAAGCTCTGAGATCTTGGCATAGATAGTACATGTTATACTTTAAAGTGAGTAACAGAATTCCCTGGTGGTCCAGTGACTAAGACGCCATGCTCCCAATGCAGGGGGCCTAGGTTCAATCCCTGGTCAGGGAACTAGATTCCACATACCACAATGAACAATCTGCATCTCACAATGAAAGATCCTGTGCACCACAGCTAAGACCTAGCGGTGTAGTGTTAGTCACTCAGTCGTGTCCACCTCTCTGCGAATCCATGAACTGTAGTCCATGGAGTTCTCCAGGCAAGAATACTGAAGTGGGTTGCTATGCCCTTCTCCAGGGGATCTTCCCAAGTCAAGGTTCGAACCCAGGTCTCCTACCTCAGACCTAAGACTCGGAGCAGCCAAATAAATAAGTAACTTGTCAATAACCTCAAGTGAATCGCCTAGACTTCTGGAAAGGGCCTCCTTACTTGACGATCAACTATTCCACAGCTAAACTCATCATTTGCCACCCTGACCTGCATGGGGATGAGGGCAAAGGAGAATAAGCTAGAACAGAACAGAGAACATGACCTTGTCAGATGCCCCTCTTCTCTCTCTACAGACCTATGGATAACTCATAAGCATATCCATGGCAGAGTCTCCTGGCTATCCCAAGGTATGGTCTCCCTTCTCCTTCACAATCATGGAGCACAGCATGTTCAGTTACAAACTGAACATACATCTCCCCAGCCAGCCTCCATTCCAGTTAAATAAGCTCTGGCCACTAGGTTCCAGCCAATGGCTTGTGAATATAAATGATGCGTACAACTTCCAAGACATGCCTCCTCTTCCCTGTCACCTTACCTGGATGTAGTGGGAAGCCATGGAGATGGAGGCCATACCTGAGGAACGCAGGAAAAACAATATAGGATCCTGATCCTCAATATCATGGTCTTGCCGACATTGTTTCATGAGCAGAAAGAAACCTCTATCCAAGTACTGAAAGTCACCTGGGGTTTCCTGTTCAGCTCAGTATTCTAAAGAATATATCCCTTAGAGTGCAGTGGGATTATACATTTCAAACTGTCATGGATAAAGAGAAAAGTCTCTCTTATAGGTTGGATTTCCCACCAAAGATCCTGAGATGAGGATTCGTGTCAAAGTGACTTACAAATTATTAGAAAATATTCCCAGGAAAGACTGATAATGAAGTTGAGGGTAACAAGAAAAGATGGCCAAGCAAGGGTGTGATGTCAGATAAAGCACCACAGTCCCCAGGAGAGTTCTGGGACAGTATAGGTCACAAGTTATGGGTAAGAGAACTGCAGAATTTACACAACCCACACTCACCAATCGGGGTTGCTTCCAGAAGAGCTTAAACTCCCTGGCACTTCCAGATGCCCAAGCACATAAGCAGAGTAGGTCCAGGAGCCTGCAGGAAGCCCTTTAACTTGCAGGCCAGGTGCTGGCCTTTGGCAGAGAATACACACTGAGAAGTCAAATGCCTAACAATGGTACCTGAATCTAAGAGGAGATGGGTGGAGTGCAGATAAGACCTGCTTACAGAGGCCTTCTTGTAAATTTTTGCCAGGAACTCCCACTTAGTCATGTGATCCTTTGCATAGGAAGCAACTCTCACCCTCACCTGGACATTTCTCTTGGTTATATCTTTATTTTTCAAGGGTCTACAATGGCATTCTGTGGCAGCCACAATAATAGACAAGACTATATTTCAGAGATCTCTTTCAGTCCTAAGAGAAAGAGTAACAAATTTATAGGAGTCTCTGACAGGGCTCTTTATTCCCCACTCCAGCTCAAACAACCCAACAGCAGAAATCATCATGCTTATTCCAGAAATGACACTGTTGGCAAATTTATTCTATATCTACATAGGAACAAGCAAAGACAATTTATAATATTAAAAGGCATTTAACAATGTGACCTGAGATGGACATGCAACTCAAAACAAACTAGAGCTGAAGACTGCTTGCTAGACACACACACATGCATACACCTTTTAAAATCCCATCTAACATTTATACCTAGCTAACTGGAGAAGGTTATAAAGAACAGTAGGGACCAGTGATGGGGAAGACAGGCAGTCTTAGGTGCTTCTGACTGGCATGTAAAACAGTGCAGTCTTTCACAAGGCCAATACAGGAATATATATCTAGAAACTTAAATGCACACTCTTTGACTCTCCAAACAAAATCCATGTTTAGGAAACTTTGGGGGTGTATAGTTCAATGAAGTTTAATACATATATGGATTCACGTAATTACCAATACAGTGAGTGAAGTGAAAGTCGCTCAGTCATGTCCCATGGACTATACAGTCCATGGAATTCTCCAGGCCAGAATACTGGAGTGGGTAACCTTTCCCTTCTCCAGCGGATCTTCCTGACCCAGGAATTGAACCGTGGTCTCTTGCATTGCAGGAGGATTCTTTACCAACTGAACTATCAGGGAAGACCAATACAGCAAGGATACTCAAAAATGCCTTTGTTTTATTTCTTTGTAGTCACTCTCTTTCCCTTATAGACCATAACCACCATTGATTTTTTTCTTCAATCCCCATAGGTCATCTTTTCAACTGCATGCCCTAGAACCTGTGTTCTGCAACAAGAGAAGCCACTGCAATGAAAAGCCTGTGCACCACAATTAAGAGTAAACCCCGCTTGCCACAACTAGAGAAAATCTGTGTGGGGCAACAAAGACCCAGCAGAGACAATAAGCAAATTAATTTTTTTTTAAAAGAATGTCATATAAATGGAATAAAACAGTACATAACCTTCTTTCCCAACACAATGCTTAAGACTTATCCAAGTTGTATTTATCAGCAACTTGTTCTTTTTATTGCTGAGATTATTCCATTGCCAGACCTGCCTGTGAGTGTCTGAGGGTCTCTGGTGGAGGCAGGGGTGCCTCTGGTGGCCTGCCATGGGGACAGGGGCACTGGCAGCAGCAGTCCTGGGAGGCGTGGCATGTGGCCTAAGTCCTCTTGGAGGAGATCACCACTAGCCCTACCATGGAGCTGCCCGGTAGGTGATCCACAATTGGAGACCAATTTCACCAAAGAAGTTCTCCCACTATTGCAAAGATTATAGGCCCCACAACAGACTTCCCAACCTGGGGATCCAGCAAAGGAACTGGGAATCCCCAGGGAATCTGACTTTGAAAGTCAGCAGGTTTTGATTACAGAACTTCCACAGGACTAGGGGAAACAAACTCTTGGAGGGCATTAACAAAACCTTGTGTGCACCAGGACCCAGGGAAAAGGGTGCCCAGCAGACTCCGGTGGAGTCGTGGGTTGACAGTGGCCTGCTACAGGGTCAGGGGCACTGAGTACAACAATGCTGGGAGCCATGGGGCATGCTGGCATAAATTCTCTTGGAGGAGGTCACCTTAAGCCCTACCAGAGATTGCAGACTACAAGGTGGAAGTACAGCCCCACCCATCGACAGAAAATTGGATTCAAGATTTACTGAGTATGGCCCTACTCACTAGAGCAAGACCCTGTTTTCTCCAAAGCTACTCCCTCCCAGCAGGAAGCCTGCATTAGCCTCTTATCCTCATCCATCTGAGGGCAGACAGAATGAAAACCACAATCACAGAAAACTAACCAAAATGATCACATGGATCACAGCTTTGTGTAACTCAGTGAAACTCTGAGCCACGCCATACAGGGCCACCCAAGCTGGATGCGTCATGGTGGAGAGTTCTGACAAAACGTGGTCCACTGAGAAGGAAATAGCAAACCATTTCAGCATTCTTGCCTTGAGAACCCCATGAACATTATGAAAAGGCAAAAAGATAGGACACCGAAAGATGAGCCCTCTAGGTCAGTAGGTGTCCAATATGCTGCTGAGGAGGAGCAGAGAAATAGTTCCAGAAAGAATAAAGAGGCTGGGCCAAAGCAGAAACAATGCCTACTTGTGGATGTGTCCAGTAGTGAAAGTAGAGTTTGATGCTGTAAAGAACAATATTACATAGGAACTTGGAATGTTAGGTCCATGAATCAAGGTAAATTGGATATGGCCTAACAGGAGATGGCAAGAGTGAACACTGACATTTTTGTAATCAGTAAACTAAAATGGATGGGAATGGGTGAATTTAATTCAGATGACCATTGTATCTGCTACTGTGGGCAAGAATCCCTTAGAAGAAATGGAGTAGCCCTCATAGTCAACAAAAGAATATGAAATGCAGTACTTGGCTGCAATCTCAAAAATGACAGAATGATATCAGTTCATTTCCAAGACAAACCATTCAATATCACAGTATTCCAACTTTATGCCCCAACCACTAATGCTGAAGAAGCTGAAGCTGAATAGGTCTATGAAGACCTACAAGACTTTCTAGAACTAATACCAAAAAAAGATGTCCTTTCATCACAGGAGAGTCCAATGTAAAAGTAGGAAGTCAAGAGATTCCTGGAGTAGCAGACAAGTTTGGCCTTAGAGTACAAAATGAAAGAGGGCAAAGGTTAACAGTTTTGCCAAGAGAACACACTGGTCATAGCAAACATCCTCTTCCAACAACACAAGAGCTAACTCTACACATGGACATCACAGATGGTCAATACAGAAATCAAATTAATTATATTCTTTGCAGTTGAATATGGAGAAGCACTATGCAGTCAGCAAAAACAAGACCTGGAGCTGCCTGTGGCTCAGATCATCAGCTTCTTATTGCAAAATGTAGACCTAAAATGAAGAAAGCATGGAAAACCACTAGACTGTTCAGGTATGACCTAAATCAAATCTCTTACGATTATACAGTGGAAGTGACAAATAGATTCAAGGGATTCGATCTGATAGAGTGCCTGAAGAACTATAGACGGAAGTCCGTAACACTGTACAGGAGGCAGTGGCCAAAACCATCCCAAAGGAAAAGAAATGCAAGGAGGCAAAACAGTTGTCTGAGGAGGCCTTACAAAGAGCTGAGAAAAGAAGAGAAATGAATGGCCAAGGAGAAAATGAAAGACACAACTGGGCACAACTGAATGCAGAGTTACAAAGAATAGCAAGGAGACATAAGAAAGCATTCTTAAGTGAATAATGCAAAGAAATAGAGGAAAACAATAGAATGGGAAAGACTAGAGATCTCTTCAAGAAAATTAGACATACCAAGGGAGTATTTCATGCAAAAAAAGGGCACAATAAAGGACAGAAATGGTAAGGACCTAATGGAAGCAGAAGATACTAAGAAGTGGCAAGAACACATGGAAGAAATATACAAAAAAGGTCCACATGATCCAGATTTCCATGATGGTGTGATTACTCATCTAGAGCCAGACATCCTAGAGTATGAAGTCAAATGGGCCTTAGGAAGCATTACTACAAACAAACCTAGTGGAGGTGATGGAATTCCAGCTGAGCTATTTCAAATCCTGAAAGAGGACACTGTTAAAGTGCTGCACTCAATATGCCAGCAAATTTGGAAAACTCAGCAGTGGTCACAGAACTGGAAAAGGTCAGTTTTCATTCCAATCCCAAAGAAAGGCAACGCCAAAAATGTTCAAACTATGGCACAATTGCATTCTTCTCACATGTTAGCAAAGTAATGCTCAAAATTCTCCAAGCCAGGCTTCAACAGTATGTGAACTGTGAACTTCCAGATGTTCAAGTTGAATTTAGAAAAGGCAGAGGAATCAGAGATCAAACTGAGAACACAGATCACAGAAAAAGCAAAAGAATTCCAGAGAAACATCCACTTCTGCTTCATTGACTATGCTAAAGCTTTGGACTGTATGGATCACAACAAACCAGAAAATTCTTAAAGAGATGGGAATATCAGATCACCTTACCTCCTCCTGAGAAACTTGTATGCAGGTCAAGAAGCAATAGTTAAAACTGGACATGAAACAACAGATTGGCTACAAATTGGGAAAAGAGTACATCAAGGAGGTATATTGTCACCCTGCTTATTTAACTTCTATACAGAGTACATCATACGAAATGCCAGGCTGAAAGAAACATAAGCTGGAATCAAGATTGCCAGAAGAAATATCAATAACCTCAGATACCCAAATGGCATCACTCTAATGGCAGAAAGCAAAGAGGAACTAAAGATCCTCTTGATTAAGGGAAAAGAAGGGAGTGAAAAAGCTGGCTTAAAACTCAACATTCAAAAAACGAAGATCATGGCATCTGGTCCCATCTCTTCATGGCAAATAGATGGGAAAACAATGGAAACAGTAAGAGACTGTATTTTATTAGACTCTAAAATCACTGTAGACAGTGCTTGTAGCCATGGAATTAAAAGACGCTTGCTCCTTGGAAAGAAAGCGGTGACAAACCTAGACAGTGTATTAAAAAGCAGAGACATCACTTTGTCGGCAAAGGTCTGTATATTCAAAGCTATTATTTTTCCAGAAGTCATGTATGGATGTGAGAGTTGGACCATAAAGAAGGCTGAGCACTGAAGAATTGATGCCTTTGAACTATGGCATTGGAGAAGATTCTTGAGAGTCCCCTGGACAGCAAGGAGATCAAATCAATCAATCCTAAAGGAAATCAACACTGAATATTCATTGGAAGAAATGATGCTGAAGCTGAAGTTCCAATACTTTGGCCACCTGATGTGAAGAGGTGACTCACTAGAAAAGACCCTCTGCTAGGAAAGACTGAGAGCAGGAGGAGACGAGGGCAGCAGTGATGAGATGGTTGGATGGCATCACCAACTCAATGGACATGAGTTTGAGCAAGCTCCAGGACATAACGAAGGAGGGGGAAGCCTGGCATGCTGCAGTCCATGGGATCGCAAAGAATCAGACAGGACTGAGTGACGGAACAAGAACAACAAGAATTCCATTATATAGATGAACCACAGTTTATTTCTCCATTTGCTGGATGAATGACATTTGGGTTCTTTACATTTTTGGGCATTTATGAACAGAGCTGCTACAAACATTCGTTTCATGCAAACGTAAGTATTCGTTCCTCTATGGTAAATAACCAGCAGTGGAAATGCTAGGCCATATTATACATACAAGTTTAACTTTATAAGAAAATGTATTATAACAAACAGCCAAACTATTTTCAATATTTGCATTCCCACCAGCAATGTAAAGAGTTCCAGTTGCTCAATGTCTTCATCAACACTCAGAAATGTATTACTAATTTTTGCCTTCAGATAGATAAGTTCAAATTAAAACCATGCTGACATACCACTTATCTCATGGATAATAATACTGAACAAGACATCTTTTCATGTGCTTATCTGCCAACTATAAATTACTGTTAATAAAATGCCCATGCCTTTAAAAAAATTTTTTTTAATTTTGGTTTTAAGAACTTTTTATATATTTTGGATAAAAGTCCTTTGTAAGATTTGTGACTTGTAAATATTGTCTACCAGTCTGTAGACTTGTGTTTTCGTTCATTTTGATGGTGTTATTTGCAGACTAGGAGTTTTAAATTTTAGTGGAGTCCAATTTATCATATGTCCTTTTATGGATTGTGCTTTTGGTGTCATGTATAAAAGCTCTTCACCTAACCTCAAGTCATGAAGAATCTCTTCCATGGTTTATTCTAAAATTTTTATACAGCAATATTTCTATTTAGATTTATTTTTTCAGTTAATTTTTCTATAAGGTATGAGATTTAGGTCCAAGCTTATTTTTTGCCTAAGGCTGTCCAATTGTTCCAACATCATTTGTTGAAAAAAAATATTTCACCCATGAATTACTTTGAGATCTTGTCAAAAATCATTTGGGATGTTTGTCTTCTGCCTTATGACCGCCTCATGTTTTGCCCTGTGACCCTGCCTGGCATTTGGCGACTCTCTCTAGGATCTCCAAACTGTGGTAGAAGGGGAGAGACAAGAAGGTGGGGTAGAAGGGTTGAGTTCACTTCCTGTTGCAAAAACACCAAAATCCCAACTAGCTGTTCAACCACCACTGACAAAAAAGACCAGACCTACCAAAAAAATCAGTCTACACCCAAAGAAGAGGCCACCACGGGATGGTAGAAGGGGTGCTCTTGCAATGTAAGCAAATTCCATACCCACCAGGTAGATGACCCACAAACTGAAAAAAAACTATACCATAGAGGTTCTCCCACAGAGGTGAGAGTTCTGAGCCCCGTATCAGGTACCCCAACCTGGGAGTCTGGCACTGGGGAGAGGAGCCCCCAGAGCAACTGGCTTTAAAGGCCAGTGGGTCTTAAGTGCTGTAAGATTAGAAATCAACTACAAGAAAGAAATCATAAAGAGCAGAAATGAATGAAATAGAGATGGAGGAACCAAAAAATAGGTCAATGAAACAAAGTTGAATCCAACAATATTTTAAATGGATCATACACCACAATCAAGTATGATTAATCCCAGGGATGCAAGTATTCTTCAATATATGCAAATCAATCATGTGATACAACATATTAACAAAGTGAAGAATAAAAACCATATGATCATCTCAACAGATGCAGAAAAGGCTTTTGAAATAATTCAACAAACATCAATGCTAAAAACTAGAGGGAACATACAGGGAACCTACTTCAACATAGTAAAGGCCATATACGACAAACCCAAAGAAAAAACCACTCTCAGTGATGAAAACCAGAGCATTTCCTCTAAGGTCAGGAATAAGACAAAGATTCCAACCTTGTCACTATTATTCAATACAGTTTTGGAAGTTCTAGCCATGGCAATCAGAGAAGAAAAAGAAATAAAAGGAATCCAAATTGGGAAGGAGTAAAAAACTGTTTGCAGATGACATGATATTATACTTAGAAAATCCTAAAACTAGTAGTGCTTATCACTGAATTTGGTAAAATTGCAGGATACAAAATTAATGCACAGAAATCTCTTCCATTCCTATACACTAGCAATGAAAGTTCAGAAAGAGAAATTAACGAAGCAATCCCTTTTACCACTGCAACAAAAAAGAATAAAATACCTAGGGATAAACCTACCTAATGAGACAAAAGACCTGTACTCAAAAAACTATGTGTGTGCTTAGTGGCTCAGTCATGTCTGACTGTTTGCAGCCACATGGACTGTAGCCTCCTCTGTCCATCGGGATTCTCCAGGCAAGAATACTGGTTGGGCTGCCATGCCCTCCTCCAGGGGAGCTTCCCCACCCAGGGATCAAGCCCCAGTTTCCTGCATTGCAGGTAGGTTCTTTACCATCTGAGCCACCAGGGAAGCTCAGAAAGCTATAAGATATTGATAAAAGAAATCAAAGATGGCACAGACAGATGGAGAGATATACATGTCCTTGGATTGGAAGAATCAATGTTGTGAAAATGACCCTACTAACCAAAGCAATCTATAGATTCAGTACAATCCCAAATTACCAGTGGCATTTTTCACAGAACTAGGCCAAAAAAATTTTACATTTTGTATGGAAATATAAAAGATCCTGAATAGCTGAAGCAATCTTAAGAAAGAAAAACAAAGCTGAAGGAATCGGGCTCCCTGACTTCAGACTATACTACAGAGCCGCAATAATCAAGACAGTATGATACTGGCACAAAAACAGACAAACAGATCAATGGAACAGGGAGAAAGCCCAGAAACAAACTCAGGCATCTATGATTACCTAATTTATGACAAAGGAAGCAATGGAGAAAAGACAATCTCTTCAATAATTGGTTCTCAGAAAACCAGACAGCTACATGTAAAAGAATGAAATTAGAACACTCCCTAATACTATACACAATAATAAACTCAAAATGGACTAAAGACTTAGATGTAAGGCCAGACACTATAGGATTCTTAGAGGAAACATATAACACTCTTTTGACATAAATCAGAGCAATATATTTTTTGACTAACTTCCTACAACAATGAAAATCAAAACAAAAGTAAATAAATGAGACCTACTTAAATTTAAACCTTTTTCACAGCAAAGGAAACCATAAACGAGACAAAAAGACAGTTCTCAGGATGGGAGAAAATATTTGCAAAGGAAGCAAATGACAAGAAATTAATCTCCAAAATATACAAATAGCTTATGCGGCTTAGTATCAAGAAAAACAACTCAATAAAAAATGGGTGGAAGATCTAAATAGACATTTGTCTAAAGAAGACATACAGATGGTCAAGAGGCATATGAAAAAAATGCTCAACATCAATAATTATTATAGAAATAAATGAGGCAGCACCTCACACCACTCAGAATGGCTATCATCAAAAAATCTACAAGTAACAAGTACTGGAGAGGGTGTGAAGAAAAGGGAATCCTCTTGCACTGTTGGTGGGATTGTAAATTGACACAGCCACTATGGAGAATACTACGGAGGTTCCCAAAAAAAACTAAAAAGAGAACTACCATATGACCCAGTAATCCCACTCCTGGGCATGTACCCAAACAAACCATAATTTAAAAAGACACTGAACCCCAGTGCTCATTGAAGTACTATTTACAACAGCCAAAGAAATGGAAGCAACCTAAATGTCCATCAACAGATGAGTGGATAAAGAAGATGTAGTACATATAGACAATGGAATGTTACTCAGCCATAAAAAGAAATGAAATTGTACCATTTTCAGAGATGTGGATGGACCTAGAAACTGTCACACAGAAAAAAGTCAGAGAGAGAAAAAAAAAACATATTATATATTAATGAATATATGTGCAATCTAGAAAATAGTACATAATACAGACACAGGCTTAGAGAAAAAATGTATGGACACCAAGCAGGGAAGGTGGGGTGGAATAAACTGGGAGATTGGGATTGACATATATGCACTACTAGGCAAAAACTAGACAGTTAATAAGAACCTACAGTAGAGCACAGGGAAGAAAAAATGAAGGCACAATCTGCCTGAAGTTAACCCTAATTTAACCAATATACATTAGGTGCAGACAAATACTGTTTGATTCAATTTACGCAAGATAACTAAAACAGGCAAATTCATAGTGTCAGAAAGTACACTGGCAAATGCCAGTGGCTGGCAAGGGAGCAAACTGGGGAGTTAGTTGTTAATGGGGACAGTTTCAGCTTAGGGAGGTAAAAATTCAGGAAATGAACGATGGTTGTGAGTTGCACAACAATGTAAATGTACTTAGTGCTGCTGAACTATTTAGTTACATGCAGTTAAAACAGTTGTTTTACATTGTGTGACTTTTACAACGACAACAAAAACATTTAAAAAAGGACTATGTTCCGCTGGAAAAGCCTCCAGGCAGGGGTCCCCGGCCACCCCCTGCCCTCAGGCTGCCCCCTGCCCCCCCCCATGGCTGCCGCCTCCACGAGGCCTGAGGCGGCCCCCACACTGGCCGGCCTCCAGGGATCAAGAGCAGGCCCTCCCCTTCCGCGTGCTCAGACAGGCTGTAGCAGGCTTTCACCACGCCCTGCGGTGGGGCCACAGTGCGGGGAGGCACACTGCTCTGGGCCAGCTCCCCAAGGTGGCTGCTATACTGCCCAAGGCAATTTACAGATTCAACTCAATCTCTGTGAAATTACTAATGGCACTTTTCACAGATCTAGAACAAATATATATTTTTTTAAATTTGTGCGTAAACACAAAAGACCCCAAACAGCCAGAGCAATCCTAAGAATGAAAAACGTAGCTGGAGCATTCAGGCTCCCTGACTTCATAGTATACTACAAAGCTATAGTCATCAAAGCAGTACGGTACTGGCACAAAAACAGAAAGCTACAACAATGGAACAAGATAGAGACCCCAGAGATAAACTGACACACCTATGGTCACCTAATCTACGACAAAGGAGGCAAGAATATACAATGGAAAAAAGTCTCTTCAGTAAGTAGTGCTGGGAAAACTGGACACCAATATGTAAAATAATGAAACTAGAATATTCTTTAATACCATACACAAAAATAAATTGAAAATGGATTGAAGACCTAAATGTAAGACCTGGTACTATAAAACTCTTATAGGAAAACATAGGATACTCTTTGACATAAATCACAGTAACATCTTGTATCCACTTTCTAGAGTAACAAAATTTTTGTAAATGGAACCTAGTTAAACTTGAAAGCTTCTGCACAGCAAAGGAAACCATAAACAAAATCAAAAGACAACTCACAGAATCAGAGAAAATATTTACAAATGAAGCAACTGACAAGGAATTAATCTACAGAATATACAAACAGCTCATGCAGCTCAAATTAAAAAAAAAAAAAACTCAACCAAAAAATGTGCAGAAGATCTAAATTGACACTTTTCCAAAGAAGACATACCAATGACCAAAAAGCACATGAAAAGATGCTCAACATCAATAATAATTAGAGAAATGCAAATCAAATCTACCACAAGGTATGATCTCATACCACTCCGGATGACCATCATTAGAAAGTCTACAATGAATAAATGCAGGAGAAGGGATGGAGAAAAGTGAACCTTCATACACTATTGGTGGCAACATAGATTGACATAGCCACTATGGAGAAAGGTATGGAGGTTCTTTAAAAAGAAAAGTAGAACTACCATATAATCCAGCAATCCCATTCCTGTACATATAATCAGAGAAAACCATAATTCGAAAAGACACATGCACTCCAATGTTCACTGCAGCACTGTTTATAATAGCCAAGACAGGGAAGCAATAAAAATGTTCACAGACAAATGAAATGATAAAGAAGATATGATATATATACACAATGGTGTATTACTCAGTCATGGAAAAGAATAAAACAATACCATTTGCAGCAACATGGATGGACCTAGAGATTATTGTACCAAGTAGGACAGAGAAAGACATATATTACTTATAAGTGGAATCTGAAAATTGATACAAATGAACTAATTTACAAACAGAAACAGACTCACAGACTTAGAAAACTAACTTATGGTTACCAAAGGGAAAAGGTAGCGAGAGGGATAAATTAGGAGTTTGAGATTAACATATACACAAATATATAACATACTACATATAAAATAGACTATCAACAAGGACCTACACTATGGTACAGGGAACTCTACTCAATACTCTGTAATAACCTATATAGGAAAAGAATCTGAAAAAGACTGAATAAATGTATAACTGAATCATTATGCTGTACGTCTGAAACTAACACTACATTGTAAATCAACCATAATATAAAATTTAAAAAAATCAGTTGGGCATATTTATGTGGATCTACTTCTGTACTCTCTAATAAATGCTTACTGATCTATGTGTCTATCTTTTAATAACTGAAAGTCTTAAAATCAAGTAGTACAATCCTCCCAACTATATACTTTTTAAAAATTATGTCACCTATTTCAATTCATCTGTTTTCCATCAAATTTTGAATAGCTTGGTCTATATCTACTAAAACCTTTTGGGGATTTTGATTGATAATACATTAAATCTCCACATTAATTTGAGCAAAATTGACATACTTTTTTGAGTCTTCCAACCCATAAAAACAGTATCTCTCTCTATTCACTGGGTCTTCTTTGACTTCCTTCATCAACTTTTTAGTTTTCCAACACACAGACTCTGTATGTAATTTTTTCAGGTTTATACATGAGTACTTTTTGAAAAAGTGAAAGCATTAGTCATTTGGTTGTGCCATTTGTGCGAAGGGAGTACTCTGTAACCCCATGGACTATAGCCTGCCAGGCTTCTCTATCCATGGAATTCTCCAGGCAAGAATACTGGAATGGGTTGCCATTCCCTTCTCCAGGGATCAAACCTGAAAGAGGCTATCTAAAAATTTCTTTTTCTGGCTGTACCACGCATCTTGCTGCATCTTAGTTCCTTGACCAAGGACTGACCTGTGCACTTAGCAGTAAAAGGGCCAAGTCCTAACCACTGGACTGGCTTGTATTTTTTTTGTTTTAATTCTTTTCAACTGTACATGGATAGTATACAGAAATATGACTGACTTGTATGTCTTGATCCTGCATCCTGCAAAGCTGATTATCTTTATTAGTTCTAGAGATATTTTTTTAGTGATTCCCTGGGATTTTCAACATAGAAAATCATGTTGTCTGTGAAAGGAGATTCTTTGCAATCTCTACATTTTCTTATTTTTATTTACTTTCTTCCTGATTGCACTAGCTAAGACTTCCAGTGTGATGCTGAATAGAGGTGACAAGTATGCACATCCTTGCCTTGTTCCTGTTATGAGGGAAATCATTCAGTCTTTTTACCAGTAAGTATGATGTTAGCTCTAGGTTTTTTTGTAGATGTCCTATATAAAGTTGAGGAGATTTCCTTCTACAATTCTACATCCAGTTCTAATGTGTGTATTTTTTTCTACACCACCAAGTAGTTCTGACTCTAGCTGGGTGTCCTATGAATCACCTCAAGTCTGATCTACCTGAAAACAGTCAGATGCCACAGGTTGCTCAGCCTAACAGGACTGCTATCCCACCCACCCATTTCAGGTGTCAATTACAAGGTTATCACCTTTGCTTCTGATTGACTAGCTAGAGGTTAGAGGGTCCGACACCCTCCTCCTTGGTTTGATTAATTTGTTGGAACAGCTCATGGAATTCAAAGAAACATTTTATTTACTAGATTACCAATTTATATATAAAAAGGTATAACTCAGGACCAGCCAAAAGGAAGATTACATAGGGCAAAGTATGTAGACAGGGCTGTACCCTCTCCCTGGATATCCACATGCTCACCAAGCAGGAAGCTCTCTGAACTCTTCCTTTAGGATTTTTACAAAAACTTCATTACACAGGCATGATTAATTAAATCACTGGCCATCAACAACTGAAGCCAGCCTGGAGGCCCCTCTCGCCATCCCAGAAATCTGGGGGTGGCATTCAAAGTTCCAACCTTCTAATCACAGGGTTGGTTCTCCTGGCAACCAGCCCCTTTCCCTTCCCTAGGTGCTTTCCACAAGTCGTCTCATTAACATAACAAAAAGAACCTTCATAGCTCTCATCACAGGAAATTCCAAGGGTTTTAGCTTTGTGCCAGGAAAGAGAATGAAGACCAAATGAATACATATTTTTTATTGTAATTCACCATTTCATACCTTCTATTCTTGGTTTCTTGAGAATTTTTATCAGGGGTGGATGTTGAAATTAGTCAAATTCTTTTCCTGTATCTATTGATATAATCATGTGGGGTTGTTTTTTTTCTTTAGATTATTGATATATAATGAGTTACATGGGTTGATTTCTGAATATTGAATCAGCTGCATTCCCAAGCTAAATCAATTGCTTTTGGTCACAGTATATTGTGCTTTTTATATATTTCTTTCTATTTGCTAATATTTGCTTGAGCATTTTCATATTTATATTCTCGAGAAATAGTGATATGTACTTTTTTGTGTGTGCTAATTTTGTCTGATTTTGGTATCAGGGTCAGACTCATAAAATGAGCTGGGAAATATTTCCTTCTCTTTATTCTCTGGAAGAGTGTGTTCAGAATTGATATTTAGTATAACTCGTCCATGAAACCATCTGGGCCTGAAGATTTCTTTTTTGGAAGGATTTTAACTAAAAAATTCAATTTCTTTAATACTTAACAGGTCAATACAGGTTTTCTGTTTTAGCTGAGGTTTGATAACTTTTGGATTTTGAGAAATTAGTCCATTTCATCCAAGTTTGTAGTTTGTAGTGTAGGCTTAACAAAAGCCTGTGAAGTCTGTAGTAATATCCTCTTTTTCACTTATTCCTAATATTGGTAATTTGTGTCTTCTCTCCTCTGTACTATCTCAGTCCTCCTAGAGGTTTATTTTTATTGATCTCTTCAATATCAGTCTTTGGTTTCACTGATTTTATCTACCATTTTTCTGTATCCATTTTATTAATTTCTGATCTTTGTATTGGACTTTATGTGTCATCTCACAAGTTCCTGGGATTTTGTTCACTTTATTCCAACCTTTTTTCTGAGTTTTCTGATTGGATAAATTCTATTGAAGTAAGCCAAAACTTGCGGTTCCAGCAGTGGCTCAGCAGTAAAGAATCCGCCTGCTTTGCAGGAGACTTACAGGGGAATGTGGGTGTTTGATCCCTGGGTCAGGAAGATCCCCTGGGGAAAGAAATGGCAAACCACTCCAGTATTTTTGCCTGGAAAATTCCTTGGAGAGAGGAGCCTGGTGGGCTACAGTCCATGGGGTCACAAGAGACACACTAAACAACAACAACAAAAGTCAAAGTTCACCGACTTTTCTCTGTCTGCTACTGAGTCCAGCCAATGAGTGTCTAATTTTGGTTGTTGTGATTTTCAGTTCTAAAATTTGCATTTACTTCTTCTTTATGTTTTCTATTTCTTAAGAGACTATTTTTAGCATTTAAGAGTGTTCTTGATTGTTTGTTTGAGCGTTTGTATAATGGTCTACTTAAAATCTCTGTGAGATAATTCTGTCTTGTGTGTTCTCTCTATTCTGGCATCTACTGATCATCCTTTTCTGTGTAAGTTGAGATGTTTGTGGTCCTTCATGTGCTGAATAATTTTGGTTGTATCATGACATTTTAAGAATTATGTTACAGGATTCTGGATCTTGTTTAAATCCACAGAGAATGTCGATATCTTTGTTTTCTTTCCTCCTGATAAACCCTTTACTTGTTTACTTGTTTCACTAATTTTCATCTTTGTGGGAATTCTCTTCGGCAAAGCTAAAGAGCCAGGGCCTTGTCATCGGCCAGTGGTCTAGTGGCTAGGATTCCACACTCTCACCGCTGCAACCCAACTTCAGTCTCTGGCCAGGAACTGAAACCCCGCTTCGAGCTGCTGCAGGCTGAGGCCACCTGAGATCACATTCGGTGCTGAAACCTGGGAAGCCAGGGTGAACCATGGACTTTGCCCAGCTGCAGCTTGAGGCCTCTGACTTTCACTTTTACTTTCTTTCTGTTGCTTTCTGCTTTGCTTTCTTTTCAGGACCCACAGGGCATAACCTCTGTCTGTCCACAACCTTCTGGCCTCCACTAACATTAGGGGTGCCAGAGCATTCCCCTAGGTTGTGCAGATTCAAATAAGGTTTGGGTGACAACTGACGTGGTCCTTTGGGACATGGTGGAAACGTGATTTCCAACTGTGAAGGAGCCCAACGGGTCACTCTCACTGTCCCATGTAGAACCCTCCACTATGCTTTTCTTTCTCACCTTACTTGCACAACAAGATCTCTTTCTCACTTCCTATCTCTGCACCCTTTTAAGGAAGGATTTCCTGGACATGTTTCCCAAACTGTGTCTCTACCACTGTCAAACTCTGTGTTGCCTGTGTCAGACAAAATCATCAGACAATTCTCAATTCTATCTTAGTTGCCAGACAGATAGGGCAAAGGCTTTAGTGTTCTTCTGCTCTCTAGTCTCTCACCTCCCTCAATGCCTAGAAATCTATCGTGAGAGTTTCTCTGCCTGGGCACCCTAAAGCCTTGAAACCCTTGCCATCTTTCATAGTGCCCAACACCAATTTAGGTTCCAAGGGTTCCTCTTTGCATCTGTTGAACCCCCTCCACTCCAGGCCTTGGCAGCATACCCACTGCTATAGACAGCCTACTGAGCTAGCCGCTACCCAGAAACTCAAATTATAAACTTTGTAGATGCTCAGTCATGATAAATATACCCAAGAGAGGAGAAATTAAAAGATGCTTGCTCCTTGGAAGAAAAGCTATGACCAACCTAGACAGCATATTAAAAAGCAGAGACATTACTTTGCCAACAAAAGTCCACCTAGTCAAAGCTATGGTTTTTTCCAGTAGTTATATATGGATGTGAGAGTTGGACTATAAGGAAAGCTGAGCGCTGAAGAACTGATGCTTTTGAACTGTGAAGACTCTTGAGAGTCCCTTGGACTGCAAGGAGATCAAACCAGTCAATCCTAAGGGTAATCAGTTCTGAATATTCATTGAAAGGACTGATGCTGAAGCTGAAACTCCAATACTTGGCTACCAGATGCAAAGAACTGACTCATTGGAAAAGACCCTGATGCTGGGAAAGTCTGAAGGCAGGAGAATGGGACAACAGAGAATAAGATGTTTCGATGGCATCACCAGCTCAATGGACATGAGTCTGAGCAAGCTCTGGGAGTTGATGAAGGACAGGGAAGCCTGGCATGCTGCTGTCCATGGGGTCGCAAAGAGTCGGGCATGACTGAGTGACTGAACTGAAGAAGACTTATCATAGTATATAAGCCCTATAGACAAGGGAACAAAGTCCTGGCAACCAATGGTCTGCCACTGGTTTCAATATCCTCTCTTGGGCACATGGGGAGACACCTTGCACAGGGTACCAAGAAAGACCAGATACACCTGGTCAGGAAACAATGGAAAGCAGAGGATGCTTGAAACCTTATCAGGTTCAAAGGAAAACTAGGGAATGCCCTGAACCCCTTCAGGTTAAAGCCTCCTGGAAAATGTTTCTGGGCTGTCAGGTTCCATTTCTAATAGAATTGTCTTATTCTTGGTTTCAGGTTACTCAACTTGGGAGATTACCACCCCCACCCCAAGCCAGAAGCAACACCTCTGGAGTGTATCCTTAAGAACTGGAAATATTTTAAATAGAAGCACTAAGAAAGGAAAAACTTGAGTGCTATTGTATCAGTGCCTGGCCTTTGGTTGGGGAATGGAGAAAAATGGCCTGAAAATGGTCTTTAAATTATACCATTCTGCAATTGGATCCTTATTGCCATGGGATGAGAAAGTAGACTGAGGGTCCCTCTATTCAGGCTTTCATGGTCATTTACCCAAATCTTGCCCTATATGGCTCTTGTAATTCAAAACCTAGGGAACCAGAAAACTCTCCCAACATTTTAGATGATCCTCTTCTAAGCTTTCGCATCTCTCAGGGGGGGAAACCTAGCCCCCCCTACTCCTGACAGTATTGCTACTTCTTCCAGTCCCACTGATCTGTCCCAAACTCCACCTCCCTATGTCCTTCCATACCCTCCATTATCCGAAGAGAGACTAGCCCCTCTAGGGTAGCTCACAGCGGAGCTTCCTATACCCCAGGATCTGCAAAACTAGGCCTTCCCAGGGAAGTGGCAAAGGTAAAGGGAACAACTGGAGTACATCATGCCCTTCTCTTTAACTGACTCAGTGCAATGTAAACAGAAACTGGGCCAATTTCCCAAAAACCCTAGTAAGTTTGTTGAAGAGTTTCGTGCCCTCACTCTGGTCTATGATTTAACTGGAAGGATGTCCAAGTAGTGTTACCTACTGGTTGCACTCTTGAGAAAAACAAGAGAATTTTGACAGCAGCCCAGGGACATGCTGACCAGCTTGCTAGAGACCAGCCCAAATATTATGCTATGAGCAGTTCCAAATTAGGAAACTTCTTAGCATATTAATTTCTGGGTGGGAACAGAAGTCAGGAAATGCATGATCCAATATGTATTAGAAGGGATGAGAAAATGTATCAAAAAGTCAGTTAACTATGAAAGGTTAAAGGAGTGACCCAAGAAGCAAAAGAAAATCCAGCCTTCTTCCACAGGCAGCATGCTGAGGTTTTTAGGATGTATACCAACATAGATCCCTCCACTTGTGAAGGTCAGTCACTGGCAGGACAGCATTTTATTAGCCTGTCTACCCCTGATATTAGGTAGAAACTCCAAAAGTTACAATCAGGCCCACAAACCATCATGCCTCAACTCCTCTGAGCTGGACGTGGCCTTTGGGGTATTAGGGCTTCCCAGGTGACACAGTGGTAAAGGATGCACCTGCCAATGCAGGAGACATAAGAGGCGTGGGCTTGATCCCTGTGTTGGGAAGATCCCCCAGAGGAAGAAATGGCAACCTACTCCACTCCAGAATTCTTGCTTGGAAAATTCCATGGACAGAAGAGCCTGGTGGGCTATAGTCATGAGGTCACAAAGAGACACAACTGAGTGAAATGAAATAGAATACACTTTGGACTATTTAAAAATGGAGATCAAGCTGAGGAGGAAGAAAGAAATCAACATGAAAAAAGACAGGCCAAGGGTCATACAAAACTGATAAACCATTGCTGCCAGCCTTGCTTTTTGACCTCAAGACAATCCAAGAGGGCCAAGAAAGTCCAACTTGCTGTCTGGAGGTAAGACCAACAAGGAGGAACGCTACAAATGCAAGTCAACCAGCCACTGGGCCCCAATATTGCCAGAAAGAGCTCCCGGGGCCTTGCCCAGCCTGCAAACAAATAGGTCATTAGAAGAGGGACTGTCCCAAAGCGAAAGGGGGGGCTCCTGCTCCCAAGATGCCATGATGGATGACAGAGGCAGTGGGGGGACCCTGGCAGTTCTCTCCAATGAGAAGTCTGTCTATCAAGGAGCTCTGGGTGGTCTTTGACATGACAAGTAAGAAAATAAATTATTTAATTGATAGGGGAGCCACTTACCCTGTCCTGATTCCTCATGCTGGGCCTCTCTCCTCCAAAAGCTGTACTGTGATTGGGGTTGATGGAAAGCCTCGCACCCGTTTCTTCACTGGGGCTCTCACTTGCCAATTTGACCAGTGGTTGACTTCACATGCCTTTCTAGTTGCTCCTGAGTGTCCCACCCCACCACCTTCTGAGCTCCCTCAGGGCCATACTCCAGTTAGGAGGCCCCAAGTAGCCCCTTATCTTGACTCTAAGACCAGCTGGAATACTAAGGTCCTGTTCCCAGCCATATTCTCTGTAAGAATTAGCCATAGACTAGAAGCTGCTTACCCTAACAAGAGATAATACCCCATAGAGCTGGAAGCAAAGAAGGGTTTACAACCCCTCATAGATAAATTCTTAAGACATGCCTCTTGGTACCTACCAGTCTCCATGCCACACTCCTATTTTCCCAATCATTAAGCCAAACGGGGGATATAGTATGGTACAAGGCCTTAGAGCTGTAAACGACAGTGGTCCCTATACAGCCCCTTGTGGCCAATCCTTATAACAATATTAATCGAAATTTCTGAGAACACTAAATGGTTTAATGTGCTCAACCTCAAGGGTGCTTTCTTTTGTATCCAGTTCATCCCTCAACACGGTATCTGTTTGCCTTTGAGTGGACTAAACCCCTGACTCAAGCCAAATGCAATAATACACCTGGACAGTATTGCCTTAGGGGTTTTAGGTCAGCCCACACTTGTTCACCCAGGCCCTCGGAAAGGAACTAAAGGAAATACACCTGAGAGAAGGTGCCATTCTACTGTATGTAGACAATATATTAATATACAGTCCCTCTATGGAGGCCACAGGTCAAAATACTACTCAAGTCCTTATTTCCTTGAGGCCCATGGTTAGCATCTCAGTCTCTAAGACAAAGGCACAAATCTCAAAGCAACAAGTTAAATACCTGGGATATATTATAAACCTCTGAAGTATATAGTTAACTCAAGATAGAAAAACAAGCTGTATTAGGCCGAAGCATTCCAGATACAAAAAAAACATAACCATATCTTCTGGAGCATAGCAACATTTTGTAGAATTTGGATTCCAGAATTTGGGCTAATAGCTAATCCCCTATGTGAAACCACTAAAGGTTCAGATACAGAACCATTACTTTGGAACAGGTAATAGGAAACAGTAAAACCATTCATCTTGCCTGTGGCTGAAAAGCAGAAGACTGCTTTTGGGGTCCTTATACAGCAGCTCAGGGAAGTTCCTCAGCCTACAGGCTACTTGCCCAAGCAACTAGACTCTGTGGTCCTAGGCTGGCTTGGCTGCCTCCAAGCAGGAGCTGTAACCACTTTATTAGTGGAAGAAGCTAGCAAGTTCACCTTTGGACAGCCACCTTTGGATGCAAGTACAGACATTTCATCAAGTACAAGGGATTCTAGAGATAAAAGGCCACCATTAAATTTCCCTGGTAGTCCAGTGGCTAAGAATCTGCCTGCCAAAGCAGGGGACACAGGTTTGATCCCTAGTCCAGGAAGATCCTACATGCTTCGAAGCAACAAAGCCCATGCCCTGCAACAAGAGAAGCCACTGCAAACAGAAGCCAGCATGCTGCAGCTAGAGAGTAGCCATCCCCGTGCTGTCTGCAACTAGAGAAAGCCCATGCATAGCAATGAAGACTCAGTGCAGCCAAAAATAAAGAAATACTTTTTTAAATGTTGTCATTACATTTACCAAAAAAAAAAAGGTGATCACCACTGGCTAACTGGAGGCCGCCTTAAGTACCAGGCTCTGCTCCTCAACTCCCCAGAGCTAACCCTCAAAACTTGCCACATTCTTGATCCTACTACATTAATGCCCACCCAAAGCCCATTGCTAACACCTTCTTGCCTTGAAACCTTTGACCAGATCTATGCCTGTAGGTCTGACCTAACAGACGTTGTGGTTGTTTAGTTGCTAAGTCATGTCCAACTCTTTGTGATCCAATGGACTGTAGCTCACCAGGCTACTCTGTCCATGGGATCCTCCAGGCAAGAATACTATAGTGGGTAGCCATTTCCTTCTCCAGGGGATCTTCCTGACTCAGGGATTGAACTCATATCTTCTGCACTGGCAGGCAGATTCTTTACCACTGAGCCACCAGGGAAGACTTGACTTAACAGACTAGGGCATAGAAAACCCTGAGGAAAATTGTTTACTGATGGCAGTAGTTTCATTAAAGATGGAGTCAGGAGGGCAGGATATGCTACTGTGATCACCCACAGCATCATGGAAGAAAAACCTTGTCACCTAACACTTCAGCCCAAAAGGCTGAATCGATAGCTCTAACCCAGGCCTCAACCCCAGAGGAAGGAAAAATTATAAATATATACACAGACTCAAAACATGCCTTACTTGTCTTACATGCCCACGCATCTGTCTGGAGAAAGAGAGGACTTCTAAATGCAAGAAATTTCCATATAAAATATGTGGCTAACAGTTTACATCTCATAGAAGTGGCTCAAAAACCAAAACAGATAACAGTCATCCACTGCCATGGGCACCAAAAGGGAACTTCTTTAATGTCCAAAAAAACAACAGGGCAGATCAGGGAACAAAGAAAGCAGCCCTGATGTCCCAAACTGTAATGGGTTTAATCTTATCCCTTATCCCTTCTAACATTATACCCAGGTACTCAACTTCCGAAGACACCTGGGCACGGAACTAACAGGGGGAACTAAGGGGACAGACAGATGGCTGGGCCACATAGATCAGAAAATGCTCATACCTCCCTCTGACCGATGAGAAATTATTAAAGGGATACATGATTCTCTCCATCTGGGGAGAGAAGTGACGTCTACAATTGTTTTCTGACTTTTTACAGGGAAAGGGCTCCCAGAGACAATTAAGGGAGTTACTCAAGCATGTGCTTCCCATAACCCAGGAGGCAACCCCAAGACTGCCCTCCTGTTAGCCCAGTACAGTGACATGGGAGACCTATCCCATGAGGATAAGAAAGATGACTGGCAAATACATTTCACTCAGATGTCCTTCTTCCAGGGCTTCAAATACTTGATTGGCAAAAAAAAAGTTCAGATTTTTTTCCTAAAGTGTTTATAGAAAAGCCTAAATGAATTTTTCTGGCCAGCCCAACACTTACTAGGCTTTAAGAACTTTTACTGGACAGACAGAAGCCTTCCTCACTAGAACTGAGAAGGCAACTGAAATGGCCAAGGTGCTCCTAAAGGCAATTATTCCTAGATTTGGATTGCCTCACCTTCAGAATGATAGTGGACCTTCGTTTGTAGCAAACATGACCCGGTTTTCTCAGTCTTTAGGAACTAAAAACCATCTCCAGTGGGAGGGAGGTTCAAGAGGGAGGGGACACGTGTGTACCTAGAGCTGATTCATGTTGACAGAAAACAAAACTCTGTAAGGCAATTATCCTTCAATCTCCATTCATTCTGAAGACCTCAGGAAAAGTGGAATGGACTCATGATACTCTAAAGAAAACCTTGGGCAAACTCTGTCAGGAAACATCAGAGTTGTGGTATTACCTGCTGCCAATTGTCCTTTTAAGGGTCAGGGCAGCCTGTAAAACAACCACTAAGTTAAGCCCTTTCGAAATGACATATAGAAGACCATTCCTTACTCTGGACGTGCTAACTGACTCAGAAATCCAGGCTCATCTTAAATACATTATAAACCTAGGCCAGGTCCAGAGGGCGACATAAGAATACAGCAACAGAGTACAGCCCTCTCCAGATGACAGTCCCCGTCACTCTGGTGTAGAGTGAGTGACTCACTTACTTTTAAAGACCTGGAAAAATGAGTCACCTGGCGACCAGCTACTCCCAAAGTGGAAGAGTCCTTACCAAGTTTTGCTGAGCACGCTTACAGCAGCTGAACTCCAGGGAATCACCAGCTGGGTTCACCTGTCCAGGATTAAACCTGTCTCCACTGATATGTGACAGGAACCCGAAGACCCACTTTCTAACCATCTCTGTGAGTTTGCCCCTCCCTCTGAGTCTCCCTGGCATCTAGAGGACAGGACAGCCTGAAAATCCCAGGTGAATGAGTGAACCTCACCAAGAAATGAAGCTCTTCTTCAGGAAGAACAAAAAGACTTCTTAGACCCTAGGCTAAGTACTCACAGCCACTTGCCTTCCTTTCTGCCTCCCAGTACTCCAATCTACTTACAAAATAACTGATATGCTCTGGTATATTTAGGTAACTATTGTCTTCTTTGCTCTCACAATTTACTAAACTTTTCTGCCCATGCTGAGTGATTCAAATATGACCCTACCATGAAGTTACTCATTGCCCTAGCTTTCCTACACTTCTTCCCCTCATCCACGGATGGGTAGACAACTCCCTGGTTCACAGTACCCAAAGTCCTGTGTCCTCCACTCAGAATGCTGGATCCATCATAGACCATAGTGACCCACTTGTCCATTCTGTAAGGAATTTTAGTCAAGTTCCTGAGGAAAAGTGGTCTTCTACCAGAGACTCAAGGTTTAGAACAGTAATGTACAGAGTCAGAATTTTTGTTTTCCTATTGAAGAAAATTCTCATGTCTCTTGCCTAACCCTCCCCTCAGCAACAGAAGAATATTAAGTCAAACTGAGAGGATGAAGAACTGGCATTAACGTACCCCAGCACTTTATAATGGCATGCCCCCACTCCTGCAAGCCAGAACTCCAATTACCTATTTGTGCTCAAACTCAAGCTCACTATCTGATGGAAGAAGGATCCACGTAGGAGAAGCAGATACCAGGACGGAAGCTAATGGAAGGACCTGAGTTTGTAGCTGGAGAATATTTCCATAACAACAAAACTGGTTGGCTAGGCTTTAAAACCTTGGGCAAGTTAGTCAATTGCGCCCCGTCAGGTTACATTTTTGTGTGTCAGGTAGATAAAAAAACCATGAGCCACTAATTGCCTGCCCAAAAACTCCATGCCCATGCAGTGCATGCTGGGAACCCTGATTACGCCTTTCTCAACCCACTCCCTAAATGAATCCAAGCACTGAGCAAGTTCATTAAAACTGGACACTCAATTAACTCAAGATTTACCTGGTGGCATCCCAGACAGAGATGCCTATTTCTTTGGGTACACCTTGTTACCATGGTGGGGAGTAGCTGCCCAGAAACATGTCTATGAAACTTGCCTGGGATGCCACCAGTACTGCTAATTCTCTTACTAATTTACTGAAGTCTCTAGATTCACTGGCCAAGTTGGGTATGTGACAACCAGCTGGCCCTGGATTGTCTGTTGGTAAAACAAAGTGGGGTATATGCAGTTACCAATACTTTTTTTTATTTGGCTGCACTGGGTCTTATTTGTGGCATGTGGTATCTTTAGTTGTGACATGTGGGATCTAGTTCCCTGACCAGGGATCAAACCCAGGCCCCATGCATTGGGAGCACAGAGTCTTAACCACTGGACCACCAGAGAAGTCCCACCTTCTAGCATGTACATTACCACCTCTTGCCAGGTAGACAATGAGAAAAGTTGACAACAAACCACCTTGCATCAGCAGACAGTTAACCACCAATCCTTGATATTCAGTATAGGCAAGGAAATTGAAAACCGGTTCTCTAACTTGTTCTCCTGGATCCCACAAGGTATTAAAAGCTTTCTGACAGGAAGTTTCCATTTTCTTACAACCATCTTCACTTCAGACATACTGATTTATATTATATATATATAACAAACCTAATGCTTTGTTGTCTTCCATACTGCTGCAAATCTAAGACCTTTCAGTCCAAGGAGGAGGCCTGGGACCAACAGGTTCAAACTCCATTTTAGGAAAAGAGAAATATACTAAATTTTAAGCCTGAGATTAACAAAAATGTGCTGACCTTGTATAACCAGATTTCTACCCTTGTTTAAGTCTCTGATTATAATCATCTTTTACTAGTCTTTAGTCCCTACTTCTCTAATCTAATTATTTAGTTTGTTTTCTCCAGGGCATCACAGGATAATGGTGATGCAGGGACTCCTGCCACTCTCCACAGCAGATCCTGCAGAAATAACAAGAGAAGTCACCCAGGGGCCCCTTAATGAGATAGGACAAGAGCTCTCTGACCCCAATAAGATAGAGTCTATGAGCCCCTTGCTAACCTGAAGAAGCTACCAAAGACATACTATCGCACTTCATATTCCCGATAAAGATTTCTTAGGGTCTACATATCTCAGGAGGAATTTGAGGCAAGAGATAGATGGGCACCCACCCCTCCCCCCCCGACCAGGGTAAGCAATTTGAGTTGGTTACCTGCACACAGAAATTCCCAAATATCAATATCAGGACAATCCAGAGAGGAGACTGGGCCCTGCCCAGATAAGAGACCACATTTACCTCATTTATTGATGTCAAAGAGACCTTCCAAACTAGAAATCTCCTCAGAGGTCAAAAGGGGAGTGACGCTAAGCCACCCATAGTCCTCTTTTGTGGAATGCATCTTAGCTAAGAGGGTGTGTGCATGCTTGGGAGGATCTTGAGATATATTAAATACAGACTCAGAATGAGGCAAATCAAAATGAAAATCCAGAAAAGATGCCTCATATAAGTGATTTGACCTAACACCAGGGCATAAGTCTGAGTCTGCCCAGGTGTCTGTACACACTTACTATACACTTTTCCTCCTAATAAACACTTTATTTTTAACACTACTTTTATCTTTGTGGGAATTTTTTCTCTGCAAAGTCCAAGGGCCAGGGCCTTGTCACTGGCCACTGGTCTAGTAGCTAGAATTCAGCATTCTTGCTGCCATGATCTGACTTCAATCTCTGGCTGAGAACTGAAATACTGCTTCAAGCTGCTGCAGGCCAAGGCCACTTAAGATCAGTTGGGAGTGATGGGCTGCATGCTTAGTCCATCTTACTCAGAAACTAAAAACCAGGTTTAGGAAGTTATCCTAGGGAAATAATGAAAGATATATGCTGAGAATGTATACTCAAGGATTTTCATCACAGCAGTGCTTACAATAGTTATGTACTCTTTGTTGATCTTTGTATGCAACAGAATCTGGTTGTTTTAACTTAAATCTGCCTGATTTAATCAGACAACACATTTTAAAAGGGATATTTAGTGACTTTAAAAAAATGCCAAGGAGGATGAGAAACTAGCCTAAGAGGGTGAGGAGTACAGAACAATGACCAAATTCAAGCCAGTAATGACTGGCTCCTAGCACTATTGTATACACTGGTCCTAGTCACTACCAATCATATTGTTTCCATTAATACTCCCAGAAACCTGATCTGTCTCTGCCACAATCACCAAGGACAATTTGATAGGGACAGAATGAAGGGAAGCAGGCAGGAATCTCTTAGAAGAAAGGGAGTAGCCATCATGGTCAACAAAAGAGTCCAAAATGCAGTACTTGGATGCAATCTCAAAAATGATAGAATGATCTCTGTTCATTTCCAAGACAAACCATTCAATATTACGGTAATCCAAGCCTGTGCCCCAACCAGTAACACTGAAGAAGCTGAAATTGAACAGTTCTATGAAGACCTACAAGATCTTTTAGAACTAACACCCCAAAAAGATGTCCTTTTCATTATAGGAGACTGGAATGCAAAAGTAGGAAGTCAGGAAACACCTGGAATAACAGGCAAATTTGGCCTTGGAGTACAGAAAGAAGCAGGGCAAAGGTTAATAGAGTTTTGCCAAGAGAATGCACTGGTCATAGCAAACATCCTCTTCCAACAACACAAGAGAAGACCCTACACATGGACATCACCAGATGGTCAACACCGAAATCAGACTGACTATATTTTTTGCAGCCAAAGATGGAGAAGCTCTATACAGTTAGCAAAAACAAGACCGGGAGCTGACTGTGGCTCAGATTATGCACTCCTTATTGTCAAATTCAGACTTAAATTGAAGAAAGTAGGGAAAATCACTAGACCATTCGGATATGACCTTAATCAAATCCCTTGTAACTATTCAGTGGAAGTGAGAAATAGATGTAAGAGACTAGATCTGATAGACAGAGTGCCTGATGAACTATGGATGGAGGTTCGCGACATTGTACAGGAGACAGGGAATAAGACCATCCCCAAGAAAAAGAAATGCAAAAAAGCAAAATGGCTGTCTGAGGAGGCCTTACAAATAGCTGTGAAAAGAAGAGAAGTGAAAAGCAAAGGAGAAAAGGAAAGATTTTCCCATCTGAATGCAGAATTCCAAAGAATTGCGAGGAGAGATAAAAAACCTTCTTAAGCGATCAATGCAAAGTAATAGAGGAAAACAACAGAAGGGGAAAGACTAGAAATCTCTTTAAGAAAATTAGAGATACCAAGGGAACATTTCATGCAAAGATGGGCTTGATAAAGGACAGAAATGGTATGGACCTAACAGAAGCAAAAGATATTAAGAAGAGGTGGCAAGAATATACAAAAGAACTGTACAAAAAAGATCTACACGACTCAGATAATCACGATGGTGTGATCACTCACACTCAGCTGGAGCCAGACATCCTGAAAGGTGAAGTCAAGTGGGCCTTAGAAAGCATCACTACAAACAAAGCTAGTGGAGGTGATAGAATTCCAGTTGAGCTATTTCAAATCCTAAAAGATGATGCTGTGAAAGTGCTGCACTCAATATGGCAGCAAATTTGGAAAACTCAGCAATGGCCACAGGACTGGAAAAGGTCAGTTTTCATTCCAATCCTAAAGAAAAGCAATGCCAAAGAATGCTTGATCTACCACAAAATTGCACTTATCTCACACAATAGCAAAGTAATGCTCAAAATTCTCCAAGCCAGGCTTCAGCAATACATGAACCATGAACTTCCAGATGTTCAAGCTGGTTTTAGAAAAGTCAGAGGAACCAGAGATAAAATGGTCAACATCTGCTGGATTATCGAAAAAGCAAGAGAGTTCCAGAAAAACATCTACGTCTGCTTTATTGACTATGCCAAAGCCTCTGACTGTGTGGATCACAATAAACTGTGGAAAATTCTGAAAGAGATGGGAATATCAGACCACCTGACCTGTCTCTTGAGAAACCTGTATGCAGGTCAGGAAACAACAGTTAGAACTAGACATGGAACAACAGACTGGTTCCAAATAGGAAAAGGAGTATGTCAAGCCTGTATATTGTCACCCTGCTTATTTAACTTATATGCAGAGTACATCATGAGAAATGCTGGGCTGGAAGAAGCACAAGCTGGAATCAAGGTTGCGGGGAGAACTATCAATAACTGCAGATATGGAGATGAACCACCCTTATGGCAGAAAGTGAAGAGGAGCTAAAAACCCTCTTGATGAAAGTGTAAGAGGAGAGTGAAAAAGTTGGCTTAAGGCTCAACATTAAGAAAACTAAGATCATGGCATCTGGTCCCATCACTTCATGGGAAATAGACAGGGAAACAGTGGAAAAAGTGTCAGGCTTTATTTTTGGGGGGCTCCAAAATCATTGCAGATGGTGATTGCAGCCATGAAATTAAAAGACACCTACTCCTTGGAAGGAAAGTTATAGCCAACATGCATAGCATATTGAAAAGCAAAGACATTACTTTGTCAACAAAGGTCCGTCTAGTCAAGGCTATGGTTTTTCCAGTAGTCATGTATGGATCTGAAAGTTGGACAGTGAAGAAGGCTGCGTGCCGAAGAATTGATGCTTTTGAAGTGTGATGTTGGAAAAGACTCTTGAGAGTCCCTTGGACTGCAAGGAGATCCAACAAGTCCATCCTAAAGGAGATCAGTCCTGGGTGTTCATTGGAAGGACTGATGTTGAAGCTGAAACTCCAATATTTTGGCCATCTCATGAGAAGAGTTGACTCATTGGAAAAGACCCTGATGCTGGGAAGGATTGAGTGCAGGAGGAGAAGGGGATGACAAAGGATGAGATGGCTGGATGGCATCACCGCCTTGATGGACATGGGTTTGGGTGGACTCTGGGAGTTGGTGATGGACAGGGAGACCTGGCATGCTGCGGTTCATGGGGTCGCAGAGTCAGACACGACTGAGTGACTGAACTGAACTGAACTGAATGAAGGGAAAAAATAGGTGATTATGTAATCTCACTAGGGCACTATAAGTAAAAAAAAAAAAAAATGGGAGACCCTCTGTAAGTTAATGATTACTCAAGAAAGCAGGTTTGCCTATCCACAAAACCATGTAACAGAAGCTCAAGACATGTCCCAAAACAATAAAACAATGGTAGTATGAGACTCACATCCTTCCCAGTGAACTTAGTAAGTTAGTGATCCCTAGGACATACTCTCTGCACACATAAAAAACAGTAATATGTGGACCTAGCTTGACGGTGCAGGGACAAGAAAACTCCCCTGCTCGACCTAGAGGAGGCGCTGATGATGAAAACATGACATTTACTCAAGAAGACAAAGAAAGTCTTCTCCCTCTATCCACTTTTCCTTTGATTCAAAGACTGTAGCCCACTAAGTTCTCAGGGAACAGTATTTCTCACCTACCTTCCTATAGCCTCACAAGAATCCTATTCTAATGAATCACTTCTTACCTACCACTTTGCTGTCATTGAATTCTTATTTGCACTGAGACATAAAGAACTATAGTACCAGAACTCTTCAGAGGCCCCCTGAAATGATACCAGTTGGTTTCAAATTCTCTGCTATTGCTAATTGTTTGCATCCCTCTGACCCATTCATAGTGTTCTTTCACTATAAAACTCCCACAAGACCACTGAGGCTTTGTGGTTTTAAATTTCTTTTTACTAATACAAGATACTTGGGCACTAAAGTATGTAACAAAGGTGATAAAGGCAGTAGGAATTTAGAGGAGAGGGTCACTCCAGGGAACATGAGTTGTAGGAGAGAGGCTTTTTATAGAAGATATGGGCAGAGCTGGGTATTCAAGTAAAACCTCAGAAAGAGGGTTGTATCAGCCAACTACTGCTGCACAACTCAACTGAGCATCACCAAATCATCCTTGAATAATATTTCTGTCTCATAGACTTACAGGGCTCCTAGGTGTCTCAGTGGTAAAGAATCCGCCTGCCAATGTAGGAGCTGCAGGAGACAAGATTCAATCCCTGGGTCAGAAAGCTCCCATAGACGAGGAAGTGGAAACTCATTCCCATGTTCCTGCCAGCATAATCCCATGGACAGAGGAGCCTGGCAGGCTACAGACCATTGGGTCACAAAGAGTTGGACACTACTGAGCAACTGATTACACAAAGTCATGGACTTAAAGCCAAGTGAGGGAGTTCTGCTTCTGATTTTAATTTCACCCTCTCCACAATTTCTCTAAATTCCTGTGGTTTACATCCTCACCTTTCTGAAAGTTTTCAACTTGGCAGCATACATTGTTCTAAGTTGCAATTTTATCAACCTGGCTTCACTGGTTCCCACAATATATCTACTCATGTCAAGTATTTGGGGATTTAGCTGCACTTCACCAAGGAATTGAAAGACAGTGTGACAGGGTCATATCTTGGAACACATGGCCTTCAACCACCCTGCTGGCTATTCCCTCTTTCTCACCCTCTACCATTCATCTCTGCTTCTGGCAAACCCAAATCAACTCACAAATCCTTTTTCTTTCACAGACTATTCTCTTCTCACCCAGGCCCCTCGGGGTCTCACCTACTTCCCAGTGACTTTAAAAAGCAATTCTTTCAAACACATCCAGGGCTTTCTGCAGAAGAACATTTGGCAAATCATGGGTTCTTTCACAGCAACCATAATTATGTGTTTTCATCTTATCCCTCTAATCAGTTATTCTTTTCCAGTTGTTCTTACTTAAGAATAACTAGACATGCAGCAAGCAAAAGATCTGTGGAAAATTTAACCTACTTAAAAGGGGAAGAAATGAGATGTGGCTACCTATGTGTTATCCCTTGAAGAAGCTTATAAAAGTATAGCCCCAGTAGCCAGGATGCTCCGAGGAGAACCCCATTGGGGAGAACAATGGCTAAAAATAGTACTTGACCTTGGGTATCTGAAAGGAAAAGGATGAAAAATGTTGACCAAAGAGTTTAAAGTGTCTTTGAAGAAAAAAGAAAAGGACACCCACTTTTTAAAACTGCATGGAAGTCACCTTCTGCACTTTCTGGAAAGGAAAAGCTATTCAACCAGTGTACACTGACAGATAGGCACGACCTTCAAAATAGGCGAGGGGCAGCCCTCCATACACCAAGTCAACAGTAGAGGCAACAGGGCAGCAAGAGAGAATCTTAGATAGCCCAAACACTGAAGAGATCACAAAGTCAATGAACAGATCAGGAGGCAGAGATATCATCATGGGATCAAATCTAAAAAGGTCAGCATTCACCATCAGCAAAGAAATAGATGTCAGATGGGCTGCAGGTTCTGGAATGGATGACATTTGTGGGAACTGGTGGAGGAAGAATCCCATTACAACATCTTACTACAAGTGTGTTCACCCATACCAGCACTCTAGCCACCTTGTGATGAAGAGTCTTCTTTAGTGGGAGGAAATGAAAGACTCAGAGAGGTTTCTCCTTGGCTCTCACACTCCCCAACCGCTGTCTGCCTCTGATCATTACCTTGGGTTTCTCCCCTTGTTCTGAATGAGTTAAGGGCTCCCCAAACGCTAGGAAGATCTCAGAAAGGAATGAGACCATAACTATCGAAGAAATCCAGAACCTAGTCAAGGAAATGGGCTAATAAGACATATGTTGGGAGGAACAAGATGACGGAGGATTAGGTGGAAGTGGAGTACATCTCTTTCCATGGATACATCAGGAAGACACCTTCAGACATAGAAGTGCACACAGAACACCAGCTGAGGGCGGACAGGAGTACCTGACCAGTGGAAAAGAATATACAGAACTATGGAAAATTCAGTAGGACGAAGGAACTAGGGGGCAAAACAGCAGTATTAGTAGGACTCAACCTGCCCTCGGCGGGTGGGGGGATGGAAGCAGGGGTCTGATCCTCACACCAGGGCAATTGTCTGAGTCCGAGGAGAAACATTTAAGGCTGAAAGTGAAACAGCTGATCTGTGGCAGCCTAAATGGAATGAGAATCAGACAATTCTTGCCACAGTCATACATACCCTGGACAGGGTCACAGGTCCCTTGAAAGGTGCAGCAACTGGGATCTGGACTTTAGGGATTGTGGAGCAATCCCAGGGCGAGGGCTGGTGCTGACTGTGGAGAGACGGACTGAAGGGATGTGATGAAGGAGACTGTGGTGGGCAATGCCTGTGGAGGAAAGCCAGGCAGCCAAGGAAGCAAGGCAACACTACTGAGTCACGTGTAGGAGGTAAAGCCATCAGCATAGCCTATTTCTCCCCACACACCAGCATCAGCAGCTGGACAATAGAGAGGCTGGCCCATCAAACACTTGACTAGCTGAACTACAGACTGGGACCCCACTCAAGTTGCCCCTTTAAGTGCCTGATGCACCAATCTACAGAGTAGGACCCCCACCAAAGGGGCCCCTCTATGGAGAAAAAGTCGCCAAAGAGGCCTTCTAATCGCCAGCTACAAGAGGCTCAAAAAGAGACTGATAGGGCCCTAACTCCTGCAGTGGAGGCAGTCCGTGTCTCTCCACACTTGGCCCCGCCAAGGGTCCCACAAGCCAAGCAGCTGCATTACCTTCATGCTCAACTGTGGGTCAGAGCTGCCGCAACCTTCCTACCAGCAATACAAGCTGCAGATTAAATCCACACAATCAACTATGCAGACTCTGTGTCTATGGAATAGATAAAAGGACATTGAGAGCTCCCCCAAAAGTCTTCCATCTACGCACACAGGGTTGCTTCCGTCGTGTCCAACTCTTTGTGACCCTGTAGACTATGGCCTGCCAGGCTTCTCTGTCAGGGGGCGTCTCCAGGCAAGAATACTGGAGCATACTGGCCAATACTGGTTTCCATACCCTTCTAGAGCACTGTATTTCCTGCTGCCCTAGCTGCCTACTCCTCTGAGTACCTGGTGCTGCCAGACCCCCTACGACCCAAGCAGCTGCACCACCTCCACACATGGCCCTCACAGAGGGGCAAACCCAAGTCCTCCAGGGCAGCCTCAGGAGCAAACCCCAGTAGATGACCCACATGAAGAGGTGGAAATAAAACTACAATTGAAACCCAGGGGCAGTGTGACTAAGGAAGACGACCCAAAACCTTCCACCAGCTATTCAAGCTGCAGATTAAATCCACACGATCAACTATGCAGACTCTGTGTCTATGGAATATATTAAAGGACATTGAGAGCTCCCACAAAAGAAAACACACTAGTTCTGATAGATGTGGATGTTGGAGCCAAGAACACACAGGAGTAGGACCAGATTAGAATCTGAGCAGCCCCCTTAGCAGGTCCAGAGATCAGCAAGTATTGGAGGGCATCCTAGGGAGGTGAAGTGGACTTCAACTCCTAGAGAAGGAAAGGACTCTGACAGCAGTAACTCAAGAAAAACATATTATTCTTATGGTTTGACTTGTTCTGTAGATTCTTTTGGATTTTTTTTCTTTTTTCTTTCCCCCTCGGTTGTAGTTGTCAATTTTATTGGCACTATGAAATCTAATCAAGCTTTTGAGCCTTTTTTTACCTCCTCAGTCACATTTTTTATTGTTGTTATAAACCTCTGCCTCAGGCTTTTTCAGTTCTGTGGAGTTTTCCTTTTTTAAAAAATTCTCTTTAATTTTAATTTTCAATTTTTAAACCTATGATTTTTTAATACATTTATTCCTTTGTTTGCTTTTCCTACTGCTCTTTTCCCCTTACAGTTAATCTTCAACGTACATAAATCTTCTTTATATACCTCTATTTAACTTTGCCTGTCTATTCCTTCTTTCTTTTCTTTCCTCTCAACATATGTGTTAGTTTTGCTTCCATTGCTCTAGTCCCCAATTGGCATCTTGCTTTGGTTTTGTTTTCCAGTTTGTGCTTTAGTTAGTTTTGTTCTTAACTGGTAGATATAATTTTGGTTTCCTCTGTTCATTGGGTCAATCTATTATAGTTTATTTTTGTTGGACTGATTTGATTTTGCTTAAGGGTGTATATGTATACGTGTATATTCAGTCACACATTTTATTTTTGTTATAAACCTCTGCCTTTATGTTGGGCTTTTGCAGGTCTATGGAGTTCTCCTTTTTTCTTTCTTCTTCCTTTTTTTCCCCTCTTTTTTTAAATCATTTTAATTTTTAATTTTTTAAATCTATTTTTCTTACATTTGTTCCTTTGTTTGCCTTTCCTACTATTCTTTTCCCCTTTCAGTTAATCTTTAATGTATACAAATCTTCTTCATCTACCTCTGTTTAACTTTGCATGTCTATTCTTTCTTTCTTTTCTTTCCTTTCCTCTCAACATGAGTGTTAGTTTTCTTTTCATTGCTTTATTCCCCACTTGACACCTTGCTTTAGTTCTGTTTTCTAGTTTCTGCTTTAGTTTTGTTCTTAACTGGTAAATAAAATTTTTTATTTCCTTTTTTCATCAGGTCAATCTACTGTACTTTATTTTTGTTCAACTGTTTTGACTTTGCTCACGTGTGTATATGTATATGTGTATATTCCATTATTTTAGTTACTATTTGCCTGATTTTGTAACTGCCATTTGTCTGTGGTTCCTCTTTGGTTTCTCATTTTCGACTATTTGTTTTAATCTCACTTAATGCCATAACAAACCACATGTGGAATCTTTGTTCCTGACCAGGGATCAAGCCCTCAGCCTTGAGAGTGGGAGCACTGACTCCAACACCCTAGACTGTCAGAGAACTAACCCTAGGGAATATCAAAGAGTGAGAACCTACACAAAGGAGACCACTTGAATCCAAGATCCAGCATCACTAACCACCAGCAGCACCCTGTGCAGGACACCGCATCTAAACAGCAAACAAAACAAAAATACAAACCAAATCATCAGCAGACAGCATTACCACCTCACTCAGCCTTGCCCATAAAAGGAAAAACAAACAAACAACAATAATAAAAAAAAAAAACTTAGAACAAATCTCACCCTATACGAAGCTTACACAAACCACTGGACCAACCTTAGGAGGGCAGAAACCAAAAGAAAGAAAGAATTCAAGCTTGAAGCCTACGAAAAGGAGACCTCAAACACGTAAGTTTAAAAAAAAAAAATGAAAGGCAGAGAAATACTACACAAATAAAGGAACAAACTAGAAACACAAAAGTCCAAATAAATGAAGAAGAAATAAGCAAATTACCTGAAAAAGGATTCAGAATAATGATAGTAAAGATAATCAAAAACCTTGAAAACAAAATGGAGAAAATGCAAGAAATTAACAAAGACCTAGAAGAATTAAAGAATAAACACACAGAAACAAATAACACAATTACTTAAGTTAAAAATACTCTAGAAGGAATCAAGAGCAAAATATCTGAAGCAGAAGAACAAATCAGTGAGTTGGAAGATAAAATGGTGGAAATAACTTCTGAAGAGCAGAATAAAATAAAAAGAATGAAAAGAACTGAGGATAGTCTCAGAGGCCTCTGAGACAATATCAAACACACCAACATTTGAATTATAGGGGTCCCAGAAGAAGAGAAAACAAAAAGGGTATGAGAAAATTTTTTAAGAGATTACAGTTGAAAATTTCCCCAACATGGATAAGGAAATAGTAATCAAGTCCAAGAGGCACAAAGAGTCCCATACAGGATAAACCCAAGGAGAAACATGCCAAGACACATACTAGTCAAACTAACAAAGACTAAACACAAAGAAAGAATATTAAAAGTCATAAGGGAGAAACAAGTAACATACAAGGGAAACCCCATATTCTCAACAGCTGATTTTTTAACAGAAACTCTGCAGGTCAAAAGGGAATGGCAGGATATATTTAAAGTTCTGAAAGGGAAAAATCTACAACCAATATTACTGTACCCAGTAAGGACCTCATTCAAAATTAATGGAGGAAAAAAAAAAGCTTTTCAGGCAAGCAAAAGTTAAGAGAATTCAGCACCACCAAACCAGCTTTACAACAAATGTTAAAGGGACTACACAGTCAAGAAATACAAGAGAAGAAAAAAGATCTACAAAATCAACCCCAAATAATTAAGAAAATGGCAATAGTAACATACATATCAATAATTATTTTAAATATAAATAGACTAAATGCTCCAACCAAAAGACACAGACTGGCTGAATGGATACAAAAACAAGATCCATATATATGCTGTCTACACGAAACCCACTTCAGACCTAAAGACACATATAGACTGAAAATGAGAGGATGGAAAAATATTTTCCATGCAAATGGGAAGCAAAAGAAAGCTGGAGTAGCAATGCTCATATCAGACAAAATAGACCTTAAAATAAAGAAGATTATAAGAGATAAGGAAGGACACTACATAATGATCAAGGGATCAATTCAAGAGGAAGACATAACAATTGTAAATATCTATGCACCCAATATAGGAGCACCTCAATGCGTAAGACAAACACAAACAGACATAAAAGGAGAAACTGACAGTAACACAATAATAGTAGGAGACTTTAACACCCCACTCACACCAATGGACAGATAATCAAAACAAAAAGTTAATAAGAAAACACAGTCTTAAATGATACATTAGGTGAGATGGATCTCATTGATATCTTCAGGGAATTCCATACAAATGCAGAAGAATACACCTTCTTCTCAAGTGCACATGGAACATTCTCCAGGATAGACCACATCTTGGGTCACAAATCAAAGCTCAGTAAATTTAAGAAAATTGAAATCATATCAAGCATTTTCTCTGACCACAAATGCTATGGAACTATATATCAATTACAAGAAAAAAAACTGTAAGAAACACAAACACATGGAGATTAAATAACACACTTGTACATAACCAACAGGTTACTGAAGAAATCAAAAGAGAAAATCTCTAGAAACAAATAACAATGAGAACACGACAACTCAAAACCTATGGGATGCAGCAAAAGCAGTTCTAAGAGGGAAGTTTATAGTAATACAATCCTACCTCAAGAAACAAGAAAAACATTGAATAGACAACCTAACTTTACACCTAAAACAACTGGAAAAAGAAGAACAAAAAAACCCAAAGTTAGTAGAAGGAAAGAAATCATAAATATCTGAGCAGAGATAAATAAAAAAGAAATGAAAGAAACAATAGTAAAGATTAATAAAACTAAAAGCTGGTTCTTTGAGAAAATAAACAAAATTAACAATCCTTTAGCCAGATTCATTAAGGAAATAAGAGAGAAGACTCAAATCAACAAAATTAGAAATGAAAAATGAGAGGTTTCAACAGACAATGGAGAAACACAAAAGATTTTAAGAGACTGTTATGAGCAACTATATGGCAATAAAATGATAAACTGGAAGAAATGGACAGATTCTTAGAAAAGTTCAATCTCCCAAAATTGAACCAGGAAGAAACAGAAATTATGAAGAACCCAGTTTCAAGCACTGAAATTGAAGCTGTAGTCAAAATCTCCCAAAAGACAAAAGCCCAGGACCAGATGGCTTCACAGGAGAATTTTATCAAACATTCAGAGAAGCGCTAATGCCTATCCTTCTAAAATTCTTCAAAAATTGCAGAGGAAAGAACACTTCCAAACTCATTCTATGAAACCACTATCACCCTGATAACAAAACCAGACAAAGACAACACAAAAAAAGAAAACTACAGGCCAATATCACTAATAAACATAGATGCAAAAATCCTCAGCAAAATTTTAGCAAACAGAATTCAGCAACACATCAAAAAGCTTATCCATCATGATCAAGTTGGGTTTATTCCAGGGATCCAAGGATTCTACAATATACACAAGTCAATCAATACGATACACTATATTAACAAAATGAAAGATTAAAACCATTTGATAATCTCAATAGATGTAGGAAAAGCCTTGACAAAATTCAGCACCCATTTATGATTAAAACTCTTTTAAGGGAGGGAACTAAGATGGCGGAGGAATAGGATGGGGTGTCCACACTCTCCCCAATAAATACACCAAAAGAACATTTTAAAACTGAGCAAACTCCATAAAACAACATCTGAATGCTGGCTGAGGACATCAGGCATCTGGAAAGGCAGCCCATTGCTGACGAAAGAAGGTAGGACCAAAAAAAAAAAAAAGTAAAAAGAGAGGCAAAGAGTTAGGGACGGAGATCCATCTCGGAAGGGGAGTCTCGAAAGAGAGAAAGGTTTCCGAACACCAGGAAATATTCTCCCTGGCGGATCTGAGGCGAATCTCAGAGGGCAAAATAGCCAAGAGTAGAAGCGGATAAATAATTAAGCCCCCCCACCCCCCAGTACGTCTCTAACTGCAACTCCCAGCGGAGCAGCGGCCCAGGCGCCCCATCCCCCACGAGCCAGCGCGCTTAGGGAGAGGACTGGGACTGAACGCCTGGGGCAGACTGAGGGTCCTAACCGAGGGTGCTAACCGGAGATAGACCACTGGGTAGCCTTCCCGGGGAAGACTCCCCGCCAGGCTCGAGCACAGAACAAAGGGCAGCGAGGACTGGGTTCGCTGCCCGAGACAGCCGGGCGGAGTTGAGCGGCTGCGGGCTGTGGACAGGCCCAGCCCCCGCCGGAGAGTGGCCCTGACGAGGCTTCTGCTCCCAAACCGCGGGCAGAATTGGGTGCTAGCCAAGACTTCTGGGGATTCTGGACAGTCGCCGCCAGAGATCGGCGCTCCACACACCTGAGAAGACGCGCCCAGCTGCACGCCGAGAAAACCAAGCGGCTGGGCCGAGAGAGGGGAGAAGCCACAGCCCCCAACCGCGTGGGGCGAGCGACCGAGAGCCTGGGCAGAGGGGGCGGGGAAAGCGCACTCGCCAGGAGCGGGGCAAACCTCAGAGCGCTGAATAGACACTGAAGAGACCAGCAAACAGAAGACACTAAAACAAGCAGAGGGAACCGCTTTGGAGCCCAACCAGGAAACTTTGACAAACCACACATCCAACCCCACCCATAGTGAGGAACCCCCACAATAAAGGGACAACACAGCAAGATAAACAAAATGAAAAGGCAGAGAAGTACCCAGCAGGTAAAGGAACAGGATAAATGTCCTCCAGACCAAACAAAAGGCGAAGAGATAGGATGTCTACCCGATAAAGAATTCCGAATAATGATAGTGAAAATGATCCAAAACCTGGAAAATAAATTGGAGTTGAAGTTCAATAACCTGCAGGCAAGGATTGAGAAGATGCAGGTAAGCTTTAACAAGGAATTAGAAGAATGAAAAAGAGTCAAAATACAATACATAATGCAATAAATGAGTTCAAAAACACCCTGGAGGGAACTAACAGTAGAATAACAGAGATAGAGGACAGGATAAGTGAGGTAGAAGACAGAATGGCAGAAATAAACGAAACAGAAAGGAAAAATGAAAAAAGAATGAAAAGAAATGAGGACAATCTCAGAGACCTCTGGGACACTGTTAAACGCACCAATATTTGAATCATAGGAGTCCCAGAAGAAGAAAACAAAAAGAAAGACCATCAGAAAATTCTTGAAGAGATAATTGTTGAAAATTTCCCTAAACTGGGAAAGCAAATAACCACTCAGGTCCAAGAAACCCAGAGAGTCCCAAATAGGATGAACCCCAAGCGGAACACCCCAAGACACATATTAATCAAATTAACAAATATCAAATTCAAAGAGCAAATATTAAAAGCAGCAAGGGAAAAACAAAAAAATAACTCACAAGGGGAATCCCATAAGGATAACAGCTGATCTCTCAATAGAAATGCTTCAGGCCAGAGGGGAATGGCAGAACATACTTAAAATCATGGAAGAAAATAATCTACAACCCTGATTACTGTACCCAGCAAGGATCTCATTCAAATTTGAAGGAGAAATCAAAAGCTTTTCAGACAAGCAGAAGCTGAGAGAATTCAGCAACACCAAACCAGCGCTCCAACGAATGCTAAAGGATCTTTCCTAGATAGGAAACACGGATGGGGTATATAATCTCGAACCCAAAACAATAAAGTAAATGGCAACGGGATCATACTTATCAATAATTACCTTAAATGTAAACGGGTTGAATGCCCCAACCAAAAGACAAAGATTGGCCGATTGGATACAGAAACAAGACCCCTAAATATGTTGTCTACAAGAGACCCACCTCAAACCTAGGGACACATATAGACTGAAAGTTAAAGGCTGGAAAAAGATATTCCATGCAAATAAAGACCAAAAGAAAGCAGGAGTGGCAATACTCATATCAGATAAAGTAGACTTTAAAATAAAGGCGGTGAAAAGAGATAAAGATGGACATTACATAATGATCAAAGGATCAATCCAAGAAGAAGAAATAACAATTATAAATATTTATGCACCCAACATAGGAGCACCACAATATGTAAGGCAAATGCTAACAAGTATGAAAGGGGAAATTAACAACAACACAATAATAGTGGGAGACTTTAATACAACACTCACACCAATAGATAAATCAACTAAACAGAAAAGTAACAAGGAAACTCAAACTTTAAATGATACAATAGACCAACTAGACCTAATTGATATCTATAGGTCACTCCACCCCAAAACAAGGAATTTCACCTTTTTCTCAAGTGCACATGGGACCTTCTGCAGGATAGATCACATCCTGGGCCATAAATCTAGCCTTGGTAAATTCAAAAATATTGAAATCATCCCAAGCATCTTTTCTGACCACAATGCAGTGAGATTAGATATCAATTACAGGAGAAAACCATTCAAAACTTCCAACATATGGAGGCTCAACAACACACTGCTGAATAACCAACAAATCACAGAAGAAATCAAAAAAGAAATTCAGTTATGCATAGAAATGAATGAAAATGAAAACACAACAACCCAAAACCTATGGGACACTGTAAAAGCAGTGCTAAGGGGAAAGTTCATAGTAATACAAGCTCACCTCAGGAAACAAGAAAAAAGTCAAATAAATAGCCTTACTTTACACCTAAAGCAACTAGAAAAGGAAGAGATGCAGAAGCCCAGGTCTAGTAGAAGAAAAGAAATATTAAAGATCAGGGCAGAAATAAATGCAAAGGAAACAAAAGAGACCATAGCAAAAATTAACAAAGCCAAAAGCTGGTTCTTTGAGAAGATAAATAAAATTGACAAACCATTAGCCAGACTCATCAAGAAACAAAGAGAGAAGAACCAAATCAACAGAATTAGAAATGAAAACAGAGAGATCACAACAGAAAACACAGAAATACAAAGGATCATAAGAGACTATTATCAGCAACTATATGCAAATAAACTGGACAACCTGGATGAAATGGACAAATTCCTAGAAAAGTACAACTTTCCAAGACTAAACCAGGAAGAGATAGATAATATTAATAGACCCATCACAAGCACAGAAATTGAAACCGTAATCAGAAATCTTCCAAAAAACAAAAGCCTAGGACCAGATGGCTTCACAGCTGAATTCTACCAAAAATTTAGAGAAGAGCTAACACCTATTCTACTCAAACTCTTCCAGAAAATTGCAGAGGAAGGTAAACTTCCAAACTCATTCTACGAGGCCAGCATCACCCTAATTCCAAAACCCAACAAAGATGCCACAAAAACAGAAAACTACAGGCCAATATCACTGATGAACATAGATCCAAAAATCCTTAACAAAATTCTAGCAAATAGAATCCAACAACACATTAAAAGATCATACATCATGATCAAGTAGGCTTTATCCCAGGGATGCAAGGATTCTTCAATATTCACAACTCAATCAATGTAATACACCACATTAACAAATTGAAAAATAAAAATCACATGATTATCTCAATAGATGCAGAGAAAGCCTTTGACAAAATTCAACATCCATTTATGATAAAAGCCCTCCAAAAAGCAGGAGTTGAAGGAACATACCTCAACATAATAAAAGCTATATATGACAAACCCACAGCAAACATTATCCTCAATGGTGAAAAACTGAAAGCATTCCCCCTGAAGTCAGGAACAAGACAAGGGTGCCCACTCTCACCACTACTTTTCAACGTAGTTTTGGAAGTCTTGGCCACAGCAATCAGAGCAGATAAAGAAATTAAAGGAATCCAGATTGGAAAAGAAGAAGTAAAACTCTCTCTGTTTGCAGATGACATGATCCTCTATATTGAAAACTCTAGGGCATTGAAGCATGTTAATTGTCATGTGTCTAATCAATCGCCAGCCCAGGATTGATGCTCGGGACTGGTGCAGCGAGATTTTCCGGGGGGGGAGGGAGGAGGGAGGGGGGTTCCGGAGGGGAAGCATATGTAAACCCATGGTGATATCATGACAATGTATGGCAAAAACAATAAAAAAAAAAAGAAGAAGAAAAAGAAAACTCTAAAGACTCTACCAGAAAATTACTAGAGCTAATCAGTGAATATAGTAAAGTTTCAGGATACAAAATCAACACACAGAAATCCCTGGCATTCCTATACACTAACAATGAGAAAACAGAAAGAGAAATTAAGGAAACAATTTCATTCACCATTGAAACAAAAAGAATAAAATACTTAGTATTTCTACCTAAAGAAACAAAAGACTTGTATATAGAAAACTATAAAAACACTGATGAAAGAAATCAAAGAGGACACAAATAGATGGAGAAATGTGCCGTGTTCGTGGATTGGAAGAATCAATATAGTGAAAATGAGTATACTACCCAAAGCAATCTATAGATTCAATGCAATTCCTATCAAGCTACCAGAGGTCTTTTTCAGAGAATTAGAACAAATAATTTCACAATTTGTATGGAAATACAAAAAACCTCGTATAGCCAAAGCAATCTTGAGAAAGAAGAATGGAACTGGAGGAATCAACTTACCTGACTTGAGGCTATACTACAAATCCACAGTCATTAAGACAGTATGGTACTGGCACAAAGACAGAAATATAGATCAATGGAACAAAATAGAAAGCCCAGAGATAAATCCACGCATCTATGGACACCTTATCTTTGACAAAGGAGGCAAGAATATACAATGGAGAAAAGACAACCTCTTTAACAAGTGGTGCTGGGAAAACTGGACAGCCACTTGTAAAAGAATGAAACTAGAACACTTTCTAACACCATACACAAAAATAAACTCAAAATGGATCAAAGATCTAAGCATAAGACCAGAAACTATAAAACTCCTAGAGGATAACATAGGCAAAACCCTCTCTGACATAAACCAAAGCGGGATCCTCCATGACCCACCTCCCAGAATACGGGAAATAAAAGCACGAATAAACAAATAGGACCTTATTAAAATTAAAAGCTTCTGTACAACAAAGGAAACTATAAGCAAGGTGAAAAGACAACCTTCAGAATGGGAGAAAATAATAGCCAATGAAGCAACGGACAAACAATCTCAAAAATATACAAGCAACTCCTGCAGCTCCATTCTAGAAAAATAAACTACCCAATCAAAAAGTGGGCCAAAGAACTTAACAGACATTTCTCCAAAGAAGACATAAAAATGGCCAACGAACACATGAAAAGATGCTCAACATCACTCATTATCAGAGAAATGCAAATCAAAACCACAATGAGGTACCACTTTACACCAGTCAGAATGGCTGCCATCCAAAAGTCTACAAGCAATAAATGCTGGAGAGGATGTGGAGAAAAGGGAACCCTCTTACACTGTTGGTGGGAATGCAAACTAGTACAGCCACTATGGAAAACAGTGTGGAGGTTCCTTAAAAAGCTGCAAATAGACCTGCCATATGACCCAGCAATCCCACTGCTGGGCATACACACCGAGGAAACCAGAATTGAAAGAGCCACGTGTACCCCAGTGTTCATCGCTGCATTGTTTACAATAGCCAGGACATGGAAGCAACCTAGATGCCCATCAACTGACGAATGGATAAGAAAGCTGTGGTACATATACACAAGGGAATATTACTCAGCATTAAAAAAAAATTCATTTGAATCAGTTCTACTCAGGTGGACGGAACTGGAGCCTATTATCCAGAGTGAAGTAAGCCAGAAGGAAAAACAACAATACAGTATACTAATGCATATATATGGAATTTAGAAAGATGGTAACGAGAACCCAGCATGCGAGACAGCAAAAGGAATGCAGATGTATAGAACAGACTTGTGGACTCTGTGGATGAGGGCAAGGGTGGGATGATATGGGAGAATGGCATTGAAACATGTTAATTATCATATGTGTAATCAATCGCCAGCCCAGGTTAGATGCTCGGGGCTGGTGCACTGAGATTTCCCGGAGGGAGGGAGGAGGGAGGGAGGAGGGAGGGGGGTTCTGGAGGGGGAGCATATGTAAACCCATGGCGATATCATGTCATTGTATGGCAAAATTAATAAAAAAAAAAAACTTTTAAAAATGGGCATAGAAGAAACCTACCTCAAAATAGTAAAGGCTATATATGATAAGCCTACAGCAAACATTATTCTCAATGGTGAAAAACTGAAAGCATTCCCCCTAAGATCAGGAACAAGACAAGGGTGTCCACTTTTACCACTATTATTCAACATAGTTCTGGAAGTCCTAGCTATAGCAATCAGAGAAGAGAAAGAAATAAAAGGAATCCAGATAGGAAAAGAAGTAATAAAGCTCTCACTGTTTGCAGATGACATGATACTGTACATAGAAAACCCTAAAGATAGTATCAGAAAATTGCTAGAGCTAATCAGTGAATTTAGCAAAGTTGCAGGATACAAAATCAATACACAGAAATCACTTGCATTTCTATAAACTAACAATGAAAATTCAGGAAGAGCAATCCCATTCACCATCACAACAAAAAGAATTAAATATCCAGGAATAAACTTACCTAAGGAGACAAAAGAACTGTATACAGAAAATTATAAGACACTAATGAAAGAAATCAAAGATGACATAAACAGCTGGAGAGATATTCCATGTTCCTGGACAGGAAGAATCAATATTGATGGGTAGGAAGAATCAAAAATGACTATACTCCCAAATGCAATCTGTAGATTCAATGTGATCCCTATCAAATTACCAATGACATTTTCAAAGAACTGGAACAAAAAATTTCACAATTCATATGGAAACACAAAAAAAACCAAATAGCCAAAGCAGTCTTGAGAAAGAAGAATGGAGCTAGAGCAATCAACCTTCCTGACTTCAGATTACACTACAAAAATACAGCCATCAAGACAGTATGGTACTGACACAAAAACAGAAACACGGACCAATGGAAGAAGATAGAAAGCCCAGAAATAAACTCATGTGCCTATGGGTACCTTATTTTTGACAAAAGAGGCAAAAATATACAATGGGGCAAAGACAGCCTCTTCAATAAATGATGCTAGGAAAACTGGATAGCTACATGTAAAAGAATGAAATTAGAAAACTTCCTAATACCACACACAAAGATAAACTCAAAATGGATTAAAGACATAAATGTAAGACCAGAAACTATAAAACTCTTAGAGGAAAACATAGGCAGAACACTCGATGACATAAATCAAAGCAAGATCCTCTATGACCCACCTCCTAGAGTAACAGAAATAAAAACAAAAGTAAACAAGAGGGACCTGATTAAACTTAAAAGCTTTTGCACAGCAAAGGAAACTATAAGCAAGGTGAAAAGACAATCCTCAGAATGGGAGAAAATAATAGCAAATGAAACAACTGACAAAGGATTAATTTCCAAAATATACAAGGAACTCACACAACTCAATACCAGAAAAACAAACAACCCAATCAAAAAGTGGAGAAAAGACCTAAACAGAAATATCTCCAAAGAAGACATACACATGACTAACAAACACATGAAAAGATATTCAACATCGCTTATTATTACACAAATGCAAATCAAAACTACAATGGGACATCACTTCACATGAGTCAGAATGGCCATCATCAAAACACCTAAAAACAATAAATGATGGAGAGGGTGTGGAGAAAAGGGAATGCTCTTGCACTGTTGGTGGGAATGTAAATTGATACAGCCACTATGGAAGACAATATGATTCCTTAAAAAAACTAAGAATAAAACCACCATATGACCCAGCAATCCCACTTCTAGGCATATACCCTGAGGAAACCAAAATTGAAAGAGACACATGTATCCCATTGTTCACTGCAGCACTATTTACATTAGCTAGGACATGCAAGCAACCTAGATGTCCATCAACAGATGAATGTGCAAAGAAGTTGTGGTATATATACACAATGGAATATTATTCAGCCATAAAAAGGAATGCATTTGAGTCAGTTCTAATGAGGTGGATGAACCTAGAACCTATTATACAGAGTGAAGTAAGTCAGAAACAGAAAGATAAATATCGTATTCTAACGCATATATATGGAATCTAGAAAAATGGTACTGAAGAATTTATTTACAGGGCAGCAATGGAGAAACAGACAGAGAATGGACTTACTGACATGGGGAGATGGGAGGAGAGGGTGAGATATATAGAAAGAATAACATGGAAACTTATATTACCATATGCAAAATAGATAGCCAATGGGAATTTGCCGTATGGCTCAGGAAACTCAAACAGGGGATCTGTATCAATCTAAAGGGGTGGGATAGGGAGGGACATGGGAAGGAGGTTCAAAAGGGAGGGGATATATGCATACCTAAAGCTGATTCATGTTGAGGTTTGATAAAAAACAATAATATTCTATAAAGCCATTATTGGTCAACAAAAAATTAATTGATTATGAAAGAAAATTATGTTGACCCATAATTGTGCCCCCAGAATGAGGAAGACTTTGCTTCACACTTAGTGGAGGCTTCATGTTAAGAAGTGGCTTTGTGCAAAGCCTTGAAGAATGTGCCAACTTAGTTGGGTGAAGTTGAGCTGGGGAGAAAGGCCTTTAATAGGTAAGAGTGTCTGCCTCATGCTAGATATTGATGCTGCCTTTGGGCTATTTTAGTTAAGTGTGTTTCAACAATTCATTGAGTGATACCAGACACCAGACCCTGGAGATCTGACTATAAACAGAGGAGTCGCTTTCTTTATGGAAGTTGAAGTCTTGAGGTTTGATAGACAGAAATAGTGGCCTCCCCCTGTGTCTACATCCTCATCCACAGAACCTGTGGATATGTTACATGGCAAAGAGGAATTAAGGGAGCAGAAGGATGACCTTAAAATAGGGAGGTTATCCTGGACCAATGTAATCACAAGGGCCCCTAAATGTGGAAGAGCGAGGCAAAAGAATGAGTATCCACGGGATTGAGGTGAGAAAGACTTGACCAGTCCTTGCTGACTTGGAGGATACCAGAGACCATGAGCAAGTAATGCAGGCAGCCTTTAGAAGCTGAAAGAGATGATAACATGGATTCTTCCCTGGAGCCTTGAGGAAGGAACACAGCCACGCTGATACCTTGGTTTTAGCCCAGTGACATTCACTTGGGATTGCTGACCTCAACAACCATAAAATAATAAATCTGTGTTGTTTTAAGTCACTAAGTTTACGGGAATTGCTGCCGATGTTTCTAACTGGGGAAGAGTCAGGTAGCGGGGACTGCAGATGTGTTGTAGTAAGAGATAGCAGCCAGAGTGTTTGGGCCAACTCTGCGATTGATTCATGGACTACTTCTTCATTCAGCTGGAACTATGTGTGGGGCAGAGTGTCACATACTGGAATGGAACAGAGAGTAAGACAAAGAAATTTGGGGAACTTGCAGTCTAATTAAAAAGCCAATAAAAAGTCAATAAAAGATAGATAGTCCAAATTCTTTGGAATGAAGTTAACATGGTGCAGTAAGAAACATAATGGCCAGGGAAGGGGTCTCTGAGAAGATAATATTTAAGGGGCAACCTACAAAGAGAGAAAACCATGTGAAGGATATATGCAAAGCAGACAGAAAAAAAAAGGTTGTGTGTCTGGAAAAAGTAGTCAGCGTGGTCTAGGATTTGACAAATGATTTGCACTACAAGAGAATGGTAAGCAACAGGGAGTGGGTAGTCCTGGCCTAGATTATAAACGCATTACAAGTCACAGGTGAGAAATTTTTCTTGGGAGCAATGTACAAACATTAGGAGTTATAAACAAAAGAATGTCATAACCATCTATAATATTTCACATTACTGTTTACCTTTTTATTTTGAAACAATTACAGATTCCTAGAAAGTTGCAGAAAAATGTACCAGAAGTCCCATTTACCCTTCATCCAGTTTCTTCCAATAGAAAAATACTATGACATAACCATAGCGCAATTTGAAAGCTGGGATATTAATATTAGTACAGGCTACAGAATTTATTCAGATTTCACCAGTTTACATGTGCTTATTTATGTGTGTGTACCATTTTATAAATTTTTGCCACACGGATAAATTCATATAACCACAATACAATCAACAGACAAAACTGCTCTTTGTCACAGGGCTCCATTATATTCTCCTTATAACTACATACATCTTACTGTCCCACCTAACCTCTGACAACATATAATCAATCTCTTTTCCATCTTTATATTATTATTGCAAAAATGTTATATATACAATGAGGTACCACCTCCCACTGGTCAGAATAGCAATCATTTTAAACTCTACAAACAACAAATGCTGGAGAGGGTGTCTAAGAAAGGGAACCCTCCTACAAAGTTGGTGGGAATATTAACAGGTGCAACTACTATGGAGAACAGTATGGAGGTTCCTCAAAAAACTAAAAATAGAGTTGCCATATGATCTAGCAGTCCCACTCCTCGGTATATATCCAGTCAAAGCTATAATTCAAAAAGACACATGCACCCCTGTGTTCCTTGCAGCACTATGTACAATAGCCAAGAAATGGAAACAACCTAAATGTCCATCCATAGATGAATGGATAAAGAGGTGGTACGTGTATACAATGGAATACTACTCAGCCATAAAAGAAAATGAAACAATGTCATCTACAGCAACATGGATGGACCTAGAGATTATCATACTAAGTGAAGTAAGTCAGAAAGAAGACAAATAGCATATGGTATCATTTCTATGTGGACTCTAAAATACAACACAAATGAACCTATCTGTGAAACAGAAACAGACTCGCAGACATAGAGAACACACTTGTGGTTGCCAAGAGGAAAAGGTAGGGAAGGATGGATTGGGAGCTTGAGATTAGCAGATGCAAACTAGTATATATAAACTGGATAAGCAACAAGTCCTATTGTATAGCACAGGGAAATATATTCAGTTTCCTAAGATAAACCATTAAGGGAAAGAATATGAAAAAGAATGCATATATATGTATCACTGAATTATTATGCTGTGTAGCAGAGATTAACACTTTGTAAATCAATTATACTTCAATAGAATAAAAATTTTAAAAAGAACATTATATAACTGGAAACATACAGTATGCAACTTTTGAGGTTGACTTTTTTCACTTAGCATAACACCATTAAAAGCCATCCAAGTTGTTGCTGGTATCAACAGTATGTTCCCTTTTACTGAGAAATAGTATCCCATGGTACAGTTTGACTAACCATCCACTTATTTAATGACATCTGGGTCATTCCTAGTTTTTAGCTCTTATGAATAAAGCTACTATTAACATTTACAAACAACTTAGTATATGAATATAAGTCTTCATTTATCTGGGATAAACAATCAAAAGAGCAACTGCTAGGCTGTAATGAAGCCGTTTGTTTCATTTTAGAAGTAATTTTATAACAAACTGTTTCCCAGAGTGGCCGGACCATTTTATATTCCCACCAGCCATGTGTAAATGGATCCAGTGTCTCCATATCTTTGCCAGCATCTAGTATTATGAGAATTTTTATTTTAGTTATTCTGATAGGTGGATTACTGTGGATTTAATTTGCATTTCCCTAAAGGGCTACCTAGACAGCACATTAAAAAGAAGAGACATTACTTTGCCAACAAAGATTCGTCTAGTCAAGGCTATGGTTTTTCCAGTAGTCATGTATGGATGTGAGTTGGACCATAAAGAAAACTGAGCACTGAAGAATTGATGCTTTTGAACTGTGGTGTTGGAGAAGACTCTTGAGAGTCCTTTGGACAGCAAGGAGATCCAACCAGTCCATCCTAAAGGAAATCAGTCCTGAATATGCATTGGAAGGACTGATGCTGAAGCTGAAGCTCCAATACTCTGGCCACCTGTTGCGAAGAACTGAATCATTGGAAAAGGCCTTGATGCTAGGAAAGATTTAAGGCAGGAAGAGAAGGGGCCAACAGAGGATGAGATGGCTGGGTGGCGCATCACCGACTCGATGGACATGAGTTTGACCAAGCTCTTTGAGTCAGTGATGGACAGGGAAGCCTGGCGTGCTGCAGGCCACGGGGTCACAAAGAGTCAGACACGACTGAGCGACTGAACCAAACTGAAGGGCTAATGATGAACACCTCTTATGGGTTTATCAGCCACTCACTTACCCTCTTTGGTGAAATGTCATTTCCTGTCATTAAAGCCCATTCTCTAATTGGATTATTTTATTTTTTTAAGATTTTTTAGTGTGGACCATTTTTAAAGTTTTAATTGAATTTGATACAATATTGCTTATTTTTTCAGTTTTGGCTTTTTAACCACAAGACGTGGCATCTCAGCTCCTTGACCGGAGATCTAACCCACGCTCCCTGCATTGGAAAGCAAAGTCTTAACACCAGGGAAGTCCCTGGACTGTTTTCTTATGCAACTTTTGAAAGTGCTTTACATATTCCATCAACAAACCTTTCATTAGCTTTACGCTTTGAAAATGTTTTCTTCTACTCTGTGGTTTGTATTTTCACCCTCTTAAAGTCTTTCACAGAGCAAAAGCTTTTAATTTTTGAGGTCTGATTTATCAGTGTTTCCTAAGTTGGGTTTCTGGTGTGAAATCAATTCTTTAGCCTTTGGTGGTCTATTTTTTTCTAAAAGATATTCTATTTTTTTCTAAACAATTTCTAATTTTATGTTTTACATTTATGTTTGTGATACATTTTGAATAATTTTTCAAGTAATCTGACAGATCAAGGTTGACTTAAGGTTTGAGGATTTTCTTTTTTGCTCTAAGAGGTCCATTTGTTCCAGCACCATCTGTTGGTGCTCACGCCACCCCTGCACTAAACTGCCTTTGCACCTTTGTCAAAAATCAGTTAGGCATAATTTTGTGGTCTCTTTCTGTGTTCCATATTCTGTTCCATTGATCTGTCTGTCCATCACTCTGCAACATACTGTATTATATAATTACTATAGTTATATAATAAGTCTATAAGTCTTTAGACTGATTCTTCCCCCTTTACTCTTCTTTTTCATAACTGTTTTAGCTATCTTAATTCCTTCGTCTTTCCATGTAAATTTTTAGAATAAGCTTATGTATGCATGACTACAGTGGAAGTGACAAATAATTCAAGGGATTATATCTGATAGAGTATGTGAAGAACTATGGACAGAGGTTTGTAATGTTGCACAGGAGGTGGTGATCAAAACCATCCCCAAGAAAAGAAAGGCAAAATGGTTGTCTGAGGAGACCTTACAAAGAGCTGAGAAGAGACACAAAAGGAAAAGCAGAAAATGAAAGATATGCCCAACTGAATGCAGAGTTCTAAATAATAGCAAGGAGAGATAAGAAAGCCTTCTTAAGTGAATAATGCAAAGAAGTAGAAGAAAACAATAAAATGGGAAAGACTAGAGATCTCCTCAAGAAAATTAGACATACCAAGGGAATATTTCATGCAAAGAAGGGCACAATAAAGGACATAAATGGTAAGGACCTAACAGAAGCAGAAGATATTAAGAAGTGGCAAGAATACACAGAAGAACTATACAAAAAAGGTCCACATGATCCAGATTTCCATGATGGTGTGATCACTCATCTAGAGCCAGACATCCTAGAGTGTGAATCAAGTGGGCCTTAGGAAGCATTACTACGAACACACCTAGTGGAGGTGATGGAATTCCAGTTGAGCTATTTCAAATCCTAAAAGATGATGCTGTGAAAGTGCTGCATTCAATATGCCAGCAAATTTGGAAAACACAGCAGTGGCCACAGGACTGGAATAGTTTATTCCAGTTCCAAAGAAAGGCAATGCCAAAGAATGTTCAAGCTACCACACAATTGCACTCATCTCACATGCTAGAAAAGTAATGTTCAAAATTCTCCAAGTGAGGCTTCAACAGTTTGTGAACCAAGAACTTCCAGATGTTCAAGCTGGTTTTAGAAAAGGCAGAAGAACCACAGATCAAATTGCCAACATCCATTGGATCACAGAAAAAGCAGGAGAATTCCAGAAAAACATCTACTTCTGCTTCACTGACTATGCTAAAGCCTCGGACTGTGTGGATCACAACAAACTGTGGAAAATTCTTCAAGAGATGGGAATGCCAGACCACCTCACCTGTCCCCTGAGAAACTTGTATGCAGGTCAAGAAGCAACAGTTAGAATCAGACATGAAACAATGTACTGGTTTCAAATTGGGAAAGGAGTACGTCAAGGCTGTATATTGTCACCCTGCTTATTTAACTTATATGCAGAGTACATCATGCAAAAAGCCAGGCTGGATGAAGCAAAGTTGGAATCAAGATTGCTGGGGAAAATATCAATAACCTCAGATATGCAGATGACACCACCCTTATGGCAGAAAGCAAAGAGGAACTAAAGAGCCTCTTGATGAAAGTGAAAGAGAGTGAAAAAGCTGGCTTAAGACTCAACATTCAAAAAATGAAGACCATGGCATCCGATTCCATCACTTCATGACAAACAGATGGGTAAACAGCCGAAACAATGACAGACTTAATTTTTTTGGGCTCCAAAATCACTGCAGATAGCAACTGCAGCAATGAAATTAAAAGATGCCTGCTCCTTAGAAGAAAAACTATGACATATCTAGACAGCATATTAAAAAGTTAGAGACATTACCTTGCTGACAATGGTCCATCTAGTCAAAGCTATGGTTTTTCCAGTAGTCATGTATGGATGTGAGAGTTGGACCATAAAGAAGGCTGAGTGCTGAAGAACTGATGCTTTTGAACTGTGGTGTTGGAGAAGACTCTTAAGAGTCCCTTAGACTGCAAAGAGTTCAAACCAGTCAATCCTGAAGGAAATCAATTCTGAATATTCATTGGAAGGACTGAAGTTCTAATACTTTGGTCGCCTGATGTGAAGAGATGACTCTTTAGAAAAGACCCTGATGCTGGGAAAGATTGAAGGCAGGAGGAGAAGAGGATGATAGAGGATGAGATGGTTGGATGGCATCACCAACTCAATGGATATGAGTTTGAGCAGGCTCCAGGAGATGGTGAAGGACAGGGAGGCCAGGTATGCTGCAGTCCATGGGTTTACAAAGAGTCAGACACGACTGAGCGACTGAACAACAAATGCATGACTACGGGCTTCCCTGATGGCTCCCTGGTAAAGAATCCACCTGCAATGTAGGAGACAAAGGGGATGTGGGTTCGATCCCCGTGATGGCAGGTCCCCTGGAGGAGGAAATGGCAATCCACACCAATATTCTTGCCTGAAAAATCCCATAGACAGAGGAGCCTCGGCTACAGTGCAAAGGGTCACAGAGAGGCGAACATTACTGGGCACACACACTACCACTACTACACTATGTATGACTACAGATGTTAACAAGAAAGCCTTGCTGGGATTTTGATTGGAACTGCACTAAACCTGTACATCAATTTGGGCAGAACTGATATCTTTATTACGTTGAGTCTTTTAATCCAAAAGCACAGTATGTCTCTCCATTTATTTACATCTTCTGATTCCCTGCAGCAGCATTTTATAATTTTAAGCATACAGATGCTGTGTGTTTTGTCAGACTAATACCAAAGTACTTCATTTTCTTTGGAATGATTATAAGTAGTATTGTTTTAAATTTTAGTTGGCACATATTTGCGGTCAGTAAACAAAACTGTAACTGATTTTTGTATGTTTCTCTTATACCATGAAACCTTGCTGAAATCACCTATACCTTGAGATTATTTTTTAAACATAGAGTTTCATCTGTCAACAAGGACAGTTTTATTTCTTCATTTCCAATCTGTGTGCCTTTTAAATCTTTTTAAAAATTTTCCACTTCTTAATAAGTGGATTGTAGGGGACAACTGATTTTTGGATATAGGAAGTGGGTGGAGAATAGAGCCATTTGTTGAAATTGGAAAGACTACAGGAGAAGACTAAGGCAGGAGGGGTTCTGCCTGCTGTTGAGTGGGTGATTGGAGATTTGAGGACACAGCTTGAGAGAAGAAGTCAAAGGTAGAGGTACTGGGAACAGTCTGCAATTAGATTTCATTGAAATTCAGGGAAGAGAGCAGATGGAGGCCAGAAGAGGACCCATCTTAAGGGCTGAGCCCTTGAGACTGCAGTTATTTATAAAACATGTGTAGAAGGAAGAGCCCGCAAAGAAGACCAGGAAAGGTATCCAATGACTTCAGACAAATCATTGCATTTCTTCATATTTCAGTTAACTCACTGGGAAAAAAAGGGGGAGTGGGGTTTGATGAGAGTGCTAATATACCTCTTCTTTAGCAAAGTGCTAGATGGGAGGTCAGACAATGAAGCCATTTCCTCATTTACTTACGTGGTGAGATTTGGCGTATTGGGAGTGATGAAGCATAGTATTTCCTGGGACAGGTGGCACTGATCCCAGCTAAGGTAACATCATTTGATTATCTCCTGCCAGACTCTTTGCCCAACCACTACGATAAGTTAATCCTCATAAGTCAGTGGCTTCATCAGTCTAAAGAAAAGCATTTTGCTGATAGGAAAGACTAAGTAGGTTCTCAATGGTCTGTAAAGCCAGCGACTCATGACCACACCACTGCTTAGACTCTGGCAATTTTGATCTTGCCTGCCCTGTGCAAGTTTTTTCTTTTTCCACTTGCCTATTACCATACCTTTTAATGTAATAAACATGATAAATAGGTAAATCTGATGACATTTCTTTTTTGTCTCCCACTATAATGTCAACTCCTATCCAACCCCAAAGCTAGACAGGTGGCCAGATCACAATAAGTGTTCCAACATTTGCTGATGTTTTCGGAAATAATGTAAATGACCTTCAGATTTTAAGTGCTTCAGGAATCATGGTCCAAAGCTAAATGTCAGTGGTGTTTGTTATTAATACTTGGAGAAACTGCTTGAGTATTTCTATTTATGAAAAAGAGTCCTGAATTATGCAGAGTTTAAATTATGAAAGACTGTCATGAATGCATCCTTCATGTAAAGTATAACCAGTTTATAATTTATTACATATTAATACAATAAATTAAGATATACTCATTAAGCAAGGTCTAAAATATACTTAATGATGTATGAAAAATAACCTCATGAACAGTTTCTAATTGGGATATAAAACTATATACATAATATAATAAGCACATTTTTGAAAGGGGGAAAAATAAATCAGAAACACACACACATACCCAACATATAGGCCAAATAGTTAAATACTAAGATTACAACTGATTTTTGTTTGCATCCTTTTTGTTGTTTTCTACCATTAACACCTAAAACTTGTGCAATCAGAAAACACAAACTACCAATAAATTGAGAGTGCTTGGAAGAGTGTTCTCTCAGAATTGAAAGCACTTTTAGAAACAAAAAATATGGCACCACTGAACTAATCTAAGAGGTCCTAAGGCCTCTTGGAAATCAGTTGTGAAATAAAGGAAGCACCACCAGCTATGGAAATGCATCAGTTTTGTCCAGAAGTGTTTCTCAATTGGACTAGGCATTTTAAAACTTTGAGGTTGCCCCAAAGCCCTTCCAAAACACTAGAGATTCACCTTCACGCATACTCCCAAGTAGAATATCTAAGCTATCAGTAACAGAAAACCAACTCTGGCTGCAGCTACAAGAAAATTATTTCACATTAAAATTTTTTAAATGGGCCAGGGGAGCTCCTGGATAGGTTCAAAATGATGGGATCATTGTCTACCCTTTTGATGACTCCAACTCATTCAATTTAACTCTAATTCTCATCCTGCGGTTGCTATCACCATTCCAGGGATCACAAGCTGGTAAACAGCCAGAGTCAGAAGAGGTCTTGTCTCTTTCTTGTAAATGAAGAATGAGTCTTTCGCTACTCACAATAGCCAAGACAAGGAAACAACATAAATGTCCATCAAGTGATGAATGGATAAAGATGTGGTCCAGATATACAACATTACTCAGTCATAAAAAAGAATGAAATAATACCATTTCCAGCAATCTGGCGGAGAAGGCAATGGCAGCCCACTCCAGTACTCCTGCCTGGAAAATCCCATGGACGGAGCAACCTGGTGGGCTGCCGTCCATGGGGTCGCAAAGAGTCGGACACAACTGAGCGACTTCACTTTCACTTTTCACTTTCATGCATTGGAGAAGGAAATGGCAACCCCCTCCAGTGTTCTTGCCTGGAGAATCCCAGGGACAGTGGAGCCTGGTGGGCTGCCGTCTATGGGGTTGTACAGAGTTGGACACGACTGAAGCGACTTAGCAGAAGCAGCAGCGATCTGGATGCAACTAAAGATGATCATAGTATGTAAAGTAAGTCAGAAAGAGATAGATAAATACCATATAATCACTTCTATGTGGAATCTAAAATATGACAAATGAACCAATCTGTGAAACAGAATTGTTGCAGTGAAAAGGAAAAAAGAGGAGTAAGTTTCTCCTTTTTTTTTCCTTTCCTGAGAACAACAAAAAAATTAAGAGAACAATGAATAGGCCAGAGAAGAAACATAAATGGGTTTGAAAGAGCTAATCCCTATTAGTTTTACTTTAACTGTTCCTAATCTATAGTCTATAAATTTTCCCAAAACTAACCTGACATTACGTAATTTACATCCTGTACCTATCACTCCCATACTCTGCATGAGCTTTATCCTGCTATTACACTTTAACTCTATTCTAATTATATCCTGTACATGGTGCTTACCTTCACCACACTCCCTTATACAGACCACTCCTGTAGCTTTTCACATTTTAGGAAGAAGGCCACAAGACAATAAACTGGAGACAAACGGACCCAATTACTGGACTATCAGACTGTAAAACCCAATCACTGGATCACCTGACCCCAGATATGACTGTTTTTAAACACTGCAAGAAATAAAAGAATGCAAGGTTCTTTTTTCTTATTACATACCCCAGACTGTGACCCCATCTATCAAGTCTCTCAGTTTTCCATGCAAGAGGAGGGCACAATTTGGGGGCACTAGTCTCTGTGTTCTCCCCTCAGCTGTCTGAGGATTAAAGTTATCTATCTTCTCCAAACTCGATCTCCATATTTTTTATTTGGCTTCAGTGTGCAGAGAAAGCCAAGATTTTGGTGGTAGAGAACCATGGACATAGACTGGTGGTCAAGGGGAAGGGGGTTGGGGATGGGAAAATAGGCGGTTGAGGTTAGCATTTGTAAGCTATATAGGGAAAGAGAGAATGGATAAACAAGGTCCTACTATATACCACAGAGAACTATACTCAGTATTCTATGATAAATCATAATGGAAAAGAATATTAAAAAAGAATGTGTATATGTATATATATATAACTGAGTCACTTTGTTGTACAGTAGAAATTAACACAACATTGTAAGTCAATTCTATTTCTATACAAAAGAAAGAAAGAAGGAACTTTTAAGAAAGACTCCAGCCTCCAATTTCTCACCTTCACTGTGTCACTCTACCTTTGCCTAATCCTATTACCTGCAAGGAAAAAGGAATTTTCCGATTATACCAATCAAACCCACTCCTGGGGACAAGTGGGCTAGCCTCCTCTGAAACCCAGAATGTATGAACATTAGGAGGTACATATTTGGGAACACCAGAAGAATGTGTGGGAGATGCTGGGGGTGGATGTCAGGCTGGCAGCCGACAGCATCTGCTGTAGCTACTGGATTCTCCCTACCAGTCAACAGGCTGTTATTCCAAACTGAAGGAAGCAATGTGCAGTTCTCTTTGGAATAGCCTTGCCTCAGACACACGGCCTTCCCAGGGGCTGATACAGAGCAGGACCCTGCAGGGCTCATGGGCACAGAAGCTTTTCTGTGTCCCCCACTTCTTGGCTTCATTCAGCCTTCATGACTTTCCCTGAGTTGAAATGAATAGGCTGAAACAATTTCTAATCAGGGAAGAGAGGGGATGGGGAGACAAGGGAGGAACAGTCAAAAGAAACAACAGTGCCACTTTAGGGCAAGGTCTTGTTTTCCCCTCAAGTGATACAAACAACCATCTCTGAGCTGTTTTGAAGATACTGAAACCCTCAGCAGGCTGAAGGTAATGCCCACAAGTAGATCCCAGATGGGATCTGATGCTGACTCCCACTTGCCTCACCACCAACCAATCAGAAGAACGTCCACACACTAAACACACCCTCTCTGAACCATTCCTATAAAACTCCTCACAACTCCCTCCAGGTAGAGATACACAGTTTTTAGGTCATAAGCCCACTGTGGCACCCTGTGCCTGGCAAAACAATAAAGCTATTCTTTTCTACTTCACCCAGAACTGTCTTGGAAAATTAATTTGGTGTCGCAGTACAGAAGCTAGTCAGTCAGTTTAGTCGCTCAGTAGTGTCCGACTCTTCATGACCCCAGGGACTACAGCACGCCAGGCTTCCCTGTCCATCACCAACTCCTGGAGCTTGCTCAAACTCATGTCCATTGAGTCAGTCATGCCATCCAACCATCTCATCCTCTGTCATCCCCTTCTCCTCCTGCCTTACTTCTTTCCCAGCATCAAGGTCTTTTCAAATGAGTCAATTCTTCACATCAGGTGGGAAAGTATTGGAGTTTCAGCTTCAGCATCAACCCTTCCAATGAATATTCAGGACTGATTTCCTTTAGGATGGACTGGTTGGATCTCCTTGCAGTCCAAGGGACTCTCAAGAGTCTTCTCCAACACCACAGTTCAGAAGCATCAATTCTTTGGCACTCAGCTTTCTTTATGGTCCAACTCTCACATCCATACATAACTACTGGAAAAACCGTAGCTCTGACTAGATGAACCTTTGATGGCAAAGTAATATCTCTGCTTCTTAATATGCTGTCTAGGTTGATCATAGTTTTTCTTCCAAGGAGCAAGTGTCTTTTAATTTCATGGCTGCAGCACCATCTGCAGTGATTTTGGAGCCCAAAAAAGTCTCTCACTGTTTCCATTGTTTCCCCATCTATTTGCCATGAAGTGATGGGACCACATGCCATGACTTTAGTTTTCTGAATGTTGAGTTTTAAGCCAGCTTTTTCACTCCCCTCTTTCACTTTCATCAAGAGGCTCTTTAGTTCCTCTTTGCTTTCTGCCATAAGGGTCGTGTCATCTGCATATCTGAGGTTATTGCTATTTCTCCCAGTAATCTTGATTCTAGCTTGTGCTTCATCCAGCCCAGCATTTTGCATGCTGTATTCTGCATATAAGTTAAATAAGCAGGGTGACAATATACAGCCTTGATGTACTCCTTTCCCAATTTGGAACCAATCTGTTGTTTCACATCCAGTTCTATCTGTTGCTTTTTGACCTGCATACAGATTTCTCAGGAGGCAGGTAAAGTGGTCTGGTATTCCCATCTCTTGAAGAATTTTCCACAGTTTGCTGTGATCCACATAGGCCAGGGCTTTGGCATAGTCAATGAAGCTGAAAGTGAAAGTCGTTCAGTTGTGTCCAATTCTTTGTGACTCCATGGATTATACAGTCCATGGAATTCTCCAGGCTGGAATACTGGAGTGAGTAGCCTTTCCCTTCTCCAAGGTATCTTCCCAACCCAGGGATCAAACCCAGGTCTCCTGCATTGTGGGTGATCGTTTACCAACTGAGCCACAAGGGAACCCCCTAATGAAGCAGAAGTAGATGTTTTTCTGGAACTCTCTCACGTTTTCAATGATCCAATGGATGTTGGCAATTTGATCTCTGGTTCCTCTGACTTTTCTAAAACCAGCTTGAACATCTGGAAGTTCACATATTGCTGAAGTCTACGTGTAGAATTTTGAGCATTACTTTGGTAGCATGTGAGATGAGTGCAATTGTGCGGTAGCTTGAACATTCTTTGGCATTGCCTTTCTTTGGGATTGAAATAGAAAACTGACCTTTTCCAGTCCTGTGGCCACTGTTGAGTTTTCCAGATTTTCTGGCATATTGAGTGCAGCACTTTCACAGCATCATCTATTAGGATTTGAAATAGCTCAGCTGGAATTCCATCAGCTCCATTAGCTTTGTTCGTTGTGATGCTTCCTAAGGCCCACTTGACTTCACATTCCAGGATGCCCGGCTCTAGGTGAGTGATCACACCATCATGGTTATCTGGGTAGTGAAGATCTTTTTTGTATAGTTCTTCTGTGTATTCTTGCCACCTTTTCTTAATATCTTCTGCTTCTGTTAGGTCCATACCATTTCTGTCCTTTATTGTGCCCATCTTTGCATGAAAAGTTCCCTTGGTATCTCTAGTCTTTCCCATTCTATTGTTTTCCTCTGTTTCTTTGTGTTGATCGCAGAGGAAGGCTTTCTTATCTCTCCTTGCTATTCTTTGGAACTCTGCATTCAAATGGGTACATCTTTCCTTTTCTCCTTTGCCTTTCGTGTCTTTTCTTTTCTCAGCTATTTGTAAGGCCTCCGCAGACAATCGTTTTGCCTTTTTGCATTTCTTTTACTTCCTCAATCCAGATTAATTTACAGGAGCCACCTCTGAGTCATCCCAAAGTATGCCTTCCACATTGCAGGGAATATCAAAAGGTGAGTCACTCGGCTGGTTCTGAGAACCTCTTTTCAGAACCTCTTTCTTGCCCTAGCTGCCAGATATATTTTCACATGGTTTGTGCCTAGGTTTGTGCCAAATTGCACAGTTTATGCCACTCTCTGTTGCACAGCAAGGATCGCCTCTCACTGTTGGATGTGATTGTTAGGACAGTTGGACATTTGTGCCATTAGCCACACAGTGCTTCAGTTGGATTCAGAGAGTTCACTGGGGTGGTTGGGGCTGGTGAACTCTCAGGACCTCCATTCTATGGACTATTGCCTAAGAATGGGCTTGGGTATGTCTCAAGACACTCCCTCAAACTCACCTCTAGGCTATATTCTCAGGAACTGGAAAAAAAATTTGACCCTCCAAATCTTAAAAAGAAGAGACCGAGATTCTTTTGCAATAAAACTTGGAGCTGGTACACATTAGGGAACCAAGAAAAATGGCCTCTTAATGGCACACTAAATTATAACAGAACCCTCCAACTTGATCTATTTTGCAGTTCCTTATGCTCAAATCTTTATGGCAGTCAGTCAGAATCTGGATCTAAGGGACTCATACCACACATATCTTTCTGTTTCCACTATCCCCCCATCCTCCTCATCTCCCTCTCCACCAAATCTCCTAGCCCAGGACTTTCTCCTATAATCAAAATCCTGAGAGCGGGGTGGGGGGAACTCTCCTAACATTCTAAAGAATCCCCTTCTACTTCCTCCTATCTCTCAGTATAGAGTATGGGAGGCTGGAAGGGATAGAGGGATGGAAGGAAGAAAATGAAGCTTCCCCAATTCCTGCAAACTTTTCTTACTCCTTCAAGTTCTTCTGATCAAACTAAGACCCTATGTCTCTAGAGGAACAATCCTTGCTGGGACAGTCTTATCAGCCCCAGTCATCCGAGCCAATTGGGGCACTATTCGGTCTATATTTTAGCTATGAAACTATGACCACATAAAAGAGAGGCATTTTTGACACAGGATGGTCATGATATTCTTTAGACTCCAGAGAAAACTGATTAAAATAAAATCTTTTTGAAATTATGAAAAGAGTTCTTTTTGCATGTACCATTAGAAAAAGTTGGCTTCTTAAACTATCTTTTTTTTTGAGCACCAACCCTGAGAAAACAGAAACATGCCTAGGAAAAAGCCTGAAGTTAACTGTTACCATGTCCTTGAAATCTCCCACTCTGCCTGAGACTTCAGCCTTGGGCAAATTAACAGAACTTCAAGCCAAGGAAAAAAGTGGGCCAAAGAGATATTTTAACTCTCAAGTGGAAAACTATAAGATCTCTGTCTGTCTGGCTTAATGTGTGTCTTTGTATTTGGATAATATTGCTGGAGTTACTTTGTAAATAAGCTCTTATTTAATTGGCCTAAATAAAAGTAAGTGCTTAAAAATCAAACAATTCTAAATACAAAAGAAATTAAATGAATTTCAGGTTCACATGAATTGGGAAATATCAAACATTAAATTAATACCTGGTATTAATTTTTATTTGTTAATATACCTAATATATATATATATATATATTAAGGTTCATCAACATTAAGTGTAATACTTTTACTGTGCCTAGATTTAATAAGATCTTATTATATTTATTGCAAATCTATCAGCAATGTGAAGAAGCTTTTAAGGAAAGAAAATGCAAATGAAGTAAGAATTTTGTGTGATTTATGTTTACCAGTCTACAGAGTGCTGATATAAAAGACAGTTCATGGTTGCTTAAGGAAAGTAGAATGTGTGTTTTTAATAAAAAGGTATGAGGAATGGAATTACATTTTATTAAGGGGAAAGGAAATAAGTCTGACTTACAGTTGGCTATTCTCTGAATGGACAAATAGAGTGATGAATACAGGAAGTTTGGGGGGAAAAAAGGTTTGTGGAAAATGAACCCCCAAAAAAGAGTTTTATATATAGGACAAGTTTTCTTAAGACATTGAGCTGCTTTTGAAGTCCTTTACTTTTACTTTGGCTAAATGATTAACTAGTGTTTCACAACAAATATAAACAGGTAGGTACCACACTGGAATTTTATTTCCTCTATTAACAGAATAAAACTTTCTTGAAATGTTGCATTTGATAATAGGCTGTATGAATTTCTTTGCCTTTAAGTGATTTAATTATTAAAATCGTTTGTCACTTTGATGACTAAGCATTATTTCATAATGAGCTATGAAATTTATGGCACACACAGATAAAGCTCATTCCTCTTCTACAAAAATTAACCCTTTATCTACTTCTAAATCAGGGAATTTCAACTAGATAAGCAATGACTGTAAGGCAAACAGTCAGGGCTATGGGAAATCAAAGATGACCACTTGGCTTTAACCATTTTAACATTTAAAAATGTGTTTCCCACCTGGGTTATCCTTTCTACAATCTCCAGTGATCAAGGCACCCACTTCACTGGACAAATCATACAAGCCTTAACCAAAACTTATCAAACATCTTTAAACTAACAAACACTGTCACTATCATCCTCAATTATCAGACAAGGTCAAACAGAACAAAGATTAATTACATTGGATTAAATAAACTGCTAAACATGATTATAATTTTCATGACTTTTTATCTGACATATTACTGGTTTCTAATCTTTGTTTTGAGATATAAAGAAACTTTACTCAAACTACTTATGGTTTAAAGCAATTTGGTAATTTAAGCAAGTAGATAAAATATTTTTCTTTTCTCTCTGCCTTGTCCCTCTAGAAATTTGAGATATTTTGGTTCTGAACAGCCTTAACAGGTAAATAAAAGATTGTCTCTTGACATATACAAGAATCCCCAAATATTTTGAGGGCCTCTAGAAGAAAAATCCATTTAGGCAAAATCTGATGGCAGGCCTTTGGCGTGGCTTTCTTGGCCTTGAGAGGCCTTTGGGAGATCAGTCTAAGACTTCTTCTAAGGAAATACACCAGTCAATGTAAAAGCCTATGTAGTTAATGGGCTAAACTTATTCTCAAAACAAATTAGTCTTGGCTGTATTTTTTTTAAAAAGTGGAGATAACTTTAGAAAAAAAATATGTTCAACTAAATACTAAATTCTAATTTTGTCAATTAATGTCTGTGTCTACTGAGACTCACTTGCCAGATAATTCATTGTTATTATGTCATAGTGTTACAAAACTTAATTTAAAATATTAAAAGGATATTCTAAATTTGTTTCTGAAGCCTAACTTCATAATCAATCTTTGGATAAACATCAGATGTTCCATGATACCAGGCTATAGTCATTTAATGGACTAAGTCAGATGACATGGGATATACTAGGCTATAGCTCATGAAAGTTCTTAAATTCTTACTTGTGACCTTGCTCATCAGTCAGTTCAGTCACTCAGTCCTGTCTGACTCTATGACCCCATGGACTGCAGCACTTCCCAGTCCATCACCAAATCTGGAGCTTGCTCAAACTCATCTTCATCGAGTCAGTGATGCCATCCAACCATCTCATCACTGCAAACAGTGACAGTTTACTTCTTTTCAGTGTGGATTCTTTTTATTTTTCTTCTCTGATTGCCATGGCTAGGACTCCCAAAACTATGCTGAATAAACGTAGCAGGAGTGGACATCCTTGTCTTGTTCTTGATCTCAGAGGTAATGCTTTCAGTTTTGCACCCTTGAGAATGATGTTTGCCATGGGTTTGTCATATATGACCTTTACTATGTTGAAGTAGGCTCCCTTTTTACCAACTTTCTGGAGAGATTTTATCATAAAATGCTGTTCAATTTTGTCAAAATCTTACTCTGCATCAGTTGAAATTATCATGGCTTTTATTCTTCAGTTTGTTAATATAGTGTATCAGTTCAGTTGCTCAGTTGTGTCCAACTCTTTGCGAACCCATAGACTGCAGCAAGCCAGGCTTCCCTATCCGTCACCAACACCCAGAGACTGTTCATGTCCATTGAGTTGGTGATGCCATCCAAACATCTCATCCTCTGTTGCTGCCTTCTCCTGCTCTCAATTTTTTCCAGCATCAAGTGAGTTGACTTTTCCAGTGAGTCAGTTCTTCCCATCAGGTGGCCAAAATATTGGAACTTCAGCTTCAGAATCAGTCCTTCCAATGAACACCCAGGACTGATTTCCTTTAGCATGGACTGGTTGGATCTCCTTGCAGTCCAAGGGACTCTCAAGAGTCTTCTCTAACACCACAGTTCAAAAGCATCAATTCTTCAGTGCTCAGCTTTCTTTATAGTCCAACTCTCACATCCATACATGACTACTGGAAAAACCAGAGTTTTGACTAAACAGACCTTTGTCGGTAAAGTAATGTCTCTGCTTCTTAATAGGCTGTCTAGGTTGGTCATAAGGCAATATGATCTAGGTTGATAATATGCTCCTTTTCTTCCAAGGAGCAAGAGTCTTAATTTCATGGCTGCAGTCACCATCTGCAGTGATTTTGGAGCCCCCCAAAATTAAGTCTGTCACTGTTTCCATTGTTTCTCCATCTATTTACCATGAAGATATGGGACTGGATGCCATGATCTTCATTTTTTTGAAAGTTGAGTTTTAAGCCAGCTTTTTCACTCTCCTCTTTCACTTTCCTCAAGAGGCTCTTTAGTTTCTCTTTGCTTTCTGCCATAAGAGTGGTATCATCTGCATATCTGAGGTTATTGATATTTCTCCCAGCAATCTTGATTCCAGCTTGTGCTTCATCCAGCCCAGCATTTTGCATGCTGTATTCTGCATAGAAGTTAAATAAGCAGGGTGACAATATACAGCCTTGACGTACTCCTTTCCCAATTTGGAACCAGTCTGTTGTTCCACATCCGATTCTAACTGTTGTTTCTTGACCTGCATACAGGTTTTTCATGATGCAGGTCATGTGGTCTGATATTCACATCTCTTTAAGAATTTTCCAGTTTGTGGTGATCCACACAGTCCAAGGCTTTAGAATAGTCAATGAAGCAGAAGTAGACGTTTTTCTGGAATTCCCTTGCTTTTTCTATAATCCAGTGGATGTTCACAATTTGAACTCTGGTTCCTCTGCCTTTGCTAAATCCAGCTTGTACATCTGGAAGTTCTGGGTTCACATACTTCTGAAGCCTAGCTTGGACTATTTTGAGCATTACCTTTCTAGCACGTGAAATGAGGAAAATTGTGCAGTAGCCTGAACATTCTTTGGCATGGCCCTTCATTGAGATTGGGATGAAAACTGACCTTTTCCAGTTCTGTGACCACTGCTGAGTTTTCCAAATTTGCTGGAATATTGAGTACAGCACTTTACTGCATCATGTTTTAGGATTTCAGGTAGCTCAGCTGGAATTCCATCACCTCCACTAGCTTTGTTCATAGTGATGCTTCCTAAGGCCCACTTGACTTCACATTCCAGGATGTCTGGCTTTAGGTGAGTGATCACACCATCGTGGTTGTCTGGGTCATTAACATCTTTTTTGTATAGTTCTTCTGTGTATTCTTGCCACGTCTTCTTGATATCTTCTGCTTCTGTTAGGTCCATACTATTTCTGTCCTTTATTGTGCCCATCTTTGCATGAAATATTCCCTTAGTATCTCTAATTTTCCTGAAGAGATCTCTAGTCTTTTCTATTCTATTGTTTTCCTCTATTTCTTTGCGTTGATCACTTAGGAAGGCTTTCTTATCTCTCCTTGCTCTTCTTTGGAACTCTGCATTCAGATGGATATATCTACTAATACTGCTAGGTATATTATTCTTTTATTGCCTATTTTACAAAATTGTTGTCTCTTACATTACCAAACATGTGACTGAGACTCTAATACAATGATCATATGTAGTTCCATATGAGATCAATGATTATAATAATGTAACTGTAGACATGGGAGGACACAACAATAGGAAATATTTTCCTGGACTGCTAGTAAGGCAGATACAGTCCAGGACTTTTGCTACTTTCATAGCCTAGTTCAAGAATAGCACATTGAGGGGTCTATCAGAAAAAAAAAAATCTTTGCCAGGCCTGGGATGAGCATTCCTAGCACTGCGTGACAAAATGGTCATGAAATGCCCCCCTAAACATGGTCAAAATATAGCCATGAAGATGCCGTGCCACTGTAGCTGCTGACCTTCAACACCCCTAAACAGGAGTTCAGGGTGGAAGCCAGTAAAAAGGTACTCCCTGCTATGGGAAACTAGCAGAACAGGCCTTCAGATAATGAGATGTTTTCAGGTAAAGATTTTCATGAGCCCCAATTCTTACATCTTCTCATATCTAAATCAACACTGACAGACAGACAGTGCCTGGTCCTGGTTCTCCTGGGTAGCCCCTCTTCTAGGTCCCCTGGCAGACTTTCTACTTCTATTCATCTTTGGGCCATGTCTCTTTTACCTTCTTGTTAAATCTGCTTCTTCTAGAATACAACTACTGTAACAAGGATACCAGCCAGGCAACACCCACACGATGCTGGAACAAGCCACCTTGTCATTCCGTGGACTCTCATCTCCCTCCATAAATGCACCCTGACAGAGAGCAGCCTTTAGGACCCAGGACCTCATGACATTCCTATCCAGCCTGAAGAAGGCAGAGAGGTCTTCACCCCTTTCCCCAAGAAGCCGGGTCCCCATGACCCGAGATGGGGATAGGCAGGTAGTTAGAAATGAGTGGGGTGTTAAGGGACCAAAGATTTGACCCACAGATAAAAAGAAGGAGAAATACGGGGTCCTGCCCCAAGGCCACAAGTGCAAGGCCTTGCACCAAGGCCACAGAAATGGAACCTCATACCAAAGTCACCTCCAAAGCTGACTGAGCCCCTTTGTAGTCAAAACCTCCCCCTGATATCACCAGCAGCCTTCTTGACCCCAAATTAGGCAAAAATGCTCACCCCAGTAATCATCCTATAGTGACCCAACCAATCACCTAATGCCAACCTTCCAGCAGGCATTTTCTTTGTTTTGAGGATATAAAAATTGGCTTCTAACCCATGAAAAGCGTCAATTCTCCCTGGTTTGTCAGGAGGCTGGCCTGCTGCATTTGCAATGCCTTCATTATCTCTGCTCCCTGCTCTTAATAAACACTCCCTTCTGAAATGCTCTGTGTCAGAATTCTTTTCCAACCCGTGCTCAGACTGCCTCAACACTTTTTAGTTCACTGAACAAGACTATAGATTGCCCAGTTTGTCATTTCCTCAGTTAAACCACAGCAACATCTCCCAGGAAATAAAAACCTACATCCTGGCTTTGAACAGTAAAAGTGTTCATACAGTTGGACTTGGATCACAGTGAGACAGCACAGGGATGGGATGAAAAAACCATAGGTTTTTGTCTGAAATACCTAGGTTTGATTCCTGACTTTGTTAGTTAATTGCTGAGTGGTTTTAGGCAAGATATTGAACCTCTCTGAAACACTTTCCCATGATAAAATGAAAATACTGTTACCCACCCAGAGGTCTGTTGGCCTGACTAAATGACTACTGATGTTTTCTCTCTCCATTTTCCTAGAGAAGTTTGCACAAGAAGTATTCAGACCACATTAACCAGTACACAGGCTGATCTTCTCCTTTGTAATTTTCAGCACTTAGCTTAAATGCCATTTGAATTGAACCAGAATAACACAAAATAAGTTGATTGGCTTTTAGGAATTATACTGTAGAGATTAGGGCTTCATTGCACACATGGCTAGAGTCAGAAGACAATCCGTAATTCAGGGAAGCAATGAAATGCTTGCTTGGCATTTTGATTTTCCTGTGGATGAGGAGTCATGACATTTTCCAATATATCTGGAGGCATTTACAAAATGCAAAGTGGTATAAGCAGCAACACTGAGCACCATCAAGACCAAACACTGTCAATGGAATGGATAATTTGTGTTATTGCTACTTAAATTATTGCAGCCTAAACACAGGGTATGATGCAACCTAAGCTATCTAAGATACATGGGAGAAAAATAAATGTTTCCATTGATATTCTAAGAGCATTAATTTCCAGCCAACTTGTCTTTGTCTACATTGAAATCCCAATTGGGAATTTCTATCCATAATATATTAAAAATAAATCTCTCCATCAAAATTTTTTTTAAAAAAACACTATTTTCAAAAGCTTTTCAAATAGGTTGTATATTTGACTTTATTTTACAATTCTTATTTGACATCAGCTATGCTATCCTGCCTGGGGAATCTAGTGGTTTGCATTATCAGTGGTACTGAGGACTTTTCTGACCTTCATTTTCCACAAACCCTAATTGTGTCCAGGAAAAAAAGAAGAATTCCCTCAAATTGTCCTCCTTCACATCCCTGTTAGCAAATATCCATTCAGAGCCAAGCAAGCCACAGCTCTATTGGTCTCACCCCGTGGATCCTGGCTCACTTGCCACAAGGATGAATCAGGTCGATTCCATAGGGAGGAAAACTTAATACAGCTATGAAATAACCCATAGCTGAGACTATGGGGAAGAATGAAATCACAGCTCCCAATTTCTTAAATAAACACTGTTTTAGAAACAGACTAACAGACTTGGAAAACTTATGGTTACCAAAGGGGAAGTGGGGTATGGCAGGGATAAATTAGGAGTTTGGGATTAACATAGACACATTAATACATATAAAATAGATAATCAACAAGGAACTACTATATAGTACAGGGACCACTACTCAATGTTTTGTAATAACCTATATTGGAAAAGAATCTGAAAAAGAATGAATATATGTATAACCGAATCACTTTGCTGTACGACCTGAAACTAACACATTGTAAATCAACTACCCCCTAATATACAATAAAAATTAAATCTAAAAAAATCACCCCACCATAAAATCAATGCTGCTTTCTCTTCTTCAAGAAGCAGTGTCAAAACATCTTTTAAGTCCTGAAATGATTTCAGGCCACAATCATTCATTATTTTGTGGCTCAGAGATGTTCATACTCTCCAGGAGGTAAACATGGATATCCCTTCCCGTGCCTGAAGAAGGTGGCCCAATACTCTTCTGCCTGCCAGTCTCACACGGATGCAGGCAGACATGGAAGCATCCAGTCAGATAAACCTGATATACAATGCTGGTCACATCACTCTCCCTAGAGTAGTTTCATTTTCCGGGTCCATTTCTTTTCACTGATCACGTAGCCTCTATTTTGAACAAAGGCTGTATGACCTTCCCTATATATTTATCAGTCATAGAAATGTCAAGGCAGAAGGCAGTTGGAAAGGACTGCATTTGATGGGAAACCCTTTGACTGACAGAGAGCTGCCCAGACTCAAGGGCAGGGTTTCTCAGCGGTCGTACCAGTACCACGTCCAGTTTGCCATGTGTCTCTGTCTCCATGCCACAGGGCGGAATGACAAGGAATGGAGAGGAGAGCATACCTAGGGTTCCAACATCTGCTCTGGAGACCATGCTCTAAAAAAGAATTTCGAAGTTCCAAGAGCTGATCACAGTAGGTGTCATTTACGCAGTGTGCTTTATATACTATTGAGTATTATCAGCTAATGGCAATTAGTTGTTAATAAATGTGTATTATGCATGTATGCACATATATATTTGGTATGTATTATATCATTGTGAACTATTTCTCCAAACAGTCTTAGGAGCTTGTTCTGTTTTAGAAGTGGGAAAGCTGTTGAGTGTCTTGCTCAATGTTCCAAACACAGGTCATAGAAATCTAGCATGGCATCCTATGAGGCCATGAAGGAGTGTCTTGTGAAAAGCTTTCCACTCAATGAACAGGCTTGTAGCAGGAGCTATCGGTGCCTCACCCAGTCTCGGTGGGCAACTTTCCAAGCTCATGGGCCAGATTTCTCACTGCCAGTACCTGCTTTGCTTAAGGGCTTTCTTTGGCCACCAGAGCCCCTCTGTCCCTGTGTGTAGGAGCCTGGAAGTGCTGAGGAAGTAGTGTCCAATGACTGACCAGGGCACCTCTGACGGGTTTGTAATAGTCAGGGTCCCTCAGAAAAGCAGAACTCATGAGGTGTATGTATGTATACACACAGAGAGACACACCACACATACATATATATAATAGACCATATATATACTGAGAGAGAGAGAGACAGATTTTAAGAAAGTAGAGGCTGAAAGGTCCACCATCTGTGGGAAAGTCTGGTAGGCTGAAGTGCCAGAGAGAAGCTGATGCTATAGTCCAAGTCCAAAGGCAGACTGCTGGCAGAATCCCTGAGGGAAGGTCAGTCTTTCTAACCAGGCCCTCGTCATTAAGGAGAGGAATCTGCTTGATGCAAAGTCAGCTGATGTACATGTTAGTCTCATCTAAAAAAACACCTTGACAGAAACATCTCGAATAATACTTGATCAAGTATCTAGGCACAGTGGCCTAGCCAAGCTGACACACAAACTCAGCCATCACAGTGTTCTGCACTATTGCCCAAGTTCCCAGCTACCCACAGTGATCACTGGCTTGATGACACGCCCTGTACTGACTCCCTCCCCTACTCGCTCACTTTCCTAGGTCCCCACCCTAGTGCATTCTCAATACTATTCTTTGTATTAGGCGCTGTTCTGTGGGAATCTAAACTGAAATGATATACTTTGTGTGTGGCCTATTTTGCTCCTAGAAGATAAGACCAGACTAGATGTGAATCCTGCTGCAAGGAACTCAGTGACATCAAGGAGACAGCGGGGACTGAACATCTACAACCTGGGTGGCTATGATTAAGAACCAGCCCTGGGACTTTCCTGATGGCAGTCCAGTGGTTAAAACTTAGTGCTCCCAACACAGGGGATGCAAGTTCAATTCCTGGTCAGAGAACTAGCATCCCACCTGCCGCATAGTGCTGCCAAAAAGATAAAGTTGTTAAAGCTTAAAAAAAAAGAGAGAAGAACCATCCCAGATGAAAGTAGACAGCTCTGCTGGTGAATCTAGCTGCAGAGAGGAGGTGGGGCTAGCACTCAACTAAAGGAAACAGGCCCAGGCAGAGATCCAGAAGCAGGAAAGAATTTGATGTGTTCCAGAAACTTCTAAGAATGGGCAACTCTCCTGGCTCTGCAGAGGAGGGTTGAAAGGGAGCAAACAAGGTTGGGTATGGGAGGCTGAATGGGAAACTTTTATTCTAGTCTAAGGAAGAAAGGTGAGGACCTGACCTGAGGTGGGAAACACATAGGAAGCAAGTCTGCACAGGCTGAAGTGGAGATGTGCTTGTGGAAAGCTTGTGATTCCTACAGTCATGACATAAATAGAGATGTGTGTGTTTCTTTTTTTTTTTTTTTGGCTGAGCCACATGGCATGCAGGATCTTAATTCCCACCAGGGATCGAACCTGTGTGCCATGCAGTGGAAATGTGGGGTCTTAACCAATGGACCACCAGGCAAGTCCCAAATTTGTATGTTTCCATGCTTCACATCCAGGCTGCAGAGGCACAATGTGTGCCCCGTAGTATATCTTAGGAGAGCCATGCCATCTGTGAGAGAAGTGGCCCCTAACTCAGACCACACCCTGAGGATAACCAGCCGCTCCCTAGAGAAGGCTGAGCTGCAATCTGTCCTGGTCCAGGCTCAGAGAGCAGGGACATGTCTCTTCTAGGAAATAACCCAAATAAAGCCTATCTGGACTTCCCTGGTGGTCCAGAGGTTAAGAATCTGCCTGACAACACAGGGGACACAGGTTTGATCCCTGGTCCAGGAAGATGCCACATGTCACAGAGCAACTTAGGCCATGTGCCCCAACTACTGAGCTCTCGAGCCTGTGCTCTGCAACAAGAGAGCCACCAAAATGAGAAGCCCGAGCACCACAACTAGAGAAAGCCCACACACAGCAACAAAAACCCAGCACAACCAAAAATACGTAAATACATCAAATGTAAAAGGGGCTTCCCTGGTGACTCAGATGTTAAAGCGTCTGCCTGCCATGCAGGAGACCTTGGTTCAATCTCTGAGTTGGGAGGATCCCTAGAGAAGGAAATGGCAACCCACTCCAGTATTCTTGCCTGGAAAATTTCATGGATGGAGGAACCTGGTAGGCTCGCAAAGAGTCGGACATGACTGGTGCAACTTTATTTAAAATGTAAAAACAAAAATAGCCTATCTGATACAAGAGCCCAAATCTGAAATCTAGCCCTCTCTCTCCAGAAGGCATAGACAGAGACATGGCCTCTCTCAAGAGCCCTTATGGTGAGCATCAGCCCCTCTAAATCAAGAGCTGGGGATAACAAGGCTCTCTGTTTTCAGCAAACGCTCCCCTAGGTCACACTCAATTCAGTTACTCATTTGCCATCTTCCTTTGGGGAAAGTCTGTGAGGGGGCACACTTTGTCCACCACGGTCACTGCTGTACATGGAGCCCTAGATCTATATTTGGAGCCTAGGACACACTCACTTGTTGTTCAGTAGTTAAGCTGTTCCCAACTCTTTGAAATCCCATGGACTGCAGCACACCAGTCTTCCCTGTCCTTCACTATCTCTCGGAGCGTGTTCAAACTCATGTCCATTGAGTCAGTGATGCTATCTAACCATCTCATCCTGTCTTCCTCTTCTCCTGCCCTCAATCTTTCCCAGCATCAGGGTCTTTTCCACGGAGCCAGCTCTTTGCATCAGGTGGCAAAAGTATTGGAGCTTCAGCTTTAGCATCAGTCCTTCCAATGAATATTCAGGATTGATTTCCTTTAGGATTGACTGGTTTGACCTCCTTCCTGTCCAAGAGACTCTCAAGAGTCTTCTCCAACCCCACAGTTTGAAAGCATCAGTTCTTCAGAGCTCAGCCTGCTTTATGAAGACACACTTATATGTGATAAATAAAGGGATGCTAGACCCCTAGAGCAGTAATCCCTGGCTCCCACGAGTCTATGAAGGAACTTGTCACCCACCCTTTCTGAACATGTCCCTCTAAACCACTTCTCCTCTGCTAAAGTGAGGCTGGGTGGAGGGACTCTGACATCGGTTAGATGACTGGCAGAGGCACTGGCAATGGCAAATTCCATTGAGGAGTCTTCCAGCCCAGCCCAAGGCAAAAGGAATAGGCTGGATGATATTTTGTCATCTTGGATGCTGAGGAAACAGGATCTACTTATACCACGTTTTACCTGGGGAAAAAATCAGGTATTTCTGCACTTCTTGATTTAGAGATAAGAAGACACACACCACCTAAATAAAGCAATGAGCTGACAGCTTCTCCTCCAGCTTAGATTTATCTCAGCAGCATAATGTCAGTCCCAAGTGGGTCCTCAACAAGTCTAGGTCGAATGCAGCATGAAAGATGCTCATGAAAGGACACAGAAAGACCTCATGTGCTGCACAGTTCATGTGTGGGTGTGAGAGTGAGCACATGCATGCTAGAAATGGAGTCTCAAAGGAGGAAGAGCTGGGTCTTATTCTCCTTGCTCCCAAGAGATCTTTGTCTCTTTGAAAACGGACACACCCTCCCCTTAATACCCAACTCAAGAATCTGAAAAAGAATGAATATATATATGTGTGTGCGTGTGTGTGTGTAACAGAATAACTACTGTACACCTGAAACTGACACAACACTGTAAATCAACTACACTCCAATATAATCTTAAGAGTGAAGTAAGCCAGAAGGAAAAACAACAATACAGTATACTAACACATATATATGGAATTTAGAAATATGGTAATGAGAACCCTGCATGTGAGACAGCAAAAGGAACGCAGATGTATAGAAGAGACTCGTGGACTCTGGGGAAGAGGGCAAGGGTGGGATGATATGGGAGAATGGCATTGAAACATGTTAATTATCATATGTGAAATCAATCGCCAGCCCAGGGTTGATGCTCGGGGCTGGTGCACCGAGATGTCCCAGGGGGAGGGAATCGGGAGGGAGGAGGGAGGGGGGTTCTGGAGGGGGAGCATATGTAAACCCATGGCGGATTCATGTCAATGTATGGCAAAACCAACACAATAAAGTAAAGAAAATTAAAAAAAAAAAAACAAATACATGTATAGTAATGGCAACAATGACAACACCTAACTCAGATACCAAGAGAGGCAACCAATAATCAAGAGGCAAATTTCCAGGTTTTGCCTGACCACATGCATAAGCAGCATGGAGCTGCCCTGCAGGCCAGGGTTAGTTGGGTTGCCTCTGCAATGCCTCAGCGTGATGATTGTGATGTGTGTGTAAGCAAGTTCGTTCTCATCTGTATCAACACCAGGATATTAGCATTAGAAGAGGTTTGAATCAGGAGCATTAATGATGCTTAAAGCTGGATGGATTAGGAGGCATCCAAGAGAAACTTTCACCTTCCATGAAAATAGCACATGAAGAACTGGAAAGCCCAGCGGCCTGTGCCACCAGCACCCCCACAGTGTAGAGAAGCCTTTCCTCTTGGGGTTGGTCTGTTTTAAGAAGGATCTTGCTACCTCCCAACTTTAAGATGTCCCATCTGCTTGGGAGGGTTCCTTCCAAGCAAGTGCTTGGAGAACTGCCAGACAAGAACTAGATGGGTAGTGACCTCTTCCTGCTCCAGAGAGGCTGGGAGACCTCTGTGAGAAGAGCCCGCACACTTGGTCTAATTTGATCTGAGACTGAGGAAGCAGTGAGGCTGCCAGCTGTGACACTGTCTCACACACACATCCCACACCCTTGACCTTCAACAATCAACCAGACTGGCTCAGGTTGCTAGGTTGGTGAATGACACTCACTTATTCATTTCAACTCCTTTTCTCCCCACTCCTAACGGCTTTGCCATGGGCTTGTCATAGTCCCTGCTCAGTGTGACAGCATCTTCTCACCTCTTTCTTCTCCTGTCCACCTTGGCCCCTGCTGGCTAACTCCACATTCCCCAAAGCGGATTGATCGGTTCTACTGATGCAATACTTTGGCCACCTCATGCGAAGAGTTGACTCATTGGAAAAGACCCTAATGCTGGGAAGGATTGGGGGCAGGAGGAAAAGGGGATGACAGAGGATGAGATGGCTGGATGGCATCACCGACTCGATGGACATGGATTTGGGTAGACTCCGAGAGTTGGTGATGGACAGGGAGGCCTGGCGTGCTGCGATTCATGGGGTCGCAAAGAGTCGGACACAACTGAGCGACTGAACTGAACTGATGCTTTTAAATCAGGCCACTTGGGTAATTGAATAGTGTAATGTTGGACTTGCCTTGGGCCACTTTACTCAACGTCCAGGCAGCCATGGCCAGAGAGGTGGGGCCAGATGGAAAAAATATGGCATATGCCCAATTGCCCCTCAGTGAGTTATGGTCAGAGCTTTCCATCAACAGGAAGAGGGGCAGGAACACCCAAAACTCAAAGTAGACACAAGTCTGTATAAATACTTGGTAGACTTCCTTAAAAAAAAGAGTTGCTTGCCTAGGATTCATTTTCATGGTTAGGTTATAAACTCTCAGCTGGGGTGATGAAAAATAATCTATTAATTTGTTTTCATCTAAAATGCTGTTTTATGTTTTCCTTTCTGAAGGGATGCTAACTTGATACGAAAGGTATCAAAAACTGATACAGCTTTCGGCACCCAGGAGTGATTAAGTAACCTTTGCAAAGTCTCAGTAATTAAATCAGAGACTAAGTCGAGACTGAGCCTACACACAGCTAAATTCATATTTAAAGGCAGAACTCCAACTATAGCAAACCTGTAATCATTTCACAATGTATACATGTATCAAATCATCACATTTTACACCTTAAACTTATATATGTTACTTGTCAATAACTGCTCAAAGCTGTACAAATAAATAAAAAGCAATGCAGTGGAAAAAAAAAAAAAAGGTATACCTATATATACCACAGGTTGGTCAGGTATAGCTCTAATCAAACTCAGAAACTCACCAGCTTTGCCTCTTCACTGACTACACTGCAGATTTTGCTTTTAAGCATTTTGTAATTAATTGTGAGGATGTCTGTATCTCAAGGAGCGTGAAACAAAGATAGGAAGTGCACTACAGCACTGCCAAAGATGATAAAGATAATTAACTCCATCGCACCGACAATGATTGCATAATTAAAATGGCAGCCTGGTTTTCCCTCTGTTCAAGGTCATTCCCCGCACCTTGCTCACAGGAAGTTCTTCCTAATTTAGCATGTTTTTGCCAGGGTTTTTAGTTGGTGAACACTTCCCCAAAGTGACCGTGACCATCCTGTGCTTTGGGAGGTCAGGCCTGGGTCCGTGAGATTCAGTGTAGCATCACCAATGCCCATTGACATTTGATAAGTGAATTAGAAAAATGCCCAAGATCATAAAAACTCTCTGAAAGATGCAGGGAAACTTACCACACCTGACAGCCAGAGAGCTCAAGGAGGGACCCCAGTGATCCAGTGGCTGACTCTGTGCTCTCAATGCAGGGACCTGGGTTCCATCCCTGACCCAGGAACTAGATTCTGCATATGCCACAACTAAAGGTCAAAGATCCCACTTGCCACGACTAATCCCAGCATAACCAAATAAATAACTTGTTTTTAAAAGGGAGTGTGCTCATGGAGAAATGAACCATTCTGTCACTATTCTGTGTCTGCCAATTTCTCTCTGTACTTCTACCATTTAGCTATCATCCCCATTTCATCCTCAATTTTCCCTACCAAGAAACCTCTAATCTACTTTCTGTATCTATAGATTTGTCTCTTCTGACTATTTTATACAAATGGAATCATGTAATATGTGGTCCTTTGTGATTGCCTTATTTCACTCACCATAATGCTTTCAAGGCTCATCCCTGATACAGCATGTACAAGCACCATTCATTTCTGTGGCTGAATAATATTCCACTATATGGACTTGGTTTATCCATTCATCTGCTGATGGACACTTAGGTTGTTTCCACTGTTCAGCTGTTACAAACAATACTGCTACAGCCTTTTGTGCACAACTTGATGTGGACATATGTTTTCATTTCTCAAGTGAACAGCCAGGAGTAGAATTGCTGGGTCAAATGGTAACTCATGTTTAACAGATTCCTGCTACCTAATTTCGTTGTGTGTTTTTTTAAACTCTTTCTTTCCTGGATCAGTACTACCTACCACCCACACACTTTTTTCCTTGCCTTTTATTGAATTAAGTTTCTTTAGTTCCCGTTTTTTTTCTTTCACTAGTTGGAAAGTTACATATTCTATAGTTATTCCTTTAGTGATTTACCTTTACACTTCAAACCTTTCATTTTAAGTTGTAAATGTTTAATTCACATACTTTTCTAATGAGGTCCCTCTTTGTATCTTCCCTCCAAGACAAGGCAAGAAGCAGAATGTTGGACCAACAACCAGGCCCTACTGTATAGCACAGGGAACTATATTCAACATCCTGTAATAAACCATAATGGAAAGAATACGAAAAAGAATGTATATATGCATAACTATTGCTGTATAGCAGAAACACAACATTGTAAATCAACTATACTTCAATTAAAAAAGAGGCATAATGTGTTTTTATACGGCGCTACTCTCCCCCACCACCTGCTGCCCTACTTCAGATGCTGAAATCATCTAGAATTCTAATTCCAGATCACTCTTCTAAAACATTTCCTTCAATTAGTACTTATTTAGAGAGCTCTAGATTTTACTCACCACTGCATCTCTCCACTTCCTCCCAAACTAATTTTCTTCTTGCTGAAATACAGCCTCTAGCAGTTTCAGAAACAGTCCTGGGGGTGGGGTGGGGCCAGTAGGCGTTAAATCCACACGTTTAGTGAATTTAAAGTTGGACACTCAGTCGTGTCCAACTCTTTGCAACCCCATGGACTGTCACCCACCAGTTTCCTCTGTCCGAGGAACTCTCCAAGCAAGAATACTGGAGTGGGTAGCCAATCCCTTCTCCAGGGGATCTTCCCAACCCAGAGATCGAATCCAGGTCTCCTGCATTCCAGGCAGATTCTTTACCATCTGAGCACTCAGAATGTCCCATCTGAGCTACAGGGGCATTTGAATGGCTGATGAAAGCCATGCAGTGGCTCCTGGTTTTACTCACAGTCAAAGTCACGCTTCCTAAGTGCCCACATGACCTGGCTCCCATTCCTCTCAATCACATCTCTGGTCTCTGACACTGCATTTGTCCCCTTCTAGCCACCTTCCGCACAGTTTCTCTAACAGAACTAGAAAGGTGACATTTCACCTTGGGCCTTGGTTTTAGCTCTTTCCTCACTGTAATACTGCCTTCTTCCCCAGACAATCATTCAGCCAACTCCCTCATCTCAATTCTTTGCTTCAATGTCACCCTCTTGGTGCAGTCTTCCCTATCACTGCCTCCCTTCCACTTTAAAATCCCTGGTTCCCTTTATTTTGCTCTATAATTTTTCCCCAAAATTAAAACCCCTTAAATTTACCACCTTCTAAATGCACTATGCTGGGGACTTCCTCTGGTGATCCAGCGGTTAAGACTCTGTGTTTCCAATGCAGGGGGCACATATTCAAGTCCTAATCAAGGCACTAAGATCCCACATGCTTCATGGTGTGGCCAAAAAGTAAAAAAAAAATTTAAATACATTAAAATGAATAAACAAATAAACACACCCTGCTGTTCAACAACAGTGTGCTCTCAGGCCAATCCCTCCCATTCTCCTGCCCTCCTCTGTATCACAGGGATAGGGCACCTCCAACAGCATCTCTGCCCTCTCCATGCTTCCATCTCCTTCCATCTGACTCCTTCCTTCCTCTGAGATCCAGTGCCACCCAGCCTCCAGCCTCCAGCCCCCACCAATAGCCTCAATTCCTACATTCTGGTAAAGTGCCCCTTCTGTCTGGCCCCAGGGCTACAGCAGATCCCATTTGGCTTGCCCACTCTTTTTTAATGCTTTTATTAATCCTCTGTATAAATCTCCTTCCATATGAAGATCACAGAGTGGTCTGGTTTTCTTGGCTGGACACTGATAGACACCCAACTATATAACTTCCCTATTTCTAACTTTTACTATTTGCCTGCCCATAAACTCCACAAGGGTGGGGATACTGTTTCTTTTTCTTACTGATATAGAGCACGTACCTAGAATGGTGCCTGTTACATAGTAGGTGCTGAATAAACATTTGTTGAATAAATGTTCATCTCTGTGCTTGGCACTGGGATGTGACCCCCAGGCCCTTCCCTCAAGACAGAAGAACTTATCCCTCCTCCAGCAGCTAACAACAGTGCTGTTCTGTTGGCAGACATAATTTAGCTTTTAGCCTTCTCCAGAAATGGCTCTCGGCTAGCAAGAGCTGCCTCATCCAACGTTGCACCCCGTTCCTCGGAGCATCCTGAACCCAGTACGGGTCCATAGTGTGTTAGTGGCTTAGTCGTAGACTGTAGCCCACCAGGTTCCTCTGTCCATGGAATTCTCCAGGCAAGAATAACTAGGGTGGGTTGCCGTTCCCTTCTCCAGGGGATCTTCCCAATCCAGGGATCAAACCTAAGTCTCCGGAATTAGGCAGATTGTTAACCATCTGAGCCACCAGGAATTGGTCCATATGGGAGTAAAAAGACCTCATGCAATACCAGGCAACTCTGAAGGCCTTCCCATCTCAGAGTGCCCCTGGGGGTCTGCTATAGCCTCTGCCAGGACCCTTTTGCAGTCCAACTTTCCTTTTCGCCTGATCTTGTTTCCCTCTCTACCAGTACAAGTGTTAACTCCTTATGCAACTCCCCTATGCTAATCTCCATCTCAGCCTCTGCTTCTTTGTGAGCCCAAACTGGTGCAGTTTCACTGGATATAAAGCTCTAGTTCAAAGTTCTTTTCCTTCGCCACTTTAAGGCAGTAGTTCTATTGTTTTTCTAGGGCTACTGATCTGAATTTTAATTCGATCTTATTCTAGCTCTTTGAGAGCTGTGGCAAACGTTCTGTTGCCTCCTGCTTTTCCTTCTCATAGAAGCAGAGTGTTGTTCAGGTTGCTGAGGGCCAGTGTGCACGATCTTCTGTCTAGCCCTGGGCGGGGGCGGGGGGAGGGTGAAGGTCAATTACTCTTAACCCGTTGCTTCCCATCCTTTTAGATATCAAGGCCCACAGAGAATATGCTTGTTATATGACATCTTTTAAGTGCTTCCATTTATCCTGGGAAAAGATTAGGCTGGGAGGCTCTGGGTATGCCAGGTGTCATCCAGGCTGCCCTAAGAAATTCAAAGATCAAAGTCTCAGGACTGTCACCCACTTTCAGCACTGCCCACCAGCCAAACATTCCATCACACTAATGCCATTCCCCCCTGCCATCATTGTGTTTTGTATGGAAGATAGTAGTCTTTTCTAGCCTTTGGTCGTTGTGGTATGGATAAGCGATCCAAGTGTTAATAGTTACACCATCTTGTAACCATCAGGTAACAGCCTAGGAGCAAAAAGCAAATAGTCTAGGGGAGGCAAAGCCCCAGAATGGAAATAATCTGGGTATCTGTTATTATTATTAACACTGAGCCACTGAATCAATGCTGGAATTTCCTGCCTCAGAACTTGTATGTAGAGAATTTTCCTCATTTAAAGATTTTTTCCTTTCAATTGGGTTTTCTGCTGTTTGCATCAAAAAGCATCCCATCTGATACAGTAAGTAACTTTGTTTCTAGTAGATGTTTGGATAGGGTAAAAAGAGAAGTCATTAGTTAAAGCCAATGACAAAATCCTTTTGGTCCTTTTCCTGCCATCTTTTTCCTGAGACCAGGAAGGTGCATTTCTTGTCTGAAGTTCTAGAAGTCATTTACTATAAGAGAAAGGTCAAGCAAATGAAGGCATTGCAGCCCTGAACCAGGACCAGCCGTCTCCTCCCTCTGGACCTATTACAAAAATAAACAAAACCTTCAGTCTTGAAGCCACTACAGGAGGGTCTCTGTCACAAGCAATCAAACAAAAGTCCTTAAGTGATTCAATATCCTTTGCATATTTGTCTAGCAGGCTGTCTATTTCTTGTCAAATTTTATGAATTCTTTATATATTGGAGAGGTTTACTCTTATCTGCACTGCAAACACTTTCTCAAGCTGTCTCTTGTCTATTCACTTTTACACTATTTTGCCATGCAAATGTTCCATATTTTCATATAATCAGATTTTTTTGGTCACTTATTTTCCTCTTGGTTACTATGCTGGTGTCAGAGATGTGCCCACAAATTCAGTGATACTCCTTTCATCAAGAAGTAGAGTTTCATTCCCTTTCCACTGAGTGTTGGCTGAACTTCATGGTCTATTTCTAGTGCATGGAATATGGCAGAATTGATAAGAAGCCACTTCTAAAATTAGGTTAGAAAAAGACTGAGGCTTCCACCTTAGGTACATTCCTTCTGATTCTCATTCTCACTATACTGGCTCTCTCACTCTGGGGGAAGCAAGCTACCAGGGTGTGAGCAGTCCAATGGAGAGGTTCATGTAGCGGAGAAACAGAGACCTCCTGCCAATGACCAGTGAGGAAGTGAAACCTGCCAAGAACCACATGAGGGCACTTGGAAGCAGATTCTCCAGCCCCAGTTGAGCCTTCAGATGACTAACGCTCTTGCTGAGTGACGGCAACCTTACAGGAGATCCTGAGCCAGAACCATCCAGCCAAGCCTCTCTGATATTTCTGATCCTTAGAAAGTCTATGAGATAATAAATGCTTGGTGCTTTAAGCTACAAAGTGTCGGGGCAAATTATTACACAGAAACAGATAAAAAAAAAAAAAAAAAAGAAAGAAACAGATAAGTAATACAATGGCAAACCATATCCAAGATCCTAAATTATTTCTGAACTCTCCTATAATTTCTTCCACCAAGGGTTTTTATTCTTAACTTAGAGTGTAGCTGCTTTACAATTAGTTTCTGCTGTACAATAACGTGAATCAGCCTTATGTATACGAACATCCCTGCCCTCTTGTACCTGCCTCCCACCTCCTATCCCACCCTACTGGGTCATCACACTGAGCTGAGCTCCTTGTGCTATATAGAAGCTTCCCACTAGCTATTTAAAGGAGATCAAACCAGTCAATCCTAAAGGAAACCAACCCTGCATATTCATTGGAAGGACTGGTGCTAAAGCTAAAGCTCCAATACTTTGGCCACCAGATGTGAAAAGCTGACTCACTGGAAAAGACCCTGATACTAGGAAAGACTGAGGGCAAGAGGAGAAGGGGATAACAGAGAATGAGATGGCTGGATGGCATCACTGACTCAATGGACGTGAGTTGGAGCAGACTCAGGAAGATAGTGAAGGACAGGAAAGCCTGGCATGCTGCAGTTCATGGAGTCACATAGAGTCGGACAAGATTTAGTTACTGTACAACAACAACAAAAACCTGTATCTATGTCAATCCTAATCTCGCAATTCATCCCATCCTCTCCTTCCCCCACTGTATCCACAAGACCATTCTCTATGTCTGCGTCTCTAGTCCTGCCCTGCAAATAGGTTCATCAATACCTCTTTTCTAGATTCCATATATACATGTTAATATATGATCTTTTTCTCTTTCTGACTTACTTCACTCTGCATGACAGACTCTAGGTTTATCCACATCACTATAAATGACTCCATTTCAATCCTTTACATGGTTGAGCAATATCTCATTGTATATGTGTACTTTACATCCTTACATCATCTTTATTCATTCATCTGTCAATCTTGCAAGGTCTTAATAACATTTTAAGTCTTGAGTCTACCGGATTTATTTTTTTAATGTGGGGTAAAATAAGTCCACATACTTTTTCCAATATGAGCAGCATGTTTATGTAATCTATTAAAAGTCTATTAGCTCCTTGAAATAGTAAATTTTTAGAAATTAAGAACTCTTGGATTTTCTCCTGGAACTAGTATTTGTCCATCCCTAAACCAATAGAAATTGTTTGATTGCAGTGGTAATTGGATGGGGTTAGAGGTTCAGTGGGAGCAGCTAAGAGGGGACTGGGCCACAGCAGGAAGAGATATATTATATGGAGGGAGATGGAGACATGAAAAAGACACAGACATGAAGCTGGTGGTATCACAGGAAGCAGAAGTATGAAGGAGAAAGACCCTTGTCCTTTCTTTCCTCCAATTCTCCCAATTTCTTTCAATGTTCCCTATTGCTGGGATTCCCAGAAGGAAAGAAGGAAGGAAGGAGAACTGGGGAGAAAGAGTCTAGGACTGCAGTGCAGTTTCAAGGAAGTTTCAACCCAGTCAACAGAGAGTCTGAAAGCAAAAGCTTAAAGGACTCCTCAGTAAGAGGATTCCTATATACACACAAAAAAGAGGAGTCCCACCCACAACTAGGATGCCTATCCTTCTTGGTCAATGGCTGGGAGCAGGCTAAGGGGGAAGCATGATTTTAGTGCAAACACAATGTTAAATCCAGAGGAGCAGCATCTGGAGCTGCCAGTCAGCCACATTCCCCATTCCCCTTGGCAAGAGATGAGCAACATGTTTCCACAGTCACCACCTTTGGTTTTAAAACTCAGTCTATATTCAAATCACTAGAATGGCATCACTGGTGGTCTCTAACTGCAAAGTACAGTATATATTCTCTAACTAGGTAAGTACTTGGCATCATGCATTTGTCAAATTACTATGTTACAGGAAAAATGCATACCATACTCCATTTATGCGAACTGTTTTAAAATAATTATCTTTTATACCTGAAATCAAAATATATTTGATATGTTCAAACTAAACATTTATCTTGTTTCACGCAGTGTTCTTAGGCATTGGGAGGACACAGTGATAAAATAAGACAGACTGCTTCCACCTGAGTTTACATTCTAAAGGGGAAAGTGGCAGGGTATGAAATAAAAGAGGGTGATAAGATGAAGAACCCTGATTTGTAGCATAACAAGTACCCAAATGGAAGGAGCCAAGGAAAGATGTTAGGTCAGTGGTCCTTTTTTGGTGCCTTTTTGGGGCCATGGGCAGGTTTTGTGGAAGATCATTTTTTTCACACACAGGATGGGATGGGGGAATGGTTTTGAGAGGATCCAATTGTGTTATATTATTGTACACTTGATTTCTATTGTTATTACATCAGCCCCACCTCAGATCATCAGGTATTAGATCCTGGAGATTGGGAATTTCTGTGTTAGGTGAAATAGTTCAGGCCAGGCCCATGAAGAGGTGACAGTTGAGCTGGGACTTGGATGAAATTACTTCTGCTGTCTCAAAATATTTCATATCTTATCCTCAATACTTCAAGTGCTTTTGGATAGTCTTGCTTAGTGACAAACAGAAGTCAATATACTAGAGGTATAGACTTCTTTTGAGAGAAAAATCAACTAGCTTCTTTTCATAATCATCATGATTTTTTAAAATGACTCATTTAGAAAGAAAGTTTGAGGCTGCTATTTGCAAGCACTGCTCTACAAATAACACATTACAGATGTCAGTAGTATTTATTCCCAATAAATAGAAAGTTAAATTGGAGTAATTTTCACCATATTTTCCCTTTAGCACTGGTTTTTTGAGTAAGAGAGATGTATTGCTCTGCTATGTAAAGATCTTTATCAGATAAATATTCAACTTACAGATCTGGGAAGACCATATTAAAACAAATCTGAGGAACTATCATTTATCTGCTTAAACACATATTTCTTCTTTTTTACATTTACTTTTTATTTTTAGTTGGAGGATAATTGCTTTATAATAGTGTTAGTTTCTGTCATATATCAACATGAATCAGACATAGGTATATAAACATGTATTTCAACATCAGTGTTTCTCAAGTTTCCTGCCTTCCATTAAGTGTTGATCATGGTTGTGAAATAAACACTATGGAGGGGGAGTCAAGATGGCAGAATCCGCTATCTCCTCACAACTAGGGCGCCTACAAGGAGATGATGGGGAGCCTCAGACACCTAAATGGACAGTACAAATGCCCCTGAGAACAAGCAGAATGTGGAGGGAAGGTGGGGAGGAAAAGTTGAGGTGGGACAGAACCAGCACCCCTGAGGCATGGCTGGGGGAGGGGAAGGGTTCCCACAATCAGAGGGGGCCACTCACAGTGCAGCAATCAGCGGGGACAGGGAGAGACTCTCAGAGAATCAGATGGGAATGTGGCTAGCATCTCTCCCACGTACTTGGGCCCTGGTGAGCCTGCTGGGGTCCCAAGCCTGAACCACAGTCCTCTGGGGGGCCCCCTCTAGCCGTAGGGACCATGGGGGCATAGGAGTCAGGGAGTGGGGAAGGAAAAGTGTATGTGAGATGGGACTGGCACCCCTGAAGGGTGTTGGGGGAAGGAGAGGGGTTTCCATGTTCAGAGGGGCCCGTTCATGGAGCAGCAGTTAGCAGGGATGGGGAGAAACCTTGGGGGGATTGGAAATGAACAGAACTAGTGATGCCCTGCCTGCTCAAGCCCCAGCGAGCCTGCTTGCTACGTCATTTTCATTTTTTCTTATATATTTTATTTTTCTAACTTTATTTTATTTTTTTATTCTTCATTACTGTTCTCTTTCTTCTTTGTTGCCTTTTTTCTTTGGTGGTGACACAGCTTGCAGGGTCTCAGTTCCCAGGCAGGGGGTTGGACCTGAGCTTCTGTGGTAGGAGTGCCAGGTCCAAACAACTGCACTAACAGCAAACCTCAGACCACAGGGGTCATCAGTGTGAGCTCTCCCAGAAGTCCTCATCTCTTCATAAAGACCCATTTCCACTCAACTTTTTGCAAATTCCTGTACTTGATGCCTCAAGCCAAACAACCAGCAAGAAAGAAATGCAACTCCACCCATCAAAAAAAAAAAAAATGAAGGAGATAACAAAAAAATATGGTACAAAGGAACAAAGTAAAAACCTGTAAGACTAAAGAAACTAAGAGGAAATAGACAACCTACCTGAAAAAGAATTCAGAGTAGTGATAGTAAAATGAAATGAAGTATTAGTCACTCAGTCGTGTCCAACTCTTTGTGACCTCATGAATGGTAGCCCATCAGGCTCCTCTGTCCATAGGATTTTTCAGGCAAGAAAACTGAAGTGGGTTGCCATTCCCTTCTCCAGGGGATCTTCCCAATCCAGGGATCAAAGCTGGGTTTCCTACACTGCAGGCAGATTCTTTACCATCTGAGCCACCAGGAAAGCCTGATAGTAAATGATAGTAAAGATGATCCTAAATCTTGCAAAGAGAATGGGGGTAAAGATCGAGAAAATATAAGAAATTTTAACAAGAATCTAGACAAACTAAAGAACAAGCAGTGATAAGCAACACAATAACTGAAAAGCAAAAATATACTAAAAGGAATCAATAGCAGGAAAACTGAAGTAGAACAAATAAGTGAGCTGGAAGATAGAATGGTGGAAGTAACTGCAGAGGAGCAGAATAAAGAAAAGAAATGAGGATAGTCTCAGAGACTTCTTGGACAAATTAAACGCACCAACATTCTAATATAATAATTTGACTCATATAAGGGATCAAAAGACTCTGATTCTGGGAAATATTGAAGGCAGGAGGAGAAGAGGGAGACAGAAAACGAGATGGTTGGATGGTATCACCAACCCAATGGACATGAGTTTGAGCAAACTCCAGAAGATAGTGAAAGACAAGGAGGCCTGGCATGCTGTAGTCCATGTGGTTGCAAAGAGCTGGACATGACTTAGTGAATGAACAACAACAACAACAACAGAAGAAGAAGAGAAGCAGAAAGCATCTGAGAAAATATTTGAAGAGATTACAGTTTAAAACTTCCCAAACAATGGAAAGGAAATAACCACCCAAGTCCAGGAAGCACAGGGAGTCCTATACAGGATAAAGTCAAGGAGAAACATGCTGAAACATATGTTAATCAAACTAACGAAAATTAAAATCAAAGAGAATCACTAAAAGCAGCAAGGGAAAAGCAACAAATAACATATAAGGGAATCTCCACAAGATTATCCCCATAAGTTGAGTTTTCAGCAGAAACTCTACATACCAGAAATAAGGGGCAGGATTTATCTCAAGTGATGAAAGGGAAAAACCTACAACCAAGATTACTCTATGCAGTCAATAATATAATTCAGATTCAATGGAGAAATCAAAAGCTTTACAGATAAGCAAAAGCTAAAAGAATTGAGCACCTCCCAACCAGCTTTAGGGCTTCCCAGGTGGCACTAGTGGTAAAGAATTTGCCTACCACTGCAGGAGATTTAAGAGATGCTGGTTCAATTCTTGGGTTGGGACAATCCCCTGAAGGAGGGCACGGCAACCCACTCCAGTATTCTTACCTGGAGAATCCCATGGACAGAGAAGCCTGGAGGGCTATAATCCATAGGGTTGCAAACAGTAGGATATAACTGAAGCAACTTAGCACACATGCTTGCAAACCAGCTTTACAACAAATGCTAAAGGAACTTCTCTAACTGGGAAACAAGAAAGAAAAAGACCCAAAACAATTTTAAAAATCGTAATAGGAACATACATATTGATAATTACCTTAAATATAAATGGATTAAATGCTCCAACCAAAGACACAGACTGGATGAATGGATACAAAAATAAGACTTGTATATATGCTGTCCGCAGGAGAGCCACTTCAGACCCAGGGACACAAGCAGACTGAAAGTGAGGGGACAGACAAAGATACTCCACACAAATGGAAATCCAAAGAAAACTAGGGTAGCAATATTCTCATCAGATAAAATAGACTTTAAAATAAAAACTGTTACAAGAGACAAGGAAGGTCAATATATAATGATTAAGGGACCAATCTAAGAAAAAAATATAACAATTACAAACATTTATGCACCCAATATAAGAGCACCTCAATTCATAAGGCAAATGATAAGAGACAGAAAAGGAGAAATATGACAGTAGGGATTTTAACACCCCACTTACACCAATGAACAGATAATTCAGACAGAAAATAAATAAAGAAACACAAGCTTTAAATGATACAACTGACCAGATAGGCTTGATTGATACTTATAGGACATTCCACCCAAAAGCAGCAGAATACACTTTCTTTTCAAGTGCACACAAGAACGTTCTCCAGGATAGATCACATCCTGGGTCACAAATCAAGCCTCAGTAAATTTAAGAAAACTGAAATCACATTGAGTATCTTTTCTGATCGCAATGCTGTTAGATTAGAAATCAGAGAGAAAAAAATATAAAAGACACAAACACATGGAGGCTAAACAATATACTAATACATAACCAAGAGATTACTGAGGAAATCAGAAAATACATAGAAACAAATGACAACAAAAACATACCGACCCAAAACCTATAGGATGCAGAAAAAGTGATTCTAAGAAGGAAGTTTTTGGCAATTCAATCTCATCTCAAGAAATAAGAAAAATCTCAAATAGACAATTTAACTTTATACCTTAAGCAATTAGAGAAAGAAGAAGAAAAAAAATTAGTGGAAGGAAAAAAATCCTAAACATCAGAGCAGAAATAAATGAAGAAAAAATAGCAAAGTTGAATAAAACTAAAAGTTGACTGTTTGAGAAGATAAATAAAATTGATAAACCTTTAGCCAGACTCATCAAGAAAAAAAGGGGGAGAAGATTCAAATCAATAAAATTAGAAATGAAAGAAGAGAAATTATAACTGACGCCACTGAAATACAAAGAATCATAAGAGATTACCGCAAGCAACTACATATGCCAATAAAATGGACCACCTGGAAGAAACGTTCAAATTCTTAGAAAAGTACCACCTTCCAAGACTGAAACAGGAAGAAACAGAAAATATGAACAGATCAGTCACAAGTAATTAAAAATTTTCCAACAGGGACTTGACTGGGGGTCCAATGGTTAAGAGTCTGCTTGCAATGCAGGAGATGTGGGTTCAAACCCTGGTTGGGGAACTAAGATCCCCCATGCCGCAGAGCAACTAAGCCCATGCGCCACAACCACTGAGCTTGTGCACTCCAGAGCTGATGTGCCACAACTAGAGAGCTCTCATGCAACAACTACTGAAGCCCACAAGCTCTGGGGCCCAGGCACCTCAACTACTGAGCCCATGCACCTCAACTACAGAAAATGTGTGCTGCAGTGAAGAGATCCCACATGATGCAACTAAGACCTGATGCAGCCAAATAAATAAATACTTTAAAAAAATCTTGAAACAAAAGTCCAAGATAATGTGGTTTCACGGGTGAATTCTATTAAACATTTGGAGATGCAGAAAAAGCTTTCAACAAAATTCAACACACATTTTTGATAAAAACTCTCCAGAAAGTGGGAATTGAGGAAACCTACCTCAACATAATAAAAGCCGCACATGACAAATGCACAGCAAATATTATTCTCAATGGTGAAAAACTGAAAGTATTTCCCTTTAAGATTAGGAAACTACAGGATGTCCATTCTCACCACTATTATTCAACATCATTTTGGAAGACTTAGCCACAGCAATCAGAGAAGAAATAAAGGGAATACAAATTGAAAAAGAAGAAGTAAAACTGTCACTGTTTGCAAATAACATGATACCATACATGGAAAAACCTACAGAAAACTACTATAAAACTACTACTACAAAAAACCTACAGATGCCACCAGAAAACTAGTGGTGCTAATCAATGAATTTACTAAAGGTGTAGGATGCAAAATTAATGCACAGAAATCTCTTGCATTCCTATGCACTAGCAACAAAAGATCAATAAGAGAAATCAAGGAAATACCATTTGCCATTGCAGCAAAAAGAATAAAACACCTACAAATAAATTTTCCTAACGAGGCAAAAGACCTGTGCTCAGAAAACTATAAAACACTGACGAAAGAAATCAAAGATGACACAAACAGATGGAGAGATATACTATGTTCTTGGACTGGAAGAATCCATATTGTGAAAATTGATTCAAAGCAGTCTACAGACTCAATGCAATCCCTATCAAACTACCAATGGCATTTTTCACAGAACTAGAACAAAAAATTACAATTTGTATGGAAACATAAAAGACCCCAAATACTCAAAACAATCTTGAAAGAAAAACGGAGTTGAAAAAATCAGGCATCCTGACTTCAGACTTCATTACAAAGCTGTAGTCATCAAGACAGTATGGTACTGGCACAAAGACAGAAATACAGATCAATGTTACAGCATAAAAAGTCCAGAGATATACCCATGCACCTATGGTCACTTATTCTATGATAAAGGAGGCAAGAATATACAATGGAGAAAAGATAATTTCTTCAATACATGGTGCTGGGAAAATTGGACAGCCACACTAAAAGAATGAAACTAGAACACTCCCTAACACCACACACAAAAACAAAGTCAAAATGGATTAAAGACCTAAATGTAAGGCCTGACACTATAAAACTCTTATAGGAAAACATAGGCAGCACACTCTTCGGCATAAATCACAGCAAGATCTTTTTTGACCCACCTCCTAGAATGATGAATTAAAAATAAACAAATGGGACATAACTAAACTTAAAAGCTTTTGCACAGCAAGGGAAACCATAGCCAAGACAAAAAGAAAACCTTCAGAATTGAAGAAAATACTTGAAAAGAAGCAACTGACAATGGATTAAACTCTAAAGTTTACAAACAGCTCATGGAACTCAGTATCAAAAACACAGCCCAATCAAAAAATGGGCAGAAGATCTAAATAGACATTTCTCCAAAAAAGACATACAGATGGCCAAGAGGCACAAGAAAAGATGCTCAACATCACTAATTATTAGAAAATGCAAGTCAAAACTACAATGAGGTTTCACCCTCATACTGGTCAGAATGGCCATCATCAAAAAAATTACAAACAATAAGTGTTGGAGAGGGTGTGTTGAAAAGGGACCCCTTTGCAACGTTGGTCAGGTTGTAAATTGATACAGCCACTATAGAGAACAATAGGGAGGTTCCTTAAAAAACTAAAAACGAAACTACTATATGACTCAGCAATCCCACTCCTAGGCATAAACCCTGAGAAAGTTCAGTTCAGTTCAGTTGCTCAGTTGTGTCCAACTCTTTGCGACCCCATGGACTGCAGCACACCAGGCCTCCCTGTCTATCACCAACTCCCAGAGTTTACTCAAACTCATGTCCATTGAGTCAGTAATGCCATCCAACCATCTCCTCTGTCGTCCCCTTCTCCTCCTGCCCTTAATTTTTCCTAGCATCAGAGTCTTTTCAAATGAGTCAGTTTTTCACATCAGGTGGCCAAAGTATTGGAGTTTCAACTTCAACATCAGTCCTTCCAATGAACACTCGGGATTGATGATCTCCTTTAGGATGGACTGGTTGGATCTCCCTGCAGTCCAAGGGACTCTCAAGACTCTTCTCCAACACCACAGTTCAAAAGCATCAATTCTTCTCTGCTCAGTTTTCTTTATACTCCAACTCTCACATCCATACATGACTACTGGAAAAACCATAGCCTCAGCTAGACAGACCTTTGTTGGCAAAGTAATGTCTCTGCTTTTTAATATGCTGTCTAGGTTGGTCAAAACCCTGAGAAAACCATACTGCAAAGACACATGTACCCCAACGTTCATTTTAATACTATTTACTCTAGCCAGGACATGGAAGCAACCTAAATATGTCCATCAACAGAGAAATGGATAAAGAAGATGTGGTACATATAGGAAATGGAGTATTACTTGGTCATAAAAAAGGAACAAAATTGTAGAAATGTGGATTGATCTAGACTCTGTTATATAGAGTGAGGTAGTCAGAGAAAAACAAATATTATATATTAACACATATGTGGAATGTAGGAAAATGGTACAGATGAACCTATCTGCAGGGCAGCAACAGAGATGCAAATGTAGAGAACTCATGTGGACACAGTGGGGGAACGGGAAGGTAGGATGAGTTGAGCAAGCAGCAGTGACATACCTACACTGCCATGTGCAAAATAGCTAGCTAGTGAGAATATGCTGTATAACACCTCCCTGTGCTCTGTGATGATGTAGATGGGTAAGATGAGGGGGTGAGCGTGGTACAAGAGCGAGGGGGTACATGTATACATATGTCCAATTTGCCTCCTTGTACAGCAGAAACTAACATAACACTATAAAGCAATTATACTCCAAAAAAATTAAATAAAACACAAAATGATTAAGGCAACTGCAACGTCCACTCTGCTCTACCAGCCACAATGGACTTGGGTTCACATAGATAAATTCACAAGACCCAATAGACCCCACACACCACCAAGTTTACTTAGCTTTACTAAGTATACAGGACATGCTATATTGCGGTATGCACAGCAACAACACAGCGTATATCCCGTGACTCCCAGGCACATTCTGAACCAGGAACATGTGTTCCCACAAGAGACAAGACGTGCGCGTGATCTCAATTCAGAGAAGCCATCGGTTTTGAGCCCCTTTCAACTTTATGCCAGCTGGTTGTGTAGCCCCTCAGGCACGTGACCGTCCCTTGCCCATTCTTCAAGGCAGCTGCATCTCATCACTGTCAATTACTCATTACTCAATAACCAGTTTTGGCAATGTGCATGTACAGACTATAATTCTTAACCAGATTCTATTTAATCAGTAGCCTACCATCCCAACAACTCCTTGAGTTGATATTCCAAAGAGAAAAGTCCTAGAGTCAAATCCTCAGATACCCTGAGGCTAAAGGAAAGACCACAGAAGCAGCTGTTAACCCCTTTTTCTAGTTCACCTGAACTCTGTGAAAACCTCGATCCTTGATACATATTTGAGGCATTTTCTTATTCTTAGCATAGCAACTTCTACAGTATTTGGTGTATACACAAAAAATAAATCTACTAAAATATAGACAACCACCAAGACCTGTATCCTCCACTGAGGAGTTGGAATTCTCTCCATGAAACAAGTTTACAAGACTCTGTTCTAGTTTCATTTGCCGGTTTTCTGATACACAATTTGCCTTCTCCCAGATTCTTCCTTTCTCCATCTCCCATTCTCCCCTCTCCTCTCCACTGTTTGCGCTTTTTTTGTTTGTTTGTTTGCGCTTTTTAATAGACATTGATAGAAACATTCATTCAACTCCATAATGTCCTCTAGCAAGTTTCCATGGAAACTACATTAATTAGGTGTCTTAAGTCAAGTTTCCCAAAACATCTCTTCATCCTGGAGATCTTCTCCATATGACTTGATTTTCCTTTAGCTCTGTACGTAAAACTAAAAATCTTTTATTATGCCCTGCAACTATGGCAGAGAGTAAAGTCATGCTTAACTTCATCATACACCAGTTAATACTATGGTGACATTTTTCTAACTTTCCAAGCAAAAACACCCTTTTTCTCATATACCACTTATTTCCCCTAGAGACCACTGTTCAGTGAAGTCTGGGTCCCATCTGGTCTGGGACACAATCATATCCCAGCCCCTAGAAAACAAGTTTTCACTAACCCAAACTTCCAGGTTTCACAGTGCAGCCCCACCCACCTGCCTTGGCAAAGTTCTAGGGCACTTGATGGGGTGTCGATGCCATACCACACAGATATTCATCCTCTTGGACACTATTCTGATTCAATGAAGGCTTTCCATAGTTTTTATCCACATTCATAATTATGTAGTCAAAAGGCAAAGCAGATTCTGAGATACTGCATAAAAAGCAAGATGTGGCTCTTCTTATACCCTTAATATGATGTCATTCTGGCTCACAGCAATACAGAGTGTCAGCTGCTAGGCATGATGAGACAATGTGTACATCCCAGTGCAAAGACAGGATTTCTCTCAAGGCCAAAAAAGCACCTATATCACAAATGTAACCAAAACAAAACAAAAACCACTCCAAGCTAGCTTATTGGTACTCAGTGGGTACTGAGTGATGTCATGTCTCTAAATCAACCAAGTAGAATTCTAAACTATATCTTGTATTCTGACTTCCGTCCAAATCTCCTTCTCAAGGGAAAGGAAATCCAGAGGTGTCTCCCAGAATCTGCCATGGTTTGTGTTCTAGAATGTATTAGCTCACATGGAAAGAGGTTTATGATATTAAGAGAAAAGAGTTATGAGGCTATAAGTAGTATAACTCTGCTTTTATTGAGGAAATTCTCTGTACTTGTGCATAAAACTAATAGGAAAAAATATCTACCAAAATACATAAAAATATTTATGGTGGTACTAACTGCTATGAAAACTTAATTTAATTCTTCACAGCTATCTCTAGGACTAAATCCTGCTTCTAGAAACTCCAGTGTGGGCCTTAAGCTAGCCTGAGTGGATCAGGATAGTCAGATCTATCTTATTTCTTAGCATCATTACCGTGGCCAGCATTTCTAATTCTTGGCTGTATGCTAGAATCAGCTGAGGAATTTCCATGTCTATGCCAGGGCCCCACGCTGAAAGAGATCCTGATATCAGTGGTTTGGAAAGTGACCCTAATATAAGTATTGGGCTCTAAAAAGTTAGCTTGTGTTTTTCCAAAACACTGTATGGAAAAACTGCCAAATGAATTTTTTTGGCCAACCCAATATCTGGGGTCCCAGGTGATCCTGATGGGAAGGTGAGACTGGAAATGAGCAGTAAACCCTGGCTTGGTCTCCCATGCAGAGGTTGCGAACATTTAGAGAGGAGAATATAGTAGAAGGTAGGTAAAGGAGGAGGAAATGTGGAAGAAAGGAGACTCAGAAATAAAGGATTTGAGAGAAATTAATCAGGACACAAAATGCATTGAGGAAAAGGTTGAGAACTCCTCCCACCTCAAAATAGCTTTTATTTCACACCAGGCACTAGTGAGCTGCAAAAATCTGATCCCTGCGCAGAAGCTGATAATCAGAGGCCATTTCCAAAGCTGCTGGAGCAGGTGTTTCCTCCAGAAAGGGGGCGGGCCAGAACTGTAAATCTCATTTTGGAAGTTGCGAGCCCAGGGATACTATTCTGTGTCCCCGCCACTTTTGCTGCCATCTGTACTGCCTCTCGGCTCCCGTTTCTGGGGCAGCCCTCCAGCCCACTCGCAGCCCCATGGTTCGCATTCTTGCACAGTGTGTGAATGGAGTGGGAGAGCCTTTGGCAAGGCAACCCTGGGGTCTCCTCCCCTCAAAAGATTTGCCAGTGCTCCTTGCCCTGCTGGCTTCCTCTTTAATTGGCCCACGCTGTGGGGAGCGACTGAGATTAAATGGCCACTTGCTGGGTGGCTGTGTGACACTGGGCGTGCGTGGCCCGATTTGAAGCATTTGTTGTCTCCCAGGGTTGAATGAGGCAACCGCTGCGGCGGAAACTCACGGTGTGTTCCTTAAAGCCATGTCAAAGCAGCCTCTTAATTTTGCAAAACAGCCTCTAAACTCAAACTGCTTCTGTCCTGGAGCCATTTGAGTCAGAGAGGTGTCATAAGCAGAAGCCAGAAGGCTCAGAAAGAACCAGGAATAAGGAATCCAAAAAATGGGTTATTGTATAATTGCTGGCTCACTAGTAATTACACAATAAGAGGTAAAGAATCCGCCTGCAATGGAGGAGCCAGAGGAAACGCAAATTCAATCCCTGGATCAGGAAATGGCTACCAACTCAAGCATTCTTGTCTGGAGAATTTCATGGATAGAGGAGCCTGGCAGGCTACAGTCCACAGGGTCAAAATGAGTCGGACACAACTGAAGAGACTTTGCACATATGACAGCTCACTTCCAAAAGCCAGCAAAGGAGAGGGAAGGACCCCCTTCACCCCCAGAGGTCCCATACTTCTCTAACAATGCTCTGGGGGCAAATTCCAAGGCAAAGATCATCCCAAGAGAGTCCAAAAGTTCTGCATCTTTTAAGAAGAATTTATTTGGCTTATGAAAAGGAAGGCCTATGTACAAAGGTACTATCCTAGTATATGTGCAAAAAGGGCCTTTTGCATTTATTATTATTATTTTCACCATGATACACAGCATGCTGGATCTTAGTTCCCTCAGTGGACCACCAGGGAAGTCCCAGAAGTTCTGCATTTTAGATGCTAAGGGTCAGAGTCGAACCTGGCTGACTATGACCTTGGGCGAGGTTCTGAGCTTCCCGAAGCCTTAGATCGCAAGCTCTGCACAAGGATGCTGCTGCTGCTGCTAAGTCGCTTCAGTCGTGTCCAACTCTGTGCGACCCCATAGACAGCAGCCTACCAGGCTCTTCTGTCCCTGGGATTCTCCAGGCAAGAACACTGGAGTGGGTTGCCATTTCCTTCTCCAATGCATGAGAATGAAAAGTGAAGGTGAAGTCACTCAGTCGTGTCCGACTCTGCAACCCATGGACTGCAGCCCACCAGGCTCCTCCATTCATCGGAGTTTCCAGGCAAGAGTACTGGAGTGAGGTGCCATTGCCTTCTCCGGCACAAGGTTGACAGGAAATCAAAGATTGTTTTTCATCTCCTAGGAGTGTTCTCAAAGGTGAGCTTTGAGCCTTGTTCAGCCCCAAAATGGAGGATGTATTGGGGACCTCATTGAAATGGAATCAAATGCAAATGCCAGTTCTTTGGCAAACCCAGAACCTGACCATCTGCTACCACACACATTCCTTGTATGAAACTTCTGGCCTCATCTACTACCCATCTCCTTTGCTTACTTTGCCCCATTCCCACACTCTTGCCCTAGGGCCTTTGCACTGACTTCCCTAGATTAAATCCATATTGAGTAAGCTGAACTTCTGGTAGAAAGAATAAACATTTCCATCTACTAAAGATCTATTCAGACCTACTGCAAACAAATTACAAAATGTATATATCAACACAAGGAGATATATCAATAAGGGAATTGCCGCCTGGGATTATTAGCTATAAATCAATTATAAATTGGGAATTGCTTACCACCCAGAACACTTTGCTTATTCAGCAGCCCTTGGATTCTGGGCAAAATTAGCTGACAGTGCCTATTCCACAGCAAAGTGCAAGTGTTAGTCACTCAGTTGTGTCCAACTCTTTGCAACCCCACAGACTGCAGCCTGCCAGGCTCCTTTGTCCATGGAGTTCTCCAGGCAAGAATAACTAGAATGGGTAGCCATTCCCTTCTCCAGGGGATCTTCCTGACTCAGAGATCGAACCCAGGTTTCCTACATTGCAGGCGAATTCTGTACTGTCTGAGTCACCAGGAAAAACCATTCCATAGCAAGGCTCTTCCTAATTTCCAGTTCATAGATGACATGGTTTGAACTTTCTTACACTGATACCCAGCTCAGCCTGATGTGCTGGGCAACCATTAAACGCAAAAAAAGGAGCATCCAGAACAATCAGCCTGTGAGAAGTGAGGTAACTACATCAGAAACCAAAGCAGGAAACACAGAGGTCTAGCGGGTGATGAGCAACAGGGACGAGGGCAGAAGCCAACAGGAGGAAGCTGTCCCACCTAAATGGACAGCTGATACACAACACTAATTATTAACCCATGGGAAAGTGAGTCGTGGGTTCAATCCCTGGGTCAGAAACTTCCCCTGGGGGAGGTCATGGCAACCCATTCTAGTATTCTTGCCTGCCTGGAGAATTCCATGGACAGAGGAGCCTGGCAGGCTACAGTCCATAGGGTCACAAAGAGTCAGACAGGACTGAAGCAACTGAGCATGCACACATGTAGTACATCAAAGCACATGCAATTCTGCATGACTGCCCAGGAGTCCCTGCTACAGTATGGAAGCAGCAGAGAGCTCCAGGAAGATGCTTCATAACCAGAGAGAATTCCAGCACTTTGACTCTACTGAGAAAACGTGAGGTTAAAGTTTCCTAAAACCCAGTAAAATGGAGGCTCAAAATAAAAGTTTATTTTCATATACCTGGATTTGTGGATAGAGTCATACCAGTCTCCTTACAGAGGGGCTAAAGGTGAAGGTGGAGAGGTCTGAAGCAGTTTCTGAACTTGAGTCCAAGCTCCTCTGCCGATGTTCATGGGTAGGCATCATTAGGATGGCTCCTAATGGTCCTCAACCCTCCAGCCCTCCCCCCTACCAGTGGTATGCACAGCCAGAAGACCCCTCACAACTCTACCAGTGCTGGTCTCCATGAGACCAAGAGCGTATGGCAGAAGAGATGACATAAGACGTATCGTAAGACGTATACGTATCATCTTACATAAGACGTAAGACGTATGGCAGAAGAGATCACTGCTGGGATCAGGTTATAAAAAGACTGTGGCTCTGTCTTGGGATCCCTCCCTCCTCTTTCTCTCTCTCCTCCCCCTAGGATCACTCTATTTAGGAAAAGGAAGCTGCCACACGGTGAACAGTTCTAGGAGAGGCGCCAATTGCAGAGTAGAAGCCCCTGGACAACAGCTAGTAAAGAACTGAGGCCCTCAGTCCAAAAGACTGCAAGTAACTGGGCTGCCCTTGACCATGTGAGTGAACCTGGAGGCAGATTCTCCAGCCTTGGTCAATCCCCGAAATGACTGCCGCCCCAGGGGCATCTTGACAGCAATGAGAGACTCTGAACCAGAATCCCCTAGCTAAGCTGCTCCCAGATTACTGACCCTTAAAAACTGTGAGATAGGGACTTGCCTGGTGGTCCAGAGGTTAAGAATTCACCTTTCAATGCACGGGACATGGGTTCAATCTCTGGTCAGGGAGCTAAGATCCCACATGCCTCAGGGCGACTAAGCCACAACTAGAGAGCTCGCATCACAAGTATGAGAGAAGCCCAGGAAGCCTGTGCAGCAACAAACAATGAAAGATTCCAAGTGCCGCAGAGAAGGTCCAGTGTGCCCCAACTAAGACCAGACACATCTAAATAAATAAATAAATATATATATATATATCTATGTTGGGTTTTGTTTTGTTTTTTTTTTTTTTTTTACAACTGTGAGATAATAAATGTTTGGCATTTTACCTTGTCAAGTCTGGGGGTGATTTGTAACACGACAGTAGATCACATATTTAGCCCAACCTCAGTCAATAAACTGGGTGCTGAACCTAGTGAATTAGATGATTGGCCCACAACAAAGCACAGAAGTGTTGCTTTTTTCCTGCCCAGAAGGTGCCATGAGCCCTCTGCCAGAGAAGCCGATTCAGGAGAAAGAAGTGGATGAGGCAGATAGTCAGAGCACGATGCTGGGCCATGCTCTGTGCTCGGCGCTCCAGGGTGTTACAGTTTCTGGACAGGATTTGGTCAGTGCGTCAATGGAAGGAAGTGTGCCTTCGCGGCTTACATCAGTTGAGGAACCAAGAATTCCCAGGCAAGCTTTCAGCCAAAGGAAGCCCCAAAAGCTGGGCAGCACAGGAACTCACACCACACTGGGTGATTTAAGGTAAAGACTGATTTTCAAGAGCAGCAAATCTTTGCTAGTCACTTCTTTCCTCCCACTCATTTTTTTTTTTTTAACACAGAAGGGGAACATTTGCTGTTTTCTTTCCCAATTGCCTAGAGCCTTAGCATCTGCCCTCATGTCATTGGGAATTGAGGATTATAGCACTTGGTGATTTTTAGAGTAGCCATTAATCCCTCAGCTCTATACTTACTTCAGTGACACATCAGAAATGATCATCAGCTGTGATCACTGAAGGGTTAACTCAATACTTCATCTCCTGACGTGCCTGACATTTGTTCTCCACAGTCTGTGAAGCCCCTAGAACCTGAGAGAGATTGAGGTGGGAAACCTGGAACCCAATCTCTGGAGAGATCTTCCATGGCCTCCCTTTCAGTACCTTCCAGTGCCCAGGCGTACCCTTCTGTCTTGGAAGACATCTCACAGGTAGATACTTCCAGAACACTCCCAGTGACTTCCCTAAATCACGGGATGTGGGTAATACCACCACAGCTGTTTCCACAAGAAAAGCATACAAACCTCAACAAACTCACTTTGGATCCTGAAACTTAAAGAGACTCCTCCAAATTAACACAGGGCTTCCCTTCCCCTTCATCTTCACTCTGATGATTCTTCTTTGTAACCTTGTGACAAGGCATCCACTCACAAAGGACTGAGTTTTAAGCCCTTATCTGGAAGCTGGCAGGCTGAGACGTACTGAAAGTGAGCTTGTGGAATCAGGGCAAGGGCAATTCATGATGAGTTGTCTTTCTCAAGTGTTAAGAAAGATCAAAGTCAATGACCAGTGACCTTTTATCACTGGGTGCTTACATGGGCTGAGTTGAGCCGACAGCTAATGTAAAGAGTCTTTATTAGCATCAATCTCTGTGTCCACTGGCATGTAGGAGCTTTTGCTTCTAAACTATAGAAAGAGGTTTGGGTGGGCCAGGGAGAGTATGAAAGAAAGCCAACCAAGACAGGAACCAGGGGTGGGGTGGAGACAGGTCTTCTCTGGGCCCCCGATGGATCTGAACACCTGTGGGTAGGGACATAGGGGCTATCACCTTCCCATTGCATCTAATCTGTGACATATACACTGGCCTTGTCAGAACCTTATTCCACTTGTTTCCCAAAAGTCTGCAAAAAAAATTAATTTCTGGCTTGTGCTTGAGAACAAATAGATTTCATGTCCTTAGCATAAGCCAAGGGTTGTGAGGCTTTGGAATTTTGATTTTCTATAACAGCTCATCTATTTCCTTCAGTCCCCTAATGTGATACCTGTAGCCCATTCAAAGTTGCAAGCACTTCAGAGTGTGGGAGCTGGCACTTGGTTGGCACAAGGCTTAGTCATGCTGCCAAGGCCTCATTTTCAGTAATAATGTATCAGGAGCTTTTCCAGAGGTTCCTCTTCCCTTCTTCATGGTCAGACTACACACCTGGCAAGACAATTTTAGGAGCCTCTTATAGGTTATCAACCCAAGGCCTCTTGACATTGAAGATGCATATTCCCACAGGGTTGTGGTTTCTAAGCTGATTCTCAAGCCAAAATTATAAGAATCCCAATGTATAGAATAGCTGCGCATGGAAATTTTGATTAAATGAGGGGCCATGGCATCCAGAGTCCCACCAAACCGAGTTAGAAACCACATAGTGATATTAGATGGTATCTTTAAATGTGGCCAAATGGGTCCCCTTTGTTCTGTTGCCCACACTGATGTCTATTTTGTTTTTTTAGGATGATATTCAATTAGTGATATTCAATAGCTCTAAGACAAGTACAGTTTCCAGGTCCAGCGAAAGCACCATGGTGAGCTGACCATGGGGACCCAGTCAAATATGTTTTGGTGCCTGTGATGGCAACATGGCAGTGGTTTAAGCCGCTGCAAGTTTCAGGGTCTGGTGCAGTACTGCCTGTGCTGCCACTTGTGAGTCTTTCAGGGGACCAGTTCTGTGATGCTATTTGGTGGTATTTCTCCTGGCTGTGAAGACTCCAAATCTGACTTTTCATCTTTTCTGCAAATTACTTTATTTTCTGCTGAGGTTAGCCAGAATCAGTACATGCAACCCGAAGAACTGAAACCCTGCCTTTCAACGACCTCCAAGAGAAAGACAAAGGAAGAGAAGTTACTACAGAAGAAAAAGATTCCAATGTCTCCCCAGACAGAAATTTGCTCGAGGCACCCTTTCCCCTTAGAGGGAACCCTCCATTTCCAGGGGCTTGGGGTCCCTGCTTGGCGCATGGTCCTTTCAGTTTGAGTTGTGACCACTGTCTCAAGGGCGGGGCACATGCTTAGAGGGGGTGCTCTGGCAGAGACAGAAGACCCACGGTCCTGAGAGGCTAGCTGGAAGGTGGAGGGAGAGGCCCTATCGCTAATTAATAAAATACAAACAATGGTCCAAAAGAGCCATTTTCCCACCACGTAAAGCACTTTCTGCATCAAGTACCTCGGATGATCCCCTGCCTGAGCGCTGCTCCCTGAAGCAGAGCTGAGAGAGAACTTGTCTGCTGGCTGTGCAATTAACAAGCCTCCTAGGGATGGGCAGTGAGGGGAAGGGAAGTGTGAGGGGAGGAGGATGAAGAGCCATCCCCAGATGTGTCCTCATCAATGACTGGTCACACTGTGGGCAGGGGTGCCCCACTGGGACCTAAGCTCTACACATATGGCCACATGAGGCAGGCTCCCACAGGCCCCCAGGCTGTAGAAGCAGCCCCAGTGTAGGCACGGCCCTGCCAGCAGAAGGTGCTGACTCCTGGGATCTGAACACAGCAGCAGTGGCTGGAATCAGAGGCCCAGCCAATGGGATGTGCGGTGAGTAAGATATCCAACATCCCTCCACTGCTTCTCTTATGGCACTCCATGCATTTCAGAAGGTTATACCATGTGCATGTCTATTAAGAAGGGTCGCTGCCTGGCACTTCCCTGGAAGTCCAATAGCTAAGACTCCATGCTAATATTCCACTGATAACTTGAAGCTCTGCATTATGTTTCAAATGTTCCCAATTATCAGAACTGTTTGCCTTTTTTCCAGCTAGATTTGAGAGTTGTCTCTTCTTCTAGGGAAAGCCCTTTATCAAAATTGCCAGCATGAAAGTAATAATAAAGCAAAGTCTGGGGGAGAGGGGGGGCAATTGTGGCCTTGGACCATACTTATGTAATATCTCTGAATTTATTACCCTTAGCAAAATATAGAAGTAAATTATGAATGAAAGAAAGAGCTTGAAGTTTGTACATTTCTTTTCTTATAAACAAGTATATATTAATTCCATTCTTCATTCCTAGTGATATTATAATGACACAGGCACTAAACACTTCTTTGTGTCAGCAAAAAACCTCTCTGTACATCTGAAACCAGCCTCACTCAGTTAACCAGCTTTGCTCAAGTCCATTAAGTGAAGGTGAGCTGTCGCACTTTTCTTTCTAGAAGGAGAGTGGTTCAAACAGCACACCCAGATCTGGACGTTAAATATGGTAGCTAGTAACGTCTATGTCATAGATCTACCCCCCACATAGAAGTTATAAGGTAGTCTCAATACAGGCTGAACTTTACTCACAAGTAGTGGTGCTGACTCAGGGGAGAAGCAGCCTAATCTAGTGCCTGGCGTGCTGCAGTCCATGGGGTCTCAAAGAGTCAGACACAACTGAGTGACTGAACTGACTGAATCTAGTGTTCAAGTCAGAAACTGCCCATAGTGGTTGCCCTGAACTCACCTGACCAGTCCCTGCCATTTCAATTATTCTTCTACCCAGAGCCAGCTCTCCACGAAGTCACACTAAACACATCAAAACATCTTGCATCAGACTTTAGCACTGATGTGTTAACAAAGCTCCAAGTTCACACTTGTGCCAGTATATACTGGTGTCTAAACACTTACAACTTTGTTTTCTCAGAGTAGCCGAAGAATTGATGCTTTTGAATCATGGTGCTGTAGAAGACTCTTGAGAGTCCCTTGGACAGCAAGGAGATCAAACCAGTCCATCCAAAAGGAAATCAACCCTGAATATTCATTGGAAGGACTGAGGCTGAAGCTGAAGCTCTAATACTTTGGCGACTTGATGAGAAGAGCCAACTCATTAGAAAAGACCCTGATGCTGGGAAAGATTGAAGACAGGAAGAGAAGGGGACAACAGAGGATGAGATGGTTAGATGGCATCACTGACTGAATGAACATGAGTTTGAGGAAGCTCCAGGAGTTGGTGATGAACAGGGAAGCCTGGTGTGCTGTAGCCCATGGGGTCACAAAGAGTCAGACATGACTAAACAACAATAATAATTTGGGAGAAATAAGGTTATCCCATGTCTGACTTTAAAGAACATGGGCATGCTGTGTGTAACAGACCAACAGATGATATAAGAGTGCTATGTGGAATCTAGAAAAATGGTACAGATGAACCAATTTGCGGAGCAAATGAGGAGAACAGACACATGTGGACACAGGGTGGAAAAGGGGGTGGAATGAATCAGGAGATTGGGATTGACATGTATACACTACTGTGTGTAGAATCGATAGCCAGTGGGAAGCTGCAGGGAGCGCAGATTGGTGCTCTGTGGTGACCTAGAAGGGTGGGATGGGGAGGGCAGGGGAAGGATATGTGTACATATAGCTGATTCACTTCGCTATACAGTAGAAACGATACAACACTGTGAAGCAACTATACCCCCTCCCCCTAAAAAAAAACAAGAATGCTATGGGAAACAGGTCAGTGGGCATAGCAGTCGCCAGGAAAGGAGCAATGAATGTGTACTGATGTTTTGTCATGGAGAGTAACACCTCTCTCCTCTCCTTTTAGAAGATTCCCCACACCCCTCCATACACACGTTGGCCTGCCAATCCTAGACTGAGCTGATCAGTGATTTGTCACGTGTCCCTGCCTTGTCTCAATTCAGGCCAATCTGAGTCCATTCCTGGGATTCTACTTACTGAATTTGTCAAGGACACGCTCTTTTTCCTCTCTGACCAGATGGCTATGAAAAATCTGTCTGGAGCTGCCTAAAGCTTTGGTTCCATTTTCCTAAGCACAGGAAGCCTGGGAGAAAAAAATCAGCATGCAAAAAGAGGTGGATACAAAAGTGGGGGAATACCCATGACATCCAAGTCTCTCAGTCTAGTTACCCTTAGATCAGCATCACCTGCATCTCACCTCTTCTTGGGAAAAGGCTGGACTTGGAATTGATGGAGTCCTAGTACAGAATGCTTCATAAATGGATATATTAATACAAGTTGGGTATGAAAGGCAGGTTAAGGCCCTGGATGCATATTAAGAAAAAGGAGCATGAGGGGACACAAAGAGGAGCAATGATCAGACCAAAGAGGCCCGTGTGTAAAGCAACTGTGCTCTATTAAAAATTATTTTAAAAATAAATAAATGAATAAATAAAAAGAGGCAAGTGTGCTGTCCAGGAATGGGAGAAATAATTGATCACAAACTGTATACCAGATGGTATGCTTTATGGTATTGTTGGAAAAATACATTCTAAATTGATTCAAATTTCTACAGTAAAGGCTGAAAAGTTCCCCCTCTCACACCTGTTTCACAACTACTCAGTTCTCATTCCTAGAGGAAATCATAATTATCAGCCTCATATCATAGAGTAATTTTTTGCATACATAAGCAATATATATATAACTATTCTAGAAAGCTTTGAATGCCAAGACAACACACTTGGTCTGCATTTAGTTGGCAATAGGGAAACAGTGTAGTATTACTTTCATGAGGTATAATTTACATATAAAATGCACAGTGTAGTTTTTAAAAGACTGACACAGCGAGGATCATGTTTGCAGATGATCTGGCTATCAGAAGGATTTAGAATTTTACTGGGTGGGCTTAATAGCATATTTGCAATGACCCAGAAAAAAGAATATGGCCTGTGGTAAAAATCAAAATGTCTCAGTTCAGTTCAGTCCATCGCTCAGTAGTGTCCAACTCTTTGCAACTCCGTGAACTGCAGCACACCAGGCCTTCCTGTCCATCACTAACTCAAAATGTCTAACATGGGTATAATTAGAGTCCCAGAAAGAGAGAAGACAGAGGGCACAAAATATCTGAAGAAATAAAAGTCCAAATTTCCAACTTGGTAAGAAATGTGAATTTACAGATTGAAGAAGTTCAGTTAGTTCTAAGTGGGATAAGTACAAACAAACCACACTAGGCACTGCTGAAAACCAAAGAATAACCAAATTTTGAAATAAGCCTGACAAAAAGGATTTTACACACAGAAAAGCCAAATTAAAAAGTATGGTGTATATCTCATCAAAAATAACGGAGGCCAAAAGTCAATATAATAATATCTTTTAAAGTCAAAGAAAATGGTCAAACCCAGAATTCTATATCCAGTCAAAATAAATCCTTCAAGAATAAAGGCAAAATAAAGACATTTTTAAATAAACAAAACCAAAAAAAAAATTGAAATTCATCACCAGCAGACCTGTTCCACAGGAAATGTTAAATAATGTTCTTCATACTGAAGAAAAATAATACCAGATGGAAACATGGATCTTCAAGAAGGAATAAAGCACACCAAAAATAGAAAATATATGGGCAAACATGAAACAGTATTTTCTCTTACTTTTAAAAAATACATACGACAATATGTATAAAGCGTCAGTGTAACACTGAATTGGGGCTTATATAACATGTGGATGTGACATATGTACATGTATGTGTATACATGTATACACACATATACATATATATATACAGGCATACATACATGCACAACTATCATATAAAAGATAAGATAGGTAAATGGAAGTACATGACTACAAGGCATAGTTTAGGTGAGATGGTATGATATTGACTCAAATTAGCTTGTGAAAGGGCTTCCCTGATAGCTCAGCTGGTAAAGAATCTGCCCACAATGCAAGAGACCCCAGTTCGATTCCTGGGTCAGGAAGATCTGCTGGAGAAGGGATAGGCTACCCACTTCAGTATTCTAGGGCTTCCCTGGTGGCTCAGCTGGTAAAGAATCCACCTGCAGTTAAGAATATCTATTAATATGCAATCCCTAGGGCAACCACTAAAATAAAAACCAGCATATAAAAATAGAATTTGAAAAATTATTTAAACACAGATGATAAGAAGGCAAGAATAGAGGATAAAATGCAGCTAAGACAAACAGAATACAGATAGTAAAATGGCAAACCTCAGTCTAACCTTATCAATAATTAAATATAAGTGGACTAAACACTCTAATTAAAAGGGATAAATTATATGAGAAAAGTAAGATATACCTAACATCCTATCTGTAGGAGACATTTCATATATATATATGTGTGTATATATATACATACACACACACATATGCATACAGGTTTAAAGTAAACCTATAGAAGAGCATATACCCTGGAAACAGTGAGGATAACAAAATTAGAATGGTTACACATCAGATAAGGTACTCTTTATGACAAAGAGAAATGCCTTTAAGATGAGGAGTAATGCCATCAGTAAAGAAGAATATTTCAAATTACAAACAGGTCAACTCAGGGGAAAATAATGTCATAACCATGCATAAACCAAATAATAGAATTTGCAAGTACAGCATATCTCACTTTATTGCACTTTGCAGATACTATGGTTTATTTTGATTTTACAGAAATTGAAGGTTTGTGGCAACCTGTGTTGAGCAAGTCTGTCAGTACCATTTTTCCAAAACCATTACTTTTTTCTATCTGGTAGAAAAAAATTTTAATAGAGATTATTTTCTTTAGAAAGTTTTAGGTTCACAGCAAAAAAAAAAAGAGAGAGAGAAAGAGATTTCCCATACACCTCCCCCCACCAAAGTATATTTTCCTGCATTATCATCTTCTCCCACACTGGTACATTTGAGCCTGAGCTTGTGTTGACACATTATCAACTCAAAGTCCATAACTAACATTAGCGCTCACTCTTGGAGTTTTATATTCTACACTTCTGAATTTTTTAATTAAAGTGTGTACATTTTTTAGATATAACACTATTGTATTCTAATACTATTGTACTATATTCTATTCTTTGATAATGCCAAAGAATGCTCAAACTACCGCACAATTGCACTCATGTCACATGCTAGTAAAGTAATGCTCAAAATTTTCCAAGCCAGGCTTCAACAGTATGTGAACTTCCAGATGTTCAAGCTGGATTTAGAAAAGGCAGAGGAACCAGAGATCAGATTGCCAACATCCGTTGGATCATCAAAAAAGCAAGGGAGTTCCAGAAAAACATCTACTTCTGCTTTATTGACTACCCCAAAGCCTTGGTCTGTGTGGATCACAACAAACTGGAAAATTCTTAGAGATGGGAATACCAGACCACCTGACTTGCCTCCTGAGAAATGTGTATGCAGGTCAAGAAGCAACAGTTAGAACTGGACATGGAACAACAGACTGGTTCCAAATCGGGAAAGGAGTAAGTCAAGGCTGTATACTGTTACCCTGCTTATGTAACTTCTATGCAGAGTACATCATATGAAATGCTGGGCTGGATGAAGCACAAGCTGGAATCAAGATTGCCGGGAGAAATATCAATAACCTCAGATATGCAGATGACACCACACTTTTGGCAGAAAGCAAAGAAAAACAAAAGAGCCTCTTGATGAAAGTGAAAGAGGAGAGTGAAAAAGCTGACTTACAACTCAACATTCAGAAAACAAAGATCATGGCATCTGGTCCCATCAATTCATGGGAAATAGAGGGGGAAACAGTGGAAACAGTGACAGACTTTATTTTGGGGGGGGCTCCAAAATCACACTTCATGGTGACTGCAGCCATGAAATTAAATACTTTAGCTCCTTGGAAGAAAAGTTATGACCAACCTAGACATCATATTAAAAAGCAGAGATATTACTTTGCCAACAAAGGTCCATCTAGTCAAAGCTATTGTTTTTCCAGTAGTCATGTATGAATGTGAGAGTTGGACTATAAAGAAAGCTGAGCATAGAAGAATTGATGCTTCTAAATTGTGGTGTTGGAGAAGACTCTTGAGAGTCCTTTGGACAGCAAGGAGATCCAGCCAGTCCATCCTGAAGGAAATCAGTCCTGGATATTCACTGGAAGGACTGACACTGAATCTGAAGCTCCAATACTTTGGCCACCTGATGCAAAGAACTGACTCATTTTAAAAGACCCCGATTCTGGCAAAGATTGAAGGTAGGAGGAAAAGGGGACAACAGAGGATGACATGGTTGGATGGCATCACCGACTCACTGGACACTAGTTTGAGTAAGCTCCAGGAGTTGGTGATGGACAGGGAGGCCTGGTGTGCTGCAGTCCATGGGGTCACAAAGAGTCGGACATACTGAGTGACTGAACTGAACTATTGTATACTTAACAGACTACAGTATAGTGTAAACATAACTTTTATATCCACTGGGAAACCAAAATATTCATATGACTCACTTTTATTGCAGTGTTCTGGACAAAACCTGCAGTATCTCCAAGGTATGCCTGTACATGAAGCAAGAGTAGATGAAACTATAACAGAGAAAAATAATTCCATAATTAGAGTTGGATTTTTTTTTCCAATACTCCATCAGTTAGTGATAGGAAAACTAGACCAAAAAAAAGTCAATAAGGATAGAGATTTGAAAAATTCTGTTGGCCAATTTGACCAAAGTGACATGTGTGAAACAGTTCACCAACAACTGCAGAATACATGAGATACAGTGATCAACATTGATCACGTGCTAGACCATAAACTGAGTCTCAGTAAATTCAAAAGATGAAAATCATACATATATCCTATGTCTCTGCCCACATGGAATTAAAAATAACTAGAAGGAAAAAAGATCTGGAAGCTCAAGAGCATACATCTTAACGAGTCAAAGAAGAAATTAAGGAAATTATGAAATATTTTTAAGTGAAAAAAATAAAGCAGATTAGGTATCAAGGCCCCCCATTTTCTGAATAAAACTCGCCTGAGGCTGGGTTTTTACTCAAACTATCAAGACTTGAATCTTTTTAATTAATTACTTTTGAGTGTGTGAAACACTAACATGGTTCTTAAAGCACTGAAGGAGGTTATGAGAAGACATGAACTCTGACCCCTGAGCTGGACCCAAGCAAATGGGAGCCTCCAACTCACTCCCCTGTCCTTGGACTTTACATTCCACTTGCATTCCCCAAGCTAGAAGTTGCCCAAGGAAGACACAGCCTTGAGGAAGTAATGTGTTGTTTGGATCATCTGAACAGTACACATGACTGAACACAGTTAAATCTTCTATATAAATTTTAAGACTCTATTAGGCAGATCTATTAGAAATCTATGCATTTTGCAGCTGCCCAAGACAAGACTCATAAGTAAGCCCCCTTACTTATGAAACCTGGTACCAGTCAATCAATTTTCTTGTTGTTATTTAGTCACTAAGACATGTCCAACTCCTTGAGACCCTATGGACTATAGCCTACCAGCCTGCCCTGTCCATGAGATCTTCCATGCAAGAATACTGGAATGGGTTGCCATTTCCTTCTCCAGGGACTCTTCCTGACCCAGGGAACAAACCTACATCCTTTGCATTGCAGGTGAATTCTTTACCACTGAACCACCAGGAAGGCCAATTACTCAATCAAGCATATTAAAACATGTATGATGCACCTAAAACAGGGTTTAGTGTCTCAAAGGCAAATTATAGCTATAAATGTTTATCTTAGAAAGGAGGAAACCTCCTAAATCAATACTCTAAAGCTCCATTTAAATAGCTATTAAAGAACAAAGTCAATCCAAAGCAAGTAGACTATAAGAGAATAATTTTATGAAATTGAGGAAGTTAATAAAGACTAATTGAGAAAATACCAAAACAGAAAATGAAGATGAAACTTGGTTCTAATAAAAGATTTAAAAATTGATAAGCTCCTAGCTATACAAATCAAGAAAATAAAAACACAAATTATCAATATCAGAAATGAAAAACATTAAAAGGATAAGCAAACACTATGAACTTTATGATAAATAATTTAGATATAATGAATCAAGTCTATAAATAACATAAACTTTATGATAAACAATTTAGATAAAATGAACCAAGTCTATAAATAATATAACTTATTAAAGCTGATACAAGAAGAAACATGAAATGTGAATGCCAATATCTATAAAAGAAATTAACTATTAAAGTTTCTCAAAAACACATCTCCAGGTCCAGATGGTTTTATTAGCATATTCTATGAAACACTTAAGAAAAAAATAACAGCAGTCTTACACAATCTCTTTCAGAAAATGGAGTAGAAATATTTCAACTTATTTTATAGAGCCAACATTTCTCCAATAACAACGCTAAACAAAGATAATACAGGGAAAGAGTACTATAAACCAGTATCTCTAATGAAGATACATGCAAATATCCTTAGCAAAATATTAATAAATCAATATACATGAATAAATGGAGTTTATGCCCAGAATGCAAAGTTGGTTTAAAATTGAAAAACCATTCAATAAAACATGCCATATTTACATAACAAAGGGAAAATCACATGATTACTTAAATATACACAAAAAATTTTAATAAAATCCTTCATCAGTTCATGAAGAAGCAAACACTCACCATACTAGGAGTAGAAGGGAATTTCCTCTGCCCGAAAATGCATCAACATTAACACCTACAGTCAACATCACTCAGGAATGAAACGCTGAACATTTCCTCCCTATAGTGAGTGACAGAGCAAGGATATCTACTCTTACCACTTCTATTCAACATTGTACTCAAACACAAAGAAAAGCCATCATGATCATAAGAAAAAGATCAAATATTTTCTTTTCAGAGACTATGTAGAATATTTTCAACGGTCTATAATCAATTACTAGAACAAGTAAATTTAGTTAGGTCACAAAATATAAAGTCAACATTGAAACAGATTAATTGTATATTTACATATCAAGTGAAGAACTAAAATGTAAACAACGATACTATTTAAAACAGCTTTCCAACCTCCTTGGCATTAAGTGTGGTCTTTGACCAAGCTTGGCCAATGAGACTTAATAGAGGTGACTGTACTGCTCTAGGCATGACCCAGATAATCCTCCCAGTGGAATCCTTAGTCCTCTCTCCCTTTCCTCATTACCAGAAACCTTGGCGGCCTTGGTAACCTTGGTCTGAAGATAACAGAGCTACAAATATCGTTGCCTGGATCCTCAGAGCCCTGCCTTAGGAGAGAGTTGCCTGCTCTCAGGAGTAATTGTTTCGTTACTAATAATAAATTCATCATGTTTGGTCCATTAATTCGTATTACCTTAACTGATACAGTGAGACTATCTTGGGGATCAGATTAGAAAATACTCCAGAACACCAGGCTGCAGTTACATGCCAGGAATAAGATGTATCTACGCAGCTGCACATACATCTTAAACAAGCACTGAGTAGAAAGATTGAGATCCACAATGTGGCACCACTTACATAATTTGGAATACATTCCACTGTATGTTGAAAGAGTCACGCATTTATAGGAACATATTATTAAATGCATTAGACAGGCTAGGGTGGAATGGGGGTGGATTTTAGGAACAAGGGGGAGAACAGGTAACCGTGAAACAATACTCAACTCAGCCACTGCAAGCAGACAACACAAAAAGACAACAGGTTGGAAATGGGGAGTGTGCTTATATTAAGAGGCAATGTGAACCGGAGCTACATTTCAATACCTAACAATAACCTGTAATGGAAAACAATCTGAAAACAAACACAAACACACATACACATAACTCAATCACTTTGCTGTAGATCTAAAACATTGTAAATCAACTATACTTCAATACAAAAATTAATACAATATAAATTTTAAAAAGAGGTTGTATGTGGTGAGCATACATAGTCATGGATTGTTTAAAAATGTTAAGGAGTGTTTAATAGCGGTCTGTTTAATAATGTGTTTATATTTTTAAACAATAGTGACTGTTTAATAATGGCACAGTCTGTTTTTGCAGAAACACAAAATATACTCAGTGAAGGAAAGCACTTTGATATTGTCACATTTACAAAATGTGTGTATTTTCTGGTAGACACAAAAACTCATACGTCATAATAGTGCTTGTCTATGCTTTTCTCAAAAAAGTCACCAACAGTAATATGATAACCCGGGTACCATTAAGGGACGCCTCAAAACAGTTTTGTCAGGATTGAGACCACCTTCCACTTAACCAAAACCTCTGCTCTGGATCTGTAAAGGAACTGCAAAGAACCCAGAACACAGATCACATGCAGTGATTCACAGCTAGCCTGTAATCCTCTTCTAGAAACAAACTGCTCAAGACTGAAGACATTTTCAAATGGAGTATGTGAGAAGATCCAACCCCTTAATAGTCCTCCTGTTTTAAATCCCCATGTAAGAGAAAAGAGGCACAGTACCAGTTTGGCCATTTAGTCCATGAATTATATATGATTTTAGATGAGGCGTTTAGACTAGAGACTCATCTCCACATCTAACTGCTGGAAAGGGTGCTGTAAAAATACACTCAAGACCCAGTGGAAAAAGCAACAGCCATAAAAGTTGTACGACTACTTAAAGAAAAACTGGTAATTGAATGAGACTGCAGTGCTCACACCAGGATTTCATTTAAGGGGACAAAATGAAGGATCCAGGAAAAGATAGTCACAATGTTTTTGGATCATTACTGACTTTGGCAAAAAAAAATGTTTCAACACACACTTGCCGGCTCTGCAGTACAGTGAATCTCAAGACTTCAATGCATCAGCGTCTGCGCACCATGGGAACTTTGTAAAGATGTGAAGATAAAATGCCTTACCTGTGAAACCCGTGCGACTTGCTGAGGACACAGTGGTTGATCAACACCCATGGCAGATGCTCTGCAGATGAAAACCTAGAATTAGGCCACGGGGCAGAGGCGGACAGGGAGCACTATTTAAGCCAAAATGTGAAATCTTCCCTTTGAATTGTTCTGGGACAAAGTGGGTGTGGAGGGGGAACAGGTTAGGAAAGATTCCTAGCTCCCTCCTAAAACTCTCTTTTCAAACTGTTCAGACTTGCAAACACCAGAGGAAAACTGGTGCTAGCATCCTAGCGGGAAATAGCCTTTGGCACAGCGCCATCTAGTGGTGTCTAGAAGAACTCAAAGCTCTTTATTTCTTTTTTCTTCACACTCTTTGGAGGGGAGGAAGGCAAGTTTATGCATCCTGGGAACCTATTTTCTTTGCATTCTAGCCCTCCCTGAAGGCGGGACCCTCCCTGGACTTCCTTGCTGGCAGTGCAGACTGCCCTCATTTGAATGAATCTTCTCACTTTTCATCATCTCAGGTGAGGATAATAGCATTTATCCCCAAGTTTGTCGTGCGGCTAAAAGTGCCTAAACATGCAGTGCTCATGAACACGTCTGGTATAGAACAAGCACTCAGATGGCTTTGCCAGACACCAATATCAGAGCCAATGATGTTCCTACGCTGAAAAACTCAACTCACCGTGCGTTAGAGCTCAACCAAGCGATCTAGGCTTGTCAGGTGGCCCTCCCACAACCATCCACAATGCAGGTGGCTAAGAACACTGTTGGAGGCAGCAGTACGTCCATGGGGCAAGAGCAAAAAGTAGATGAAAAAAGCTTCCATTCTTTGCTTGATTTTCGGGATCATTACAGGTCTGTTTTGTTTTGGTTTTGGCTGTGCCAGGTCTTAGTTGCAGCATGCAGGATCTTTTTAGTTACAGTATGTGGGATCTCATTCCCTGCCTAGGGATCGAACCCAGGCCTGCTGCATTAGGAGCATGGAGCCTCAGCCACTGGACCACCAGGGGAATCCCAGGACTCTTACTCTTTCCAGCATCCCCAAACTAAAGGATGATTTTTAGCCATTTTTGGTTTTAAAAGCACCTCTGGGTATCCAATGTTTCTGGCTCACCAAGAAAAATTAATAAATAAATGCACATATCTTACAGTTGACTTAGGTAGTTCACGGACCCCCAAAGCTTATTTCCATGAACCCCAAGGTTAACATTGTCTCATTATAGAGACTGTAGGGTCATCTGGAAACAGATGAGGGAGCATTTCCCCCTCAAGCCCCCTTTTGAGCTCATTGCTGAAAGCAAGGGAGTCACAAAGGGGTTGGAGGGGGAAAATGTCCCCTCTCCTTCCTCCCAACCAGGAAAATGTGCTTCAAGACTGCCCTTGGGCAGCGTGATAGCTCTGTGCAGTGGATGAAAGGTTTATGCAATACATTGACATTAAGACCCCAGCCATCTGTCAGGTAATTTAGAATTTTAAACAATATAAAGCACAGCTGCTTAGGCTTGCCAGCAGGCCTGGCCACCCATATCTGCCTGAAAACCACACCTTCTACTAAAGAACTATCTGAGTAAGGTGACCAGAGCTGTAGCCCCCGGCAACCACAGGGCTTTCCCCACCCGTCTCCAGTCACTCCTGGGCCATGGCTGCTTGTTGGATCATACAATACCCTGTCCAAACTCAAAAGCTGTGCATGGCTCATGGTGATTTTAGGGATGTCACTTAATGTAGTTTACAAAGTCCAGTGATTTTGGAGATATATGATCTGGTCTGTTTTGTAAGTTCCTAGATGCCACTCTTCTTGCTTACTCCTCTAGGGTGGATTTATCTTGAGAGCCCAACTTCCCCCTTTGCTTACATTTGGATTTCACAGGAATCATCTACTTATTCTTGTTTTTAAACTATTTATGTATGTATGCATGTATTTGGCTAAGCTGGGTCTTAGTTGTGCCATGTGGGATCTAGCACCCTGGCAAAGGATCAAAACTGGGTCCCCTGTACTAGGAGCATGGAATCTTAGCCACAGGATCAATAAGGAAATGGCCCCCACTTACTTATTCTGAGGGCAAGTCTCCTTCCCACATTTGTCATTTGTTTAACTCCTATAGACTTTGCTCTAGATGACTAAGCAGTATCAGGAATAAAAGGCTTTAGCAAGAATTGAGGAAAAATAAGCACCATTGTTTCCTAAAGGTAGTAAAAATGTGATTTTTAATCTAGAGAAATGAGATCTTCACCATCTCACCATGACCCCAGGGTTCTTCTCCTAGGATTTTAAATCGAATTGAACAGACAAAGGTGATAAGATTTAAGTAGGCTATTGTAATAGCCTTAGGTTAGTCTCTATATTTTTGGAGAAACTGAAGGCCTACATGGTCAGAATGCAGGAAATAAGTATCTACATATATTCTATTTGCTGAAGAAGTGATTTGTATTTTGCTTTAAGGACATTAAATGATCCCCAAATCCCAAGTACACAGAAACAATCTGATATCTTTGAACTAAAATTTCAGTCACTGATATAGTCCCAAATATCTTTTGCATTCTCCACAAATTGGGTTTCAGTTTCTAAAACATCTGATAAGATTGAAGGAAATCATAGGCAAACTGCTGAAAAGGTGCCGGGATGGCTGGCTAGCTGTGACTCTCAGCCTGTCCACTGCATGGGTAGAAGAAATGTGACTTCCTTCGTCCTGGCAACAGCTTTCTGATTCCACTGTTTCCTCCAAGATGCAGTGACCGCCAGTATGTGACTACTTCCACACTGCAAGTTTCTTTATGCTGGGCATTTACCAGGGTACCAAATAAATGGTGTGTATGCTATTGGGAGAAGAAGAAGAAACAGTAGGCAGAGAGGATGAAGAACAAAGGAAGGGAGAGGAGAATATGGAAATCACTTCTGGTGTGCTTGGTTACAAGTCCATTTCCCATCAGGCTTTGAGAGCCTTAGGGCCAAGATGCTCTTCAGTTTAAGCTCCAAACTCTGCTGGAAAATATATGCTCAGTATGTGCTTAATCAATTACATCAGAAACTCAATAGTTGGCTACAAATCCTAGCTAACTGCCTAGATGGAGGATTCTAGTCTTCACCAGTTGAGAAGACTCAAAGTTCACTGCATTTACAATCTTGATCTTCACTAAACAGAGATCCTGAAACTCCATTTCAAGATGAACAAAAGCTATAGCAAAATGTTCCACGTCCAGCTCTTAGTGGGCTGGTCTCTAGTAAATGCAACTTTAAAACCAGCAACCCTAACAACATACTTCTTGAATAAAGAGAAAGGAAATGATTTGGTTTCTATTTTATGTGCTATTATAATAACATGACACTTTCCCATAACCAGTTTTAAAAAATAACTACATGTAGATTATATATACATATGTGTGTGTGTGTATATAAAACCATTTCCAAAACACTGTTCCCAGAGGGATGCAATGAAAAGACTCAGGATGATTTCAACCTCCATTAGCCTTAATTGAGAAGACATGTCAGGCAGAGTTGTAATAGGTTTAAAAAAAAGGATCTAGTCTAGCAGTTCTGGAAGAGAACAGGTACTAAACAAGGACCTCCCTTCCACACTGCATCAGTCTTCTTATCCTGCCATTCAGAATGGCCTTCAAATGTCTAGAAAAAATACCAGGAAATCAACCCAATAATAAAATAAAGAGCAATGACCCTGTCATTAACTGTTCTGTTACAGAAAACTCAATGGAGAAAACTTGTACATCTCACACATAGCGTTTGCCATTTCCATGGATGCATTATTCATAAGATTATAATTAAAAGGTGATGGAGGTAGATTGACGCTCCCCACAGAGGTGCCACTCAAAGATCTGGCTTTAAGTGTGCCAACTGGCTCTTAGGAACCAATGCCAAGAATGTAGTCAAATGCTTTCTGTCAAAAGCAATGATAATTTAATCAACATGGAAGAGCAGACCAAGCTGGGTTCCTCAACCAACACAGCCTTTAGGATCACGAAGGATTCTTTTAGGGTTTTCTGAGCCCGTGCTAGGTAGAGACAAGAGAGAGATGGAGCCACAGCTGAAGAGTGGCCAAAAGGAAAGGACTCCCTCTGAAAGGGAAGCTGACCATATGGAGAAATAAATCAACCAGCTGTGCCCCTCACAGCTCTATCTGTGACTGTTAAAAAGCCTAGGAGCTCACTCACTAAGAACTAGAAATAAAATCCAAAAAGAAATGTTCCTCCAGTGCACGCTGGCAACCTTCTTCTGAAGGAAGGCGTCACATAGATAAGCCCGACAGTGTGGCAAACTCACTGTATCTCTCTCTGCCAAAGGAAAGTGGATGAGAAGGGATGGACAATAATGGTATCAGGCCAGATCCCCAGTACTACCCTACCACTGACTACTTATGGAAAAGTCTGACACCTGGGTTTCAACGGTAGAGTCTGGAAGGGGAAAAGAGTGTTCTTGTCATTTTGTGAAAGCATGAGAGTGGCAGATAGACTAGACCATCACCAAACCCTTTCAGCTCAGTTTCCCCAATAGCAAAGCACTATTTTTAGCTCCCTTTCAGCCAGTATCATGCACGGTGTGTGTGTTTGCTGCAGTACTCATCAGCAATTAGGGTCCTCTCACAAGCCTACCTGGAATTTTCCGAAGACTTTCAAGTGCCAGAGAACCTGTATCTCTTGTTAACCAACACTTTGAGTAGCTTTTTCACTCTAAGCATGGAGTTATTTCAGTGCGAGTCATGGGAATGTACGACCTGTTTTCCCTACTGTCAACGTGTTTGGCCATCTGAAGACAAGGAATTAGCTGTGGCTTAAACACTAGGAAAAAAGAATTTCCTTTATCAAAAATCAAATAGCATTAAACACTTTCCCAAATAGACATGAGAAAAGCCAAGTTCCTTGGCTACTTCAATCCCCACCCCCACCCCACCCCTGCATCCCTCCACTTTTTTCTAATTTGGGTATAGCCTCCTAAGCCAACCCAAAGCTGGGGAAGAAAGACGAGAATATCTTTGGGTTCCAAGTCTCCCTGAACATTTTCTTCAGAGCAGCGGTGGCCTACCAGGGAAGGGAATGAGAAGCAACACACGAGGTCTTGATGAACAGACAGAGCTGTGAGGCAGGGCTTTCACAAGGCACAGTGTCATTTTGGTTTGGGTGTTAGGGCAGGCTGTGCTGCTGACCCAGGCTGGGTGGCCAAAGAGAGAGGTCTTCTAGGTTAATAGGTGACTTGAAACAAGGGCTAACGAACCACTGCAGATACCCAAGGAAGCACTATCTTTTACTTAATAATGCTCAGTCTTGACAGGATTCAACCTTGGTTTATCTCCAGATACATTACAGCCATGAAATAGAATCAAGGCCCAACACCTGAACTGAGTTGAAAACAAACTCAGGGATTTACTATCAACCAAAATAGCATCCATCTGGCCTCTTCATAGCCCCGACCAAAATTAAAGCAGCTGGGTGGTGTTTCCATGGTGATTCAGTTGCCACCAGGGCAGACTGGCCTGTCCCTTGGGTAGACCAACTAGGTCTCCATGAAGCCCACATGGTCCTGCACTTGACTTCTTTTTTCTGACCACTGAGATTCAGTTTCAAACCTCTGTTTCTAACCAAAGCCTCGAAAGCCCATAATAGCACAACCTCCCTTCAGGCGCCATTATTCTGGGCAGAGGCTGCACGGCTTAAATAACTTTACATCCTACACCCTTCTAGGGAAGGCCCTAATGTTGGATGCAGGCTTTCCCTCTACTTTAGGACTTGAAAAGAAAGCTACAATTCAACCTCTTAGTAATTTTAGAAAAGCCCTGAATCTAAAATAGAAAAAACAGCTTGAAATCAAAACTTACTCTCCTGAAGCAATTGTAAATTACCAGTCCCTCAGGTGGGGCTCTTCAGACACCCTCCAAAAACAATAACTGGCTTAGGACCCTTCTGTTCCCCTTTCCAACTGCATGAAAGAAAAACCATGTTGCTTCAGAGCAAGTTTGGATGGATAGAGCTGTCATTGGAGGCCATAATCCAGGGAGCAGATTAAAAGCACAGAGCAATTCATCTCTCCGGAGACAGGGAGTCACAGAAAGGATCTAAGCTCCTCTTCACTCCTAGAGATGCAGCTTTTCCTACAAACCCATTTGTTCATCCCAGACTTACCTTCTGGAGGCCATAAAGCTCGTATCAACAGCAATTTTCAAAATGGACTCTCGGCCGCAGGCTGGATTCCCCCACCACCCACGAAGGCAGAGGCTGCAGCTGCCCAGAGAGAAGCTTTTATAACCTATGGCTGGCTTTGCTGCTCGGGAAAACCTTAGAGGGAGGGGCACCCATAATTCCACTCCCCTGCCCCTCACCACCCAAGGGAGGCTTCATCTGAGCAACAATGCACTGTTTTACTTCTTTGACTACAAAGAATATGCTAGGTGGGTTCTTAAGAAAACTTGGAGTGGCTATGCTTTCCATGAAACACAGGCCATTACCTAGAGGCTTACATACCATGGGGAGAAACTACCACTCAACAGCGCTTGCAAGCAGGGGTTAAGTAGGCGGTTCTCAGGCCTCATCCTTCATGGGTCACACCTGGAGCTTATTACACAAGGTTGTCTTGGGGTAGCCTGTGACTCTAGAACCCAGTGTGAGATTCTAAGCGCACTGAGGACGATGATTGTGTGCTATTTCTTTTAGTTGCCCCAGGAGAGCCTTCTATACACTAGATGCTTAATAACTAGTTGGTGAAATTAATGGCTGTACCTTCACACATCCCATATATCTTGCCCTGATGCCTAGAACCAAGCACAGTGCCTTGAACATTAGAAAGCACACCCCAAGTATTACAGATCTGATTTAATGCTTCAGTTCAGTTCAGTCACTCAGTCCTGTCCAACTCTGCAATCCATGGACCGCAGTACGCCAGGCCTCCCTGTCCAACACCAGCTCCCGGTGTTTACCCAAACTCATGTCCATTGAGTCAGTGATGTCATCCAACCATCTTATCCTCTGTCGTCCCCTTCTCCTCCCAACTTCAATCTTTCCCAGCATCAGGGTCTTTTCAAATGGGTCAGCTCTTCACATCAGGTCGCCAACGTACTGCGGTTTCAGCTTCAACATCAGTCCTTCCAATGAACACTCAGGACTGATCTCCTTTAGGATGGACTGGTTGGATCTCCTTGCAGTCCAAGGGACTCTCAAGAGTCTTCTCCAACACCACAATTCAAAAGCATCAATTCTTCGGCGCTCAGCTTTCTTTATAGTCCAACTCTCACATCCATACGTGACTACTGGAAAAACCATAGCCTTGACTAGATGGACCTTTGTTGGCACAGTAATGTCTCTGCTTTTTAACATGCTCTCTAGGTTGGTCATAACTTTTCTTCCAAGGGGCAAGTGTCTTAATTTCATAGCTGCTGTCACCATCTGCAGTGATTTTGGAGCCCAAAAAATAAAGTCAGCCACTGTTTCCCCATCTATTTGCCATGAAGTGATGGGACCAGATGCCATTCTAGGTCCCTCTAAATCAGAGCTGACACACAAGGGTGTGCACAGCAAAGAGATACCACATGTAAGAGGCTCTCATTTACACTAAAGCCATTAAAGTACTAGGCTAGCTAAAACGTTCGTTCAGTTTTCTCTGTAAGATGTTATGTAAAACTTGAACATTTTGGTCAACCCAATATCTGAACAGAAAAGGGAAAAGTATCTTATAGACCTTTATCCAAAGAAGATATGCAGGGACTTCTCTGGGTGGTTGCCTTTCAATGCAGCGGGTAGGGGTTTGATCGCTGGTTGGAGAGCTAAGTTCCCATATGCCTCACAGCCAGAAAAAACACAAAATGCAAAACAAAAACAATATTGTAACAAATTCAATAAAGACTTTTAAAATGGTCCACATTAAAAAAATTCCTTTAAAAATATGCAAATGGACAATAGTCACATGAGTAAATGCTCAGCATGATTAGTCATTAGGGAAAGGAAATCAAAATCACAATGAGATACTACTTCACATCCTCTAGTACGACTATAATCAAAACAGCAGAGAAATGATGGCAAGGGTGTGGAAAAACTGGAGCCCTAATACACTGCTGGTGGAAATGCAAAATGGTTTAGCTGCCTTGTAAAACAGTCTGGCAGTTCCTCAAAAGGTTAAATATAAGGTTGCCATATAACCCATCAACCCCACTCCTAGCTATATACCCTGGTGACATGAAAACATGTTTACACAGAAACTTGTGCACAAATGTTCAAAGCAGCATTATGCATCATAGCCAAGAAGTGGGCCCAATCCAAATGTCTTTCAACAAACAAAATGTGGTATAGCCATACAATAGACTATTATTCAGCAATAAAAAGGAATAAAGTACTAATGTACTGTATGACATGGATGAATCTTGAAGACATGCTAAATCAAAGAAGCCAGACACAAAGGATCACATATTGTACAATTCCATTTTTATGAAATGTCCAAAATAGGCATATCCATAGAGGTAGAAAGTGGATTGGTGGTTGCCAAGGGCTGCAGTGGTTGGAAGAAATGAGGAATAACTCCTAATGACACTAGGGCTTCTTTTGGGCATAATGAAATGTTCTAAAATCAATTGTGGTGATGGTGCATAAGTATGAATATATTAAAAAACAACTCTGTGTTTTTAATGGGTTAATTGTGTAGTGTGCAAATTAACATCATTAACATTAAAATAAAGCTATTATTTTTTTAAACCCATTACAATAAAACTAAAAAGTCTAAGGGAACAAAGCTGTTATATATTTCAAAAATCTTTTTGGGTGAATTTGTTGACAATTAGATCTACACAATAAGATATTCTTCCAAGTGCACTTCATACAAGCAGGGCCACTGGGAATGGTTGGCCAGGATGTACACTTAACAAAGTATTAATATTAATACTTAGCAGTATGTAGCGATCATGCCCAAGGGGAACTCCATCTCAGACTGTGTGCTTTCTAGCGTGGGAGAGTACAGCTGACCTGTGCCTTTGACCCTTATTTGTGTCAACAATCAAACAATAATTATTCTTCATTTTCACTCATTATTCCTTATTTCACATGGCCTAACTCACCTAAATCCTCCAAACAATTCCCTTGAAATGCATGGCACACAAAAGAAGGCCAGAGCCAGGAACAGAATGTGTGTGAAACCTCAGCCTTCCGGCTGGTTGGATTTGAAACTTTTCTATCTACTTTCTGAGTCTGTAACTGACCATCTGAGACTTCATCTGTCTCCTCCGAGGCCCTGCAACCCTGGATTATGATTCTTGCTAACAATTTATTGCCATGATTCCATTTCAACAACAATGATCTGGAGTTTTACTTTGATTGTTTAAAATCCTTCATTATCTCCTAATGGCATAACAGAAAACACACTTTAACCACTAAAGAAAAGTGAACAGTTTGGTGTGATTTTGAGCATAAAATGAGTTGACACATGTGGAAAAAACCTTGAAGGTTTATAGAGAACTGATGATTTGGTAGAAATAATTAGGAGGTCTATAGTAAAACAGTTGAAGGTATGTGTCATCAGGTTAATTTTTTACTTCCCTGGGCCTCAGTTTATCCATTTGTAAAGTAGGCAAAATGGTAGTAACTTTCCCATAAAGTTGTTGTGAGTACCAAATGAATTAATACATATAAAGAACTTTAGAAAAATATGTAGTTCCTACTTTGCTCTTATTATAGTGTTTGCTGTTTCATTGCACATTCCCAATTTCCCTTTGAACAAAATTTTGGTGGGATTTGTTCCAATGTATTGACCACCAATTTATGGGTTTCCTTTTATCCTGGCTCTAATTTTTCTACATAAATAAATTAAGCAACATAATTCAGTGGTTAAGAAATTGATTCTGGAGCTGATCATCTGCATTTTAAACCTGGTTCTGTCATTTCCCTATAATCTCTCTGAGCCTCAGTCTCACCATCTGCTCAATGGAGATAACAGTAGTACCAACTCTATAGAGTTGTAAAGATTAAATGAAACAGAGACTGGTAAATAGTAAGCACTGTGTAAATGTGTGCTATTATTATTAGGTTCAAAATATAAAAATATTCCAAAAATGGTCTTATGATCAGTATTCCTCACTCTTCCAGGCTGCTGCTAAAGTTAAAAAAAAAAAATCTCCAATGATAATCAGGTACAAACTAGGTCCACCCTCTCAGGCCAAGGTAAGATAGACCTCACTACTGGAGAAGAATCCCAGGATATCCATCCTGAGCTTAAAGCCCAGAATTTACATCAGTTTAAACATTTAATCGAGTTAAACACAAAGGAAAACAACTAGTAGGAACCATTCAAGGTGATTATTTCTTCATCCAAATTCAGATTTCAGAAACACACAAATGACTCATGCCTTCAAAGGAGAACAAATACAATCTGCCCACAATAGGGCAGTAACTTTGTTAGCAATACAGAGGGAGTACTACAGTTGTGACAAAATAATTCATCACACTTTAGAATTGCTCAATGACTGTCATTTTTCCCATTTGCACTTTCCAAGGTCCCAGTCTCACAGTGGTTAAGATGAACATCACCTTGATGCAAGGTCATAAGGTCTAGAACTGTTAAGAGCAAGTATCGCTGGACTGTTTCTGACCTGGTATACTACCAGGGAGACAGCTGAAAGCATATACTTGAAAGCAATACTATTTTTTTTTTAATCTTCATGATATTATGCTGACTTCATTTGCTCAGTCGCTAAGTTATGTCTCACTCTGCAGCCACATGGACTACAGCATGCCAGGCTTCCCTGTCCTTCTCTACTTCCCGGACTTTGCTCAAACTCATGTCCCTTGAGTCGGTGATGCCATACAACCATCTCCACCTCTGTTGTCCCCTTCTCCTCCTGCCCTCAATCTCTCTTACCACCAGAGTCTTTCCCAATGAGTCCTGGGAATAATGACTTCTGACTGTAAAGCCCAAGTCAGTGTTGTATCCTAGTCCTACCAGAGTATGGTCACGAATCCTGGACTTTAGATCCTAAAAATAGGCAGTATTCTCCTGTAAATACTGATTAGCTTTGGTTAGATTAGAAGTCAAAGGATCAGAGAGAATTCGACACAATAGGTACCCTCAAGGGGTTACTTCTAAAAAATTTCTTACTGAGTCACACAGAAATTATTTAACCATTTAAAACATTCAGTGAGTCACAAAACCAAGTGATGAATACTAATGTCAGCTAATAATAAAGAAAATGAAGGAAATATAAAAAATATTAATCCTGACATACTATTATGTGTCTGTAGCATGCATATGAGAATTTGGACCCCTAAAATTGAATATATGGGAAGAGTCATCACCATCCTACTTAAAAATCTCTTTATTAGTCACAAAATAAGTATCTCTCAGGAAGGGGGCCTCTTGCTCCATATTTCTCTTCTCATAAAACAAAGGTTCTTATTAAAACAAATTGTGGGGAGGAAAACATTGATAGATTGAAATATAAAAAATCCAAAGGCTTTAACAAAAGATATTGCAGACAGAATTAAAAGACAAGCTACCCATGTGAGAAAAAATATTGGTAATATACATAACCAGGAAAGTAATCATATCTATAATTCAGAGAACCCATAAAAAAAAAAATAACAAAACCCCCAAACTGGCAAAGGACAGGAACACAAATTCACAGGAGAAACAATAGTAATAAATACATGAAATATGTTGAACCTCAATAATACTCAATGAAGTTCAAGTTAGAAATAGAATATGTCTTTTTTGCTAATCACAAGGTAAAAAATATTGACAATAACACCACAAATAGAATTTTCTATTGTAATTTCCATCTTTGTTAAAATAAAGAAACTTTTAAAATCTCTTTATGACTAACTTCATTTATTCAACCAGTATTGACTGGATGCTTCTAAAGCTGATAACAGTGCTAGACGATGCAGTAGTTACTAAAACAAATGAAAAGACACCTACAAGGAAACTATAGTCTAGGAAGAGAGAGACAGAGACCAACATCCAAACAACCAACAAAATATAAGACAGAGTGAAGAAGCTGCCTACACAAGAGATTTGGAAGGTCAGAAAATTCCCAGTGGGAGATGTCCTCAAGAAAGGTTGGCATTTGAGAAGAACCTGTAATATTGAGATGAAATAATATAGGCAGAAGGAGGAGGGAGAATATTCAGTCAGCATTTTTTAAAAAAAAGAATAAGAAAGAGAAAAGCGAAATCACAGAAGGAAGGTCACATGGAAGTCTATGAACATTGAGACTGGTGTGAACACGGCAGCAAAGTGACTAGCGATGAGACTGTCAGGTAGAAAATGGCCTATTCAGATAAAGTTGAAGAAGAGCCAAAATTTTACTAGCATCATTTAAGAACAGATGCTTAGGTAATCACATGGAATAGACTTGGGGTTGCCAAGGTGGCAGGGAGGGAAAGGGATAGACTGGGAGTTTGAGGTTGGTAGATGCAAACTATCACATTTAGAATGGATAAACAAGGTCTTGCTATATAGCACAGGGAACTATACCCAGTACCCTGTGATAAACCATAGTGGGAAAAAAATGTTTTTTAAAAAATGACTTATATATGTATATAACTCAGTCACTTTGCTGTGCAGCAGAGATTGACACAACACTGTAAATCAACTAAACGTCAATAAAATAAATCTTTTTATAAAATAAATTTTTAAAAAATCATTTTTGAAAAAGACCATGTCTTAATCTCTGAAATGGTAAATCAACTACACTTTTTTTTTAAAAAAAGAACAGGTACATAGGGATTAAAACTATAACAGAAACAAGAAATGGTTTCCACAAGAGGCACGAAAGAATTGGAGTAGAGATAGCTTCCCATAACTGGGAGATGTTTCCTTTGTTGGCCCCAAATGGTGGTCACACAGGTTTGCGCTTTACAGTTATGGGTTAAAATATTCACTGATGAATGCTATAGTTCACAATTAAAAGCATAATTTTAACACTTTTTAAAAATACAGATTTGGATCTCCTTTCTGTCCTAAATTATTTGTTAAGATTTGTTTTTAGGTATTTACACGAAATAGTTCGTAACAAGTGGAAATCAGCCCTTCTACCTTTATGAGAATTTCAGTATGAAACTGGTGAACACAATTCAATTTTATGGGTCTCAACACTAAAGGAAGGAAAAAGCGGAAGAAAGATGAGCTCAGAATTCACCCAGCACCAGATCATGAACAGGCTGCAAGTGGACACACTCTCAGAAGTGATGCAGAACTCGGAAGGGAGTTATGGGAATTCTACAGCCTCATCAAACTTTTGGAGGCAAGACTTGCCACATTTATAAAAAATCATAGCATCTGATACTGAAACTGGATTTCTTTCCAAAAAGTTGTCCTTCATAAATTCCTGCTCAAAAAGAATCAGAGGCCAGAGCTCTTTTTATCCCTCCTTTTTCTGAGGGAGAAAAGGAGATTCTTAAGAGATGTCTCTCTTGGTTTGGGATTTCCACAAAGAAGGAAACAGAGGGCTGTCTGAAATATCCAACTGTCTGAGCTATGCTGAACTGGAGGTTAACTTAAGAATCCAGCTGTTTGGGACCTGGGGTGGCAGGGTGGAGTGGTAGGGAGAGGGGGAGTCAATCTGCCAGGTGGAGATAGTAAACTAAGACTCCTCCCTTGAGCCAGCGGTTCCCTGTGAACTCGAAGTCTGCTAGGCAGCAAAATCCGTCCAGAAAAGACACACCTCTCAGGCTTTCTAAGATGAAGGGAAGATACAAACAATTGAGCATCTCAAAGGTATTCCAGTTTGTACCCCAACTCCTCACTCCTTTGAAAGTTCTAATAAAGAACTGGGTGACTAGGAGAAGGGAGAACTCCGAGGAAAGGACAAACAGCAGGGGTCGGCAGGAAGACTGGAATGTAGAAGCTGAAGTTGACTTATAGGAACACGTGCTTAAAGCCTGGTGTGTTCATGTCATTACTTCCCAACTGCCTGTGTCTCTGCCTCTCCCAAATTTCTACCGTTCTCTCATCAGGAAGATCCACAGGACTATAAAAAGAACTTTAGGGGATAACCACATAGGAATTGCTGGATACAGGAAGGATGCATTTCACGACAGCCCTTCGGAGTTGCTTTTCCTGTTGGCTCTGCTTCCCACTTAAAGGGACCAAAAGAAAAGTGAGTCAGGAAGAGGGCACCCCTGGCAAGCTCATGGACAGTAGTATCCAATGCAGCTCACGGAATGGGGCTTAAAGAGCATTAAGGCCTAGTGCCCCTTTTTTCCTGCTCCAGTGGCCTCTCTCACAATAACTAAGGGGGCCAAGATTCCCCCCAAATTGAATTCAAGGTAAATCAAAGGGCAAGTAGGCAGCAGTAACTGGGAGACCAAACCAAGCTCAGGGGAAAAAACCCATAAAATGTGAACGTGGCTTACCACAGTGACAGGCAGAATTTTTAAAGTCTGAATTCTACTCGGGGGAAAAAAACACTTCTGGAACATATTTAAGCCAAGCATCCTATAGAATCGTACCTCCTTTAGTCTCACAAGGCATGTAGGAAGTGACTTCTCACCCAAATTTTAGATGGCAGTTCTCATACATGAACGTGCATGAGAATCCCCTGTAGGGTTTGTTAAAACACACATTGCAAGGTCCCAGGCTTGAGTTTCTGACTCAGGCAGTCTAGGGTTGGTCCCAGGAACCTGTATTTCTAGCAAGTCCGCAGGTGAAGCTGTTCATTAAGGATATTTCTCACTGACAAAAATACTGTGCATAGGAATGAGCAGTAGTTTAAGCAGTGACTTAAGTAGAACTACAAGCAAATAGTGTCTTCCTAAATTTTAGTATATACAAAGGTGGTTACATTGGCTGAAGCCACTGATTTCATGAAGAGCAAAGGATTTCAATTTCAACAAAGACCTAGCCCTCTGAGATAAACTGTCTGTCCTGCATTGCAAATACACTAAATGAAAGTTGGCGTTGTACCTTCCTGAAGTCAGAAGTTTGCTATCAACTTCCAACCGGAAGTGCCAATCTTTTGGGTAAATGGTTTTTGATAAAGTCACATCTGGTATCAAAGGCTCTGGAAAGTGTGTACAAATGAGAATCACTGAGCTGCTGTTTACTTTGTCTGATGGGATAATGATAGGAGTGAAGTGCCCATGTCAGCACCACAGAGCCAAAAACAACTTAGATAAATAGGGGAGTTTTGCCTGATTAATTGATTTCATTTCCTCAAACTGATTGCCTGTTTTCCTGTCACTTAGAGCTGCATCACCAAGTACATTGTTGCAGGTATTAAATTGCTACTTTGCTTTTCTACAGGTAGAGCTTGCATTTGATGACCACATTGTCCAACTTACAATATACCAGTAATATCCTGACAGCTTCCACTTATGGAACTGTACTACTATCTTTATCAAGACATCTGAGTTGCATTTTCATGATTCCAAGTATAGCTTGTTTGTTTCTTCTCTTTATCTGAAGTGACTTTGAGAATGTTGGAAGTTCTGGTGGAAGTTATGAGAAAAAGTAACAGAATCCGAACTGAAGTTTTAATTGACAATATGGAATTCCAACTTTAGGAGTCCCTCTGGGTGATGTGAGTTTGAATAATTTTCTAAAAATATATTTCTATATTGTTGGAATGCTTAACAAAAGGCATGTGGGGTTTTTTTTCCCCCAAAGGAGACACAGATACAAACTTTGATCATAAAACTTTGAGTACTTCCTCTAAGAATTGCCCTTCCTTTTGTAATCCTCCAAACTCTAGAACTTTTCTGTTATTTCTTTGCTTAAGAACCTGGAAGTAGCCATGACTGTGACCTTACTTTTAAATCCTTTATGCTAACACACCATCTGGTGAGATTATTAGAATTGCATAACCCAAGATGTCAGGTGAAGGGAGGGAAGAGTGTCCATGTTCACAAAGATGAAAATACCTCTGTAAACATGACTTTGGTCGAGTGCACCTCCTTTTTCTTTGAAATCTGCTTTTTTAAATATATAAAGTTCTTGTACATAGGAGATGCTGAAGCATCAGTTTTAGCCTAAATATTCCTGGGTAAGCTCCTGCTTATGGGGAATTAGGGTTATAAGGGAGAGGATATAAAATGTGATACCTATTTGCTCTGGGAATATAGATGGAGCAAAACCATTAAAGGCAGAGAGAATGGAGGAAGCACAAGGAAAATTTAGCCATCTTTAGCATTCACTTTGGTGGTGGTAACAGCATTGGTTTTGTAGCTCTGAGAGTTATAGCATGTGCGATATAAGAGAGCAAATGTGTACTTCTGAAATGTTCCAATCTATCATCTTCTGTACCCTTGAGAACAAGGATTCTCTATGTGGAAGAGAAGAGATGACAGAGATAATATGAAGGAAGTTAAGAAAAAAACCCATAGTCATGCATTTCTCCAAAGAAGGCATACAGATGGCCAAGAGGCACATGAAAAGATGCTCAACATTGCTAATTATTAGACAAATGCAAATCAAAACTACAATGAAATATCACCTCACACCAGTCAAAATGGCTACATCAAAAATCCACAAACAATGAATGCTGGAAAGGGTGTGAAGAGAAGGGAACCCTTTCTACACTTTGGAGGGAATGTAAATTGGTATAGCCACTATGGAGGACAGCGTGGAGGTTCCTTCAAAAGCTAAAAACAGAGCTATCATATGATCCTGAAATTCCACTACTGGGCATATATCTAGAGAAAAATGTGGTCTGAAAGGATACACTGCAACACTGTTTACAACAGCCAAGACATGGAAGCAACCTTTTAAACATCAACCAACAGAGGAATGGATGAAGAAGATGTGGTACACAAATATAATGGAATATTACTCAACCATTAAAAAGAATAAAATAATGCTATTACAGCGACATGCATGGACCTAGAGATTGTAATACTGAGTGAAGTCAGAGAAAGAGAAATTTCATATGATATCACTTATATGTATAATATTGGAGAAGGCAGGGCACCCCACTCCAGCACTCTTGCCTGGAAAATCTCATGGATGGAGGAGCCTGGTAGGCTGCAGTCCATGCGGTTGCGAAGAGTCGGACACGACTGAGTGTCTTCACTTTCACTTTTCACTTTCATGCATTGGAGAAGGAAATGGCACCCCACTCCAGTGTTCTTGTCTGGAGAATCCCAGGGATGGGGGAGCCTGGTGGGCTGCCATCTATGGGGTCGCACAGAGTCGGACACGACTGAAGAAATGATACTTATTTATAAAACAGAAACAGACTCACAGACTTTGGGAAGGAACTTACAGTTACCAGGGGGCAAGAGTGGAAACAAGGGATAGTTAGGGAGTTTGGGATCAACATGTGTACACTGCTATATTTAAAATGGATAACCAAGAAGGACCTTCTGTGTAGCACAGGGAATGCTGCTCAATATTCTATAACAAAGTAAATGAGAAAAGAATTTGAAAAAGAATAGGTACATGTATATGTATAATTGAATCACTTTGCTATCCATCTGAAACTGTCACAACATTGTTAATCAATAACAAATATAAATATAAAATAATATAAAATTAAAAGGTTTTTTTTTTAATCCCACAGTCATGCATTTGAAATAAAAGAATTAGCATGAACTCAGGGTATTTTCATTTAGCTGCTTAATTCTGCTGAGGAGATCTAGAAATCATGACAAACCTGATAGCAATAAACACCCCTAACACCTAGACTATGGCCTTGAAACACACCATTTTCTGTTCAAAGAAACCAGGGCTTCTTAAAGAAATGGATGATTCCAGGGACAGTATAGAAAATGCACTGGACCAGCCTGGAACATCTTGCCATGTCAGAATATTAAGGAAGCTATCAAAGCTATCAGAGTTTAACAGAACTGTGTTTCTAAGGATGAGGCAAAAGTCAGACACGAGAGAATCTACATGGTAATAAAACATATAATGGTAATAAAAATATTCAAATATGTAAGTCATCAGTAAATCCATTATGAAATTTTACTAAAAGGAAAAAAGTCACCTCTGGAGCATGATAGAGAACAAACTCTTTTTGAAAAGTAATCAATTGAACCAAATATTTTCCTGCTTTTTCTATATAGACAGAATCACTAGGTAACCAACAAATTGATGAGAAGAATTTTCTCTCTATGAAAGTAGCTACCCAGATAACACATAAAAGAATAATATATTTAGAATGTTACCATTTTACACTCTCCAGTAAATTAATGCAAGTAGCACTGAAGGCTAATAATAACATAGAAAGAGAAATGACCAGACATTATGTGCTTCCCAATGCAAAAACACACTTCCACCAATGAAATTATCTTGGAAAAAAAGAAATCTGAATAGGATCAAGTCTCAAAATTCAGTGGACAGAAGAAAGTGACAAGTTACATTACAAGGATGCAATCACCAAAATCCAGTCTATGGGAAAGTTTAGAAAACAAATAATTCAATTTCTTCAAACTATTATACAAAAGGAAAAAGGGAGGTGGGGGAAACCTGTAGACTAAGATTTCAAAGACATTTATTTTTTAGAAGCAAAGCTAAATTATTGCATTTAAGGATGCACATTTGGGGGTTAAAACTTCCTTGGGGGTTAAAGACTTCCTTGGGGGGTCCAGTGTTTGGGACACTGTGCTCCTAAAGGAGGAGACATGGATACAATCCCTGGTTGGGGAACAAAGATCCTGCATGCTGCTCCGTTTGGCCAAATAAAATTTTAAAATAAAAAAAAAACTGTAAAGAAAAGCAAGGAAGAGCTGTGATTGCACAGGGCACAAAGGTGCTGCCAAAATAGATGGCCAAGGTCTATTTCTTGACCTGGGCAATGATTGCAAGGTTATTTGTTTTATAATTTATGAAGTTATATTTTATGTGGGTTTTCTGCTCCTGTTTTATTTTTTAAAAAAAAGTAGTGGAAGAAAGAGATATATGTGACCAATGGGGTTCATATCATTTGTCAGAGAAAAAGTCTTCTAGTAAAAAAAAGACAGTCAACATAATAGAAAAATTAGTAAAAGACATGAAGAAGCACTTCACAGAAAGAGAAAATCCAAATAGCCAATAAGCAAAAGTGCCAAAGCAAAATACAAATTACAACAATTAGATACTGCTGCATGCCCACCAGAATATATTTTAAGTGCTGGCAGAGATGTACAGGGACTCTGAAATTGCTGATGGGAATGTAAATTGGTACAACCGCTTTGAAAATAGTTTGGAATTATTTGATAAGTTTGAGGATACACATCCAGTGAGGGCTGCTAAATGTTTAACAGTCAGCTCTTTGGAAGGAAAACTCTGATTTGTACTGTCTGATGATTTCTATGTGTGTAAAAACTAGTGATGAGTCTTTTTGAGAAATATAATTAATTGCTGCTGAAGCTAAGTCACTTCAGTCGTGTCCGACTCTGTGCGACCCCATAGATGGCAGCCCACCAGGCTCCCCCTTCCCTGGGATTCTCCAGGCAAGAACACTGGAGTGGGTTGCCATTTCCTTCTCCAGTGTATGAAAGTGAAAAGCAAAAGTGAAGTCCCTCAGTCGTGTCCGACTCTTCGCAACCGCATGGACTGCAACCTACCAGGCTTCTCCATCCGTGGGATTTTCCAGGCAAAAGAATACTGGAGTGGGGTGCCATTGCCTTCACCGATAATTAATTGCAAGTTCATATGATTAAAATTCTCTTTAACTTTTGGCCACACCCCATGGCATGTAGGACCTTAGTTTCTCAACTAGGAATCAAATCTACGTCCCCTACTTTGAAAGGCAGAGTCTTAACCACTGGACCACCAAGATAGTTTCATTTCTAAATATTTTTCTGTATGTGTGCTGCATTTCCCAATTTTTTTAAAAGTTCAAGTGAGTATAAAATTGTCTCAAAGCCTAACTTTGAAGGTACAGCAAAGTTAGTCTCTGAAAGGCATCCTTGAGAGATTCAGAAGGCCTAGCAGAGAGCAAGAATCCACAACCTGGCCACGGAGCAAGCCTGATTCTCTCCAGATTATTTCCCTATCGTGAAACTGGGCCTGTCACCACCTACTGACCCACTTTATGGCATGACCATAAAGATAAAATGTTACTGTTGGTTTAAGCCCTAGGAAGCACTAGAGAAATACATTCAAGGGAGTCTTTGTGGTTCAGTGATAAATTTACTGGGCAATGCAGGTGTGAAGCTCTGCCCTGCTCAAACCCACTGAGAGGACACATCTCTGAGCCTCAGTGCCTGATCAAGGACCCTGAGTGGCAACTAGCCCTTCCTTGAGGGCTGATAGGGGGATCTTAAATGCCAAGTCCCATATAGTTCTGTTCAGTCACTCAGTTGTGTCCAGCTCTCTGTGACTGCAGCACATCAGGCCTCCCTGTCCATCACCAGCTCCCAGAGTTTGCTCAAATTCATGTCCATCAGATCAGCGATGCCATTCAACCATCTTATCCTCTGTCATCCCCTTCTCCTACCAATTTCAATCTTTCCCAGCATCTGGGTCTTTTCTAATGAGTGAGTTCTTCACATCAGGTGGCCAAAGTATCGGAGCTTCAGCTTCAACATCAGTCCTTCCAATGAACACTCAGGACTGATCTCCTTTAGGATGGACTAGTTGGATCTTCTTGCAGTCCAAGGGACTCTCAAGAGTCTTCTCCAACACCACAGTTCAAAAGCTTCAATTCTTCAGTGTTCAGCTTTCTTCATAGTCCATCTCTCACATCCATACAAGACTACCGGAAAAACCATAGCTTTGATTAGATGGACCTTTGTTGGCAAAGTAATGTCTCTGCTTTTTAATATGTTGTCTAGATTAATCATAGCTTTCCTTCCAAGGAGAAAGTGTCTTTTAATTTCATGGCTGCAATCACCATCTGCAATGATTTTGGAGCCCAAGAAAATAGTCAGCTACTGTTTCCATTGTTTCCCCATCAATCTGCCATGAAGTGATGGGACCAGGTGCCATTATCTTCGTTTTTTGAATGTTGAGTTTTAAGCCAACTTTTCCACTCTCCTCTTTCACTATCATCAAGAGGCTCTTTAGCTCTTCTTTGCTTTATGCCATAAGGGTGGTGTCATCTGCATAAATGAGGTTATTGATATTTCCCCCAGCAATCTTGATTCCAGGTTGTGCTTAATCCAGCCTGGCATTTTGCATAATGTACTCTCCCTGGTGGATAAGGCAATGGCACCCCATTCAAGTACTCTTGCCTGGAAAGTCCCATGGATAGAGGAGCCTGGTAGGCTGTAGTCCATGGGATCGCTGAGAGTCAGACATGACTGAGCGACTTCACTTTCACTTTTTACTTTCATACATTGGAGAAGGAAATGGCAACCCACTCCAGTGTTCTTGCCTATTGAATCCCAGGGACAGGGGAGCCTAGTGGGCTGCCGTCTATGGGGTCGCACAGAGTTGGACACGACTGAAGTGACTTAGCAGCAACAGCAGCAGAAATTCTCCCTGGTGGCTCAGACAGTAAAGGTCTTCCTGCAATGTGGGAGATCTGGGTTCGATCCCTGGGTCAGAAAGATCCCCTGGAGAAGGAAATGGCAACCCCCTCCAGTACTCTTGCCTGGAAAATTCCATGGACTGAGGAGCCTGGTAGGCTACAGTCAATGGGATCACAAAGAATCGGACACGACTAAGCAACTTCACTTTCACTTTTCACTCTGCATATAAGTTAAATAAGCAGAGTGGCACTATATAGCCTTGATGTATTCTCTTTTCCCAATTTGAAATCAGTCCATTGTTTCATGTCCAGTTCTAACTGTTGCTTCTTGACCTACATACAGATTTCTCAGGCAGCAGGTAAGGTGGTCTGGTAATTCCCATCTCTTGAAGAGTTTTCCACAGCTTATCGTGATCCACACAATCAAAGGCTTTGGTGTAGTCAATAAAGCAGAAGTAGATGTTTTTCTGGAACTCTCTTGCACTATTAGGAAATTCTCACACTGTTAAGAAAGTTCTAGGACCCACAACAGATTTCCCAAGCTAGGGATCCGGCAAAGGGACTTAGAACTCCCAGGGAATTTGACTTTGGAAGCCAGTAGGATTTGATTGCAGAACTTACACAGGACTTGGGAAACAAACTTTTGGAGGGCACAAAACCTTGTGTGCACCAGGAACCAGGAGAAAGGAGCAAGTGTCCCCACAAGAGACTGAGCTAGACTTGTCTGTGAGTGTCCAGGAGTCTCTGGTGGAGGTGTGGGTCGACAGTGGCCACACTGTCAGGGGCAAGGTCAGGGGCACTGAATACAACAGTGCAAGCATAAGTCGTTTTGAAAGAGCTCACAATTACCAGCATTATCCCTACAATAAATCTGGCCTCAGGGAATACAGCCCTGCCCATCAACAGAAAACTGGATTAAAGATTTACTGAGCATGCCCCACCCATCAGGACAAGACCCAGATTCTGGCACAGTCTCTCCCATCAGGAAGCTTCCACAGGCCTCTTATCCTTATCCATCAGAGGGCAGAAAAAATGAAAACCACAGTCACAGAAAACTAACCACACTGATCACATGGATCACATTCTTGTCTAACTCAATGAAACTAAGAGCCATGCCATGTAGGGCCACCCAAGATGGACAGATCATGGTGGAGATTTCTGACAAAACATGGTCCACTGGAGAAGGGAATAGCATACCACTTCAGTATTTTTGTCTTGAGAGCCCCATGAACCTCAAATCATGATTCTTTATTCTCTTCAGTTTGTTCTTAGTTGCAGCACACAGGATCTAGTTCCTCAACTAGGGATCGAATCTCAGCTCCTGCATTGGGAGCATGGCATCTTAGCCACTGCATCACCAGGAAAGTCCCCAAATTGTGCTTCCCTGGTGGCTCAGCTGGTAAAGAATCCACCTGCAGTGTGGGAGACCTGGGTTCGATCCCTGGGTTGGGAAGATCCCCTGGTAAAGGGAATGGCTACCCACTCCAGTATTCTGGCCTGGAGAATTCCATGGACTATATAGTTCGTGGGGTCGAAAAGAGTCGGACACAATTGAGCGACTTTCACTTTTTTTCAACAAACATATGACCTGTATGTTGAGTAAGCATTTAGTTGTGGAATCACAACTAAATTTTACTTTTGTCTTCCTCTATCTCTTCACTTTCTACAGTGAGTAATAAATAATATTCTTCTGAGCCTGGATGAAGACATGGGCAGGATGAGAATTTTCTGATCAATCACAGAGAGTCCTCCATTGCCTTTAGCCATAGATAGCCTCAGTATCAGAAATTCAAGTGTCTAGCCCCATGCAGTGATCTTGGTTGAAAACTGATTGTCGGTTGGCTTGGCAGTGTCTCCCCTCTCATCTGACTCCTGCTCCCACAGGGAAGTCCCCAATGGAAATAAGGGTCTCTTTTCTTCTTGCCCCTCTTTTCCAGCTCACTGCTTTTCCTGTCCCTTACTTTGTTGTCCTTTCTTACTGGTTGTCTCAGAGAGAAGCAGTAGTCAAAGTTTTCTCTCATGGGCTCACAGAGACTCCTCTCATCCCTTAACCTGAGCAGGTGCATCCATTTTCCAGGTGGTCCTTGAAACTCTTAGCCTCTGGGCACTCAGCCTCCTCCTCCTAATGACATCCCATCCCATGAGCTTACCCGACTGGACATGACCTAGACTCCTTCATGTCAGGTCTCCCCTGTATGGTCTACCTTGGGTGCATGGTGGACACTGTCCAGTCTCCTGCCCAGATGAGTCCAAGAGTGCAGCCCCATCCCCAACTGGCCAGCCTGCTGGCTCCACAAACAAGGCAGAGCCAACTCTTGCCCACTCTGCATTTTCTGGGGTAGCAGGGTATCAGGCTTGATTTGTAGTTCACTTTAGGTTTCTGAGGCTTGGGTCAGGTCCCAGTTCTGGGGTTCCCAACTAGATGGAAACCAGATCAAACTCTCCAAGTGGTTTCCTGGAAGCCACCCTTGCTAGGCTTTTGTCAGAAAACATCTGCTTCTGACAAAGGGAAAGGATTGAGCATAGTGGCAGCTCTCTCCCTTGTATATCCATGGATCTACCATGAATGTTAACCGACTGTTACTTCTAAGGATAGACTCATGACCAGGCATAATGCTGGGTGCTGGGAGAAGAGATGAATAAGATACTGTCTTGGTTTTTCAAAGGGGAATTATTCTTCCTCAGGGTCTTTTAAACTTGCCAACTGCTTTTCTAGTGTTTCACTCTGACACAAAGGCTATGGAGAGGGTCCTCTGGTTGGCTGCCTCCTTCCTTCATGCTCAGCCCTTCCCAATCAGCCTTCCTGAGCCTCGACTCTGACAGTCCCAAGATTCTCTCAACTGCTCAAAAAGAAGACTTCAGGCTCCATGCATCCAACAAACGTGTACTCTGGGTCAGGCACTGTTCTCAGAAAAAGGGATACATCAAGACATAGAGAAAGACTCTGCTTCAGCTGGGGGTTGGGGCAGACTCACAAGGAACAAGCACACCCTATGGCACATGGTGGAAGCACCAGGAGGAAAATGAGATTGTTGCAGGAAGGGGGACCCCTTCCAGGGCGCGAAAGTGGGCTGTTGTCTTTTACTCGGAAATGAATTGTCTGAGAAGACACATGTGCTGACAAAGCAAGAGATTTTATTGAGAAAGGGTGCCCAGGTGGAGAGCAGTAGGGTAAGGGAACCCAGGAGAACTGCTCTGCCGTGTGACTTGCAGTCTCAGGGTTTTATGGTGATGGGATTGGTTTCCAGATTGTCTTTAGCCAATCATTTGACTCAGAGTCCTTCCTGGTGGTGCATGCCTTGTTCAGACAAGATGAATGCCAGCAAGAAGGATTCTGGGAGGTAGGTCGGATATGTGGTGTCTCCTTTTGACCTTTCCCAAACTCTTCTGGTTGGTGGTGGCTTATTAGTTCTGTGTTCCTTACCAGGACCTCCTGTCGTAAAACAACTCATGCAAATGGTTACTATGGTGCCTGGCCAGGGTGGGTGGTTTCAGTCAGTGTGCTTCCCCTAAGAAGACCAGGAAAATGCAGTGGAGGATCATCCCATCTTCCAGTGGTGTCCATGTTAAAGCTCCCTGGGCCCTGAGATCTTGCAAAACAAGGAACGTTAAGGAACGGGAACGCCCCTCCAGCCCCTCCCCCCACCCGCTGTCCTTTGAGTTCTAGACAACTGCTACTACAAAGAGCAACCTTTTCTCCTGTAACTCAAATAAGGCTCCGGGGTGCCTCTTATCTACCCTCAAATTTCCCTTTCTTTGTCTTGTAAATGATTAGCTGAAGCTTGTCCCCACTGATCAACTGGAACAAAATGCTTGTTTATCAGACTTTGGTTAAGCTTCTCTCCTCCCTCCAGGCTCCTGAACTTTGGCCTACCTTCAGATCTCCCTGAGCCAGCCTACCACATCCCACCTCCAGAAAACAGGCTGGCCTCAGGGTCACACATCGTCTGATCTACTATCCAATCAAGCCACCCTGTCATCCCACTACTCAAAACCTAGTTCCTTCTAGCTTTATTTACTCTTCTCTATAAATAAACTCTCTAAATCAACCCATTGACACCAACTAGATCAGTTATGTGTTTATGTGTATAGGTGAAGATGTACTTTCCCAGTTTGTGAACTACACAGTACTTTATTCTACACAAAGGTTAAAGTGAGATGGTGGCCTACAAAGACAGTTTCCAGTTTTAAAATTTAAGTTATATTAATGAAACTAAAAGTTCAAAATAGACCTATAGACACAGAAAACAAACTTATGGTTACCAAAGGGGAAAGAGAGGAGGGGTAAATTAGGAGTTTGAGATAAACATATACACACTAATATATATAATCTAGATAATCAACAATGTCATAAAACACAGCACAGGGAACTATACTCAATATTTTGTAATAATATATAATGGAAAAGAACCTGAAAAAGAATATAGATATAGCTAAATACATAACTAAATCACTTTGCTCACCTAAAACACAATATTGTAAATCAACTATACTTCAATAAAAAATATAGTAAACTATAATTAAAATAAATAAAATTAAAAGTTCATTTTCTCAGTTGTACACCTTACCTTTCAACTGTTGAAGAGTTACATGTAGCCAGAAGTACATTTTTGAGACAAGAGCATTTTTTAGAAAAACTGCATTTTATTCCTTTAAATATTGAATGAGAGGTAATTTAGATTGAAATATTTAAATATACTGCATAGCATCTGCCCATATTAAGCATTTTTGGTGATTCAGACAATTCATCTTTGAACTGTGTATATAAATCATGGTACTGTGCATATACATTGTACATACTGTGGTTTCCTCTTCCATTTATGGTCACTGTGTTTTGGCATTCATCTGCTTTTAGTATTATTTTATCATCTGTGAAAAGGAGATGTCAGCTAAAAAAGATGCACAACTTGAGAGCTGCAAGTTAAGTTTTATTTGGGGCAAAATGAGAACTGCAGCTCGAAAGGCAGCATCTCAGATAGCTCTGACAGACTACTCCACAGTGGCAGTAGGCAAAGGTCAATATATAAGGTTTTGGTGAAGGAGGAATTCAATACCATTAAGCACTCATTTTACAAAACGTTTTTTGTTACTCATGAGGATCTGATGTCACCATGAAGGGACTTACTGCTTCTGGAGATATGAGGAGATACAAGGATTGACATCATAAAATTTGTTCCTAAAAACATCCAAATATGTAAAGACCTGTCCCACCAAGACTCCCTGGAGCATAGAGTGCTCATTCCACCCTGAACTCCCTCAGGAGTTGTTGAAGGTCAACAGTTATAGCAGCACAGGGTTCAGTCTCCACAGAGAAAGATGGCAAATGCCTTTGCTATTCAGTTGTTGGCATTGCTCTTCCTAAGTGCCAATTTGTAGTTGACAGAAATAACAATACTATTAACTATCTCATAGAGTTAGATGATGTGGTGAATATAAACCACTTAGGAGAGTACTTGACATAAAGAAAATACCCAATAAAAATTACGTATATTCAAATTACAGTATATCAACTATTAGGTTCAGTTAAGTTGCTCGGTCCTGTCCGACTCTGTGATCCCATGGACTGCAGCACACCAGGCCTCCCTGTCCATCACCAACTCCTGGTGTTTACCTAAACTCATGTCCACTGAGTCGGTGATGTCATCCAACCATCTCATCCTCTGTTGTCTGCGTCTCCTCCTGCCTTCAATCTTTCCCAGCATCAGGGTCTTTTCAAGTGAGTCAGTTCTTTGCATCACATGTCCAAAATATTGGAGTTTCAGGTTCAACATCAGTCCTTCTAATGAACACTCAGGACTAATTTCCTTTAAGGTGGACTGGTTGGATCTCCTTGCAGTCCAAGGGACTCTCAAGAGTCTTTTCCAACATAACAGTTCAAAAGCATCAATTCTTTGGCGCTCAGTCTTCTTTGTAGTCCAACTCTAACATCCATACATGTCTACTGGATAAACCACAGCCTTGACTAGATAGACCTTTGCTGGCAAAGTAACGTCTGTTTTTAATATGCTGTCTAGGTTGGTGATAACTTTCCTTACAAGGAGTAAGCGTCTTTTAATTTCATAGCTGCAATCACCATCTGCAGTGATTTTGGAGCCCAAAATAATAAAGTCAGCCACTGTTTCCCCATCTAGTTCCCATGAAGTGACGGGGCCAGATGCCATAATCTTACTTTTCTGAATGTTGAGCTTTAAGTCAACTTTTTTTTTTTTCATTTAAATTTATTTACTTATTTTTTAACTTTACAATATTGTATTGGTTTTGCCATGCACTGACATGAATCCATCATGGGTATACATGTGTTCCCCTTCCAGAACCCCCCTCACACCTCCCTCCCAATTCCATCCCTCTGGGTCGTCCCAGTGCACCAGCCCCGAGCACCCTGTATCATGCATCGAACCTGGGCTGGCGATTTGTTTCACATATGATAATTTACATGCCTCAACGCCATTCTCCCCTATCATCCCGCCCTTGCCCTCTCCCACAGAGTCCAAAAACATAAGTCAACTTTTTCACTCTCCTCTTTCACTTTCATCAAGAGCCTCTTTAATTCTTCGTCACTTTCTGCCATAAAGGTGGTGTCATCTGCATACCTGAGGTTATTGATAGTTCTCCCAGTAATCTTGATTTCAGCTTGTGCTTCATCCAGTCCAGCATTTCTCATGATTTACTCTGCATATAAGTTAAATAAGCAGGGTGACAATATACAGCCTTGATGTACTCCTTTTCCTATTTGGAACCAGTCTGTTGTTCCATGTCCAGTTCTAACTGTTGCTTCCTGACCTGCATAAAGAGTCAGGTGGTCTGCTATGCCCATCTCTTTCAGAATTTTCCACAGTTTATTGTGATCCACACAGTCAAAGGCTTTGGCATAGTCAATAAAGCAGAAATATATGTTTTTCTGGAACTTTCTTGCTTTTTCAACAATCCAGCAGATGATGGCAATTTGATCTCTGGTTCCTCTGCCTTTTCTAAATCCAGCTTGAACATCTGGAAGTCCACAGTTCATATACTGTTGAAGCCTGGCTTGGAGAATTTTGAGCATTACTTTACTAGTGTGTGAGATGAGTGCAACCGTGTGGTAGTTTGAGCATTCTTTGGCATTGCCTTTCTTTGGAGTTGGAATGAAAACTGACCTTTTCCAGCCCAGTGGCCACTGCTTGAGTTTTCTAAATTTGCTGACATATTAGCGCAGCACTTTCACAGCATCATCTTTTAGGATTTGAAATAGCTCAACTAGAATACCATTACCTCCACTAGCTTTGTTCATAGTGATGCTTCCTAAAGCCCACTTGACTTCACATTCCAGGATGTCTGGCTTTAGGTGAGTGATCATACCTTTGTGATTATCTGGACCATGAAGAACTTTTTTGTACATTTCATCTGTGTATTCCTGCCACCTGCTCCTAATATCTTCTGCTTCTGTTAGGTTCATACCATTTCTGTTGTTTATTGAGCCCATCTTTGCATGAAATATTCTCTTGGTATCTCTCATTTTCTCGGAGATCTCTAGTCTTTCCCATTCTATTGTTTTCCTCTGTTTCTTTGCATTTATCACTGAGGAAGGCTTTCTTATCTCTCCTTGCTATTCTTTGGAACTCTGCATTCAGATGAGTTTATCTTTCCTTTTCTCCTTTGCTTTTGGCTTCTTTTCTCTTCACAGCTATTTGTAAGGCCTCATCAGACAGCCATTTTGCCTTTTTGCATTTCTTTTTCTTGGGGATGGTCTTTTTTTTTTTTTATAAATCTATATAGTTTTATTAAGACAAAAAACTGACAGTGTTGATATGAAGTTTACATTTAAACAAAAGTTTTCACAAAAACCTAACACACGCCTAAAAATTACAATGGAGTTCTAGATGCAGGTCAAGACGATGTCAACAACTGATGGATCTCATGACTCAAGACAGCGTTTTGGATTTTAGTTAATTCTTAGGATTAAAAAATTTGTTTTGTTTTAAAGTGAACCACTGCCCCAGTATGAAAATTAAATCTTCTCCTGAGACCAGGGCTTTTGAAATCATTCAACTCTTGAACTTGTGCTGTCAGTGACTGAACCCTGCCACCAATGGTTTCAAAGTTCAAAAAACAGAGACTCCAAGAGTTTTCCACCCTATGAGCACCGGCCCTTGTCTTTCCCTACTTACCTACCTCCTATACCACTCTGCCCTTCCCAAGCCCTACCAGTGGCTTGGATGGAGAAGCTGATATTTGTAACTTCACAATAGGAAAAGAAAGGGTCTTCTTGTCAGTTTCATGAAGTAGCACCTCTAAGACAGAATGATATGCCTGTGTATACACTCCAATAAGACTTTTCCTCAACCAGTTTCCATCCCCCAAATGGCAGCTTTGGTAGCTTCTTAGTCCTTTGCTGGGAAGAGCATTAAGCTCAGGCAGGGAATACCTTGGCTTCTAAGTTTCAGGCATTCACAGCTTTTAAACAGTCTCTCACAGTCCTCATTTAGGTTGCCAATGACATTTTTTGAAAGGATACAATATTCTGGACACAGAACCCAATCATCATTAGTTGTTCTTTCCTTTGTTTCACCGATTCCCCAAATTTTAACAAAAAAGATCCTAACCCATCTCCCTTCTTTCCCACCCCATCCCACCCACCCCAAATAATACACCAGTAATAGCCAAAAACTACACACATGCTACGCTGTAAAAATGCAGAGTTAACACTATCGGGAAGAAGGCTGTGTGGGTTGTGGAGATGCTCTCTGAAGGTCTACAGTATCTCTTGCTATCCCACATCCCATTCTGTGTTTTGTCCTTCATAGAAGGCCCTTTGCTTTTTTTTTTAAGCAAAGTTCAGAACGGGTTGCCTTGAAACCCTGACCCTCCTTCCCCTCCACCGGGATGGGTGTGCAAACTCTACAGCGTGGGGCGGCTTTAAAGCACGTGGGCTGCTGTAGGGCACAGAAACTATACTGGCTCTTCAAAGGACATCTTCTCAAGCCACCTTTATGGCGTCAAGACAAGTAGAACTCCTTCTTTCCCCACTTGAAACCCACAGTCAGACGTGACAGGGGCTAGTATTCAAGAAAGTTAATTCTTATCATCTTTTTTGTCATCATCCTCTGAGGGGTAAGAATGCCACGTCAGCCTTTCCTCATAGAAGGATATGACAACCTGTGGGCACTTGACATTGGCTTCCTTGGCAGGCACCAGGTCAGCCTCATCAGAGTTCTTCCATTTCATTAGGAACATGAGCTCTCCACTGGAGTCTGTAGCTCCAATAATCCGCTCTGGTTCCAAACCCCGGGCAAAGCCTCGTGGCTTTTCTGACTCTTCTTTCTTCTTCTTTGGTTTGCTTTCCTCCCCCTTATCTTCTGAATCAGAATCAGCTTTGCGCTTGCCTCCCTCTGATTTATCTGTCTTGTGTGCTGTTTTCTGTGACTGCAGAAACTCAGCAATGAGGTCAGGGCAATCCAGGTTCTCTTCTGGTTCCCAAGTGTTATCCTCATCTGAGAACCCCTTCCACTTTAGGAGATACTCCACTTTGCCCTTTACCACTCGACGATCTAGAACTTTTTCCACCACATATTCTTCTTCCTCTTCTTCTAGCACCTCCTCCACTTTCTTCTTGTTTTGTTTTTTCCCCATAGTACCCGCCAGCTTTCTGGTATAAAGGATGACGCTGCTCGGGTCTTGCAGTCGTCAACCCTCCCTACGCTGGGTTCAAGCGCCCAGACTGTCCCGTCCGTCCTCTTCCCAATTTACTGTTTCCTCTCCAGCCCAATCCCCCAGCCGTCCACCCAACCCACGTAGCATTGTCTTGGTCTACTCAGGCCGAAGAGCGACCCGCAAATGCTCTTGGGGATGGTCTTGATCCCTGCTTCCTGTACAACATCACGAACTCCATTCATAGTTCATTAGGTACTCTATCAGATCTAGTCCCTCAAATCTATTTCCCACTTCCACTGTATAGTCGTAAGGGATTTGATTTAGGTCATACCTAAATGGTCTATTGGTTTTCCCTACTTTCTTCAGTTTAAGTTGAATTTGGCAATAAGGAGTTCATGATCTGAGTCACAGTCAGCTCCCAGTCTTGTTTTTGCTGACTGTATAGAGCTTCTCCATCTTTGGCTGCAAAGAATATAATCAATCTGATTTCAGTGTTGACCATCTGGTGATGTACATGTGTAGTCTTCTCTTGTGGTGTTAAAAGAGGCTGTTTGCTATAATCAGTGTGTTCTCTTAGCAAAACTCTATGAGCCTTTGCCCTGCTATACTTCAATTTTAAAAAATAAACTTAAAAGAAATCTTTTTGCCTAACTCTGGAGGCACTTGTATATATTATGGTCACAGTGTTTTCTCCCCTGCAGTTGTCTTTTTCCCCCCTGCAATAATCCTTTTGAACAGAAGTCTCCCCTTGCTAAGCCCAGATTTGTTTTTTCTTTGGCTTGGTTAGGAAGAGTCTCTACAGGAACATTTCAGCAAAGACCTGAAGGAAGTCAGGGCATGGAGCGTATATTAATAGATTCTGATGAGAAGAAACATTCTAGACAAGGGAGGAGCAAATGTAAAAGCCCCAGGAAGAGAACACACTTGGCATATTCAAGTGATAATGAGAAGACTACTGGGTTAAAGCATTACAAGGAAGAAGAAGGTGATCAAATTAGGGCAAAGGGATGCCAGAGACATCATTATATAGAGCCTGTGAAACATCAGAAGGCCTTGGGATTTTATTTTAAATAGGCTGGGTACCCAGTGGAGGGTTCAGAGACAAAGACAATTTGGATTTTACTGAATCAACTTGACTATCAGGTGATGAATAGTGGGACAAAATTAGAAATAGGGGGATGAGTAGTTTGATAAGAAAGATGGTAGCCTGACTAGTGGACATAAGTGGTGGAGATGATAAGAAATGAGGAGATTTGGGATGTTTATAAAGAAAGCAGGCCAAGTTCACTGATGATTGAATGGGGGCAGAGATGTAGGCTAGTGAGAGAGAGAATTCCAGAATGAATCTAAGTAACTAGAATTATAGAGTTATTGGTTACTGAGCTGAGCTGATGAAGCTATGGGAGAAATGGAGGAATCAACAGTCATACTCAGGGCATGGGAATTTAAAATGTCAATTAGATACTATCGCAGCTGGGACAGAGCCCAAGGCAAGCACCAATGTGTAAGTCACTTAGAGGGGCCAGTGGTAAGGATGAGGACAGTGAAACCAATAAACAGGTATGCTATCCACTACTACACATAAAATAGATAACAAATAAGAATCTACTGTAGAGCACAAGGAACTCTACTCAGTACTCTGTAATGACCTATATGGAAAAAGAATCTGAAACAGAGTGGTTACATGTATATGTATAATTGATTCACTTTGCTATACATCAGACACTAACACAACATTGTAAGTCAACTATACACCAACAAAAATTAATCTAAAAAAAAAGCGTGATATTTAGGTTGCTGACATGAGCAATGAGGGCTCAGATCTTCAGAGACGCCTAAGAAAATATACCAAAGGACTCCAGGATTGTTTGTCTGAAAGGCAGGAGGCAGGAGGATTTATCCACTAGCTCCCTACCCCTGCTGGTTGAGGGTTTCTCTAGGTATGCTAACAACACTGCACTGTCTAGCTGCCTACTCCCTGGATGAAGCCAGCTGTCTGTTTGGGGTACCGGAGGAATCCCTGAAGCAGGAAAGGAAAACTCTTGGTGACTGCTCTCTGCTAAATGAGTCAAAGTCTTCAGGGAATTGTTTATCCCGGCCATTTGGATCAAAGGTGTGGACAAGGGACTACAAAGCAGAACACTAGGTTGGAGATACAAAGTCATCAGTGTATATACCAACATAACACATTCTCTTGAGTGGGTAAAAAGAATAAATAGGAGGAAATTTCCCTCTCACACTTCAAACCATTTAGACAACCACCCACTCTATCCATTGGTAAACTTAAATCTTGACACCATAGGAACAGACAGGCATAGCCCCCTCCTCTCTGAGGTTTTTCCACATTGAAAGTGAAAAGGTAACTCCCTCCTCCACCAAGGATATAATAGACTATAATACTGGTGCTAATTCAGTTGGAAAATTTGAGAGGCATAAACCCAAGCTCCTTTACAGAGATGCTAGAACATGGGTATATGCACCACAGACATCCTTAGACAGGTGTGCAGCCACATGCAGAAGTAGTAGAATAAATTTGCGCTTGCTTCACTCTCTCTCTCAGACCAGAGGTGATTGTCTCCTGAAGAATGGCTACTTGGAAGTGTGGGCGACTCAGCAGCAAATGGAGGAAACACTTAGGAAATGACTGATTCGCAGCACTTTTAAATTACTTAGCTTCTTGTGCCTCACAGTAGTAAAATGAAGAGGTTAGACTGGATTATTTCTGAGGTCTTGTTCTGCTGACAAATTCCCATTGTGCTTCATTTTGAACTTATTACATTGAGTAATAGACCTCATCTGATTCAATGACACAATCAAAGGCTCTTAGGTTAAAGAGCAGAGATTTCCTGAGCCAGATAAAAGAATGGTGCCTCATCCTTGGCTGCTCGCGATGTGGTGCCCCCTAGTGAATAAAAAGTTAATCGAGTTTCAAATTGAAAGAGACACATGTAACCCATGGAGAAGGCAATGGCACCCCACTCCAGTACTCTTGCCTGGAAAATCCCATGAACAGAGGAGCCTGGTAGGCTTCAGTCCATGGGGTTGCTGCAAGTCGGACACGACTGAGTGACTTCACTTTCACTTTTCACTTTCATTCATTGGAGGAGGAAATGGCAACTCACTCCAGTATTCTTGCCTGGAGAATCCCAGGGACGGGGGAGCCTGGTGGGCTGCCATCTATGGGGTTGCACAGAATTAGGCATGACTGAAGCAACTTAGCAGCAGCAGCAGCAGCATGTACCCCAGTGTTCATCGCAGCACTGTTTACAATAGCTAGGATATGGAAGCAACCTAGATGTCCATTGGCAAATGAATGGATAAGAAAGCTATGGTACATATACACAATGGAAGATTACTCAGCTATTAAAAAGAATAAATTTGAATCAGTTCTAATGAGGTGGATGAAACTGGAGCCTATTATACAGAGTGAAATAAGTCAGAAAGAAAAACATCTATATTAACGCATATATATGGAATTTAGAAAGATGGTAACGATGACCCTATATGTGAGACAGCAAAAGAGACACAGATGTAAAGAAAAGACTTTTGGACTCTGTGGGAGAAGGTGAGGGTGGAATGATTTGAGAGAATAGCATTGAAACATGTATATTACCATATGTGAAATAGATTGCCAGGTCAGGTTCAATGCATGAGACAGGCCGCTCAGGGCCAGTGCACTGGGATGACCCTGAGGGATGGGATGGTAAGGGAAGTAGGAGGCGGGTTCAGGATGGGGGACACATGTACACCCGTGGCTAATTCATGTCAATGTATGGCAAAAACCACTACAATATTGTAAAGTAATTAGCCTCCAATTAAAATTAATTAATTAATTTAAATTTTGAAAAAAAGTTAACTGAGTTTCCTAGTGTGGACTTTAATATTGAAAGCAAAATATTTGGGACCACAGGCCAATTTTGAAATCTTTGGTTTTTGGTTTTTTTTTTCTCCCCAGAGGTATAATAGGTACATTGACTTTTTTTTTTTTTTAACATTTAAAGGGTTAGAACATGTTTCTATAGGGCCAGCTTCATGGGCACACAATCTGTATAGTTACACAGGGCCCCACATTTGGTTTATGCTCTGCTGTGTCTCAAAATCCTTAATCTTCATCAGAAGGTCTCCAAAAAGTACATTTTCACTTTGTACTGAGCCCCACAAATTGTGTAGCCAGTCCTGTGCATAAGTCATCTTCAACTTTAACTGGAGAATACAGAGAATATGACTCTGTTGTCACCTTTCCAGCATAAACCTAGGACTTGCCATGCACAAAGGACGTGGGTGAAACAGTGACCCCAAAGTTGACTTCAAGGGCTAAGCAGTAGTGTCCATCAGGATTCAAAAACAAGGGGGAAGTGTAGAAAATAAAAAGTTGGAAGGGGAACTGTTGGGGCCAGTGTGAGGAAAGCAGGAGAGATTCCTCTTGAAGCCTGTCATCCATCTTAAAGACAGGATGTGAACTGGGCCTGAACCCTGCCCAAGAGTAAGGAAACCATTGCTAGTGAAAACCAGGTCTCCTGGAGACTTCCCTCTCTACAGATGACAAACAGAGATTGTAGTTGAGGTCAGGCTGCCTCTGTTAGATTAACCATGGAAACATCCCCCCTTGATGTTTAATCATTGTTCCCCACCTTTAACCTTAATTGTTTATCTCCTAGCACCTACTTATTGTAAAACTCAATCATATACAACAAAGAGGCTGCTAACATGTAACCAGTCATGTAGTGGGGGGTATAAAACTGGGCCTCTCAGAAACATCAGGGTTCTGGTTGGGAACTGACTCTCCTTGAACCTGCTGGCATAATAAACTGTACTCCACTGTCTTAAAGGTCCTATGAGGTATGTTTTGCAACTCCAGATTCCACAAAAGAACTAGAAGAGAAGAGCCCCCCAGGTATCCACAAAAGGCTGAGTCTGTGGACCGAGATTTGGTTCAATAGGTAAGGGTAAATATTGGGTAAACATTCTACTCAATCTTCTCAACTATCAAGTATATGAGATCTGCCACCACGAAAATTGAGTTCTCTGGTAAACAACTGTGCCTGCCCTTTCCAGATACTGCAAAGCACAATAGCAGGATTATGATAATGATTTCACAGAAGAGAACAGAAGAAAACTTGTATAAACACACCTAATCTCCTCAAGTTTTCCATAAAAGCAGTTTGGTATGAGGAATTTAAAACCTGTAATAAAGATTATAATTTTTTTTATGCAGAACATTCAGTGAGCTTGATTTTGCAATTTCCTATGCTACTAAGCTCTTCCCATTTCTCTTTCATGCATTTCAACAGTTATGAGCATACGTCTTTAAATTCCTGGGCCTATAGCCGAGTTTAAGACCATCTGTTTTTATTCAGACCAAGGAAGCTGGATTCTTGAATTTTTATCTTTATTTTACTAAGATCTTGGTAGCAATGTTTATTTTGAAGGTAATAAATATTAAAATTATATAGGATTTATCTTTCAATATAGAGGTTTTTTATTTAACAGATCTTAATGTTTACAATTTGCTAGGCATTGTTCTAAGTGCTTTACAAATATTACCAAATTTCATTCTCATGAGAACTCTTTAGAACTCACCTTCTCTAGCATCTTCAACAAGGAACAATAAACCCACACAGAAATTACAGAACGAGGGAAAGTATCTTTAAGTTTCTAAGAGAGGCAAACTGCAGGAAGGTAAATATATGGGAAGACACTAGTCGAGGAAATTTTATTTGCAGATTCCTCTAGTACCACTTCTAGGCTGCAGAGAGTTGAGAGTCATCTCCAGTAAAGGAGAATTTATATCTTGCCTCCAGGCAGAAATGAGGGAGGGTAGAGAGTTTTCCCTGCATTTCCTGCTGTTTAATTGCCTTCAGCTCAAAAAAATGTTTATGTCAAAGAGACATATTTTGGGATGACAGATTCTGGTTTCCTTCAGGATGTGCTCTTATTTCATTTCACAGATAAGGAAACTGGTGCACATAGTGAACTTGGAATAAGCATGTAGCCTGAAATCCCTAAAATTACTTTTTCTAAATTCTGCTATTCTTCAACTGGTTTTCCTTTTACTGGGGATATTTCCAAGCAGGAAAAAAAAAATTTCTAGGTCCTTTACACCTCCTTTACCTAAGTTCTATTTTCTAGAAGCTCCTAAGGATATTTCACTCACCCAAAATGCCACAGTACGCTACACCAAACCTACTATTTTTTAATGCGTAATATACATAGTGTTCAAAATCATCAATCTCCTCTTTTAACATACAAAGATTAAACAAACAAACAAGCAAAGATTAAAAGAAGGTACCTGGAAAAGAATCTAAACAAGAGTGGATACATGCCAATGTATAGCTGATTCACTTTGTTATACAGCAGATACACAACACTGTAAATCAACTATACTCCAATAAAAATTAATTTTAAAACCAGAAAGTACCTGCCCTGAGGAGAACATACAGTAAGTCCCCTACATATGAACGAGTTCCATTCTGAGAGCATATTCATAAGCCTAGTTTGTTTATAAGTCCAACAAAGTTAGCCTAGGTACCCAACTAACACAATCAGCTACATAGTACTGTGTGTAGCCGATTAGCACATAGCACTCTATAGGTTTATAATACTTTTCACACAAATAATACATAAAAAACAAACACAAAAAAATAGTGCTGTACTATAAAGTACACAAAAGCACAACCACCTGTAGAGAATGCACACACGTGACAATTTACACAAGACATGTGAACTTATGTACATAAATGGATGGACAAACATGCAGTCTTATCTTTCAAAGTTCACAATCTGAAGGTTTGTATGTAGGGGACTTACTGTACAAGTAAACAGTTGAAAATGATGTGTTGACAGGCAGGAACATCTCACTCCTCCAAGTATAAGGAGAAAAGTAGCTGGGAAGCATCCTTGAGGGGTGATCCTTACTGAATCTTAAAGGGAAATTTGTACTTCATCAAGCAGACAAGCAAAAGAATTTCCAGGACCAGCACATATTGAACCAGCACAGGTATTGAACAACTCTTCTCAGGAATTAATGAAGCTCAGGTTCTTTGTGTCTCAGCACAGAAGGAATTCACTGAGGGACAAAGTGGTAAGTAAAAAGTGGGTTTATTAGTATAGAATGCTTGTGAAGGATATAAGAGGGCAGGCAAGACAGCTATTCCCTGAGAACTAAGAGGGCTTCATTTTTGTAGTCAATGGAAAAGTGGGGAGAAGGAGACCACCTTCCTCATTTTTTGAGTAGAGAGTAGGCTTATATCATTAGCTCCTCCTTCATGGCAGGTTATTGACCCTATATGATTAAACCAGGAATGTCATAGTGCTATTCAAATCAGCAGAGAAGTGGTAACATACACTATCTTAAATCATCTCAGATTTCAGTTTGAAGGTCTTCTATTTTGGAATGTCATCTTTGCCCTACATCCTGTAGTTGGCATGCAGAGGTCCTTGTCCTAAGGATCATTATCTTTCTGACCTCGGCCAGCATGAGGCATGCAGGTCTCATTTTTTCACCTAATGACCTGGAGCATATCTTGTGCTTTACTACATGGGTACATTGTTAAGCAGGCCTGCTTTGTTTCGTGACGTTCTGATACCTTTCTTGAGCAATCATTAATGTACAATGGTCTCCCAAAGTTAATTCTCTATACAAAATCCCCTAGTGGGATTTCTAAAATTATCTGTGTAACTGCCCTACTCTGCTTTTATCAGCATGCTGGATCATATGGAATCTAAGGAATGTCAGTAGTAGTCCAACGTGAGGTAAATGCAGGCAAGGGTATGTGTGGTGTTAACAAACAGCCACCCTCCACCCCCCAAAAAAGATAAAATTCTTACCCAACTGAAGTTGGGTCCTTTTGCCCGCAGCACAAAAAAGCCAATTTACTATCACCAGTTGTGAAGGAAGGCACAGCAATTATCTGCAGGGCACCAAGCAAGGAGTATTGGCAGTTTTTGCTCAAAAGACCCAAACTCTGAGTCCCGCTCAGTTTCAAAATTATGACTGTCATATAGATATAAAAATGAACATGTTAAAGATTTTGTTTCTCATATCAGGCAGATTTTATAACCATCTGCTCAAAGGACAAGACCAAAGAATAGACACATTTATAGGCCAGAAATATTGAAATAAATGGAGGCAAAACCGTATTCTTTCACAGGGAGTGCAAAAGTCGATTGAACTTCAGTAGGAGAGAATTTGCGTTTCCATAGACCATCATTTTGCACTGCTACCACTCATTTACAATTTACACAGTTGTAAAATAGCTCCCACAGAATTAGGATCAGGTAATGCAGAAAGGTAACTCCTGTGCATAGATTTCCAATGAAGCACACCTTCTCCCCTGCAGTGGCAGTTAGAGACAAAAATCAAATATTCAGGGGCCATACCTGAAAGAGCAAATGACACACTGTTAGTTTCAGTCTTTGAGCAAAGGAGGTTCAAGAAAGGCCAAGGTGGGAAATGCCAAGATATCCTTTCATTGGAAAGGCATGGCCTGGTGGCAGGTGGAAGCTGACTAAAAAAGCACAAGGATGGAAGCACGAGTAACATCCAGTAGGCTGATGCAGTAGGTCAATCAGAGTCTGCAAGCTGCAGCCAAGGTGAGTGGCTGACAAACACAGTAAGTCGAGTCCAGCAGATGTCCTGAACGCAGATGTGAGGGATCAAGTCGAAAGAAGAGTATTTCTGACAGCTTCCATGTTCCTTACTCAGACAGCTGGGTAGACAGTGGCGCCTCCACCAGTACAAAAGGGCCAATTCTGTGAGGAAAAAGAAGTTCAGTTTTGCATAACCGGACGCTGAGGTGCCTACACAACGTCGGGAAGGCAGATGGAACGGGACCCCAAAAGGCCAGGGGTATAGTTAGAAGCCACTCGGTGTTTCAAAGCAACCAGGCATGAGAGGCGGCAGGTGAGAGAGGTGCCCCGAATGGTCCCAGGAGAGTCCAGCCTAGTGGAAGGTTCGACCCGACCGACGTGGAGGTTTCACGGTCGCGCAGCGAACTCCAGAGGTGACAGCCACAGAGCCTCGCGGTCTTTCGACCGGTTGAGGCTCGCCGCACTTGCCACGGCAAGGCCGCGCGGGCCCCACTTCCGCTTCCGGTCCCGGGGTCTTGGCGGCAAGCAGCGTGGGGCGGGGCCTCAGGTACCTGGCGGAAGGAGCAGCCCTTCCGCGGCTGGTGGGCTCCTGCGAGCGGGCGCGGCCTGCCTCGGCGGGCAGACCGGCAGCCCCGGGCGGATGCAGCGGCTTCCACCGTCGGGCCCCACGACGGCACCAGGGCATGAAGGCGAAGCTCGAGGCCTGAGGAAGAGAAGCCGGCGGTCAGGGCCAGGCGAGCCAGGAGGCTTCGGCCCTGAGGCGGGGGCGAGCGAGGAGAGCAGACAAAAGAGGAGGATGGTGGCCCCGGCGTCTGGGAGAGAAGAGGTGGAAAGTGACAAGTCAGGTGAGGCGTCCGGGACTGGGAAGGCCTTAGTGAGGCGAGTGGAGGGGCTGGGGGGACAAGGGGGCCTTTCGGGCCCGTCTGACAGGCCCAGTTTAGAAGCAGCGAAGGAGGCGAAGCTTCCATTGCAAGCGGGAGGGCGCCGTAAGAAAGCATTTTAGGAGTCTCTCTTTCTAGCCCTTGCACCCATTCTCTTTCACCCATGTTTTATCAGTAGCTTTTCAGTTGAATCTGCATGGGCTTTATTGATGTGCACAGTTGATCAGAAAGGGGGAAAACACAGGAATTCACTTAAAAGATATTTGTCTCGTTAGCGTGCTTTAGTCAGAAGTACTATAAAAGGAGGGCTTCTCTGGTAGCTCCCCTGGTAAAGAATGCTGCTGCAATACACGAGACCCTGGTTCCATTCCTGGGTGGGAGGATCCCCTGGAGAAGGAATAGGCTACCCACTCCAGTATTCTTGCCTGGAGAATCCCAATGGACGGAGGAGCCTAGCGGGCTACCATCCATAGGGTCACAAAGAGTTGGATACAGCTGAGCAACTAAGCATTGCACAGCAGTATAAAAGGGACTCCTACTAGTGAGCCACTTTGGCTAGTGCGGAATGATGATGCTACAGGTTATTCAGCTGCCTTAGAATTTATACAGGTTAGTATGTAGTTCCTTAATAGAAATTAGGTCTTTTGATTTTAAAAACAAACCTATTTTCCTACAGCTGTTCAGGGAAATAAAAATAGATGCCTTCACTTTTTTTTTTATTTTTAATTTGTATTGCTTTTCCCCCCTCAATATAAAATCTTCTCTGGTATGTTTTGTTGTTTTGATCAGCCAAGGAAAAAAGAAAAATTACTGAAGCCTCAAGTGATGATCCACAGCCAGGGATTGACCTGGTAAGAAAGGAATCATTAACCAGTTTGGAATCTTTCCCAACAGTGGAATGCAGTGAATTTCAAAGTATGGCTTCCTTGCAGTCTTTGGGTAAGGAAAGATTGGTAGAAGGTATTAAAAGAAGAATTCAAATTAAAAAATTTAAAAGCTTAGAAAGCCCATCTCTCCAAATGACTGAAAATAAGGCTACACAAAATAGTAAGGTTGAATTCCAAGATGAACTGTACAAGAATACTCTGAAATATTCTTGTAACAGCTTGTCACCTGGAGTAGAAAATAATTCCATTTTAAAATTACATGATTGCAGTTGTCTCTCCCATTCCAAGGATTATAATGATGAAAATAACCTTGCATATAAACCTGATGGAGGATGTATGCATGTACCAGAAAATTCCTCAAAGAAAGAAAACCCAAGGAGTCTTATAGATAAGACTGATCCAAGTAATATTCCTCACCTTTTACAAACTGAAGAAAACTTAATGCCAGTAAGTCAGTTATTGCTTGAAGAAAATGATTCATACCTAAGTAAAAGTAATGACATGCTTTCCTGCCTTCAAAGTGAAAAAAATAAACATTCAGTAGACGAGAGAAGTATTAGGAGAAAATCTAGAAAAAGGATGAAGGTGTCTGAAAAAGGAAATGGAATGATTATTGAGATGAAGTTTTCTAATATGTGTAGCAAATCTGAGCTCATGTTACAAGGAAACCAAACAGATGCTGAAGGTAAAGAAACAGAGACTTTAGAAGCTAAAAAAAGTTCTTTGAAAGTTTTGAGAAAAGTAAATAATAATACACTATCACCAATGGATCCTTTATTAAGTCTTCCAGAAACAGGGAAAAAAACAAGTCCTGAACATTATGTAAATGCTGTGTTTCAGAAAGCCCTTGAGCAACTTTCAAAAGAAGACACAAAGAATGTTTCACAGCCTTTAGGATCTACCAGCATGGATCCACCAGAAGATTATTTTAAGTCAATGAAAAACTCATTAGTGAAGTCACTTAGTGATTGCTTTCCTATTGAAAAGAGGTCTTCTAGGGAAGGCTTGAAGAATGAAGCTGAAGAATCTAAATACAGCTGTCACAGAACAATACCGATGACTGGCAAAAGAACTTGGCCTTGTTACTCATGTGCTAGAATATCTCCCCAGTGTTGGAAAAAAGCTTCCTTGCCACAAAGTTCTAGGCAAGATGATTTTCTTAAACATCAAACGAATCAAACTCACTTAACTGACTCCAAATTAATGCTACAAAGTTCTGTAACAGAAACAAACAGTGCATCTTCAAGTATGGAAAAATTGGATTCTGATTTGAATTGTTTACCTTCAGTCTCTACAGTGGAACCTACCTCATTGGTTAAAAAGGAATCTATCGTCAATGATGACAAAAAAATGAAGTCACAGGAACTAAGCAGAAGTGCATCAGAGGTAGTTTCTAATACTACTGAAGATACTCCATTGACTGATGTGACTCACAACTTAACAGGAAGTAAAAAAAAAGATAGAGGGAATTTAACAAAACTGAATTTGACAGTGGCTTCCCAGGACAGCCAAAAAGTAAGTAAGTCTACAGGCAAAACTATTCATCGAAAAGCATGCGTTGCTAAGCAGGCACTGGTTGTTCCAGACCTAGTTAAGATACTGAACACAGGACGGCTGACTAATTTTAAAATTCCTTTACTTAAGAACAAAACAGAAAAAAGAAAAGAAATTAATGCCAAGTCATCAGAGAGAGAAGTATATAGTCCCCTAGAGCTTCTTGACAATTTATCTGGAACAGAGGTAAGGCAGAGTAGGACTAAAGAAAATGCTGTCACAGTAACTTCAGGACCTCAATCTTTGAGTATACAACATAGTATAATTCCAGTGCAAGCTAGTTCTGACTCATCCTGCAGTAAGAATTCCTGTATTATTGCTCCGAGTTTTTTAAAGCAAGGTAATATTAATAAACCATCTAACCACATCTCTGCATCAGGCCATATCATTTCTAATAAGGCAGCTGGTTCTCTCACAGTTGAAAATAATACATTTTCTTGTGATCCTGGATGTATAGAGAAAAATCCCACCTTCTATTCCAATGAACAAGAACCATTCAAAGCGGTTTCCTCTGAAGTTAGTGGTAGAAATATGACTAAGAACTTTTCAGAAATTAAAATGGGGTTTCCAGATATTCTGCAAGCATATGAAGATGATGTCCTCTTAATTGATGTAATTCAAGATGACCCAGACCTCTTTGGAGTCTCCAGTGAAGGGGAACTCTCATTTCCTTCAGAGGTTCCCATGATAAGCCAGGAGCCCAATGTTGCTGAAGAGCATCAGTCGACAGACTCCAAGCACATGGAACTTCCAGAAAAAAAAGAACCAAGCGATGACTTGAGGTATGCATGTTCAAGTGTGCCTTTTGGTGCAGATTGTTGTTGCAGGTTTCAAAAGCACTTTCTGCTGTTAGGTGTCACTAATTTATTCAGTGATCATATTGACACTCCATTATTTTTTCAACCTAGTTATTTATGTAATGTAATATAGCGTATTATTGCTGAGACCTGAAAGTGTCATTATCTTGACACTTAGAATTGAAATAAACTGATGATTATATCTGAAATTATAATGGAGCAGATCAGCTATTCAGAATTTTAAATGGTGGTTTATAAAGTGGCTTTTTAAATTACTGAGATTGCTTCTTTCAAAAGTCACTTAAATTGATCTCCATGTTTTTAATCATTGTAAATATACAGATATACTATCATTTCAGTCAAGTTACTTAGTAAGTGCTTTATGTATATTTTAACCCATTTTCTGTGGCTTCCTTGTTAGATAAAAAATTTATTTTTCACTTTTCAGAGAAACCTTGGAAAAGTTATTTGAATTAAAACTTAAAAATGAATCAAAAGTTAAACTAATTTTCAGAGGGAAAAAGCTTAAGATTTTTTTTCATGGTTTTGTTTTTAGGGAGATAGTTTTAAGTGATAGCTTAGTCCCCAAAGAGGGTGAGTTTACCTGAATCAACTTTAAACAGAGCCAAGTAATAACCTTCATTTTCAGGAACCTGATCTATCTGATTGGCCGAATTTTATTTAATATTATATTTTACTAAGTTTCATAATTTTGAAGCTCTGATTTGTATTTGTATGTTAGAATACTTGAATATTGGAATATTTTGTGAACAGACTCAAAATAAGAAAACACATTCCACTAAGATTCAATGATACATAACTTAAATTTCTCTGGTATTTATAAATTTAGTGATACTACATTCTTCTTGATGTTCTTAACTGTTACAAGAACTTGTAACCTATCACCCAGTAGAGTACTTTCTATATCCCAATGGAAGAACCAAGAGCTCTATTATTTTTTAAAACCATGTAATGAGGATAGTAATCTGCCCATTTTGAGGTGGAAAAAATGAGGGTGACAAGTTGTCAGTTGACACTACTGGTAACAGAATCTGAACTTGAACTATCTTATTTTAAAATTAATGGTCAAGAACTTAACCTTTATAGCCTGACCTAGGTTTCTGAGTCTTCTCCTTGCCCTAATAGGTCCGTGACCTTTTAGGCAAATTATTTTACCTTATCTGTTAGAAGGGGAGGTACTTGCCTCAGGGTTGTAAGAATTAAATCAGTGAATGGATGGGACAGGTATTGGTTTGACACTGGGTGAATAGTGAGAGCTCAATAAAGGGTAGTTATTATAGATGCTTTTAACTCTTCCTCTACCATGCTTCCTTTGAGGAATGCAAAGAGAAATCAGAGCAAATCCAGCATTCAAAAACAAACATCTGTTAGTTAACAGGGTGTTGACAGTGAACTGCAATTGAAGGGAGAAAGAGAGAAATGTTATGAAGTGGGCATAAAATTTGGATCATGCCACTTTTTAGTAAAAACATTTAGTTTTATTTACACTTAACTTGGGGAAGGAGAGACTGAAGTGAAACTAAAGGAATTGCTGAATCAAAAATCTCTTTACCACAAGAAATTAGTTCCTAAAAGCCTCTCCCAAGCTATAAGAAAGATTATTTTAAAGCTTTTTCTCCCAATCTTGCCCGTTACATTTTTCTTAAAATTTTTTGTTTTTTCTTGTTAAGGCTTGTGCTGTTTACATTCTCATCAATAATCTGAATTGCCAAAAACTTTTCATTCTATATTTAAGTTGATTAAGTCTTTACCATCAGTTCTTTTTACTGTCCTTTAATCTTGACTATTTTGACTCATTTCTTAGTTGACTAGATTTCAGTTTTTTTCAATGGTTCTTGATTGCTGTTTCCTAAGATCTTGGGCACATAAGAATGCCTATTGTCTATGAACAAATTGGGTATGAAATTCTTAGTTTATATTTTTTCTTCTCACAACTTTATAGTTATTTGTCCCAGCTTTTTGGCTTTGAGTGTTACAGTGGAAAAGTTTGAGGCCAAACTAATTCTCCATTGCCCCTCTCTAAACTGCCTTTTTTTCTGTACTTCTTACTTTCTGTTTTAGGATTATGTATTGTATCAAATTATGTATCAGCATTTCCTGCCAAAACTGAACCACTTTGGTTTGCAGTATCAAATTTACTTCAGATAGTTATTCTATTATTATAACTTCATTTTCCTTCATGGCAGAAACACCAATGATACTTGTATTAGCTCTTCTTTTTCTTTGATTTCTGCTTTTGAAGTTTGGGTTTTTAAATAAACTTGAAAATTTCTTTAGTAGTTATTTTAGTATTTTCCTTTTTCTATGTTGGAAATACCAGTTTTACAGTTATCCACAGTGCTAGAATAAACCTTGACAGGAAAAAATGGAGGCCTAATCACCAGAGGGTCTGCTAATAGTTGTACAGAAAATTGTTAAAGAATGGTTCTAGAACTAGATGAAGCTTTAAATACAATTTCTAAAGTCATCTCTCTTCCTTTTACCAACCAGTTGCTAATTAATACATTATTTTTTCCTCACTCTGTGACACTAAGAGTTTGAAACCTATTAGAATGAATTTCTGTTTTGTTGTTGTTCAGTTTCCCAGTCCTGTCCAATTCTTTGTGACCCCATGGGCTGGAGCACACCCGGCCTCTCTGTCCCTCACCATCTCTGAAGTTTGCCCAAATTCATGTCCATTGCATCGGTGATGCCATCCAGCCATCTTATCCTCTGTCTCCCCTATCTCCTCCTGCCTTCAGTCTTTCAGAGTCTTTTCTAATGAGTCGCTCTTCGCATCAGGTGGCCAAACTATTGGAGCTTCAGCTTCAGCATCAGTCCTTCCAACGAGTATTCATGGTTGATTTCCCTGAAGATTGACTGGTTGGATCTCCTTGCTGTCCACAGGACTCTCAGGAGTCTTCTCCAGCACCATAGTTTGAAGGCATCAATTCTTCCGCACTCTTGTCTTTTTTACAGTCCAGATCTCACAACCATATATGATCACTGGGAGGATCATAGCTTCAACTGTATAGACTTTTGTTGGCAGAGTAATGTCTCTGCTTTTTAGCATACTGTCTAGATTTGTCTATAGCTTTCCTGCCAAGAAGCAAGTGTTTTCTGATTTCATGGCTTCAGTCACCGTTTGCAGTAATTTTAGAGCCCAAGAAGAGGAGCTCTGTCACTACTTCCACCTTTTCCCCCTCTATTTGCACTGATTCAATGGACATGAGTTTGAGTAAACTCTGGGAGTTGGTGATGGACAGGGAGGCCTGGTATGCTGCAGTCCACAAGGTCACAAAGAGTTGAACATGATTGAGCGACTAAACTGAACTGTGTGGGGCCAGATGCCATGATCTTAGTTTTTTTATATTTTAATTTTAAGCTAGCTCTTTCACTCTCCTCCTTCATCCTCATCAAGAGGCTCATTAATTCCTCTTTACTTTCTGCCATTAGAGTGGCGGGAGAAACATCAATTCAGATATGTGGATGATACCACTCTAATGGTGGAAAGTGAAGAGTTCTGTTTTACAGAAATAGAAATTGAAGATGGCTAAGCCCAGAAATTTTCAGAAGCTCTAGACTATCTCTTCTTGGTAAAACAGGTAGACAAACCTGAGTTAATTTAATGGTTTTGGGAAGTATTCTCAGACCTCGTTAAGGAGAATTTGTAAGGTATTTCAGTTATGTTAGAATATGTATTCATTTTCGATCTCCACAGTGTTGGAAGTCCATATTAAATTTCAAAGCATTAGAAGCATGTTAGAACTAATTCCAGAAGACTTGAACTGATGAACTTAGAAATGGATAATGAGTAAAATTGGTTAAACTTTTGAGTTAGTTTGTAAGTATAGTTCGAGATCTGAAAATGTCTGTAATAGTCAATGCTGTTAATCTGTACTAGGACACAGCATTATCTTCAGTCACAATTTAATTATATACTAAAATTTCAGTTGAGTGATACTATACAGTGGATCATTGAGATTTAAAAAAATCTGACAAATATTCAAGGGAGTTACTATTAATATATGGCTGTGGCTTCCCTGGTGGCTCAGTGGTGAAGAATCTGCCTGCCAATGCAGGAGACACGAGTTTGATCCATGGGTCAGGAAGATCCCCTGCAGAAGGAAATGGCAAGTCACTCCAGTATTCTTGCCTGGGCAATCCCATGAACAGAGGAACCTGGCAGGCTGCAGTCCATCAGATCACAAAGGGTCAGATGTGAATTAGTGACTACACAACAACTGTATAACTAGGGAATTGGGAACTAATGTGTTGAAATGAAAATATGTAAATTGAGGTACAGGAACACTAGTAGTTTGGAAAAGAGGATTGTGTATGCTCTTGTATGTTCGATGCTGAGTTGGACCCACATCTTTTATGTCTCCTGCATTGGCAGGTGGATTCTTTACCACCTGGGAAGCCCAGAAAAGAGAGTTGAGAAAAAATAAAATTTGTACTGCACCTTAGGGATTGGATTGATTTAGATTGACAAAGGGAAAAAAGTTTGAGTCCCATTAGACCCAAGCCTAGCATGAATGTACCCTGGGTAAACTGTATCACCTCAAGAAACCCACCCCACTTACTTCCGCAGAATGTTAGAAAATTAGTTTTTTTCCCCAAGAAATTGACCTTCTGTCACCAGGTTTACCATGCCAAATTCCCGAAAAAACAAAAGAAGAACCAGTTTCCAGCAAAAGAAAAGGTCATTGTCTTTCTCTCTCTCATGTATTGTATTTAGACTCAATGGCCTGTCTTTCAAGTTTACCTTGGTCCATTCTCTCTTTTCCCTGAGTCTGAGGCACTCTAATTCTAATGCACAATTTTACACTTACTTGTAAGAACTGACATTTCATGTCTGTCCTATGCTAGCTGCATTTATTATTTCAGCAAGTGAAACCATTCAGAGATTGAAACTGGTCCTATCTTTAAAACTGAGTCAAAGTCACTAACTTTCCAAAGAACACTCAGCTAAGTCAGTATCAGAGCTGAGATCTGGACCCAGGCCCACCTGCTCCAAAATCTGTCTCCCCTCCCCAAAACAGCATGCTGGAAGAGTGGCATTTTGGCTCTTTCTATGGCTTCAAATCCATTACTGTATAGACTGCCAGCAAACATTGTTTTCTTTTGGTCCCTTTCCTCTCTCATCTCATCTTCCTCTTTATCAGGTATGAAGAAGCATCATTCTGATTTTTACTTTTTTGTCTTTTGGACCACATAAACCATTGTTTGTTTTTGCTAGAATAAATAGTATTGTACTTGATGGAGTTATTATTTGTAATGTCAGGAGACCAACCACTGCACATCATGACATCGGGCTTGGGAACCTCTGGCCCAATGAATTGGATACTGTAATATTTCTCTGCCTTTGGACACTACTATCTACAGAATAATTGCCCCAGTAAGTTTAGGGTAGTCTTTTTTGCAATCAGTATGTGAATATATAAATAAGTGAACATCGACTGCATTCAGCTAGTTAGCATCTCAAAAGGAAGCAATAACATTCTAAATTTTTCTTGGGCAATAGTTTTCAAGTTTTTTCTGTTAATAATTATTCTAGAGCTGTCATCTTCAAACCTTTTTGTCAGTTACCCATACTAAAGATACATTTTACATGACAATCTGGTACATACTTATGAATATGTAAGACACTAGATTTATAAAAATAATATTTTCCTTACTACAAGTGGTGTAGTATCATATTTTTATTTTATTCTGTTTTACTTACAAATCCTGATTGGAACCCATTAAATTTCATCACCCCCTTGAAAAATGCTCTGTTAGAGGATAAACTTCATGTAATCTGTGTCGTTCATCAGAAGCTTCCCTAAGTCTCCTCTCCTTTTTACTCATATCTTCTCTTTTGCTTCCCTGTATTCTGTAGCCTCAACCAAGTCTGATTCTCTACTTTCCTCCTCCTGTCATTCATTTTTCTCCCTTTCCTGCTCCACTGACACAAAGTTGTAATATATTTGTGAGGGTTACAGTTTCATTTTTTCTACTCTAGGTAAATTTAAAAATTTTATGTCTCTTTGTGTCTCACAAATTCGAAACAAAATTACTTCTAACAAGATTGGCATGTGCTGTTTTACTGTCCTTGTAAGTTAGTTATTCACAGTGATAAGTTTCTCAGCCTTATGGACTATACTAGCAGTATTAAAAGTACTTTTGTAATACTTTGATATTAAAGCAGTACACTTGCTATACCTATTTACTTTTGGGGATTTGGATTTTTTTTTAAGGAGTAGTCTCTTATGTGTCTGGATCCATACCTCTTTGTGAATATAACTTTCAGGATAATTTGAAACATCCCTCAATTCTCTTATTATTGAGTCAGTTCATCTTTTTCATGCTATTACCTTAAGTATCTCTCATGGTTTTTCCTTTCTCTCAATTCTCACTGCCATTTTCTTTTTCATATTTTTATATATTATTACAATTAGCTCCTAGTTAATCTTCCTGAGCTCTCTTAGGATATCCTCCTCTTCAGTAATTTTCGGAAATGGAAATTGATCTTCCAGTGACTGCTGGCAATGCTCCAGTGGCTTTCAGCCACCTAAGGTCAGAGTCTAAATTGCTTGGCATGGCTTTTTATGGCTCTTTGGTGGATCTGCATCCGTTCTCGGCAGCTGTCGGGCTGTTGAGGGGGAAAGTGCAAAGAAAGGCTAATAAAAGATGAGCAGAGCAGGCAGCTCATTGTTTCCACAATGTCAGATATCTGAATCCTTATTACATATGTTTCTTTATCTGCGAATTCCTTTCTTTACATTCAGTTGTGCTTTAAATCACATCTGAGATGTTATTCTAGGGATTTGTTCCAATAGTTCTCTTGACCTTTATCTCAGGATATTATGTACGTGTGCCTCCTTCTATATGGGAAGTTCCTAAGCAGGAATCTTCATTTGAATCTCCCTCATGTCTGGCCATGAAGATGTTAGGGGCTGAGTGTACAGAGAGCAACTAGATGCCTATGGACCTTATTCTCACAGAGCATTTAGTCTATCAAGGGCTGCAAATGATTAAACAAATAAAATATGATAGGAAAAATACAAGATGTTGAAGGCTTCCTGGTCCTCGTGACATTTAAGCTGAACACTAAAAAATAAGTAGGAACTAGGCAATAGGCAAAGAAAAGTGAGTAGAAAAATGAGAGGAAAGGAAGAGTCTATAGACAGGCCCGCAGGGAAGAGCATGTTAGAACTGAGAGACAGAAGTAACATGCCATGGCTTAGTGTTCAGGTGGTAGGAAATGAAGCTACAGAATATGCAGAAAGCTCAGTTGTGTGGGGCTTTGTAAATAGGATGAAAGTAGAATTGACCTTTTGAATTGCAAGAATTTTGAGAGGGACATGTGGAGGTATTAATAATTAATATGCCTGGTTAAGGCATACATAAATCATCCTAGATAAACTAGAATCCATGGTGAGTTTGAACTTTATCCTAAGAACATATCAGGATTCACTGAAGGACTTTTTAACGTAGAAAATTTGATCAGATTTACAGTTTAAAAATCATGATATCTTTGGGGTGGAGAATCAATTGGCAAGAAGCTGTTGTAATAACTAGATCAAAGCACCTGGTGACTTCAGCCAGAAGTGGGAATGGATTTAAGAGAGGTTTTAGGAAGTGCAGATCTATTCATCAAATGGTGACAAGGTCCAAGTTTCTCTTGTTTCAAAGAAGGGCATTACAGTTCCCTGATCAGAACAGTCAGGACTGCGGAACAGTGCTGGTTATGAGCTCATATTTACACATATTGAGTTGAAGAGACCTTTGAAATACTGAAATGGAGATACTCTAGTAGATAGACATGAGTCAAGATGGGGTGGGGAGATTTGTATATGTTTCTGTCTTCTTTGTAATTTTATTTTCCCTTTCTTCAAACTGTATACTTATAAACTGCAGCCTCATGAATTTTCTAGGTGTAATCTGAAACTGTCCTCACAACACACACACACACACACACACACACACACACACACACACACACACACGGCAGAAGGAAACCAGAGAAAGAGGCAAATCACTCCAGATTAGTAGGTAACAGGTTTAATAAGCAAGGGAACTTACATTCAAGGCTTGTCTTGGGCAGCCGCATGATGAGCAGATCTCCACTCCAGTCCACCAGAACCTTTTTTCTTTGGACTATGCTGGGTCTTTGTTGCTGTGCGGGCTTTTCTCTAGTTGGGATGAGCAGGGGATTCTTACTGGCCGCGATGCGAGGGCTTCTTGTAGCGGTGGCTTCTCTTGTGGAGCACAGACTCTAGAGCACATTGGCTTCAGTAGTTGTGGCTCGTGGGCTCATTAGTTGCAGTTCTGAGGCTCTAGAGCACAGGCTCAATAGTTGTGGCGCATGGGCTTAGTTGTTCCATGACATGTGGGATCTTCCTGGATCAGGGATCAAACTCCTGTCTTCTGCATTGGCAGGAGACTCTTTACCACTGAGCCACCAGGGAAGACCCTCCAGAATATTTTAAGATTACATAGAAACCTTATCTGAGTTCAGTCACATATAGCATTCAGATGGTCTCAACACCACCTACCATCTCAAGGCAGTGTGATTGGGCACCTTCCAGTGTGGGGAAGGCAAGCAGAACACCCATTCCAAGGGCATATGAAGGAATGAGGAGTCCCAGATTGCCTGGGTCCAGCTCACAGGTCAGCCAGCAGTTACCTCCTCTCAGTTACCTCCTCTAACAACTTCTAACTGTTTCTAGTATTTATGTTGGGGGAAAATTACTTCATGTTTTCCAAAGCCTTCAAAGAATGGTGTATATAAAATGTTGTGTTTTCTTCTTTCTTGGCTAGGAAGTATCCCTGAACCAATGGGCAGTCATAGAACTGTAGGATAAGTTTAATAAAACTCATTTACTAAAGGAATAAATAGTGAGGTCATGGGTGTTTATTATATTGTATTTGGTGTACTTTTATTTATCTTCTGTCTTAAGTTTTTAAAAGTGGATTAATATTAAGCCATTTTTTGAGTGGTTCCTGTAGATGTAGTTTTCATTTGTTGAGCCTATGCCATTGGCTTTAAGAACATTTTATCTCATTTAATCCTCACAGTAACCTCATGGGTGGGTGGTATTCTCATTTTACAGATGTGGTTAGACTCAAAAGAAGTTTAATAATTTTATCACAGTGGACATAGTAAGTGGCAGAACAATATTCGAACCCAGGTTGCCTTAACTCTCATCTCCATAGCTGTTACTATTAGACCTCAGGTGGTCTTCAGAGACTACCAAAAAAAGAGACTCAAACTGCTCTCAAACTCATCCTTTTTCATTGACAGTAAGACACATATATGCATGCTTAAGAGTAGGAGTTAGTCATTATCTTGCCTTGGTGTAATACTTAAAAAAAAAGTTTCAAATGCTTGGTGTATGTTCTCAGTTCTCTCTGAGTAACAAAGTTTGAATGGCAGCACTTCCTAACCATTGTGGCAAATGTGATTAAAGAATCAAATTCAGAATTGACTTAGGTGTGTATCTCCGAATAGTACTCTGACCTTGGAGGACTTGAGTTGATGTTCACCAGCTGCTAAAGCTAGTGTTATATAATGTTTAGAGAAGTGGATAGTTCTGCAAGAATATGTGATAATGTTTAAGCTCTGTCTGCTTTGTAATAGAGAACTGCCTGTACCGGATCCTGGATCAATAAAGTCAGAGATCTGTGCTTCCTTATCAGCAGGTAAAACTTGACATTTTCATAATGTATAACGTTGAAGTGTTTTTTTTATCTCTGTTTAGGCACAGTCAGAAAGAATTCATTTAAAAAGGAAGCTTTTCATTTCAGAGTCTGTCAAATCCTGTTGTACACGCTTTGTCAGTTTTTCTCAGTTTTAACTGCCTGGTTGGCAGATCAGATTTTGAGAAATTTTCCATTTGATTATTTAATAAATAACTTTGTTAGGCTTTATATACAAAAGATAATTGACCTCAGCAATTTTTGTAGTCTTATTTTGAAACCAAAATATGTATTTAAGCTTAACCATATTTTAAATGGGTCCTTTTTAATATTTTTTATCATTAACAATTAATCACAAGTTTAGATAACCAAATCTTTGTGGGAAATAATTTAATTGAAAAATTAATTTCAGAAACTTTCAAGTTTTAAAAATACATTGAAAATAACTGGACATGATCAAGAAAGATTCTTAAATTTATCTTTATGTCTTAATTTTATGTTACTGCCATATCTTTTTATACCATGTAATGGAGTTATTTTGATAGAGAGGGAGGAATAAATGTATAATTTGCTGAAAATGCTACTTCATATTTGTCACATTGGACTTTAAAAGAGTCTCTGAATTCTAACTCATTTTTAGAACAATCTCTAAATGACTTGGTTATTTTTCCATTTAAAGTTTCTACAGTTGAGTATTATTTCTTTTCAGCAAGTGAGATAAAACATGATTCCAAAGATGCAAACATTTCCTTAGGAGAAGTTACTCATGAAACCTCTTCAAATGAAAAACCGGGAGACCTAAGTAAACAGACAGAAAGTTCAAACTTGGATGAAAAGGTACTAGAGAATCTTTTGCATTTCCTCATTTCTTGGTCCAGATGGTGGTAAATATAGAAGTTCATCTTAGCCGTGCACTCACGCAAAGAGGATAATGCCTTTTTGCTGAATAAAAGAGTCACATCATTCTGGCCATGGACTATATAGTTTGGTACTTGGCATAAGCACAGTACTAACAGAGTCTCACTTGTCTGAGAAAATGGAGTGTGCTGTTTAATTACATATTTAGCTTTTAAGGTTCTTCTCAAACCTATATGAATCTTTCAAAATGGTTACATATCTTCCTGCCTCATTAAACACAAAGTACTGAGTATCATTTGATATTCTTTGAAATTTTAGAATATCACAGTGCCTGAGTGCTGCTGTGAATGCAAGCATCAGTTATTCAACCACAGATGCAGAAGGCCTAGGAAGTGAATATAAGCCTAATTTGATGTTGAAACACACCACTGGTGTATGATATGGGGAAAACAGAGTATCAGTTATCTTCCAGATAAAGTGTAATAATTTATCAGTTATCTTCCAGATAAAGTGTTGAATAATTTAATTGCCACCTCAACAACTATTGCATGGTTTCTTCTTTCTCCTTATTCCTCTTGATTTCTCCTCGCGCTAGCGACTTTGTTTCCTGCTTCACCAACAAAATTGAAATAATTGGAAAGGAACTTAAGTTCCCACCAGTACGTTAGACCACCTACCTGCACATGTTCTCAAAACTCTGGTTTTTCCTCTGTTACAGTGGATGAACAGGCCAAGGCTATTCCTTCCACCTGTGTACTAAAAGCCGCCTCTTCTCTCTCTTAAAATGTGACTGCAGCAATTCTCCTTTATTACTGGATCATTCTGTTCGACATAAGCATTCTTTTCTCCCATCTTGAAACAAAACCACCAAAAGAGCGCTTTCATGGTTCCATTTTCCTTTTCAGCAATCATCCTGTTTCTCCAAAGGCTTGTCTAGACCCACCCTCTCGTCTTTTTCCTCCAGTTCCAAAGATACTCGCCTTCACCTCCACCAAAACTGCCCTTCTTACACTCCCCAGCCACCTCCTCGTTGCTGAATCTAATGGACATAGTTCAGTCTTAATCTTACTGAAACTATCACTAGTATTTAGCAGTTAATTACACTTTTGTTGAAACACTTTTTTCACATGACTTTCAGGATAAGTATAACCTGCCTGGGACCATTTCTGCCTGCGACTTCCCAGTTGGTTCTGCTGGTCTCTCCTGATCTCCCTGACCTCTGTGTGTTGGAGCACCCCAGCACCTAGACCAGGAATCTGTTCTTTTTTCTGTCTAGATTTGCTCCTTAGATGATCTCATTCAACCTCATTGTACTGAATGCCACCTGTGTGCTAAGACTCTCAAACTCACATCTCCAACTTGAACTTCTTCTCTGAACTGCAGAGCTTTGTACCTAGTTGGCTGCTTGACTTTTCCACTGAGATGTCCAGTTGGGCTTCTCAAACTTAACGTGTTCCAAACTGATCTCCTGTTATATGTCCCCTCCCCTGTCACACACCAGCCTTTCCTGTCATTTTTCCCCTGTTCTATTAATGGCAACCCCATGCTTGATAAATCACTTAGGCTCGAAACCTTGGATTTCATTCCTTTCTTTTTCTCTCACTCCATATGCAGACTGTAAGGAAATCCTTCTGGCCTCAGCTTCAGATGATATCTAGAAATTGTCCTCTTTTCTTCACTCCCACCCACACCACATCACACCCAGGCCCAGCCTTGTATCATCTCCTGCCTGAATTACTGCAGGGGCCTCCTAACATTTCTCCAGCTTCTAATATTGTTACCTTATAGTTTATTATCAACACAGCATAGGTTAGATCATGTTATTCTTCCACTTCAAATTCTTCAGTGGCTTTTAATATTCAGACTCAAAGCTGCAGTCCTTACTATGACCTGCTTGACCCTGTATCTGTACCCGCTCCTCCTCCCCAGTCTTGGTACCTCTCTGATCTGACCACTCTCCTTAGCTCTTGCACTCTGACCACCTTAGCCTCCTACTGTTCTTGGAACAAACCAGGCTTTCTCCCATTTTAGGGCCTTTGATTTTGGCATTTTATCTCCTAAAAAAAAATAAAAACTATATAGCTGACTTTCTTATTTCCTTCACATCTTTACTCAGATTTCATGTTCTCAGAGAGACCTCCCCTGGCCGTCCAGTCTAAAATTCCAGTATTCTCCTTGCTGTCAACATTTCATATCCCCCTTTCTTGTTCTTATCATTATATTAGCATCCTTTACATTTACTTATTTATGTTTATCTCTGTCTCCTCCTGCTAAAATGAAACTCCATGAAGGCAAAGATTTTTGTCCATTTTGCTCACAAATGAATCTTTCACACCTAGAGCAGTGACGGACAGAGAATGATAATACAAATGATTGTAGGTTTTTGTTTTTTGTGTGTGTTTTTGTTTGTTTTGGCCACCTTGCATGGCAGGTCATGGGCCAAGCCTTTAACAGATAACATATGGACAACCCAGATTTACTGAGTTAATACCTTACTGTACGTGAAACGTGTACCGTCACTTCCCTTCACAGATGAAAACCCTGAGACTTAGTATCTTATCCGGGGTCACACAGTAGAGTCCCTTGACTCCATAGCAGGGGTCAGCAGACCTTCACTGTAAAAGACCAGATAGTAACACTTCTCTGGGTTTGTGATCCCTCTGGTTGCTGTCATAGCTACCTAACTCTGTCGCTGTAACGAGAAAGCAGCCATAGACAGTATGAAAACAAATGTTAATTGCTGCGTTCAAATAAATCTTTATTTACAAAAACAGGCAGCCTGCAGGCTATTGCTTGCCAACCTTTGCTCTAAAACATTAAAAAATAAACAGTTTATATCGTGTTCTACTTAAAGCAGAGAGAAGACTTAATGCATTCTCTTCTGCAAGGATAGATTTTAAGAGATGTTTGCCAGAATTCACTGAGTTCTTAACACCAAATATTTTAAAGATGTAGACTGTTTTCAATATTAGCTCTTGTAAAAATAATCGACAAAATCATTTAGCTGCTTCCTAGAGTGATGCTATTTTTTGGATTTGTTTAAGAGAAGAGAAATGATGCTTTTATCCTTCTAATACCATGGTAAGCTTCAAAGTATCAACTCTTTAGAAAACACATGACCCTGTCAATAATATTTGTCTTTAAGATATCTAGCCCTCAGATTTGGGAATTAACAAACTTTAACTATCTCTCACCTTACATTTTAGGAATTTTAGAGGGTAAATTAGTTACCCTATAGGATATAGGTCTAGAGTGCCATATTTTCTGTTTTTATGTGTGGTTTTCTGTGAATTTTTAGAAGTGCTTCCTTATTGATCTTATATACATGTATATATTTCTGTCTTTTCCACCCATAGGCCTTGTTTTTTCTTACTTTTATGTATCAGTTATACTCAGAAACCATATACAACAATTTTTAGGTTTACCACGGTGGTAATTGCTTAGTGATTCTAGTTTTGAGCCCCAGATAGTCAAAATGCTGGTGTCCTTAATTTTTATTTGGAAACAATTATAAATTCACAAGAAGTTGCAAAAGTAGTTTTACTCCATGATTTCATCCTAACGCCCAGTATCAGAAGCAGAAATTTGGTATTGGTATAATGAGGGTGTACAGTTCTGTGTATTTTATCAAGTGCGCAGATTTTTATAGCCCCTAGTGCAATCAAGATGATAATTACATCTTTACAAAGACCCTCCTTATACTACCTCTTTGTCATACCTCCCTCGCTACCAGTAACATCTGTAACCTTACCAACCATTAATATGTTTTCCATCTCTATAATTTGGTATTTTGAAAGAAGCTCCCAGGTTTGCAATTGCTGGACTATCTGGTTATGGCATGCTTAGGTTTCATCAATAACTTGGGTGGACTCATTCTCCAGGTTAATCTCCAGTGGTAGTAGGCAGTTGAAATGTTTGTTCAGTTCTTCTTGTGTCACCTAGGTTGTTTGGAGTCTGCCTTACAAAGGTATAGCTCAAGGGTCAGCTGGAGATTTGAACCAAATTTAAAGCGCATTTAGGGACTTCCTCTCTTAGGCTCTCTCCTTTCCAGGGTCCCCAACCTCAAATCCCAGTTTCTAACTTTGCCCTCAACTCTGCCTTCTGGTTCTTTGTTTCATTCAGTAGGACAAATTTTTAGCCTTCCCAAGTGGTTGCAACCGACTAAGTTCCTCCTTTAAGAATAAATTCATAAAAACAAGGCTGTTACCCAGCATCATAAAAACAGGACTGTTAGTTACCCAGTGTGATTCCCTCTTTCCCTCCAAACTGTGCCTGCTTTTCCTATCTCTCCTATGTCTTCAGGCAGTTTGTTTGTTTGTTTCTTTGTTTTTGTTTTTTGTCTAGGGTTTATGGTTATTACTTAAGGTTTAGCCCAATAAGAGATACTTATTTGCCATTTCTTAAACTGGACCTATTGTGTATTCTTTTTATTTTTTTTATTTTTGTATTCTTTTTATTTTTTGTTTCAAACTTTAAACTTTTTATGTTATTTTGGAGTATAGCCCATTAACAATGTTGTGGTAGTTTCAGGTGAACAGCTAAGGGACTCAGCCATAGGTATACATGTATCCATTCTCCCCCAATCCCATCCAGGCTGCATCCAGGTTTTTTTTAATATCTTGTCTAGGGTTTATACTTGTTACCTGAAGAAAGATTAGCCCAGTAAGAGATACTTGCTATTTCTCAACTGGATCTATTGTGTATTCTTTTTAATTTTATACAAATGATAGCATACCATTCTTTATCTTTTTTAAACTTACTATATAATAGGGAGTGTTTCCTTTCCATATATGTAAGGATGCTTTCTTCTTACAATTATATAATTATCCGCTATATGGATATACTTTGTTCAACAAGTTCCACTATTGATGGGCACTTGGTTTGTTCCCATTTTTTTACTATTTTAACATTGTTGCATTATGCATCCTTGAGCATAAGGCATTTTGCATATGTGCAAGCATTTTTGGATTGATTCTTAGAAGTAGAATTTTCAGATTGCCCTACATAAAGATTGCTTTGATTTATGCTTCCATCAACATTGTATGGGAATGACAGTTTTCTCCCCCATACACTCACCAACTCAGTATTAAAATTTTTTTTATTTTTGTCCATCTGTGTATTTTTACAAATGACTTTTCATTTGCTTTCCTCTTATGAGTCTAGTTAAGCATCTTTTAGTATGTGTAAAAGCCATTTACATTTTCTTCTGTGAACTTGTTTTTTATGTCCTTTGCCCATTTTTCTTTTGGGATTTTGATCTTTTTTTATTTGTAAGAACTTTTCATATATTAAACATATTGGTTCTCTGTCATATGTTGCCCTACTTTTTCTTATTTTTCATTTGTATTCGACTTGGTGTAGGAACTTTTTGCCTTGAAGGAGCTTTTTATTTTTATTTACTCCAATGTATCAGTTTTATTTTATGATATTTAAGTTATGAGTTGTATGTAGAGAAATACGTCCCCATTTTGAAGTTGAAAATTTTCACCTGTATCTTTTTCTAGTATGTTTTGGTGTTATTTATTATATTTAAATTTATCAATATGAATCTAAATTTTATCTTGGAAGAAAGAATATAGAAACAATGTAACTTTTCTTTTCTTACTTTGACAGTTGATTTTTGTCATCTTATCATATATTGATCCATAATTCATGGTTTCTGCCTTTGGTGTTATCTTAGGCTTTCTCTACCCTCCAAATTACATAACTACTCATCTTTTGTTTTCAATACTTTCAGTATTTTTTATATTTAAGTATTTATTGAATGTATTTTGGAATATGGTGAATTGGTGCCAACCTTATTTTCCATCTAACTAACTACCCGTTAGTTGTTCTAGTACTATTTATTGAATCATTTCCTCACAAATTCCAAGTGCCATCTTTAGTGTTTTTAGTTTTTATGTATAGAATGATTCCTTCTCTTTTATTTCATTAATTGCTCAGGTCCTGTACCAATTCCATACTGTCAATTACTTGAAAAATAAAAACAGTAAGGAAGGCTTGCTTTACAAGATACCAGAATATTTTATAAATGTAAAGTATTTTTGGCTGTTTTTATATTCTGTTTTTCTAAGAAGAAATATATATTCTTTTCTTTTAAACTCATGTTATAATTTTTTTAATGTATAAATTAATTTGGAGGGAATTAGCATTTTTACATTTAACATTCTTATCCAGGAACATGTTATATCCTAATATTTCATGTTTCTCAGTTGATTTTTATAGTGTTCTTCTAAAAGGTTATAATGGTATATATAATATGTACTGTTATTATAAAATATTCTTATGTAATTTTAGAAAGACTAGAAAGATATAAAGTAAGCTATTAAGTGGTTAGCTCTGGCTACCCAAATGATGGGTGATTCGTGGGGGGTTATTTTGGTGCCTGTTTTTCAAAAGCCATGTGTAACTTTCTCATAATTAGAGAATCACAATTCCCAAAACAGTAATTGTAAAGAGCTTTAAGTATAGCAACATTTTAAATAGACATAAATATTGCTAATGAAAAATACATTTATGTTCATAAATACCACCTATAAATGAAAATCACTAAAAGCTGTTCTTTTTGAATAAAAAGAAACATGGCTATAATTGTTCAAAATAATTTGAAATGGTAGTTTGCATAATAAAAGGTGATATCAAAAACTAGGAAAAATGTGTTGATTTATATTTTTCTAAACACTGGAAATTTTGAAGTCAGTGTTCAGTGTTTTAAATAATGCAAAGTAGAATTGCTTCCTGGCTTGGCCATAAGCTAGTTGTTTAATTAATATCTGGTGCATTCTGATCTGGTAAGCCTCGTAGCCTAATATGGAATGTAGAGATACTCACTTATATTTTTTAACCATAATCTCTCTACAGTGTAGATTTTCAGGCAAGGTAGCTATTCAAGAAGAAAAAGAAACTATTTCTGAAGTTTGCAGAAGGTCTGTAACATAATTTTTAATTACATAATGTTAAAATAGTCATCCATGTAACTTGTGTCTTGAGCATGTTTTTTCATTCTCTCCTGTATGTAGTTGGGCTATTATGTCATTAACAGTATGCGGGTATTATTTAACATATCAGGTATATACAGAGTCAAGGATATTATGTTACTTTAAAGGTTTCACTAACTGTTTTCAGCCATAAATTATGTTTTGAGAAAGGAATGAGGAATGGTGATACAATAAAAGAAAAAAAAAAGATGCGGATGTGGCTGTTATGAAGGTAAGAATAGCTGAAATCAGATGAGCGTTGCAGCTTGCAGGTATCTTCCATGTCTGCAGTGGTTAGTACTGAGAGGTGCAGTACACTCACTGGGATATATTACAGATAGCAAATTTAGGTTTGGAGGGTACCTGGGAGATCATTTGATTCACCTCCCATACCCACTCTGCTGTGAGGCAAGGCACAGTCAAGTCAGGTGACCAGTCTGTTCAAGTTCTTTTATGTTAAGACAGTGTTTTTCCAAATGTGAGCCTTAGAGTAGCAGCAATGTATGGGAACTTATCAGAAATATGAATTATTTGTTCCCATCCCTGACTTACTGAATTGGAAACTCCAGAAATAGGGCCCATCAATCTGTGTTTCAATAAGATCACCAGTTAACCCTGATACATGCTCACGTTTGAGAACCTTTATGTTAAAAGAAAAGCCTAAGTAAGAATTAGATTGGCACAGTATGATTCATTACCGCTTAAAGATCTTAAAAAGAAAATGTGACAAGGTTAACTTTTTTTCCTATTAAAAACGTTATGCTTACAAGCTAAATAGTTGCAACCTGCAGAGTTTTGTCATCACCTTGGCTCTGCCACGATGACCAGGAGTGGGATACTGGGCAAGTCACCACCTTACCCTGGATTTCGTCATCTAATCAAAATAAAAGAAGTTTACTAGAAAATCTTTTCCATCTATAAAATTCCATAATTCATATCTCTTTGTTTTATGTTACCTGATTTACTTTGTTTTATTTGGAGGAGAGTTATGATGATGGCACGTATCAGGGATATCCCTAGCTGGGGAGAGAAGCAGAAATTTTCATTTTGTGTAAAATGATTAAACTCAATCAGTGCTACTAGGTTTCAACTGTTATAAGCATTGTCCCCTCTTCTTCCTATTTTTACTCTCCTCTGGCTTATTAGAATTGTATTTAAGGTAAAATGTTTTAGTATCTGAATAAGGACATGAATCTTTCTCTGAGAAAGTAAATTCATTATATCTGTTAGCTTTGAGGTACTTCCCACCCTTCCACCTACTTAAGTTAATTTATTTTTCTAGATTCGTGACCTCAAGATTAAAGTGTTTTTTTGAATTGGCCATATAGGATCTCACTAATTAGAATATAATCAAAGCTGTTTAAATCAGAAGCCTCAAACTATACATTTCTTATACCTTCTTCTCAAAGGAAGATCTCAAGTACATGTATAAATTTATTATATATACTTGTCCTGAAGAATAACTTTTAATTCATTTGTTTCATTGCACTATCAATAGAATCATTGAATGGCCTTTTCTGGATCTGGACATTGATCTAGTTCCTCCTCTAACCTTTTGGCTGGCGTGATCAAAAATATTTTGCTCTAGTTTCAACCCCACCACCCCACTTCTCCCCATACCCTAGCCATTTAACAAGTATTGATTTTCTAGTTAAGGCAGGAACAACCTATTGAAAATACTGAAGACTCATAGTATATAATAGTAGTATATAACATAGTATGTAGAACATAAATATCATTAGGATATGTTTCTACTTATTTGATTCTCATTACTTGACTATTTTTAGAATAAATTTAAATTCTGATTGATTTTTCTGCTCCCACAACAGCGATTCTAAAAATATAGAGATTATGGCTGGTGAATGTCACTCAGCAGCCCTGGTCTCCACACCTCTGTGCTTACCAGTGCCATTGCCGCCTTTGAATCTAAGTGCTCATCAGGAAGACACATTACTGAATCCCTGGATGAATGGTACAGTTTTCTTAATAAAATTCTATTGACTTTTGACAACATAAAAATGATACAGGAAAGTTAAGGAAAATAATTGAGGGAACTCCCTAGTGGTCCAGTGGTTAGGGCTCTGTGCTTCCACTGCAGGGGGCACAGGTTTGATCCCTGATCAGGGAAGTAAGATTCTGCAAGCCACAGGATGGGGCCAAAAAAAGAAAATGGAAACAAGCGTAGGATATGTTAAGATTAGAAGGTTTGTGTACCTTTAGTTAGTACTTTTGATTAAACAACTCCTGGGATATCTGCATTTACACAGTAGTGGCAGTACAGATAGATTACAGTTTATACCTAAAATATTGATAATTTAGTTGAATGTTTTAGAAATTTAGAATGTACTTTATAATTTGTGTCATTTCTAATAATTCATAGTGATGTGTATAAACAAAATAAGCTAGATTGAAGAATTACTTTAGAAACAATAAAATCCTCTTGTGTATGTACCTAACTCTTCCATACCTCCCATCTCTGACCTCATGCTGCCTGCTTTTATGTCCTGTAGCAGCAAGCCCATGATTATCACGTTTTTAAAGCTTTACAGGTATCACAGTAAAACATACTGCAAAGCTATGCAGCAGAAACTTCCAACTTGTCCCAAACTATATCTGGATGCAGCCAAAGTAAAACCTGAAATGACTTAAGATAAAAAACATTTCTGTGTTATCTTTAGAAAAAATAATTTCTAAATGTCATAATTTTAAAAGACTAACATTAAGGAATAATGATGCCCGGTATAGTAGTCAGCCTGGGCTGCCATAACAAAATTCCACAGACTGGGTGGCTTAAACAACAGATACTCACTTCACACAGTTCTGGAGGCTAGAAGTCCAAGATCAAGTTTCCCGTAGAGTTCAGTTTCTGGCTCTCTTCCTGGCTTACAGACGGCAGCCTTTTCACTAAGTTCTCACATGGCCTTTCCTTGGTGCACGTGCTTGGAAAGAGAGAGGGAGAGCTCACTCTTGATGTCTCTGTGAGGACACTGATTCTGTCAGATCACAGCCTCATTTTTATAACCCCATTTAATTTTAATTACTTCCACAAAGGCACATTGGGGGTTAAGGCTTCAGCATATGAATTGGAAGAGACACTATTTAGTCCGTAACACCTAGGTTTGTCAGTAATTTTCATCCTTACGAAAAGTTTATTGTGTGTAGTATTTGTTTAACTTAACGATCATCTGAATATAGTACTCAGTGCTGCTATGTGAGGCTTTTAAGAAAATATCTTTGGCTTATAATGAATTTAAAATGTTAAATTCAGATCTAGACATCCTTAAGGAACACGTAAGGTGTAAATTATTGTGTATTTCACCGAACTATACCACTGGCAACAGCCTGTGAATTGAACACAAGAAGTCCAAAGTGAAATATTAAAACAGATAGTAGTCATCTATTCCACTGTTATGAATAGGCATAAGTTATAACATATTGGAATGTAATGTCATTCTTAATCATTTCTAGATTTCGGATTTCCAGGGAACCATTCTTTCCTAAAGCTGCAGAATTCTGAAATTTGTGAAATATTTAAGAGGGAAAAAAATGTAGGGGTAAGTGTGTTATTTAAAAAATAATAATGGTATTATAAGCATATACTTTGGGGCTTTCTGATTTTATTTCTTATTATCATTTAAGCAGTTCTGGACATTTTATTGATTTTAAATGAGGTTGGTGAAAAGGGACAGAAAATGAGCATTAATTCAGAGGATGTTCACAAACAATATAAGACCTTTAAGGCTGGGGGAGCAGGGGAGGGATGGGATATCCAAAACAGAAAATAATAGGATGAATAGTTTTCTATGGTGGAGAGGAAAGCTAGTAATAAAAAGCAGTTGATAGGAAAAGTTGTAAATAACTTTCACTCATTACCTTTTTTCTGTTAATTAGAAAAGCTAAGGAAATTTTCAGTTCTAACAAATGCATCTGAAATAAGCATATATAAAAGTAGCAGTAACTTTTTATAAAAGTAAAAAGGGCAGGCACATGACAAGGAGGGAAAGTATACTTTAAAAGCCATGTGCAGTAAACCAGTAGTAACTGGTGGACTATAAGTTTTAAACTAAATGAAATTGCAGAAATTCAGACAAATAACTTTAAATTGATTGTACCATAATTTTTAAAAATTTAAATTGTTTGGAGTTATTTTTTAATCAAGTTAGCAAACTGTCTTGGTACTTTTTTTAGACATATGATATTTCTCATTGTTTCAAATGCTTTCTCATTTGATTGCAGTAAGTGTTTTACAGAAAGGGAATTTGCCTGATTTTCTAGGTGTTCCAGAAGCCACTAGGGTTGATGATACCCCACAGATATTGCAAATTTCATTTTAATACGTTACGTGGCTGTGAGCGATCACAATGCAAGTTTGCTCACGTGCCTGAGCAAGGGGATGAAAAGGTAAAATATGTTAAGTCTTTGAAGTAGAGGTTGTTTTAATAACCATTTCAGTCATATGGTTTTAATTCAGATTTGCATTAAATCCTTATATAAGAGCTTTGCCTGATTTTGAGCTTTATATAAATGGAATCATACACTCTGTATGCTTTTGTTTCTAGCTTCTTTTGCTCAACATGTTTGAGATTCATCTGTATTTTTTTACTTAATTGTAGATGTTTCTTTCTCATTGCTATATAATATTGACTATTCCATTGTAGAGTATAGAAAAAATTTATTTTGTTGATAAATACTACTTTCGATGGATGGCTTCTAAATTTGGTAAATACAGTAGTAATGCCGTCAGTGTTATGTATGTCTATTGGTGAACATATTTAGCCATTCTTATGGGTTATACTTGAAACTGGAATTATTATGTCAAAGGGTTTGCATATGTTCAACTTTAGTTCAGAGAAGGCAATGGCACCCCACTCCAGTACTCCTGCCAGGAAAATCTCATGGACGGAGGAGCCTGGTAGGCTGCAGTCCGTGAGGTCGCTAAGAGTCAGACATGACTGAGCAACTTCACTTTCACTTTTCACTTTCATACATTGGAGAAGGAAATGGCAACCCACTCCAGTGTTCTTGCCTGGAGAATTCCAGGGACAGCGGAGCCGATGGGCTGCCGTCTATGGAGTTGCACAGAGTCAGACACAACTGAAGCGACTTAGCAGCAGCAGCAACTTTAGTTAGATACTGCCAGATAAATTTCCAAAGTAGTTTACCAAATTACATTTTTAATTTGGTCTGAGAGTTCTGGTTGCTTTACATTTTCACCAGCTCTTGGTGTTATTAGACATTTTAAGCCATGCTAGTGGGTGGGCAGTGATGCATTCCCTCATAATTGATGAAGTTGAGCATTTTTCAGAATGTTTGTTGGGTATTTGAATATCCCCTTTCTGTAAATATCTAAATATTTCATCTATATTTTAGAGGATATCTTTTTCTTATCCATCTCAAGAATTCTTTATATATTCTGGATACAAAATCTTTGTTGAATATGTGTATTGTGAATAATTTTTTCTACTTTGCAAGTTGCCTTTTCACATATCTACTTTTTAGTTTTTAAATTTTTATTGGAATATAGTTGATTTGCAGTGTTGTTAGTTTAAGATGTACAGCAAAGTAAATCAGTAATATATATTTATAACCACTCTTTTTTAGATTCTATTCATCCATAGGTCATTACAGAGTACTGAGTAGAGTTCCCTGTGCTATACAGGAGGTCCTTGTTAGTGAATATATGTCAGTCCCAATCTCCTCCCCTTCCTGTTTCCCCTCTTATAACCACAAATTTGTTTTCTACATCTGGGAGCCTCTTTCTGTTTTGTAAATTCACTTGTACAATTTTTTCAGATTCCACATATAAGCGATATAATATTTGTCATTCTGTGTCTGAATTACTTCACTTAGTATGATCATTATCTCTAGTGCATCCATCCTGCTGCAGATGACATTATTTCATTCTTTTTACAGCTGCGTAATATTCCATTGTATATGTGTACCACATCTTCTTTATCTAGTCCTCTGTCAGTGGACATTTAGGTTGTTTCCATGTCTTAGCTGTTATAAATAAAGCTGCAGTGAATGCTGAGATTCATGCATCTTTTAGAATGATGGTTTTCTCTAGATATATGCCCAGGAGTGGGTTGCTGGAGCATATGGTAGTTCTGGGTTTTGTTTTTTAAGGAACCTCCATATTTTTCTCCATTATGATTGTACCGATTTACATTCCCATCAACAAGCCTTTTTACCCTTTTAAAAGTGTCTTTTGGTAAATAAAATTATTAATCTTTATATAGTCCAATCTTATCCATTTTTTTTCCTTCTATGGTGTTGACTTTTTACATCAGTTCAGTTCAGTTACTCAGTCATATCTGACTCTTTGTGACCCCATGGACCGCAGCACACCAGACTTCCCCATCCATCACCAACTCCCAGAGCTTGCTCAAATTCAAGACTTTTTACACACTATTGAAAAAAATTTTTCTAAGATCACGAAGGGGCTTCCCTGGTGGTTCAGTAGAGAAGAATCTGCCTGCAGTGCAGGAAACACAGGTTCTGTCCCTGGGTTGGGAAGATCCCCTGGAAAAGGAAATGTTAACCCACTCCAGTATTCTTGCTTGGGAAATCCAGTGGACACAAGCCTGGCAGGCTATAGTTCATCAGGTCACAAAAGAGTCAGACACAGCTTAACAAATAAACAACAACATGATCATGAAGATGGTCTTTTATGTTTTTCCTTTAAAAATTTTGTTGTCTTTCACATTTAGAAATCTAAGCTATCTAAAATTAATTTTTGTTTATGATGTGAGAAGAAGGTCTAGATACATATTTTTTCCCATGTGGATCTCCAGCTGACCCAACATCATCCTTTCCCCCACTGTGTTACAGTATCACTGTGTCATAAATCTGCTAATTGTGTGTGAGTGAGTCTCTTTATAGGATCTATTTTCTAATCATTGGTCAATGTGTTTTTCCTTATACCAGTAAAATAATCCCTCCCTTCTCCAACTGATTGCTAATCTTGATTTTGTTTTCTTGACTCTTTCTCTGACAGGTTCTCTGAATAAGGGTTTTATAATAAATTCAGTATGCATTTCCAATCTTAGTTAACCTAACATCACCTTCTTTATTCCATTGCCTTAAATTGACTTTTAAAAAAAATAGAATAAGCGAAAAGATAGGACTGAAATTTGTATAGTTTTTGTGAAATATGAAAAGGTAATTTTACATTATTCAATGACTTTTACAGGTTTGTATGGATGTGTTTAAGATATACATAAGTATCAATGAGCTGTGTTTGCTACAACGTGCAGGTATGAGTAGTAGAATGATTATTATAAAATCATTAATGCAGGTGTTTCAAACAATGTGCTTTTGTCCTCATAGTTTAAAAGTAAATTCAGTAATTTTGAGTATGAAAACTGAGTGTCTTAGAGTAGTTCTGTTGGGCTTAGAAAGGATTAATAATAAGTGTGACATTTTGGTTAATAAATTTTAATCCATGTAACATTGTAATTCACTTACATACTAATATTTTTACGATGTAGAAATTTTATTTACAAGTGTAAGATAGAAAAAAGGATGTCGTTAATTAGACATCTTTCTGAAGGGAATCTGTCAGAAACTGGATCTTCCCTACATCTTCATCCTTTACACGTGTCCCTTATAGCTGAGGAGAAGGAAATGGCAACCCACTCCAGTATTCTTGCCTGGAGAATCCCAGGGACAGAGGAGCCTGGTGGGCTGCAGTCTAAGGGTTCGCACAGAGTCTGACATGACTGAAGTGACTTAGCAGCAGCAGCAGCTTGTAGCTGATGCATATCAATCATTCTGTGCAGTTCCCTAAACAGGCCAAAGTTAAAGTCGCTCAGTGTCTGAGTCTTTGTGACCTCATGGACTGTATAGTCCGTGGAATTTCTCCAGGCCAGAATACTGGAGTGGGTAGGCTTTCCCTTCTCCGGGGGATTTTCCCAACCCAGGGATCGAACCCAGGTCTTCCACTTTGCAGGTGGATTCTTTACCAGCTGAGCCACAAGGTAAGACCAAGAATACTGGAGTAGGTAGCCTATCCCTTCTCCAGCAGATCTTCCCTACCCAGGAATCAAACCGGAATCTCCTGCATTGCAGACAGATTCTTTACCAACTGAGCTATCAGGAAAGCTTCCCTGGTGGCTCAGATGGTAAACAGGCCAAGCTCTGCTATAATAGAAAAGGCACTGCTCTTCTACCCAGGATGCCTTTCTTTTATCCCACTTCCCCATAGCAAAGACCTATTCATCTTTCAAAGCCTAGTCATAGAAAATAGGATTATCTCCTCCATTACACCCTTATCTGACTCCACAGCCTTATCCCATTCTTTGCTCCCATCTCCCCCTAATACATTGTGAGTCTCAAAATGAAGGGACCAAGCTTTAGTATTTGTCAAGTTGACAAGCTCACAAGGGGAAAGTACTGAGAAGGTGGGACTCCCCATTACTCTATTTAACCATAGGTTCATTTTTATCTGTTTGATATTTGAATTTCCACATAAAATCCTTTTTCCAGAAGTTGTCTGATTAAAACCATCGTGTAAAACTACTGCTGCTTGGCATATACCAGAAGGAACTCTTCACTGTTGAGTTCTACCAAACATTTAAAGAACTACTATCAATTCTCAGACTTTTCCCAGAAATTGAATTGATACAAAATTCCTGAACAAAAACTAGCAAACTGAATTGGAAGGATCATAGACCATGACCAAGTGGAATTTGTTCTTAGAATACAATGTAGTTCAACATACAAAAATCAATCCAAGTAACAACATTAACAGAATGAGTGGAAAAAAACACAAGGTCATCTCGGTTGATGCAGAAAAAGCATTTGACAAAATTCAATACCCTTTCATTGATTAAAAAAAAAAAGAAACACTCCAAAGACTAGGAATAAAAGGAAACTACTTCAACATTTAAAAAGCCACATCTGAAAACCTCACAGTAAACACCATATTCGGTGTCAAAAAACTGAAAACTTTTCCCCTAAGATTAGGAACAAGGCAAGAATGCCTGCTTTCACCACTTCACTTCAACATAGAGAAGGAAGTTCTCGCCAGAGCAACTAGACAAGGCATCCATTTCAGAAAGGAAGAAGTCAGTCACCTGTGTGCAGATGATATGACCTTATATGTAGAAAATACGATTCTGAGGGGAAAAAGGCTGTTAGGGTTAATAAGTGACCAAATCAACATGCAAAAATCATTTGCATTTCTATACACTAAAATTGAGCACTCTGAAAAGGGAATTACAAAACAATTCCATTTACAGTAGCATGAAAGAGAATAAAATACTTAAAAACTAATTTAACCAAGAAAGTAAAAGACTTGTACAATGAAATCTATACAACATTACTGAAAGAGAAATTAAAGACATATATCCCATGGTTACAGATTGGAAGACTCCATAATATTAAAATGTCATTACTAAGATCATGGCATCCAGTCCCATCACTTTATGGCATATAGATGGGGAAGCTGTGGAAACAGTGACAGACTATATTTCCTTGGTTTCCATAATCACTGCAGATGGTGACTGCAGCCATGAAATTAAAAGACACTTGCTCCTTGGAAGAAAAACTGACAAAACCTAGATGGTGTATTGAAAAGCAGAAACATTACTTTGCCAACAAAGGTCTGTATAGTCAAAGCTATGGTTTTTCCAATAGTCATGTGGATGTGAGAGTTGGACCATAAAGAAGGCTGAATGTCAAAGAATTGATGCTTTTGAAGTGTGGTGTTGGAGAAGACTCTAAAGAGTCCCTTGGACTGCAGAGAGATCAAGCCAGTCAGTCCTAAAGGAAATCAACCCTGAATATTCATTGGAAGGACTGATGCTAAAGCTGAAAGTTCAGCACTTTGGCCACCTGATGTGAAGAGCCAGCTCATTGGAAAAGACCCTGATGATGGGAAAAATAGAAGGCAGGAAGAGAAGGGGATGACATAGGATGAGATGTTGGATGACATCACCAATTCAGTGGACGTGAGTTTGAGCAAATCCCAGAAGAAGTGAAGGACAGGGAAGCCTGGCGTGCTGCATCCATGGGTTCACAAAGAGTCAGACACGACTGAGCAACTGAACAACAACAACTCGTGTTCATAGATTGGGAGACTCTATTATTAGAACGTCATTACTTCCCAAGAGATCTGCAGATTAAATGCAATCTATCAAAATGCCAATAACTCGGTAGAAATAGAAAATACCCATCCTAAAACTCATATGGTATCTCAAGAAGTCTTGAAATAATCTTGAAAAAAACTGGAGGATTCATACTTCCTATCTTAAAAACTTACTCCAGAGCTATAGTAATCAAAAGTGTGGTGCTAGCATAAAGGCAGGCATATAAACCAGTGGAATAGAAGAGAGAACCTGGACATAAACCCTCACATATATGATCAAATGGTTTTTGAAAAGGATGCTAGACCATTTACCAGCAATAGTTGTATAGCTTTCTTCAGCAAATAATGCTGGGAAAACTAAATACCCACATACAATAAAATTGAACCCTTATCTAACACTGTATACAAAAGTTAGTTCAAAATGGATTGAAGACCTTAATGTAAGACCTACAACAATACAACTCTGAGAAGAAAGCATGAGGACAAAAACATCACAGCGTTGGATTTGGCAACGATCTCTTGGATATGACACCAAAGAGGCAACAAAGAAAAAATAGATAAACTGAACTTTGTGAAAATTTGAAAATTTTGTGCGTTAAGAGACAATATTAGCAAGATGAACCAGGAGCCCACAGAATGGGAGAAAATATTTGTAAATCATATATCTGATAAGGGATTAGTATCCAGAATATATAGAGAACCCTTAAAATTAAACAACAACAAAACCTGATTCAAAAATAGGCAAAGTATTTGAAGAGACATTTCTCCAGAGAAGATACACAAATGGCCAATAAGCATGTAAAATGATGCTCAGCATCACCTTACCTAAGGGAAATGCCTATCAAAACTACATTGAGATACCACCTCACACCCACTAGAATGACCGCTATCAAAAAAGAAAGTGTTAGGATGTGGGGAAACTGAAACCCTCATGCACTATGGGAAGGAATGTAAAATTGTATGGTACTGTGGAAAAACAATATGACGGTTGCCCAAAAAATTAAAAATAGAATTACCATTTGATCCAGCAGTTCTTCTCCTGATATATGCACAAAAGAATTGACAGCAAGGTCTTGAAAGATACTTGCACACCCATATTTATAGCAGCATTTTTCACAGAAGGTAAAATGTGAGGCAACTCAAGAGTCCATTAAGAAAAACGACTTTTCAGACCTTCCCTGGTGGCCCAGTGGTAAAGAATCCACTTGCCAATGCAGGAGACACAGGTTGGATCCATGGTCTGGGAAGATCCCACACACCAAAGAATAGCTAAGCACATGAGCTGAACCATTGAGTCTGTGCTCTAGAGCCCAGGAACTGCAGCTTCTGAGCCCGTGTGCCCCAACTACTGAAGCCTCCGTGCCTAGAGCCTGTGCTCCACAGTAAGAGAAGCCACCGCAGTGAGAAGCCCACGCACCGCAACTAGACAGTAACCTCCACTTGCCAAAACTAGAGAAAATCCCATGCAGCAACAGAGACCCAGCCCCAGCACAACCAAAATACATAATTTCTTAAAAATAAATTTTAAAGAAACACTTTTTCAGTGGAAACTAATCAGTGTTATAATTTTTAGGAGAATGTTCATATCGTAAATTAGAATAAAAATATCCCCAGGGTCAACATGTTGATGGGGTTAAAACAGAAAGAAGGGGTATATGTCAGAATAGTCTGCTTCCACTCTTAAGCAGGCCACTGCCTAAAGTCCCCCTGAGAGTGTGGCTCCCTCAGAGTTCATGTTAAAACCATGATGTATGAGGCAATTTGGTCCTATTTTTTGTGGATAGCACATGAGTTAGATCCCAGTCTAATACCTAACATCCTAGTTGACACGTTGTTGCCATTTAACTTTTGCATTAATGTATTTTCATCAAATATTTCTGATACTGGAAGTGTATCTTTTAAGAAATTGAGTTAATGCCACTTGATCTTTAAATATGGAAAAATTGTCTAATTTAGGAAAGATGAATATCTTAAAAGCAGCAAATGACCTTACTATGTATTTCATCATTTTCAGCAAACATGTTTATGGAGTACTACAGAAAGTTTCTTCCAGGTATACACTTTGACTTACAAGTATTAAATGACCTTCTAAATTCTTTACTCAAACACTGTTTATTGAAAGAAGTATTTCAGGTCATGAACCTCTGCATAATGATTAAGATGCTGGTAAGTAACCTGAAAATACATTTTTCTAATATTTTAAGTTAATTTCTCTGATACATTTCTTATATGTATAATTTAGCAGTTAAATTTCTGTTTGTTAAATGCTTCCTAGAGAACACTTGTGTTTTTCAGCATAAACAAATTTGAGAAACTTAAAGTATACTGAAAGAGGACATATAAATGAGTGTAATTTTTTTGTTTTATCCAGCCTGCTCTGAAAATATTACTGAAAATATTTGAATGTGTCGCAACTATGAAATTAAGGAATGCTGTACCTGCTTTAATGGATATCTTTTGCAAGGTATGATTTTTTGTTTTATCCACTTTACTCTCTAATAGTGAATAACAAAGAAAATAGTGATTTCTGCTCACTCTTAAATTGCCTTTTACTCACATTTTTTATACCAAAGAATTGTATTTTCAGAAATGTTCTTTTTCTCATGAAGTAGGGTTTATAAACAGACTCCAGTGACTTAACAGGCCTTACCCTTAATTAAATAGTTCTAAGCATACCAGTTCTTACAAATTCATGAACCATCCTCATCTCTACTTCTTAAGAATGATTGAAGAAAATTTTCTTTTTCAAAAAGATTTAAGGTCATATGTAACAAAAATAAATACACAAATCAGTGTATAAATAGGACGTTGTTACCAAACAAGGTAGATACATAAGAATATGGTGGTGGTTGTTGTTTAGTCACTAAGTCATGTCCAACTCTTTGTGACCCCATGGACTGTAGCCCACCAGGCTCCTCTGTCCATGGAATTCTCCAGGCAAGAATACTGGAGAGGGTGGCCATTTCCTGCTTCAGGGGATCTTCCCAACCCAGGGATCGAACTCACATCTCCTGCTTAGCAGGAGGATTTTTTAACCACCAAGCCACCAGGGAAGCCAAACAATATGGTGGTAAGGAGTTAACTTTATATGGCATGTAGCAAAAAGAAAAATATTTTTATATTTTTCAAAGTATATTAAAATTTGTACTGTTGATGAATATTTCCTAGTATTTGGTACTACTCAACATTTCAATTCAGAGTAGGCTTATAACAGGAAAACACCCCACTTCCCGCCCATTCTCTTTAGGGAGCAGCATTGGAACCATTTTAGCAGATGAACAAATATTTCAGTGAATAACTCTAGTTTCACATTACAAAACTTGACAAAATTACTTGCCTGGAAATTTTTTGAATCAGGAATTACTCAAACTTCCAGTTACATAAGAATTGAGTAACAGGGATGAAGTAAGTGAATGGCATGGCATAGTTAGTAATAATGTAATATCTTTGTATGGTGACAGATGGTAACTGAACTTATCATGTTTATCATTTTGTAATGTATAGAAATGTCAAGTCACCATGTTGTACACCAGTAACTAACATAGTGTTATAGATTAATTATACTTTCAAAAAGAAAACTTGCAAAAAAGGAAATAAGATTTCTGGTTACCAGAGCAGAGGGTAAGGGAATTGGAAATTGGATGAAGGTGGTAACAGGTACAAATGTCCAGTTATAAGAGAAATAAGAACTGTGTGTGTGTCACTCAGTCGTGTCTGACCCTTTGTGACCCCATCAACTTTAGCCCACTTGGTTCCTCTCTCCACGGGATTCTTAAGGCACAAATTTTGGAGAGGGTTGCCATTCCCTTCTCCAGAGGATCTTCCCAGCTCAGGGATCAAACTGGGGTCTCCTGCATGGCAAGCAGATTTTTTACTGACTGAGCCACCAGGGAATCCCTATGTATTATACAACATGGTGAATATAATTAACACTGCTGTATGTTATATATGAAAGTTGGTAAGAGAGTAAATCCTAAGAGTTTTTAACACAAGGAAAATTTTTTTCCTCTTTTATTTTGTGTGTATATGAGGTGATAGATGTTCACTAAAATTATTGTAATCTTTTCATGATATATGTAAGTCAAATCATTATGCTGTATACGTTAAACTTATACAGTTGCTGTATGTCAGTTATTGATATAGCTCAGTAAAATTGAAGATAGATAAATTTAAATTAAAAAAAAAAGAAATTACTGATCACCTAGAGTCATTGTAGAAAACCTCAATTTAATATATCTCAGAGATTTTATCATCAGGCATACAGTATAACCACAGTGCTATACTTAACTAAAAGACAGAATTAGTTCCAAGCAAGAGGTTCAATTGATAAAGTAGTAGACATAACTTGGAGAAAAGGACTAATGTTCAAGTTTAAATTCAAAAGTATTATTTTCATTTTTGCTTTAAATTCTTGATGTAAAGTGTCTTATGGTGGTTCTCAAATACTTGAAGAAAAATATGCTCCAGATTTTTTAATGAATTTTAATTCTGTCTCCATGTTTCACTTCTTTCATCAGTCTCTTAGTTTTTCCCACACACATGGTTTCACATTTTTAAAAGAATGACTACTCTTTACCCTCTTCCACAGCTCGTTGAAGCTGGGATGGTACTTGACCCAGAACACTTTAACTATATTGTTAAGCTTTTATACCAAGTACAGGCTTCCAAGCAAGAAATAACTGCAGTTCTGGAAATGAAATCCAGGTAAGAAAATCATTATAACTAGGACTAAAATATATATATTTTGGTGGGGACTTAAAAAGGATGAAGGCAAAGCGCTTATCATTCTTCATATGCCCACCATAAGCCCTTCTTCCCCTCTTGGCTATGGCCTGGTCAAATTGTCATCAGCTGCCTCTAGTTAGCGCTCCTGGCGAGCCTCACCAAATCTTTTTCATCACCTGATTTCATATCGCTACCTGGCGGATCAAATGTAAAGACTCTTTTGCTCTCTTGCTTTCTTACTTAATTCTACTTATTGCACTCTCTTACCTGTATTCAAATTACTTTAATCCTTCTTTCTCTTTCACTCACTTCTTGTCATGTTGACTAGATAAAATATTTTAAGGTCTCTCCTTCATTCTTCTCTCGCTTGTTTGCTTTCTCTGTTTAGCTTATGAGCCTCAAAAGGCCTTAAAAAAAACCCAAACCTATAATAATTACAAGAATAGTACCATAACATACCTGTAATGAGAAAAAGGAAAGCCATGACTTTGATAAAAAATTTTATTAAACTGTCACATACATAGAGAAAAGTATACAAATTTTAAGTGTTTAAATGAACCGTAACTTTTTAACAAAGTCAGATTTGATAAAGTACAAATGATGCCCACTGGAAAAGTCCTTGAGAAAGCCCAGAAAGCTCCTTCAGAAGCACTTCCACATTTATTTCATTTCTCATGATCCTCTAATACAGAGGTTTCCACACTAGTATCCAGAGGCCAAAAGAAATACATTAACAGTAGCATTTATTAAGAGGTTAGATCCAAACAAAGTAATAGTAGTTTGACAGTGTCTGACAGATGTCCTGAAAATATAAAAATTACCTAAGGAGCCCCTGTGAATTTGCTCTAGTGCCATTTTATTAGTTTCCTTTTTTTCCCCATACCCATTCAGTGTGATTATTCATTTATAGATCATTTAGATTTGTTTGTTACTGTTTGTATTATATTTTCAGTTATCCCACATCATAGTCTATTTGATTTGGGAAAGTATGTGAAATACTACTGTTGGTTGTAACCATCAGTATAAACAGATGCAATGAGAAATGTTGCTCCCCCTTATCCCTACTCTACCGTTTCTGTTTCCTCCTCCTCTTCACCCCTTTTCCACCTACATACTAGAGGTAATCAATCTTTCAGTTTCTGGGGTTATCCTCTTATAATGAAAAGATATTAATATATTTTCTTACACCAACTTCTTTGTTACACACAGTGTAGCATATAATGAATTTCAAATTTGCTCTTTTCGAATTTGCTTTTTTCACTCAAAACAGTGTATCCTGGAGATCAGTCTACATCAGTTTAGAAAGAAATTTGTCATTTTTTAATAAAGGCAAAATACTCCATTGTTTAAATGTACTTCAGGTTATTCAGTCAATGTGTGGGTATTTAAGTTGTCCCCAGTATTTTGCAATTTAAAACAATGTTATTAATCTTGAATTGGAAAAATTAATATTGTTAAAATAGCCTTACTGCCCAAAGCAATCTAAATTTAATGTGTTCCCAATAAAATTAACCATGATATTTTTCACAGAACTAGAACAAATAATCCTAAAATTTATATAGAATCACAAAAGAATCTTCAGCAAAGGAGTCAAGAATAGTCAATGGAGAAAAGATAGTCTCTTCAGCAAGTGGTGTTGGGAAAGTTGGACAGCTTCATGTAAATCAGTGAAGTTAGAACATTACCTCAAAAAATGTACAAAAATAAACTCAAAATGATTCAAAGACCTAAATATAAGACACGACACTGTAAAAATCCTAGAAGAGAACATAGGCAAAACATTTTCTGACATAAAATGTAGCAATATTTTCTTAGACCAGTCTCCCAAGGCAAAAGAAATAAAAGCAAAAATAAACAAATGAGACCTAATCAAACTTAAAAACTTTTGTACAGCAAAGGAAACTGTGAACAAAATGAAAGACAGCTTGCAGACTGGGGGAGAATATTTGTAGAATGATGCACTCAACAAGGGCTTAATTTCCAAAATATATAAACAGGTCATACAACTCAAAATCAAAAAAACACCAAAAAAAAAATAAAATCACCCAGTCAATAAATGACAGAAGACCTAATTAGCCACTTGTCCAAAGACGACATATAGATGGCCCACATGAAAAGATGTCCAACACTGCTGATTATTAGAGAAATGCAAATCTACAGTGAGGTACCACCTCACACCGAGCACAATGGCCATCATCAAAAAGTCTACAAACAGTAAATGCTGGAGAGGATGTTAAGAACAGGGTGCCCTCCTATGCTGTTGGAGAGAATGGAAATTGTTGCAGCCACTGTGGAGTACAGAATAGAGATTCCTTAAGGAGCCAAAAATAGAGTTGCCATATGATCCAGCAGTCCCATCCCTGGGCGTTAATCCAGAAAAGATGAATCCTCTAATTTGAAAAGACTTGTGTACCGCAGTGTTCATAGCAACACCATTTATAATAGCCAAGACAATGGAAACAACCTAAGTGACCATCAACAGATAAATGGATAAAAATTAGGAACTTGTCCTTCCTTTTTAATGCTCTGGAATAATGTATAAATCATTGGGACTTATTACCAAAATCGACCCCAGAGTTGGCTCTGCTACAGTATTATTAGTTTGTTGGCAACCCTCCTCTTTGCAGCTTTTCTTCTCCTCTTCCCAGTTGCCAAAGCATACTTCTCGTTTCATTTGTTTTTTTTTCTCCTGTCCCTGAAGCTATCCATGCATTTCACATTTGCTTTGTTCAAATCATACAAACTTCTAAATTCCTTCTGTGTGGTTTATGTTCTACCCACTTTTTTTACTTAGCATTTTCAAACTGCGTGGACTTTGTGATGATAATTTTTTAGTCAGTGGTAGACCCTTCTGCTAGTTTCCTTCTATGGTTCTCTCCTTTCAGATACTTTTTGTTTGCTTGCTTTGGTTTGTGGTTAGCCTTTGCTTGCCTCATGTCCTTCTGGAGCAGTGAGGGTGGAGTGAGAGCAGTAGAGAGCAAGTGCTAGTATTTCTTTTGTGTGTGTGTGGTTTTTTTTCTCTCTCTGTATTCACAATTATTTTGAAGCTTTGACGTTCTCTGTCTTCAAGTTGGGATGAAGGTATGATTTCATATGGAATGGTTTTTCCTCCTCATTGCCTGTGGTTCAGGAGGAAAGAGTTTAAGTAAGGTAACTGTGCAGTTACCATTTTATTCAGTACTAAGGAATTTTTATAGCATATTACTCTCTCTTTCTCCAGTCTTTTAGGTATAAGTTAGCAAATGAATTAGAAGCAATATTGACTTTGGGGGAGTGAACATAATTAACCTTTTTCTATTGTTAAAGGTTACGCATGACGCAATTTAAAAAGAACTGGAAATGTGACTTAGAGGCAGCCTTGAATGAAGTAGAGGTACGATGCTTATCTTTTAAATACATAGCTGGGAACTCTGAAAACCAATAACAACAAAGAAACTTTGAATAGTAACCCAATTTTAGAAAAAGGTTTACAAATGCAGCTGCTACACATAGAAAACAAGGAAAAGAAGTTTAATTTTTTACAAGTTAATGCTTTCAAATGCAAACATAATTTCTAGAGTTTGAACTATTCTAAAAATCATTCTAGACATAGTTGTTCAGTTTTAAATCAACGTATGTTAAGCTATAGTAATCTATAGCTTGGCTTTTAATTCTTGTAACTGGGTGAACTCCTTCAGTGCATGAGTGAGTTGGGTTTCTTGTCATGACCCATGGGTGACCCATACTGTCCATATTAAGTGGACAGTATGTCACCTGACAGGGTAAAGCCATGGTCACGGTGTGCTCTGCAAGCATTGAAAGTCTGAATAAGAAATAGAGGACTTTCAGGATGACTTAACTTTTTAATTTAAGATCATTTTTATACTCATTCTAGTAATTGTTGACCTGGTCTAAATTAATATTTATGTCCTTGAAACAGTATATTTTGTTGGTATAGAAAACTTTTACTTTAGAAAATAATAGAAAGATAGTAAGTTTACTGAAATTTACTTTGTAGGTTGTTTTGTAGAAGAAATGTAATACCCCAGACTGTGTGTGGGCCCCAAACCACAAATGGCCAAATAATCGTGAAATGTAGTCTCTAACAGTCATAAAATAATGTATTACTGTGGAGGCAGCTCAAATCATGCTGCTAGTCATCTCTTCTCTGAAAATCTATCTCCACTGTGTTTTCCAGGTTTGGGGATGAAGTCATTAAGTACATTAGGAACTAAATAATTAAAACAAGTGTACGTTGACATCTGGAACTTATATAGGCTTTGCCATGGTCAGAAAAGCAAATTGTACAGTAACATGTTACTGCTGTTATAACACTTGCCAGGAAGCTTATGTAAGATTTAAAGAGATCATGTCTTATTAATTTCTGTAATGCCTACATGTGCCTACCCCATAACATGTTTGCATAAATGACAGTTTACATTTTTTGTTTTGTTTTTAATAATTCTCATAGCATTGTAAAGAAAAAGGTGACTGGACCAAATTGGGAAATGTATACATTAACATAAAAATGAGCTGTGAAAAATTTGTAGATTTCCAGAGGTTTTGTGCTTCTATTGCTGAAACACTAACAAAAGACTGTAAAGAAGACCGACCAGGTGTTCCATTTTGTGAATTTGCTGAAACAGGTAAATGTTGCTGTTTTGGTCAGAGTACTGCATGTTAGGGTGACAGGGTGTTCTTTCTTACTGATCGATAGATTGACTGGCACAGTGTTCAAAACATATAAAGCTCCTAATGGTCTCCATGTTGAAGATAAATTAATATTGCAGGTTTTAGATACTATTTCTTCTCTTTATAAATTTTTCCATCTATTTATTATTAATTTAGATTATAATGATAAAAAAGTGATAAAAGGTCAGTATATCAGATGTTTCATGTTCTTATTTTCCTTTTCATTGAGATTGGTAAAACTACTGCTAGCAAATTATAGTGGAGAATCTGAATTTTGGGGATCATTGTTACTATCTTCACTGTTGCAAGTCAATAAAATTCATGTGTTTTTGAGACCTTTCTCTGTGTGTGTGTGTGTGTGTGTGAGACCTTCACTGCTGTATTCTCTATCAAGGTTGGCAAACTATATAAAGGAGCAGATATTAAATATTTTAGATGTTGCACACACAGCATATGATCTGTGTCTCATAGCTTTCTTTTCAAACAACCCTTTAAAAGTAAAAACCGTTCTTAGAAGCTCACAGGCTATACAGAAACAGGCCACGGGCCAGATTCGGCCCATGGGCTACAGCTTGCCGACGCCTGGCCTTTGTGGTAGTATCACTAATTCCATAATAAATTTGCCTTTTCCATCATTCAAAGTGACTGTTACATTTTCTTCGTATATCTACTTTGTGTTTCAGTTAGCAAAGATCCGCAGAATAGTGAAGTAGATAAAACTTTGCTGGGAAGAATCGGAATCAGTGCTATGTACTTCTATCACAAGCTGTTGCAGTGGTCCAAGGTACTTCACTAAATTTTTGTTTTGGCTTGGTCTGTAGAGTGTTCATTTTACATTTTTGTATAGAATATAAGTTAACCCTGAATGTTAAAATTTTGCTGATTATCACTACAGGGGGCAAATTGAGCCTCAGACAGTAAGTGAATTATTAGGTGATATATTTGGGCTTTCCTGATAGCTCAGTTGGTAAAGAGTCTACCTGCCATAAAGGAGACCCCAGTTCGACTCCTGGGTCGGGAAGATCCCCTGGAGAAGGGATAGGCTACCCTCTCCAGTATTCTTGGGCTTCCCTTGTGGCTCAGCTGGTAAAGAATCCACCTGCAGTGCAGGAGACCAGGGTTCGATCCCTGGGTTGGGAAGATCCCCTGGAGAAGGGTAAGGCTACCCACTCCAGTATTCTGGCCTGGAGAATTCCATGAACTGTATAGTCCATGGGGTCGCAAAGAGTCAGACACGACTTTCACTTCACTTCGCTTAGGTGGTGTATTAGGAACATGTGGAAAGGAGGCAGCATGAGACTGCCTACTATGAAGAATCTCAGTATAGGGGATACTTAGGAAGCTGTGCTAAATATGATTTTTACTTGAAGCACCTGTCAATTCAGTATATTTTGCGAGCTCCTGAGTATTGGCAGTATTACAGTTTTGGAAGACCTCTCTTAAGATGAGCCCAAGATACAATTAATAGAACTCCTTTAAAATTACTTTTTAGAATTCCCTGGAACTGTTGGTATCTTCATGTCTACCTCTGAGATTTAGCTCATCACAGAAGCGGTGTAGCAACTCTAGGCCATATTGTACTACCTGAGGTACACTTCCCTGAGGTGCGGGTGGAGTGATAGATTCAATAAAGTTAAAGGGAGAGAAGTCCTGAGATATCGAGAGTAGGATAGTTGAGAGTGAGGTTGCTATTGAACCAACTATTAAAACAGAACTTTTATTCCTTCCCTCTTGTTTTTTAAATTTCTTATACTGGTTTATTTCTATGCAGTCAAATGCAGGCAGTTTCCTCCCTCTCAGTTCTCTAGTTTTTACATTTCTTTTTAATTTATTTTTTTATTGAAGGATAATTGCTTCAGAATTTTTTGACAGAAAATGTCAAACCTCAACATGAATCAGCCATAGGTATACATATATCCCCTCCCTTTTGAACCTTCCCCCTATCTCCCTCCCCACTTCCTTCTTTTTTATAAAGAGGTTGTTTCACAATTGAAATAATATTTAAGGACATTAAATGTGTATATGGTCACTCATGTACACATACAAAATTCAAAATTTTTTTGAAGACAAACATTTTAAAATAATCATTGGACAGAAGATCTCCAGTTTCTCAGCTCTTCAAGAGCACTTATTATCTGATAGACCTGGACTGGACAAAGTGTACTTTGTCCCCCTTCTCACAATCTAGCTTAAGGTCTATCGTAGCATTAATTTCTTCGGTATTTAATGCTTGAGAATTTGAGGACTACCTAGTAGGAAAGTTCTTTTTAAAACTCAGACTGATTTTGCTTTAATTTCAGAGTATATTTTAATTTTATTTGGTGGTTTTTATTTAAGATATAAGCGGTTGGTGAATTTGTGCCTGTATCTTAATTTTAAATGTTCACTGTCTTATTCAGAATGAGTATTTTATTTGTTATCTTACTTAGCTGAATTTTTAATGAAATATAAATGAAAATATTTAATAAAGCTTCCTTTTTGAACATAAAATTAAAACCATTGGACTTAAACTCAAGGTATCCCTTGAAAAATGCACTCAATAATGCAGTCAGATTGAAAGTACTTTGATATCATAATATGCTTCTGACTCAAAATAGCATATAATATAATGTGAAACAAGAGTCTGTAAACTAAAAGCCAGATCTGGCCCACAGCCTATTTTTATACTACTCATGAGCTAAGAATGTTTCTTACATTTTTAAAGACTTAGAAATTTAAAAACAACCAAAAAGAATATGCAGCTGACCAAATGTGACTTGCAAAGCCCAACGCATTTACTATCTGGCTTTTTATAGAAAAATTTTGCTGACCCTAATAGAAATAATAACACATGTCCAATTTCTAATGTCCACCCTAGAGACAGTCTTTATGTAGATTATGTGAAACTATTAGCCTATTGACTCAAAAACAATTTTCAGCCCACAGTTTTATCCTCCTTTTTTCCCACTATCATTCTTTATCTCAGTTTTATATTAAATTATCTTTTTTTCATTGACTCTCCCTCCTGGGTCTCAGGTGCTCAACATAAGAAGAGCAAGAACATATAATGGGTAGTTTTCCACTTTAAGGCATGAATCTTTTTGCCAAATGAGGTCTTTAGAGGAAGCTCACTGACTAAAACAGATGAAGGGAGATCTACTGAAAGGAGGCCCAGTGGTTAATGAGGCAAAGCCCTGCTTGCTCCCCTTCCCTTTCCGTTTTCATGGCTGAGCTGGAAAGGGCTTAAGGAGAGCATCTTGAAGCAGTTTGATAGCCATCAGTCTCGAATGATGATTCAAATTGCATAATTGCCTTCTATATAATCTTCAGTGACTTTGTATCTCTATAATATTCTAAATGATTGACAATCAGTGTTCTTTTTTTTTTTACTCCAGGGAAGGAAGGTCTTAGATAAACTATATGAATTAAAAATACATTTTACGAGTTTAAAAGGACTTATAGGGCCTGAGAAGTTAGCACCAAGATGTCAAATTGTGAATATTGCAGCAGAAATTTTTCTAAACAGTGGAAGCCTAGATGGTGCCATTTGGGTATTAAGGGGTAAGTTCTGATACATACCAGTGTGAAATATTTTGTAAGCTTATTATGAATTCTTGGATTTGTAATTACCTCAAGTTGATATTAAATGGTGGGTGATAATTTTGACCTAAGCCTCTAGTGTTCATGTGGGTAGGAAAGGTTGTTGTATAAAATCAAAGGAGAATGTTAACCTAGCTTTAAAGAAGAAACTGTATGAACCTTTGTTGAAAAGTTAGTTAATACTTTGGCCTCGACACTATAAAAATGCTTTACCTGATTATCTCAGTTAATCTTCATGGAAACCCTATGAGTTTGAAGTTATTACAATCCCCATATTACTGATAAGAAAATTTTGTTAGAAACAATAAGCAGCTTGCCAAAAATGACATAACAAAGTAAGAAGTGGAGGCCAGATTTAATCCCAGACAGTCCAGCTTCAGAGCCCAAGCTTCAGCTGCTGAGACAGGGAAATCCTGAGCATATAAACCCTATTTTTACATGTGCCGACAAGCTGGCTCCAAACCAAGACAATAAAGCTTGTTCTCCCTAGTAAGTCAATTCATCTAACAGAAATTACATTGCAATTAAGCCAGAAGAAGCAGCTAAGGTCAGTTGGGCATGAGGTAAATATAATTTAAAGAGTAAAGTAGTAGCATAGCATCTAATGTAGCTTTGGCTACTTAGACCATCAAGCAGATTTTATTTGATAAAATGGGATAAATAAGAATGAAGATGGAGAAGGAGATGACAACCCACTCCAGTATTCTTGCCTGGAAAATTCCATGGACAAAGGAGCCTGGTGGGCTACACAGTCCATGGGGTCGCAAAGAGTCAGACGTGACTGAGCGACTGAGTGAGCAACCCCCTGAAGGAAACCAAGAGCAGCTGGTATGCGATTCAGTGGCAACATAGGACCAGTGAGTGATGACATCCAGCCTGATGATGACAAGTACCCATGACTGCCACACTCGGCTATGCTTGGCCCAGGAACATGGAAGCCACCATTCATAAGTCTATAACAAGGTGACTGACAACTGGAGGTAATTTCCAATTCATCACAGCCCACTGGGTCCCAGAGTGATATCCCTGGCTCTTGTTAACAGGACTTCCCATGTATAATGGATATTAACCCTGTGTCTGTGATGTATTTTCCCCAGTGTTTGGAGTTGCTATATATGTAAATGAAGCCGATAATGGTCTGGATCGTTAAGAAAAGGTATAGTATGATGGGAGAGAAGCCCGTTTGGTGACCAGGAACAGCAACGTCAAGTGGAAACAGTTACTAGGAAGAAGCTGGTGCTTCAGAAGGAAGAGCAGCTGGGATGAGTGTCACAAGCAAGCATTTTTACATGGATCTAACGAGATGAAGCAGATGAAGTCTTTAATGAACCACTCAGTGCTGTGCACACTAGAAGTGGTGCCAGCTTTTGGGCATCTTATACACGAGAGAGAAATAAACCCTCTTGTTTAAAAAAAAAAAAAAGAAACCTTAAGAATCTGAGTTTAGATGGAAGACAGAATAAACACATAAGTAAATAAAATTGGAAGCTTTTGCACTAACACACAAAACTAGCATACGTACATATTTATCTATATATAAAACACCTGCATTTATCGAATGCTGAGAGTTTCTGAAATAGGTTGAGATTAGACTTCGTGATCAAAAGCTTGTTGGAAAAGATTTTCTTCAACTTAACAAATGTAGCCAGTGAAGTTTCCGGGGAGAAAGATTAACCAAAATAGAAAAGTACGACACAAAATACAAATACACAAATACAAAATAGAATGTTTATAAAAAGAGGAAGTAGCAAAATGCAAGCCAGAGTTCACAAGCTCCATGAGAAAGAAAAAATGTGGCAAGAAATGTGAAAGGTAAAATAGTTGGTAAAAAAGAGTATAGGTGATCATCTGCCTAAAAGTTTCTGGCAAAACCAGCCTTCCTCTAACTGGAGATTCTGGGAGAGTTGTGGTAGGGGTATGGAGTGGGCTATGGAGATTTAGAATTTTTACAATTTTGATGTTTCAATTTTGAGATTATCTTTTTAAATTATGTCAGTTATCAACACAAGATTTTGTTTTGCATGACGTTTTCAATTGAAAGTCATTTTTCATAAGTAAGATTTTATTTCTTCTACAAAAGGATCCACAGAAGTATGTTAAGTTGTAGTCAGAACTTTTTTGTTCTTCAGAGGGCTCTGCAGAGAACAGGCCATTGTCAAGAAAGAAAATACAAGTGGCTTGATCTCACTTGTAATAACTGAGAAACAAACATTAAAATCCTAAGCACCTGTCAGATCAGCAAAGATTAAAGTTCAATGATATGCTTTTTGTGAGGGTGTAGAGGAATGAACCTTCACATGGATTGTCTTTAGGGGCTTTTTGACAAAAATATCTGTCAAAATTTAGTAATGCATATTTCCTTTATTAAGTCCATTTCTAGGAATTTGTCCTATAAACATATTTATTTCTGTATTCGAAGGTATGCACTATAAGTTATATGAAATCTCTTTTTTTTACCATCAACAATGATAACAAAGAATTCCAGATAAATTAAGTGTCCGTTAAGGATGTAACAGTTTGTGAAGCTGTGTAACAGCCATATGATGGAGTAGAATGAGTTAGAGCCACAAATACTCATTGGAATGATCTCCAGAATTTATTACCAAATAAAAAAAAGAATGTCCTGAATGGTATACACAGTATGCTACCATTTGTGTAAAAAAAAAAAAAAGTTTAATGGATACATACATATTTGCTTTATACCCTTAAAATAGTTGCAGAAGGATGCATAAGAAATGTTGATGGTGGTTGCTTCCGGGAAGAAGAATTGAGTGTTTGGAGGAGAGGGATGAGAGGCAGATTAGCTTACATATTTTTCCTATATTTTTTTCCTTTTAAAAACATGTGAAATTATTACCTACTAAACTTTTTAAAGAAGGAATTTACGTACACTTAACGTTTGAGAACTGTAGAATATTTTACACATTTTTATTTAATGTGCAGCAGACTTTTTGGTGAGAAGTACTCCATTGTTTTGACTTTTCATGTGTTCACTCTCACATTTTAAACTGTTGCTCAGTACCTTGTTTCCTGGCGAATGAGTAACAAATTCCAACCTTGCCTTATACCCTTACCAGCATTTTAAAAAAGGGAAAAAAAGCCTTAAAACCACAATTTTATAATCAAGGTTTGGATGCTGAAAAATAAATATCTTAGCATTCTAGAATACAAATTTTTGTTTAAAAAAAGTTATGCTATTTGTTGAGAAACTGCACTTAAATTTTAAAGTAACTTCTATTGTCTTTATGTAAGTAATACTTAGTCATTATAGAGAAATAATAAGAGATAGATAAGCAAAACTGATGATAAAAAAAATTCTTATTCAGCCACTTACCGATGTTATAAATAACACCATAGTGTTGCTATACAGACTCTTTTATACCTTGCATTTTGTTTAGGCAGCAGTCTTTCCTTGGACATTTTTCTGTGAAAGGAAATGTTCCTCTCCAACATCACTTGATGGGCTGCGTAATTTTCCATTTTAAGAACAAATATAGATAAACACAAATACATAGATATGTCCATGCATCCACTTTGAACTAGTTGGTTTTTAAATTGCTATGAGAAACAATAATCCCTTCTAAACATCCCTGCTAAATCTTTATTATGCCCTTAGGATAAATTCTGATGGAATTGCTGGGCAAAGGTAAGGGCAGTTTAAAGCTTTTTGGTAAATGTTGGCATATTTGCCCTTGGTGCCATTCAGATTTGCAGCAAATTATTTTAAGTTTATTAGAAAGCTTCCCTTTGTGAGAAAATCCTTGGAGAACTATTGCATAGGTACCATCTATACAGCCTGTTGTGTTAGGGGCATGGGTATACATTAACAATACAGATGTTACTGCCCAATCTCTTGGTTTTTAGTTATCAGACAAACTGGTGCACTTTAGTTTCAATTCACTTCAGTCGCTTAGTCGTGTCTGACTCTTTGCGACTTTGTGGAATGCAGCACGCCACGCCTCCCTGTCCATCACCAACTCCCAGAGTCCACCCAAACCCATGTCCATTGAGTCAGTGATGCTATCCAGCCATCTCATCCTCTGTTGTCCCCTTCTCCTCCTGCCCCCACTCCTTCCCAGCATTAGGGTCTTTTCCAGTGAGTCAGCTCTTCGCATGAGGTGGCCAAAGTATTGGAGTTTCAGCTTCAACATCAGTCCTTCAAATGAACACCCAGGACTGATCTTCTTGAGCATGGACTGGTTGGATCTCCTTGCAATCCAAGGGACTCTCAAGAGTTTTCTCCAACACTACAGTTCAAAAGCATCGATTCTTCAGTGCTCAGCTTTCTTCACCGTCCAACTCTCACATCCATACATGACTACTGGAAAAACCATAGCCTTGACTAGACGGACCTTTGTTGGCAAAGTAATGTCTCTCCTTTTCAATATGCTATCTAGGTTGGTCATAACTTTCCTTCCAAGGAGTAAGCATCTTTTAATTTCATGCCTGCAGTCACCATCTGCAGTGATTTTGGAGCCCAAAAAAATAAAGTCTGACACTGTTTCCACTGTTTCCCCATCTATCTGCCATGAAGTGATGGGACCAGATGCCATGATCTTAGTTTTCTCAAATGCCTGAACCATAGGACCTTTCAGACCAGTGCCTTGGTTTTCCTAGCACTTTAAGTAAACCCTAATCTGGCTGTTCTGAATATTCCATTCTAGGTTTTAAATCTGTGAGTAGAATTCAGAAGCACTCTATACCTTTAGAAATGTGCTAATTATAGTCGTCTTACCAGCATTTGAAGTTGTTTATTATGAAACAACCTTGCCACCTTTGAATATTATTATTTTTCCTATCTCTTTGCTAGTTTGATAGAATAAAAATGATATTCACTGGTTTTACATTTAATTGTTCATTACAGAATTTAACTATTTTTCTTTTTGTTTCCATTTGTACTTACTCTTTTGTGAATTATTAGTTCATGTTCTTAGCCTCTTCAGTATTTCTCTTCATTATTGTTTTAATCACTTTAGGAGTAGGTTAATGAAGGTATCTGTGTAAATGAGCTAGTAATTGTAGAGCACTAATATTTATAGAATGTTGCCTTGTAGGTAGTATAAATCAAGTCTGCCAGTCAAGTTGGGCTCTAATAATTTTAAAGCAAGCTCCTGTTTTAAAGGTTTCTTCTTCATACTTAAGGCTTTATTTTGGCATTGTGTACTTGAATTACCAAATCTTTGTTTAATACTTTCTGTATTTACTGTGCTGGAAAGGCCACAAAAGCATAACTCCTGCTCTTAGTCCAGTTGAAAAAGATTGCAGAAATGTGATTTAAATGTTACATAACAGCATTTCATTATGAGTCCCATCATGTGTATAATGATTGAGGGATATAGGTAAATAGTAAAATACTGACATTTCTACCTTGGTGTTCTGTACTACAGTCTGCCATTGTTTTTCTCAGTGTGAAAATTGGCAGAAATTAAGGAACTTCAGTATAGGTAATAAGCTATCTTTTTTTTTGTAAGCTATGTGTTGGGTACCTAAGTGTTCTTTTTATTATTATGTTTTTATTATTTATATATGTTAGATGTTAACTTGTACATAGCAAATATTTTATTTAAAAAATTTTAAATAGGCAGATATTGTGGGGAAAAGCTGTTCCCTGAGAATACCAAAACTAATTTAATTATGTATTCTTTACTGTAAAATTGTTCAGTTTGTCCACACAAACAATATTTTACAGTATAATATTATACAGTATATACACATTATAATCTTAAACATCAGATAAAAATAATCATTAACTTCAGAGTCAATAACTGATTAGTACATTTAGAAAAATGAAGATTTAGTAAAAAGATTAAAATAACAACGGTCATTAGTTTGCATCTTAGGAGACTAATCATCACTATATACGTTGTTTCTGATAAATCTGAGCTGTGGTTATCTTTCTGAGTACGCATATTTAAGTTTTGCCACTTTCTCCAAAAGATATTTAAAAACATTAGTTGTGATTATACTGTTAAGTGTAATTTTCATGGTGTAAAAGTGCTTGTACTTTTCCTCTTGTAAGAGTCCGAGTGGATCATCAGTACACCAGTATGGCCTTGCGATCGACTGGATGTGCTTAATCGGCATAATCTGCTCTGTACAATCGCACATGAAATCTTAGCAAAGAGTCTTTACAGACAGACATTTGAAGTTTTGCAAAATCTACCAGGTTTTCAAAATTCTCAAGGTATGTTTTTTCAAAGTCTAGCTTAATTATCTCTGGCCCATCTGGTATTTAATAAGAAACAGTTCTCCACCTGTCTTGGTTGAATTTTATATTCCAGTATGTATTTTTAATAATGTTGGTTTTTGTAAAACGTGTTCTCTGCAAATTGAATATACTTTCCTGAGGGTTTAAAAAAAAAACAGAAACGTTTATCTTTGGGTTGTCTGTCAGCAGTTCCTGAAAGGAGCATTTCATCATTCCCCTTTTCCTTCCTCTGTCAAGTCATCAGCAAACAAGTAAATTAATCATGTAACAAAGATGCATTAGTCTCCATTGGAACATAGGAAAACATGGAATAAATGGAGGAAATTCAGCAGATGGCAAGTTCAAAGAAAGAGATGCCCATGTGGGCAGTGGCAGGTAGTGCTGGATGCTTGCAGGTCATAGGTCAGTAGCAGGAGAGAGTCGTGTCAAGGGAAAGAGCAGAGGCGTGGGTTCCTGTTTAATGAAAACATTGACTTGAAGGCCTCCCCTCAGTGCTTTGTCAATCTCCATTTTCCCATGTATTCCACTGAGATTCTGTATTATCATTAACATTCTTATCCTTTTCTCGCTCTAGATAGTAAGCTTCTTAAAGTCAATGAGGTTTTCTTTATTTTAGCATCTTTGGGACAATGGTTGCTGTAGAACTAGCATTTGATACACAGTTATCTTAATAATGGTAACAAAGTAATAATAGTGAGATTGATCAGATAGTTGTGCCAGATTTTAGAAGACCCTGAATGGCAGGCTAAAAGAATTTACTTTTCTATGTGTAGTTGGGGATGACCTGAGTTTTGGGGTCAGGGAGTGACATAATGAAGTTGGTATTTTAGGAAAGTTCTTCTGGTATAAGGTAAGAAGATAAATTTCCTGATAATGCCTGGACCACTGAAAAATCCTAAAATGATAAAGACCTAGAAAGTGAAAGTCTCTCAGTCATGTCCAACTCTTTGCGACCCCATGCACTATACAGTCCATGGAATTCTCTAGGCCAGAATAGTGGAGTCAGTAGCCTTACCCTTCTCCAGGGGATCTTCCAACCCAGGGATTGAACCCAGGTCTCCTGCATTGCAGGCAGATTCTTTACCAGCTAAGCCACAAGAGAAGCCCATTAAAGACCTAGAGTCTAGGTCATAGACCGACCTAATTGAATATAGCGAATGAAAGAGTTGGAAGTCTTCAAGATGACTTCACTTTCTTCTGAATGAAAGGCAGAAAGGAATAGACATAGCCAAGAAAGGAGGGTTTTGATTTTTTTTTTTAATTTGAGAGTGAATATCTGTGAGTGGTTGTTTTATTTTTAGTAACAAGAGATGTAAGTCTGTGGTCTACGCTATAGACAGAATGCAGACAGGACCGTGCAGATGCAGTCACATGGGAAACCATGGACAGGGGTGTTAATGCAGCCTCTGCAGTCACATTCCCTTCACATTCTCCATTACAAAGTGGACACACTGTTTTGCTTTTGTTGAATGCTGTTTTTCTGTTAACTTAGTGTATAAAATGATTGCATTTTGGTGACTGTGTCTCCTACAGTGGGTAGGAATGGGCCAAGGAGAGTAGAGGGGAAACAAAAGGAATAAAAGAGAAGTTTGAGAGATGAAAGTAGGTCAGTTTCATTTTATCAATTATTTTTGCTTTTCAGAAACTGTGGAGGTCTCACAGTATAGCCTACTTTTTAATAAACTTCTAGATGCCTGTATAGAAAGCAACAGCCTCGGTATGTCATCCTCTGTAGCAGAATTCATGATTTCAAAGAGCATCCCTATTGATTTTTCCTTTCTTAGAAGATTAATTACTTCTTTAGGAAGGAGTTGTTTATGGCTCAAAGCCAGAACCCACTACAAAAGTAAGTTACATTTTAAACTTTAATTTTGATGTATTGGTTTTGAATTTTATTTTCTAACCTGACATCTGTGTATAATACTTACAGTGTGACACTAAATATATAAAAAGATCAGTTTATACATGTTTAAAAACATCAGTTTATACGTTTAGAAACAGTGGTCTACACAGATTTGTGCTCTTTTGAAACCTGTTGTCTCTTGTTTCTAATTACTATTTTTTTATTTCTTTGCCTGTTGGCATGTCCACGAAGTATATGAAAAGGAAATAAATGACAGAATTTGAACCAGTTTGGCATATTTCATAGATGTATAGGAGTAAAACACTTGACAAAATGAAGTTGAAGGAATATGTACTTATCCCTGACCTTTTTGGTTAGAATATTTTATAACAGGCACACAGGAGGTACAAAGGCTGTCATTACTGTGCAGCCGACATGTAATGCGTTTTCACATGGCTCTCAGTAATAGAACTTTGTTCATCTGTCAGCAGTTGTTCTTTTCTAACAAGTAAGCCTAGAAAAGGAATACTTCCTTTAGTCCCAACCTCCTCGCAGGTATTTTAATTAGAAACAATTCTGTGGTCTACAAAGGGATTCTTTTCTGCCTTCACTCAGTGATTTGTAGTAAATTTCCAATTCTGCCACTACCATCTGTGTAACAGACATTTGAGTGCCTACTCTGTCACCATTGTGCCATGTGTGTCAAACATCCCAGCCACCCCATGGGCGCCAAGAGAAACCTCTCAGAACTGGAAGTGTTCCTCATGTTGCCAGCTGGGATCAGTTTAGCAAGTGGTAACTTTTATTTCCCCACTGAGATGTGGAAGAAAATATTATTATGCACTGGAGATAGTAAGATGATATATTATTTGATATTCTTATATGTGCCCTAGGTCATTATGTAAAATGTATTTCTTATTGCCAGTTACAATATAAAGTTTTGAAAACTGAATTTTTTTAAAAGGATGATCAGAAATCTAGAGGCAAGGTGGAACTGTTTGTTCATAACACCTCATTTCAATTTTGTGGTTATGTTTCAACTCCTCATACTCTCTCTGCAGACTGCTAGAAATCACACCACAAAGTATATAAGTAACTTAATTTTAGTTTTTAGAATTGATGTTAATGAGATTATTTTTTTCCAAATAACTGTTTGATTTGGGGAAAATGCCATCAGAAGGCATTTATATATGCCACAGAAACAAGGAGCATTTTACTTGGAAACATTTAACTGAGATTTCTATAATCTTTATGTTTTTTAGCTGAAGATGAAATTTTGTATTAAAACAGCTAAACTTAACTATTTAAAAATTTTAATTAATAGCTTTATTAAGATAAAATTCAAATACCACACAGTTCACCATTTAAACATGTACAATTCAGTGTTTTATGTACACAATTCAGTTTTAGTGTATTTACAGAGTTGTGCAACCATCACCACAATCAATTTTAGAACATTTTTATCAAGCCAAAAAGAAACCCCGTATGCATTGATTCACCCCCACCCCCCAGATTCTTTCAACCCTGGTAATAATTTATTTTTAAAGACATTTTTTTAAGCAATGTGTTAAAGCAATTAATGCCTGAATACAATTCAGTACCTTTCTTAATAGTACTTTTCCTCTTATGTAAACACATCTATGCCTGATTTTCAAATGCAGTGAAACTTTAGGGACTTATACAAGTGAGTCATAAAGAGTATTTTTGTTGTTTTTTTCTAATGTACCTGAGTTATAAAATTAAATGAGTAATTTATAGTCACTGATCGGTCTTCAGAGCATCACATTTCCCAACACTGTTGACATTTGAAATATCGATGGAACTCTCTTTGGATTTATCTTCACACACAGGTTAACAAACACTTGAAAAGACTTTCAGTGCCTTATAATCACATCTAGTGGAAATATTTTATCATGTTGTATTGACTATGGCTTAAAGTAAGTGGCCAGTTTTGAAAATTTCTCACTTCATACCTAATGTTTCAAAAACATTTTACAAAAAATGATCTCAAATGTACTAGGATAAGTTTGCTACCATGCAATTTAATGCAATAAATCTGCCTCTAATGTGAAGAATTATTCTGAAACAAAAATAATTATCACCTCTAGATATTTTGGAAGCTTATGTTTTCACCTGTTGGAGTTTTAGTAAAGTTTGATCTATTACTTGATTTTCAGGTGCTCTTTCATTGGGTTGCTACCCACCATTGGAAGGAAATTTGTACCGAAAACTTCTACTGATTCCATCCTATTTGTCTGAAATTGAAATGCTTTTAGCCATTGAAATCTTCCTGGTATCTAATGCTAGTAGTATTCAGAGTCCTGGAACTTCTACACAGATGCTGCAGATAGTTTTAAAAAGGTTGGTTGAAATATTTCTAACTGCATCCTGGCAGTAGGTTATGACTCCCTACATCTTCACCAGGATGTAAATGTTTTATCTATTTGTGTATATATAAAAAGCATTTGCATATATTTACTTGTGAATGTGTGTATTGGCAAACTTTGGCAATACATTGAGAAAGGATTTGACCTATTTGAGATTTAAAACTAAACAAGTTAGTACCTTTCAATAAACACTTTAACAGTTTCAAAGATCTTCTTAGATATCCAAAGAGATGGGTCTTCTTTAGATATGGACCTTTCTCATTTACTGGTGGTTTTCAGATAGGTACCTGAAAGTTTTTTTTTTTTTTTTGGTCAACACAGATGATGTAAGAACCAGGTCTAAAAGGGAAATACATGATCATTTATTAGATTCAGTCAAGAATCCTGTTGAAAATAAAGCCATCAGCCTAGTTTCAATATTTTAAAATGTTGTAAGAAGTGCATGAATATTACTGTGTGGCTGTTGGACCAGAGTGGCATCCTTTCTGATCATTTTGTTCAAAGTCCCAGGATGTAGTTGTATACCATTCCAATTTCTTGTCAGCTTTATCCAGGAAACTTCTAAGATAAGGGTCTCACAGGGATCCTGTTTGAGAGTGTCTTAATAAGAATTTTACTTCAGTTTACTGGTGTTAGAAACCAGATCTTCAGAGTGAATATTCTTTTAGCTATCTCTTAACAGTGCATGTTATCCCAAAACTTAGTGGCTTAAAACGGCAAAAATTATCTTAGTTCCTGTGGGTCAGGAACGTTGGGGGACCTTAGCCAGATGGTTCTGGCTCAGAGTCTCTCACATCACTGGAGTCAGGATGTGGTCAGGACCTGCAGTCTCCCACCTGATGGCTTCACTGGGTCAGGAGGATCCATCTCCCAGCTGGCTCACTTGTGCCCGTCAGCAGGAAGCCTCAGCTCCCCACCACACGGGCCCCTCCATACGTTCCTCAAGTGTCTTCATGGCACGACAGCTAACTTCTTTCAGAGTGAGTTGTCCAGGAGAAAACGAGGATGCTGCAGTGCCCTCTTTGACCCTTGTGACTAGATCTGTGAAGGTGCTGACATTTCACCTATTTGCAGGCTATCAGTGAGCCTGCTGCAGTTTCACTGGTCCTGGCATAAGACACAAGACTTGTGGGTTGGAGACAGGACTTGATCACTCATGGCACAGCAAGCAGCAGGATTATCTGCATATTTGCATCTCTTCCTCTTGCTCCCAAGTCCCACACTCGGACCCTGATGGATACCTGTACATGAAGTGGGTTCCATTACAGGAGAGGAATTCTGAACTTAGGATCCCAGATCTTTTATAATGGATTATCAGCTTGCCTGCCCCTTTGCTCTTCAGGTAGAAAGACTGTAAGCAAACCTGTCTTTGGCTCCCAAAGGAGAAGCTATCTTTGTCTTTCAAAGTTGTTCACTGTAGTAAATAATAAACATCCTTAAAATCTGCAACAAGGGAATAATCAGTGTCTCTGCTGTCAAAATTTCCAGAAATGCAAGAGACCTGAAACATTTTCAACTCACTAAAATTAGTTGTTTTTTGCTAGGGCTCTTTTCTGAGGGCCTTGTATTTATGACTGTGCACTACAGTAGCATGAGTTATTTGCATTCCCTATTATCCTAATGAGGGTTTGGTTTTCTCATAACTTTCCATTCCCCACACATATGCAGTCTTTATTCATTATTGAATGGGGGGGGGCAGTATTTGTGACACCAGTCCATAACTAGTGACATGCCTAGAGCCTCTATTTTGTCCAAACCAATATTGTTTTCTCTATTATTATTACCATACTGAGCCCTGCTTCGTTACATTAACCTCTGAGAGAGAATTTAATTCATCTTCAGACTGTCAAGAACTGCATGTAGTTGTCATATGCCCAGATTTGAGACACCAGTCCTAAGCTAGAATATACTAGAAGCGGCCTGACCAGTCTTTGCTCCCTGCGATCACTGATTCCTATTCCAAGTGGAAGTCCTCGCTCCCCCGACTCTGTGGCTCACACTTGGTACTGATGCAGGTACACTTACACTTGGGCTCTGCTGGACCCTCTGTGTGCCCAGGGCAGGATGCTGTGAGCACAGAGGAAAGAGTGATGCCTAGTAACAGCTGCATCTCTGTTTTACATACTTCTTAATTCCTGTCCCACAGGAGAAATAGCTATAATGTATGAGGTTTTTGAAATTTGGAAACTGGTAGAAAAGTTAGTTTAAAAGTAAATTATAAAAAAATAAATAAATAAATTACAGCACTTTAGTGAAATACCTTAAATCAGGACTGAAGAAAATAACTGGAAATTGAGTAAAAGGCATACAGCAACTATTTCTGTTACCAGATGTGAGCTTCATATTAAGTATATACTTATAATTAAAAATAGTTGTATCAAGGTTAAAACGTGGAATGTTAGTATCCCCAAACTTGATTAAATTTAATATTACTTTATGCATTATAATAATTAATTACATAGTTATTAGAATAAGTTGTGTTCTAGATCATTGTTTCCAGACTGTGGGTTGTAGTCTGTTTGGGTAGTGAAATCAATTTAGGGGGTTACAACCATATTATTTTAAAAAATAAACCAGAATAGAATATAGGGTCATAAGGGTAAGTCTTGTTCTGTGAAACTTTTATTTCAGTTTTTATGTAGCAGGTGTATATTGGGTCACAACATAAAGTGTCTTTATTACTGTGTATCACAGTCAAACAAGTATGAAAGCCACTGATAGAATATAGTAAAAGACTGTCATAGCTTAGAACTAGTACATGTAAATTACTATCTTTTAAAGAAAATATATAGCTTCCTTTTAGAGTTTCTGACTTTGTGAGGTGTTCTCTTTGTAGATGTGAAGAAAACAAATCTCGGAGCAAGGATGATTATCAAGCTGCAGTGGAAAGATTAATTATGGCTGCTCGCATATCAGATCCAAAGCTTTTCATTAAGCACATGACCGTCAATGTTAATAAGGAACAGGTTTATAGTTTGGAACATTGTTCTGCCCTGAAGTGGTTGAAAGAGAATATGAAGTGGGCCGGAAAGGTTTGGCTTTTCAATAACCATTAGTTACAAAGGCTTTTTTTTTTAAGTTCAAGTAATCATTGTTGAAAATAAAAGGCAATAAAAAGATAGTTTTCACTATATTCAGCTTTTGCTCTTTATTGATGTATAGTATGTCAGTAGTTTCAAACACTAAAAATTTTGATTTTGATGTATGCAATTTAGAAGTTTTCCCATACTGCAAATGATTTTTGAAATTACTTCTTGACTTCTCTTTAGGTAAATTCAAGAATGGTGAATCCAAATTTATTCTAAAATCTAAGAAATGAAAAATCACAAACTGAGTACTGTGCAGCATTTAATAAGAGAGAAATATAAAGGAGAAAGTATGCAAGCAGGTGTCTGGAGCTTTCAGAACAACCATTAGGGGTCTGAAGTAAAGTTGGTGAACACTCAGTCCAGTGACTAAAGCCTGTTCTACATTTGTACTCTAGAGTAGTAAGGTAATACTGGAAAATGACTCAACCACTAAAATTCCAGAATACCTTCTGAGATATACCAAAATTTTTATTCTCTTAAATTTTCCTTCAGTGTATCTTAAAATACTATTACTTGAAGATTTGTAATTTATGTACATTAGGTATGACTAAAGACAACAGTATTTTATTAAACAACTATGCCAGAACTTAAATATCCAAACAAGAATTGTACCTTTCAAACTACCTTAGGAAGTTTAAACTCCTTTTCTGAAGCCATCTGCAGAATCTGCATCAGTCATTCTCCAAGGTAGTAATTCTCAATCCTTGATTTGATACTTCAAGCTATAATTTAAATCTTTTAGAGAAATGTTTGAGTAAGGGAACTGATTTAAAAAGAATAAGTGGTGATTAGGGGGACTGAAAGTATTTCCTAAAGGAGTTCCCAGAATATGTAATGGCAGCATTACTGGAGTAAGTCTATAACCTCACAAGAATAAAAAAGCTAAAACCTAGCACTTAGCAAAATGCCTTACTATGATAAAGTGTAGAATGAATACTCTCGTGAATGGTATATGCAAAGTGAGGCAGAAGACGTCCAGAAAGCGGCCCAGTTTTCCAATATGAACAAACTGGGTGACTAATTATAATCACCGGAATTCAGCACCTAGGAAATAAATTGGGTTTGGAGATTACTACCATCAGTTTGAAGTGCTTTTGAGGACAAGTGAAGAACAATAAGTGGACAGTTAGAAACTTGTCTTTTCTATATCTGGTAACTAAAACCCAAAGAAAAGAAAGAAATATGAAGCCATTTCGATGCTGGTGGCAAGGCTGGATTTGAAAGGATGAAGATGCAGAAGATGGTAAATTAAGCTTTCAGGGAAAATGGGATTGGATGGAACGGACCACAAGTTGACCAGATTGTTTCTAACGAATGAGTAGTCAAGAACCCTTAGGGCTGAAAACAAAAGGAAGTCTTTGTTTCAAAGGGTTTTTGGTCCCCCACCCCCCACATCGCTTAACAGTACCAAAAGATAGGAGAAAGAGGAGAGCGGTTATAGTATTTGCTTTATTTCATCTGTGGCAGTTTATGGGAATAACTAAAGCCACAGAAGCGAAATATAGCTAACAGTAAAAACCCACAGAAGCGAAATACAGCTAACAGTAAAAACCGCAAACTGATGGTGGAGAATGCTCAAGGTTTCAAAACACCTAGACACCGAAGGGGCCAAAGTCAAAGATGCAAATCGGAGAGAATAAATTGTTTTCATTGGCATTTGTGTAAAGGACGTCAAAGGGTACTCGGCAAGACCTTTAAATCTGGCGCTGTCAAGCGAGAGTCGCCCGCAGGCGACAGACCCGCGCCCTCCGCGGACTGATCGGCCACGCCAGCCTCCTCCCCTCCCAGGCTGAGGGGACCGGGCCGGGGCGGAGAGCGGGGCCCGCGCATGCGCGCGCGCGGCCGCCCGTCCTCCGCGCCCTCGCCGGCGACCCTCGGGCCGAGCCTGGCCACCTGCCTCCCGGTCACCTTCGGACTCCCTACCGCCCAGTCCTTCGTATCCGTTCGCGCTCATTCGCGCCTCCTAAAGCCTTCCGGTGAGTGTGCAGAGCGCCCTCCAGGCCAGGGGTAGGAAGACGGAGGGCCGGGGGCGTCCCCGCCGCGGGGAGGCGGGCGGTCACCGGGTCGCCGACGTCGCCGCGGGGCCGAGGACCGCTAGGGCTCTCCCCGCGCCCCGGGCTGCGCGCAGGCGCCCCGGGGAGGGAGGCCGGCGCGCCTCAGCCAATGAGAGCGCGACCTGCGGCCTCCCCCGGGCCCGGCCGCTCTCGGGCGCGCCTCGGCGCCGGCTCCTGACGGACTGGCGGAGCGGCAGGCGCGCAGAGGAGACCCCGGGGGTGGGGGCTCGGGGAGCCCGGGGGTAGGAGCCGGTCGGAGCCGGTCGCCAGGGGCGGCGGCGGCGGCGGCGCGGCCCGGTGCGCATGCGCCCCCGCGTGGCCCGGCGCGTCCCGCGCGTCCTGCGGGACGAGCGACCGTCCTTCCAGCTGGTACCTCGTGGGAAGTGGAGCGGGTCAGAGCAAGCCCTCGCGGAGCGGACTTGCCAGAACCGTAAGCTGCGGGACCGAAGGGCCTCCGTCTGTACTTTGAGGCTGCTCGGGGCAGAGGCGGGGCGGGGTGCGGCGGAGGGGGCGTGCGGGCCGAGCAGCCGTCAGAGCCGCCTTAGGTCGCCGTGCTAACTTTTGAACCCCGGCGACGCCAGGGGCCGGCGTCGTCGCGTCGCATCTGTTTTAACTTGTTTGCGATGAGAAACTTGGGGCGATTTAGATTTGGTTTCCGCTATCGTATTTCCCCGAAGTCTTTGATTTACAGAAAAATATGATGATTCAAATCTCAGAGCATAAGACATACGAAAGGAAAGCTTTAAAAACCTAGATATTTTGCTACAACTTACTAATTTATCTGAAAGGCTTCCTGCTTCTGCTTTTTCTTTGCTTTTTCCCTTCCCTGAGAAGTATTAAACTGAAGAGCAATGAAAAATTGCCTGCTTTTATCGCTCCTTGAGAGAGCAGACTACTTTTTAAAACCGTAGAAGATAGTTACTAAGGAAAGCCACAGTTTAAATGAGAGTAAGCGTAAGGATATTAACCCTGTTAAAAGTAAATGACTTTCAAATACAAATTATGTCACCTGACGAAAGATCAGTACTCAGACCTCTACGTGGCAAACATGGTTTCTCTCAAAAGTAATTTAAACAGAATTTTTAAACTACCCATAATTTGGCTTTTCCACCTATTTAGATATCTGTTTCTACCCAGTTTGATTTGAAACTGCCCAGATTTAATGCCTCGCTTTAAAGAGCACAGAAGCTAGTGTTGTCACTATTAAGTGTATTACAGCAGCCATTTACTATGGTTTGTAATTGAATTGCATCTTTCCTGGTCTTCCTCTCACCATGCAGAGGATGCAGGCTCAGTGGAAAAGCCTTCCAGAGCCCCACCATTCTAAGTGTAGCCCCTGGGAGTTGCCCGTGGTACTTTGTGCATTGCTATGTCATTTCATTTACTGCAGTGTTTTATAATCATCTGCTTGTGTCTGTTTTTCCAATTCCTCCCTCTTTCCTAGGCTGTAAATTTTTGGAGTGGTGGAGTTATCTTGTTTTGTTTTTGTTTTTTTTTCTATTCCCAGTGTTTAGATAGAGCCTGGTACGTAAGTGTTTGGGTAAATACCTGTTGATGAGCTAGGTAATTAAGGCCCTGAGTTTCTCCCAAGTGTGGTAACACAGAGGGGTGTTTTAGTCATTTTGTAGCATGCCTGAGGCCTTTTCCAAATGGAGGACTAGTGGGCCAGGTGAAATGCGGACAAGATCGGTCCAGGGGTAAATTTGAAGACCAGAATCCTGCCGCTGACCTGGGTGCCTCCGCCTTTTGGACTTATTTCTCACTTGAAAATGGGAGCACACAGCTCTGCCCTTCAGTCAGCTGATAGTAATTTGATTTTCTGTGTGGCTGGTCCTGTAGATCTGAATCTTCTAGTCTTCTTAGCAATTATATTTCCCATAATAAATTTAAAAGTTGATCATGGGAGTGGTCAGCCCCTTATGTTTCATTTTCCCAGGGCCTGTTTATTTCTGGCTGAAGTTAGAAAATTGGGTGCTTGGTCTTGAAAAGATGAGAACTGACCCAAGATCTGTGCCACGTGAAAAGGCAAGCAGCCCTGTGTACCAATCTGCTGGCCTATAACCTTGTTTCCACTTAGTTGTTTGTTTTTTTATCTCAAGAAGTAAGTTAACCATACAGGAAACAAAGAACAAGGTCAAGCAAAACTTAGAAGCTTCATTTGATTTTTAGCATACAATTGACTATATAAAAATCTTTCCCTCAAATTTTACTAACCAGGTATATTTAAAGAATTAAACCTTAAAAGTTTTCCTCAATCCTGTAAAATGATAGAATGCCTTAAAGCAGTGATTCTCCAACCTGAATTTGGAGAACACTGGCCTAAAAGGATATTCCCTGTTTTCTTTTTCTTCTCTTTCTTCGCTTGTGTGTGTTAGCCACTCAGTCGTTTCCGACTCTTTGAGACCCCATGAACTCCTCTGTCTGTGGAATTTTCCAAGCAAGAGTACTGGAGTGGGTTGCCGTTCTCTTCTCCAGGGGATCTTCCTGACCCAGCGATAGAACCATGTCTCCTGCATGGCGGGCAGATGCTTTACCATCTGAGCCACCAGGAAAGCCTCTTCTTCCCTTCTTATCCCTCCTGTTTTTTTTTTTTTTTTTTTTTTTTTTTAAAAAATGGGTCCTGATCTCATCACGCCTTCCCTATCACTTAGTTGTCAGAGCCTACTCTTAAAGGAGGGCTAATGGGAAATAATTTTTTCCAGTGATTTAAATAGGAAATGAATATCTTAGAATTGTACTTTGGTTGAGTGTCTATCAGAATTATTAAGTAAAAATCTTTCTTATGTACATGGGCATTTTGCTGTAGAAATATGAATGGCCACCTTTGGGGAAGGGAAGGATTGTTGGCAAAAGGAAAAGAAGTCATATTCCCTCTCATAATGCCTCTCCACCTCCCGGTTGCAAAACACTGTCTTTAAAAAGCCATGTTCATTCACTGAAACGGCAGTCGCCACAGCACAATACACTCAATTTTACCCATTTCAATTCCGTTGCATTTTGAAGAGAGAAATGCTACTAACATGAAAACTTACACTTTTATACTAAGCACATGCTTTCCAGCATTTTAAATGTGTCTTTCAACATTTTTTCTTAAATACACAACACAGATAACTTCAGCCTAGTGAGCATCAGATAAAGCTCAACAATGCTACATACATTTGTTGTTGTTTCATTTGTGTTAAACTTGTTGTTATTGGTAGTATTAGAATTGTGATTTATTACAATTATTTTTTATTTATTATTAGAATTGTAATTTTTCCTTTTTATAAAAGGGAGACAAATTTCAGTAAAATATTTAATCGTTGAATAGACTCTTTTAAATTGAACTGTAGTTGATTTACAGTGTTGTGTTTCAGATGTACAGAAAAGTGATCCTTTTTCAGATTCTTTTCATTTATAAGTTGTTAAAAAATATCAAGGTGGTTCCCTGTGCCATACAGTAGGTCCTTGTTGTTTATCTGTTTTATATATGATAGTGTGTATATGTTAATCCCAAACTCCTAATTTATCTCTACCCCCACTTCTCCCTTGTTAACTGTAAGTTTGTTTTCTATGTCTGTGGGTCTGTTTCTGTTTTGTAAATAGGTTCATTTGTCTTTTTTTTAGATGCTGCATACAAGTGATATTATATGGTATTTGTCTTTCTCTGTGAATTGACATTTTCTACAATGAAGATAAAGTTTCTCACTTAACTACTCCTGCCTAGCAGACTATAGTATTGTGTTAGCTCACAGTATTCTCTCAGTTAATAAAAAATTTTTCTATTTCAGTTTGACATGACAGTACATGTTATGCAGGTGTTTCTGCTATGACATACACGCATTCCTGGAAACCTAGACATTCTGTAAGATAATATACTAATCAAGCTTCATTGAAAAAAATATACGCCTCTCAAAACCAGACGTGGGAATCTCGAGCTGTTTCATTTGTGCTATTGCAGCTCCCAGATTGCTTGATGAAGTGGAAGACACAAAGGTACTTGAAGCGACTGACCATCTGCTTCTTAATCCAAAGGAAGGAACTACTGGAGGATTTTCAGGGGTTTTTTTTTTTTTTTTTTTTCCCAGGGTTTTGTTTCTAGCTAAAACTTTCTTTGTAATAGTAAGTAGAAAGCCCACCACTGATGATCTCAAATCATTAACATGGTGGGGAAAATGCGTGTGATATAATATCTTTGCCCTGCTAACCAGATGCACATAAGCTATGTTAATTCACATTAAAGAAATTTTTTTTTTTTTTTGGTAGCAGAACAGACTCCTCTTGGATCATCTATCTCATTTATTAGATGAGGAGCAGACTCAGGGAGGTGAAACAACTTGTCCCTTCTCACACAGCTAGTCAGTGATGGAGTCAGGATTTGAATATGGATTTCAGAGACTCTGGGCTTCCCAGGTGGTGCTAGTGGTTAAGAATCCACTGCCAATGCAGGAAATGCAAGAGACACAGGTTCGATCCATAGGTCGGCACCCCACTCCAATATTCTTGCCTGGAAAATTCCATGGATGGAACCTGGCAGGCTGCAGTCCATGGAGCTGCAAAGAGAAGGACACGACTGAGCATGTGTGCTCGGAGACTCCAGCCTCCCCAGCCATCATGCAGACTGCCTTCCCCAACAGCATTTGCCTGAGTTAGTCTACATCAGCGCCATCCAATAAAATACAGTGTGAGCCCCAGATGTAATTTAAATTTTTCTAGTGGTAAATCACAGAACACAGTTAAAACCAGATTGTGTTTTGCTTTTAAAATAGAAACAAGTGAAATCAATAAATTATCGTTCCAACATCTCACCAGAATCTAAAATTCTTAATGTGATACTTTGCATTTTTCTCTCTGTACCTCCTGCCTTCCCCCAGAAGTCATCTTCATAACCACTGGACCCCAGGGAAGTCCCTATTCTGTTTGTTTTGATGTCTTGCTTTGGAAAGTGGGCTGCAGAGCATAACTTGGATCACCTGTGTTGCACATCAGATGGAGACATTGTGATTTCTTGAACTTCTAAGATAGTGCGGCCACAGACCATTAAAATAGGCATGTTGTTGTTGCAGTGGGAGGCCTATGTGCTTTCCATTGTTCAGTACTTAGGACTTTTCAAGGCTTCTTTTAGAAGCCTGAGAAAAAAAGCATCATGGTTAGAGCGTGGCTGCTTGTTATTTTCATGTTTCCCATACGTGTTCTTGGGTGACCACATGCCTCTAGAGTATTATTCCTCATTTCTTATCCACAGTTTTAGCTCATTTTATCATCTTTGCAGTTAAGTGGCATAAATGTTCTTAATATGGAAAATGAAGTATCATCATGTGTGAATGTGAAGGACTCTTTTCTTCTTGAACTCCACTGGGACTACAGTCCAGGGCTGTCACTGGACAGGTTTCCCAGGCCCGGGGGCCTGTCTTAAATACTCAGTAAACAACACGCATGTCATTTTTGTTGTTTAATTTTGTATGCCAGCAGCGTTATTTTTTGTTTTTGGTTTTAATTTTAAGAACATACTTTGCATGTTCATGGTAAATAAACTAGGAAATATAAAAAGTAAAGGGCTTTCTAGCCTATACCTAGAGAGAGCCAGTTTGGGGTTGGATATGTATATTCTTCTGGTCTCTTCTTTGCAGACTTTAAGCCTTGTACCTGTTCTCCCTTAACTAAGTTGCGATTGTTCAGTTGCTTTGATTCATTTATTTATTTTTGGCTGCCCTGGGTTGTCATTGCTGCGCACGGAGTCTTCCTAGTTGTGAGCGGGTGCTACTCTTCTGTGCTGTGCACAGGCTTCTCATTGCAATGACTTCTCTTGTGGAGTATGAGCTCTAGCTGCACTGACTCCAGTGGCTGCAGCACAGGCTTAGTTGCTCCAAGGTTTGTGGCATCTTCCCAGACCAGGGATTGAACCCACGTCCGCTGCATTGGCAGTCAGATTCTTATCCACTGTACCACCAGAAAATTAATCCTGTTCAGTTAATTTTGTGACGACGTTTGGTAAGAATTCAGTCCGTCATGGACAGCACTGAAACCTGAATAAAGATGATTCTCCTTCCCTCATTATGTCTCTATTTAATCTCAGAAATCTTCCAAATAGTAGGAATGTTTCTAGTATCTGAATTTATTGCAAATAAAATAGCAAGGTGAATGGTTAAGTAAAACCTTTTTAAACATTTAAATGAATGCCTATAAACACATTCTGTATCCAAGAGGATCTTGCCACACCAATCAACCAGAAAATAAATGGAAGCATCCACCGTTGTTTGCAAATGCACTTTTTAAGTAGGTAATTCTTGACTTTTCTTTAAAATACATCTTCTGTTAGTGGCAGTTATGCTTCATTACATTGCCTTGGTTCAGATCTAGTAACTGCATTATGAAAACATTTTTTAAATTAATGTATTATTTTTTTAATTGAAGGATAATTGCTTTACAGAATTGTGTTGGTTTCTACCAAACATCAACTGAAAATTTTTCAAACCGTTTTTAGTGCTTAAGATTTTAACGGAATAGGACTTGAGCCACGTGGTGGTTTGTTTTGAGGGAACATGCTGCTCCACATGGCTATTAAGAATAGTATAGAAAGCTTCAAGCTTCATAAGCCAGGGGAAGAAAGGAGAAAGGATTTTTTTTACCTGATTATCATGTGAATAATAAGTCATTTCAAGACTTTAGATTGCTCAGTTTTTAAAGTTACTTGATCAGTTGACATGGAACTATAGTATAGTGGAAATTCTTGCTGAAGTTCTGAATTATTGGAAAAGTTAATGTGGTTAAAATCATGTTTCCCCTTTATCTGCTTAAACTTAAAAAAAAAAAAAACTTTGTTTTTTAGAGCAATATTAGGTTCACAACAAAAGTGAGCAGAGTACAGATTCCCACTTCCTCCCTACACACACATAACCTCCCACACCTGAGTTGTACATTTGTTACAATCTATGAACCTATATCGACACATGATTATCACCCAGAGTCCATAGTTTACATTAGGGTTCACTCTTAGTGTTGCACATTTCATAGGTTTGGGCAAATGTATAATGATATGTGTCTGCCATTGTGGTAGTATTATACTTCCACTGCCCAAAGAATCCTGTGTTCTTCACCTATTCATCCTCCCTGCCAACCACTTATCTTTTTACTATCACCATAGTTTTACCTTTTCCAGAATGGCATATAGTTGGAATCATACAGTATATAATCTTCCCAAGTTGCTTCTTTCATTTAGTTATATGCATTTTAATTTCTTCCATGTCTCCTCATAGCTTGAGAGCTCATTTGTTTTAGTACTGAGTAATATTCAATTAGCTGAATGTACTACAGTTTTTCCGCTCACCTACTGAAGAATATCTTGGTTGCTTCCAAGATCTGGCAATTACGAATAAAACGGCAGTAAACATCCGTGTGCAGGTTTGTGTGTAGACATGTTTTCAGTTTATTTGAATAAATACTGAGGAGTGTGGTTACTGAATCATATGGTAAGGGTCTGTTTAGTTTTGTAAGAAGTCTCCAAACTGCCTTCCAGAGTGGCTGTAGCATTTTGCATTCCCGCCAGCAGTGAAGGAGAGTTTCTGTTGCTCCACATCCTCACCAGCGTTTGTTGTCAGTGTTTTGGATTTGGCCATTCTAATAGGTGTGTTGTAGGATATCGTTGCTTTAGTTTGCATTTCCCTGAAGACCTGTGATGTGAAACGAATTTTTATATGCTTGTTTGCCATCTGTATATCTTCTTCCATGAGGTAGCTGTTCAAATCTTTGGCCCATGTTTTAATCAGGTTGTCCATTCTCCTGTTGTTCAGCTTTAAAGATATTTTTGATGTATGTCGGATAGCAGTCCTTTGTCAGATATGTATATCCTTTGCAAATATTTTCTCCCAGTCTGTGGTTTGTTCTTTCTTTCCCTCTACATTGTCTTTCAGCAAGCAAAATTTTCAATTTTAATGAAATTCAGCGTATCAGTTCTTTCCTTCACAGACTGAGCCTTTGGTGTTGTATCTGAAAAGTCACTGACATACCTAAGGTCATCTAGGTTTTCTCCTAGGTACTCGTCTATTAATTTTGTAGTTTTGTGTTTTATATTTAGCTCTTTGATCGAGTTTGAATTTTTGCGAAGTGTGTAAGTTGTATGACTGGATTAATATTTTTGCATGTAGATGTCCATTTGTTCCAGTACCATTTGTTGAAAATAGTATCACTGCTGCATAGTAGCACGTTTGTCAAAGATTAGTTGGCTGTATTTTTGAGATCTGTCCCTAGGCTCTCTTACTGTCCCATTAATCTGTTTGTGTATTCTCTCACCAGTTACTTACTGTAACTTTACAGCAAGTCTTGAAGCCCACTAGCACCAGTCTTCCAACCTCATTCTTCTTCAGTGTTGAGTTGGCTACTCTCTTTATTCTACATATAAACTATTATATGTTATTTCCAAATAATGATTTGCTGAGATTTTGATTGGGATTGCATTGAATCTGTAAATCAAGTTGGAAAGAACTGGCATCTTGACAAAATAGAGTCTTGCTATCAGCGAACATGGAATATCTCTCCAGTTCATTCTTCTTTGATTTTTTTTTAATCTGAGTTTTACAGTTTTCCTCATAGGTCTTCTACATATTTTGTTAGATTTATAATTTAAGTATTTCATTTTGGGGGTTGCTGATATAAATGGTAATGTGCTTTTAATTTCAAATTCCATTTGTTCATTACTGGTATCTGCTTAACTTTTTAAGTGATTAATGGATGCCTGGAACTTGACCTACATACATATTCAGAAATGTTTTGCCACCTGAGACCTGTGAGGAGGTAAGCTTTGTGGTTCAATCTGTTACTAGTATTTGGGAGGTGGAAGGAGTATGTGGAAGCTGTTAGGTGTTTAATTACAATTTATTATAATTTATCAAATTCTGACCATTTTGTCAGTATTATGGTGGAGGACAGGAGTAAGAAAAAGAAATTTCATGTAAACATCCATGTCTTTCTCCTAAGTATCTATCCAGAGTAAAAGATGAAAAGAATAAATACCATCTTTCAAAATAGTTCAGTGTGAAAAGTTTAAGAAGGAAAAAGGATAGTTTGTCCTTAGCACAGATCTTACTATGTTGCTCTCAAGTCTGTGGCTGTCATATAGAAAACCACTTTACATTGAAATTGTATAATAAGATCATTTGATTGTTATATTCGCTATTTCTATATGTATTTTGTCTAAATGCTACCTACTTCAGGAAAGGATTTAAGGAGCTCAGTAAAATTTAATTGGCATAGTAATAGGCACATATACAATTAGTCAAAATGAAAACCAGATGCCCTCTAGAGAAAAAAGATCATTTGTTTAAAAAATAGAACTGATTAGACAATTGTTCAAATACCAGATTTCTGGCTTCTTGGTAGCCAAGTCAAAAAAGGTAAATTTATTTGGCTCAAAGTATATAACCAAAATAAAATGTGATCTGTTCCATAAAAATAATGTCAGGGGCTTCTCTGGTGGTCCAGTGGTTAAGACTCCACACTTTGAATGCAGGAGACACGGGTTCAATCCCTGGTCAGGGAAGTAAGATCCCACATGCCTCAGGGCACAGTCTCCCCACAAAAAATAACATGTCAACTTTTAGATTACTAAAACACATTTGGCACTAATTAGTACTTTTAAATAATTCTGCATTGATACGTGACTATCTCAGTAAATAGTCACTGTTAAAAGGGGTGTCTTTAGGGGGAACAGACTGTTTCTACCAGTTCAGTTTATGATGAGGACTATCTAATAACGGGAGACTTTCTCTCACTGAATTTATGACATAAATTGTTTGAAAGAAGAAAAACAAAAGAAACTGTGAGATACTGGACAGCATCCCAAAAAGTTGTTGGACAGATGTTGAGACATTCTGTGTGTTGTGGTATCTGATGATAGTGTTCAGCTGTAGAAAGCCAGGCTAAAGTGCTGTGTCCTCTTGCTCTGGTACAAGGAGAGGCTATAGGAGCTTGGAAGGGTGGGATTATAACACTTCCTGGGCTGTTTCCTTCAGTGATACCTGCTCCTTCACCCTCATGCCGCTGATGGCAGTGAGTACTAGTTGTTGTGGATAGAGACACAGTTTTCTAGCTTTTTTGACCTCAGTCTTTAGAAAACTATATTTTAACTCTAACCCATAAAAAGAAGTTTCGTAACAGTAATTAATCTTGCCACACATAATATCCCAGAATATTTTCTGTTCTGAGATACATTTTCTGGGTTGTTTTGTTGTGTGTTTTTCATGTTGGTCTTGGATTACTAAATTGATTTCCCAACTAAGTTGACTGTACTGTCTGTGTGTGTGTGAATGAAGCTTCATTCGCCCCCATCCACCTCCTTCCTTTGTTTCTTGCCTGTGGCTCCTTTCCCACTGTAGCAATGGAGTTGCACAGTTGCATAACAAACTGGATGGCCCTGAAAGCCTAAAATATTTCCTCTCGGGCGCTTTATAAAAGAAGTTTCATGTGCCAGTTTTGCTCAATCTAAACCACATACAAAGCAACACAATATTGCTTTCAGTTCAGTTCAGTTGCTCAGTTGCGTCCCACTCTTTGTGACCCCATGAATTTCAGCATGCCAGGCTTCGCTGTCAATCACCAACTCCTGGAGTTTACCCAAACTCATGTCCATTGAGTCGGTGATGCCATCCAACCACCTCATCCTCTGTCGTCCCCTTCTCCTCCTGCCCCCAATCCTTCCCAGCATCAGAGTCTTTTCCAGTGAGTCAGCTCTTCCCATCAGGTGGCCAAAGTATTGGAGTTTCAGCTTTAGCATCCGTCCTTCCAGTGAACACCCAGGACTGATCTCCTTTAGGATGGACTGGTTGGATCTCCTTGCAGTCCAAGGGACTCTCAAGAGTCTTCTCCAATACCACAGTTCAAAAGCATCAATTCTTCTACACTCGGCTTTCTTTATCCAACTCTCACATCCATACATGACCACTGGAAAAACCATAGCCTTGACTAGACAGACCTTTGTTGGCAAAGTAATGTCTCTGGTTTTTAATATGCTGTCTAGGTTGGTCATAGCTTTCCTTCCAAGAAGTAAGCATCATTTAATTTCATGGCTGCAGTCACCATCTGCAGTGATTTTGGAACCCAAAGAAATAAAGTCAGCCACTGTTTCCACTGTTTCCCCATCTATTTGCCATGAAGTGATGGGACCGGATACCATGATCTTAGTTTTCTGAATGTTGAGCTTTAAGCCAACTTTTTCATTCTCCTCTTTCACTTTCATCAAGAGGCTCTTTAGTTCTTCTTCACTTTCTACCATAAGGGTGGTGTCATCTGCATATCTGAGGTTATTGATATTTCTCCTGGCAGTCTTGATTTCAGCTTGTGCTTCATCCAGCCCAGCGTTTCTCGGTTTCTCTTGCTCTTATTTCCTTGCATTAAATACCTGCTGCACAGTCATTTACTATCTGTTAGCCAGACCCTGTGGTGGGAGCCTCTGAGCTCTCCTGCCCCTCTGGGTCTACCTCAGGGTTTGTCCTGAGGCCATCAGTGGCTGAGGGGAAGAGGAATACCAAGTCAGGCTCACTCCAGCAGGACACAGGATGCCCCCAGTGGGTGATTTTGGCTGGAAGACTCCCCACTGGCAGGTCCGAACCCTTCTTGGGACCGGACAGCAGCCCCAGACATCCTCCCAAGGCTCCTCCCTTCCCTTTCTCCTGTAGGTGTCTGGCCTGAACCATGACCTGGAAAGTCTCCCTACTTCCTCTCTTTCCCAGTCATTCTTTTGCCCATCTACTTCTGTCTTGATCTCTGCTTTTCAGCAGACCCGAACTAGCATAATACCTGTGAAATGTTTCTCCTGCCCTCGAGGATGCCATGGTAGTTGAGGAGGATGAATACATATCATTTCTACATTATGGTATTCTGTTCCACGTATGTGGGGCACAAAGTTTGTTTTATTAAAGCTTAGAAGAGAGAAAGACTGTTTATAATGAGGATACAAGGGAAGGTTCTAGGCGACTGGGCACATTGCCTCCTGGCACATCACTAGGACTGCAGTAATTAGTGCATGAGTAAGTACAATTTGGACAGACGGAAGTGGGGAACAGAGAGGATGTCTGAGAGCTTAGAAACCATGAGAAGAAGGGGAAGGGCAAGGCAGATCGCCAGCGGGGCTGAAGCTCTGGGTTTCTGTCAGGAGTGCTTGAAGATTGAGTTGGAAAGACAGATTGGAAGTTATAAGTACCAGACTTAAGGAGTGGGTATTACTGTGCAGGAGTTGAAACACCATGAAAGGTGTTTCAGTAAGGAATCCAAGGATAGTGGGATTTTAGGAAAAGTAACCTGCATACAGCATGGTTAGGGAAAAGAAACAGGAGAATACTGATGAGGAGGCAGTGCAGTCCAGTTTTGTGGTGGTCATTGCTGGGAAGAAAGAATGATTTCAAAGGACGCTGTAAAGTGAGAAGAAGTAAGACTTCAGGACTGAAAATGAGGTGGGGCTGGTGAGCTAATTCAAGCAACAGTAGATCTGAGGAGTTCTATGCTGGCAACAGGAAGAAAAGAGGCACCTCAGTAACAGAAATAAAGAATGTAATCCTGGATGGCGCTGTCCAACTGCTTCCTTGCCTTTTGTATCCAAGCTGAGTTTACAAGGAAAGTAATGATCTCGGCTCCTTTTTTTTTAGACATTTAAAATTTGAGAGGCTGGCAGGATAGCTAAAGTGTCCATCACACATTTGGAAAAGGGGACTTAAACTCAGATAGAGAGGAAATGGAGCTGTCACTAACATTTACTTATCCTGCCTCCTATTGAGGACTTTCGGCATTTCCTTTACTGTCCAAACTCCTGTTATATAATCCTTAATACACAGCCTGTATGTTGATTTTATAGAAGGTTCAAGTACAGATTAAAAAAGAGAGGTAATCTGAAAATATGATGTTGGTGCTCAGATTTTTTTAAATCTCCAGAAATGATTCTATAATCTCATTTTATTTTTTGAAAATATATATTTATTTGGCTGTGCCAGATCTTCCTTGCCGCACACGGAATCTTTTCGTTGTGCATGTGGGATCACTTCCCTGATCAGGGAACAAACCCGGACCCCTTGCATTGGGAGCATGAAGTCCTAGCCACTGGACCACCAAGGAGGTCCCTCAGTCATTGTAAAAGTAAAAAATTTCCCCAAAGACTCAGTGCACCTAACATAGGAGACCAAGATGAGCACAGTATTTAGAGACTTCTTCACAGCCCATTGGGACTTCCCTAGTGACCCAGATGGTAAAGAATCCATCTGCAGTGTGGGAGACCTGAGTTTGATCCCTGGGTTGGGAAGATTCCCTGGAGAAGGGAATGGCAAACCATTCCAGTATTCTTGTCTGGAAAATCCCATGGATAGAGGAGCCTGGCGGGCTACAGTCCCTGGGGTCGCAAAGAGTCGGACACGACTGAGTGACTTTCACTTCACCTTCACTTCACAGCCCATTGTAGAGCGAAAAAGGTAAATTATTACATTCAAAAATAGAAGTCATGAAAGTGCTTCCCAGAAATTGCAAATAATTTTGTTTGGACTTAAAACTACTTTTTTAAAAAAACACTCCCAGGTGAGTTATGCCAAAATTTGAGAATGAGATGTCAAAGTATCCAACTGGAAAATTTTAGCATGCTGGTAATGATGAAATGAACTAAAAGACATTTTATATCTCTTATGAAGCATTACAATTCTCAAACTGTTTTTCACTTTAAAGATTATTCTTTTGGATATTGGGGGGTTTTTTAATCTGAAAAAGAAAAATGATATAGAAAATTGTCATTATTTGCGGTGAAGCCAGTTTACATTTCAAGGTAGGCTTTTGAGAGGAAGTTTTATTATTATTACATATTATTTTATGATGTTACATGAGAGGAATTTATAACCACTCTTTACAGAAATCATGTAGCACTCACTGAAATCTACTCTTCTGTAAATTTCAGAAAACCACAAAGTTTTACACTCTGGTTTCTGTATTGTTTCTATGATATTTTTCGTACATAGTATGTTAATGTTTCTGTTACTTTATTCATGGGGGATTTGTGTATGTGTCAGTGATCCAGTGAGTAATAAATCCATATCTTTTAAAAAGGTTATGTCCGGGAAAGATACTTCCGTACTGCTTTCTGTTATCAAGAGCTTTATCAGGAGCTGAAGCAGTCAATGCCTTGAGGCCATTTTATTTTGCTGTACATCCAGATTTCTTTGGACGGCACCCCAGGGAAAGGGTAAATATTTATTTTTCTTTATGTTTAACTTTCAGTCTACGTTTGTTTATTTACCTTTGCTGCAGTGTAATACAGAGAGTTCTATAAATTGGGTTTTGTCCTAGTGGTATAATCAGTGCTTTGAACTACAGACACTGAAAATTGAAACTAACACTATTGTTTTTTTATGAAAGCTGTCATATTTTTGGCAGGCAATAAAGATATTGTTTAGGAACTTCCCTGGTGATCCAGTGATTAAGACTTCACCTTCCAAATGCAGAGGGTGTGGGCTTGATCCCTGGTGGGGGATCTTAGATCCCACATGCCTCACAACCAAGAAACCAAAACATAAAATAGAAACAGTATTGTAACAGATTGAATAAAGACTTTAAAAATGGTCCACATTAAGAAAAGTTTAAAAAAATAAAAGATACTGTGTAAACTCTGTATGTGAGTAATCATGTTTTCTTTACCAGTTTTGAAAGTAAAATTGAGGGTCAGAAAGACCACTTATGGCCTCTGTTACTATAATCAGTCCCTTTTTTAAGGTTGCTGTAAGGAAGGTTTTTCAAGGGCTAAATAGTTGCCTGCTGTTGGTCCACTTCCCTGCACCATTAGTTCATGTGTGCTCAAGGAATACAAACTGATGTGAAAAATAACTCATGATAAACTTAATTAGGAACAGCAGTATTTTTTAACATTAGGTAATATATTACAAAACCAAATGCTTTGAAATTATCTCATTGGTTCCTTTTATCTTTGTTAATACTGATAACTGGTTTAACATGAAAAGGAATTTAACACTCTTGAAAATTAGAACATTACTGTATTGTCTTTTTCTTCTTACCATGGAAAATAAATCAGTTTTACTTCTTGGCTTTAGGAAAATACTCTGATTATGGTGGTTGTTATATTGGTTGTTAGAAATTAGATCCTTTTTAACTAATTAGTGAATTGAATCAACAGCAAAATATCCACTACCTTGGAGATGTAATAAATTAATACAAATTTTTGGGAATGTCATACATTAATACAGTTTAATGTTTCAGAGTTTACAGTTTTTAAATCCAATGTGTGTGGAAAAATTAAGCTTATTACTAGGTGATGACTTCCCTCCTCTACCAATATACCTTTTCTTTTTTTAACTAAAACTTATGTGCTGTAAAACGTGAACTTGGCAGGCTTGGGTTGCTTTGTTACAAAGAAATGCCTGGCTTCAGTCCTGGCCCTTCACTGCTTCCTGGGAGATGAGCTCTGAGCCCCGGGATATCCTTGCCTGATAAGAATGTTTCTGTGTGCCCAAAGCCTTGGCCACACCAGACAGTTTATCCTCACAATGTGAGTTATGGTAAAATGCCTAGTTTATCATGCCTGAGACCCTCTGGGGAGGCTGGAGACAAATAACTAAGGTCAGTCCCATGGGTACGTAGTGCCCCAGTAGAAGCCCTGGCCCCCAAGGCTTGAATGAGCTTTTGTGGTTGGCAGCAGTTCTGATGTCACACGTCCTTGCTAGGCGCTTAAGCACCGTCTATACCACGTCCCTGGGAGAGGAAAACTGGAACCTTGCACTTGGTCCCTCCTGGACTCCACCCTACACCCATTTTCCCTTTGCTGATTTTAATCTATCCTTTTGCTGTAACAAAGTGTAACCATGAGTATAATAGCTTTTCTGAGTTCTGTAAATCCTTCTAGTTAGTAAATCATCAAACCCCCAACACAACATAGCTAAGAGTCAGTTTTTGTCTATAGAATTGTGTGTGTGTGTGTGTTTGTGTTTGTTCTTTTTCAATGCTTGTTTTAAAATTGAAGTGTAGTTGATTTACAGTGTGTTGATTTCTGCTATATAGTACAATAATTCAGTTATACATTATATTTATTTTATATTCTTTTTCATTATGTTTTATCAGAAGATATTGAATATAGTTCCTTGTACTATATTAAATTTTTATTATATAATTGGATTTATCAATCATTTATTACTTGAGATATTTAGTCATAGTTAGGCTTTTTCTACATCTCATTTATAAAGATGAGATGTTTTCTTCTAATACTCTTGTAGCTATATTTTTTTTTTAACATCTCTTCTCTGTGGAGTTATATGGTGTGAGGTATGGATTCAATTTTATCCTGTACTGAGGAGCTATGAAATCCCAACATTTTTTAATACTAAATTCTTTAATACTCTCAGTAGTGTGTTTAAAAGGTTGGGATATAATTTCTGATCTTTCCTTGTTCTATTTTGTACATAAATGTCTCGATTTTTTTTTTCCAGGAAGTCAATGAAAATTCCCTTAAGAGGTTAAGTGCCTACTTAGAAAATCTTCAGAAACCAGGCTTCAAGTCTTTGAAACCAACCCAGCTTGTGTTTTATGTAAGAGAAACAGATCAGAATCCCTCTGATGGCCAGGAACACTTCAGCACTTCTGGTACATTTCTTATTTCTCATATGTCCCTTGCACCTTTGCAGGCTCCATTTGGTATGAGTTCAGTCTGTCTAAAAATTGCTAGAAGACCTTTAGAGTGAAGCCTTGTCGTAGAAAGTAATATCATTTAATCAAGTGTTTTCCTGGAGTTAGATTTTATTTCTGGCTACTTCTGTTTGCTGAGCCTCTCTTTTTTTCCCTCAAGAATAGTTGCTTTACAATGTTATATTAGTTTCTGCTGTACAGCAGAGTGAATAAGTTATATGTACACATACATCCCCTCCCCCTTGAACTCCCCCAACCCCATCCCCATCCCACCCTTCTAGGTCATCACTGAGCACAGAGCTGAGCTCCCTGTGCTGTACGCAACTTCCCACTAGCTGTTTTATATATGGCAGTGTATATATGGATGAACCACTTTTTATGTTTAAACTTTTTTGACTAGAAAACTAAAATGTTTTTGTTTGTCCCCTTCCTATTTCAGTGCTGTTTTAAGTATTAAATGTGTATATAACAATTTTTCTTTTCAAGTATAGCTTACCTTTTCTTATCTAGTCCTGAAAGTACCCTGTGAGGCACCTAGTATTTGCCCAGTTGTAACTTAGTAATGTCCTAGGACCATGGAGACAGAATAAGGGTCTTTGAACCCTCTAACCCCAGCCTCATAGTGTTTCTAAAATCTAACCAGTCTTAATATACAGCTTTCTCTTTGGTCCTTTGTCACTGCTTTGCATGTCCAGCTCTTTGCGACTCCATGGACTCTAGCCCACCAGGCTCCTCTGTCCATGGAATTCGTTGGAGTGGTTTGCTATTTCGTACTCCAGGGGATCTTCCCCGCCCAGGGACTGAACCCGAGTCTCCTGCACTGTAGGCAGAATCTTCACCTTCTGAACCACCAGGGAAGTCCCAGTGATACTTAAAACTAAGGGTAAATGTGGGTCCATTATTTTCTAAACATCCATCTTTTTTGTCATTCTTGAGGAAATAACTTTTTTAGAATGAACTTTAAAACAATTTGAAGATTTACTCAGAGTTTTCTGTGAATTAATGCTAAAACAAATAGCTGTAGTCAGCTTTGGCTGAGTAAAGCGAAAAATCCTCTACTTTCTAGTTAATGGTTAACTTTGAACCATTTACTAAATAAAAATAGATTGTGAAAAATAATTAAGAGATGAGAGAAAACATAGCATAAGTAAGAAAAAGATAATGTTAGTATATAAGGAGTTTTTAGGTGTCAGAAAGAAAAGAGTAGCTCAGTTACAAAGATTGGCAAACAGTGTCTAGGCACTTCAAGAAATAATACCCATAAATAGCCAATGGGTCTTCCCAGGTGGCTCAGTGGCAAAGAATCCACCTGCCAAGCAGGAGATGAGGATTCCATCCCTGGGTCGGGAAGATCCCCTGGAAAAGGAAATGGCAGCCCACTCCAGTATTCTTGCCTGGGAAATCCCATGGACAGAGGAGCTTTGTGGGCTGTAGTAGTCCATGGGGTTGCAAAGAGTCAGACACAACTAAGTGACTAAACAACAAGTAGCCAATAAGCATATAAAAATGTTCAGCCTTAGTAATCAATGCAGACTAAGTTAAGTAGATAATATTCCCAACAAAGGATGTGTGCAGTCTGGCACAGGCATTCCAAACTATGTAGTAGCTCTTACATGAATTAAGTGATTAATGGAGTTGGTAAATTAAGAGAGAAATTGAGATTTATTCCTTGACTCATCTCTTTTGAGGATAAACTATTTCTTCCGAACCTCAACTGCAGGATTTGGATTTTCCTTTCACTGCCTAGAATAATTCTACCAGTATTTCTCTCACATTACCACCAATGATTCAACTAAAAACTCTTTCTTAGCTTGCATGTTCTAGACTCTGTAAATCTGTGTGGCAGGAAGAATAGGTATCTCTGAGAACAGTCTAGATTGTGATGACTGTCGTCAGTGGTGAAGACACAAAAAAAGCACATTTCATCCTTGAATGGAATGGTGAATAATTAAGAACAATTTTTATGCCCATCAGTTTCAGAAGGGTAAAATAAATTATGTTACATTCATTATGTGGACTAGCATAGCACTACTAAAACGAAGGAGGTTGACATATACATACAGATATGGAGGAATCCCTCAGGTTAAATAACAAAAGCAAGTTCAAAGTAATACACGCAGAATGGTGTAGCTTATATGGGGCTTCCCTGGTAGATTAGACAGTAAAGAATCTGCCTACAATTCAGGAGACCTGGGTTTGATCCCTGGGTCAGGAAGATCTCCTGGAGAAGGGAATGGCAACCCACTGCAGTAGTTCTATGGACAGAGGAACCTCCAGGCTACCATCTATGGGATCGCAGAGTCGGACACAGCTGAGTTTATATGTTTAAATGGAGCAGTTCACATCATAGGGGTGTGTGTGTGCAAAGACATAAGTGTGTATGTCATGTGTAACATGCATACAAAGCACATAGGGAAGGTCTAGAGCAGTGCTATTTCAGAGAACCTTCTGCAGTGATGTCACTCCTGTGTGTGTGTGTGTGTGTGTGGCTGGTACAGCTGGCACTGGCCCCAAATGGCTGCTGAGCCCTTGAAGTGGAGCTAGTGTGACCAGGAACTGAATTTTAAATTTAGCTTAATTTTAATCAATTTAATTTTAAATAGCCACATGTGCCTAGAGCTACCATATAAGGCAGTGTGTACTTGACTGTTAATAGGATTGTATCTAGTGAAATTGTGTGCCTGTCAACAGGAGACTTTTACGTTATATGTATCATTTTACAATAAGGATGTACTTATATAATGCTTACATAATTTTTAAAAGCAGTTCTTAAAAAATGTTAAAGAAAAAAGGGTCAGGATGTTATTTATAGTGGGGAAAATGCTTGGCGTGGTGTCACCTCATATGTAAACCCTCACTAACTATTCTTAACCCCCTGAGCCTGTGCTTCACATTTCAAAGGAGATGATAATGGCATCCGATGCGAATGTTGATTGAAAAGTGATAAACCTTCAACTACTGCCAAGTTTAATAACCAATAAGTATAGAGGGAACCCAGTAGATTTCCTATTGTTGACTTAACAAGTTAGATTACTAGTCTGAGCACAGTGACGGCCTGTATTCAAATCAGATTGTGAAGTGCTGACTTTTAAAAAATGAGGAAATTTCGAGTCACTTCTGAAAATACTGAGTCACAAGATGGGGGTAGGGGAGTATAAGCACAGTCCCTTTTAATCATAGAGAAAATCTGAGATGAGTTTCTGTGACCACTGAGACTGGATTGGCCCCCTCCACGAACCACTGTCCCCGGGCAGCCTCCCCTGCCCCCTGGGCCTTAGCCCTGGAGACTCTCTTTGGTCTTTGGTGGACACTTGCTTATAGGAGAACTTGAACAGCATTGGAAAATATTCTTAATCCTCTTCTTGGGCCGGGGTCACTGGTGCCAAACTAGAAAAGGGAGCTGACAGAGAATTTCATAAAGATCAAGATAGTATGGTACAGTTCTGGAAAAGGGACATCATTTTCCATTTACAGATGATTTTTCAGTAGGATGAATTATAATTGGTAATGGAGTGTTTTAAAAGATTTTGATTCTATAAATATTGTATGAAAAAAATGTTTTTAAAGTAAAGCAAATAATCATCTGTATTAACTGTTTGGGGGAATTATATTCTCTAGGATTTCGAGCAGTCAAATTTACTTTGCACACCAGAGATCTGCTAAGCACAGTATTATATATTCTCAACTCCTGCAGTTTATCTATTGAACATGTCCAAAGCTTGAATACTAATGTGCATTCCCAGCCTCTCAAAGAGGCCAAAAGGACATCTGACAGGCCCATCAAATGGGACAAGTCTTACTACTCCTTTACTGGATTCAAGGACCCTGATGAAGACCTCGAGCAAGTCTGGAGAACGGAAACAACCCTAACGTATGTAAGAGTTTTTACTTACCTGTTTTTTATGTTTAAAATTGTAGTCTAAGATCCTGGTGATCCAGTGGTTAAGGCTCTGAGCTTTCACTTCAGGGGGCACAGAGTCAATCCCTGGTTGGGGAACAAAGATCCTTCATGCTCTGCAGTGCATCCAAAAGAAAAAAATTTTAATTGAAAAAATAAAAGTTTAATCTTCCAGGAAAAGTAATGCTATCAATGTAGTTAACCCAGTAACCATTACCAAAAAAAGATATTTCATGCTTCCTACTCAAAGTGGCCAGAATACTTCTAATGGTATTTGATTTTTTTTTTTGGCCTTTTGATACCAAATGCAGAAAATTGTTTTGTTTTGAGTACGAGCTAGAAGAGAGTGTCTCAGCCTTACATGCACTGGATTCCACTGTTAAGAGGGTATTGCTCTGCTTACACCCTTAAGAGGGTATTCCTCACAGTGTGTCCAGATGAACCAAAGCTTGGGAATGTGTTACCTATACCTTTCAGTATAGAAAAAAGTGGGATTGGATAAGTCAGGGCAAAAGAGCAAGAATAAGATTTGTTGCACCATTAAGTCAAAAGGCTTAAGAATAACCTATTAAAAAAATTCAGAGAAGCAATTAGCCTGTGGTTCAGTTGAGTGTTTCATGGGGTACAGTTTCGGGCTGGTGCTAAATGTGTAACCATTGTGAAAAGACTGTTCCAGGGACCCTGAACTCAGAGTTAATCAGCTGGCAAACTAATGAAAAAAGATTGGAACTGGGAAACGACAGTTCCCCAAGACAACTGCTATTTCACTGGTTCCTTGTCCAAGCCCAAGTATAACTTCCTTACTTGTGTGTAGTTCATCCAGTAAAATTCTTGAGTCTTTAATAAAAGGCTCTCTTACATTATATTATATTATACTATTAATAGATAATGAGTTTTGAAGAGTAAGGACTATGTTTTAATCATCTCTCTTTCTAATGCTAATCCATCAGCATTTTTACTAACACTGAATTAAAGAACCATTAAATAAGTATAGCACTGTGAAGTGCTATAGGCTCAGAATGGAGAAGTCAAAGTTTAATATGGAAATATAAAGTAGCTTAATACAGATGATAGCAGTAGAAGTGACTCAGCAATGAATGTAGAGGGCCCGTTTTTTGGGGGGGAGGGTTCTTTTTTGGAACAGTGCCTCTGTTAATTTCACTGGTGTTGACTTAGTAAAAGTATCTGCTGTTTTAGTAAGAGATACATTGTCTTAAGGAAAGTTCCTGAGTGTAGATGAGTTGTGTTACTACGAATTCTTAATTTTCTCCATAGGTGTACTTTTTTTTTAATTGATGCTCTCATGGATTCTTTACCATTTGAGCCACCAGGAAAGCCCAGGAATTACCAGGACTAGTTCAAATCATGTCGTTTTGACTTGTCTCCTCTCAAAGAAGATAACATAAATTGAGTAAACCATTGTTTTAGAAATTGAAGTCGGTGGAAATTTAACATTCTAATTTATTGACAAAATGCAGTGTCCACTGCTATGTACCTTGTCAGACAATGAAGTAACCCCATTATTAGCTATATAGCTTTTCTTAGTTTTGGCAAATGAAATTAATGATACAGCATTCCATATTTTAACATGTTTTAGCCTTGTTTGTAACAGATCTTGCAGTCCCCTTAAAACTGATTTAATGGGGAAGAATGACTACATGTATATGTAGGGCTGAGTGCCTTCGCTGTCCACCTGAAACTGTCACATAGATAGGTCAATGCCAACTGTAGAACCTTCATTTTTGTCTCAGGGTTTTAGAAGCAAAACACAAAAATTGTTAAACTAGGCTACTTAAATGTTATACATTAAATGTAAGAATTCAAAAAATCAGGTCATGAATATATAATCATAAGATTCTATTTCAGTCCACATTTTAAGACATTTGGTCCCAAAAGGCAACATGGTATTTGCTTGATAATTCATTTGTCTACAAATCATCCTTTTTCTCACCTAATTTAAAGTAAATTAATATGTATTACTTAATAAATGAGGGGAAATGGAAATGAGGGAAAATGTAATAACTAATAATCTTGACATAAAGTAAGATATTTTTATTTTTCCTATTTCTCACACATTATGCAGAAATGACAAAGTCTTTACCAATATTCTTAAAGGGGGAATAAGAAGAATTATTAACAACTGCACACAATTAGTGAATCAAAAAAAATGTGGAATGTAGGGACTCCCCTGTCCAGTGATGAGGACTCTGCCCTTCCACTGCAGGGGGCTAAGTTCATCTTTGTCTAGGATCTAAGATCTCCGCAGTGGCCAAAAAAAAACTTAGGACACCTTTACTTAAGAGTGCAAGATCCCAGTTCCTTTTCCCAATGTGCAAGACATTTTATGATCTCTCTCTCTCTCTGTCACACACACACACACACACACACCCCTCTCCAGTCTCATCTCACACCCCACTCCACCCCCAGGCATTGTGTGATCTGGTTCATCTCACCGTTCCTGTGTACTAGCCTGGTGGACGTGCCCTTCCCTCTCACTAATCCGCCTGGGGAAACCTGACCCATCTCACTTATCACCTGCTCTGTAGAACCTTCCAGGCAGAAGTAATCCATTCTCGCTCTGTTCTCATAGAAGCTCATATATCCTCTTCCCGTTGCTTATCTCTCTGCTCCTTGCTAGATGTGTCCTCCTTATACCGTTAGGCCTTCAGGATAAATATTCGACTGGTTCTGAGAGCTTCAACTTGACTTCCTTTTTCTGGCCACACCACATGTCTTTCAGGATCTTAGCTCCCCAACTAGGGATCGAACCTGTGCCCTCTGTGGAGTCCTAACCACTGGACCACCAGGAAATTCCCTCAACTTGATTATTAGTTTTTAAATATTGTAGATCACAACATCTAAAACCTTTAAAGTGACCATTAAAAGGAACCCTAAGAAGGTTTACCTGACAGGCACTTTTGATGGACAGATGAGCCTTTCTGCACCAGTACCATAACACCTGACTGTCACTGACAGGTGTCCAGTGGGGTGTCAGATGTCCTGAGGTGGCACGCTTTAGACCATCTTCCCCCAGCCTCCCTGGAGCTTTCTCTTTCTCAGTTGTACCCAGGGCCCACTCCACCTCCACCCAAAATGTGCCTCTAGTCCTGGAGTCTGCTTGCTAGTCTACCACGGCCACTCCTGCAGCAGCTGTTCGGCCTCAGGCACGACCCAGGCCTCGTTTGTGCAGACTTCCCTCGGGAAAGAGAGACCCTGCGCCAGAGCCTGTGCTGTGACCATTATAACACTGAGGGGGAGACAGCCTCAGACCAGGGAGCGGGCGCAGCATGCTGTCCTGTGCAAGGCCTCCTAGGCTGCCTTCAGCTCTGTTCCGAAAGCTGTGCCCGTCTAATCCCTAGGCAGACTTTGATGTTCATTTTCTCTTTTAAGACTTCACTGAGGTAAACATTCTCAGAAATGCGGATTTAAGAGAACATCTTTCTGCTGAGCCCATGATGTAGTTTTGGAGAAAGAGAACGGTGGGGAGAGGTGAGACTAGAGCAGGCCACTTAGTTGGGCAGAAAGAAACTAAGGGACAACCAGTCCCACTTGGGAGGAGAAGGTGGGCACTGCCTAGTAAGGTCTGAGCAGTGGGAGCCTTTGGACAGAGAGGTGGCGGGGAGCCAGGGTTCACAGTGAGCAGAGAGAACTCATAGACAAGATGAAAACCAAGGAAGAAACTGGATCTACCCAGTTAGAATCCATAGAGTTACCTTCACAAGTTTCTTCGTCAGGAAATAGTGCCTTTTAAATGTCACCAGTACCATTCGGTACATCTTCTAAGCTGACTTTTTCACCATCTGGCTGCACAACCACATCATTTGCTCTAGTTGGAGAAGGGGTAGCCCTGACCTCACATGATGACTGACTTAAGTGAAGGCCAAGTAGAGCCTTCTGAAAAGTGCAATAAACATAATGGAGGTTTAATTTTTTTTAACTTACTTATTTTTTAATGCTTTTTTTTAATTATTATTCTTTTTTTTTGGCCACACTGCAGGGCATGCAGTATCTTAATCCAAACCCGGGATCAAACCCCTGCCCCCTGCAGCAGAAGCACAGAGTCCTAACCACTGGATCACCAGGGAATTCATAAATATTCAGCCTTTTGGGGGCAAGGGGGCTGGAACATGAAGGATCTTAGTTCCCCAGCAAGGGATCAAACCTGCACACCCTGCTTTGGAAGCATGGAGTCTTAACCCCTGGACCACCAGAGAAGTCCTTGAAGCATCTTTGATTCTTAAAAAATCATCCCATCTCTGGAAATCTAGTAACAAGCTTGGTGTAATGAAAGTTTAATTTTTTTGATAGGCTAAGGAAGTTGTCATAACTAAAATATGATTAACAGGTGCTGGCAGTTCTCCCAGAAGCCTGTTTTAGAGTTTACTCTAAAAGTTGACTTGGCAAGAGTACTTATAACTTGGTAAAGATTTGATGGGAAACTTGCTTTAACATTGGGGCTGCTTTAAGGTAATGAACACGGCTTTCAATAGTAGAAATGTTTGCATTTATAGTTAATATTGCAAAGTATACATCTCTGTTTTTTTTCTTTCCAGATCCTGGTTAGATAACAATGGGAAAAGTGCTGTTAAAAAGCTGAAGAATAGTTTGCCACTTAGAAAAGAACTAGATCGTTTAAAAGATGAACTGTCTCATCAATTGCAGCTCTCAGATATCAGGTAATGGAGAAGAGAAAACCTGATTTATAGATTAAAATAAACATGTGTTACCTATTTGTAAAGATTTCTAACAATTAAATATTTGCATCTTTAATTATTCTGTCACTACTCAATTATCTTTTTATGAAACTAATCAAATGTTTATCTAAGAAAACCATGTGAATTTCTTGTTTAAAAAAGTGAAGTAAGGTTTAGATACTGTTAGCATAATAACATAATGGGCTTATACGAAAAATATACTTTTCCATATGCATATAATGCATAAAAAAATAAGTATTTTTCCATCATATAAGATTGGTATTTGAGTTTAAAAAGAGAAAAGGAGGACTTCCTTGATTGCTCAGCAGGTAAGGAATCCACCTGCAACACAGGAGACACAGGAGATGCAGGTTTGATCCCTGTGGAGGGGAGATCCCCTGGAGAAGGAAATGGCAACCCACTTCAGTATTTTTGCCTGGAGAATTCCATGGACAGAGGGGCCTGGCGGGCTACAGTCTGTAGAGTCGCAAAGAGTTGGACACATCTGAACGACTGGAAAAAAAGAGAAAGGGAAAGAAAATTAAAAATATTGTAGTCTTTGGTTCTATGTTATATAGCATGACTTTTTAAACAATTTTTTAATTGAGATATAGTTGATATATAGCATTATACTAGTTCCAAGTATGAATTATTCCATGAATAACTCATTATTCATATTCATTTACAAAATGATCACTACAGTAAGTCTGATTGACATCTGTCATCATACATAGCTAGGAAAATTTTTTTCTCATGATGAGAACTTTTAAGATCTACTCTTTAAGCAGCTTTCAAAATGCAATACAGTATTATTAACTATAATCACCATATGACTTTTTAAAAGTTTTTATAAACTTAGAAATCATTTGCTGAAGTTTATTATAAAATAGATTTAACAGCTACAGCCCTAAGGTGTGGGTGATGTGATTCATTCATGGGACTCCCTGAGGTATTGTCATCTGGCCTGGTGCTTAAACTTCTGACCGTTTTGCTGCAGCCTGTTTTGCTTTCAACCTTCATTATGAGGACTGTTTTCTTATATTGAACCAAATGACCTTTTGGATACGGTAACAGCACCTTTATCCTGTGCTTGCAGAATCACATGATACTTATATGTTATTCTATATTTGAATTATGATTGTTGAAGATAGTTCAGATTTATAAGGAAAGTGTCTACACTTGGAGCTTTCACAGGAGTCAGGCCAGTGGGGGTGAGCACACGCCTCCATCTGGGGACATGGGTGGTAACGGGCCTGTGTGCTCTGTTGGACCAGGTGGCAGAGGAGCTGGGGCATTGCCCACCGCTGCAGCCAGCTGCACAGTTTAGGCCGCTTAGCCCAGCAGAACTTGGAAACCCTTAGAAATGCAAAAGGTAAACAATTTCCATTCCCTTCCGAAATCTATATCCCTTAACAGCTATACAAATCTGTAAATTCTAGAGGAAAACTGTTGAAAGTCTTTGTAGATGTGACTTGATCTCAGCTGAATTGTTAAGTCTGTTCCTTTGAATGAAACAGTAACTTCTACCAAGTTTACTCCTGAATTGATACATGAAATGTAAGGAATTATTTGCACAGTGCTAAAAAAATGAAGCCTCTCTGGACAGTGACCAAAGGGTTTGTGTTTTATCATCAGGATGTACAATAATATTTACAGACCGGTCCGGGATGAGTGCAGTGGGCCATGTGATGCTAGGAACAATGGATGTCCATCACCACTGGACAAAAGTAAGAAAAAGCTTAAAAGCAAAACAAACAAACAAAAGATTTGTCTTCAACATACTTTTGTTTCAGCAAACTGCTAATATGTCAGCAAACTAAAAAAAACTTTGAATCATAGTTTCAGCTGTTTGCAGAGCAGATGCTTTATATTTAGTAGTTTAAATTCTTAGATGACTGATTTTTAAGCCCATTTTTATTTGGAAAATTTTACAGTCTTTTCTAAAGCACAGCATAAAGGCCTGCATTTTATTGGGTTTTTTGGTTTTCTTTTTAACAGATTTACTGTGTATAATTGACAGAATAGACTGTACATATTTGGTGGGTATAGTTTGATAAGATATGACATATGTAAATACCTGGGAAACCATTACCATAATCAAGAGAGGGAACACATCCATTACCCACAAAATTACTTGCATGTCCCTGTGTAAACCCTCTCCTCCATCCTACACCGCCTCCCAAAGCTGCCACTGGTCTGCTTTCTGTCACTATAGATTAATTTATATTTCTAGACTTGTATCTGAGTAGAATCACAGAGTATGTTGGAGAGGATCTGATTTCTTTCAGTTGGCATAATTATTTTGAGATTCATTCACACTATTGCATGTATCAAGAATTAATTTTTTTATTTCCCCAAAGTATTCTGTGGATATATACCAGGTTTTTTTTCCATTCAATTACTGATGGATATTGGGTTATGTCAGCTTTTGAACACTTAAAAATAAAGCTGCTATACACATTTATCTACAAAGTTTAAATGAACATATATTTCCTCTTTTATTGGGTAAATACCTAAAAGTGGAATGGCCAGATGTGTTAGGGTATTTTAACTTTTCAAGAAACTGCCAATACTTTTTTGGTGATCTTTTCATTTATTTATTTTAGTCTCACCATGTGGCACGTTGGATCTTAGTTCTCTGACCAGGGATTGAACCCATGCCCCGTACATTAGAAGCATGGAGTTCCAGTCCCTGGACCACCAGGGAAGTCCCTGCTGTGGTCATCTTTTTATTTTTAGCCATTCTAAGAGGTGTGTGGTTTTATTTCATTGTGGGTTTTTATATTTCTCTAGTGATGAATGGCAGTGAGCATCTTTTCATGTACGTATTTGCCATCCATATGTCTTCTGTGAAATATCTGTTCATATCAAATATCTGACAGAAGATATTTGCAAACCACCTATCTGACAAAGTCTAACCCTCACCCTAACCCTTTGTATCTAAATATATAAAGAACTCTCAAAACTCAATGGTTAAAAATATATAATTCAGTTAGAAAGTGGGCAGAAGACATGAACACATACGTCACACTAGAGGACATACAGATGACAAATAAGCTCATGAAAAACCATAGGGAAATGCAAATTAAAACTACAATGAGATACCACTGCACACCTGTCAGAATGGCCAAAATGAAAAATAATGACCACCACATGCTGGAAAGGATGCAGAGAAACTGGATCCCTCATCCATTCCTGTTGAGAATGTGAAATGGCACGGGCACTCTGGGAAAGAGTCTGGCAGTTTCTTACAATACTAATAAACACATGCTCACCGTGTGGTTTGGCAGCTGCCTTCTTCCTCTTAGGCATTTATACTAGAGAAATGAAAAAGTGTGTTCACACAAACACTGTACATAAATGTTGATGAGCGCAAACATAAACTGCAGCACAGCCATGCAACAGAACGTCCCTCAGCAATAAGGAGTGAACTGCTGATACGGTCACGATCTTGGGTGGGCCTCAGGGCGCTGTGCGACATGGCAAAGTCAGTCTCCCAAGATCACATGCGGTATGATTCCATTTATAGAACACTCTTCAAACAATAAAGTTAAAGAACAGATCAGTGGCTGCCGGGGTCAGGAGTGGGGGGAGCAGAGGGGATCCTTGTGATGCTTCCAAGTCTGCACACGCTTTCTTCTTCTGAAACATTCCCACATGCAGCTGACCATCTCTGCTCTTTTTTTCTTTTAATTGAAATACAGCCGATTTACAACATTATGTCAGTTTCTGGCATACAGAAAAGTGATTCAGTTATATATACATATATGTATTCTTTTTCATATTCTTTCTCACTATGGTTTATTACAGGATACTGAATATAGTTCCCTGTGCTAAACAGTAGGACCTTGTTGATATTTTATATAGCAGTTTATCATACTAACCCCAAATTGCTCATTTATCCTCCCCCACCTCCTTTTCCTTAGACAAACTCTTTAAGTTTGTCTTCTATGTCTGAGAGTCTGTCTCTGCTTCATAAGTAAGCTTGTTTCCATCATAGTATTGATCCCACATATAAGTGATACCATATGGTATTTGTGGTATTTGTCTTTCTTTGTCTGACTTATTTCACTTAGTATAATCATCTCTAGCTCCATCCTTGTTGCTGCAAATGGCATTATTTCATTCTTTACTGTGGCCAAGTAATATCCCATCGTGTATATATATACCACATCTTCCTTATCCATTCATCTGTCAATAGACATTTAGGTTGTTTCTGTATCTTTGCTGTCGTAAATAGTGCTGCTATGAACATTGAGGTACATGTATCCTTTTTATAGTTTTTGAAGGAATTTCCATGATGTTCTCCATAGTGGCTGCACCAAGTTACATTCCCACCAACAGTGTAGGAGGGTTCCCTTTTCTGCACACCCTCTCCAGCACTTGTTGTTTGTAGACTTCCCGATGGTGGCCATTCTGGCCGGTGTGAGGTGATACCTCATTATAATACTTAGGGTTTGCATTCCTCCAATAATTAGCAACGCATCTAACCTTCTCTAAATCCTCTTTATCTTTTATTGGTCACATCAGAGGTCCTTAGGAACCTTTGCTTGACTCTCCAGTCCCTTCACCCTGATGTGGCATTTGTTATGCTGAATTCTGATTCCTGTTTTGTTTCCCTGCGCCCTGACCATGAGCCCCTGGCAAACAGGGGCACAAATTCTTAATCTCTACACTCCAAGGGCCCATTTTAGTACTTTAATTCACTTACAGATGCTTCATAAGTGAATTTAGTTGAACTAAAGTAAATTCTGAAGAAATAGACTTGGAGTTGAAATACATAGACTTTATTTCATTATACCATTTAATTTGTCTAAACTAAGATTTCTACCTGAATATTTACATGTTAGCACTTAGGACTTATTTTTATTTGGAACATATTTCTTTCCTTTTGTAATCCCTTCAGTTCCTATCTAAAAGTCCCTAAGATTTACAATGGTTTGTTTTGAATATTAATATTTCCAGCATTCCATAGTCTTTTTCTTAATCACTTACTTGAACTTTCCCTATAGGAAAAAAAAAATTCTTGTTAGAATTTCTCATACCGTTGATTGGAGTCCTAAATTTGCACTCTTAAAGTAACAAAACTAAATATTCCTTCCTTTTCCTTTTTTTAAATACTGTAGCTTTTTGAAAGACTACCAAGTTATTTTGACCTGCGGAGGAGGCTGACACATTTGGAGGACCAAATAAGCTATCTTCTCGGTGGCATCCAAGTTGTTTATATTGAAGAATTACAGCCAGTGTTGACACTTGAAGAATATTACTCTCTTCTTGACATGTTCTATAACAGACTCTTGAAAAGTCGAATACCTTTTCACCCTCGAAGTCTGCGTGGTCTACAAATGATCCTTAACAGGTTAGTATCTAAAACAATTACTTTCATTCATTCACTCACACCGGTTGTGAATGTACTGCATGAAGTTTTGTATTTCCGTACGTGATTCTTAGGAGTTAAAGAAAGGAATGTTACTGCCTCCACTGGCAACACTCTTTTTACACATGAGAAAAGTCAACATAAGAGGATTAGATAGAGTTTCTCGGACATTCTGTAAATACATTGCCACTTACAGGGCAAATCAGTCCTGGGAAAACTCTATAGGATTAAACTAATGTAAAATCAACAGTGCATTTCAGACACTGTACTTGGAACTTAAATGCATTATCTCTCTAGCTCTAGAACCTCACCATGGAGTGGGTTTCTGCCCCCATGTTACAGATCAGGAAGGCCACAGGAAGGACATGGTCATCCTGATAAAATGTGTCTCTTTGGGGACAGCAAAACTTCAAGTCAGTTTTGCTCTACCTTTAAGGTGGATTTTCTTAATGAATTCTTTTTCACATTAATCAGACTAATAAAACCATTCCTTCAGGGATGAAACAGAGGATGGAGAGATGGCTGATTTTTCCTTTTATGTGTACTTTATTACAGTGACAGATATGCCCCAAGCTTGCATGAACTCGGGCATTTTAATATCCCAATCCTTTGTGATCCAGCAAACCTCCAGTGGTTCATTCTCACCAAAGCCCAACAGGCGAGAGAGAACATGAAGAGAAAAGAAGAGTGAGTACTCTTAGCCCTCTTCCTGTCTTACCATTCTAATCTAGTCTAATATTTTAAAATATTCAGGTATTCAGAAAGGTGGGGCAGAGGGGTAAATTAGGAGGCTGGAGTTAACATATACATTAGTATACACAGAAAATATATCATTAACACACACTTACTGTACAGCACTGGGAACTCTACTCAACACTCAGTAATAACGTATATGGGAAAAGAACCCAAAAAAAAATAAGATGTATGTGTATGTAAAACTGAGTCAACTTGTGTGACATAAAAGAAACACATTGTAAATAAACTATACTCCGGTAGAAAATACGAATTCCATGATAAGAGAAAATACAAATGCCTGTTCTCGACCACTCTATCCTGATGGGCTATGCTGGTGTCAAATCTGAGGGGCCTGAGCAGGCACGGGTCCCAAGGGTGGACTGTCTCCTGGCTGAGGGAGGTGGGAGGCTGTGTATGCAAATAAGCCCCTCCCTGGATCTGGAGGGCCTAGTCCTTAGTGCATGGGACCTCAGTCTTCAGATCCAGGCTGGCCCTCCTCTACCCACACCAAGCCTACTGTCGCCCACAAACGCTGGACGGCTCTGTGCTGGAAGGGCTTTGCAGAGTCCCCCTGTCTCCATGTCGCCTGGTGGTAGGCTTTCCACTTCCAAGCTCCTTCCTTGGAGTCTCTCTACCTACACTTGACAGCAGCCTCAGCATCAGCGATTTGCTGGGGTTAAGATTTGTTTGGAGAGTGATAGGTAAGGGGAAAAAAGTAATGGGGCACAAGCCCTTCTGTGTCGGTTCAGGCACTTTCCACTCCAATTTAGAACCTAGGGACACAACTTTTAGGGCTCTGGTTGCCCGAGGAATCAGAATTGGGCATGAAAAAATGCTGCTGCCTTGTGTGGCCACTTCTCATAACAACAACTTCCAACCAGTGCTGATGGACACTTCATTTTCACAAGGCCTGCAGGGCTGTAAATGACACCCGCCTTCAAGAAATGTCCTGCAGTAGATAGTTGAAAGAGATGTCAAAACAGGGCAGACTTTCAAGAAGCCAGTCTCCAACTGTTTAAGAAAAAAAGTACATGAAAAGATGCTGAACATCACGAAATACTAGAGAAAAGCAAAACTACAACAAGGTATCTCCTTGCACCTGTCAGAATGGGCGTCATCAAAAAATCTACAAACCATAAATGCTAGAGAGAATATGGAGTAAAAGGAAACCTCCTCCACCATTGGTGGGAATGGAAGTTGGTAACCGCCACTGTGGAGAACAGTATGGAGGTTCTTTAAAAAGTAAAACTAGAGCTAGCATATGATCCAGCAGTGCCATTCCTGGAATCACCCAGAAGAAACCTGTGTATCCAGAGAAAACCATCTTTCAAAAAGGAATGAATGCACCGCAGCGTTCATTGCAGCACTGTTTACAATAGCCAAAACATGGAAGCCACCAGAATGTCCCATCGATAGAGGCATGCACAAAGGAGGTGCAGTACATGTAGCGATGGGATATTACTCAGGCATAAAAGACAATGAAGTAATGCCATCTGCAGCAACATGGATGACCTAGAGATCAGAGAAAGTAAAGTAAGTCAAAGACAAGTATCATAGGCTATCACTTAACAGGTGGAATCTAAAAATTGATACAAATAAACTAATATACAAAATGGACTCATAGACTTAGAAAATAAAGTTATGTTAAAGGGGGAAAGTTCAGTTCAGTCGCTGAGTCATGTCTGACTCTTTGTGACTCCATGAGCTGCAGCATCCAGGCCTCTCTGTCCAACACCAACTCCCGGAGTCCACCCAAACTCATGTCCATTGAGTTGGTGATGCCATCCAACCACCTCGTCCTCTGTTGTCCCCTTCTCCTCCTGCCCTCAGTCTTTCCCAGCATCAGGGTCTTTTCCAATGAGTCAGCTCTTCCCATCAGGTGGCCAAAGTATTGGAGTTTCAGCTTCAGCATCAGTCCTTCCAATGAACACCCAGGACTGATCTCCTTTAGGACGGACCGGTTGGATCTCCTTGCAGTCCAAGGGACTCTCAAGAGTCTTCTCCAACACCACAGTTCAAAAGCATCAATTCTTCGGTGCTCTGCTTTCTTTATAGTCCAACTCTCACATCCATACACGACTACTGGAAAAACCATAGCCTTGACTAGACAGACCTTTGTTGACAAAATAATGTCTCTGCTTTTTAATATGCTATCTAGGTTGGTCATAACTTTCCTTCCAAGGAGTAAGCGTCTTTTCATTTCATGGCTGCAGTCACCATCTGCAGTGATTTTAGAGCCCACAAAAATAAAGTCTCTCACTGTTTCCACTGTTTACCCATCTATTTGCCATGAAGTGATGGGACCAGATGCCATGATCTTAGTTTTCTGAATGGTGAGCTTTTAGCCAACTTTTTCACTCTCCTCTTTAACTTTCATCAAGAGGCTCTTTAGTTTCTCTTCACTTTCTGCCATACAGGTGGTGTCATCTGCATATCTGAGGTTACTGATATTTCTCCCAACAATCTTGATTCCAGCTTGTGCTTCTTCCAGCCCAGAGTCTCTCATGATGTACTCTGCATAGAAGTTAAATAAGCAGGGTGACAATATACAGCCTTGACGTACTCCTTTTCCTATTTGGAACCAGTCTGTTGTTCCATGTCCAGTTCTAACTGTTGCTTCCTGACCTGCATACAGGTTTCTCAAGAGGCAGGTCAGGTGGCCTGGTATCCCCATCTCTCAGAATTTTCCAGTTTATTGTGATCCACACAGTCAAAGGCTTTGGCATAATCAATAAAGCAGAAATCGATGTTTTTCTGGAACTCTCTTGCTTTTTCAATGATCCAGCGGATGTTGGCAATTTGATCTCTGGTTCCTCTGCCTTTTTTAAATCCAGCTTGAACATCTAGAAGTTCATGGTTCACATATTGCTGAAGCCTGGCTTAGAGAACTTTGAGCATTACTTACTTTACTAGTGTGTGAGATGAGTGCAATTGTGCGGTAGTTTGAGCATTCTTTGACATTTCCTTTCTTTGTGATTGGAATGAAAACTGACTTTTCCCAGTCTTGTGGCCACTGCTGAGTTTTCCAAATTTGCTGACATATTGAGTGCAGCACTTTTACAGTATCATCTTTTAGGATTTGAAATAGCCTAACTGGAATTCCATCACCTCCACTAGTATAAAAAGGAAAAAGGTAAGGGAGAGGATAAATTAGGTGGTTAGGATTAAGATATACACACTCATTTATATAATCAACAAGGACCTAATGTAGAGCACAATAATACTCTACTCAACACTCTTTGCCATAAGCTATATGGGGAAATAATCTGAAAAAGAGTAGATACATGTGTGTGTATAACTCAGTTTAGTTGCCCTGTAGCTACTGCAAACACAACATTGTAAATCAAGTATACTCCAAAACTTTTTTTTAAGAAATGGCTGAGACTGTGTGCCCTCAATGCAGGGGGCTCAGGTTGGATCCCTGGTTGGGAAACAAGATCCCTGGTTGGGAAACTGCAGCTGAGACTCAGTGCAGTCAAATAAGTAAATATTAAAAAAAAAAAAAAAAGGAGGACCATTTTCAGTGTTGAGAGTGAAAACTAATAGCCCAATATACAAAAAATGGGTTTTACATTTTATGTTGTTTTATTTGGTTATAGCTTGTGGGAATCGTATGTTTTGTTTTCAATATAACAGGTTGAAAGTCATTGAAAACGAATTGATGCAGGCTTCCACGAAGAAATTCTCTCTGGAAAAGTTTTACAAGGAGCCCAGCGTTTCTAGTATACAGATGGTGGATTGCTGTAAGAGACTTCTAGAACAGTCGCTGCCTTACCTACAAGGGATGCACCTTTGCATTTCACATTTCTACTCTGTCATGCAGGATGGAGACCTTTGTATTCCTTGGAATTGGAAGAATGGAGAAGCCATTAAATAACACAGAAATCTAAATTATTTTTTAAAGAGATAAGAAACTGTTGTACTTATTTAAAATCCACAACTTGATGTAACAGTATTATTTACATGTTACAGGAACAGAGTTTCTAATTGCTGCTTTGGAAGTAGACTTTTTAAATTAATTTCTATTAGGAAACTTGTTTTTAAAAGGTTTTACCTGCCAGTGGTTTCTTATTCCCCCCCAGATAGTGTTTATCTGATTGGCAGGACTGGCAGAAAAAATGTTAGAAAGAACATGTTTGTAGTGGTATGAAAATGGAGGATTCTACAGGGTGAAAGATAGATAGATAGATCCTTTTATATATATGTATTTATGAGTGAACACTGGTGAGTACAAACAGGTCTCATTCAGTATAGCTCTGCAGTCTTGGAGCTCATTTCCACATGCAGCAACTTTATGGTTATATTACATGTGTCAGGACACATACCTGTACTTTGCAGCCAATTATGCACTGTCTAAGTCCAAAACAGGTGACATGGTAGCACAAATTCATGAACTGAATTTTGCCTAAAGACAGAGTAGATGGGAACAAGCCATTGGATGAATGTATGACATTGACGTTACCATCTGCAGTGGTTTGTTAAAGCGCATCCAATGACAGGATTTAAAGTTTTCCATACGTATGTGTATCACTGGGTCCCTTCACTGTTCACCTGAAACTGTCACAGCATTGTTTGTTAATCGGCTGTACCCCAACACAAAATAAAAAGTTTGTTAAAAATAAAAGTTTTCCTACCCGTTAAGATACTGTAACTGTTGGTAGCCTGTAACCAAGAGATGGTGAATTTTTTTTGCATCATTGAATGAGGTGATTGGTTTGTTTTCATGGACAAACACTATCCAGAAAAATCCTTGTTTCTCAAAGAGTTCCACCAAGTAGGATCCAGTTTAAAATGATTCGGACCACTCAGGATCTGTCACCCCTGCCAACCCTGGTCTTCCAGTGATTGGAACACAGATTAAAACGCCTGAGTCACCTCCTGTCCACAGTTGTGTGGACTCTGCTGAACCCGTAACCCAGCCCCCAGCTCTGTAGACACAGGGCTCCTCTGCAGATATTTCCCTTAGGATAATATTTTTTACCAGATCCCAAACTTATTCAGCTTATTTATTTCTCAAAAGCACAAGGTGAATCCAGGCCTGTAGCACCATTTTTGAGGCTCTTACTGCTGAAGAAATAAAGGAAATTTTTCAGAGTATTAGAAAGGCAAAGAGATGTTAAAATCGATTCTAGAAGCATGTTTTAAATTTATCTAAAATTGATTATTTGAACAGTTAAAGTACAAATGTGTGTTTGAATAAGTATTGATTTGTATTTAGTATAGTTTGTGCATACCACCCCTTTTAACCTGTGCCTAACAACTGTACTTTTTTTTTTTTCTATTGTAAAAATGTTGCTGCCTATGAAAGTTTTCCAGAACCAAATAATGGGAGTGAAACATTCTTCAGAGGTTACACAAGATTTACTGGAGGGACTTCAGTGATGGTACAGTGGTTAGGACTCAGTGCTTTCATCACTGAGGGCACAGGTTTGATCCCTGGTTGGGGGGCTAAGATCTAGCAAACTGCATGGCCAAAAAATTGGAAAAATAAATTTGGATTATGCCATTTCTAAGATCAACTAATACTGAATCCTCAGTAATATGTTTTGAATTCCACTTTGTCTCAGAACTGTTACATAATAAATAATACGTTAACCAGATCATCACTTTCTCATTATTCATTAATGGTTTACAACTATTTCAACATAAAGGAATTTACAAAAAAAATCATTGCCTGTTTATGCCTGTTTGACTCTCCCAATCTAACATAAAAGTTCTGGAAAATTCTCTCCCACTACTGAAAGCTAGGACAAGATCAGACCCCTCTAACCTTGAAGCCTCAGCTCTCCGGAGGGACCTGAGCTCTAACCCCCAACCCTGAGCTCGTCCAGGGGTGCACCCTCCGCCCAGGCTGTCCTGTCAGGGAAGTGTGCTTCCAGAGACATGAGTGTCTACAGGACAGGTCTCCCAAGGCCCTGCTTCTTCCTTTCTCTCCTCAAATCCTCCTCCTCCAGGCAGCCTCCCTGAGTCACGAGAGGGCTGTGGGCCTTGAGGCGTGGACAGTTGGGCAAGAGGAACTATGGCTGCCTCAGCAGACAGCTAACCCTTGGCCTCAGTCTCCCCATCTGTGAAAGGAGGCCCAGGGCATGTTCTTATAGCTCCTCCTCACCCTGAGTGAGTCTGACCCTGGAAAAGAGCCCTCCCTTGGATGGTCCTTGACCACCAGCCCAGGTGCCTCTTACTCCTTAGCAGTTGGAAGAGGAGGAGGAAGTGGAGCTGCCATTGGCCAGCCAGAGCAGACCGAGCTGACCCCGGGGACCCTCCCCCTCTACATCCCAGCTACTGCAGCCTGGTTCTGCTGGTCACTCCAAACCCCATTACAGAGCACTTTAGGGACTTTTTTCTCTAAGCTGACATGTTTCATATGGGAAAACTATAGGGTGAAGACTTGGCGCCAGGCCCTTCTGTCTGCAGCAGGCAAGAGAGGTGGGATTAGAACCCAGGCACCCCAAGGGCTGTGAGGCGTCCGCATGGGCAGGAGCACCCCAGCTCTGGGAGCGTCCACCCCCAGGTCAGCACCAGGCATTGGCAGGACCCCCAAGTCCAGCAATACGATGGTCCCGTGAGGGTGGACAGCCTTGGGGTCAGCGGTGTCAGTCCTGGCCACACACAGGTCAGCAGGGAGCAGGGCTGACTTCACCCGGCCCTGAGCGACCATTGTGAGAACCAGGAGAGTTGGTGCCCCTCTGCTCCTCCTGAGTGACCTGGCAGTGGCCTTGGCCTTGCCCCTCAGTCCAGACTGCTCGGGCAGCCCCCACTGTCCCGGCTCTAGCTGGGCCAGGGCGTGCACCAGGCCCCACCAGTGGCTACAAGTGTCGTTGGGGAAGCAACGTCTGTATACCTCTGCCCCAAAGTCCACCACAGCAGCTCATGCCAGGGAAAGTGGCTCAGCACAGGGTGTGGCCACACGGGAGAGAGCCGTTGGATTTCACCCTCAGAGTCTTCGGGAGGAGGTCAGTTTTTCTTTCTGTCACTGCCTCAAGCACTGGCCTAGACCAGGTGTCAGCAGGCACAAGGCAATGTTTCCAGGTAAGCAGGACAAACAGCAGGAAGGCATCAGAAGGTGCGACAGAGAGGCATGATACCATCCATGTAGACAGCGGCCCTGGGAACTCACTTTATCTGCACCTCAAAGAGCAAATAGGATGAACGAAGGGGGAAGAAAGGACAGGACTTGCACCCCTAGGAGGAAGCTGTGGATGAGGAAAGGTTCCCTCCACTCTGGGAAGCTCCTTCACTGGCAGGGAGATCAGCTGGGACAGCGAAGGAGTTCCAGAGGCTTAGAGGAGAGCAGAACAGCCAGCTTGTGGCAGGCAGGACGGTCCTGGCTGGTGCACATGGGGGCTGAGATGCAGAAACTCCAGCTTCAGCAGACAGACCAGAGGAGAGGACTGGGGTTTGCTGCCTGCTCACACTAGAATGTGGTCTGGGCCACAATTTGGGGTGCACGGAATAGGACCCGAGTCCGCCATAGAAGCCTCACTGTTAATATGTGCAAAGAGAGGGGTGCATCCCCACCATATCAGCCTCATGCTTCGTGTGCTCACCATGGACACGGCTCTGCTGCAGGACCTCTAGGAGCACTTGAGCCGGCAGGCTGCCCACACATGGAGGCGGGCCTGAAATCTGAGCCAGTTCTCAGGGGCTGTTTGTCTTTGTAAGCACAGCAGCTGTGGGACATCTGAGTGCATTCCTGGTGCTCCCGTGCTGGGGCCGGTCCCACACTAGCAACAGCGGGCTTTTCGGGCACACACCCAGAGTCGAGCAGGGTCTGGGCTTATTCCCTGGCTCCCACAGCAGGTCCAGGTGTCTGACTCCGGCAGGTCCGGTGCCAGACTTGAGCGCATCTGCGCCTGCAGCTTTGCAAGCACAGTGCCTGAGAAACACCTGGGCCAACTGTCAGCATTCCCATGAGTGAGGACGGGCAGTCCTACGAATGAGGCAGGGCTGAGGGCAGTGCCCACACCGTGTACTTTGTGGGCGCTCACAATGGGTGACGGGCGACACTGTGGGGACACTTCCCAGTGGATGCATCCCGCAGAGGCATATTCAGCCGCTCTTCTCTCAGCAGGCTCAGATGGTTAAAGAGTCTGCCTACAGTGCGGGAGACCAGGGTCCGATCCCTGGGTCAGGAAGATAGATCCCTTGGAGAAGGGAATGGCAACCCTCCCAGTATTCTTGCCTGGGAAATTCCATGGACGGAGGAGCCTGGTGGGCTATAGTCCATGGGGTCAAAAAGAGTCGGACATGACTGAGCGACTGACTCACTCACTCCCAGCAGGAGCATTCCAGCCCCACCTCCCTCACACCACAGCTTAGAGCCAGACCTGGAGGCTTCTGTCCTAACAAGTAGGAAGCAGATCCTGCTCCCGGACCGAGCTGTGAGAACCACAGAGCAGAAAGGAGGCCCCACTCCACATCCAGGGCAGGCTCTGGTCATTGTACCACCAACCACAACCACACCCCCTGTCCGGAGGATAATGGCTAGCACATACTGAGGAAAGACGCGACAGGCAGACACACTAAAAACAGCGCTCACACCAAAAACATTAGACTCACGCAGGCTACTCAGGGATGCGCCAACATAAAAGCAGCCCTTCAAGACCTACAGTAGATAACTGTCACCCCTAAATTCACAGAGACAAGAAGGAAAAGGGAGAAACTAAGAACTAAACTGATTAAAAGAGCAAGAGAATTTCCCTGAAAGAACAAATGATGAAAGAGACTTCTCCGATCTCAGAGACCCCGAGATCAAAACCGAGGTCATAGAGGTCATAAAAATACTGAAGAAATTAAGAAAAGCCATCAGTAGAAACGCGGATCACTGTAACAAGGAAATAGAAACTAGAAGCCCCTGCCTTCACAGCTGTGTGAAGTCATTCCGCTCTGACTTGAGAACCACCCACAGATCTTTTTTTTTTTTTTGGTCATGTTGCTGAATCTTAGTTCCTTCACCAGGGATCGAACCTGTATCCGCTGCTGTGGAAATGCAGAGTCCTAACCACTGGACCACCAGTGAACTGCTCCACCCACAGATCTCCATTTTTCCTTCTCCTATTTGTCCCGATGTGCGTGTGTGCACACACGTGCGCACGCACACACACACACACACACACACACACACACACACACACGCTAGCCTATAGTGCAGACCTTGGGTGAAGTATGTGGCCTTGTTAACCGCAGGGCCCTTGTAGTTAGCCACTTGCTTGAAGAGGTTGGGGGATAAGGGTTACACTCACTGCTGGCTACCTTTCCAGATTAGAGACTCTGTGGACAGTCAGGCCAACCTGGACAGGAAATTTCTACCAAGCTTTTGCCACATGAACATGGTCAGCAGAAGAGGCCCTGCCAGGTCATGAGGTAAAAGACCAAGCCAGGCTGTGCTCCAAGGGCTCTGGGTGGTTTGACCACAGGATGTGTAACAGTCACTGTTCCTCTGGGGACTCTGCTGGTGTAGACGGAACCCTGGTCCCTGCCTCAGGCTGAGCTTGAACCTCTCTGGGCATCCCTGGGACACTTGCTGAGACTCTTGGGGGCTAGACAGAGTGAGGCTAAGGAGCTCCTGCAAAGTCAGGACTAGGGGCCTGGCCACAACAACTCTGCCTGAGAGGCCAGCACCCCTAACCACGGCAACAAGGGCTTTGTCAAGGCCATCCATCAGGGATCCTGCAGAGAACACTGGTCATCCCCCCCCAGCCCTGTGGAGCTCTTGGCCCCTGCCCTCTGCCACGCTTAGCCATGCCCTTGGCACCAGCTCACCCCACCTGAGGCCTGACCCCCAGGCCCTCTGGGTCCCGGGGGCCTCACCCAGTCCTGGCTTCTGGGAACACAGTCATAGACTGTGCAGTTGAGCAGACCCGCAGACAGGCTCGCTCACTCCCACATCACGCAGAGAGGGAAACAGGGCAAGAGAGGTGGGGTCCTGGCAGCATCAGAGGGACACTGGCCGGAGGATCGAGGCTGGATCCCAGGCCTTTATTCTCCAGCCCAGAGAACTGGCGTTTCCTGGGGTCCTCAGGCTGGGACAAGGTGTTTCAGAGCCTCCACTTACCACCTCCTGCCCAGCATGATCACATCAGTAGGCAGGAGTCACTCCACGCACGGGAGGGCCAAGAAAGCTGCCCACTGTCCCTCTGTTAGAGGAAGCACACTGACTGAAACCGCCCACCCTGGCCAGGCACCATGGTAACCATCTGCATGAGCTGATTTATGACAGGAGATCCTGATAAGGAATAGGGAACTAATAAGACACCACCAACTGGAAGAGTTTGAGAAAGGTCTAAAGGAGACACGCGTGTCCTTCCACTTCCCAGAATCCCTCTCCCTAGCAACCATCTCGGCTGAGCGATGCATGCGTCACCAAGAAAGACTCTGAATTAAAATGATTGGCCAAAGACCACCCAGAAACTAATCCTATCACCACAAAACCCAAGACTGTGAGCCACGAGGCAGAGCAGATCTCCTGGGTTCCCTTACCCTACTGCTCTCCACCTGGATGACCTTCCCAATAAAATCTCTTGCTTTGTCAGCACATGTGTCTCCTCGGACAATTCATTTCCAAGTGTTAGACAAGAGCCCAGTTTCAGGCCCTGGAAGGGGTCCCCCTTCCTGCAACACCACCAGAGCATCTCCCAGCCCCTATTCCAACTGGGGAGGCTCTTTGCCCAAAGTCTCCCTGGCCCCAGGCTGCCCCCCGCCCCCACTCGGATCCAGTTCTAACCCTTCTGATCAGAGCCCAGGCTGGTCCTCAATGCAGCCCCAAAGCCCCAGTGGCCCCAGATTATGCCCAAAGACACCAGGCCTTCGAGTCCCACTCCGCCTGGTTTGTTCCTATCTCAGCCAAGGCGGGGACCCTTCAGGCTCTGTCTGGGAACTAGGTATTGTACTCTGCTGCTGACAGTAGAACCAAATTCTTGGATCCCAAAGAGTTAAAAATACCAAGATGTCTTGAGAGGTAAAGGAAGTTTAAAAAAAAAAAAAAAAAAACTATGTGGCAAAATCTAAGTTAAATTTATATGGGGTTTGAAAGCACTGGGCATATTCTTATAAGAACTCTGCCAAGGGTTCTTAGTGCTCCGCTCCTAGGGGAGGCAGGCCGGTCTTTTATGGCGGGGAGGCGTCCTGGTGCCAGGCGACAATGGCTCAGCAAGGTACTTAGAGGGCGTGGTCAGGCGTATTTGCTCAGGCTCAAAAGGAAAATCGGTTATTCCCGGTAAGGATGTTTTTCAGTTTGCAGGTGAAGCCCCAGGGGGCAGAAGGGCTGGGAGGAAAGGCAGAGGCTGGCGGCAGCAGGGCTGGCCCCAGGGGGCCGAGCGGCGGCCGAGCGCCCCCTGGCGGTAGGATGGTGACGGGCCCTGCGGAGAACGGCGCGGGGCCCGGGGCTCCATCCTCGGCCAGGAGATAGGTAGGCGGAGGTGGGAAGGAGTGCCGGGAGCCCAAGTCTTTCAGCGCAGTTTTAGGAGGGGGCGGAGGGGCGGCCTCCTGCGCAAGGGTGCTGGGAGGGGCGCCGCGCACGGCCCCGCGCTGACATCTGTCCCCCTCTCCCGGCTTCTGGAGAGGAGCTGGCGACGCTGCGGGCGCGTCTGTCTTCTGCTGGGGGTAGGTGATTTCTCCAGTTATCTCGTTTATCCAGAAAAATGTATCTAGAGCCTTCTTCTTCTCGTATCCAAACTGACTCTCTGACATAGCTACAAAGAAGAAAATGGAGACAACACAGGAGGGTCCTCAGTCTTCCGTACTGAGGACGGGGGGGCTCCACAGCATCAAAGGGACCCATCAGCTCTGGGCTTCTATAAACCACCTGTGCCAGCCCGCTGTCATCCAAGATGCTCCAGAAATCTTCCCAGGACCAAGAATAGACCTACCTGGCGGCTCCAGTGAATTCTAGGACCTTTTTTTTTTTTTTGGTAGTACCTGTGGGTCTTGTGGGATCTTAATCCCCAGACCAAGGATTGAACTCCTGCCTAGCAATGAAAGCACAGAGCCCTAACCACTGGACCACAGGGACTTTCCTAGGGTCTTTTGTTTCTTAATTATCTTTTCAAATTTTAAAATTTTAACGAAGTATACTACAAAGTATACTTTAGGGGCTTTCCTGGTCCAGTGGTTAAGAATCTGCCTGCCAATTCAGGGGACACAGGTTTAATCCTTGGTCCTGGAAGATCCCATATGCTGGGGGGCAACTAAACCTGCAAGCCACAACTACTGAGCTTGTGCTCTGTACCAAGAGAAGTCACAGCACTGAGAAGCCCATGCTCTGCAATGAAGAGTAGCCTCCAGTCACCACTAGAGAAAGCCCACAGCGATGAAGACCAGGGCAGTCAAAAATAAGTAAAAATAAATCTTTTTTTAAAAAATATACTTTACATCTTTATCTAGTTCAGATACACTTCTGTATGTGTTTGTGTGAATTCATGTGGTTGTGTGTGAATGAATACTAACAGTTTCGTGAAATGTCAATGGTTGTGTGCCATGGTCTCTGATATTTTCTATGCAATTGAGTTCTCCCATAATTTATAAGAAAATGCTCGTTGCCATTCCTGAAACTCATTTTATAAAGGGAGCAACAATGATTAAAGAATGATAGCTTCAAAAATGCTGTCTTAGATTAACAGGAGAATGGAGAATGCTGGACCTTCTACAAAAGACGCCAAAAAAAATCACTCTTACAAATTCTACAAACACATGACCATGTGTAGTCAGTGGAAAGGCCCCCTAAAGATGTCCTTGCCCTAATCCTCAGAACCTGTGAATATGCTTTATTATATGGCCAAGGGAACTTTGCAGATGTAGTTAAAATTATGGACCTAAATCTAGGGCATACTATCCTGTATCACCTGGGTGCCCAAACCTAATCACTTGGGCTCTGAAAAATAGAGAACTTTTTCTCACTGGGGTCAGAGAGAGAGAACAGAAGGAGAAGTAGAAGACAGACTACGTATGAGAAGGATTCTACCGCCATTGCTGGCTTGATGATGGCAGGGACCAAGTGAAGACCATGAGAAGGAAAACAACTCTGTCAACAAAATGAATGAGCCTAGAAGTGGATTTTCCTAGGTAAGAGCCCAAGGATAGACAAAACTTCCATGGCAGTCTTGTGAAACCCTAAGCAGAGTAATAAGCAACGCTTGCCAGTCTCAGGCTCTGTGAGTTAGTAAATCGCTCTTGTTCCAAGCAGCTAAATTTGTGGTCATTTGTTACTGCAGCAACAAACTCACACACCATGGGAACACTTTTCCAGGAACACTGCAAGAGAGAGGCTTCATTCAAAGCTGATTCCTTCTGAGCTCAGGGTAAGCCTGCCTTGGTGTTGGCCTCTTAGCCAGTCTGGGGACTCCTCTTACTTTCCTTCTGTCAAGATCGATAACTGCTTCACTTTCATTAGAATGGACAGGGACTGTCCTGAGAAACATGAAGTTATACTACCTAGAACGTCAATGAGCTTTCAAGATTCTGACACCTACATCCTATATGAAGCCCTGATTTGCCCTCAGGCAGAGAGGGTTTCTCCACCTTCCCCAGTGGTCGACAAAGCCATAGAGAAGTCAGCACACCAGGCAGGGTTCCCAGAATCAGGGTTGCTTGTAGCAAGGGCACAGTGGGTTGAGCAGGTAGGGGCTGGCCAGGAGCTAGGGGACTAAAAAGGTGTGAAGGATTTGAAGCTCACCTGTCAGAAGGTGCTGGAGGGAGGAGTCTCTGGAGGGAGCTTCAGAGACAAAGGACCATAGAAGACTGGGGGCTCCTAGCAACCTGATTATTGTCTAAAGTGCTTCCCACCCTATCCCAGCCCAGATTCTACCTAGTGACCTCAACTCCTTCAAGCAAAGCCATATACACACCTCACCCTCCTCCAGTCCCCTCTGTCAGAGCACCTGAGATCCCAACCTAGAGGTGTCCCTGACCCCTGCCCTTCCCTTTCCCATAGTTGCCAACTTGTGCCAATTCCACTGCATGGATCCACAAATAGCATCTCTTTTCTCTAGGATGTAAGCCTATAGACAGGGGGGCATGTCCTCCTCTGGCAGGGTTAGTTCATGTTTACCATAATGGATGCCAGGCTAGAAACTTCTCACAGATCTACTCCCTACTCAGCTGGGTTTGTCTCACCCTTGAACCCAAACTCTCTCCACGGCCTCAGCCCCCTGAGAACTAGACCTGTTCCCCACTGTGTCTTGTTTGCCGGAGCAACACGTCATTTTGTTTCAAGCAGGACGCGTTGCTTTCTTCCTTTCCATACATCAGGAATTAATAAGTGCTAGCTTTAAATAGCTTTTGGCTGAATATAATTTTCAAGGACCAGGGACTTCCTGGTAGTCCAGTGGTTAAAATGCTGAGCTCCCAATATGTGGGGCATGGATTCGATCCCTGGTCAGGAAACAAAGATCCCACATGCCCTATGATGGAGGGGAAAAAAAATGTCAAGGGCCAAATTATGTCAGAATCAGACACTCTTTTTTGTGTATGTGCATGTCTAAACTTTTCCTCTTACAGAGAATAATTAACTGTCTAAAGTCAATTCCTTCTTATTTTTTCCTGTCTTTTCCCTCTCCTGAATATGTGAAGGATTTACTCATCAAAAAATGCATTCGGATGTCATATATATATATACCCTAGGAACATTTAGGTTGGATGAAGCCAAAATTGTCTAAATAAGAAAAAGGAAAGAAATGTTACTAAAGTATTTCTATTTATGAACATTAGAAAGTATACTTGGGGGTTTCCAGGCTAGTGGACACATGGAAATGCTGGCACACTGGTCAGATGGGGCATGGATACTACCCTGTGAGTCTCTTCCATCTGGCTGTTCCTGAGTTATATCCTTCTATAATAAACCAGTAATCTAGGAGGGGAAAAAGGTATATTTACCTAATAGCCTTTGTAACTATTATGAGATAATAAGACATCAATTTAAAAGAAAATCTGGTATGATTCAGTCTTCATTAATTTATCATTTAAAAACATGTTAACACAATATTTTGGTTTGTCTAAGACCAAAATTAAATTTCTCATGATTCAAACTTCCTGTATTTCTTATACTGGTTTCATTAGTTAAATGTTTCCATTATATTCCATTCTATAACTTAGTGGAAAGTAGGCCTTATCCAATCCATTGAAGACCTGAAAGGGGGAAAAAAAAGCTCTCATGACTGTCTTCAGCCTATAATATCAGTCTTCTCGTGCCTTTGGCCTCCAACTTAAACTGGAACTACAATACCAGCTCTCCAGAGTCTGGACTTCTCGGCCTTCATAATATAAGCAAATTCCGTATAGTAACACACACACACTCTCTCTCTCTCTCTCTCTCTAAACACACACACACACACACACACACACACACACACACACACACACACACACACACGTTGGCTCCATTTCTCTGGACAACCCCAATATAGTCTTTTTAAATGACTACATCAGTAGAGGTTCCTTTTTTGTCACCAAACTATTCTCGCGGTCCTTTCAGCATACACTTAAATCCTGTTGTTAGCAATTCCCTTGCATAGATCTAGTTTTCTTTTTTCTTCAAAAAACATATTTACGAAATGTTCCTATTTTTAAAGATTGCAGAAATAGATTCACCCTTAAAAATAAAGACCGCTCCTCAAAATTAAATTTCCCAGAAATTAAAGTTTACAGGACTTTACAGGACTCCAACACTTGACCTTGCCCGGGCACGTTAACGGGCAAAAGCAGAGAGGTACACATTCACACTGGTAGCAGAGGTGCTCTCCTCCACAAACTGTCTTGGGGGCTCCATGGTGACAGCACAGGGTGCGCACTATGACTGACTGATGTGACCTTGATGTCATAAAGGCCAGCGCCAGAGAATAAAAGGAGATGGCCGTGGGCAGGGAGGGGACGACCAGACTTCCCACGCTCCTCCTCCTTGTCCTTTCCTTTGAAGTCCTCCTTCCCTCAGACCCACTGAACGTGGCCTTGGAACCCACATAGCGTTCCAGTCCCAGGCCCGAAGTCTTCTCACGGCCCCTCAGTCGGACCCACCGTTTTCACCCAGCGTCTAACAGCTGAATAGCTGCTCAGATCTTGAAACCTACTTCAACCTAAAAGGTAAGGGCTTTCAGATTTCACCAGGAAGGATGGTCACATCATACCTCCTAAAAGAAATAGAACTTACAAATGCATAGGAAACAGCCTTTGGCAAACAAGGGTGTCAGTTATTTAGACCAGGAGTGGACTTGGATACATTGGACTGAAGGTCTGATCAAACCTAAAATTTGAACTTTGGACAGTTTAGGAGACCTCTCTTATTCCTGAAAAAGCTTCTGAAAAGCTGTACCCCCATGGGGTATGGGGTTAGTTCACTGAAGCCCATGGACCATGGGGTTCCTTGCTGTGTAAGGGGGGATCCCTCCATTGCCCACTGATGGAGAACTCACTGAGGTTTTCTCTCCCCTCCTGTAGATGTCTAGAAGTCAGGTGGGGTCAAAGAACAGAACTCTACCCACATTTATGTGGGTAAATGAAGCCACAGCACAAGTCACCTACCCCACATGGAAGACATCCTCCAGCACTGTCTCCTGCTGGTCTGCTGAACCTGACATGTGAACCCCCATCTGGATGTGGGGTGGGGGGTGTGGTTCCCCCCTGTCCCAGAGGCCCACCTATTGGCCCTACACAGACATGGGGTCCAGTGGCACCCCCTGCTGCTGCCTCTCCAAGAAAAAGTGGCCCAGCGAGCCCTGGCTTCTCTCCAGGAGCTGGCCAGGTGCCTGCTACTCTCAACAGACCTCCATCGCTGCCAGATATAGGCCCTCCTCCGCTTTGCAGGCCATCCGTACCACCCCCTCAGCCACTGCCCGCGACGTTCCCCTCCCCACAAGGCCCTCTCCCAGCGCAGGGGCTTTCCTACTTGCATGATTTGTCCCTGAAGCTGACATCCTTCAGCCCCGAGAAAGTCATCTTCCAGGTTGTTAGCCTTACGCACAGAATGCTACACAGGGTCCTCAGAGGCCTCCAGCCTGCCCCAAATCATGACCTGGTTTGATCTTTAAAATGTCTCAAAATCTAATTTTGAAGGCTTTCTTCAATTCTTTTGATCATTCTGTATGCATATTATTATTTTAGGTAATTAAAAAATAATATCCAGTGTGTCAGTCTTTGTGTTTTCCGTTTCAAAAAAACAACAGGATTATTAGGGAAATGATGACGATATACACTGGAAAAAAGGCTGGGACCTAAAGTCTTTCATTTCAGTGGTCCTATAAAGAGCTAAGCCTTCTACTATTGGAAATGAAAGGAATCCAAAACATAGGGAGCATTCAGAGGTCTCTGCCACACCAGTTGCATATGGAAACTTTTAGAGAGTTGGAAACAAACAAGGGAGAATAAACAACAGAAATGCAAAAAGCGGCCAAAAAACAAAAGATAGAATGGCTGTCATAAGTCTTCCTATATCAGTAATTAACCTAAACTTTAGGTGAATTAAATTCACCAACCAAAAGACAGGGTGGCTAGATGGATTAAAAAACAAGATCTAACCATTATACGGAGCTCCCAAGAAACGCAGCTCTAGAGACAAATGTAGGCTCAGTGTGAAAGAATGGGATACGCCGAGCACATGGCAGCCAAAAGAAAGATTGGGTCCATACTCATATTAGACAAAATAGACTTCAAACCACAAAAGGTTAACAAGTGACAAATATAATGATAAAAGGGATGATTCATCAAAAAAGCATGACATGTATTAATATATAGGCACATTGCATGGAAACACCAAAAAATATGAAACAATTAATAAAATTGTTTAAAGGGAGGAAAGGAGAAACTGTCAGCAACACAGTAATTATAAAGGACTTGTACACCTCACATCAATGGATAGATAATTCAGACAGAAAATCAACAGGGAAATATTGGCCTTAAGTGAAACATGGAACCAAATAGACCTAAAAGTATATATAAAACATTCCATCCAAAAGCTGCAGAATACATTCTTCAGTGCATATGGAATATTCTCAAGAATAGACCATGTGTTAGGACACAAAAAGTTATTCAGTAAACTTAAGAAAACTAAAATCACATCAAATATCATATTCAATGGTGAAAAACTGAGAATCATCCCTCTAAGATCAGGAATAAGACAAGGGCCTACTGTCACCATTCTTATTCAACATGGCATTGGAAGTCCTAGCCAGGGCAATTAGGCAAGGAAAAGAAGGAAAAGGCTCTCAAATTGAAAAGAAACAAGTAAAACTTTCACTATTTGCTGATACCACGATTTTGTATATAGAAAACGCTATAGACTCCATACACACACAAAAAAACCTACTAAAAAAATAAAGAAATACAAGGCCTTCCCAGGTAGTCCAGTAAGGTTAAGAATCCACCTGCCAATGCAAGGGACACAGGTTCAATCCCTGGCCTGGGAAGACTGCACATGTGAAGGGGCAACTAAGCCATGCGCCACAACTACTGAAGCCTGCTAGCTCTAGAGACCCTGCTCTGCAACAAGGGAAGCCACCACGGTGCAAAGCCCACATACCACAGCAGAGAGCAACGCCCACCCGCCACAGTTAGAAGCCTACGTGCAGCCATAGAGACCCAGTGCAGCCATAAATAAATAAAGCATTTTTAAAAAATACAGTAACGTTACAAGGTACAAATTAACATATAAAAATCTGTTGCATTTTTGTACAGTAACAACCAGCAAAAGACACAATAAGAAAGCAATTTCATTTACAATCACAACAACAACAATAAAAATATCCCTAGGAATAAGTTTAACCAAGGAGTAAAAAACTGAAAACTATACAATACTGCTGAAAGAAATTGAAGACACAAAGAAATGGAAAAATATTTCATGCTCATTGACTGGAAGACATAACATTGTTAAAATGTCCATATTACCTAAGGAAATCTACAGATTCAGTGCAATCTCTATCAAAATCCCAATGATATTCTTCACAGAGGTAGAATTTAAAAAAAAATCCTAAAATCTGTATGAAACTGCAAAAGATCCAGATAACCAAAGCAGTCCTGAGGAAAAAGAACAAAGATTTAGTCATCACAGTCGCTGATGTCAGATTTTACTACAAGGCTAGTAATCAAAACAGCATGTATTGGCAGAAAAATAGATGCTTAAGACTCTTTGCTTCCACTGCAAAGAGTGCAGGTTTGATCTCTGGTCAGGGAAGTTCTGCACACTGCGAGGTACAGTCAAAAAGAAAAAGAAATGTGTTGGAGAGAATGTAGGTAAGAAAGAATCTCATATATTGTTCATGGGAAAGTTGGTGCAGCCACTATGGAAAACAATATGTCAATTCCTCAGTATATTATTAGAATTACCATATGATCCAGTTCTTCTGCTTCTGAGAACTTATCTGAAGAATATGGAAATATAATTTTGAAAAGATAAAATGTACCCTATGTTCATTGCCACAGCATATACAGTAAGCAAGATGTGGAAACAACTGAAGTATCCATCAACACAAGGATGTGTTGTATATATATATATAAAGCTGTGGATAAAGGATAAAAAAGTGGTATACATATATAATGGAAATATTATTCAGTCATAAAAAGATGAAATCTTGTCATCTGTGACAGAATGGACTTTAAGGGTATTACACTAATTGAAAGAAGTCAGATGGAAAAAAACAAAACACTACAATTTTATTCATACACGGAATATAAAAAACAAGGATCAAAACAGATACAAAGAACAAAGAACAAATCAGTGGTTATCAGAGGGTAAGGGGGAAAAGGGGGAAGGGATAAATTGTATGGTGGATCAAAACTAGACTTTTGGTGGTGAGCACGCTGTGGTGTATACAAAAGGAGAATTTCAGCGCTGTAGACATGAAACTTATGCTATAAACCAATGTTGGCTCAATTTAAAAACAATGTTTCCATGAACGAATGAATGAACAACTGAATGATTACTCCGACTACTGTGACCAGCGATAAATGAAAAGTCATCCTAGGACTGAAGCTTCATAGTGTGTGAACAAGATGTTTGAAGACAGGAAAATACCAACTATTACTAGACACTGGATTACGCAAGTACTAGCGACCGAGGCGTACCAGTTGGAACATTCTTCTACGATCCAACTCACACAGGTGAAACCACAGTAACAAGGCTTTCCACTTACCTGAAATAGCTCCTTCGGATGATATTGCACCCACCAAGCTTGCTCTCAGGACTCCAACTAGGCTTTCTTTTTTTTTTTTTGGAAGAAAATTCTTATTTATTTTTAAAACCAAACCACTAGGAAAATATATCACAGTCTTGAAGCAGCAAACAGACAATATTATCAAGTAATAAGTTGGTAAGAAGACAAGGTCCTTATCAAAATGATAAGCTGTCAGAACTGGGGCAAGAATGACGCATGTAGCAAAGGCTCTGGCAAAAGTGGTATTTGGTAACGGAGGGCAGTCCGTGTTTATTGCTCTAAAGGAGCTAAAGCTCACCCCTAAATTGCTTACTTTCCCTCCCTTGACTTTTGTGTTGCCAGGGGATTGTCTCAATAAAGCTCTGTTATTTCAGGGGGCAAAGTAAACAACATTGGGTTTAGGCTTTCATTCTGTTTCATGAAAACCAGATTTTTCCAAAGCCCATACTTCACAACCCTCTTAATTAAGCAGCTAACAGTTCCTCTTTCACAGTTCATTCCTGGATATGAGCATATAACATTGTGAAAATTCCGTTTCCCTTCAGGGGTGAGTGTCACCTAAGATTGTCTTGTCGCTTGGCTGGCTCTGCTGCAGGCAGCCTCGGGGCTCACCATGGCTGCCAGTGAAAGGGAGCACTTGCTTCCCTTACCACTGTGATACCACTTCTTATATTTTTGCAGGGTCTCCAGGCTGAAAGATGTAGAGAATTTTAAGAAATGCACAGACACATCTTGATGGTCAGAGATGAGTATCTGTAGGGACTCTTTCAAAGTTTTTATCCACACTGCCTCTCCCAACTTTACATCTTAAATTAACATCATACCCTTGTCTACAAAACAAAACCAAGCAAAACAAAATCCTTAGAAGCCCCCTGTCCCTTTCTAAATTAGTGACTGCATGGATTTTATTAATTTGTGGAAAATGTTGTAGTGATCCTTCTGGTAAACAGCAGGTGGGCAAGAAATAGAAACAACTCTTCTCATACTCCACTAGACCATAAGCAGGTTAGATGAACCTGCCAGCCTCTTGGTATCTGTGCAGTAGGAGAATCTAGTACCTTGGAGGGCCCTGGTTTGGTACAAGGGAGATTCCCTATTGCCAAGAGAAGCACTTGCCACATGAAATTCAGGCTCACAAAAAACCTCCTGAGCTATCTGTGACCCAAATGTTAGCAACCGTTGTTTTTCCATTTCACTTTCTAGGATTGAAACACAAAGGAACCAGTGTTCAGAGCAAAGAAACACAGGCCTTAGACTTGCTGCCATCCTTCATTTCCTCATTCATCAACTTTCCTTAAAAGACCCAAATCCCCATCCCTCTTTTTAAATCGATTCCTGCCCTCACCCCTGATGGCCACATGAGAGAGACTCCTTCATCGTCCTGATCATGGTTGGGATGAGGTTCACGTGGTCACCCACACACTTGGTCACGCAGGTCTCCAGCCGCCGCTTCACCTGAAGCTCCTTACTCCCCACATCTATTCAATCTTTGGCCTGGTCACTGCAATACACAGTGCCCCGGGCCAGGCGGTCCCGGAACTTCTCCAGCTCGCTGGTCACCAGGGTCTGCTTAGGCCAGAGACGCCTGGCAGTGCCCAGTGCACTGGTGCACTTGACGCACGTCCGCCTGGCTGCCTTCTCAACAGCCGGCGCTGCGCCGAACGTGAGGCCCCCCATCTTCCCGACATTTTCCCTCTCCAGACTCTTCACCATGGCGACCCGCGCGGTTGCCGGCTGCGCCGGCGCCCCCATGGACTCCTGCACACAGGCTAGACCTTCTTTTTATGTATAACTTCTATTTCTTTTTTTACTCACATGACTTTTTTTTTTAAAATTGGAGGCTAATTGCTTTACAATATTGTGGTGGTTTCTGCCATACATTCACATGAATCAGCCTTAAGACATGAAAGCTCCTGCTTATGTTCACGTTAGACTGCACCTTGACAGAATAAGCTTCTCAGCTGTGGATCTGACCATAGAACATTTAAATGTGTATAATTAATTGTAAATGGACCAAGAAGGAAAACCTATGGATTTTCCCAACAACTTTATACTTCTTTCTGTATCAGTAAGATTCATGTGTCCAACTATTATGTGGAAATGTCTGCATGAATCTAAAAGCATATTTCTCTTGAGTTGCTGATGTCAGTATTTAGTATTGTTCTGTATACATAATGACTCCTTGGACTCTCTCTCACCAAGGGAGAATCTTCCATGGCCATTTTAAATAAGCCACAATGACGTATCCAAAGGCAGTCTCTTCTCTGCTCTCATTCAAATCTTAAGTTGCAGAGGGAAAACATCCATACTTAGACCAATTTTTTCTACCTCTATTCAATACAGTTTTCAGATTCTTTAATTCACACCAGTAGGAACCATCTATGGAAACCACATTAATATCCTGTGAATCTTAACCAGTACACCTAGATGCACACGCTATCTTATAGATTTAATAGCGAAAGGCACAAACTGATGTGCTGCCAGGTCATTTGGGCAACAAAGGTCATTAGTTCAACCATGAATGTAAATGGAGCCATCCTTGCCCTTTTGCCTTTTTAATTGGCTCTAGGACTCCACTGTCTGGTTTCCCCTGTGCTCTGCTGGGGTCTTATCCAGGTCACGCCTCCATTTGAGGCAAATCTGGATTCTGTGCTGTGTTTTGTACAAGTCACAGATTTGTCTTATTAAATGTATTGAACCTTGTAAAATAAATGTTCATGAAGAGGAATACTCTTAACTGTGTTCTTCATTTTGAGAAACTCTTCGTGAGACTTTCATTGAGTTCATTACAGCAAGATAAGGTCAGTCAACAGCTATTCTAGAGTCAGTGGGTAAAACCAACTGATGACATAACTCACACCTTTAAGTGACCAATTGTTTACAATTTAACACAAAATTTCCTCAACAAGTAGTATCAGTCTCAAAATTTTAAGTCAAATATCCTAGGAATTTTGAAAATAATTCAGAAAAGTTGCATCATTTATTAGCTTATTATCTTTGTGCTTCAAACCTGCCCTTCTAGAGACGCTTTGTGATGACGGGATTGGAATTCTGCAATCCACATCTCTGCTTTGCCTGCTGGTTTCATTAGGTCCTGCAATCAATGAGTATGAGACAGAAGCTGCAATACTGGAGGATGTGATGATTAATTTTGTGTGCCAGTTTGTCTGGGCCACAAACATTTGGTCAGATGTTATTCTGTAAGGGTGTTTTTTTGGATGTGATTAACACTTTGAGTAAAGCAGATTACTCTTCATAATGTGGACAGGCCTGGTCTAATCAGTTGAATGCTGGTATAAAACAAAGACTGGCCTTCCCAGGCAACAAAAAATACTCTAGCAGACTGTTTACCGACTTCACCCACATCAGCTCTTTCAGGTTCTACTGAAAACAGCCTTTTGGCAGAACTGGAATATGGGCTCTCCTGGATCTCCAACCTGCTGGCCCTGTCAGCAAATTTTGGACCATGAGCCAACTTTATTCTATTAGTACACACACACACCCTATTGATTCTGATTCTCTGGAGAATCCTAATTTAGGAGGAAAAGGAGACTTGTTTCTTCTTGCTTTTTGTGGGTACTGCTTTGTTCCCAATGCTTCTTCCTTCTGTGGCAATTCCATCTGGTAGCAGCCAATTGAGTCCGGCCCAGCCGTGCTCTCCTCCTCATAGGTCTGAACCCAGTTCCACAGGGGTTCACTTGCAATGTCTACCTAACCTTTTAACAATTCAAAGCACTCCTCTTGATTCCTGCTTTGTAGCTTGCCCTGTGGAGGTGGAGTCAATACCATACCACCATCTCAAACTGGTTCAGATGTTGAAACTAAGGACATCACAACATATCAAAAGGTTATGAAAAAGTTTATTATTCATATAATGAGGGTCTGTGGGGACAGCAGGACAGGTACCAAAGTCAATTGGTTTACCTTGATAAAAGGAGGGGTGAGTGGCTCTGGTTTTTATTGTGGTTAGGGGTGAGGATTCCAGTACAACTAAAAAGGTCAGGGTTTGCACAAATGTCATCTTGAAAGCTGAGAGGGTGTGCTTGGGGTTTCTTTTTAGCTTGTCCAGATGTGAGGCAAAATGTGGGCAGGGCCTGAAATCCGTCAGTGGTCAAACATCCACAATGAGGCCAGATTCTATCTCAGCTCCTCCAGTCATGGGTGGTAGCTCCTTCTCAGTTACTACCTCCATGATACCTTTAGCTTTCTCTTTTTGCCTTTTTACTTAGATAGATCTAGCGAAAAATTCTCTGCAAATTTTTTGTTAAAATAACTGACATGGTTTCTGGCTCCTGACTGATACAAAATCTCTTTGCTCTTCTTAGCTGGCTTAGCATTAACTTAAAAAGAAGGGTGGTTGGGGTGTAAACCTACTCACTACCCTAAAACAGAGCAATGGGTGACAAACCATCTTCCATCCACAGGATCCCAGGCTACAGCTTCTGACATCACTTGTTGTTTTTAGGCAAGGAGGAGTTAAAGGAGACATAGCTTATAAAATCCTTTTAAACTGCAGGCCTTGAAGATTACATGTTAATACATGGAGAACATCCTCATTCTTTTTAGCTGCTGCCTGGTTTACCATTGTGGATGTTTCAGACCTGTTGAACCACTCCTTGACCAAGAGTTATTTGTGCTGCTCTCCATTTCTGCAGACAAGGAACCTGAAGCCTTAAGAGAAGGAATGGCCTGCTCTAAGAAACACCACATAAATGGCAGAGCCAGGATTTCTAAAAAACCATGAAATGGCAGAGCCCATGCTTAAAAATACTTTTATTTTGAAATATTTTAAACACACAGTTGGAAAAGAACCCATCACATATCCCATTAAAGCAACATGCTGACCCAACTACATCAACATTTTAAAAGAAATAAAACACAACTGAAACCTCCATGTACCCTCCCTGATAACATCAGCAACTCCTGCTCTGGGAAGGCAGAGCATGGCTTTCACACATCATTCTAACACAGGATTTTACACTCTTCATTTTATATAACTTGAATCACAGGGAATATATTATTGTGTAAAACAGTAACACTGGTTACCTTATGCCAACAATGCTTACATGCCCGCCACTATTCTAAGCAGTTTACATGCATTAATTCATTAACTGTCCCCCTCCCCCATCACCCTGTGAGGTCGGCACTAATATCTCATTTTACAGAAAAAGTGAAACACGAGTAAGTTTAAATAATGTGCCCACAGAAACACAGTATGTTTAACTTTACATAAATGGTATAGGTAGCTTCTGCAACTTTCTCTGCATCATTTTTAATTCATCTATGTTGAAAGATGTAACTCTAGTTCTTTCATATTCACTTACCAAAAACCTGTTCTGCTGATGGAAATTTAGGCTTCCCGTAATCTTGCTATCTACACAGCACTGCAATGAACAGTCACAGACACATTTCCTTCTTCAAATGGGAGTTACTTTAGGGTTTATCCAGGAGTAGAATTCTGGGTGGCACAACATACACAATTTTACCAGATTTTACATATTGCTTGGCACAGCAGTTGTCACAGTTTCCATTCCCACCACAGTGAGTTCCCATGTACCATACACTTACCCACACAAGAGCTTCTAAGAATTAGCCAACTTCATGAGTATAAGATGGTCCATATCAATTTACATTTCCTACGTGTTCTTCTCCACACTTGCCTCTGTCCGGACTGACAGGTTCTGTCAGCAAGGGTGAGGCCAACCACACTGAACACTTGCCTGAAACATCTCCTGATATCCACCCCTCTGTGGAGTCCCAGCCCATCTGGCTCCCACGAGCCCTAATTTCAGTTCCTCCCAAGGAGTGGGAGAAGGCGGGTCAGGTATGGAAGAAGGGATATGTTCCCCAGGCCAGGACAGGGTGTGAGGTGAGCATGGATGGCCAAGGCAGTCAGCTGGGTCCCCTCTGGCTCGGATACACCAATGGCTGGACTCCCAAGTAGCAGGCGTGGTTGTGGGCAGTCTCCAGTCAACATTTCACTCGCAAACACCTTCGAAAAGTTCCAATCCTGACTTAGCTAAAATAACGAATTCAGTTCTACATTCCTTAAAAGAGGCAACTCTGTGCAAAATCTACTCTGCTCAGAAAAAAAACACCCAAACCTGGCTTCTGGAGTACTCAGACTGGCTGTAATAATGGGAATAACTTTTGGAAACCCAGACAACATCTAACAGAGCAACATACAGTCATGAGGAGAGGTGGGACCAGGGGAGAATGTTTAGAGGGACAAGGGTCAGGGAATGCTGGGACTTAAAGAGTGAAGACCTGGGCCAGATCAGACAGGAGCATGGCATTCCACGTGAAAGGAAACAGCGAGAGTCAGGTCAGCCCAGGGGCATTCAGGGAAGAGTAATGAAGTTAAATCCAACACTGATTACGCCAAAATGTTTAGTAGATAGCTCCAAGTAGTCAGACGTTTCCTTTTAGTGAATCTGTACATACTAATATTTCTATCATAATCATATACTACTTACATAATTATTTTAAAACTCAGGTTACCAAACAGACTGCATCAGTACAATCCCAAAATATTAAAGGTTTACCTCAGTACAGAGGGATTTCTGTTGACTTTTACTTCACTCTTTACATTTTTAAAAATCTGACTTGAATGTTTAAAAATAAATATTTATCATTTTATAAAAATGGCAGTAGAAACACCCCCACTGGGGCAGGAACTCTATGAGGTACCAGGTGGCACAGGGAGTAGGGGGATGAAAAGATGGACAGAAAAGGGGTATTTCAGAGTTTGTAGTGTCAACTGACATGGATCTGCAGCTCAGTGAAGCTCTGGTCTAGAGATCAGAATCCTAACCCAGAATCTTAGTAAGTCAAGCCTCCTTCTCACCAATCCCAAGAGTTGGGTAGCAGAGTCAGCCACTCTGATTTTAGATGCCAATGTTTAGTGAGTCACCCAAGATCATTCTGCCAAGAAAAGGTACAGCAAGCCAGGAATACACACCTGATGACCTTCCCATCACCTTGGGCCCTCAACACGTAAGACTCTGAATCTGAACTACATTCTGTAATGGTTCAGATTTAGACCAGAATCCTCAACTCAAAACTGTCCAAAAGTTCCCCTCTGAGGAAGCCAAGGCCCAGCAAGGACCCATGATGCTCACGTGGCTTGGCTGTCTACCTTTCTGGGCTTCTTGCTTTCAGATGGCTCACTGCACTCAGGTTCAGGGGCCTACCAGCCATTCCCTAAGGAGACTACCTCCTGTGAAGGCTCCTGAGTAGGAACAAGGGACCTACGTGGCTTCCTCCATGATCTCCTTCAGGGTCCTCATTCAAATCTGACCTTCTCAGTTGACATCCTCCCTGACCAGCCTATTTAAAATCCCAATCCATCTTCCAACCCAGCATTCCCTCTCACTCTGCTAATACATTTTGTCCACAAAACAAATCATCACCCAAAATATTCCATATATCTCATTTGCTTATTGTCTGTAAAGATCCAAGATGGCAGACTTTTCTGTTCCAGTCCCCTGCTGGGTCTATGGCCCACATGACAGGGCCTGGCATATGGAAGATGCCTGATGCATTTCTGTTTAGCAGATGGACCGCTGCTGTCCATTCAGACCTGCGGGATGGAGCTGGCGACAGGATAGCTTCATTCTCCAGATGACAAAGCCCAGGACCCTGTTCTCCTCCACTTGCAGCTGAGACAACTGTTATGCCCACAGCAAATACCCAAAGTCAGCTGTGAAGCCTGAAGGCACAGCCGGAACCCCCCTGGAAGTATCTGGAGACACTAGTTCTTGCTGCTGCTGGTGCTTTTCGGGCCAAATGGACTAGACGCCATTATAGGCCACACTCAAAGGCAAACTAAGGATCCAACTGGACCGTTCCCAGCAGCCACAGCCTACCATGCCATGGACATCCATGAAGTGCAATGGTCTCTCCCTTCAGAGTTACAGAAAAAAACCTGGCTGGGGGAAACCCCAGGCCATAGTGCGAAGCCCACTCCAAGGGGCCCAAACTTCCTTCTGGAACCCACTGAAGCTCTTCCCCAGCATCTCATTTCCCAGCAGTAGGATGGAGGTGCACTACATTTTTGAATCCTCAGGATTCTCTGCCACAAGCTTCCAAAAAAGGGTTGGGCCCTCTGTGAAGGTCTGCCCCATACCCACTAACATCAGGGGTTCTCCAGTAGGGTAACCAGGACCCCCTTCTCCACAACTGTTAGACCCCAAGTTAATCTCTAATATGGTTTTTCATATGCCGAGCCAAGTTTGAAGACCACCTGAAGGTCTTCCCACACTCTCTGCATTTGAAGGGCCTCTCCCGAGTATGAAATCTCTTGTGGCTGACGAGTTGTGAGCTCTTGCTAAAAGCTTTCCCACATGTGCTACATTTGTGGCACTTTGCCCGAGTGGGTATGTCCTGGAGTTCAGATCTCTGATCACAAGTTTTCTCATCATCTTCAAGAGGATTCTCCTCACCTGATTTTAATTCACGTAACTTCACCCCTGTCTCCTGGCAGGGAGACACCCCAGCCACGCCACTTTCAGACTGGGGCGCTCTGGTGTGTTTTCTCTGATGAATGGAGAGGGTATGTTTTCCAATGAAATCTTTCCCACAGCACTGACATTTAAATGGTCTCTCTTTAGTGTGGATTCTCTGATGATTAACAAGGCGATAATTTCGGTCATAAGATTTCCCACACAGGTTACATTTATAGCGCTTCTCTCCACTGTGTATTCCCTCATGATCTAAAAGACTTCTTTTACGTGTAAAGTTTTTCCCACATTCTTGGCATCGAAAAGGTTTTGCACCACTGAGGACTTGTGACTGAAGATTTAGAGCGTCTTCGCTTTCGGAGTACTCATCCAGTTTTCCCAAAGAGTGAGTCCTCTGATGTCGGGAGAGGTTAGAACTCCATCTGAAAGATTTCCCACACTCCTTGCACTTATAAGGCTTCTCTCTGGTGTGAACTCTCTGATGGATGAGGAGGAAAGAATGAGTGCGGAAGACTTTGCCACAGTGGCTGCATTTGTAGGGCTCCTCTGTGGTGGGACTGGTCTGAGGAACTTGGAATGCTCTGTCATGACTAAACGAGGGTGTGTCCTCAGGTTTTCTTTCGGCAGCATGCTGCCTCTTATGAACGATGTAGGCCGACCTGTGAGGAAACTCTTCTGCGCATTCGTGGCATCGGTATGGTTTCTCGCCTGTGTGAATTCTCTGATGATTGATGAGCGTCTTCTTTTTGATGAAAGTCTTCCCACACTGCTGACACATGAGAGCTTTTTCCACAGCGGGGGTGCTCTGCGGCGGGCTGGAGCTGGAGGTCTGCCTCAGCTCTTCTCTGCATTTGTCCAGGTCATAAAACTTCTCTTCCTGGTGCAGTCTCAAGTGCCGAGTGAAGTTGGACCGCCACCGAAAGGTTTTCCTGCATTTGGGACATTTGTAGGGTTTCTCCTGGGTGTGAATCCTTTGATGTTCAAGAATGTAAGATTTACAGTGGAAGGATTTCCTACACTGGCTGCAGTCAAAGAGTCTCTCCCCACTTTGGTCTGTCAAATGATGATCAAAGTCTGAGTCACAGGTCAGAGCTTCTTCATCCTGAGTAGATTCAAGATATTTCTGCTTAGCATGGGTTTCCTGGTGCAAGCGGTAGACAGACATGCGACGGAAGGCTTTGTCACATAAACTGCACTTATACGGTTTCAGTCTGGTGTGAATTTTCTCATGTCGCACCCGGTTCGAGCTCCACCTGAAGGCTTTCCCACATGCCCTGCATTTAAACGGCTTCTCTTGAGTGTGGAGTCTCTGATGACATACGAGGTGGGAGCTACGACTGAAGGTCCTCCCGCAGTCGCTGCACTTATACAATGTCCCCACTACGCGAAGGTTCTGCCCGTGTTGGTGATGGGAACTAAGGCTGAAGTCCTTCCCATGCGCATCCTTGGCCTTGCCTTTCAGTCCAGCATGAATTCTCTGATGTAGGCTGAACCCACCCATCATGCGTCTCAGCCCTTTCCCGTACTCCTTATAGTCATGGTGGTAGGAATTTCCCCTGAAGTGTTTGCCATAGCTGTGTTTAAGGGACTGCTTTCTTCTGGATCCTCTCAAATATATAATATGTCTTAGATGAAGACTATTACTTCTTCCCAAATCTTCACAGTCTTTCCCTGCCCCATGGCTGGAATTGGTCTCTTCTTTCTTAACTCTCACTTGTGTGGGGTTTCCGCATCGTTCCTTTAACCTGCTCTTCTGTGCAACGGATTCTCTGAGCCCTGGCCCCTCAGAAACAGTCACTGCACCATGACATCCTGATGGCATGGCTAAAGTTACTGCTTCCTCCAAAGGTTCAGGTTTTAAGATGAACTTGTCTGTTTTCACATGGAGCTCATCTCCTGACACAAATAAAACATAAGACAATGTACTACTCCTGGGAACGCCCAGGTTGCCTAGCAGTTAGAATTCCAGGCTTTCACTGCCATGGCCCATGTGCAATCCCTGGTAAGGGGACCGAGATCCCATAAGCCACTAGGTGTGGTTGAAAAAAAAAGGTTGGGGGGGGGGTAAAGAATGTTCTCTTCTCCCATACTTGGAAATACAGAAAGCACCAAGGCACCAAAAAATGTCATGAACTTAGGTGGTGAGGCTTTTGCCTGACTGCCAGTAGCTTTACAAAAACAGTCAGGAATAAGGCAAAACATGGAGGGGTATCCAAGGTGACAGAAAGGGGAGAACAGAAACAAGATGGGTACAACAGTTGGCCACATGCAGGGATTAAATCCATGGGAAAACCCAAAAGGTTCAAAAGGGAGTGTTAAACAGCAAGAGAGGGGAGAAGAAGCATGACACACACACATGACAGGAAGGTCTTCAAGAGCTGAGAGGAAGGGCTTGTGGAGGGCTGCCTGCAAGGGCTGCAAGCTGACCACGGGGGAAGGATCAAGCAGCAAGGATCATAGCAGCGAAAGTGGGATGAGGGTTGCCAGGAGCAGGAAGTGCAGAGCAGTACAGGGCTGAGGAGGAGCATCAGTGAATGAACAAGAGGACAGTGATGCTGTCCCGTGGGCAAGAGATGCCCCTGAGAGGGCTACTGGGTGAGGGGTAAGGCCGAAAACCAACATCTAAGAGGCCACTCTGGAAGGGAGAAGCCCAGGCACCCAACACTTATTAGCAACACTGCTAAGGCTCTTCCTTCCAGCAAACAACAGAGAGAGTTTCCCATGATTTTCGTGGTGTAAAAGACCTTAAGAAACAGAAGAGCAGATGAGAAAGGAGCAAGACCTGGTCAGTTCTCTGGAACTCACCTGCAGGGGCAGCACCTGGATTCCCCTTAAGTTGAACTCCCTGGACATTCAGGCCCCATGGCTCCCTTGCCTCCAACCAGGAGATGAGAGCAGGTTTGGTGAATGGTCCCACTGCAGAAGAGAAAAGAACGCGGTGTGACTGGAGGCATCAGGCAGAACTATTCTCCAGGACCCTCTCAGGCCTGAGCTCCTGGTGGAGCGGAAGGGAAGCCCTAGAGGCCGGTGAAGGAAGTCAGGGCACGATGCCCAGACAGGGATTGCTTTCTGACAGCTCTAAGCAGAGACGAGATAGTTCAGTTCAGCTCAGTAGTGTCCGACTCTTTGCAACCCCATGAACTGCAGCACGCCGGGTCTCCTTGTCCATCACCAACTCCTGGAGTTTACCCAAACTCATATCCATTGAGTGGGTGATGCTGTTCAACCATCTCATCTTCTATGTCATCCCCTTCTCCTCCCGCCTCAATCGTTCCCAGCATCAGGGTCTTTTCCAATGAGTCAGCTCTTCACATCAGGTATTGGAGCTCTTCACCAAAGTACTGGAGTTTCAGCTTCAACATCAGTCCTTCCAATGAACACCCAGGACTGACCTCCTTTAGAATGGACTGGTTGGCTCTCCTTACAGTCCAAGGGACTCTCAAGAGTCTTCTCTAACACCACAGTTCAAAAGCGTCAATTCTTTGGCGCTCAGCTTTCTTTATAGTCCAACTCTCACATCCAAACATGACCACTGGAAAAGCCATAGCCTTGACTAGATAGACCTTTGCTGACAAAGTAATGTCTCTGCTTTTTAATATGCTGTCTAGGTTGGTCATATTTTTCATCCAAGAAGCAAGCATCTTTTAATTTCATGGCTGCAGTCACCATCTGCAGTGATTTTGGAGCCCCCCAAAAAATAAAGTCTGACACTGTTTCCACGGTTTCCCCATCTATTTGCCATAAAGTGATGGGACCAAATGCCATAATCTTCGTTTTCTGAATGGTGAGCTTTAAGCCAACTTTTTCATTCTCCTCTTTCACTTTCATCAAGAGGCTCTTTAGTTCTCACTTTCTGCCATAAGGGTGGTGTCATCTGCATATCTGAGGTTATTGATATTTCTCCCAACAATCTTGATTCCAGCTTGTGCTTCTTCCAGCCCAGCGTTTCTCATGATGTACTCTGCATAGTTAAATAAGCAGGGTGACAATATACAGCCTTGACGTACTCCATTTCCTATTTGGAACCAGTCTGTTGTTTCATGTCCAGTTCTAACTGTGGCTTCCTGACCTATATACAGGTTTCTCAAGAGGCAGGTCAGGTGGTCTGGTATGCCCATCTTTCAGAATTTTCCACAGTTTATTGTGATCCACATAGTCAAAGGCTTTGGTGTAATCAATAAAGCAGAAATAGATGTTTTTCTGGAACTCTCCTGCTTTTTCGACAATCCAGGGGACGCTGGCAATTTGATCTCTGGTTCCTCTGCCTTTTCTAAAACCAGCTTGAGACAAGATAACCCACAGACAAAACCCCTGCTAGGATTCTCCAGAACCAAGTGACAACTCAATCAGTTAAATCAGCTAACTTTTTTTTGAGGCCTGAATTAACCAGGAACTTGACACACATAACTTTTAATTTTTATAGTATCTCAGAACAGGCATTATATCCTCATTTTTAAGAAAGAAGACTGAAGTAATAATAGATTAAGTGATTTGGTTAGTAGTGAGACAGACAGGACCCAGACCCAGGTCAGGACCCTTTCCTGGCACCACAATGAGAACTAAGGAGGCAGAAGTAGAGGCAGGTAGAAGACGGTGACAGCGACGCCTTACCCACAGAAGCCATGTTCCCATAATTCTCTAGCATCACATCCCTGTACAGGTTCCTCTGAGAAGCGTCCAGCAATCCCCACTCATCCTGGGAGAAGGTCACCTCCACATCCTTGAAAGTCATAGCCCCCTGGAAAAAACACAGTCCGATGCCTGAAAACCACTCCACAGCTCCCAGCTTTTAGGGTGGGGAAGTGAGGCTGGCTCTGAGTACAGAATGGATCTGGTCAAGGTAAAAGGGAAGGTAACTACCCAGCACAAGAGCTCTGGGCTCCAGGGGGACAATCTGGTTTCTGGGATGTGGGGGTCACCGACAGAGAGACTCAGGACAAGGGAGTGCTGCAGCTACCCCATTAGGCAGCAGTGGTGGGACAGCAGGAAGGATCGAAGGTCTTGTGGCTCACCTGAGGCTGGGCTGTCACCCGGTTGCCTGGGCATCCCTCCTTTGGGCAAAGGGCAGGCACCTGTGCAGCAGGCGGATCTGAAGAAGAAAGAACTGTGAGAAAGCGCAGCCTGGTTCCCGCGTCCCACTAAGAAGCCCACTCTTCCCCCCACATAGAGGACTCCTGGGCCCCGCAAGCAGGTATGGGCTGTTTTAAACACCCATTTCAAATTTCCCCCATGTCTGCTGGGGTCAGGGAGTGGGAGGGTGCAATGGGAGGAGAAGTCAAGTAGACGTGGGTCACAGAAGGAAAGAAAGCACACAGAGCTCAAGGCCAGGACAGAAGGGACTCTGGTGAGAGGGCAGAGGGTGGAAAGACGGTATCAGAGGAGGTTCAGGAAGTGTGGCACAGGCTGGGATCTTAGAGCCGGGCAGCAAGTACCGGGTTGCCCAGCCAGGAAGTCACGCACTCCTATTTCATAGGGAGGCTGCAGGTGGTCCCCCAGAGCCGAGCCGCTCCTGAGAGGTGAAGCAGGGGGCCATATCTGTGCGGCTCGCAGGGCTCCTGTGCCCATCCAATGCACATCTGGGCTCTGGGCAGGGGCTGGGTCCTGGCAAGAAGAAAATGTTGTGAGAGGATCCCTGTAGGAATCAGAAAGCACACGCAGAGAACAGGCCACCCGGCTGATCTCTAAAAGGCAGAGGCCCAGGAAACGGTGAGCCGGGCCCTTTATTACCTACAGGCAGAACAGAAAGGAGGACCAGAAAGCCCAGGGAGGATCCCCCTCACCCCTCCACCTCCCTGGGCTCTAATAAGGGCCACAAAGAGATAGGTAGAGCCAGATTCTCGCTCGACATAGGAAAGCGCCTGGCCAGTCAGTGACAGAACTGCTATTCCAGCCTTGGGTGCTACAGGGATACCTGCCCCCTAGGCCTCAGCCCCCACCCCCAGCCTGGAACTTAGAAATGAGAGAAGAGATTTCTCCCTGAGAGGTAAACTGATAATGGTTCACAGCAGAGATGCAGCCAGATAACATCTACCAAGTGTCAGACACTGCTCTACGTAACACTACGCCAAGTGACCTCAAAAAGGCAGCAAGACTCCCAGACTGTAAACCTGAGTGAAAGAATAGCACCACTGGAGCGGCAATGCTAACTGAGTGCCAGCTACAGAAGCACAGAAGAAAAGGTCCCAGGAGCAAAACAAAAGAGCAGTGTCCACGCAAGCCGAGACCTAGAGACGCAGCCTTTGTGCTGGGACTTCAAAAGTCCTGGTCTCTGGACGGAAGGCTACTCCTGACACAGAGCATAGGAAGCTGCAGTCAACGAACTTCAGGTTCTTCTGGTCCTGTGGCCAAAACACGCTCTGCACTGATCTGGATGGAGCCTGAGGCCATGAAATGTCTAAGACACAGCTACAGACTGAAGGTGAGACCGCCATCACAGCAGGTTACCCCCTGTTCCTCCCAAATCCCACCAACGGGAGAATACAACAACACGGAAGCACAGACAAACGACTTTAAGGACAAACTTTCTCAGGCACCAGTTTCTCACATGTAGGTGAGTCTGATAAACTACAGGGGGCTCTGTAATTTTATATGCATCTTGAGTATTTCTGCTCCTTTTTTAGAATTTGGTAGGCTTTTTACCAGCCTGTTTTCTGTTTTCAAATTCCTAACCAGCTTTCAACCAGATAACCCCTTTCTGCTCACTTGGCCACGTCTTCATGGATTTTTAAACCACACAACTTGTCCTGATTTGAATATACTCGAGCCACAATTTTGTACCTACTGTGTACCTTATTTGCTTTAAAAGTTGTCTTTAGGTTATTTTGAACATCTCATTGTTTTTGGTAAAAATTATCAATGTTCTTTTAGATTTTTAAAAATAGTACCCAATCCTGAGCAAAGAGGTCTTCTCATTTAACATCTGTCACCATTTACTGCTGGTAGACCATGTTCAGAGACCACGTTCAGATGATTTATTGATTGAATTTTCATTTTACATTTAGGGGAAAAGTGTCTTAAGCTTTTGTTTCAGAAATCTTAAACATAACTTTCATGTATGCATGAATCATATACGAAGAATCACACACATTATATAAAAATTTGTAAAAGCCTACACAAATGATAAAATACTCTACACACAAAAACCTCAAAGGCAGGAGAAGCACCGAGAGGCTGGCCTGTGTGGGGCAGAAGGGCACAGGGGTGCACTTGCACTGCCCGGCTGCCCACTGCCCGCACCGGCACTGTCAGCTCCGTCTCCAGCACCAGGCCCAGGACGGCCAGTGGCAGGCACTCAAGTACGTTCCTTGCCCCAGGCTGCCCCTCACCATTCATCTATCCCATCTCCCCCACACAGAACAAATCTTCAAAAGCTTACTGAGAAAGAGATAACATGACACACAGAGACTGCTCTTCTAGGTCTCATCACTATGTACTTAGAAACCAAGGATCCTGACGCTGATGTTCCTACTTCTGAGCAAGAGATGCCCTCCCCTTTACACGTGGGTAGCAAGTCAGCCAGGTACGTGGAGATACACTCTGTGTAAGTCAGTGTGTCCAAAACCTCATTACTGTTATTTCTGGATACTTGCAGAACCTCTTCTTCCTGGAGCTTATACTGCCCTGCGAAGGAGGGAGGCGCTGCCTGCTAAACGGTCCTTGGCTTAAGGCCCAGGTCTTTTCTGTGCCGGTGCCATGGAATGAGAAGGGAAGGCGTCCTGTGAATTCCTCCACGGTGAGGGTTCAGGGGTCCACCCCTCCCCCACAAGCGGACTCACTGGCAGACAGAGCTCACTGGGCCCCACACACTGTCTCTCACTCACCCTCCATGGTGTCTCATCAAAGTCCCTCTGCAGCTCTTCCAGCAAGGCCACAGCCTCCCCACCACTCTCAGGGTGATGCAGCTGCACCCAGGTCCGGAGCTCCTCTGGCAGGATGCTCAGGAACTGCTCCAGCACCAGCAGCTCCAGGATCTGGGCCTTTGAGAGAACATCTGGCCTCAGCCACCAGCGGCACAGCTCCCGGAGCCGGCTCAGGGTCTCCAGGGGCCCAGAAGACTCGTGGTAGCGAAGCTGCCTGAAGAGCTGGCGGAACAGCTCCTGGCCAGGACGGTTGAGTGTCTGTGGTCTGGCAGCCGGCACTGAAGTGTAGCTTTCATCCTCTTCTTCCTTCTTTACCATCTGAAGGCGTCCTCGCTCCCTGGAAGCCTTGGCCTGAGCTGGATGGACAGCATACCACCGGCCTGGAGGCATCACTCCTGTTCAGGGTCTTCCCAGCAGAGTGCTACCAAGTCTGCGTTAGTTGTGGCTATCACTGCTGGGCCCTTGGGAGTACCTTTTCAGCACCGCTGGGGACAACGCCATTTGCTGGGACATCAGAAATCACTGGCGAGAGACTGAAATAATCAATGTTACCATTTAGGAAGGATGTGAGAAGGAAGGCGCATGCAGATGCTGTTAGATCATCTTTGGATTTATGAGAAAAGGGCCTATGAACATTTGCATAGTGGAGCCTGTCAAGATCAAGCACACCAGAAAAAGGGATATTTGTGGTTACCAGAGGCAGGGGTGGGGACAACTGGATGAAGGCAATCAAAGGTACAAACTTTCACTTTGAGATAAATAAGTACTAGGGATATAATGTACAACATGATAAATATAATTAACCCTGTTGTACATTATATAAAAAATTGCTAGGAAGATGAAAATCCTAACAATTTTCATCACAAGAAAAAAACTTTTCTATTTCTTTAATTTTGTATCTAAATGAGATGATGAATGTGCACTAAACTTATTGTGATAATCATTTCATGATGTACCTCTGTCAGATCATTATGCTGTCCACATTAAACTTATACAGTGCTGTATGTCAATTATATTCCAATAAAACTGGAAGAAAAAAACTTTTTTAATTAAAGAAAACAATGGCTGTTTCTACCTAACAGAAATGAACAAGCCAAAAACAAAATTAAGAAAATAACTTCATTTATAATCATATGAAAAAGAATAAAATACTTAGGAATAAATTGAACAAAAGAACAAAACTTATACTCTGAAAACAACAAAACATTTTTAGAAGAAATTAAAGGTTTAAATAAATGGAAAGACATTCTGTGTTCATGCATCAGAACACTAAACACTATTACAATGACAGCATCACCAACTCAATGGACCTGAGTTTGAGCAGCTCCGGGAGTTGGTGATGGACAAGGAAGCCTGGCATGCTGCAGTCCATAGGGTCACAAAGAGTCGGACACGACTGAGCGACTTAACTAACTGTCCAAATTAATCTATAGATTCCAAAACATCCCTGTCAGAATCCCAGCTGGCTTCTTTATAGAAATTGAAAAGCTGATCCTAATATATGGAAACTTGAGAGACAGACATAATACACAACACAGTCTGGAAAAAGACTCAGTCGGGAACTTCCCTGGTAGTCAGTGGTTAAGAACCGGCCTGCCAACGCAGAGGACACGAGCTCCATCTCTGGTCCTGGAAGATCCCAAATGCCTCGGGGCTACTAAGCCCACGTGCCACAACTACTGAGCCCCTGTATCATAACTACTGAAGCCGGCACAGCCTAGAGCCCATAATCCTGCAACAGAAGCCACTGCAGATGTGAAGTCCGAGCACTACAACTAGAAAGTAGCCCCCACTTGCCACAACTAGAGAAAGTCTGTGTGTAGCAATGAAGACCCAACGCAGCTATAAATAAATAAAATTTTAAAAAAGAAAACAAAAACACTAATTTGAAAAGAAAAATACACCCCAATCCTCTTAACAGCATTATAAAAATAGCCAAGGCATGGAAGCAATCTAAGTGGCCATTAACAGATGAATGGATGAAGAAGATGAAGAGTATTATTCAACTATAAAAAAGTATGAAATTTTGCCATTTGTAACATGTTTGGACCTGGAGGGCATTATGCTTAGTGAAATAAATCAGGAAAAAAAAAAAAAACACTGTACATTATCACTTAAACATGGAGTCTAAAAAATGTGGGCTCTAGAAAATGAAAATTTTTAAAAAATGAAAATATAATATAGAATCTAAAAAATTAAACAAACGAATGTAACAAAACACAAACAGAACTAGTGGTTACCAACTGGGAGAGGGAAAGGTGGAGGGGCAAGATAGAGACAGAGGATTAAGAAATATGAACTACTATATATAAAATAAGCTACAAGCATATATTGCCCAGCACAGGGACTATAGCAATATTTTATAATAACTTTGAGTGAGAATAATCTATTTTAAAAATCAAATCACTAAAAATAAAGAGAGTAAGTTGGAAGATTCACATGACAAATTCCATTACCTTCTTTATAAAAAAGGGCTTCCCAAGTGGCTCAGTGGTGAAGACTCTGCCTGCCAAAGCAAGAGACATAGGAGACATGGGTTTGATCCCAGGGTTGGGAAGATCCCCTGGAGGAGGAAATAGCAACTTACTCCAGTATTCTTGCCTCAAAAATCCCATGAACAGAGGAACTTGGTGGGCTACAGTCCATGGGGTCACAGAGAGTTGGACACAACTGAGCAACTGAGCACACACTTTATTAAAAAAGCACCAAGACACTGTGGTACCGGCATAATGACAGACATATAGATCAATGAAAAAGAATTAAGAGTCCAAAACTAACCCATACATCCATGGTCTATTTAGTTTTAACAAGTGTACCAAGACCACTCACATGGAGTAAGAATAGTCTTCTCAATAAATGGTACTTGGACAACTATATATCTACACGAACGGAATAAAGTTGGATAAAATGGTATACAAAAGATAACTCAAAATGGATCAAAGACCTAAACATCAGATGCTAAAACTATAACATTCTTATCATAAACTCTAAGTGCAATATTCTGTGACAACGGATTAGTCAATAGATTCTACCAAATGCGTATCATATGCAAAAAAAGAAAAAATACATAAATTGGACTTCATCTAAATTTAAAATTCTTGTGCTTCAAAGGGCACATGAAGAAAGTGAAAGGACAATCCAAAGGGAAAAAAATTTGCAAATGACGGATCTCATAAGGGACTTGTCACTAGAAACTGTAAATAACTTACAATTCAATAATAAAAAGACAACATAAATAAAATTGGACAAAGTATCTAAGTAGACATTTTTCCAAAGAAAATACAAAGATGGCTGAAAAACACAAAGGATACTCAACAACAATCATCATCAGAGAAAAACAAATCAACACCACAATAAAACACCACTTCACATTCACTAGAATGGCTAGAATCAAAAAGTCAGAAAACACTATATGCTGGTAAGGATGTGAAGACAGATACCGGAACACTCATACACTGCTGGTGGGAATACAAACTGTGTGACTACACCGGAAAATAGTCTCATCATTAAGCTAAACATCCAGTTACTATTAATACTTGCAACTTCATTCCTAAATAGCTGTCCTTCAGTACTCACAGGGGATTCACACAAAAAACAAAATTCTACCTAAAGACTTAACTTCAAAAACAAATTTTAAAAAGTAGTAAGAATTCTAGGGTAAACAAGGACTTCTTAAGAAAATCAAAGGAAACAGGTGACATATGACTAAGGTCTCTATATTTTAACACCTCCTGCTCAAAAAAAAAAAGAAAAAAGAACAAAAGCACAAACCAATGGATAGCAGTGTAAAGGTAAACCGCCACCAGGAAACATACTTTTAAAGTCCGCAGTAGACCTAAACTGTCATGTTACTTATGCCCCTGAAACTTCACTTCTAGGAAGCTCCCTGGAAAAGCACCTGTACAGGTATTCAGGCATTCACACAGGTGTTTACCAAAATATTCTTTGTAATAAGATAATATCGGAAATGACCTATTTGTCCATCAATACAACTAAATAAAAGTGTAGCAGTTTATAGACTGAAACACCATACAATAATTGAAGACTGTACTAGGCCCTTAAGTAACAATATAACTGTTTCACTGTTGACTGGGTGGTCAGGCTGTGCAGCTAAGGTTAAAAAGCAGGTAAGAGCCAAGCACAGAAGAGACCAGAGCATAATTTTAAGTTGCTGAGAACAGACAAAACACACACTAGGCTCCAGTGATAGTTTACTTACAGCAAGAAAAGAAAATATGGGCTTCCCTGATAGCTCAGCTGGTAAAGAATCTGCCTGCAATGTGGGAGAACCCGATTCGATTTCTAAATGAGGAAGATTCCCTGGAAAAAGGATTGGCTACCCACTCAAGTATTCTTGGGCTTCCCTTGTGGCTCAGCTGGTAAAGATTCCGCCTGCAATGAGGGAAACCTGGGTTCAATCCCTGGGTTGGCAAGATCCCCTGGAGAAGGGAAAGGCTACCCACTCCAGTATTCTGGCCTGGAGAACTCTATGGACAGTCCATGGGGTCGCAAAGAGTCCGACACGACTGAGCGACTTTCACTTCACTTCACTTCATGACAGAGTAGGACCTCGGCCCCCCTTCTGAAATACATGCCCCCTTCTTAAGTGGGCATGGGGGCCCACTGACACATGGACTTAGGAAGAAAAAAGGGGTATAAACACCGAACCAGGAAAGATATTCCCTCAAAAGGCTGGAAGTACAGCACAGGCTGTGAGGACTCAATTTCTATGAAGGAAAATGTCCTCAGTCAGAGGCTAGTATTACAGTGTTATGCAAGAGAGAAGAAGCTGCACCTAAATTTGCTGTTTTTCCCAACAAACATAAAAAACATAAGCTAAGTTAAAAAGAACACCCTAGATGTATCTGGAGAAAAAAAACTAAAATTCTACTTACATGTAAGTATGTCTAGGTACGATGTACATGTAAGCGTTTGAAAGATTTTTAAACAGCCAAAAAAGGATTTACAAAAACTCTTACTGACAGTGGAGGTGAAGAGGTTGGGAGTAACAGTTAAAGGAGACTTTATTTGCAGTGATTTGGTTTTTTAACTTATGTACGAGGTCTCTTTTCTAAGACTGTACATCAAAAATGATGACTGCAAATATCCCAAAATGTAAGAAGAGGTTTACTCCTGTGCACTGCTTGCCAGTTATTTTCTTCTTTATACTTTTCGTCTTTCTCCAACTTCCCCAAATTAATTTTTAGGAATTATAGTTATGAACTCTTTTATGTCTTAAAAATAAAACACAACGTGCTTATACACAAAAAAGTTCCCAAGCCTTGGCTACCAAAGTGTTTTCCCAGTTATCCCCTCTGGCGATTTTGACTACAGGGTTTTCCTTTCATATTTTTCTATATTTCCTAAACTGTTCAACATTATTTCTACAATCAGCAAGGTGATCAATAATTCTGTTTAAAAAACAAAGCAACTGGAGTTCCCTGGCGGTCCAGTGGTTAAGACTCAGTGCTTTCCCTACTGGGCCCAGGCTCAATCCCTGGTCAGGAAACTAAGATCCCACAAGGAGTGCAGCAAAAAAAAAAAAAAAGAAAGAAAGAAAGAAAGAAAGAAAGCAACTGAGTATTAGCACCCTGGACTGAAAGGTGGCCACTAAGCAGAAGAGGCTGCACATCCTTGAAGGGGACTTGTAAGTAGATCTCAAGCAACTGTAAAAGGAAAAAGAAACCTAGCTAACCCTAGTTCTATTTAAGCCACTCAGTCAACAACCAAACCAAAGAAGGCAAGCTGAACTGAGAACGTATCAGACAAAAATGGGCAACTGAGGCACAGAACAGAAGAGAGTAAAATGCTGCCCCAAACCTCAACATGCGAGAGAACAAAAAATAGCATGTTAAAACTAAACAAAGCCAAAAATAGTCTATAAAGAGGTATCCATAATGTACCCCTATGTCCAAAGTAGCATTGCTCATAACAGCCAAAATATGCAAACAACCTAAATGTCCATCGACAGAAGAATGGATAAAGAAGATGTGGTACATATACACAGCCATAAAAATACTACTCAGCCATAAAAAAACAATAAATTAATGCCATTTGCAGCAACATAGATACCAACTAGACGTGATCATACTAAGTGAACTAAGTCAGACAGACAAAGACAAATACCACACGGAATCACGTATATGTAGAATAAGTATGACCCAATGGACTTCCCAGGTTGCTCAGTGGTGAAGAATCCACCAGCCAATACAGGGAACACAGGTTTGATTCCTTGTCCGGAAGATTCCACACGCCGCAGAGCAACTAAGCTTGAACACCACGATTACTGAGTCTATGCTCTAGAGCCTGGAGCCCCGGCTACCAAACCCACGGGCCACAACTACTGAAGGTCTCGAGTCCTCAAGCCCGTGCTCCACAGCAAGAGAAGCCACTACAATGAGAAACCCACACACCACAGCTAGAGGGTAGCCCCTGCTCTCCACAACTAGAGAGCAGCCCGTTCTGCCACAAAGACCCAAAACAGTCAAAAATAAATAATAAAATAAAATAGGACACAAATGAGTCTACCTACAAAACAGAAACTGACTCACAGACATAGAAAAAAGACCACTTGGGGTTACTAAGGGGGAAGGAGGGAGGGAGAGGGAGGGACAGGGAGTCTGGGGTTGGCAAATGCAAACCATTACATTTAGAAGGGATAAACAAGGTCCTAGTGTACAGCACAGAGAACTATATTCAATGTCCTGTGATAAACCACTAACGAAAAGGAATATAAAAATAAGCAGAAAAGAAGTATGCATGGCTATTAGCATAACTGACACCATCACGGGCTTATTCAGTTCCTCTGTCCCTCCACTGACCCCACCTATGACTGGACTACAAGGTAAGTCATTTTTCTGTCATCAAGGGCTCTGAAGTTAACAGATACCTTTTTTCACCAAGCCTGGCCCGTACGGGGATTGAACCTGCGACCCTGGCGTTATTAGCACCACGTTCTAACCAGCTGAGCTATCTGGCAGGACACTGATACCTTTCTTTTTGGATCGTTAGTTCTAGGTGGCCGCAGTGCTCTGTTAGTCTCCAAACGACGAAGACCTTCACTGACATACTTCCATTGCCTACGAGACTAGTTAGCCATTCATAAAACCCAATTTAGCAATGCACCTCCTGTTTCCAAGCACATGCTCCCACACCCTGGGTTAACTATAAAACTGTCCCAGTGGCCCCTCATCAGCACAAAATGCAGCTGCAACTGCTTCCAGTTCATCCACCTGATCTCACCATGTGAGTTAATGACCCTCTAATAAACTGATCCATTGATTACATGGAGTTGCCTGCCTACGTTTTCAGTCTTAAGATACCTTCTCAGTTTAATGGTCATTTTTCATTCCCTCCGTCCTCCAACAGAAGCCAGAGGCAGTCAGCAGGCCTTAGCCCCCATTACTCAGTGCAGAAGTCAGACATTGGTCATCTTCCCCGGAAAGATTGGCACCCTCCACCTCTCAGCAAGCTAAGAAAATTTAAAGAAATCGTTACTTCAACCAAAAGCCAAACACAGACTCAGCAAGCATTTCTAGGACTGTCAAAAAAGATGACCAGTGACAGAGATGGGACAAAGAAAGCTGAACCACACTGACTTCATTTTGTCAGCTCCACCTTAGACCCGCAGCAGCTACCTTTCTGAGGGAGCTCTACTCACAAGGAATGCACCCAAGCCAGATAACTTCCTGTCAGCTCTTACTCTTGCCTTCATCTGATAAGAAAACTGGAAGAAAGTATTGTGCTGTCCCAGATGGTTAATGGTCCATGAGGAATAATGTTCATGAGACCTCAGAGGGGAAGAGAAATCCAGTTTACACTTGTGCAAATGTGCTTCTCATTTAGTATCAGATTCCATCTTTACCCTGGTCCCTTTAAATTCCCCCGTGCCTCGTGTGGCTACAATGAGTTCAGCTTCAAATGCCTCCTGATGGTTGTGCACCCACAGCTACTGCCTGATGTAAGTACCTAAAGTTACCATCAAAATTACATTTCAAGGAGTAGCCAGCTTCATTTTTCAGTCTCAAAGTTCCTTCTCAGTCCAGAGGCTATTATTCAATATTCCCTCTGTGCAACACCATCATCCAGATAAAAGAAATGGCGGTGCTGCTATAAGGACATGGGCAGTCAAATGAAGAACTACTTTGGGATCATGCGTGATGAGGAGGCTGGCTAAAGCTCTGGCAGAGAGATGAAGCTCTGCAGTGAAAGGAGTGAGCAGGATAAGGAAAATAAATATACAGAGAAAACAAAAGCAAAGGCAAACCGAGACATGATTAGGTACAGAACTGCAGGCCTACAAAAAGGGACCTGAAGACACAAAAAGAGAAGGCTGAAGAGGAAAGGTGCTTCCGGGTGAGCAGGGGCAGGCTCCAGGCTTGTGGAGCCCCAGCAGCACCAACAGGAATAGAAACAACTGCTCAGGAGGAAGCTGAGAGTCCCGCCAAAAGTGCAGAACAGACTGAAAAGAATGACGCTCAGGTGAAGAGAAACCCGGCAGTGAGACTCAAGAGAATGAACTGGAGGCCAGACAGAAAGATTCTGAAGAAATGCACCCAGTGGGAAATATAAAGAATTGACCTATCTCTGGAAACTGGGGCATACAGTCAAATCAACACCAAACATAAGCTTCCAAGCTGACCTGTTATGAAGCAGCCACTGTAGAAATGTCCAAAGAGGTCAGTGAAGTATTTGTAAAGAGATGAGGAGAAGGAACAGCAGAGTAATGAGGACAACTGGCTGTGAATATGGCAAAAGCATACAGTCCTTTGAGCCCAGTCTCTGCAACCATGAACATGGATAAAAGCTAATGACTTCCTGGGCCTTTGAAAGTCTGAATGAAAGACCCACAGCACAGTAAGTAAAGATGGAGGCAAGTGAGCTGAAACTGCCCAACTAAATTCAAGTACCCTAATGCCTCAGGGTTCCTCCCAGGTCCCAACCAGCTTTTGAGGACAGAAGAAAAGCTTCATTCATTGACTTAAGATGACACCACAAATGTGAGCCCCCAAGCTGGGGAGGAATCTGAGATGGATTAGGCCTCTTCTCCCATAGAACTTCACCCCTTCACTCAGTTTCATTCCCAAATGAAAATGGCCTGGAAAAGAACCCAGGAAACCCCAAGCAATCACATGGGCATTTTTCAGGGACATTTTCTTCTGTCATTTTGCTGTAATACAAAGTAACTTTGATTTCCTCTTAAAATCCTCATTGCGTAGTCTCTTATTCTCATGTTTTTCCTGCCAGTGAGAGGGTACGTAAGGTTTATTTCACACACTGATAATAAGCAGGCAAGTTTCTAAGACAATCAAAAACTAAAGAAAGACTGCTTCTGGTACACATTTAAAATGTTAAAACAAGGACTCCCCAGATGATCCAGTGGTTAAGATCCCACACTTCCAATGTAAGGGGCAGATGTCTGACCCTTGATCAGGGAACCCCATATATAACACAGCATGGTGTGGCCAGAAAAGAAAAAAAAAAGGAATTAAAAAAAATTTTTTCAGTGTTAAAATAATATTTACACCAATTTGCTAATTTAGTGTCCAAAATTTGATTTCTCAATACCAATATATAATAAACGAGACCAGGAATCCTTGCAGAACTGGTTGACTCCAGGGTTGGGGGAAATGAAAATACAAGATGTGGTGCCTTAAAAAATCAGAGAAAGACAAAAAAAGATGGGAACATGTAAGAGGAAACAGGCGCTTTGACTTGAAAGAGCTCCTGATAGCCAAAGCTAGAATAATTTAGGCCACAAAATAAATAACACACCTCAATAAACCCTCAAAATAAACACCCAACATCACACACTGATGCAACTGATATAATTAAGTAAAAAAAACAAATGGGAGAGAAAGCACAACTCTTCCTTACAAAGAGTTCCAGTTCATAGATGTAGAAGAAACAGAAATGAAAGGCACCTAGAAGAACATCACAATAGTAACTGCTTCAGGCAAGAGCCACCAAGAAATGCTAATTAGTAGGTGAAAGTTGCGGAGAAGGCAATGTCACCCCACTCCAGTACTCTTGCCTGGAAAATCCCATGGATGGAGGAGACTGGTGGGCTGCCGTCTACGGGGTCGCATAGAGTCGGACACGACTGAAGAGACTTAGCAGCAGCAGGTGCAAGTTGAGAAGAAAGAGTATTTCTACGCAGTCTCAAGATGTCTATCTCAAAATAATTGCTAATTACAAAGGAAAGACAGTAACTTTACAGGGTTGATACTTGGCAGAAATGCTGGATCAAGAGTATTATCACTGAATGGACATGTGGACACAGCAGGGAAAGTAGAGGACAGGATGAATTGAGGGAGTAGTACTGGCATATATACACTCCATGGGTAAAGGAGCTAGTGGGAAGCTACTGTATACCACAAGGGTGGGAGGGAGGCTCAGGAAGGGCAAGTATGTATACATAGACCTGATTCTCTTTGCTGTATGGTAGAAACTAGAACAACACTGTAAAGCAATTATACTTTAACAATATATTTTTTAAGAGTAATGTCACCAGTTAAAAGACATATCGATATCATCCTCAATCTAAGGAGAACATCTGACAAAACCAAATTGTAGAGGATCACTCTAAAATTACAAATACAAGATACTTCAAAATTGTCAAGATGGTGAAAAATAAGTAAAATCGAGGAGCTGTCACAGACTGAAGGGGAGCTAGAGGGCATGACAATTAAATGGAATGAGAGATTCTAGACTGGATCCTGGAACAGAAAAAGAACATCAGCAAAACTCTGAGGAGCTCTTTAATCACTAGTACTGGATCACTGTAAATGTTTCAAGTTTGGTGACTGCACTAGGTTTATGCAAGATTCTACCTTTAGGCAAACCAGGTAAAGATATAAGGGAACTCTATAGAGTTCTGGCACCCTCTGTGAGTCTACAATTACTCAAAAGGAAAAGGTTTTTAAATTGAAGACGAGTTGTTTCTTTTTCTTATTTTTTTTTTCTGTCTTAGATACTAAGGATTAACTTGGTGATTAAGGATACTGAATACTGTCAATTGCTATCTAAAATTTGAACTCACTCTTTCATTAATTCAACAAACATTTACTAAGCCCCTATTGCGTCCCAGACACTACGGTCTCTGTAGTGAATAAAGCAGACAAAATACACTGCTTTGAGTAGCTTATGAGAAGATAGACAATGAGACAGAAACGTAGTAAAATAAAACAAGGAAGGAGGGTAAGAGATCTAAGATCAGGGAAAAAAAAGTATAAGCTCAACAATTCAACCTTGGGAAGCACAGGATGACTCACCAGAGGAACCTCCTTTCAGATGTTAAAAATACTGAAGACTACAAAGTAACACAAGTTACATTTTACCACACTTTCAGGGCTTCTGCTCAGAAACATGACATCAGACTGCCCATGTATGAATAATTTGAGATATCAGGAGGCACAGAAAACTTAACAGTGGCACTATCTAGACGTTACTATTTTTCATGATTTTATCAGTTTCCCTTCCTTATAAGTATACACAGGGGGTTAGCATTCCCATCTTTTTGGCTTTTCTCATCAAAAATTGTCAGTCTTTCCTCAATCTTAAGAACATGTAAAGAAGCAGCCTCATTCATCGGCTCCTGAAAACACACACAACTACACACATGGGTATAGTAGATGGCAAGATCCCTGAAATCAAATTACAGCTCAAACTGCTCTCTGACACTTCTGTGCATAACTCACCTAATATTAATGAGTTTTCAGTTCTGAAATGCAAACAGTTTGAAACAGAATGGGGTTCTTTCCTGGCACTACTTTTACTTAGGAAGGTGAACATTCTCTGATTTTTTAGGCCAAGGTAAGTGAGAAGACAGAAGAGTGGCTTTAGGTTACAGCTGTACCTTGTGTTTAAAAACTGTATTTTATATATTACTCTTTAATTTGGAAACCAGAAACAATCAACCTAACATATGTCACTTCTTAAGCATTTACATCATGTAATGTGTACTATGGAAAATAAACTGCAAATAAAAATGTTTTAATTATACTTGCAAAATTATGTCTCAGTGATGTCATAATGCTGGCTCCAATTTTAACCAATTTATGAACAAATGCATTCCACAAGTTGAAGACATCATAGTTTTCAAAAATAGGATGAATGTACTTAATGCCACTGAATTACACTTTAAAATGACTTAAATGATCAATGATTACATATGGTAAATGTCATCTGTATTTTATCACAATAATGCTAAAAAAGCTTTTTAAAAGTAGCACTATACAAATATGGAAACATATTGTACCCCTAAAACCAGCATAATGTTCTGTGGATTACACCTCAAATTTTTTTAATTAAAAATAAAATATGTGGACTATATATATTTTTAAACAGCAGTAAAATAACCCCACTTTTAAAAATATATATTTGTACATGTATAAGCGTCTGCGTAATAATGCACATATTTTAAAAGGTCAAGAAGCCTACAGACGAAAACATTAACGAATTACGGGTACTTCTACTTTTCTTAACAGTCACCCAAGTCATCTAATTACCTGTAATCAGCCCGCTTTGTTCGCATAATTGGGAGAAGTGATAAGACACAGAAACCACAGCTCCAAATTCGAGCCCCAGGCGACGCAGCGCAGGCGGATACTCGCTCACCGCGGCGGGTCAGGCTCCCAGGCCAGGGCCCCTCGGGTCGCAGCCTCCAGGCCGAGCCTCACCCGCCGCCCCCAACCCGGGCACCCCGCGCCCGCACCGCAGCCCCCGACGCCCGCGCAGGCACCCGACTCACCGCCTCGCGCGGCCGCGAAACGCTCAGCCCGCGGACCGCAAGCCCCGGCCCGCACCAGCCGCCCCACGCCGACTTCTCCGCTGGCCCGGATCGCGCACGCGCGTCGCCGCCCCGGGCCTCTCGGCCTCTCTAGCAAGCCGGGAGGGCCAGCGACTCGGTTTCTCCCGGTCCCCAGTGCCTTGTTCGGAGGCCTCTGAGCGCAGCTCAAGGAGCTTGGCCCCACACACCTCGACCAAAGGCACTGGACGCCTGTCTTCTGTTCGTGCCACAGAGCTCTATCAGTCCTGTTTGCCTACCCCCACTCCCAAAGTGTGTGCAGGGCTTCCCTCCAGGGCTCCTTCCCCCAAGGGAAGAAGGGGATCAAAACCCGGGGTCCAATGAGGGACAGCAAGATTTAGTTGACCAGGCTGGCCAGGAGGAGCTGTAAAGGAGCCACTCGTTACTCTGGTGCCCCCTTCAAGGTGAGGAATCAAAACCTAAGGGAGTTCACAGCAGTCCCTTTCCTCATCACCACCACAACCAGGAGTAATTGCTCATTCCCAGTCCACAGGCACACAAACTTCCTGACCACAGCTTCCAAAGTTTCCTCCTGTTAACGAAACTTAAGTAAATTTTAAAGATCTTTGGGCTTTAATCAGCAATTCATAAGTCAAACTGCATTCCATTTAGCAGATGGAGAATAGCTCTGAAGAGTGTGAAAAGAGGTTTTATCCTGAGAAGGGAATAGAAATGAAGGACCATAGGGACAATTTTTTAATATATATTTATTACTTATTTATTTTTTGGCCATCCTGCACTGACTGCAGGATCCCAGTTTCCTGAACAGGGATTGAACCTTGGCCCTCAGCAGTGGGAACCCAAAGTCCCAACCACTGGACTGCCAGGGACTTGCTGGGACAATTTATTATAGTTAACCTAGGATATGGGGGTAGATGTATTCATAAGTTAAGATTTATGGACGTGTAACTAGTCTTGTGAGACTGGGAATACACCAGGGAAGGTTTTCATCACTGTTTGGGGACTAATAGAGCATAGAACCTGGACCTAATAATTATTAAGCAATATCTATTAATAGTAACTACAAAGTTCTTGATGACAGAGAAGTGACTTACAGCACAGTACAGTCCTGGGTAGGGTCAGCAAAAAACAGGAGAAACTGTAAGGGCCAAGATGACATCAGTTATGCTAACACCCACACACAGGGTCTGGTACAGGTGAGATAGGATATCAATGGATGTCTGGGTCAGACAGCTGGTATTTGTCAAGTGGAGTAAAAATGATGCTTTGTTCTCACCCAGACACTCCAAGGACAAAACTAGTGGCAAAAGCTGAGCTCTGCTAAAGTAGAGAAATGAGGTGCCCACTCCCCAGGTCAAGGAAGACTACCCTGTCTGCACATGCGCAGGAAAGTTTCTTGGGGGTCAAAGAGGGAGGAGGCCAAAAAGGGAGGGGCCCCAACCTATAATAAGTGTGGATCTTCACCCACAAGCCTCCACGGTGGTATTCTTCTTAGCAAAAATTTGCCCAGGTATCTTGGGAAGGGTCCAAGGACCTGTCAAGTGTAAAAAGAGAAACAAGAGTAATTGGCCAAATGTAAGCAAAGACCCAGGACTGTCCTATATCGGGCATTTAAATCACTTCTTTACCGCGTCCCTGTTCCTCATTCAGGACACGCACGCTCCTCTCTGTGTGTCTCTGACTCACTAGGCTCCTCGCCATTACAGAAGACGCCCATATCCTTTTCTCTCCAGGAGTGTATTCCTGCCTTCCTTCAGTCAAACCGTTCCTCTGTGTGCTCTTCCATACATTGTGCTGTGTCTCTAATAATACACTTTGTATCTGTTTTTACAGTTTTTGCCTTTTTGAGACATTCTTGATTCCAAATGGGGGAAAGATCCAGGACCACTTTGCTTCTAGACTCTAGCCCCTGGTTGTCTGGTGGCTAACCCTTCCTGGTTTTCATCCAGGCTAAAAGTGAAAGTGTTAGTCTATCAATTGTGTCCAATTCCTTGGGACCCCATGGATTATAGCCTGCCAGGCTCCTCTGTTCATGGAATTCTCCAGCCAAGAATACTAGAGTGGGTAGCCTTCTCTAGGAGTTCTTCCGGACCCATGGATCAAATCCAGGTCTCCTGCATTGCAGGCAGATTTTTTACTATCTGAGCCGTGAGGGAAGCTCAGATATCCAGGCTCAATTCCTTGGGCAGGGAACTAAGATTTCTCTTCTGAATCGCTCGCTGCTGTCTGATATCACAGGGAAAGGTTAGCCCCTGGGTGATTAGATCTTCTGCTATTAATGTGAGGCCTTGCGTGGTGGATATTGAGATAATTTGGGGAAGTGGTTAGTTGTATCTATCTGAATATTTATAGGTTCCGCACTTAAAAAAAAAAAGTATTGATTTGGCTGTGTTGAGTCTTGGTTAAGAATAGTTTTTAAAAGATCCATTGCTATTTTGCCAGCTCTCTCTGATCCATAAGGGGACCATGTTGGAGATCCAAGACCTTGAGTATCCTTCTCAAGGTTATGCCATTCTGCCTCCATCTGGGGGCTTTGCCGGGTACTGCAATGGGAGGTCAAGATCTGACAGTCTAAGTGAGGATTTAAAATTCTTTAGAGTCCTTTGATTCTTTGGGGATCCTCCCTGGGTTTAGGAGATTCTTTAACTGTGGTCCTTCCTCTTTGACCAAGGAATGGAAGATACCAAAAGGAGATTGCCAGCAGCCTTGGGTAGTCTGATTCTCAAAGGTAACTTCAGGGACTTCCTTGGTGGTTCAGCGGCTAAGACTACGAGCTCCCAAGGCAGGGGGCCCAGGTTTGATTCCTGTTCAGGGAACTAGGTCTTACATGCTTCAACTGAGAGTTCACATGCCACAATGAAAAGATCCCACACGTTGAACTGAGACCTGGTACATCCAAATAGATAAACACTAAAAAAAAAAGGAACGTTGGCAACTCTCCACGGCAAGGCATGTGCACTCTTGTCAGCCAGAGGAGTCCTTCAGGAAGGAGGTACAGGCCTGGTGTAATCTTCTGTCTGGACAGAGTGAAAGAAAATAGTGCCTTTATATTGACTTCAGTTATGCAGCACTGGTTGCTACCAGAGGGCCCACTAGCTACGCAAAAGCAGAGTGTCCCGTCCCTGGCTACTCGGCTTCTCTTAGGTAGCTTAGCAGGCCTGGATACCTATCAGCTGTCTCAAGATCCAAGGAACATGTAGGTTTTCTTAGTTACATCTGGAACCTTGGCTGGCATCATGGGAATGAGATTCTACCACGCTGGAAAATTGATACCCATAGGTTTAATTGCAGGTGCCAGTTTGCTGATGGTCGCCAAACTTGGAATTAGTGCACTGAGTAAACTCATAAGTAGTAGTCATGGCCCAGCTTGATTCATGAAGTCTTTAAACTTCCACTATTTTTAGTGTGTTAAGTAAGTACAACACTTTCACATATTCTGACATTTTCAGTTCAGTTCAGTTCAGTCACTCCGTCATTTCCCAATCTTTGCAACCCTATGAACCACAACACACCAGGCCTCGCTGTCTGCCGGGGTCCAGCCCCAGTAGATTCAGGGGTCTTGAGGGATGAGTGGTGTCGGCGACTGAGCTGAGTCAATGTGTTGATGGACCAGTCTCTCGCTTATTGTTGTTGGTTTAGTTTTATAGCCAAAAACCTCCCCATTACATCACCTATCATTCTATACAATCTTTTCTATCTTCCATAGCAACCTTATCATTGAGCTCAGTCCCCAATCTATCATCGAAACATTCCCCTTGCAGAAGTCAGATTTCTGCTTAATCAGATTTAGCAATAGTATGTTTACTATTTGATTGGCTTCAGCGTACTTCATCTTATCAGGTGCAGCTGTGTGAAGGTTTGAGGGAAGGGCTAGGCTTGAAACTGTTTCTATTCTAGTAACCTCAACCACTACCTGTCTCATTCTGTTCTGACACTCCGGTTCTTATGAGGAAAGGGGACAATGAGACAGTCTAGCAGCACTGCTTTAGCAATAAAACCCTATTAACCTTATAACTCCTATAATGAATTCCTATGTCTGCACTATCCTAAAGCAATCAATGTTTCCAACTATGCTGGCCACAGTTATGAGCATTCCGAATTCCCATTCCCTCTGGTCTCTACAAGGTAGGGAGCTTCCTCCATGGAGTGGTCGGGGGAGTGGGAGGTGGAAAGGTGACCCAAGTACGAGCCCTTCTGGTGGTGGCCTTGCCATGACCCCCAGAGAACTCTTGGTAAACTCCCCAGTAATGAGTAGGGAGTGTAGTAATCCATTTAAATGTCCCTTTTATTCCTCCTTTGTCCTCGGGGAAGGGAATTCACCTTCCCGGATCCTCTGAGGGAAATAAGGTCTGAGGGAATTATATCAGGACAAATTCTTTCTAACTGGGACTGACCTACTGAGATGAGCTAATGTTTTGAGCATAAACAGAACTTCCTAAGAAAAATACCAGGAGGGGCCTTGCAGTTTCCTTCTTAGTCTCTTGACCTTGTCATCCGAGACAGGGGGCATCCTGAGGGCTCCCAGCACCTGTCCATCACCAACTCCCGGAGTTTACCCAAACTCATGTCCATTGAGTTGGTGATGCCATCCAACCATCTCATCCTCTGTCGTCCCCTTCTCCTCCTGCCCTCAGTCTTTCCCAGCATCAGGGTCTTTTCCAATGAGTCAGCTCTTCGCATCAGGTGGCCAAAGTATTGGAGTTTTAGCTTTAACATCAGTCCTTCCAATGAATACCCAGGACTGATCTCCTTTAGAATGGACTGGTTGGATATCCGTGCAGTCCAAGGGACTCTCAAGAATCTTCTCCAACAACACATTTCAAAAGCATCAATTCTTCTGTGCTCAGCTTTCTTTATAGTCCAACTCTAACATCCATACACGACTACTGGAAAAACCATAGCCTTGACTAGACAGGCCTTTGTTGCCAAAGTAATGTCTCTGCTTTTTAATATGCTGTCTAGGTTGGTCATAACTTTCCTTCCAAGGAGTAAGTGTCATTTAATTTCATGGCTTCAGTCACCATCTGCAGTGATTTTGGAGCCCCAAAAAATAAAGTCTGACACTGTTTCCATTGTTTCCCCATTTATTTCCCATGAAGTGATGGGACCAAATGCCATGATCTTAATTTTCTGATTGTTGAGCTTTAAGCCAACTTTTTCATTCTCCTCTTTCACTTTCATCAAGACGCTCTTTAGTTCTTCTCGCTTTCTGCCATAAGGGTGGTGTCATCTGCATATCTGAGGTTATTGATATTTCTCCCAGCAATCTTGATTCCAACTTGTGCTTCTTCCAGCCCAGCGTTTCTCATGATGTACTCTGCATAGAAGTTAAATAAGCAGGATGACAATATACAGCCTTGATGTACTCCTTTTCCTATTTGGAACCAGTCTGTTGTTCCATGTCCAATTCTAACTGTGGCTTCCTGACCTATATACAGGTTTCTCAAGAGGCAGGTCAGGTGGTCTGGTATTCCCATCTCTTTCAGAATTTTCCACAGTTTATTGTGATCCACCCAGTCAAAGGCTTTGGTGTAGTCAGTAAATCAGAAATAGATGTTTTTCTGGAACTCTCTTGCTTTTTTGATGATCCAGCAGAAGTTGGAAATTTGATCCCTGGTTCCTCTGCCTTTTCTAAATACAGCTTGAACACCTGGAAGTTCACAGTTCACGTGTTGCTGAAGCCTGACTTGGAGAATTTTGAGCATTACTTTACTAGCGTGTGAGATGAGTGCAATTGTGCAGTAGTTTGAGCATTCTTTGGCATTGCCTTTCTTTGCAATTGGAATGAACGCTGACCTCTTCCAGTCCTGTGGCCACTGCTGAGTTTTCCAAATTTGCTGACATATTGAGTGCAGCACTTTCACAGCATCATCTTTTAGGATTTGAAATAGCTCAACTGGAATTCCAACACCTGCACTAGCTTTGTTCATAGTGATGCTTCCTAGGCCCACTTGACTTCACATTCCAGGATGTCTGGCTCTAGGTGAGTGATCACATCATCGTGATTATCTGGGTCGTGAAGATCTTTTTTGTACAATTCCTCTGTGTATTCTTCTGACGTTTTACTTAAAACAAAAACAAACAAACAAACAAAAAACAAGACTGAACTTAGTGAAAAGAAAGTCAGTCATTATCATTATAACCCTAAAGAGGTGGACAGAGCGTATCAGTTTCTTCCTATAGAACCCTCATATGGTTTGATTCTTGTATGTGGTGTTACATGTTCTTTCTGTATCTATAGGTAAAATCTCCAGGGACAAAATGTTAAGTGTCACCACTGGGGCCCCTTCGCCCTACTCAGAGGAACAGCGTGAAAAAGATCTGCTAATGAGATTTAAGATATCTCTTCTTTTGCTTATTTTAGAGCACAGACTTATTTTGAAATTCTGTTAAAGGAAATAAACAAAAACAAAATTTACTATACATAAAAAAATGAAATAAAAAGCAATTGGTTAATAGTCTCTTCAGAGTGGAAAGGTGATTCCACTCAGCCACAGAGGATTAGTAGACTGTGAGTACTCAGGTAAAGGAAGATAGATGGGAGTGGCAGGAATCATGTCAGTTTTGTAGTCTTTGGTTTGGGGTACCTCTTGTGCCTTTAACTTTTCATTAGCCTTTTGCAGTGAATCTTTCTGTGAAGCTATTTTGGAATCTTCAAACCTTTTGGAGGCTTCTGCATATCACGTAAAGTAATAAGTATCCCATTTGGTTGATTTCATTTGGGAACCCTTGATTTCAGCTGTACTTTTTTAAAAAATAATTTTAATTGAATTCTTACTCCCTTTTTAATTTTTTCTTTTTTGGCCTCACTATGTGGCATGTGAGATCTTAGTTCTCCAACCAGGGATCAAACCCACAGCGCTTACATTGGAAGTGCAGAGTTTTAACCACTGGATTGCCAGGGAAGTCCCTCAATTGTACTTCTTGAATGAATGACCTTGTCTAACTGTGAAATGTTCTCCATAATGGCCATTGTAAATCGAGTTGTCTCTAGTAATATTTTGACATTTTTGTATGTATCTATAGCTTCTAGGACCACGGTTCTTAGACATAAAATAAGCAGGTGTGTCAGAAGAGCACTCGGTTCTTTTGAACTTGAGGAATCTATTTCTATCTAACAGGGTTGGAGATTTTGTAGTGTTTTACGTTTTACTGGGCGCCTCGCTGCACAAAAATTTTCTGGAGGTTGGAGGGTAACCTAGTATTGATCTAACCCACTCCTTAACTAATCTATCCTAGCATGGGGGTCTTTGACTAGGTGGCAAGCTCAAGCAGCTTTTAAGTGTTCAATCTAAACCCATATTTTGCATCTTGGCCTTCCAAGATCCCCATTAACAATAAATCTATTTTTCTTTTAACTTACGTGTATGTATATCAGCAGAAACCAACAATAACTAAAGAAGAAACAGACCTGTGGATGCCAGCAGTAACTAAAGAAATGGTACTGTGGACTCACCAAGAGCTAAGAACTGGTGCTCCGTTAGAGCCTCCTGTTAGCCCAGGCTGCCCTGTTAACCCTGGACTGGAAAATCGATGAGTGCAGCAAGCTCAGATGCAAAGGGAGAACTCACATTCAACAGAAGCTTACCCATGGACTTCAGAAGCAGCAAGAGGGAACTCCCTGGTGGTTCAGTGACTGGAATTTAGACTTCCACTGCGGGGGGCACAGGTTCGATCCCTGGTACAGGAAATAAGACCCTGCATGTCCAAAAAAGGTTTCACTGGTGCCAATGCTTGTGTTTTTCGTTGTTCTTGAGGATGTTAGTAGACTCTCTTGGTTCTTATTCTCATCACTAAAACTGTTAAGGAACAAATTCAATGAGGGAAAATTTAAAGATCTTATTGGCCTTAAATGGGCAACTCATGAGTCAGACAGCATACAATCTAGGAGACAGAAATGAGCTCCAAAGAGTTATGCAAGGCAAGAGAGTTTATAGACAGAAGGGAGCAGGAACAAGGAAATTATACTAGGCAAAAAGATATGGGTTGTTGCAAAGTTGATTTCCTTATAAAGGATGACAGGGGGTTATCAGGTAGATTACCTAACTAATGCTGATGAGGAAATTCCTGATAGACTGGGACTGTTTTAAAATTCTATTTCTGGCAAAACCAAAACTTTAAGTTTTATTTTGGAGCTTAGCATGAGTTACTCCATTTTGGGCCTGCTGTCTGGTCTTTAAAAGCCCCATCGGTGAGCTTTAACAAGGCTCACCTAGTCGTTGAGCAAGTGGTGTTATCTGCCAATATGTGGAATCCTGGAGGAGTAGGTTTGGGGGTACAGAGGCTGCTTAAAGAAGGAGTGAAGCCACATCAGGATACTGCCCAGTGCCTGTAGGAGCAAATGTCCTCTATCGACAGCACGAGTGAACCTGGAAGGGGTGGAGCCAATGCTACAAAGACCATCTGCTCCCATTGGAGCACACGTGCAAGCCGCTGTGTGTTGTCTTGGGAGCTGTCCTGGTTGTCTTCTGGTAGATGCATCCTAGTGCCAGGCCTCAGCATGTTCCCAAAATGATTTTTCAGTAGGAGGAAAGTTCCATCTGTGACCTTAGGCTTTGCTCCACCTGTCTGAACCACCCTGGGTTCTTTTCCAATGTCCCAGCCACCAAGGATGGAAACAGAGAGTGGATCCTGGCACCAGAGAGCTATTGATGAGATGGAATAGAAACCAAAGGCACAGTATAACTAAGGAGGGTACAAGGGGTGATATAGAAAAAGTATAATTGTTAAGGACATGGTACAAAACCTCAAGCCTAGGGATATTTGAAATGGTAAAAACAAAGCAACAGGCCCAAAATGGAGTAGCTCATGCTAAGTGCCAAGCCACCAAAATAAAACTTAACTAAAAGTTTTGATTCTGCCAGAATTGAAATTTTAAAACTAGTCCCAGTCCATCAGGAATTTCCTGATCAGCATTAGTTAGGTAATCTGCCTGATAGACCCCTGCCATTCCCTTATAAATGAAAGCAACCTTATAATCAGCCCACTTTTTTTTGCCTTATATAACTTCCTCATTCCTTCTCCCTTCTGCCTATAAAAGTCTTTTGTTTTGTAAAGCTCCTCAGAGCTCCTTTCTATCTTTTGGGCTGGCTGATTCATGAATTGTTGAAGCAAGCCAACAAGCTCTTTAAAATGGACTCCATCGAATTTTGTTTTTTAACAGGAAGCTATTACCACCTCTAGAAGCATACTACCCAACAGAAGCTGTAGCCTTCGGCTTAGGGACATCCATAGTCCAGCATACAGTGATCTGGGGGAGCAAGTTCCTAAATTTGAGCTTCCTTCTGATCTGTCAGGGCCTGCCACTGGCATAACCCAACTGGAAGCTGGAGGGCAGTCCAAGAAGGTCAGCTTCCCAAGTCTTAAGGCAGGGTTGAGAAGAACCAAGAGTGAATATGGTGGTTGTGCGGCAGCAGTGGGGGACAGGATGCAACTGGAAAATACCTAACACACCCAACAGGAAAATAGGAACTCTTCATCTATGCCTAATATGTCCATTAATTTCCTTTTGAAATATGTGAAAGGAAAATAAAAATGAAGTCAGTATTGCTAAGAGCACTCACTCACATGGAGACAAGAGGGCATTGACGAAGAAGGACATACACATCTCAGCCAGGATGGAATCTGAACTTTTGACCGCTTATTGACTTAAAGCAGGCACACAGAACATCTACACAATATTCCAGAAACCCAAGATACTTATCAGAACCTTTCCCTAAATAACTTATAACAGTCTATCCCTTAAGGGCAAATATTCCCTTTTTACATTAGACCCAATCATAATTCTAACAGGACAACTTTAACAATCTCATGGTTTATAAACCCCTGATTCTTTCTTTTCCTTGGTTTTACCCAAGACTGTGTCTCCCAAATTGCAATTCCCCAGATCCCAAATAAAGCTCTTTGTTCTCTGGACACAGAAAAATGAGGATCGCTAAGCCAAAGAGCAGGGCTCACCACCCAGTTCTGCGAGGGCTAGGCTGTAACCCACTGCAGTTTCTGACCTGACAGTTAAAAACAGGCAGACCCCATAGATAGCGAAAGTAGCTCAGTCGTGTCTGACTCTTTGCAACCCCATGGACTATGTAGTTCATGGAATTCTCTAGGCCAGAACACTGGAGTGGATAGCCTTTCCCTCCTCCAGGGGATCTTTCCAACCCAGGGATCGAACCCAGGTCTCCCACATTGCAGGCAGATTCTTTACCAGCTGAGCCACAAGGGAAGCCTGACCCCATAGATAGTTAGATGTATATCTCAAGAAGAATTTTAATGGCCCTGGATTTTTTTTAATCTTCCCATACATAGAAACACACTAAAACCATTAACTTGAGACATCTGTTCTGTATGATCCTCAATATTTTCTTCTTTTGATATATGCATTTGAAATTATGTACCGAGACATATGGGCTTCCCAGGTGGCTCAGACGGTAAAGAATCCGTCTGCAATGCAGGAGACCCAGGTTCAATCCCTAGGACAGGAAGATCCACTGGAGAAGGGAATGGCTACCCACTCCAGTATTCTTGCTTGGAGAATTCCATGGGCAGAAGTGGGCTACAGTTCAAGGGTTGCAAAAGAGTCACAGAGTTGCAAAGGTTGAGAGACTAACACACACACACCAAGACATATGCTTGACTACATGTATTTCCTTGCCAAAATCATATATAAACTGGTTTCTCCCCTCTTTCTTCAGAGCAGCTCCTCAGAGCCAACTGAGAGGCTCTTTCCTGGGCTTTAGTCTTCAGAAAGACCCCCAAATAAAACTCCAACTCACAACTCTTTCATCCTGTGTCTTTCTATAAGTCAACAGTTCTTTGCAACCTTGGTACTGATTACTGGGGGACAAATAATGTTCCTGATAACTGGTTTCCACAGGAGTGGAACTGAAGGTGGCTGGGACAGCTGGAGTGGGGCTGGGGGTGCTGAACATTCATAACCATCCACAGAAAAGAGCCTTTTGTTTTGTCTGAGAAGAAAGTGTTCCCATCAAAGAGGAGCTTGAGCAGGTCCTATGATTGGGGTGGACTTCCCATTTTTGCCTGGAGAAATCCCATGGAAGGAGGAGCCTGGTGGGCTACAGTTCATAGGATTGCAAAGAGTTGGACACGACTGAAGCGACTTAGGACTTAGCACTACTCAGCAGGGCAGCAGCTAACATGGACAGCACCCGGATTGCTGTGGTCCAACAGGTCCAGCGGATCAGCCCTCCAGCCTTTGCAGAGCTCAGGAGCAGACTCCTCTTTCTGCTCTGTTCAGATAGCAGCTCTGTTCTGAAATCCTGCCCAGCTTCCAGAAGCTCAGCCCACCTCTGAGGCTACCTGATTTCTCTGAGAGTCACAGCACAGAGCCTGCAGCAAGGTGATCTCTCCCCTCCTCTGCTGGGAGCCTGTCCTTGGAACTCTGGATCCTGAGAGCTTTACTTCCCTTCATGTTGGGCCGCTTGACTTGGCAGGAGCCGGAGCAGAGCTTCTCCAACTTGAATGTATATATGAATACAAATCACTTGGGGTTATGTTGGTTTAACTGGTTGTTAAACTGCAGATTCCACTTTTGGAGCTCTCTGGAAGCTGGCAAAGACTGAAGAGGAAAATTTAAAACTTAAACTCAGCAAGAAATAACTTCATGCTCATTCTACTTCTTTAAGATGCTTGCTGCACCGAGATAGGAACCAGATGATCTAGCAATTAACTATAAGATGTTCTGATAATTATGGAATGTTCTGTTTCTGCTTCTGCAAGTTTTTGTTTGTAAATTCCCTGCACATAACCCATACCAACTCCCACACTCTGTAACTGCCCGTAGCCCATAGCAACCAGGTAACCAATCACCCAGTGCCAACTGTAATTATGTGTACTGACCCTATAAGAATAAAGCTCACCCTGAGCTCAGAAGCCTCCAGAACTAGAGGGCATTAGCTCGTCTGGGACTGCCGGCTTAATAAACCTGAGTTCTCCAACACTCCGAGTGTGGTGCTTAGTTTCTCAATGGTCTGACTCTGCAACAAGACTATTTCTTCAGAAACTCACAAGTGTGCCCACATTGTGTTCCTATACCAGGCTTTGAGTAGGAAAGACCTGTTACTGTAAATCACTGACTTTTAATTTTTGCTGCTCAGTATAATCTCCTGGCCTGGAAAAGATCAGTTTGCATTCCAATCCCAAAGAAAGGCAATGTCAAAGACTGTTTAAACTACCATACAATTGCACTCATCTCACACACTAGCAAAGTAATGCTCAAAATTCTTCAAGCCAGGCTTCAACAGTATGTGAACCAAGAACTTCCAGATGTTCAAGCTGGATTTAGAAAAGGCAGAGGAACCAGAGATCAGATTGCCAACATCCATTGGATCATAGAAAAAGAAAGAGAGTTTCAGAAAAATATTCTACTTCTGCTTGATTGACTATGCCAAAGCCTTTGACTGTGTGGATCACTACAAATTGTGGTAAATTCTTGAAGAGATGGTAATACGAGATCACCTTTTTTATTTGCCTCCTGAGAAATCTGTGTGCAGGTCAAGAAGCAAATTTAGAACTGGACATGGAACAATGGACTGGTTCCAAATTGGAAAAGGAGTACGTCAAGGCTGTATACTGTCACCCTGCTTATTTAACTTCTATGCAGAGTACATCATGTGAAATGCTAGGCCAGATGAAGTACAAGTGAAATAAAGACTGCCAAGAGAAGTATCAATAACCTCAGATACGCAGATGACACCACCGTTATGGCAGAAATTGAGAAGAACTATAAAGAGCCTCTTAATGAACGGGAAAGAGGAGAGTGAAAAAACTGGCTTAAAACTCAACATTCAAAAAACAGAGGTCATGGAATCCAGTCCCATTACTTCATGGCAAATTGATGGGGAAATAATGGAAACAGTGAGAGGCTTTATTTTCCTGGGCTCCAGAATCACTGCAGATGGTGACTGCAGCCATGAAACTAAAAGACGCTTGCTGCTTGGAAGAAACGCTATGGTCAACCTAGACAGCATATTAAAAAGCAGAGACATTACTTTGCCAACAAAGGTCCGTCTAATCAAGACTATGGTTTTTCCAGTAGTCATGTATGGATGTGAGAGTTGGACTATAAAGAAAGCTGAGCACAGAAGAATTGACGCTTTTGAACTGCGGTGTTGGAGAAGACACTTGAGAGTCCCTTCAGTCCTGAATATTCACTGGACGGACTGATGTTGAAGCTGAAACTCCAATACTTTGGCCACCTGATGCGAGGAACTGACTCACTAGAAAAGATTCTGATGCTGAGAAAGATTGAAGGCAGGAGGAGAAGAGGACAACAGAGGATGAGATGGCTGGATGGCATCACCGACTAGATGGACATGAGTTTGATCAAGCTCTGGGAGTTGGTGATGGACAGGGAAGACTGGTATGCTGCAGTCCATGCAGTCTCAGAGAGTCAGACACGACTGAGCTACTGAACTGAACTGATAATCCCCTGTTGTGGCTTCCCAGATGGTAAAGAATCCGTGTGCTAATGCTGGAGACTCAGGAGACACAGGTTTGATCCCTGGATCAGGAAGATCCCCTGGAGAAGAAAATGGCAACCCACTCCAGCATTCTGTGAAGGGCAGGGAAGCCTGGCGTGCTGCAGTCCATGGGGTCGCAACGAGTCAGACATGACGGAGCCATTGAACAGCAACAACAACCAGTATTCTTGCCTGGAAAATCCCATGGACAGGTGATCCTGGCCAGCTACAGTCAATGGGGTCACCAAGAGTTGGACAGGGCTTAGTGACTGCGCATGCATGCCTAATCCCCTGCGGAGTTTCTCAATTAAGTGCAAAACTGTGGGTGGGACCTAGGAGTTCCTACTTCTTTAGCTACCCAGATGGTCACAAAGTGTAGCCAGGGTTGACAACCTGCGGATGAAGGATACTTCCTCTTACATAGATTTCCTGCAGCGTTGCTGAAGGGTTTTATTCATCTGTTTGTTTTCAAATTTAAAACGCATTAGAGCTTCAGGAGTTGTTTGTATATTTTTGAGATTAATTGTTTGTCTGTTGCTTCATTGGCTATTATTTTCTCCCATTCTGAAGGCTGTCTTTTCACCTTGCTTATAGTTTCCTTTGTTGTGCAGAAGCTTTTAATTTTAATTAGTCCCATTTGTTTATTCGTGTTTTTATTTCCAATATTCTGGGAGGTGGGTCATGGAGTATCCCGCTTTGGGTTATGGCAGAGAGTGTTTTGCCTATGTTATCCTCTAGGAGTTTTATAGTTTCTGGTCTTATGCTTAGATCTTTGATCCATTTTGAGTTTATCTTTGTGTATGGTGTTAGAAAGTGATCTAGTTTCATTCTTTTACAAGTGGCTGTCCAGTTTTCCCAGCACCACTTGTTAAAGAGGTTGTCTTTTCTCCATTGTATATTCTTGCCTCCTTTGTCAAAGATAAGGTGTCCATAGATGCGTGGATTTATCTCTGGGCTTTCTATTCTGTTCCATTGATCTATGTTTCTGTCTTTGTGCCAGTACCATACTGTCTTAATGACTGTGGATTTGTAGTATAGCCTAAAGTCAGGTAGGTTGATTCCGCCAGTTCCATTCTTCTTTCTCAAGATTGCTTTGGCTATATGAGGTTTTTTGTATTTCCATACAAATTGAGAAATTATTTGTTCTAATTCTTTGAAAAAGACCTCTGGTAGCTTGATAGGAATTGCATTGAATCTATAGATTGCTTTGGGTAGTATACTCATTTTCACTATATTGATTCTTTCAATCCACGAACACGGCACATTTCTCCATCTGTTTGTGTCCTCTTTGATTTCTTTCATCAGTGTTTTATAGTTTTCTATATACAAGTCTTTTGTTTCTTTAGGTAGAAATACTCCTAAGTATTTTATTCTTTTTGTTTCCATGGTGAATGGAATTGTTTCCTTAATTTCTCTTTCTGATTTCTCACTGTTAGTGTATAGGAATGCCAGGGATTTCTGTGTGTTGATTTTGTATCCTGAAACTTTGCTATATTCATTGATTAGCTCTAGTAATTTTCTCATAGAGTCTTTAGGGTTTTCAATATAGAGGATCATGTCATCTGCAAACAGAGAGAGTTTTACTTCTTCTTTTCCAATCTGGATTCCTTTGATTTCTTTATCTGCTCTGATTGCAACGGACAAACAATTAATCTCAAAAATATACAAACATCTCCTGCAGCTCCATTCTAGAAAAATAAACAACCCAATTAAAAAGTGGGCCAAAGAACTTAACAGACATTTCTCCAAAGAAGATATAAAAATGGCTAACAAACACATGAAAAGATGTTCAACATCACTCATTATCAGAGAAATGCAAATCAAAACCACAATGAGGTACCACTTTACACCAGTCAGAATGGCTGCCATCCAAAAGTCTACAAGCAATAAATGCTGGAGAGGATGTGGAGAAAAGGGAACCCTCTTACACTGTTGGTGGGAATGCAAACAAGTACAGCCACTATGGAAAACAGTGTGGAGGTTCCTTAAAAAGCTGCAAATAGTCCTGCCATATGACCCAGCAATCCCACTGCTGGGCATATACACTGAGGAAACCAGAATTGAAAGAGCCAAGTGTACCCCAATGTTCTTCGCTGCATTGTTTACAATAGCCAGGACATGGAAGCAACCTAGATGCCCATCAACTGACGAATGGATAAGAAAGCTGTGGTACATATACACAAAGCTGTGGTACATATACACTCAGCATTAAAAAAAAATTCATTTGAAGCAATTCTACTCAGATGGACGAAACTGGAACCCATTATCCAGAGTGAAGTAAGCCAGAAGCAAAAACAATACAGTATATTAACGCATATATATGGAATTTAGAAAGACGGTAACGAGAACCCAACATGCGAGACAGCAAAAGGAACGCAGATGTATAGAATAGACTCGTGGACTATGGGGATGAGGGTAAGGGTGGGATGATATGGGAGAAGGGCTTTGAAGCATGTTAATTATCATATGTCTAATCAATCGCCAGCCCAGGATTGATGCTAGGGGCTGGTGCAGCGAGATTTCCCGGGGGGGAGGGAGGAGGGAGGGAGGTTCCGGAGGGGAAGCGTATGTAAACCCATGGTGATATCATGACAATGTATGACAAAAACAATAAAAAAAAAAAACGCATTAGCTTTTGACTTCCAAAAAAGAGGAAAGTTTTACCTCCCCTCAGTTTTTTACCTCCTATTTTGTATGATTTTGGCCTTGCCACAGGGTTTTTGGAGCTCTTAGTTCTCTAACCGGGGACAGCATCCAGGTCCCAGCCATGGAAGCATGGAGTCCTAGCCACTGGACCACCAGGGAATTTCCTTTACCTCCTGTTTATAAATGTGAAGAGATAAGTCTTGGTGTGTTAAGGCAGGGGTGGGAGTTGCGAGGAGCTCTGGACTGTGGCCAAAGAAAGATCAGGGTTTACAACTGAGAATCAGCTGTGGCCAAGTAACAGAAAACTGTCCTGATGGGTGAAGAAAGTTACCTGGCTCAAAATAGCCTGGAGTTAAAACTCTCTCCCCACCATTCTATGCAAAACAAAGAGCTCTCCCACCCAGGAGGAAAAAAAAGGACTCCCAGCCCGTCCATCCTCTGGCCAATCTCCAAAATTCCTTGCCCCAGTTATTTAAGAGATAACTACTCCGAACAACCTTGGAGAAGAACAGGACCCCTTAAGACAGTAGCTTTCCACATACATGCCTGTATGGACTTAGTCTTTTCTTGGGTTAATGCAGCAGCTCACCAATCTGACTGCTGCCTCTTCTCGCCTCATTACACTTGACCTGTTCCTGTAAAGTGCCAGTCTCCTTTTTTCGAACCTTGCCTTCTCTAACTCCCTTACCCTATAATGGGATTTTCCACTCCTGATCACAAACTCAGCCCCACTTCAAGGGGGAAAAGTTCTCTTTTACAAAGATGATGTTTAAATTTTTAAAGTATTTTCTAACATAGCAAAGAAAGATTGATACTTAAAATAGTACTAAAAAAGGTTTTAAAGTGGAATTCAGCTTCTTCTCCCTTGCCAGGAATTCACACACATCCTACCTCCATCCCTAACCCTCTCAAAGCCCTCCTCTGTCTTCCTCCAAAAAGATGATGGTATGCCTTTGGATCCAGGGATAAAGACAGGATCAGGAAGAGAGCTGAATCTCTATTGGTAATGGGTAGGAGATCCATCTTTGGTTCAGGTCATAGGAATGGGAAAGAGAGATTATGGAATGTTTTTATTTATTGCTGCATCCCAAGTGTTGTTGGATGGCAGGGATACTGAATGATAACTGTCGAGGGGTGTGGTGATGGGCCAGCAACTCAGTGGTAAAAGGATTTACTGAGTCAGAAGTGAGGGTACCAAGTGAGACTTGAGTACACGGCAAGGGAGCAGCAGGAGAGACCCAGGAGTGTCTGCCTCCGGTAGGGAAGAGAAACTGGGCTTCTTTTCTGGTCCATTCTGGTCACCCTTGGGTTAATGTTCTGCCTGTTAGGTGGTTAGGGGTGGGTATGTCATTGCTCAATGTTCCTGGACCGCTAACTGCTTGTAACTGCTGGAGATTTTTCCTTGGGGGAGGTTACGACTGTCTTATCTTGAAATGGCTTCCCGAGCCAAAGATGACTGTTCTACTATTAAATTCCACAATAACCTCTGGACTGAGAAGGAAGTTTGAGACCCCAAAAAAAGAAGCAGGTAACTCCGTACAGAGCCATTATGAAATATGTTGTGGGCAACTTGCCTACAAGAAGGATCAGGCAGGCGACCACCCAGAGGCATCAGCAGCTATATTCAGTGTTGCTGAAAGAGGTAAGAAGGAGGATTCAAAGTATCACTGAATTGGTTGATTGAACCCAGGACGCTTTGTCTCAAAAGATGTAAACACTAAAAAAAAGGTGCAAACACAAACCATAGCATCAGCTGGAACATCTCTGAGCCGCACGCTGCACGTCACTAAGGGAGTGGTGAGTGTGCTCTCTGCAGGCTGTTCAGCCCTTTCGGGCAAGGCAGCTGCTTCACGGAGTTGGTCCACCCCTGGAATCCCACTGAGGCTTGATGCTGGATGTAATCTTAATGATAGCACTTTGTTAAGCCTGTGCTACTTTATTAGTAAGATAAGTGAGTACTCAGGTGAGGATGGGCAACTCAGGTCTTAAGGTCACATACAGGGCTTTGGCAGTCAGGAGCTCTGTTTTCATTAGGGTGAAAAGCCAGCTAGGAGTTGCCATTTGAATGGGGTGTTTCTGGCAGCTGCCTTTGGTATTCACATGTCCCAAATTCAAGGGCTCTGTGTATCCAAAGAGCAGTATCTTGCTGCTGTAGGCTCCAATGCTCACAGTAAGTGTCTACGATACATAGCTCCAGAGCTGGCAAGCATCATTGGTCCCAGTGACAGGGCCATGCCAACCCATCTAGCACAACCTCTAGAGTCTGCTGCTTTTAGGAGCCCCATTCATAGATGGCTGTCTTGCAGGTAACCTTGACATAAAGGACATTTGGTACCTGTTGCCTCCGATAGCCAAACAGGCCTAACAGTTAGCTTCTTTCTTGCTGGTGGAAACTGCCAAGGACAGTGGCTTTTGGTTGACCTTATCAGGGATAATCCTCTGATGACTCGCCCAGGTGGCTCATAGAAACTGCACTTTTGAGCAGGTCCTGCATCCCATCAGGGTTGTCATAAGATCTATGACCTCATGGAGAGACTGGTCAAGGCCAGCTTGTTGGTCAGATCAGTAATGAGGATGTCAACACAGTGGATGAAAAGTAATTCTTGAGAGGGACTCCCCTGCTGGTCCATTGGTCCAGTGGTTGGGAGTCCTTACAATGCAGGGGATGCAAGTTCAAGCCTTGGTCCGAGAACTAGGACCCCACATGCTGAGGGGCAACTAATCTCACACGCTGCATCTACTAAGCCTGCACAACAGAACTATTGAGCTCTCAAAATATTTTTTTTAATACAAGTAATTCTGAGGATAACTGGGTTGTTGTAGATCGAGGCCTACCACTGGTGGCATATTGCAGGAGAATGGAGATATATTGGTAGGACCGAATTGTGTCCCCCGTAAAGTAACAGGCTGAAGCCCTAACCTCCAATATGACTGCATCTGAAGTTGTAAAGTGAGAAATAAAGACAGACTGTGAAAGTGTGCTTCTTCTTCAAGACAAAGGAAGAATAACCCTAAAAATGACTGAGATCATCAGGGTTACCACTTCACTTTCAGACAGAACAGACAACTCCCACAGAATCCATGGGGGCAGAGCCACTCTCAGGTTTGGGAGCAAGACTAGCTGTTATAAGCCGGTGGATGCAGAAAGTGGGACTATCACCCCTAATCCTGGAGAGCAGAGAACCGAGCCAAAAAAAGTTATTCTCAAGCTTTAAGATCTCACTTAAAACTAAGTTTTGAACTTTCTCAGGACCGAGAACATTTTTTCCTTTCAGATTTCTCCTTTGTGGAACTGAAATGTGAGATAATACACATTGGTCTCTGTCCCTGATTCCTAGCACAGAGAGCCCCTTAAGTCCTTGTAATTTTCTAAGTGGTAAGAGCACCAAGAGTACCTTTTATTCTATTTGGTCTTTGACCCTGGTTCCTGCCACAGGGTTCCTGAAATCTTTTTAATTTACTAAGTGATAGGAACACTGCTTTTTTTTTTTTTTTTTGGTCACACTGTGTGGCTTGTGGGGTCTTAGTTCCCCAACCAGAATTGAACCTCACCCATGCCTCCTGCACTGGGAGCACAAAGTCTTAACCACTGGACCACCACCGACTTTCATTCTAATAATGCAACTCTGCATAGGCTCCTGGATGAGGGCTGGTCACAGGAAAGACAAAACCATGATTAAATCTTGACATTTTCAGCTCCCCCTGCCCCCACCCCATTCTCTTGATAATGGAGATACCTGCATGATGAAGCCTTCCTAAAAAACCAATACCAGGTTCAGAGAGCTCCTCAGAGGGTGACACATCCTAACTCCACAGAGACAGCAGCTCTTGTGCTCGGGGCCCTCTCAGATTTTACTCTGTGTATCCATCCTCGTACTCTTTTATAAAAAAAACAGTAAATATAAGTAAACTGTTTTCCTGAGTTCTGTGAACCACTCTAGCAAATTAAACCCAAAAGGGGGTTGTTGGAACCTCTGATCTACAGCTGGTTAGTCAACAGTGCAGGTGATAACCTGGGCTTGGAACAAGTATCTAAAGTTGGTGTGTGTGTGTGTATCTTGTGAGACCAATCCCTTAACCTGTGCAGTTTGACACTGTCTCCAGAGTGTCAGAACTGGACTAAATTGTGGGACACCCAGCTGGTGGTGTTGCAGAGAATTAGTGTGGGGGAAATTACCCACATTTGGTGACTCCAAATGTCAGAAGGGAAATGTTCTGTGTGAATAGTAAAGACACAGGAGAGAAACACAGGAGGGAAGGGCTGCGGGTTTTCATTGGCATCCAATGTCTACCCTATAAACACCCAGAACTGTATTTGGGAAGCATATAACCTGTCTGGTTTTACAGATTCACAGCTGAAGAGGAATTGCCCCAGCTTGAATTCGACCCATATCTGACTTAGGTAATGCTTAGATGAGACTTTGGACTTCAGACTTTAAAGCTAATGCTGAATTAAGACTCTGGGGCTGCTAGGAAGGGATTAAATTTATTTTGCAAATGAAAAGGACCTGAATTTCGGGAAGCCAGAGGCAGAATGTATGGACTGAATGTCTGTGTTTTTGAAATTCATGGGTTAAAGCCCTAATCACCATAATCCACCTAAGGGTGATCCTATGTGGAGTTGGGCTTTGGGGAAGCAACTCAAAATAGATCAGTTTATGTGGGTAGGGCACTCAGGATGGAGTCAATGTTCTTATTAGAAGAGGAAGGGACTTTGCTGATGGTCCATTGTGGCTAAGACTCTATGCTCCCAATGCAGAGGGCCCGGGTTCCATACTGGGTCGGGGAACTATATCCCACATGCTACAACTAAAGATCCTGCACACTACAACCAAAGATCAAAGATCCCACATGCCACAACTAAGACCCGGTAAAGCCAAATAAAAACAAATACTGAAAAACAAAAGAGGAAAAGACAGTTGTTCTCTTTCTCTGCAATATGAGGATATAGCAAGGAAGCAGCTGGCTGCAGCCAAGACTCAAAGGATTCTTACCAGAACCTGACCATGCTGGCAACGTGATCTTGGATTTCCCAGCCTCTGAGGAATAATTGTTTGTTAAGCCACCACTTTATGGCATTTTGTTACAGCAATTCTAACTCAGACAGCTGCTAAAGGTATGTCCTTCCCGATCCCCTTCCTCCCAAAAAGGGATCAGGCCCAGTTATCTTTACTCTTCAAAGAATATCTCCCTTATTATGCAAACTCTTCCAAGTAATAAAAGAAAAACAAAACTCCCAAATTAATTTTGCAAAGCAAATTGAATCTAGTTCTGTACTTCAAAAATAAGATACAATCACCACCAGAAAACAGATTTTATTCAAGGAATGCAAGAAAATTTCAATTATTTGGAAACCTGCCAACAAAACTGATACAAAAAGAGTAAAGGATAAGACCCATGAAATTTTACCAACAGATTTTTTAAGTTTTTGATAGAACTTAGCATCCATTCCTAATAAAAACTTAAGTATGATAACTTCCTACAGTCTGTGTACACTACATGTCAAGTACTGTTTCGAGTGCCTTACGCTTATAAATGAATTTTATCCTCAAGGCCCTTATGAGGTAGCTCCATTTTACACATGGAAGACAAAAGGAAGGGCACTCATGATGGAGTTTATGTTCTTATTAGAAGGGACTTCCCTGGTGGTCCAGTGGCTTGCCCAAGATTACACACCTAAGGAAAGTGATGGAGGCAAGATTTGAACCTAGATTTCCAGGCACAAAATCTGTGCTCTTTTAACATATTGCTGCTTCTAAAAACAGGAATAGAAGAACACAGTATGTATCAGAAAAAATGAGGGTGAACTACATATACAACTGTGACAAGCTGAAAAACCTTTCTGAAAATTAGGAACAAGACAGGGAATATGCCTATTATTCACTGTTCAACTTTTTTTTTAAAAAATATTCATGCTGATGTTTGACATAAGTGGCATACAGATTGGAAATTAAGAGGACGCTAATCGTTACTGTTTTATTGTATACCTAGAAAAGCTAGGAAATGAAACCGAAAAATTCTTCAAACCAAAACTAATTAAATGAGGTAACTGGATCCAGGTAAAATTTTTTTTAAATCAGTTAACTTTTAAAATACTAGCAATAGCCAATAGAAATTGAGGTGTAGCTTCCAAATGTGGCTCCTTTTCCTCCAACCAACAGCCTGAGTGTTCTCCTAGGAAGCGAGGACATTCATTTCTATTAAGAACCTACTGGTGCTGGTGGTGGTCAGCTCACAGAGTTATGCACAGTGCTGGATCTGTCCCCCCAGAGACTCAGTGTGGTAGGGTGTGAGCAGAACCAGAAGATAATAAATTAAAACATTCAACAGAGTTGCTACTTAAGATATGACCAGCCACATTCAAAACAGAGTTGAGGGCTGGACCCATGTGTTCATATGGGGTCTCCCCTGGAATCTGGGAGTTTCCAAAGTAAAACACTTCAAAAAAACAAAGTCCTGGATCATAAAGGTTCAAGGGACACAGACTGGCAAACAGAAGAAAAGCTTTTCTTCATAGAGAACACAAGTGGTGAGGGTCTAGATTAAAGCAAGCTTTTAAAAGGGCCACACTCAAGAGGTAGGAAGAATGAATCAGTCTTAGAGGATGATTTTATATAGACAGTAAAACGGAGGAGGTGGAACAGAATAAGGAAATATCTCTATCCTTGAGAATATGATTGTGGCATGCATAACTGAGTTAGATGTTGATTCTTTTAAAAAGTGAAAGGGAATTCCCTGGCCACCCAGTGGTTCAAGCAGTCCAGGACTTCATGCCTTCAATTCCGAGGGCAAAGGTTCTATCCCTGGTTGGGGAACCAAGATCCTGCAAGTTGCCTGATGCGGCCAAAAAATAAGAAAAAGGAAACCTATAGGCACATGAAACATGTAGCCCTTACTTCCCCAAGAGGAGGAGGAGGATTGCACTGTTACTTTAACTCTCCCATCTTTAGGACCAGCAGCAAGCATTTGGAGATGGTCTGTATTTTTTTTTTCTTTATGGTAGCCACGCTGTGTGGCATGTGGAATCTCCATTCCCAAACCAGGAATCAAAACTCATGCTCCCCATTTTGGGAGCTCAGAGCCTTAACCACTGGACCACCAGGGAAGTCCTGGGATGGTACACATGGAACAGGTGGTTCCAAGTAGAGATCAGAATGAACATACTTAGAAGCCTTAACCTAAAGTTCCTTGCTGTCTTAGAGAATCATGTCTTAAGAAACAGACCGAGCCAGACCTGAGTGCTTCTCTCCAGTGTGAGTTCGCTGGTGGTGATTGAAAGTAGAACGCTGACTAAAGGCTTTCCCACACTCGATACATTCATAGGGCTTCTCTCCAGTATGAACTCTTTGGTGCACAGTGAGTTGTGAGCTATCACGAAAGGCTTTCTCACAATCTTTGCATTTATAGGGCTTCTCCCCTGTATGGGTTCTCTGATGTACCATAAGGCTAGAATTATGAGTGAAGACTTTTCCACATTCATTACATTCATAAGGTTTCTCACCAGTGTGAATTCGCTGATGAATAATGAGGTAAAAGTTCTGATTGAAGGATTTTCCACACTCTTTGCATTTATACGGCTTTTCACCGGTGTGAAGTCGCTGATGTCGAGTGAGACATTTACTCAGACTGAATGCCTTACCACACACATTACATTCAAAAGGCTTTTCTCCAGTATGAATTCGCTCATGGTCAGCAAGTTGAGAGATCTGATTGAAGGCTTTCACACATTTGCTACACTTGTATGGTTTTTTCCCGGTGTGGAGACGCTGATGTCGAGTAAGACATTTACTCCGACTGAAGGCCTTGCCACATTCATTACACTCATAAGGCTTCTCCCCAGTGTGGATTCTCTGATGGTCAATAAGATTTCTGTTAGAACAGAAAGCTTTCCCACACTCATTACACTTGTAAGGTTTCTTACCAGTGTGAAGTACCTGATGGCGGACAAGGCTTTTATTCCGACTAAAGAGGGCTCCACACTCGTTACATCCATATGGTTTCTCCCCAGTATGAGTTCTCTGGTGGTCAAAGAGTTTGGAACTTTCGTTGAAAGCTTTTCCGCATTCATTACATTTATATGGTTTCTCCCCAGTATGGAGTCTCTGGTGTTGAATGAGATGGGAGCTGTGGCGATAGGTCTTTCCACAATCACTGCATTCATAAGGTTTTTCCCCTGTATGGATTCTGAGGTGCACAATGAGCTGAGAGGTCTGCCTGAAGGTCTTGCCACACTCAGTACACTCATATGGTTTCTCTCCAGTGTGGATTCTCTGATGTCCAATGAGGTGTGAACTCCAATTAAAAACTTTGCCACATTCATCACATCGATATAATTTCTGTCCCTTCAGAACTCCCTGATGTTCTGAGAGACTGGAGGACAGATCTGGATGTCCCTTAAGTTCCTTATACTCATCACATTGATCCTTTGTAGATTTCTTTTTATCCTCCTGTGTTATCTCTGAGAAATCCCTTACCAGTCTGGTTCCTTCTTCATCTGAGGGTTGAACTTTTAGTTTCTCTAAAGCTTCTTCACAGGCAGCCCCAGCTTCTGGTCCTGCAGGAATCACTCCAGAGAACACCCCTAAGGTCCTGTCAGATGACTTCAATTCTTCAGAAATGTCCTGCTTCAGAGACAACTGTGAACTTGCCATCCTTTTTCACCTGCTGCCAAAAGACAGAAGAAAACAACTGTCACTCACTTCTTGTCCTATTGAGGAAATGAACTGTCAGGAGTCTATGTAGCTTAGGGAAAAAAAAAATTCACATTGAGGGTAAGGAATAAGGAGACACATTGAGAACAGGAGGGAAACAGCAGAGCTATCAGGACAGAGGGATGTAGAGCCAGGACAGCTGTGGGGCAGGCCAATTGAAAGGCAAGAGACCAGACTGTAAAGCAGTGTGATCTCCCAGAAGTCACTTAGATGTGGTGTCTCCTTAGTAAAATGATGAACTCTCGGGTCTGCTTCAACCATGACACTGTATGGCTTCACAGCTCACAGCAAAGATGTCGAGAAGAATGATGGCAAATACTTTAAACTAAATATGACAAACACGTAGGTAAACATGAGAGTTGAAGGGAAATGTGTACTATGAGGGTATGATCAGGAAAAAGTGCACAAAAAGGAGTGATTCTGATATGAAAGAATAGTCATGATATTTGGAGAAGCTATGGGTTCAAAAAGACTGGGAAAAAGTACTGAAGGAGAGAGCAGAGCTCTAAAATTAGCGACATCCTAGTCTCTGGAGCACTGGACTATGAAAATTAACAAGTGTAATAATTTGAAATACAAATCAAAGTACATATTTGGTAGCTTGATAACCTGGAATCATAATGAGATTGAACAGCTGAGTATTTGCTTTTGAATTCTGGAATTAAATATAAAAGCTGGGAAAGGCAGAGCATCCATGGTCACAGGTAAACACAAAAATATTGGTTCCTTTCAATCACATCTTAACCAGGCCACAAGCCATCATACCATCTTGGCATATGGAAAATGAAAGGTATCTGGTCCTTTACTTTTAAGCCCACCGTCTCTGGAGTAGGCTACTGTCCTAGACCGGTCAACCCCAGAACCTCCTCTGACAACAGCCCCTTTCGGGAAGCAGCCCTGCAGTAGTCTTTCTGAAGGGGAAGCCGAGAAAACCATGTTTTGTGCAAAGCAACCCAGATCATCTCAGGATGGACGAGGACCAGGACTAGGGCCAAGCACCAGAACCCAAGTACAGCTTATTTATAGAGTAGTCATCAGCTCTGGGTGACCTGGAACAAAGTTCTGCCCAAAGAAATATGATATTTAATGGCAAAACCACCAATGGAGTCCCTTTCTACATAAATTCTGAACTGAAAGTAGGACAAAATGAAGGAAATTACAAGTAGTAGCTTAAGGTGAAATGATGCATGGAGAGAAGAAATCCATCAGCAACTGCAGCAAACAGAACATATGAGGAAATAGGAAGTCTAATTAAGAAAAAGCTTGGAGGGGGGCAAAAGATTCAGAGTAAAGGGAACGGCCATCAGTGGGAAAAGAAAAACAGATACACAGGACACAGCTGTCTTACAACACTGCCATAAAAATCCTTTCACTTCTGCTGCTGGGTTGGAAAGATCCCTTGGAGAAGGGAAAGGCCACCCACTCCAGTATTCTAGCCTAGAGAATTCCATGGGGTCACAAAGAGAGGGACACGACTGAATGACTTTCACTGTCACTTTTCCGCTGCTAAGGCTCCCAGGTCCCCATAAAGCTTTGTTTCCCAAAGCCCGGTCTAGCCGGTGAGTCTGTTCAGGGTTTCCAATCCTTCAGTCTTATTCCAAAGTAACTTAGCTCATGAATTATAGTAACTGAATGGCTCTCTATTCCTTCCAGTTACAAACTCTTAACTAAACCAGCTCACTTCAATTAATAAGAAAGTACAGAGAATGTTAATAACTATCAAAGTGAGTGATGATGTAGAGAGATTCATTATATTATTCTCTCCATTCTCTCATTCTCAATTAAAAGAATAAGAATATAGCAAAGAAAATGTAAAGAAGGCAGACTCTAAGTTATTAGGGAGCAGAGTCATTATCCAATGGGGCCAGACTGCAGCTATTTTCTAGCATGATGTTCCAGTACAGGGCTCTGTGGCTGAGTACTGTACCTTTCCACTTCTTCAGAGTATAGTCCACAGACAGAAACTCCAACTCTGCAGCCTCCTGGAATGACAAGCTTCTACTGCTCAGGGACATTCGCACCCTGAGGGGCAGAGTCAACAAGGGTACCAAGACACAGTTGAGACCTTGGTGGCCAAAGGGGTGAGGGGACAGAAAGAAGCTGGGAGAACACATTAATAAAAGGACAATTTCAGGGTAAGATAACAGTCCATGAACTCAGTGGATGGGACCAAGTCCAGGGGAGGCAGTTAGGAAGAGAAGTTACAGGAGCAGACTCTGAATGGGCCAGAGCCCTGGAGATGAGGTCGTGCTATTCCTGGGCCTCAGACTTGGAAAGCAGGAAGCTCACCTGGGGCCTGACCATCTGGAAAATTCACTGGAAATTCAAGGATTCCAGCACAATGAAAAAAAAAAAAAAAACCTTGAAAAATAAAATTAAGTTGAAGAATTCACACTTCACAATTTCAAAACTTATTTGACAAAACAGCACTGATCAGGACTGTGTGATACACACATAGATCAGTGAAACAGGTAAGAGTCCAGAAGTAAACCTGTACATCTACAGTTAACTTTTTTTTTTTTCTGGCTGCACTGTGTAGTGTGTGGGATCTTAGTTCCCCAACCAGTGATTGAACCTGTGTCCTCTGCATTGGAAGGACAGAGTCTTAACTGCTAGACCACTAGGGAAGTCTCCTAAGGTCAACTTACTTTTTAAATATATTTTTAATTTATGTATGTATTTTATTTGGCTGCACTGGGTCTTAGTTGCAGCATGTAGGATCCAGTTCCCTGCCTAGGGATCAAATCCGGGGGCCCCCTGTATTGGGGGCATGGAGTCCCAGACACTGGACCACCAGCAAAATCCCCGTCAACGAATTTTTTATGGAAGTCCCAAGACCACTCAAAGGGGAAAGAAGAAACTTTTCAACAAATGGTGCTGGGACAACTGGATATACACATACAAAAAAATGAGGTTACACCTCTACCTCAGTCCATATATGAAAATTATATGGACAGTAGGCTTTGGCACCTGTTGCAAATTGGCCCCACTGCTCTATGTACCAAATCATACATGACAGCTTGCTTCCCCTGAGAGCCTGGAACCCTCCAACTCCCACCACTTTTAAGCAAATTTTAAAAAATTCACTATCTTCATCCATGATTTAAACAGAGACCATCATCTCCTACATTTGCTACAAACCAATACCTAGTCAATGTCTCCTGGACTCAGTGAGCGCTGGGAGGACTGCTAAGAGATGACAGTCAACTGAGATGGGGAGAAGGCTCACACCGGAATGCTTGTCACCACCCAGATAAAAGAAACTGCAGTGCTGTTACAGGGTCATGGACAGTCAAGTGAAGAACTACTTTAGGATCGCGCAAGATGAGGAAGTTGAAGTTTTGACAGAGAAATGAAGCTTTGCTATGAAAGAAAAAGGCAGGGCCTTTGCCAGATAAATTTGCAGAATAGACTGGGGAAGAGAAAGATGATCAGGTGAAGAGAAATCCAGGAGTAAGACTCAAGACAATGAACTGGAGACCAGAGAGAAGTATTTCGAAGAAATGTACCAGCAGGAAATATAAAGCACTAACATATCTAGTGAAATAAGCACCAAACGCAAGCCTCCAAGCTGACCTGCTGTGAAGCACCTGCTACAGAAATGTCCAAGGGGGTCAGTGAAGTATTTGTAAAGAGATGATGCGAAGGAGCACAGAAAAATGACGGCAAATGCCCATGAATATGGCAAAAGAATACAGTCCTTTGAGCCTAGCCTCTGCAGCTATGAACATGGATAAAAGCTAATGACTGCTTCTGCCATGAGAGGACAAAGCAATAAGGCCATCTATGAACCAGGAAGCAGGTTCTTACCGGACACCTAATCTGCCAGCACCTTGACAGTGGACTTTCCAGTCTCTAGAACTATGAGAAATACATTTCTGTTGTTCATAGAGCATTCAGTCTATGGCCTTCTGTTACAGCAGCCCAACCAGATCAAGAGCTTGAGAAAGAGCTTTCTTTACATTTCTATTTATCAAAGTCCCAGAGTTAAGCCTGGCCTGGCTAACACATCTCTTTGTGACCCAATCACTGTGACAGGGTGATAAAATGTTCTGATGGGTCACATCTGAGTCACTATCTGCCACTGGAATATCCTGGAAGGGGAATGGAATGCATCAAAACCTCAGGAGCACATGGACTGAGGGTGGGGACAACAGTTCTCCCCAAGTTGAGGTGCTATAATTAAAAAAAGGGGCCTGTGTGCCAGACAGACAGAAAGAAAATAGACACTGCTACCAAACCAACTTGGGTCTACTTGCTGTGATGCAGTAAAGCCAACGTACTGACACTGGAATGTGGTAAAGGAAAGAGCAGCATAAAAAAAAAAAAGCTAATGACCTCCTGGGCCTTTCAAAGTCTGAAAGTATATAAAGAGCACAGTATATAAAGAGGGAGGCCAGTGAGCTGAAACTGCCCAATTAAATTCAGGTATCCTAATGCCTCTGGGTTCCTCCCAGGTCCCAACCAGCTTTTGAGGACAGAAGAAAACATCACCTTGTTAAGATGACACCATAAATGTGAGCCCCCAGGCTGTGGAGCAACCTGAGATGGATCAGGCCTCTTCTCCCCAGCTTCATCCCTTCACTCCGTTTCATTCCCAAATGAAAACAGTCTGTAAAAGAACCAGGGAAATCCCTGGGCATTTTTCAGGAATATTTTCTTCTTTCTATCATTTTGCTTTAATACAAAGTAATTCTGACTTCCTTTTAAAATCCTCTTAAATAAGTAGATTCTTATTCTTGTGTTTTTCCTGCCAGTGAGAGGGTGTGTGCTGTGCTTAGTCGCTCAGTCGTGTCCAACTCTACAGATCCCATGAACTGTAGTCTGCCAGGTTCCTCTGCCCATGGGCATTCTCCAGGCAAGAATACTGGAGTGGGTTGCCATTCCCTTCTCCAGCGGCTCTTCCCAACCCAAGGATCAAACCCAGGTCTCCTGCATTACAGGCAGATTCTTTACCAACTGAGCCACCAAGGAAGCCCCCAATGAGAGGGTACATAAGGTTTATTTTATACACTGATAATATGCAAATTAGTTTCTAAGACAATTAGAAACTAAAGCACAACTGTTTCTAGTACACATTTAAATGTTAAAATTTTATTTATACCAATTTAGAAATGAACTCAATCTAGTACCCCAAATTTGATTTCTCAAAACCTCTTCTACAAAAAATGAAACCAAGAATCCTTGCAGAAATGATTGATTCCAGGGCTGGGGAGGTGAAAATATAAGACAAGTATCTTGTGGCGCCTGAAAATCAGAGAAAGACACAAAAAAGGATGGGAACATGTAAGGGGAAACAGGAGCCAACTTGAAAGACGCCCAATGGCTAAAGCTAGAATAATTTATGTCACAAAATAAATAATAACACACCTCAATAAACTCCCCAAATAAACACCCAACATCACACACTGATGTAACTGATATTATTAAGTAAATAAACAAGTGGGAGAGAAGGCACAACTCTTCCTCACCAAGGATTCCAGTTAATAAATGTAGAAGAAAAACACAAAAAATGAAAAGCTCCTAGGAGACCATCATAATAACAACTGCTGTCGGCAAGATCCACCAAGAAATGCTAATTAGTAGGAAAAGCATATTTCTATGCAAAGTCTCTAAGTGTCTACCTCAAAATAACTGCTAATTACAAAGGAAAGACAGTAACTTTACAATCATGAATCTTCGGCAGAAATACTGGATCAAGAGTAATAGCACCAGTAAGAAGATACATGGACACCAACCTCAATCTAAGCAGGAGTACATCTGACAAAACCAAATCGAGAGGGTCAGTCTAAAACTACAAATGAGCTAGGAGACATGACAATTAAAGGGAATGAGGGATTCTAGGCTGGATTCTGAAACAGGAAGAGAACATTAGCTAGCCAGTGAGGAGCTCTAGATAAATCAGTAGTTTAATTACTAGTACCAGACCACTGGAAATGTCTCAAGTTTGATGACTGTCCTATGGTTATGCATGACATTGCCTTTTGGTAAACCAGGTAAAGATAGAAGGGAACTCTACAAAATTCTGACAGTCTCTGTGAGTCTACAGTTATTCAAAATAAAGATTTTCAAACTGAAGTTTGAGTTGTTACTGTGTTTATTTCTATCTAGAAATAGTAATGTCTAGACACTAAGGATTAACTTGGCAATAAGGGTATTGAATAGGGGCTACCCAGGTGGCACAGTGGTAAAGAATCCACCTGCCAATGTAATAGATGTGGGTGATCCCTGGGTTGGGGAGATCCCCTGGAGGAAATGGCAACCTACTCCAGTATTCTTGTCTGGAAAATCCCATGGCCAGAGGAGTCTGGCAAGCTAGAGTAGGACATGACTGAGCATGCACACACACACACACACACACACCCCCCACAAACATTTACTGAGCACCTACTACCTTCTTAGACACTATGGTCTCTGCAGTGAATAAAGCAGACAAAATGCACTAAGTTGAGTAGCTTATAAGAAGACAGACAATAAGATAAAGACAGTGATAGGTGCTATGTAGTAAAATAAAGCAAGGAAGGAGGCCTAAAATCAGGCAAGGGAAAGTATAACCTCAAAAATTCCATCTAGGGAACGCCTTGGTGGTTCAGTGGTTAGGATTCAGAACTTTCACTCCTGAGGGCACAGTTTCGATCCATGGTTGGGGAACTAAGATCCTGCAAGCTGCACACAGGGACCAAAAAAAAAAAATCAATCTAGAGCATGCAATGAGTCATTTGAAGGACCTTTTTCAGACTGTTTCTAATATTAAAAACACTGAAGACTATAAAGTAATGTTTTATTACATCTTCTGTATTTTTGCTCTGGAGCATGACATCACAGAATGCTCATATGCTAACATTCCTGGATACCAGGAGTCAGAACTGTGGCAGAGTTGCCATTTTTCAGTTTTTGTCGGTTTCCCTTCCTTGTAAGTACACACAGAGAGTTATTTTCAAAACAGTCCAAGAGTCTTTTTGAACCAAAAGCTGTCGGCCTTCCTTCAGCATTAAGAACCACATGTCAAAGCAGCCTCATTTGTCAGTTCCTGAATATGCACACAGATATTTATGTGGGTAATGAAGGGAAACTCCCTGAAATCTTCGAGCAAATTACTTCCTTGCAAGATAAGAGACCTAACATTAAGGAGTTTTTAGTTTGCAACTGAGGCAGGCTGGGACCTGAGACCCTTTGTTGCAGTGTTTGCACCTGACAAAAGTTTCCATCAGCAAGGAAATACAAAGAAACTAAAAGGGTCTAAAAATAACTGCACACATCTGCAGCTGGGGTATATTATGAAGGAAAAGCTACCAAAAGACCAAAAACCCAACTGCCACTTCTGAAGATCTGGGAGCAAAAGCAAAGTATTGCCCAAGCACCCTGCACACAGCATCACCAATGAGGTGGGTAGACCACCCAAGCCACCCCTCCAGGCAAATCCCAGGAAGCACTTCTACCCTCATTCTGTATAAGGAACCGCCCTCACCCCCTAGGAAACAAAGGAACCCTCCTGCTGCAACATAAAATCCAGGAAAGCCTTGACTGAATTTCAAGTTTTATTAAGAAGACCAAGAACTCCAGCTCGTAACAAAAGTCCAAACAATCTGAAAAAGAACAGTGTTCTTTTCCTTGCCATTACTCTTAACTTAGTAAGGAGAACATTTTCTTATTTCTTAGGTCTATGTAAGTCAGAAGACAGTAGAGTTGTTTTAGGTTAGTGCTGTTACTTGCGTTTAAAAACTGTATTCTATACATACTACTTTCTTTATTTTGAAAACAGAGATAATCACCCTAATGAAGCTTTTTGTATTTTTCTGCACAAATGTCACTTGCTCAATGTACAGCTTCATGCAATATCTACTACAGGAAACTGCAAACAAAACGTTTAATTATAGCTGCAAATATATGACTCAGTGGCATCATAATGCTGGCAACAATTTTAACCAATACATTAAATGCATTCCAGAAACTGAAGACATCATTTTCAGGAAGCAATAGTATGAAGGTACTTACTATCACTGAATTATACACTTTAAATGGTTAAAATGGCAACATTTACCATGAAAATTTATCACAACTGTTTTGCTATAATACCAAAAAAATTAAAATAGTAGGAACCTGTTTTCTAATAAAAAATATATACTCATTTAAGAGTTTGCGAAATCATGCACCAATTTTAAAGTCAGGAAGACTTTTAAATAACGGATTTTGATTACTTTTCCTTTTCTTACGGTCACCCGACTCACCTAATTATCTGTGATGAATATGCTTTGTTTGCATAACTGGCAGAGGAGATAAAATTCAGAAAACATTACTTCAAATTCGCGCCTCGGACGCCCGGAGCAACGAAGGACAGGCAGATATCTCCTAACCCGGGCTGGTTGATCTCCAAAGCCAGATCCTTGCCAGGGCGCAGCCTCCAGGCCGATCCTCACCCGCCACCCCAGAACTCCGCACCCGCACAGTAGCCCCCACCGCCTCCACCGTGGCCCCGCTCACCAACTCCAGAGGCCGCAAAGCTCTCAGTGCCCTGACTGCAGGACCCACCCCACTCCACGCTCTTCCAGACGGCTCCCCGCTGCCCGGTATCGCGCGTGCGCATCGCCTGCCCGGGCCTCTCTAGGAAGCTGGGAGGGCCACCTTCTCGGCTTCTCCCGGGCCCCAGTGCCCTGCTGGGAGGCCCCTTTAGCCCAGCCCAGAGGCTTGTCCCCACACCCCTCACCTACCCCACTGGACGCCTGCCTTCTGTTCCTTCTACAGTGAAACGCCTTCCCACCACAACTAGAGAAAGCCCTTGCGCATCAACGAAGACCCATAACGTCGCCCCCTTTTGAGGACTGGGAATACTTAAATTCCTTACAGCTAGTTGGACAATAGGGAGAGCGCCAAAAAGGAGCTGAGCCCTGATACTCCAAGGGACTTGTAAATGCTCTTCACATATGAGGCCTCCACGATGTCTCCATCTGTTATCGGAGGTTTGCCACGGTTAAGCCTAGTCTTTCCTGAGACGATCTAGCAAATTACTCTGTGCTCCAATAACACCAGTGTTCCATACACTGATGTATCTACGGAATAAGCATGCAGAACTTCATTAGTGAGTGGATGTTTCCTAATTCCTCAGAAGAGGCTTTCTGGAGGGCCAGGCTGGCTCTCCCAGGAGGTGGGAAGAGTTTTCTTCTTCTCTATCTTTTCTGTTAGTGTCTGGACCAAGGTTGTCCCAACGGTTGCTCACCTGCAATGTGTTGAGCCTGTTCCCCTATCGCCCTAATTCCCTATCATTTCTGGCTTCCTTCTATTACCCAGAAACTGATGGATTCTGGGAAGGGTATAAGTGAAAGTGAAGTCGCTCAGCCGTGTCTGACTCTTTGTGACCCCACGCACTGTAGCCTACCAGGCTCTTCCGTCCATGGAATTTTCCAGGTAAATATACTTCTTTTTCTTCTCCAGGGGCTCTTCCAGACCCAGGGATCGAACTCGGGCTTCCCACATTGTAGGCAGACGCTTTACCATCTGAGCCACCAGTGATAACAAAGAAGAAAAGTCTGATACTTCTCTAAGTACCTTTTAGAGTTACAAAGGGCTTGTTTTTCAGTCATTGGCATTAAATTTACTGATATGGATGCACAATAAAGTTTGGAGAGTAAAGCTATGGTGAAAATGTCTCAATGTGAAAACAAGTTGTGTATTGTAACACCTTGTTTGCACTTTGCTTCTTGAACTATGATCAGTTCAGTTCAGTTGCTCTGTCACTTCCCACTCTTTGCGACCCCACCCACTGCAGCATGCTAGGATTCCCTGCAACTATCTCATCCTCTGTGTCTCTTCCTCCTGCCTTCAAGTTTTCCCAGCATCAGGGTCTTTTCCAGAGAGTGGGCTCTTCACATCAGGTGGCCAAATTATTCGAGCTTCAGCTTCAGGATCAGTCCTTACAATGAGTATTCAGGGCTGCTATGATAAGTGCTACAATTTTTCTTTAGAAGAAACACCACCTCCAAAAGCTTTAATGTATCACTGTATCCCTGAGTCCAGAAGACCAGGAGAACCCCTGTCTTCCCAGAATCTACCCTGAGGCCGTTTTGTGACCATCATTGACCCTCCTCAGAACATACCACTAGCAGTAAGGAATCTGAGAGTAATTAAAGAATGAGGAATGAATGAGGGTGAGAGAGAGAAAGGATCTTAGAAAAAACAGGAGAAAAGAAGGTCTATGGACCTGAATTCAAAGTCTACCGTGCCCTTTTCAGCCAGTAAAATGTAAACCCAGGTAACATGCAGGACATTTGCCGAGGAGCAGAATCCTGATCTGCAAACTGATTCTTTCCTACAGAGCAGATATGAAGATATAATTGATGTCCAAATCTCTTTCCCTCCAAATCCCTTCGTATAAATGACAAAGTCCAGACTGAGTAGATTCCTTCCATGCTTAAAAACCTTTCCGCAAAAAAAAAAAAAAAAAAAAAAAAACACTTTTCCGCAGCAGTCTGAATGAAGGAAACATTTCTTAAAGGTTGGCCCAGGTTCTGCGCTGGACAAAGGGGCAAATCTGGTGTGCGTCAGGGTCGCCCAGGCTCAGACACGTGAGCCCACTAACGCCTCAGTTGAGACCCGCCCCCGTCACTGTGTGTGGTTCCTGCACCAAGGTGCAACCTGCTCTCTGGCTGCGGGAGCGCGCGAGCCCACCTTCTCGATCGAGACTTCCGGGATCATGCGGGGGGGGGGGACCGGAAGTGGTGGTTCCTTTGCTTCCGGCTCGGCCATTGTTTTCGCTTCTGCTGGCCCCTGCGGTTTCTGGGGCTCAGGGGGTCGCCGCCGCCGTGCCCCGGTGAGCGGGCCTGGGACGGAGAGGGAAGTGTTACCAGGGCCAGGGCCGCTGGGCAGGGGCTGCTCGGCCGGACTGCGGCCACCCACTGCCCAGGCTGGCGACGGCGGCCCGACCCGCTCTTCTCCCCCGTGGTCGGCAGCGCGGTCCCGGTGACGCTCAGAAGGCGCCAGATGTAGAGCCGCCTCTTTGTCCCAGTGCGCTGACCAGCTGTGCCTGGCACAGAGCCCTGCACCTGCGGGCACAGCGATGAGCAGGGCAGACGTGGCCAGGTGAGAGGCGCAGCATCAGCCTGGTTGAACGCGCTTGTAGTTAGACGTTTTCCCAGCCTTGCGCCGGGAAACAGCAGTACGAAGCATCAGAAGTGGGTCAGACCTAGTCGGAATTTTAAACGTGAAGTATGACTTTTATGAAGGAGACATAAAAGTCCAGATAAGAGGTTGAACGTTCGGAGCTGTAATGGAAGTAGGAAAATGGACTTAACTTTCTTTGTTTGTGGGATCTCAGAGCAGAGTCACAGATTTTTACGTCTGTCTCTTTTTTTAAAAGAAGTTGAGGCCTGGAGAGAGTTAGTTTACTCAGGTTATCAAGATGCATGGTGACTTTGGAAGTGTAGCACATATGCCCTAATTAACACCACGGTGCTGATTTTCAGAATTTTATAATATGTAAACTGATAAAAGTCACCCCACTCCCAACTTCAGTATCATTCATTCGTTTCCCAAGTTATGTGCCTCAGTATCCCACGTACATGCACATGTACAAAGATGACAGGGAACCAGCTCTGCCCTTTGAATCCTACCAGAAAGTGGAGGAGGCAGCTGTGTAAGGCATAAACACAGTGTAAAAAGTGTTCTAGCAGAGGTGTGAATGAGAAAGGTACTGTGGGTTCACTGAGGCAGTCATCAAACTTAACGCCTGGAGAGATCAGCAAAGCTTGCTAGGGGAAGTGGGATGATTGGAAAAGGGTCTGATATTTCTGACTCCATTGTGTTCCTTTCCTTTTGTGGCCATCCAGCAGTTTGGGGGGTGTGAGTGGTGAGTTATGGATAAAATAGTTAAAATACAGTGTGTTAGAAGTACAGAGAGGGAGGCTCTCAGCTCCCCTTCCTGGATGAGGCAATCAGGAATGCCTTTAGGAGAAAATGGCATTTGATATGGATCATGCCAGATGAATAGGTGTTTGTCAAAAGTTTCAGAAGAAGAAAAATCCAAAGAGAAGGTATGTGTGGCTTAATAGCTGTATTTCTAGAGCTTTAGTCCCTATCTTTCTTTATGGTTATCGCTATTAAAGAGAAGAGTAGAAGACTTTTGAGCAAGCATTTCCAACATAGGTTTATTTGTAAATCAAAAAAATGTACTGTTCTACAATGCACACTGTAGTACAGCTACTAAAATAGTTAAATAACAACTTACTATTTTTTAAATACACCTTTTGGATTATCCTGCACATCCCATATTTGGAGATCATTGCGGTATTTCAGTTTGGGTACCTAGGGAAAGTGGGTGGCCAGAACAGAGGCCTCAGACTAGGTTGTGAATGCTGGGCATAGAATTTAGGTTTTATCCTGTAGTTCAGTTCAGTTCAGTCGCTCAGTCGTGTCCGACTCTTTGCGACCCCATGAACCGCAGCACACCAGGCCTCCCTGTCCATCAGCAACTCCCAGAGTCCACCCAAACCCATATCCACTGAGTCGGTGATGCCATCCAACCATCGCATCCTCTGTCGTCCCCTTCTCCTGCCCTCAATCTTTCCTGTAGTTAGGTGATGGAAACCACTGAAACTTTAAAAAAGGAAGTCACATGGAGAGATGCTTAGAGAGTCTGCCTTGGTTGTGCTCTTTTTTTCCCCTATGAAGGTTTGCCTTTTAACTGGAGGGTCTGTCATCAGCTTAAGGCTGAACACTTTGGGGAATCTGATTTCTCTCTTGATGTTTCTGTAGGTGACACGTCCATCACCCTATATCTTCAATTCTGACAATAGCTTCTGAGACCTGCATTACAGACCATCATTTTAACTGGACATAAACCGCAACTGCACCAAGCCTCTCTTTGGTATCACAATGGCTACCCAAGGCAGGGGAACTTCAGGCTTCATCCTCAGAGGTGCTGCTCTCCAGAGACAGGAGGGCCGCCTGGCTGAGAAACAGGAGCTAGGGAGTCAGACCTGGGGGCCCAACTGCAGTCTCCAGCAAAAGAATCACCCTCCTGTCTGTGAGATTTTCCGGCTCCACTTTAGGCAGTTATGTTATCATGAGATGTCTGGGCCACAGGAGGCACTGAGCCGGCTCCGGGAGCTGTGCCGCTGGTGGTTGATGCCAGAGGTGCACACCAAGGAGCAGATCCTGGAGCTGCTGGTGCTGGAGCAATTCCTGAGCATCCTGCCTGGGGAGCTCCGCACCTGGGTGCAAATGCATCACCCTGAGAGTGGTGAGGAGGCTGTGGCTGTGGTGGAGGACTTCCAAAGACACGTCAGTGGACCAGGAGAGGTGAGCAACTGAATCTAGGTTGACATCTGGAACTGTTCTCTATTGCTTGAGGTAGCCTAGGAATAGGCATTCTCCATTCCATAGTCTAAACTGGTTTCCCTTTAGGTTCCTGAGCCAGTGCCACTTTTTTTTGCGGGGGGGGGGGGGGGGGTTTTGTGCTCCCAGCCTTAAAAATGCAGGGCCCAGCCAAGTTCTGTTAATTGCTTTGTGAAATAACTGTGTTGTAAACCTAGCTTAAGCCTGGAGCACCACCCAGTGTTCCTGACACACAGAGGATCTGCACACTGGTTAGAATAGGGAAGCATGTCAGGGAGAAGTAGCCCTGAAGATGTGCTGATAACATGATTCCTCATTTGAGAAGTTTCTCATTACTTCCTTGGACTTCTCAGAGTTAATGGGCTCTTTTCCTGACTTCCAGGTTCCTTATGAGATGTGACAGGTCTGGGCTTCTTTTGTAGATTTCCAAACCCAACTGGCATCTTTCTCCTTTAATTCTAATTTTGGTTTTCCCTATTTTCTAGATTTCTTTCAAGGTTTAAGTCAAGGTAACGCAAATGAAAGGAAAGCTTGGAGAAGTCAGCAGTGTCATAACAGTGTGAACGCTGACTCCTAGGATCACAGAGCTAACTAGCTCCGTGACCGTGTGTATCAGTGAGAATTCAGCCAGAGAAAGAAAACCAGTGGGAAATTATATATTGGGTTGGCCAAAAAAGCTTGTTTGGGTTTTGCCATAAGATGTTATGGAAAAATCCAAAACGAACTTTTTAGTCAACCCAGTGTATGTCTGTTGCTAGAAAGTGACTTACATCACTATGGAACCTTGTGAGTCTAGTCGGGAATTTGCAAGGCAGATTGTCAGAAAGATAGGCTAGAACTGTCACTCACAGGTTGAAGCAGCTGTCCACAGAAAGAATTCCTTCTTCATGGAACCTTCAGTTCTTATTTTAAGACCTTGCTACTGTTTAAATCGAGCCCATCCAGACTATGTAAGATAACCCCCTTTACTTAATCTGATTATGAATTTTCATTACTTGTATAAAGTATCATCACAGCAATGTCTAGATTAGAGCTAAATTGACATCAAAAGATCACACTGTGGATAATCAGATCTGCCTAATGAGTCCTCAGTTGCTTCTGTTGTAACTGAGCAGTATGGATTAGAGTCCCCTCTACATTTCTTCCTTTGTGCTTTACCAGGGAAAACCAGTATGTGAAATTTCCCAGGTACCCAGTGCAACATTCTGTTTAGTGCTTTTTCAAAAATGATTATATGTCTGGGCCTAGGAAATCAATTCCAGTTGTTTGGAGTCCTAGAGTTAGACCTTTTTCCAAAAGTCTAAACACTTTGACAGTATCAAATCCGTTGTTCAATCATTATTCCCTTGAGTATGCAAGTAAGTGAAAATCTCTCAGTTGTGTTCATCTCTTTGCGTCCCCATGGACTATAGCCCACCAGGCTTCTCTGTCCTTGGAATTATCCAGGCAGGAATAGTGAAGTGGGTTTCCATTCTCTTCTCCAGGGGATCTTCCTGACCCAGGGATCGAACTCAGGTTTCCTGTGTTGCAGGTGAATGCCACCCGTCTGAGCCACCAGGGAAGCCCATGAACAAGTAAACACAAAAGTAAATTAATTATCAGCCGAGTCTAGAAGGCAGCTTGGCCCAACCATAGTCAAAGACAAGTGGTTGTGGAAATGTTTAGAGTGCCAGTTAGTGAGGAGTGTAGAAAGAAAATTTCCCTATCTATCTTCTGCCTTTTGCTTAAGCATAAGAGAATAAAAACTATCTCTTGGGACTTCTCCATTAAAACTGTCTCTTGGGACTTCCCTGGTCATCTAGAGGTTTAGATGCCATACTGCCAGTGCAGGGGGGCCAGTTCCGTGGACAGGGAACTGGATCCTACATGCCATAACTAAGAATTTGCATGTCACAACTAAAAGATGCCTCATGCAGCCAGATAAATAAATAATTTTTTTTAATTAAAATACTGTCTTTTATCCAGGGAGCCTCAGAAAAAAAGTGACTGAGTCACAAACCCAAGAGAATGACTAACAGTTGACAGTCAGGGCCACTGAACACTCATGGGGCTCTAACCTAGAAGTGAGATCTTTGGATTCCATTTCTTACTCTGCTGCTATTGTCAGTTTAAGTTTTTTGACATGAAAACATGAGAACAGGGCTATCTCACCTAGCCTGAATTCAGAAAGTGTTTTTATGACTAAATGAAAAAAAAAAACAGAGGCTTTTTCATGAAAGTTTGCCAGGAGAAGATGACCGGATGTCATTTTGATCAGCAGGAGTGAGTGAGCATGTCCACGTGTGTGCACTGGGGCCAGAGAGGGTTGTAGGGACATCCCTGCTGGGTTGCAGAACCGCGCAGTTTACAAAATGCTTTATATCTGTTTTAATTTGTGTTCCTAGCAAGCTTCCAAATAGTAACGCAAATAGTGATCATCTCTATTTGACAAGCGATGCAAGTACAGAGAGATTAATTGGCTTATCTAAGATGACAGAGCTAGTGTGTGTGTTTGTCTTAATCGCTCAGTCGTGTCTGACTCTTTAAACATTCCCTTTGTCCTGTGTATGGGACCCGGATTTTCCAGCTTCCTATGTTTGAAGCCACTACCTTTCCCCTAATGTGTCGCTGTGGAATGCTGTCGGGATGAAAACTGGAATGGGGTTTTCATGGCCTGCGAGAAAAGGACCCCATGAGTCCTAGGGAATGAATAGGAACTTAATTATCAGTGCATTACAAGGTTGTGTTATCACAGTGCAGTTAAGTTCTGTCTTCTGCCATTGCCCATAGCTGCTGTGTTTAGGAATGCTAAGTCCCGTTGATAAGAACCATCCAGTGGAGGGATGGGGAGCCACAGGCCCCAAGGAGCCTCTTGGACCTACCATTTCATTGGCGAGATAACACACTAAAGCAGAGAGCCCCCTCACTTCTCAGCAGATGTAACCCAAGAGGGCAAATCCAGTGTACTTTGTTGAAGAAGTTATTCTCACCTTATGCTGTACTATGTACCTGCCAGAATGAGTGAGTTTATAAATATGATTTATTTAAGATAACCAACAAGGACAAGGCACTCTACTCAATATTCTGTAATAATCTAAATGAGAAAAGAATTTGAGAAAGAGTGAATGTGTGTAATATGTATAACTGAATTACTTTGCTATATACCTGAAACATGGCATTGTAAATCAACTATATTTGTTTTTCAAAATGTAATTTATTTAGATATTTTAGTTTTTCTGCTCCAAATGCTGGTAAAAGTAGTAACCATGAGATTATGAGGAACTGATTTGATGACAACAAGCAAGGGTTAGAAATAAAAGGTCTGTACTGAGATAATCTCAAGGTCTCTGAAGATTGGTGTTAACTGATCCTATTTGACTTTTTTTTTAATTCTTTTTTTCCTGTTTGACTTCTTACATAAATTTTTGGAGAGACGTAGTACATACTGAAAACCAAGTTTTGTTTTGTTTTTTTTTAACTTATTTTGGCTGCACTGAACCTTTGTTGCTGCTTGCAGGCTTTCTCTAGTTGTGAGCAGAGGCTACTCTCTACTTGCGGTACACGGGCTTTTCATCGCAGTGACTTCTTTGGTTGCAGAGCACGGGCTCCTAGGCATACAGGCTCAATAGTTGTGGCACACGGGCTTATTTGCTCCAAGGCGTGTGGAATCTTCCCAGAGCAGGGATCAAACCCGTGTTCCCTGCATTGCAAGGCAGATTCTTTACCACTGGATCACCACAGAAGTTCCTGAAAACCAAGTTTGCAGGTCAGTCAGTTCAGTAGCTCAGCCATGTCCGACTCTTTGCGACCCCGTGGACTGCAGCACGCCAGGCTTCCCTGTCCATCATCAACTCCTTGAGCTTGCTCAAACTCATGTCCATTGAGTCACTGATGCCATCCAACCATCTCATCTCATCCTCTGTCATCCCCTTCTCCTCCCACCGTCATTCTTTCCCAGCATCAGGGTTTTTTGGTGAGTCAGTTCTTTGCATCAGTGGCCAAAGTATTGGGAGTTTCAGCTTCAGCATCAGTCCTTCCATTGAATATTCAGGACTGATTTCCTTTAGGATGGACTGGTTGGATCTCCTTTAAGGGACTCTTAAGAGTCTTCTCCAACACCACGGTTCAAAAGCATCAATTCTTCTGTGCTCAGCTCTCTTTATAGTCCAACTCTCACATCCATATCCAACTCTCACATCCATACATGACTACTAGAAAAACCATAGCCTTGACTAGACAGACCTTTGTCAGCAAAGTAATGTCTTTGCTTTTTAATATGCTGTCTAGGTTGGTCATAACTTTCCTTCCAAGGAGCAAGTGTCTTTTAATTTCATGGCTGCAATCACCATCTGCAGTGATTTTGGAGCCCACAAAAATAAAATCTCTCACTGTTTCCATTGTTTCCCCATCTATTTGCCATGAAATGATGGGACTGGATACCATGACCTTAGTTTTCTGAATGTTGAGTTATCCCTAGACAGCATATTAAAGAGTGGAGACATTACTTTGCCAACAAAGGTCCAGCTAGTCAAAGCTATGGCTTTTCTAGTAGTCATGTATAGATGTGAGAGTTGGACTGTAAAGAAAACTGAGTGCTGAAGAATTGATGCTTTTGAATTGTGGTGTTGGAGAAGACTCTTGAGAGTCCCTTGGACAGCAAGGAGATCCAACCAGTCCATCCTAAAGGAAATCAATCCTGAAAGATTGGGAAAGATTGAAAGTGGGAGGAGAAGGGGACAAGGGCAAAATATCAAAAGGAAGGCATTCAACATAATGCTACCATTGGGCTAAGCATTGTTCTAGGAATGCATGATCAAGACAGAGTTCTCACCCCCAGAAAACTTATATTTCACTGGCAGAGAAATAGAGAATAAAGTAATAAATAAGGCAATTAAAAGTTAATATGTGCCTTAGAAAATATTATCAGGTAATTTGAGAGAGAGAATGACTATCCTTGCTTGTCATCATGGTCAGGGATGGTCTCTCAAGACGAGATACTTTTGCTGAGAGAAGTTGGAAAAGCTAAGGTTTGTCAGCTGCTGTATTGTGTTATTGCTCCAGCAATAACACAGCCTTGGTAGCATAATTTATGCACATACAGGCACACACACCTATTACTTTTTACTTCCTTGGTACTTCTGATTGATCTATTTTGTAGGCTAAGGCCCTTGGGAGCATACAGAGTTACTGTCCTGACTCCTTTTTCTAGATGGGTCTTCATGAGCGCATGTGTGTCTGAAGGACTGGCCCAGAGTGGAAATAGTTTTATAATCTGATCTTGAAGCTCTTGCCAAGAGGGGCAACAGAGGGATGACAAGTAGGACTGCAAGCTGTAGATCCTGCTAGGACAGTATTCTCCCACTTGGCTAACCTGGTAGAGCTAGAAGGACCCCCTGGCTCTTCTTTTCCTGGCTTCCTTTCTTGGGGGTGCTTCCTAGAGGTCCTGGGTTCTGTACCTTCATGAATGCTGTTTTGGACCCAATTTTATTTCCTTGTCTCTAGGTTTTAGCTCCAGGGCGTGAACAGGAGATGCATTCTGAAGAGAAGACAGCCTTGGATGCCACACAGAAATCTTCTACCTCACCCCACAGTGAGGGTTCAGCCCCTGGAGCCCACCTGGAGCCTCTTTGTAATCCTGGGGCACACCACCACCTCTCCAGTGGGCACTCTGGTACTCACCTCCCTGGCTCTGGCCTTCATTCATTCTTCCTTTCTCTCCTTTGGAGTCTTCCTTTCCTTCATCTCCCATCTCCCACCCCATTGGCCCCTTATCACCCGGCCCTGTGTCTTTCTTCCCTGGTGACTTTGTTCCTTTTGCTTATTCTCCTATCGTATATGTATTTACTGCATTTTTATCAAGCATGTCTCATGCAGACACTGTTGAGGACCAGAGAGATGTACTACACCATCAATACTTATAAAGAGCTTGTTGTCTAGTTGCCAGAGGGTCAGTCCTAAGTGCAAGAAGGGGCAACCTCATAAGATACATCTGAATGATACCAGTCTGCAGGCACTTGAAGCCGTCACAGATGAGCCATGTGGGCATTGTAAACAGTGAGCAAAATCATTGTGGGTTGGAGTAGCTGGAGGATGTTTTGTGGCAGAGGGATTGAACAGTGAAAAACAGGGAAGGGATTGGAAGTAGGGAGAAAGGTGGTTGGTGCCAGAGCAGAGTGTAAAGTGAAGGCTCGCTAAGTTGGGAATTCCTTGCATCACATTGAGGTACGGTCAGGAGGGACTTATCTGGGAGCCTGGGTTCTGCTTCCGTAGGGCCTTTGGGTGGAGCCCAGGAAGATTTGTGGGATAGGTGAAGTGTTAGAAAACAGTATTCCAAAAGGATTACATGGCACATGAGAGCTGTGGATAGAGTGAAGAGCCCAGTGGCTGGGAGCCTTAGAAGGAGGTTAGTGTCAGAGAACAGAAGTAATTGCCTGAGCAGGTTTGGGTGGAATGAAAAGTGATAGATGTGACACACATTTGAAGGAGAAATCCATGAGACAATGGAGAGGACGGGAGATTAGTGGGTTTTAGATGTTGTTTGGAGTCACTGAGGAAACTTGGGAAGTCAGGAAAGAAAGATGGAAACATGCATTTTAAACAGTGAACTTAAGGTCTTGTGGGACACCCAAATGCAATGTCCAGATAGACAACTGGACGCTTGTGGTAGGGGTCTCAGAGAACTGAGAACTTCAGAGCAGCATTAGAGAGTGGGAGCCATGAGATCTCTGACAGAGGGAAGAGGGGCACTCTGAGGCCTAAGTGCCTGCAGCATCCTTGATGAATGGGCAAATGAAGAAAGAGGCCCCCCAGTGTAAGGGGCAGAGAGGTAGGGGGAGGGCAAGCAGGCTGCTGCTGGGGAAGCCACAGAGGAGGGAAGGTGGTCAGAAGTGTAGCTTCCTACCTAGGGTGGCAGAGAGAGGGCTGGAAGGAGCTGGCACCTCTGTTTGACCAGGGACCTTCTGCATCTCCAGGGAAAGTCCACAGCTTACATGGATAACACCTTTATGGATTAGGTATGAGAGTCAGTGTATATGGAGCTACCTGTGTTCTCTTGAATCCATTTATTGGGGTACAGACCTCATTGGAGACAAGAGCAGGGCTGGTCCCACTCAGAAATTTCTTTCCTCTCTCAGCTCAGGGTGCTTCCCTGGTGCCCGCCCTTCCTCAAGTGGGGAAGTTAGGAGACCAAGCAGCAGCAACTGTGCTTCGGATGGTCAGGCCCCAGGTGAGCTTCCTGAGTTCCAAGTCTGTAATCCAGGAGTAACAAGGCCTCATCTCTGGGGCTCTGGCCCATTCTGAGCCTGCTCCTGTGGCTTCCCCGCCTAACTGCTTCCCCTGGAGCTGGTCCTGTCCACCGAGTTCATGGATTATATCTTACCTTGAACTTGTCCTTTTATTAATGTGTCCTCCCAGCTTCCCTCTGTCTCCCCACCCCTTTGGCCACCAGGTAACCAATCCAGTGCTCTTGGTAACCTTGATGACTTGGCCCCTTAGGCTGGGAATGTCCCTGAGCAGTAAAAGCTTGTCATTCCAGGAGGCTGCAGAGTTGGAGTTCCTGTCTGTGAACTGTACTCAGAAGTGGAAAGGTGCAGCACTCAGCCAGAGAGCCCTGTACCAGAACATCATACTGGAAAACTGCCACAGCCTGGCACCATTGGGTAATGACTCTGTTTCCCAGTAATTTAGATTCAGCCATCTTTGCTATGTCTTTATTCTTTTAGATTACGAAAATATAAAGAGACAAAGTGGGAAGAATAATATAATGAATTTCTCTACATCAATACCCACTATAATTATTATTAACATTCTCTTTACTTCCTTATTAATTAAGCTGGGCTGGTGTAATTAGAATTTGTAGTTGGACGGAATAGAGAGCCACTCTACTGTCAGTCGTGAGCTAAGTTACCTAAAATAAGGCTGAAGGAATGGAAACCCTGAGCAGACTGACCAACTAGACCAGACTTTGGGAAAGAAAGCCTTGTGGGAGCCTAGGAGCCTTGCAGCAGAAGTGAAAGGGTTTTCATGCCATTGTCTTCAGATAGCAGCACCCCACACGTCTATTTCCAGTTGTCACAATACCCATTCTCTTCACTCTGAATGTTTTTTCTTTCTCTCAGCTCCTTAATTAGCCTTTCTGTTTCCTCATATGTTCTGGTTGCTGTGGCTCCTGATGGATTTTTTTCTCCATAGATCACTTCAACTTGAGCTGCTATTTCTAATTTCCTTCATTTTCTAGTTTCAGTTCATAATTAAATATCATCTTTGTTTGAGCAGAACTTTGTTCCAGGCTACCTGGAGCTGGTGACTCCTCTGCAAATAAGCTATACTTGGGTCTGGTGTTTGGGTCCTGGTCCAGTCATCTGTTGTCCATCCTGGGATGAGCTGAATTGCTTGGCGTAAAGCATGTTTGCCTCGGGTTCCTCTTCAGAAATAATGGGGCACAGCTGCTCCTAGGACTTGGCTGTTGTCAGGGGAGGTTCTGGGGCTGACAGGTCTACAACAGTAGCCTACTCTGAAGAGAGTGGCCTTAGAAGTCAGGGATTCAGACATCTGTAACTTTTACACACTAAAGAACTTGAAGATTTATAGCCCTGATGTTGATGTGAGTGAACAGAAGCAACATTTTTTTGTATTAAACTATAACCATGATTGCTCTGCCTTCTCCCAGCTATTAAAAAAATCATAGAATTTAAAAGCAAATATTTATTGCTTATTTTCCCGTGATTCCTGATTTATCAAAATACCAAAGACATATTTGATTTACAGTTTAAATTATTGATGGCATTCTTAATTTTATGTGTAGTACTGCACCTACCAGTCCAGTGTTCTAGGGACTAGGAGGTCCCCAGTTTTAGAGCTCTGCTCTCCCCTTAACACTTTTCCTCAGTGTTTCTCTACTTGTGACTTCTCCACACCTTGTCCCTATCCTGTTACTCCAGAATCACTCATTTTTTATACACTTTTTCCTGATCATACCCTCATAATATACATTTTCCTTCAACTCTCATGTTTACCTACATCATTTCTCATATTTGGTTTAAAGTATTTTTCACCACTCTCATCAATATCTTTGCTGTGAACTGTGGAGCCATACAGTGTCATGGTTGGAGTGGACCCGAGAGTTCATCATTTCACTAAGGAGACACCACATCTAAGTGACTTCTGGGAGATCACACTGCTTTACAGTCTGGTCTGTTGCCTTTCAATTGGCCTGCCCCCCGGCTGTCCTGGCTCCACATGCCTCTGTTCCAATAGCTCTGCTGCTTCCCTCCTCTATGGACCAGGTTCCCCTCTTTGTTTTTCTGTTCATGAAGAAAAATTTGAGCCATTTCCCATTTTTCTCCTGCTCTTAGTGTGTCTCCTCATTCCTTACCCTCAATGTGAATATTTTGTTAGCTATGTAGGCTCCTAATAGTTCTGTTTCCCCAATAGAACAAGAAGTGAATGACAGTTGTTTTCTTCTGACTTTTGGCAGCAGATGAGAACAGGATGGTGAGTTCACAGTTGCCTCCAAAGCAGGACATTTCTGAAGAATTGAAGTCATCTGACAGGACCTTAGGGGTGTTGTGTGGAGTGATTCCTGCAGGACTAGAAGCTGGTACTGCCAGTATAGAGGCTTTAGAGAGTCTAGAAGTTCAACCCTCAGATGAAGAAGGAACCAGACTGGAAAGTGATTTATTAGAAATAACACAGGAGGATAAAAAGAAATCCACAGAGGGTCAATATGATAAGTATAAGGAACTTGGGAGACATCCAGATCTGTCCTCTAGTCTCTCAGAACATCAGGGAATTCTGAAGGGACAGAAATTATATCACTGTGATGAATGTGGTAAAGCTTTTAATCGGAGTTCACACCTCATTGGGCATCAGAGAATCCACACTGGAGAGAAACCATATGAGTGTACTGAGTGTGGCAAGACCTTCAGGCAGACCTCTCAGCTCATTGTGCACCTCAGAATCCATACAGGGGAAAAACCTTATGAATGCAGTGATTGTGGAAAGACCTATCGCCACAGCTCCCATCTCATTCAACACCAGAGACTCCATTATGGGGAGAAACCATATAAATGTAATGAATGTGCAAAAGCTTTCACCCAGAGTTCCCAACTCATTGACCACCAGAGAACTCATAGTGGGGAGAAGCCATATGAATGCAACGAGTGTGGGGAGGCCTTCATTCAGAATAAAAGCCTTGTCTGCCATCAGGTACTTCACACTGGTAAGAAACCTTACAAGTGTGATGAATGTGGGAAGGCTTTCTGTTCTAACAGAAATCTTATTGACCATCAGAGAATCCACACTGGGGAGAAGCCTTATGAGTGTAATGAATGTGGCAAGGCCTTCAGTCGGAGTAAATGTCTTACTCGACATCAGAGCCTCCACACCGGGGAAAAACCATACAAATGCAGTGAGTGTGGGAAAGCCTTCAATCAGAACTCTCAACTTGTTGACCATGAGCGAATTCATACTGGAGAAAAGCCTTTTGAATGTAATGTGTGTGGTAAGGCATTCAGTCTGAGTAAATGTCTCATTCGACATCAGCGACTTCACACCGGTGAAAAGCCATATAAATGCAAAGAGTGTGGAAAATCCTTTAATCAAAATTCACACCTTATTATTCATCAGAGAATACACACTGGTGAAAAACCTTATGAATGTAATGAATGTGGAAAGGTCTTCAGTTACAGCTCCAGTCTTATGGTACATCAGAGAACCCATACTGGGGAAAAACCCTATAAATGCAAAGATTGTGAGAAAGCTTTTAGTGACAGTTCACAGCTCATTGTACACCAGAGAGTTCATACTGGAGAGAAGCCCTATGAATGTGTCGAGTGTGGGAAAGCCTTCAGTCAGCGTTCTACTTTCAATCACCACCAGCGAACTCATACTGGAGAGAAGCACTCAGGTCTGGCTCGATCTGTTTCTTAAGACATAATTCTCTAAGACAGCAAGGAACTTTGGTTAAGGCTTCTACATAAGGAGTATGTTCACTCTGTTTTCTGCTTTCAACCACTAATCAAAGTGAATCATCCCTAAAGTTTGTCTGCCAATCATGGAGGTGGGAGAGGGAATAACAGTGCAGTCCTTCCCAATTACTGTTTAAAAATCTGTCTCGTTTCTTAGTTATTCATCCCAAAATCAGAATGTGTGTTTCTCTAGGACAGAGATATTTCCTTTTTCTGGTTTATTTCCTCCCTTTTACCATTTACATAAAGTCATTCTCCAAGATACTGATTCACTCTTTCTCTTGGCTATGGCCCTCTTTATGTACTTGTTTTTACCTCTTTATCTACTTTTTAAACTCTAATATGGTCCCTGACCACTTATGTTCCCTGTCTAGAAAGTCTTTTTTTTTTCATGTTCTTTGCTAATCTGTATCCTTTAGAACCTGCCAGATCCAGCTCATCTTGAAAGACTCTCTTCTTCAAATACTTGTCCGTTCATGTTAAACTTCTATTCATTGGACTTCAGTGCTTTGAGTTAGCTGGTGGTGTATGTACAACTGTTGTTAAATCACCTTGTAAATGATTCTCTATATGTGTGTACATTCATGCCAACGTATTATAGACTCTGATGTTGGATATAGTATTTCTTTAAGTACATAGATAATGGTTTTCATATGGTAGTTGTTTAATAAATACTTTTTTTAAAACTCACCTTTCTAACTGAATCATTCTTAAATTGGACACAGTCTCCCTTCCCTCCATCTTTTCACCAGACTAGAAGCTTCTAAATATAGATCTTATATCTTCATGGAATATCACATACAAAGCCCTCATGGATTTCTGCATATACCTCTGGAAGTCTCATTACTGATACTTTGTTGTTGCTTTCTGATAAATTTTCTATTGGGTTTAGGAAGTTTCCTTCTATTCTTGTTTTTAGAAGCAGTGATATAATATAGTAGTTAAGTGCATAGATTTTTTTCTTTGGCCACAGCACAAGATGTGGGACCTTAGTTCCGTGGCCAGTGATTGAACGTGTATCCCCTGCATTTGAAGCACTGAGTCTTAACCAGTGGACCATCAGGTAAGTCCCATAAGCATGAATTTTTGTGCCTGGTATTCTAGATTCAAATCCTGACTCTTCCACTTTGTTAGGTAGGTGATCCTCAGTAAGTCATTTAGTTTCCTTGTGTCTAACTTCCTTGTATAAAATGGAGCTACTTCAGAACTGTGAGGGTAAAATTAGTTCATAAGTGTAAGGCACTTAAAACAGTACTTGGCACTTACTGTACCCTAGAGCATTCTATTATTTTATATTTTGAGTTTTTATTATGATGGCTTTTAAGTTCTACATGATTTTTTTAATCTACTTATATAATTTTATAGATAATGTCATTGATTTTTGTAATTTTGGGGAGAGTAAATTTCTAAATAATTGCAGTTTCCTCCTGGAATAAAACCCATTTGTTCCTGATGATTGTTTTTAAGTACAGAACTAAATTGAGTTTACTATTAAGTTTTTGCCTGCTTTGCAAAATGTTTTTCTTTAATTACTCTGGAAGAATTTGAATAATATGGGAATGATTGTTTGAACAATAATAACTCTGCCCGATCTGTTTTGGGGGATAAGGGAAATGAGAGGGACAAATTTTTTTTGTCCCTCCCCATCCTGAGGCATAAATCTTTAGGAGCATTTTTATTTTTTCAGTTGTTGCCCTCTTTAAGTTTCCAGCTCTATGTAAATTTTTGTGGTACATATCTGGAAGTCATCCTTTTTACTGGACATAGAGTTGCACCTCGTATTCTATAAAGTTCTTTTACTCTTTTGTGTATGTAGTTAGAGCTCTGTTTCATCCACAATGTTTTACATTTTGGTTTCCTTTCAGTTTTTTTGTGTGTGATTGCCATGTTTGTTTGTTTTTTTTATTAGAATTCCACTTTTTCTTGAATATATTTTTTGATATGTCTGTCCTTTCACTGCCTCAGGTTGCAGAGACTTTTCATTAGCCTCTTCTCTCTTTTAATTACTCGGTGATTTTGAGTCTTGATATTTGTCCCAAGGTAGGGAAAGTGACTTTTCCTTGAATTGTTTTATAGGCTGTTTGCATACTATTAAATTATCTGTTTAGATCTGGAACTAGAAGATGACTTCTAAATGGTATTTTCATTAATAGTATGCCATGCCGGAGTAAAGAAGTAAAGGAGCAGCTCAACGGTTTTACTAATCTGGTTGAAAACTTTCCTCCCTGAGGCCCCTTTTTTCTTTTTTGTTTGACTTTCATATGAGTCCAATGAAGGCTCCTTCCACATGCAGTACCTATTGCAAATAGCTTTGTTGTAAAAGAACTGAGTATGGAAAGCCCTTCAGTCCCTAAGACTTTATTTTACCTCAGCAACTCCACGTTGAGAAAAGAATGTATCCTGAGATGTTTGAGAAAACGTTCAATTGTATGAAACATTCACCAGAGACTTTTTATGCTTCCGAGAAACCTACTTATTTGTTTGTGGGAAAACAATGGCTATAATTTATTTCTTGTTTGACATCACAAAGTCCACCTGTGTTGGATTTTAAAAGGCAAGAAACCATTCATCCAGAGGTTCTATTATTTGCTACGCATTTTTGGAAGATAGTATTCCTAGAATAAGTGTTGAAAAGCTTTAGGTTATTGCACATGGGTTCTGCTTTATTCATGAGTCCACAGTGCAGGAAAAGAATAACAGCAGTGTGATAGAGCTCATAATTTATTTTTAAAAATCAGAAAAAATTTATGCCCAGGAGATAGTTCAGATGGTCAGATGTGGTGGTGAACATACTAGGAGCTGGACATTTACCCTCTTATGTCTTACACAAAAATTATTCTACAGGTATATTCTGTGTCTCAAACCCTGATAATTTTGCTTCTAAAAGAAATAGGAAGGGTCAAGAGATGTTGGGTGCTCTCCCATGTTGGAAGACATTTCTCTTAAGTTGACCTCTTAGAGTGCTACAAAGGATACTCTAGGTGTTAAGGACAAGTTGTGAATACCCTCAGGGCAGCTCTTTGTCTATAGAAAATTAAAAACAACCCCCTACCCCTAACATTAGGATGTGTTCTGGCCTGATGGGGCTTAATACAGTACTTGTCCAAGGGGATAATGGGAAGATGTTATGACATCAGCATTTTCCAAGTACCTAATATTACAAGTATCTGACCCAGATAGTGTAGACTGATTTACTCCTTGCTGCACCAGAACAGTCTTCCCACTAATATATGCATAAGGCCAATGGGCTGTACTTTGCCCAGTTGGATGCCCTGTATGATGGGTTCACTTTCCCTTTTAAGACATATGAATGCCTTACATGAAAACAGTAAGAAATATTTGGTGTCCCTAATGCTTTTCAGATCAGTGACTCTTGGTTAGGAATTTCTAGCTGACTGAAAATGTAATGTTTTTCAGGTCATTGAGTTCAGTGACTTAAATATTTCTTAGATGTACGTACAGTTGGTCTTTTATGATATCAGACTTCTCCCCCAAGTCCCAGTTGCATTGTCTTGTAAATAGATAATGTATTTACAAGATATTCAATTTCCCAACTTTGTACCATATGGATTGTGGATGGAGAGGCACAGAGACAACAGTTGCACAAGTTTCAGTACAATGAGATGAATGGATAGAGTAACCACAGAACAAAACAACATGCATTCTCCTAAGACTAAATAAGGAGTGGCTGCATGTTCAGGGCTGCAGGGTACTTAGGTAAATACTCATCCACCAGAATGTGTGCATTATACTTTTATTCCCAGCTGGGTAACATTGAAAAATGCTCTATCCCATCTTTGAGACTGTGGCTGCCCAGGGAAGGAGGAGACAGAACAATGCAATTATACTATACTTGTAGTGACCCTGGCAGGTCAGTATGATTTCAAAAAAAGGATATTAATCTAGTCAGTATTCTGGCTGCCTTTGCAACTAGCAAAAATTGATCACATCCAAGCTCTCACTGTGGAGCCACTTTGATAGTGCCCCTAGGATTTGAGGGATGTGCACTCTAGTACGGGGCCATTTATAAAGAAGATGATTATGGCAGATGATATAGTGCTAAAATTAAAGCCATTGACATGTATTCTCTAAGCTGTGCATGCTATTCATTGTCAACATTTGTCCTAGCAAGGAGCCCTGAAATAATGAGATAGAAGGAGGCATTTAAAAGACTTTCAAAAGAGAACCATTAGAGGAACTTTAAATTCACCTCTTCTTGGGGTTCCATCAGGTTTCCATTGAGAGTGTATATATGGGATATTTGAATTGCAGAATCAGCAACAGCTGGACAATTTCCCCAAAATCTACAAGAATAAGAGAACTTGCACATCTTGTTGGGGGCCTCTGAGCAATACTCTGTATAAAATAAGAGTTAGAAATAAATTGGGGCAGAGCTAAAGATATGTTCCACCTCCCTACCCCATATCATGTCCTGGCCTGTAATTAATACCAAGGGCAAAGCCATCTTCCACAAACCACCTGGTCTGAATCTCCAGATTCTGGAACACCCTTTTCCCTCTTGAGTCATGAGTGGGTCATCACTAAGTATTTTGCTTCTCAAGGAAGTCGAGTGTATTAGTCTGCTTGGACTGCCATAGCAAAGTACCACAGACTGGGTAGCTTAACCAACAGAAATGTGTTTTTTCAGTTAAGGAGTACAAAGTTTGAGATCAAGGTGTGAGCAGAGTTGATTTCTTCTAAGGCCTCTCTCCTGGCCTTATCAATGGGCATCTCCTATCTTTACATTTAGTTTGTGTCCTAATTTCCTCCTCTTATACACTGGCACTTAAGTAATATGTGCCCCCAATGACCTCTTTTAACCTTTATTACCAATTTAAAGGCTCTGTCTCTAAATAAAATGTCATTGTGAAGTCCTGAGATTTAGGAGGACTTCCAACACATAGATTTGCAGGGAACACAATTTAGGCCATACTATAATTTTCGCCCTCTGCCTAAACCTGTTCCTCTTACAGTCTATTTCTAGAAGACAATCTTGTTTTGGTTGCTCAGCTCAGTAACAATGGAGTTATCCTTAACCAACATCCAATTCATTAGCAAATCATGTTGGACATGTCTTCAAAAATATATGTATCTTCTCATCACCTCCATCACTTCTAAGCTAGTCCAAGCCACCATCATTTCTTATCTGTAATGCTTCAGTAGCTTCTTCATCTCTCTACTTTTACTCTGGTCCACCCTTAGACTGTTCTCAACAGCAGCCAGAGCAAACTTTTAAAGCATTATGTTATGGCATGAAACAGAACTTACAGAAACATTTCTTGATTGCTTTCATAGCTGATAGCTCATAAACCTTTGAACATGTGCCAAGAGGGAAGAAAAAGTAAGATCATGTCATGTTTTTCAGTCCCCAAACCCTCCTGTGTTATTTGTAATATCCAAAGCCCTTATGGCCCAAAATGTGCACCCCTTCTTTTTTAAGGCCTTTGATTCCTGATGTTTCATCTGTCAGGGTAGCCACATGCCTTAACTGATCACTTCCTGTCTCTGCCTTCCCCTTCGTAGCCCCACTGCCACCTATCCCCTTCTCTCTCTCTCCTTTTCTTTCTCCTTACTCACTAGTATGTTTGTATTTGTTGTCTCCTCTGACTTGAAGTTAAGCTTCGTGGGGCAGCAAGTTCATTTTCTTCACTACAGTGTCTGCGGAGCCCAGAACAATGACGTGATAGGCACTCAACACTATTACATGCTGCGGGTGCACGGTAGCTTTGAGGCGGAAAGGAGAGGGATGTGTGGAAAAGATGACTTCTCTGCTCAGCAGCCAGAGCTCAGGCTATGACTTCAGGGAGACTCACTTGGAGAAAGGCAGCCTGACCGCCCAGTTGACTGGCCCCTCTTCCCCCCCCCTAACCAAGTCCCTTCCTCAGGCTCCATCTCTTCTAGGGCTCTCCGCATATTGGCGGATCTCTCCGCCCTTTCGCCCTGCCAGCCAATGATAGGACAAAACTGGGCGGGAGGCGGGGCCAGAGCGCCCGCAGATCGGTGGGCTGGCGAGGGGTCTGGAGGACTCCAGCCTCCCGGGCACAGAGATGCAGAAACCTCCCAATGCTAGAAAGACCGGAGGTTTAGGGTGGGCGTTAGTGGGGAGTCAGTGACGTAGTTCCTTCTCCGCTTTGTTCCGAGACGTGGGTCGGGCGCTTTTGGTGAGGGGTATGTGGCAGCCCGGTGTGGGGTTTGGGCCGGTTCTGGGAGCGGGAGGGGCACACAGGCCCGGGGCCAGGCCTCCTTCACCGCTGCCAGCTGCGGAGATGGAGGCACGGCAGTTCAGGGGGTCGTTGTGGGGCCCCCCTCCCCTCGTTCAGCGCTGGCCCTTTGTCTCGAGTCTTCCACCCTGCTCACTTCGGACTGGGCTGACAGTAGTGACTGAACTGTATCATCCTGGCTGGTAGCCGTGGGACCAACCTGGTAAAAACGGTCTGAGTCCCGCCCAGGCCCTCAAAGGCCTCCCCAACACTATGTATTTGGTTCAGATCACCAGTATAATCCCTAATGTGTTCCTTGGGAGAAAGCGGACCCAGAGAGGAGGGCAGAGTCTTGCCCAAGGTTACTTATTCATTCATTCATTCAACAAATACTTAGCACCAACTAGTAGTGTATTAGATCTTGGGATTACAGTTGTGTACAAGGCAGAGCTATATTCTGGTATGGAAGCAATGGAACAAGCTTTAAGGAAGGATTAGACGCACTGTCTGGGAATCTGAAGGGGGAAAGACAAAACCATTTTTGTGTCCTATTTTTGTATCCTGAGAGATAGGTAATCATAAAAAATTCTCCTGCTAGCATCCCATCTAGCTTTAGCCATATTCCTTCCTGACATTTGCCTGAGCAAAGTTTCCCTCATCTCTTTTCTGCAAACTTTTGTTGTAAAATGGAATTTCAGAGAATTTCTCAGTTCAAATGCATTTTTCAGTTAGAGAAGAATAGGGAGACTTATGGAACAGAACAGTTGAAAAGGAGTGACTGTGGTATGATGGAATGAGGATTTCCTTCGGACACAGAAAACTTATCTCTTACTATACATACAGCCTTCAGCAAGTCATTCACTCTGTGGGAACTTCGTTTCCTCATCTTTAAAATGGGAATGATCATCCTTACTGCTCACAATTCAGTAGGAAGGGAAGTGACCCAGGGATGGGACATTGCCCTGAGTGTCTGCTTGCAATTGAGGTCTTAGAATACTCAGTCATTTCTATGTGTTTACAGGGACCCAAGACCCCACTAGAAACTTTTTCACAAAACCCAAAGAAGAGATGAGGCAAGATCTGTGCTGGGCAGAGATCTTTTGGAGTGAGGCTACTGTACACAGGTGTGAAAGTGAGGCATTTTCTTCTCTTCCGCAGGTGAGCTCTTTATTGTGATATTAATTAGTTTAGGGATGGGAATCCTACCTGCCAGAGAATGTGGGGACCAGGGCCGAAAGGGAGTGTTTCTGGAGAAAAACAGAAGTGAGAGGAGGCCATCTAGATCCTGAGGAGTAGAGTTTTGGGATGGGAGGGAGTGTGATGTAGTGGAACTCCAATTTGGGTGTCAGGAGACTTTAACTCTCCTTTAAGTTCCAGTTTCCCCATCTCAAAATTTTTGTGAGACTAGGTGGTCTGAAAGGTTCCTCCTGAATCTGACATTCTGAGAATCTCTGAACAATTAGACTAAGTCAGTCTCTTAGGGAATTTAAGCCCTTGGATGGCCCTGTTGAGACAGAACTGCCAAGAATGTCAATATTGTCATGGTGTTTAGACAATATGAAGTACGAAAGGGATGAACTGGTGGAGGAGGGATGGAGATGGTCATGTGTAGAGGGTGTACTTCTCATCATCGTACACCCAGATAAAATTAGCTAGCATCCTGAACTTATTGAATATTTTGAGTCAAACATTTATTGAGCCCTCTGTGCCTGGCACTGTGTGGGATACACGTATGAATATCATGGGCCCTGTTCTCTGGAGGCTTAGAGCTTAAAGTGTACATGTGAAGAGGAGGGATGCAGACATACACACAAGGAATTACAGTATAAGGCAACTCGATATTACAGATTTACTATAGCATTTTTTTAAGTGCAGAAATTTTTATATGGTCAAATCTATTAGCTTTTTTTCAGCATTTGTTTTATGCATAAGGCCTAGGCCTTTCTCCCTCTGAGATCAAGGTATTTCCTTCTAGCTCTTTTTTTTTTTCCCTTAAACTTTTTACATTTCACTCATCTGTTTCTCTTGAATTTATTTTCAGGTATTGCCTCTTATTCATCACTCCACTGCAGCTAATCAGTAACCAAAGACCATGTGACTCAAAAGGACCTGAAAGGCTAATGATCCTGGTGAATTAAGAGGAATACAATCTCCCTAGGTAAAATCTTTGTCTCTCTCGGAATAGAACTCTGCTGTTTGTGGTTTCCTCACAGCCTAAAATGAATGGTACTCCTGAGATTAAGACATTAATCTGTCAGACTCAGGCATTGTGGGTCAGAGACCTGTGGGGGCTCTTTGGTCCTGTTCCACTTGCTGGTTGCCTGAGGTTGTAGTTTTGTGCCCAGTTGCCTGGATACCCTTAGTGATGTGCTGTTCTTATCATCTTATCTGTACCTTTTCCTCCTTTAGCCAGTACCCCATCTCTGTACTGTCAGGGAATTCTTCCAGAATTTCTGAGCAAATTTCCCATCTATTTGGGCAGAGGAAAAATAGATTTTCTTTTGATCAAACTCTCCTTGAACTAGTGCTCCCTGCTCTACTGATAAGTCTTGCCTTTTCCTCAGATCCTCCAGAACCACCCTGTGCTTCCTTACTGCACGACCTTGTACATTTCTCTTTCTCCCTCCCTTCCCTTTAACCAAAACCTCTATTTTAGCAAGTATATTCTCACGACTTCCTCTGTCCTCTGTATCTTATATTCAAGTTTGTATTCCTGACATACTCTGTCTAAAGTGTTTCCCCACATTCTCATCTTTCTTTTTTTTTCCTTTTTTTGACTTGGATCATTTTTAAAGTCTTTATTGAATTTGTTACAATATTGCTTCTGTTGTTTATGTTCTGGTTTTTAGCTCCAAAGCATTTGGGATCTTAGCTCCCCAACCAGAGTTAGAATCCATACCCCCTACATTGAAAGGTAAAATCTTCACCACTGGACTGCCAGGAAAGTCCTTCCCATCTTTCTTAGTGATATTATCATTCTCAATATTCACATCTGGATCTGATGATCTACAAATTCTTTGCTTTAGTCATCCTCTGTATCCAGTCTGATATATGCATATGCTTTCCTGGAAATAGCTGGACTTATTTTCTCTCCTGTCATTATTCTGGACCAGGGTCTTGCTATCTCAGACATCTGTGTATTCATTTAACAAACATTCATTCAGCACCGAGAAAGTGGCAGGTCCTCTCATGGTCACCCATACTGCATCCCTTAATTCCAAATTTATTTCCCTTCCTCCATTATTTGTTTCTACTCTAATCCATCTGGGCTAATCTTCCTAAAGCATTTCTTTCCTAATTTCACTTTTGGATAGGGTGATATAAAATTTATTGTCTAAATTGGGATACTTTTGTAAATGAATGGGGGCACTATTAATAATGATGCTATGAAAAATTTTAATATAAAAAATAAAGAATAATGATGCTGGAATACAAGGTATAAACCAGGACTGTTCTAGGAAAACCAGGCTGTATGATTACCCTACTTCTAGGTGGCAAGTTTTGGAGTCTTTCTTTTTAATTTCCTCGATTTAACTTCTTTTTTTTTTCACATTTTAAACATTTATTAATAGTTTTGATGTTTGTGAAGCGATTGATATTTGAGGCTGGAATTAATACACATATTCTTGTCATTACAAGTCTTGTTGATAAGCAGGGAAGAGAGTACTGTTTTGCAATTTAGTTTCCCAGTCTATGTTAGTGGGATCCAGGACACAAGAACGACAATAGCCGCAGTGTGTCTAGGTCCTTTAGTCCAGTCCAGGGTACTTTGAGAACTTGGGCCCTCCTGCCTTTTTTTCCCACCTTCTTCCAAGTAGAAGGAAGGGGTTGGGGAAAGGGAAACAGTTCAAACCCTCTTTGTAACCGTGTGAATGAATTTCAAGAATGCTAAACACCTCAGTCTTCCAACCTGGTGTGAGGGCGGCGCAGAGCGGAGACAGGTGCCATGGTTAAGTAATTCTTTGAGCAGTCTTTTAAACAAGCGTTGGACTCTTAGGATACTTAGCTGCAGAGAAGAGATCTGGTCGGTGCCCTGGAAGCAAGGGTTCATGAGCTAGAACATTACCGGAAAGTGAGCCCCGCAAAAATGGGAACCAGCAGAGGGTCTTCTGGCCAGGGTTTCCAGCTCAGGGGCTCAAGAAGGCGTGATTAGCATTCGCCCCGCCCTCTCTTAGCTTCCCGGCCGGCGATTGGCCAGCGCTCCTCAGCTACCCGCTCCGGGCTGGACACGAGGACGCTCGGGGAGAGGCCAAGCCGGTGGGGCAGTGGGCGGGGACGCACGGAGAGTGTGGTGGGGCGGCCCACCCACCGAGCCCCAGCGCGAAGGGGCGGGGCCGGGGCGGAGTCTCCCGGCGGGCATTAGAAGCGTGTGACCCGGGCGGGGCCGGAGAGGCCAGTTCGCCCGCCACCGTGACTCTGCTGTGCCCGCCGCCGCCGCCGCGTACCCGGCGGTGGTGGGGGAAAGGGTGTTACGAGTGCAGGGGAGGAGCGTCTCGGGAGCGCCGCCACCGCCCCCAGGAGTCCGCTGGGAGCGCGGAGCCCCATGCTGGGGAGGAGGCGAGCGGCGGGCGGTTGGGACGCGGCGGCTGGCGCGCACCGTGCAGTCCCGGCAGCGCCAGCGTTGGTTGCTCGTGGTGCTGTGAGGCGGCTGGATCCGCCAGTCTCCTTCCTCGCGCCCAGGTGCAGCCAGGCGCACTCGCCCCTCCGTCCGGCTCCCGGACCCTGGTGGAACGCACGGCCTGTCCCCGCCCTGACCCCGCCCGGATCATGCGGGGGGCCCCGGAGGAGGAGAGGGCGAGTGACGGGTCTGCGGCGACCTCGTTCAGGGGGCGACCCCCTCTCTGAGACGCCCCCACCTGCTGCCATGTGCCGCTTCCTCGGATACCCAGCCTCTCGCCAAACTTTCCCGATGCCAGTCAGTCTCTGAGAAACGCGGAATGTCCCAGAGACGGGGACCCAGGCTGGCTACAGATCCTTCTCTCCGGATCCTCGGAGGTGAGACCCCCGCGCCTTCCCCTTTTCCCCGTTCTTTTCCCTGTCTTTCAGCCCTTTTTCTGGGGGGCTGAGCGCTGTGACCTCGGGGTGCAGCCTGGCAGGCCCAGGGAAAGGGAGGCAGGGTGAGGGACAGGGAGTCTGTAGTTGTGTTCCATGAGGTGGAGGGGAGGGAAGGGAGAGAGGTTAACTTAGAGATTTGGAGACCGCTTGCTTGCAGGGATTGTTGACGCCCCTCTAATTGGGAGTCGTTGCCATTTTTCTTCTCCCCCACCTTCTTTTTTTTAAAAGAGTACTTTCCCCAGAATCGGAGCCTAACCGTCCTCGACCTCTCCAGCCCTGTCCAGCGAAGAGCTGAACGCTCTCTGCGGAGGCAGCCTTTGATGGATTTCTTGAAAAAGAAACCAACAGGTTGCCAGCCCCGGCATCACACAAGTCCGCAGAGAGGGAAGCTCCTATCCCGGTTTCCTCCTGCCTGAGCTGGCTCCGCGCTGGCTGCGGGAGACCCGGGGAGGGAGGGGGCTATGGCTCGGCCTGACCTGTCCGCGCTGCCTTCCCTGCTGCTGCTGCTCCTGGCGCAGCTGCAGGGCCGGGCGGCCGCCGCCTCCAAGGCCCCGGCGTGCCAGGAGATCACAGTGCCCATGTGCTGCGGCATCCGCTACAACCTGACGCACATGCCCAACCAGTTCAACCACGACACACGGGACGAGGCGGGCCTGGAGGTGCACCAGTTTTGGCCGCTGGTGGAGATCCACTGCTCTCCAGACCTGCGTTTTTTTCCTGTGCTCCATGTACACGCCCATCTGCCTGCCGGACTACCACAAGCCGCTCACACTCTGCCGCTCGGATTGCGAGCACGCCAAGGCTGGCTGCTCGCCGCTCATGTGCCAGGACCGCTTTGCCTGGCCAGAATGCATGAGCTGCTACCGCCTCCCCATGCTGGGCCACGACGCCGAGGTCCTGGGCATGGATTACAACTGCAGCGAGCCACCACGGCTCCCCCGAGGCCCTTCCCGGTCAAGCCCACCCTCTCCGGCCTGCCACGGTCGCCAGCCTCTGGGAGTGACTGCACCGCTGGGGGCCCGTGGGTGTGCAAGTGCCACGAGCCCTTCGTGCCCATTCTGAAGGAGTCACACCCGCTTTACAACAAGGTGTGGACGGGCCAGGTACCCAACTGCGCGGTGCCATGCTACCAGCCGTTCTTCAGCCCCGACGAGCGCATGTTCGCCACCTTCTGGATCGGCCTGTGGTCTGTGCTGTGCTTCATCTCCACCTCCACCACAGTGGCCACCTTCCTCATAGACATGAAACGCTTCCACTACCCGGAGTGCCCCATCATTTTCCTGTCAGCCTGCTACCTTTGCGTGTTGCTGGGCTTCCTGGTGCTCCTGGTCGTGGGCCATGCCAGTGTCGCCTGTAGCCGCGAGCACAGCCACGTTCACTACGAGACAATGGGCCCTGCGCTGTGCACTGTCGTCTTCCTGCTGGTCTATTTCTTCGGCATGTCCAGCTCCATCAGGTGGGTCATCCTATCGCTCACCTGGTTCTTGGCTGCCGGCATGAAGTGGGGCAACGAGGCCATCGCGGGCTATGCGCAGTACTTCCACCTGGCCACGTGGTTCATCCCCAGCGTCAAGTCCATCACCGCACTGACCCTGAGCTCCGTGGACCGGGACCCGGTGGCCGGCATCTGCTACGTGGGGAACCAGAACCTGAACTGTGCTGCGCGGCTTTGTGCTCAGCCCACTGGTGCTCTACCTGCTGGTGGGCACGCTCTTCCTCCTGGCAGGCTTCTTGTCGCTCTTCCACATCCGCAGCGTCATCAAGCAGGGCGGCACCAAGACGGACAAGCTGGAGGAGCTCATGATCCACATTGGCATCTTCATGCTGTTCTACACGGTGCCCGCCAGCATCGTGGTGGCCTGCTAACCTGTATGAGCAGCACTATCGCGAGAGCTGGGAGGCCGCGCTCACGTGCGCGTGCCGGGCCCGGACTCCAGCCAACCATGCGCCAGGCGCGAGTACTGGTTGCTCATGCTCAAGTATTTTATGTGCCTCGCGGTAGGCATCACGTCCCGCGTCTGGATTTGGTCCGGCAAGACTGTGGAGTCGTGGTGATGCTTCCCCAGCTGCCGCTGCTGCCATCCGCATGGGGGCCACAAGAGGGGCCACAAGAGCCGCAGCCGCAGGGGATTACCCTGAGGGGAGCTCCGCGCTTACCGGCAGAACTGGGCCCCCTGGCCCCGCCGCCGCCGCCGCCTACCACAAGCAGGTGTCCCTAGCGCACGAGGAGGCCACCGAGGGACCAGGAGCTGGGCGGGAGTTGAGGGAGCTGGCTTGTTTTTGTTTGGTAGCTTTGCCGAGGTCACTTCCATTTACCTTCATGGTGATGACGCCCCCTCCCGGGGCAACTTGGAAGGGGGGGGAGGAGCTGTTTCCAGGGGGCAATCTGTCCCAGGACTTCTCAGAGGGGCTCAGCTGACGTCTGATCTATTTTTCCTGCCTTTTCCAGAGGAACCCTGTTTTTAATTTATATGTCGTTTCCTTAATTTTTAACTTTGTTGCATTTTGGCAACAAAATTTACCTTTGCTTTGGGGGAGCTTTACAATCCTAAGGTTGGCATTATAATGAAGTTCCACTTGGTTCAGGTTTCTGTGACTGTGTGGCCTCAATTGGGAAAATGTATTTCCTATACTTGTGTCTTTAAAAATAATGTGAACAGTGAAAGTTTAGGTTGCTGTGACCAGGAAGTTGTCCTCTGGGCTTCTCCAGGTTACTTCTTCCACTGCTTAAAGTGTACCAGATGCTTTAAGATGAGCTGCTTGACCCTTTCCCTAAGGTAGAGGACATCCTAAATCATACTGAGGAGGGGGAGCATAACGGGTTTAGGGCCTCCGGAAAGTGACAAGGTTAGGAAGGGTTTAGAGTTTCTGTGTGCATCCTGGCTTTGTTTAGCAAGCTTGGGTTTCTTATCTGTAGTACTTGCAATCGTTCTCATTCTTAACAGTGCCAGCTTTGCTTGAATGACTTAGAGGTACCATTGTAAGTGTCCAGAATAAATGTTTGGAGTAGTGCTAACCTAAGAGATGGCGATTGGTTCAACTTCAATTCTAGACTGTTAAGACAAGACAGCAGCTTTGTGCTGGAGAAGTGGGTGGTTCTTAATAGACTCCAGTGATCTTATTTGCTGGTTTCTGAGCAGGAGAGGTGGTATTTCTGCAGTCCTTGTTACGAGGGGTTCATGATGTTACAACCCCTCACCCCTCTCTGTTTATGAGAGGACAGCATAGGAGCACTGAATACCAATGAAATTATCAGCGCTGAAACATCTTCCACAGCAACTCTGCACAAGTCTTTGTATTTGTCGTCACACAATCTGGAGATGGCCTCTAGGTTCTGTGCTCTTTCTTTGCTAAGAGGAGCAAATAGAAAATTCACATTGTTGTCGTCTGCTAAGGAGCGAAGGTCAAAGTAGTATTTGGCATAAACACTGGCAGGAACATTAATATTAAACTGAAGGAGCTCCAGAAAGTGCCTCTCCATCTCATCCATGTCCTCAACTGTAATGCCCTCAGGATCTGGCAGTAGTCCACACTGCAAACAGCCTGATCATCCCAAACCTTGGAGGCAAGAAGAATGGATTCCAAAACAATTCTTTTCCAGTTAGTGGGGCAAATGTAGATCTCAGCATAAGTTAAAAGCCTTTCTAAGTAAACCAAAGTCACTATTGCACATTCGGCAGTCAGTTGTGCGGCACTGAAAAGAGGATGAACAAATCTGTACATGAATTTGTGTTCAGGGTCATGCTTAAAGTATTCCTCTGGAACCTTTTCTCATGTGAGTGGATGTGATCTCTCATCAAAAATATCCAAGGATCTATTGGCATCTCTGTTCTTTATGTGGTAATATATTGCTAAGGTCACACATTTTATTGTGGTTCTAAGATTAGGCTGGCTGACTGTGCTGTCATCTAGAAATATGGTTGAGCATGAGCTACACTTTTTAGTAAGCTGGAGATACATGGTTTAAATGGTTGCTCTTCCTCTTTTCTTGCACGTCTGAGATTTGCTCAGGAAAATTGTGCTTGCCCTTGGGTGGTCAAAAGGGTTTGATTCCAAACCTAAGTGTTCGAGCAGCTACGGGTCGCTGATGTGCTGCAGGTGGTGGCCTTCACTCGCCCGAAATCCAACTCAGTGGGTTCCACTGCAGAAGCCGCCGCCTCACAGACCTCCAAGTCTAGTCTGGCTTCTCCCGCCCCGTCAGCGTGTTTCCCATGGGCGCCTCCGCTCCTCGCTGCCATCGCCTCCGCCGGCCCCCAACTCCCCGAGCTCAGAAGCCGCTCCCTCCCCGGGCTATGCCCTCCCCTCCTGGCTGGGCCCGGCAGCCTCCCCGGAGTCAACTAGTCTGTCGATTTCCTCGATTTACTTCTTATGAGATACCCCACTGCCTCTTTCTTCTGTTTTCCAGTTCATGAAACAGAGAAACATGAATGTACTGGGGGTGGAGGGAGGTCTGGGACTATGGGAGATGAATGGCATTACTTGAAAAACTATATTCTTGGTAAGTGAGAATGAGAAGGAAAGTAACAAGAGAGGAGAATAGCAAGGTAGAAAAAGGAGTGTAGAAAATAGAAATGAAGCTAAGGGTAGATTTCACTCTTCTGTTTAGAACTTTTTTCCCATGAATCATCAGATTGTAACCATATATTTTGCCGTGTAATTTCAGTGTTCTGGCTGGTATCACTTCAGGCGACTTGATTGTTTCATTCCTTCGTTTGTTCATTCAAGAAGAACAGAAATTTCAAGTGCTTGGTCTGTGCCTAGGACTGCTAGGAATACAGAAATGAACAAAATGGGCAAAACTCCCTGCCTTCATGAAGTTATGGGACAGTGTAACTACCCAGTTATTTTCAGTTCATAAACCTTATGCCAGATTCATTTTTGAGAAAACAGTTCTTGCTTATCCTCAGGTTCAGCCAAAGTTCTGCCTTTCTATTTAAACTTTATTTTTATTTATTTATTGAGGCTGTGCTGTGTGGCATATGGGATTTTAGTTCCCTGACCAGGGATCAAACCCATACCGTCTACAATGGAAGTGCAGATTCTTAATCACTGGACCACCAAGGACATCCCATTTCTGCCTTTTTAAAGCACCCTTCCCCAAGCATCCCAAGCCCCAGTATTCACTCCATCTCCTACCCTACTTCATCTCCTGATTGGGTACATTGTAAATTTGTGATTGGTTCTATTAGTGTATTACCATTATGCCATTGTAAGTTCCTTAAATGTAGGTATGATATTGTATGCTTATATTAGTCTTCTTGGGTAGCCGTAACAAAATTCCACTGACTGGGTGGCTTAAGCAATAGACATTTATCTTCTCACAGTTCTGGAGGATAGAAGTCCAAGATCAAGGTGACTGTTTTTGGTTTCTGATGAGGACTCTCTTCCTGGCTTGTAGGTGGCCACCTTCTTGTTGTGTGCTCACATGGTTTCCCTCGGTTTGTGCATGTGGTAGAGAGCGGGCAGGAGTGCAAGTACAAGTGGTAGGTCTTCTTTTATGGACACATTAATCCTGTTGGATCAGGGCCCCACGCTTATAACCTGCTTTAGTCTTAATTACCCCCTTAGAAGTCACGTCTCCAAATATAGTCACATTAGGGGCTTGGGATTATACATATGAATTTTGGAGGGATACAATCAGTGTGTAACAGTCCTTTTTTTTTTGCATTCAATATGGAGTTGTGTAAATACCTGGCTATTAATGTTTTTTCCTGAGCACACCTTTCTGGAAAGCTGCAAGACATATTTCCATAATAGCCTTTAAGGATAAAATAGATACTGCACTAGCTAACTGGGAAGCATTGGATCAGCCATGCCTAGAAGTGGGGTGCCCAGGGGCTGGCTTCAAGGCACTGTCTTATTCTGAATTTCTAAATTACTTTATTCTAATAATTACGAAAACCTGTTCCTCTAAATGAAAGTCACTTAGTCGTGTCCAACTCTTCACGACCGCATGTACTATACAGTCCATGGAATTCTCCAGGCCAGGATACTAGAGTGGCTTTTCCTTCTCCAGGGGATTTTCACAACCCAGGGATTGAACATAGGTCTCCCTCATTGCAAGTGGGTTCTTTACCAGCTGAGCCACTAGGGAAGCCCAAGAATAGTGGAGTGGGTAGCCTATCCCTTCTCCAGTCTATCTTCTTGACCCAGGAATCGAACCAGGATCTCCTGCATTACAGGTGGGTTCTTTGCCAACTGAGCTATCAGGGAAGCCCTGTTCCTTTAAAGTAATTTCCTAACTTTTCATAAATAATACTGTAGAAAGGAAAATAATTTAACAGTAATACAGTTTAGCAGAGGACAATTTGCCAGCAAAATGGGAGGCCTTCATAACAGCAAATACATAAGCTTATCTACCTAGTCATCCATGCATTCATTCATACAAAGAGTTTCACTTTTCTACAATGTTGCATTTTAAAAATTGCTCTGTGTGAGATCCAGAACAGAGATAAGTACATGGTAGAATGTTCAATAATTACTAGTTTAAGAAATGTATGAAGAAAAGAGAAAGTTTCAGAGAAGATTAAAAATGGAAAAGAAGCTGAGAAAAAGCCATCAACTTTCTCAGAACTCTGGAGGTAGCTTCACTAGCTGTCCTGGTCAGCTCTGCAGTCCCCAGACTACTTCTCACTGGCTTCCTCCACCTGCTGGCTCCTGTTTGATTAGGAGCAGGTAAGCAGCTGGGTGTGAGTGTACTCAGGCTCCTGCCAAGTATCCTCGTCTCCTACTATTTTCTGTGCCTATCGTTCTTGTCTTGGGCACAAGTCTGTGTACATGTGCCTGTGTATCATATAAGTGGCACCAATACACTTCTGAGATGTGAACTCCAGCCTTCACAGTTCTTTTCTTGCTGGCCTTGACCACTCACCATTGGATATGTCCCTCCTGCAGAGAGCCTGACTCTGTTTATCACAAAACTATGAGATAATGAAAATTATCAAACTTTTAAGTCTTTATTGAATTTGTTACAATATTGCTTCTGTTTTATGTTTTGGTTTTTTGTCTGCAAGGCATGTGGGATCTTAACTCCCCGACAAAGGATCGAACTTGCACCCCCTTCAGTGGAAGGCAAAGTTTTAAGCACTGAACTGCCAGTCAAATTTTTTGAAAATCAGTAGGCAGTACTGCAAAACAATGTCATTCCTTCCAATCCAGTAACTTACTTATGAAACTTTTATCCTAGGAATATATTTCAATGAGAAGAAAACTTTATGTGTCTAGAGTGATCATGATAGCATTATTGATAGTAGTTAGACCTCAGGGAACAACAGAAATGTCTGACTCTAGCAAAATTATAGGTAAATTGTAATGAGTTTAATTGGTGGTGCAGTATGTAGTCAAAAATGATAATGAAGTGGAAGTGAAAGTGTTAGTCACTCAATCGTGTCCAATTCTTTGTGACTCCATGGATTGTAGCCTGCTAGACTCTTCTGTCCATGAAATTCTCCCGGCAAGAATGCTGAAGTGGGTAGCCATTCCCTTCTCCAGGGGATGTTCCCGACCCAGGGATCAAACCCGGGTCCTGCATTGTGGGTAAATTCTTTACCATATGAGCCACCAAGGAGTTAATAACAACATGAAAAATACTTATAAAAAACTAGGTAGAAGAAGTAGAATGCAAAATTGTATCTATTGTATATTTACAACTATGATTATGAATATGGACAAGTCTGAGAAGGAATATAGTAAAAGGAGAATTACTGATGTGTTAGTATCATGGAGTCATCTTTCAGTTTTCTCTTATGACTCAACCTTCTCTAGATTTGAGGTCTGCTAGAGTTATCTATACATTGGTTTCCCTAGTGACTCAGACAGTAAAGCATCTGCCTGCAATGCCAGAGACCTGGGTTCGATCCCTGGGTTGGGAAGATTCCCCTGGAGAAGGAAATGGCAACCCACTCCAGTATTCTTGGTGGAGCAATTCCATGGACAGAGGAGCCTGACGGGTTACAGTCCATGGGGTTGCAAAGAGTCAGAAACGACAAAGTGACCAACAAACACACACACACACACACACACACAGTTACCTATATATTCAGAGTTTGACGTCAAACCAGTTGGGAAATTCTTGCTCCTCTTGACATTGATTTCATGATACAAGCCCCTTTCGGCTGTGCTGCCCTCCACTCTCACCCTCTTGCTATCTTTATCGATTTTTTTTTTGCTGGTTGGGGAGGGAAGCTTGTGGTGTGTGGGATCTTAGCTCCCTGACTAGGGATCAAGCCTCTCTCCTTTGTGTTGGAGTTGTGGTCTTAACCACTGGACTGCCAGAGAAGTCCCTCTCTTGCCATCTTTAGATAGTTTACCATTATGCCATATAAGGTCCTATCAGAGTTTCCCCTGCAATGCTTTAATTAACCCTGTTCCCAGTTCAGCCTCTCAGGTTCACCCTGTAGACTCTGATGGGTAAAAAGCAGACAGACTGAACTTGCACAATGTACCTGGATCCAGTTACAGACCAGCCTCTGCACAGCAGGCTATGATGTGACTAGACTTCAACACTGGAGGAAAAGTGTTACCCTTATCACAACAGAGCTTAAGAAGAGAGATGTAGACAGGGACCTAGTACCTATACTAGAGTAAAAAATTAAATCTTAGTTACTCTCTAAGACAGAATCCTCGTTACTATTTTATAAAACAATTTTTGAGCACCTATTTTGTTCTAGCCACTATATCACTGGTGCTAGGGCAATAGGTCAGCATGAACTAAATGCCAAACTGATCTGAAGATTAGACATTTGAGCTACTGAGCTAAAGATCTTTCAATGCATTTTTTCCTAGGGACCATATTATGAGTTAGATGGCTACAATTCTGGGAGCAGAGCATAAGATAGGAAGAAACCAGGATGGGGTTTTGTACTACTCATTATTCATTCCGATACTGCCCCTGTCAGGCTCCTGTCAGTCCCTCGCTTTCCATAAGCTTCCTCTTTCCATAAGCTTCCTCTTTCCATAAGTTTCCTTGCCTTTACCTTAGCCTGTATGTCTGACTTCATTTTTCTCATCTTTTTGATCAGTCCTCCCGCCTTACTTTCCATGTGAGATCCTGTGGTCCACCACATCTTGTTATCCTTGAATGATTTTCCTTCCTTTAGTATAGAGAGCAGGTGACATGTGCAACTTCTGTTTCTTCTGTCAGATGGTGAAACGAGGACTGAGGAAGTATTGATTCCAAAATATCATTCCTGAAAAATCTGAGTCTCAACTTTCAAGAGAGCACCACAGAGGTATTGCCAAGGAAGTCAAAATTTTGAAAGCACCTTTGAAGGGAAAGAAAAGACTTGAGGGGCCACTGGGATGCTCCAAGCGAGAGAAAATGAGGAGAAAAAGAAACTTCAAACAGAAGACAGTTCAAGACAATAAAACACTCACAGAAGTGAGTGACCAAGAATCTGAAAAAGATGGCCCTACAGTAAATGAGAGAATTCAGGCTGTAAAGAGACAGTATGTGTGTACTGAGTGTGGGAAAGCCTTTAGTCAGAGTGCAAACCTCACAGTACATGAACGAATCCACACAGGAGAGAAACCCTATAAGTGTAAGGAGTGTGGAAAAGCCTTCAGTCATAGCTCCAACCTGGTTGTTCATCAGAGAATCCACACAGGATTGAAGCCTTACACATGCAGCGAATGTGGGAAATCTTTCAGTGGTAAGTCCCACCTTATTCGGCACCAGGGAATCCACAGTGGGGAGAAAACCTATGAATGTAAGGAGTGCGGGAAAGCCTTTAGTCGGAGTTCTGGTCTGATTTCACATCACAGAGTTCACACTGGTGAGAAGCCCTACACATGTATTGAATGTGGGAAAGCCTTTAGCCGTAGTTCCAACCTTACTCAGCATCAGAGAATGCACAAAGGGAAAAAAGTTTACAAGTGTAAGGTGTGTGGGAAAACATGTGTTTCTAATACAAAGATTATGGACCATCAGAGAATTCACACCGGGGAGAAGCCTTATGAATGTGATGAGTGTGGGAAAGCTTTCATCTTAAAGAAGACCCTTAATGAACATCAGCGACTTCATCGTAGAGAGAAACCTTACAAATGTAATGAGTGTGGGAAAGCTTTTACTTCTAATCGAAATCTTATTGATCATCAGAGAGTTCACACTGGAGAGAAACCCTATAAATGTAATGAGTGTGGAAAAACCTTCAGGCAGACTTCTCAAGTGATTCTACATTTGAGAACCCACACGAAGGAGAAACCCTATAAGTGCAGTGAGTGTGGGAAGGCCTATCGTTACAGCTCACAGCTTATTCAACATCAGAGAAAGCATAATGAGGAGAAAGAAATGTCATAAATAACATATTGTTACAAAGTGGAGCTAATTGCTGCTTTTGGGGAAAACAGTTTTTCAGTATCATCAACCTTAATTCTTTAAGAATCCACACGGAAAGTAATCGGAAGTAGACAACGATTAACAGAAGGGGGTATTCATGCCAGCAATCATGTAAAACTGGAGGAAGAAAACTAGATTTTCGATAGAATTGTGTTTAAGGGAATGATGGTCTATCCATATAATGACTTTGCATCCATTGTAAACATTTTTAAAAAATATTTAGTGCCATGGAAGAAAGGAGTTGAATAAAGTAGAAGATAAATGAAAGAGAAAAATAATAAAATATCCAAATTTTAAAAAAATTATGCAAAGGAAAAAATGGAAATGAAATAATACCAAACCAAAATATTAACAGTGATTATCTCTGGGTAATAGGATTATAGGTAATTTCTATTCTCTTCTTTCTACTTTTCTATGCTTTTTAGATTTTCTACAGTGAGAATGTACCACTTTTATATTCAGGAAAAAAGTAGAGTATTTTTTAAATGCAATGAGCACATACTTATTTTCATTCAACAGTGTTATGAAAGTTACAGACTCTAAAGTCCTGGTATTGCACCCTAATACTGACCTTAGTAGAAGGGGAACCCTCAGCAAGTCACTTCCTTTAGAGCCTGTTTCATGTGTATTACATCATAAATACCAGTTGTTGGCTTTTGCAGTTTTAGGATAAACTGACTTTACGGTCACCAACAAAATATCTAATCCAGTTTCTTAGTCACTTTTAGGTTAAAAGGAAACAGTAAAAATGTACTATATTCTCTCCCACTGCTGTAGAAGGATCTAGAGAGACTAAAGAACCACCTAGGCTCCATCTTTTCAATATATGTCTATAGAACCAGAAAGAAATACCCCCTTATGAAACTGGAACAATTGCAGTTTCATAATCTTTAAAGAGAGTCGCGTAATCTAAAACAAGGGAAATACTGCCTTCCCATGTTTCCTAGACTTTAGTAGCTAAAATTGTAGACTTTGGGGTTAGAGATATATAAGTTCTAATTCCAGATCCACTATGCACTGGCTTGCCCGTTTTGGACAAGTCCTTTTACTGTTCTGAGCTGTAGGTTTATCTGTAAAATGGGAGTAACTACCGACCTCATTGGATTGTTGTGAGGATTAAATGAGATAATGCCTGTAAATGTGTGACCAGCCTTTATGTCCAGCCCTCTGAGAAGGCCTTAATCTGTTTTCAATAAGTATTTTAAACTTTTAAGACAACTCAGAATCTGGGAACTCTTAACTCAGCCATTCCTCCTCTTGTATACAATGAATGCCTAAGCCTGACACCATTTGTCTTCTGCATGTAGTGATACATTGTTTCAGGAACTACTGAGTATTTGATATCCCATTTGTACAAGAAAATGGAGTCTCAAGTGAGGTTAGGTGACTGGCTAATAAGTGGTTTAAGCCAGAATTTGAACTCAGATCAGACTTTCAAGTCCATGCTTTCTGTGTTTTACCAAAGTGCCTCTGCCCATCATGATGGTTCTGTGAGTTGGAGACCGAGAAGTTAGGATTCTCCTGAGTAGCTACTTCTATGAAAGGTGGTTGATGATAAGTGGACACTTATAGGTTGATCATGGTTTCGTAAGGAAGATGCTAAAAAGAAGTGAATGGTATGAAGCATATATTTGGGTGGAAAGAGATTGTTAAGTTTTTGTCCTATTTTGTTTGATAGGATAATGGCTTATATATAATTTTGTGGTATTGTAGTCCCTCTTTGCGTAGTTATTCAAAGCACGGTTTCTAGGCTCTGTTGCTGTGTTCAGGGGGTAGGACTGTTGTATCATTGGTCACCATTGGGTCGGCACTGCCCCAAGATTCTGGGTGGACACGAGGGAAGGTCACTCACCTGTGACTGTGGCTAGATAGAACTGCAGCAGGAAGGGACTTGCATCATTTTTCTCTAGTCATGTGTCCTTTTCAAAATTCTACAGGGAAGTTGTAATTAATATTTCATGCCTTTTATCACGCCAGCCATTCTCAGCTGCTGATTACCTAAATGGAAACTCCCATGACTAATGTCTCCTGGCCTTGCTAAAACTGCTTTATAAGAAAACAGGCAAATAACTTCCTGTGTGCCTGTTGGGGGTAGTTTTTAAGCATTTATTATTGCTGAGCAGAGTTTTTGATGCTTCTGATACTGCTGAGCAAACCATTTTTCCACCACTATGTCATAGTGTCTGAAATTCTTTCTTCAAGTAGGCTTTCTTTTTCATCTTAGAAGACTCTATGGTCTCCAAGAGTAAGTATCTTCTAGGAAGGAAGCCAGAGATCTGAATAAATTGACATTTCTTACCCAGGCAAGCCAAGATAATGGACCCTGGAGGAGGCCCTCAGTAGCTTCTAATCTAGGCTGATACCTGTCTTAAGCTACAAGAGTAAATGTTAATAAGTGCACTCTATACCCTTTCATATACCCATTCTGCAGTGTAATTTGAACTGACCACTCACCTTCCTGCAGAAGTTTTTTAAGACTACCAGCTGCCTGTTTCAGTCAGCATTTCATTTTGTAGTTCTTAACGTTCTTTCAAGCCCTTTCATGATACACTCTGAAATTCAAGGTCTGTCTGTTTGAATGTGTTTTTTTCCAACTTCCTGTTCTAATGGAAGCCTGGTTCCCTAACAGCAGTGCTTCCTCTGCAGTCCCTCAATTGCTAGTTTTTGTCTCCCCCAACCCATTTACCTCTCTGTACGCCATTTCTTCTCTATTCTATCAAAACCCCAGTTCTCTTGAAATGTGCGTCACTAAACTACTGTGTATTGTCCATCCCTTTTTCTGTCATCTGCTGGTTTCCTGTGCACTCACAATTATTCACTTGTTTTTAGTACCCTGAATATTCCCAAGGAATATGAAAAGTCAGTATTTTTTGACCACAGATACCCTGTATGTAGAATTGCTTTGGTGTGGACTAGAAATATATACATCTCTTTTAAGTTGTGAGAAAAAGTGTGAAAATAAAATGGTATGTAGCCTTGATTAAAGGGAAATATGAAAGACAAAGAATCTTGCATAGAGAGGTGAATGTCTCCCTAGACTTAGAGATATTTTTCATTGATGGTGTGTACTATATTAGATCTTATTAGGAACTCAGAAGGAAATTTAAACCAAAAAGAGCTTTAAATAGTAACTGAGCATTTTCATTGAACATGAATCCCAGAAGACTATATTTCATTTTCAGCTCTGTATCCTGAGTGACAGAATTACTTTTTAAATTTTTTTCCATTCAATATAAATAAAATAGTATGTTCATATTGTTAGGTTGTTTTTAGAAACTAGACTGTCTGTCTTTACCTCTGATGTTATAAAACTGGAGTCATAAAATTTTTGCCAAAAATGTTATAATTCCTCCAATAAATATCTGTTGTTATTTCCTTGTTATAAATATCACTATTTTTTTTCCTTTTGCTTCCTTCCTTTATTCAGATTGGGAAGAAAACAGTTCAATTTGCTTTTCTTTAAGCAGATGCTTTTGGAATGAAGATGTGATACTGGCTTGTTTCAGATTCAAACACAACATGAAGCTTGTTATTTTCATACTCTTTTTTTTTTAACTATTGATTCATATATTTTTATTTGGAAATGTTTGTATCAGTACAGTGAAACTAAATTTTAAACACTGATGTCATTAGCTTGGATATCGTTAGTTTATTATAAAAGACAAACATGGAAATTATTTACACGATGAAAGGTTTCAGAACTTCAGTGGAATGGGCGGCTTCACGTGATGCTATTTTAATAGTGACTTGTTTTAGTCAACATATTTCCCAAGAATGTTACCATCTCTAAATAAGAAATAATCCTTGTCATCTAGAACTACTTTGGTCCCTCCATATTCTGGGAGAAGAACTTTATCTCCAACTTTCACACTAACTGGTTGAATCTCTCCACTCTTTCCTTTAGAGCCTGATCCAACAGCTACCACCGTTGCTTGCAATACTTTTCCTTGTGATTTTTCTGGAAGCATAATGCCTCCTTTGGTTACAGTTTCGGCGGCACTTCTTTCAACTAATAACTCGGTCAAAGAGGGGAAGAAACTTTCTAAATGCCTGTCCTGCCATGACTCCGGCTGCTGCAGTTCGTACTCTGCTCTCACGCCGCAGGCAAAAGGCTATTTTCATACTCTTAATAGAGTTGTTCCTCAGTAACTGCAGGGGATTGGGTCCAGGACCCCCAGCACCATACCAAAATCAAAGGATGCTCAAGTCCCTTCTATAAAATGGTGAACTATTACATATAACCTAGGCATATCCTCCAGTATACTTTAAATCATCTTTAGATTACTTATAAAACCTAATACAATGTAAATGCTTTGTATATAATTGTAAACGCAATGAAAATAATACATATACACAGTTGCCAGTATTGCAGATTCAGGATTTGCTTTTTGGAACTTTTCTGAAGTTTTTTCATTTTTAATATTTTTAATCTGTATTGGGTTAAATACACAATGCAGAACCCACAGATATGGAGGACCAACTCTGCAAAAGTAGAGCTCTAGCCATTAGAAATTGCCCTTCTGGGATTTCCCTGGCAGTCCAATGATTAAGACTCCACACTTCCAATGCAAGGGATACAGGTTCAATCCCTGGTGGGGGAACTAAAATTCCACATGCTGTGTGGCCAAAAAAAGAAAATTTCCTCTTCTGTTATTTCACTGGAGAACTTGTATAGCTAGTTATTGTCCCATCCCCTCTCTGGTCTCATCTCTGTTCAAACCTATACTGTTATATAGACACCCTTTGGCTGTGTAAAACCAGCATATTCCCTGAGATCCATTTCTACTCCAGAAGGCAGATTTGTGAGGGGTCCAAAGGAGATGGCTAATTCCTTTCTGGGCAATATAGATACAGGACTTCACTAGTTCTCATTCCTTCCACTGATCATTTTAAATCCACACAGCACAGTTTGATGTATAAGGACGGTAGCCATGACAAAGCTGTAACCATTCTTTTAAGTTCCGTGGTTCCCAAATATAGGAATCACAAGAAGTAATTTCACATTACTGGTATATTTCCCAAGCCCACAAAATTAGCATATTTGGGTCAGGGTGTAGGAATCTATTGGAGAAGGAAATGGCAACCCACTCTAGTATTCTTGCATGAAAAATCCCATGGACAGAGGAGCCTGCAGGCTACAGTCCAGAGGGTCCCCAGAAGTTGGACCCGGCCGAGCAACTAAGCACGCAGGAATCTATGTAAAACAAAACTTTTGAAGCGGGAGTTTAAGGAAGATCTCCATGAAGAGCCTTGACTCTTTACATGGCTATTTTTGTAATAATTATCCATTTTCCCTCAGAAAAATCTACAAATCACAAATTTACTGAGACATATACCAGAATTTGTGTAATCATAGCAAATTAATAACCAGTTTACTGAGTGAAAGAAAATGCTGTCACGTTGGCAATGTTGGTTTAACCACAGAGTTGAGCAGATTCATGTTTTAAAAAATATAGGACTTACATGGTAGCCCAATGGTTAAGAATCTGCCTGCCAATGCAGGAAACATGGATTCGATCCCCTTGTCCAGTAAGATCCAACATGCCATGGAGCAACTAAGCCCTTGCGCCACAACTAGTGAGCCCATGCACCACGACTCTTGAAGCCCGTTAGGCCCTAGAGCCTGTGATTCTCATGGGGAAGCCACTGCAATGAGAAGCCCGTGTACCACACCACAGCTAGAGAGTAGCCCCAGCTCATCGCAATTGGGGAAAAGTCTGCACACTGCAATGAAGACCCAGCACAGCCCAAAATTAAGTTTTTAAAAAATAAAAAATTGTAGTAGAACAAAATAGTGAACAAGATAAAAAAAAGTCCTTTGGCTATGACACAGTATAGAAATGTTGGATAAAACGTAAACGTCCTTTTAAAGGTCTTTCAGAGAGTAAAATGATCCTCAGAGCCTAGGATAAAGAAGTGGAAGTCAGATAAATGGGTGCTTGTATGCCATGTGGCAGTTTGCTGATCCTGGGCATCAAAGGACATAGATTTCATCAACCACAAGGGCAGGGATTTGAGTCCCTGCACCTCACAGCATGTGGGATCTTAGCTCCCTGACCAGGCCTAAACCTGCACCCCTGACCCCTAAACCTGACCCCATGCAGTCTTAAGCCCTGGACCACCAGGGAGGTCCTCCCATTCACGCTTTGAGATCTATAAAGTACTGTCTCCTGGTTCTCCTCCTACTTGGTTGGGTGTTGGGTCCTTACCCTCTTTCTGCTTAGTATTTATCACTCTCTGGTACATTTTGTATTTTCTGTCTATCCTCCCTAGAAATGTAAGTTTCTAGGGACTTCACCTCTTTAGATCCCTAGTGCCTAGAACAGTGTCTAGCACATGATTAGTACTCAGGGAATTGTTGTTGAATGAACAAAGGAGTAGAGATTGAGATGTTTAAGCAAGTGTTGAGTGAAAGCTAGAAGAAAACATATCAATAGAATAACACCTTGCTCATTCAACAAGCATTCGTCTAGCACCTACTGTGGCTTTGTGCTCCGTGCTAAGTGTGTGTGGGACCCATGTAGTCATGGCCCTTGCCTTTGAGACAGGAGAGAAAGAGGCAGGAAACAAATGCTGGATAAATGAAGATGGGTGCAGTTGCTGGGATTTGATAAACACCGACTGGAACCAGCTGAAACCAAGGTTGTTTTGAGAAGTCTGGTCATGGACCTTTAGTTCGTTATATCTCTTTTGTAATACCAAAAATCACTCCTTGGCCATGACAGTTCTGAGACAGACCAACAGAGGCCAGAAAGTGGACAGTGGTCCAACTCCTGGGAAATACCCCCTCTTCCTGAAATAGCAGTATTTTCTGGAAATAGTAATATTCCTCCCATATGTTAGCATATTAAATTAGCCCATGAAAACTACAACCTCATGCCCTGGTGCTGCTGACTTTCTGAGATTCTAGTTCACATTTGGGCCTGTGGAGTGTGAATTCCGCTAAACACTTTTCTTTGACTTGCTACTGAATTCTTTCCTGCACAAAGGTAAGCACCCTCACTTGGTGATCCATCCTAAAGACTCCTGTGGGTCCAAGGATGTGACATTTCTCTCTTTTGCAATACCCTTTTGGAGCCACTTTCTGTCATTTATATAGAGGGTGACAATTCCAGGAGTCCAAACTTAAAAGATTTAAGTATCAAAGAGAGAAGCAGAGTTCCAGTACCCATCACACAGACCTAACTTTACTCAGGGTGGTAGACAACTGCAAAGACCTCCTCATTCCAGGGAGGCAGTGTCCCTCCATCCTCATTTCAGCTTGATTTATATTTAACACCAGAGCTCCATTATCTCATCATTTGGGCAAGAGCTCCAATATGTTGGCCACCCAATATGAAGAGCCAACTCACTGGGAAAAACTGTAATGCTGGGAAAGATGGATGGCATGAGGAGAAGGGGACAATAAAGGATGACATAGTTGGATGGCATCACCGACTCAATGGACATGAATTTGAGCAAACTCCTGGAGCTAGTGAAGGACAGGGAGGTTCATGCGGTCACAAAGAGTCGCGACTTAGCGACTGAACAACAGCAAGCCAATTCACAAGGAAGTCATTTGTAACATGTTATTTATGGTGAGAACTGCTCTGGTTCACAAATAGATTGGCTGTGTCACTCACCGAAGACATTCAGACGTTGGAGAAATTACTCTATCTCAGTTGCAATTCAAATTAAAACAGAAAGGTCCAGTTCTTTCAGGAGGCAACACGAGTCCTGGGGGCCTGGGCCATGTGATTCACCTCTGCATCCTTGGGTTCTGGAATACAGCCACACCTGTTCTTTGGTTGAAAGGAATGAAGACCTAGGAACCCAGGAGCCCCGCCTTTCCTGCCACCCCGGGGAAGGCTGCGCACCATAGAGATGTGGCTTCCTAGAGAGCCGAAACTGGGAGGTGGGGTGAGCCCCCGGATGTCGCGATACCCGCGGGTCGGCCATTATTCTGGGCTTCAGGTGCCGTTGCGTCCCGTTTTCGTGGCATCTCCTGGCGTCCCGGCGCCAAGGTGGTGGTCCCCAAGGCCGGAGCCGCCGCGGCAGACCCCGGTGAGCGGGGTGGGCTCGGGTCGGGTTGGCAAGCGCGAAGGGCGGCCCGGGTTGCGGCTGGAGCTCTCCGGGGCAGCTCAACCCTCGCCGGCCCCTCTCTGCTCCTCACCCCCAGGGCGGTCCCTCCACCGCTTGGTCGAGGTGAACGCCTAGGCTGCGGCTTGGGGGATGTACTGAAGACGGCGCGTCTGTGTCTGTGTGTCTGTGGATTGGCTGTCGAGTCAATAGGATGTGCTGCGCCTTTGAGAAGAGCGACCTCAGTAGCCAGGTTCTCAGCTCAAGTCTTGCTGCTTTTTTCTCAGTCTTCTCTGAGGCTGATGCTGAGAGATAACTTGAGACTTCTCTGGAGCAGGGGCTCCCAGAATTCTTTTTTTTTTTTTTTTAACCCTTGAAGGTTGGATTGATTACCATTTTTCTTTGTAATTTTATTGAAGTATACTTGGATTTCAATTTTATGTTAGTTTTAGGTGTACAGCCAAGTGAGTCTTTGACACATAGACATATATCCACTCTTGATGCTTTTCCTGTATAGGCCGTTACAGAGTATTGACTAGAGTTGTCTGCCATACAGTATGTCTTCAGTAGTTATGTGTTTTATATATAGTAGTGTGTATATGTCATTCCCAATCTTCCAATGCATCTCCCCCACAGCAAGTCCCATTTTAAATTTTGTAATGTAATGGTATTTAAGAAGCAGACTTAGACCACGCATATCACCATTGCCTCAGAGAATGTATTTTCACATTAAGTACAAATGTGAGTAAATGCTGTGTTTTGCAAGAAAGGTCATTATCAACCTATGAGTGTGTGCGGTTATTGTTTTAATGAATTGTTGTTTGGAAACCATTGCTTTAGAGTAGTTGTTTGGATTTCAGAAGTCTTTTCTTAGATGCAGTTATTTTGTACTTTTGGGGTTAGAATCCCTGAGATCAGAATTTGCTCCCATAACTGAACTAGTTGAGTGGCCTTGAGTGAATCGCTTAGCTCCTCTTTGACTTTTTTTGTTGTTTTTAACCTGTGCTTACAAATCTTTTGTGAGAAACAAGCATAATGTATGCGTAAGGATTTCTTATTTGTATCTTTGCAAAGTAAGAGTAAATAAAATTCTGATAATTTACTGTAGAAAATTATTTTGAAGTCTCTTTCCCCCCCAGGTTTTATTTGTAGACGCTATTTTTTTTAGAACACTTTTAGGTTCATGGAAAATTAAACAGGAAATACAGAAGTTACTCATATGTTCCCTGCCCCCACACTTGCATGGCCTCCTCCATTATCAACATCCCCCACCACTGCAGGGATAGAGTGAGCCTTTGGGGTTAGCAGGTGCAAACTACTATTTATAGAATGGATTAAGAACAAGGTTCTACTGCAGAACTCAGGGAACTGTATTCAATATCCTGTGATAAACCTTAATGGAAAAGAATATAAAAAAGAACGTATAGTTGAATCACCTTGCTGTACAACAGAAATTAACGTTGTATACCAACTGTAGGTCAATTAAAAAAAAAAAATCCCCCATAGTTTTGCCTTTTCCAGAAGCCATGTAGTTGGAATTGTAAAGTATATTCGACTTTGAGATTAGCTTCTTTGACTGAGTAATATGTATTTACATTTCCTTTGTATCTTTTCATGGCTTGATAGCTTCTTTTTAACACTGAATAATATTCTGTTATCTGGATGTACCACAGTTTATCTGTTTACCCATTGAAGGATATCTTGATTGATTCTTGGTGTTGACAGTTATGAATAAAGCCGCTAAAACATCCATGTGCAGGTTTTTGTGTGGACATAAGTCTTCAGTTCGTTTGGATAAATACTGAGGAGCACGATTGCTAGAATTTATGGTAAGAGTATGTTAAGTTTTGTAAGAAAGAGCCAAACTGTCTTCCCTAGCGGCTGGACTATTTTGCATTCCTACCAACGAATGACAGTTTCTGTTGTCCCACATCTTCACTGGTGTTTGGTGTTGCCAGTGTTTTCGATTTTGGCAATTCTAATAGGTATGGAATGGTATTTTGTCATTTTAACTTGTATTTCCCTGATGACATGATGCAGAGCATATTTTCATGCAGTCATTTGAAATCTGTATATCTTCTTTGGTGAGGTGTTTGTTTAGGTTTTGGGGCCATATTTTATCTTCTTATTTTGGCCACGATAGGGCTTATGGCTCTTCATTCTCTGGCCAGGGATTAAACCTGGGCCCCCAACAGTGGAAGCTCCAGGTCCTCATCACTGGACTGCCAGGGAATTCCCCTTTGGGTCATTAAAAAAAAAAAGATTGATTTTTGACTGTGCTGGGTCTTTGTTGCTGTGTTCAGGCTTTCTCTAGTTGAGGCAAGTCAGAGCTACTCTTCATTGTGGTATGCAGACTTCTCATTTTGGTTGCTTCTCTTGTTGTGAAGAAGGGGCTCTATGTGCGTGGCCTCTGTAGTTGTGTTGCAAGGGCTTAATTGCTCCTCAGCATATGGTATCTTCCTGGCCTAGGAATCAAACCTCTGTCCCCTGCATTGGCAGGTGGATTCTTAACCGTTAGATCACCAGAGAAGCCCCTGTGGGCATATTTTAATTAAGTTGTTTGTTTTCTTAATTGTTGAGTTTTAAGAGTTCTTTGTATGAAATATACAAAGGAAGGATATTAGTCTTTTATTAAGTATGTGTGTCTTTTGCAAGTATTTTCTTTCAGTCTATGGGTTATATTCTCATTCTTGACATTGCTTTTTCCAGAGCAGAATTTTGAATTTTAATGAAGTCTACCTATTACTTTCAAGGATCATGCCTTTTGAATGTATCTAAAAAGCTGTCACCGTATCCAAGGTCTTCTAGGTTTTCTCCTAGGTTATCTTCCAGAGCTTTTATAGTTTTGTATTTTATTTTTATATTTATTTATTTATTTTTAGTTTTGTATTTTATATTTAGGTCTCTGATCCATTTTGGGTTAATTTTTGTGAAATATGTAAAGTTCGTGTCTAGGTTGATTTTTTTTTTTTTTTTTTGCATGTGAATATCTGGTTGTACCAGCACCATTTGCCAAAAAGACTATCTTTATCTTCCATCGTATTACCTTAATTCTATCAAAGATCAGTTGACTATTCATGTGGGTCTATTTCTGGACTTTCTGTTCTTTCCCATTGATTTGTCTGCACTTTGCCAATACTGCACTGTCTTCATAACTGTAACTTTTTAAAAAGTCTTGATGTTAGGTAGTGTCAGTCCCTCAACTCTGGGGAGTAATTGGGTAGTGTCAGTCCCTCAACTTCACGATACTAAGGGAGAAGTCCTTCAGTATTGTGTTAGTTATTCTGGGTCTGTAGCAAGTGTTCTATCCCTACTAATACTTTAGAACTTTATTTGCTTAGACTACAGCTTTCCCCTAATATCTGAAAATAGTGTTCTTATGAAAGCTCAAATGGTGTAAAGCAAAGGAGCAGTTCCCTTAGGACACGTCACGCTAACAGATGCACAAAGTAAAACTGGATGAAGCACAGATGCTCACAGACACAGGTTATGTCCGTGGCGGCTTGATGCTGAGATACTGAGTGTAGTTCCTATGGAACGGGCTTGGCAGTGCCACTCTGGCTACCTCTTAGTAGCCTTTAGAATTTGCTTCTGTTTACTTACCTTTTCACTCTAGTTCTACAACCTTACCTCAAAGTTTTCTTTCTCTGATTTTCACAGAACATTTCTAACAGAGGTATATGTGTTGTCACTCTCTTGCTTTAGAAATTACAGTTTCTTCCTGGAATGGCTTTCCTAATATTCCAGTGATCTTTTTATTTTTTCTTTAAAGCCCAACCCAAAATTACCTCCATGAATTCTTACTGTGCTTGTTTGTCCTCCTGTTAATTGTACTTGCACTTTGTATTGAGATTATATTTTATTTTGCTCTCCTCTGCTCCATTATAAGCATGAACTTTAAGGGTCCACATGTTAAATAAAATTAATGGGGCATTCAGATATGTCACTGATAGTAACTGTTACAGCCTTAAAAGTTTAAACTATTCCTGCCTTTCTGCTAAACAATTTCTTTTCTGGGGATTTTTCCTGAAGAAATAAGCAGAAATGTAACCAAAATTTTTTTTAGCAAAGATGGTCATTGTAGCTGAATTTGTAATAAGAAAAATTATAAATAATGTCCAACAGCAGTGGATTACTTAAGTATGAATGGACTGATACACTCGTAAAAATAATGATTAAAGGATATTTGATGTTGGACTTTCATAGCGGTCCAGTTGTTAAGACTCTGAGCTTCCAACTCGGGGGGTGCAAGTTCAATCTCTTGTGGCAGAACTCAGATCCCACATGCCTCGTGGCAAGAAAAAAAAAGGAATTTTATGTCTTTGATATCAGCAGTGGTCTGGATAACATAAATATTAATGTCCCTAGAGCCTTGGGCTGGGGCTTCTGTCAAAGGAGATACTGCCCAGAATCTAGAACTCTGCATTCAGCAAGGTTTCTTCATTACCAGGGGCTAATTGGGGTCTGGAAAATCTGATTGTGTCTCTGGGTTAACTTTAACAATGATTTCTTTAGGTTTTATAGATGGTGTTCTTCAAGCTCTAAGGAAGAAGTCAAGCAAGGATTGAGGGACCCCGGAGAGGAGCCTGTCTTAAATGGCAGCAATGACAAGAGAAAATTGGGCCCACAATGCTCTGCGACAAGAGGGCCTCGTTAAAGGGAAGGATGATACCTGGAAGTGGGGAACGAGCTTCCAAGGAAGTAGCTCCACTGTTTGGGAGACCTCCCACCTGCACTTTAGACAGTTACGTTATCACGAGACCTCTGGACCCCAGGAGGCACTGAGCCGGCTCCGGGAGCTCTGTCGCCGGTGGCTGAGGCCGGAAGCACGCACCAAGGCCCAGATCCTGGAGCTGCTGGTGCTGGAGCAATTCCTGAGCATCCTGCCTGGAGAGATACGGACCTGGGTGCAGATCCATCGCCCCGGGAGTGGTGAGGAGGCCGTGGCACTGGTAGAAGAGCTGCAGAAAGACCTTGATGGACCAGCATTAAAAGTGAGGAAGGGGAAGTGGGGAGTAGGCCCAGGACAGGCTGGGGTAGAAGATCATCCTGTGATTTTCATTAACGTATAACACAGCAGCAACCCTTATGCTAATTAAAACAAGTTCATGAGCTCTTCAGACCATAGAATATCTGTCTGGAGAAATGGATTTATGGTTGGGATCTTTGGACCAATTCAAAATCAACACAGAGCATTGACTCTGCTTTGTCTCCCTGGGTGATGCTTGCTAATTCTGAGTTTGATTCAAGAATCTGAAGAGCATAATGTTCCTAAGAGCTCCTCTAAACAAAAGCAAGTGTATTGTTTGTAAAGTCTGTTTGGATTGGTGTTGTAAACATGGAGTTTGAAAAGTTTTGGGAGAGCAAGAATGAAGCTTTCTAGATCTGGAAAGACCACTCCATGTGTTCCTCTACTGGGGACTGTGTGAGACAAGAGATTGGGTTGAGATATTTGCCTCTGATAAGATTTTATATCCTTGGCTATTAAATTGGGATCCTAACATGGTTTCTAGTATGTGTCAGATCTCTTTCTGTCGATCTGGAGCCCACTAAAAAGGTTTCTGTATGAAAAGTCTGAAATATAATTTGGGAGGGATATCAAGGATGGGCTTGTTTGTTTTAATCGTAAAAGTGAAGAATTGTAGAGCTGTGTTTTTCGTTACTAACCACTAATCCATTGTTCTCATTCAAGAGATAAAAAATGGAGGCAGGAAAAGGTTCACTGCATTGCCTTTGTGAGACGTCTAGTTAGCAGCAAAACGAGATGTCTAGACTTCCTGTGTTCCTCCTATTGGAGCCGGAGGGGATGAGAAAAGGTGTGAATAAGTAGAACCCAGTGTTTTAGATTAAACCTGAAGCTGAAGACTTTTAGATTTAGTCTGAAGCTCTTAATTGCTTGTTACTTCCCATTCCCTCCTTAACCCACACCCAGGTCTGGCTTCTGTTTCTACCGTTCTGTACCATGGGAAAGGTCATCAGTACCATGAGTGGGGCTAGAGGGCAGCTCCATTGTTCTCAAGGCAAAGCTTTCCTGCTGTTTTGATGCTCCATACTTGAGGTGGGTCACTCTCATCTCACAGTTCTAGATTATATGGGCAGAAAGAGGTCCATGGTGGTTAGGTGAGTTCATTTGCTGGAGGTATAGAAGAGTCAGCTTATTGCGTTCTGCTTACTCCCAGGTTCCAGCCTTTGTCCAGGACCAGGACACTATCCAGGAGGGTCTGAATACTCCAGGAATAGCACTTCCTCGTGCACCCACTGGGAGCCACATATCAGCTGAAATTCGTTCAAATTCTCTTACTGACCCAGTGGTGTTTGGCTTGCTCCAGGATCCTCAACATGGTAACTTACTCTGTGGGTCTGGCTTTGGACATCCTCAGGACTCTTGCTGGGTCTCACCTCCCTCCTCCCAGATAACTACTTCCTCTTCTGCTGTTCTATGAGTCCCTTAGGATACCAAACTCTTCTTTTCTCCCTCGTGTCATTTCTTGGGTCCCTCTGACCCTTTATCCATTCTTACTACTAATTTTTGCACTTTCCCAGCCCTGCACATGGGGGTCAGAAAAGATCTGTGTGTCATTTTCTAGCCATTATTGCCTAGTTCTGGTAGTTAGGTGTCTTTCCGAACTCCTTTTCTATAGAAGATAAACTTACTGGATTTGGATAGGAATGACAATTATCTCATATGCAGCTTTTTCTCCTTCTTCAGATTCTCCTGCCCATGAAGCTTCTGCCCTTTCCCAGGAAGAGAACCCCAGAAACCAATTAATGGCTCTCATGCTCTTGACAGCCCAGCCCCAGGTAAGATTTGTGACCTCTTTTCTTCCTAAGGCCCTATCTGCACTACCTAACTGTGGCTCAAACATACTCGCTCATCCTAGTGCTTGGGTGTCCAGTCAGCTCCCGTCTTTGAATCAAGGTCCCTGCTATTGGAAGGCAGAGTTCATGTGGGGTCTCCTGTGTCTCTCTGATATCCCACCTCATGCCCTCATACCATGAACCCTTCCGTAGGGGAGCTTCCTGGACATGGATAGTCTCACACATACCTGTCATTTCAGGAACTGGTGATGTTTGAGGAGGTATCAGTATGCTTCACGTCAGAAGAATGGGCATGTTTGAGCCCAGTTCAGAGGGCCTTGTACTGGGATGTGATGCTGGAGAATTACGGAAATGTGACTTCCTTAGGTAAGGACCTTTTCTTCCCATAATCTGTACCTTTACTTCATCAGCTTTTGTTTATTTTTCTTTCATTTTTTTTTTCTTTTTACACCTGCATGACTCCCTGCAGTGTAAGTGCAGATTCTTAACCACTGGACCACCAGGGAAGTCCCAGCTTTTGTGGGACTTTTTGCTATGCTAATAATGAACATAGTGTAGCATACTTATTTTGAAAAATACTCAAAGGAAAAAATTTTTTAAACTGACTCTTTTAACTACCCTCAAAATTTTGATATTTTACCTTTATGACTTTTTCTGTGTATTTGAGAGTTTTTTTGTTTTTTTTTTTTTACATTGTGTTGAGATTGTGTGTCTGTGAATATGTACAGTTTTATAGCTTTCTTTCTTTGCATTTACCTCACTCATATTATCACACATTCTTTGCAAACGTTATCTGTATTGGCTGCATAATTTGTGTCATAATTTAGTTAGCCATTTCTGTATTTTAGATAATTACTGTAATAATAATCTTTCTCTATGCTTAATGTTTCTTCTTATTTTTAATTTCTCATTATTTTGTAGAAGTAGAATCACTAGGCCTAAATTAATTATTTTAAGGCTCTTGCTTCCTACTGCCAAATTGCTTTCCATATTGATGTCAGTCCTTTCTGCTCTTAGCAGCTGTACACAAGAACCACTCCTTGGGCTCTGCCTTCATTGATGCTGAGTAGTCCCACTCTTTTAAATTGTTGTTAATATAATTTTTAAGTTATAATATCTATTCTGAAGTGCATTTCTTTGATTAGTAACAGAGTATTTTTCAAAACCTGTTAGCCATTTATGTTTCTGACAAACATTAAACACCTGCTATGTAACGGCAACTATGAGAATGATGTGATTCTTCCCTCAAGTAGCATGATTTGGGAGATGAGTATAGAAAGAATAAACAAGGCAGAGTGAAATAACTGGAATTAGAGTGGATGCCACTTGAGATGGAAATGGAGAGGGCAAAGCAACCAGTACCGTTCCTGGGAGTTAGAAAAGGCCATGAAGGAGGTAGCTTTGTATTTCATTGTCTGAGTATCATTCTTTACATTGGCAGCTTTATGATACTGAATTTTTATTCAAGAATATTATATATCATTACATTTGTTTATGCTGCCTTTTCAGGCCTGTTTTAAAAGTGCTTTCAGGTAGATATTACATAATTCTGGTTACATTGACTCTTTGGAATAGGAATCTTTTCTGCTATTTTCTAATTGATCAGTTTACATACATGAAAATATTTAATTTTTATATGTTAATTTTATACTTAGCAGTCTTAGTAAATTTTTTATTGTTTATAGTAATTTATACTGTATATTTTTACATTTATAAGGATATGTCTTTTAGTATCTCAGCCATGGTGTGATGGTCAAATATTTTGTGGATTTGATATTTTGATATATATTCCTAAACTGCTTTCTATCCGGTGATGTACCAATTTACACATCCACACAAAGAGCCCAAGAGGGCCTGTTTCCCCTGTATGTGCTTGTGATTTGGTCACTTTTAAATCTTTGCTAGCTAGATGAAGAATCCTATCCTTTGGTTTGTTGTTTTTTTTCCCATTTCTTTGATGATTAGTATTACTATGTTTACTGTTATTTTATGTTTACATATCCTTTCTACATGTTTCTTTTGTTTATTAGAACTGATAACCCTTCATCACATGTTGTACATTTTCCCATTTATTTGCCTTTCTGTGCTGGTTATGAGTTTAAGTCTTAGAAAAATCTTTCAAACAGCAATATTTTCCTTTGTGGTGTCTTTCTCCATAAAAATACTTTTTTTTTTTTACATTTGAATAGAAAATTTAGTATTTTAATTTTCCAAGTGTTTTCTTTTTCTATCAAAGGAAAAAAAGGAATCTTAAGGACAGCTGTCACTTGCTCCCAGATTGAGGGCAGTCTTTCTTTAGTGGTTCAGTCGCTACGTCGCGTCCGACTCTTGTGACCCCATGGACTGTAGCCCGCCAGGCTCCTCTGTCCATGGGATTCTCCAGGCAAAAATACTATTTTTTAAATCACATGTATTTTATTCAGACATTTTCATTGTTTCATTTTTATATTTATGCAGAATGACCTAGGAATCTAATTTGTTTGTTTGCTCACTTTTTTGTTTAATCCAAGTAAGTGATTTTCAGTAGTTCTAATGCGATTTCCTATATAACCCATCTTTCTTTTTAGAAATTTTAAAACATGTTTTATGGGTTAATTAAATTTATGAAGAACATTCACCATGGATCCATAGCTTATGCTGTAAGCCAAAATAAATTCCAGATGGGTCTAAATAAAGGTTAAACTTAAAAAAATAAGAAAATAGAATTCCTTATTTATTCTAGCACTTTGAGGAAAAAGAAGTTTGAATTGACTTTAGTAAGCAAGATATGCTCTAACTGCAGTGTTGCTGGGGCTTTGGGCAAGCAGATACCAAGGTACTTATGTTCTTTGACCTGGTAGTTCTGATTTGAGGAGGATACCTTAAGGAAATGGTTCAGAAAGAGGGAAAATAAGTAATATGTCTAAAGACAGTCCCAGCAAAGAATTGACAATGATTAAATTTTGGGAACCACCAAATTTCCCCAGATAAAGTACTACATAGCCCATGGCGTTCTGACGTGGGCGTAGACTGTGCCACTCTCAAATCTGACAGTTTAATGTACTCAGTTTCTGTGCATTGATAAGCTGGTAGGAAAGCACACTCAGAGCTTCCCTGTTGGCTCGGTGGTAGAGGACCCATCTGCCAGTGCCGAAGACATGGGTTCGCTCCCGCATCTGGGAAGATCTCATACGCTGCAGATCAACTGAACCAGTGTGCCCTCACTGTTGAGCCTGTGCTCTGGAGCCTGGGAGCCGCAACTACTGCAGCCCACATGCCCTAGAGCCCGTGTTCTGCAACAAGAGAAGCCACCACAAGGAGAAGCCCACACCCTGCAACTAGAGAGTAAGCCCTGCTTGCTGCAACTAGAGGAAGAATTGTAAATGTTCATTTAAGAGATTGGAATAGAATTTAAAGGCAGTTATTCAAGAGATATTAAATATCTCACACATTAAGCTTAATCCCTGCCTTAAAGTACATTCAAGGTGAAGTGACAGACGTTTACAAAAATAAATACAATACAGTGTAACAAATGCTATATAATAAAAGTATGCATGAGTGTGGGAGCACATAGGAGTTTGGTATGATGAAAGAACTGGGAGAGTAGGAGGAGAGATGGGTATTTTAGAGAAAGATTTACAGAGGGAAGTGACTTTTTTGTGGGGAAGGAGCTATACCACTTGTGGGATCTTAGTTCCCCAACCAGACACTGAACCTGAGCCCCAGCAGTGAAAACGCTAAATCCTAACCCCTGGACTGACAAGGAAATCCCAGATTTCTTAATTTTCTTTTTTGATTGTTCAGTGCTATGGTACAGAAATACACTGATTTTTGTATATTAATATTTATCCTACAACCTTGCTGAGCCTACTTAGTTCGTGTAGTTTTTTGGTTGCTTCTTTCAGTTCAGTTCAGTTCAGTTGTGTCTGACTCATTGCGACCCCATAGACTGCAGCACACCAGGCCTCCCTGTCCATCACCAACTCATGATGGTGATGAGTTTACCCGGAGTTTAGCCAGACTCATGTTCATTGAGTCGGTGATGCCATCCAACCATCTCATCCTCTGTCATCCCCTTCTCCTCTTGCCCTCAGTCTTTCCCAGAATCAGGGTCTTTTCAAATGAGTCAGTTCTTCACATCAGGTGGCCAGAGTATTGGAGTTTCAGCTTCAACATCAATCCTTCCAATGAACATTCAGGACTGATCTCCTTTAGGATGGGCTGGTCGGATCTCTTTGCAGTCCAAGGGACTCTCAAAAGTCTTCTCCAACACCACAGTTCAGAAACATCAATTCTTCGGCACTATGCACAATGATGTATTACAGTAATTGATTATCTGATGTTATACTAGTATTTGCCTTCCTGTGATAAATCCCACTTGGTCATGGTATAGAATTCTTTTTATGTGTTGCTGGAGTCAGCTAATATTTTGTTGAGATTCTTTTTTTTTTTTTTTGCTTTTATTTTACTTATTTGACTGTGCTGGTTCCTCGTTGCTGCATGGGCTCTTTTCTAGTTGTGGGGAGCAGGAACTACTCTAGTTACAGTGCACGGGCTTCTCGTGGTGGTGGCTTCTCTTGTTGCAAAGCACAGGCTCTAGGGTGTGCAGGCTTTAGTTGTTGTGGCTCCTGGACTCTAGAACACAGGGTCAGTAGATATGGCTTTTTATGCGGCAAGTGGGATCTTCTCAGACCAGGGATTGAACCCATGTCTATTGTATTGGCAGGCAGATTGTTTACTACTGAACCACCAGGAAACCCCTATTGATTCTTGTCTCTCTTCATAAAGATATGGTTGTTTGTAGTTTTGTCTTTTTTTGTAATATCTTTGTCTGCTTTTAGTATGTAGGTAATACTGGCCTCATAGAATTAGTTGGGAAGTGTTTCTACCTTTTTTGTTTATTAGAAGGGTGTGTGAAGAATTGGTATTCATTCTTTTAATGTTTGGTAGGATTCATCAGGGAAACAGTTTGGGTCTGGGCTTTTCTTTGTGGGTAGTGTTTTGACTACTGATTCTATTTCATTGCTAATTATGGAACTATTCAGATTTTTTGTGTCATCCTGAGTCAATTTTAGTACATTGTGTCTTTCTGGAAATTTGGCCATTTCATCTTTTTTTTTTTTGGCCATTCCATCTTAAGTTGTTCAGTTGGCACAGAATCATTCATGGTATTCCCTTAAACTTTTTTTTTTCCTGTAAGATCAGTGGTAATTCCAATGGAGGTGACTTTTGTGCTTAGTTTTTAAGCCTATAAGTTTGAGCAGGTAGCAAATTGGGAAGAGGAAGAGCAAATTGAGGAAGAGAAAGAGGCATGGGCAGTGATAGGGAAGCAAGCAAAAACATGACGTTTGGGCATCTCTACATAGTTTTCCGTGCCTATAGTCTATAAGCATAAAGGGTACTAATAAGAAGTGAAGCCAGAAAAATAGCAGATAGTGGAGGGTAGCATCTCTTGGGCTGTTGTTGTCATTAGTGCATTATCCTGTAGGCAATGAAGCATTGTTTGTTTTGAGCAGGTGAGTGATATGATCAAATATACATATTGGATAGATAATCAGCAATGGAGTGGACATGGATTAGAGGACTGGGGAGGATTGGCGGTAGGGAAACCTGACTTTTTCTTGCCTGCCTAACCAAAGATTGCAGAAAATAATCAGCTCCCTTTATCATTCTTATTGTTTCCCCAAGTCCCTTAAAGCTCATTAGGCCAACACATAGTCTGATTTCTATACTAAAATTACATTTATCCAGCTAATTAGCTAGTGTATATATGTGTCCTTCATTTCTTAACCATTTTCCATTTCTGTTTAACCACTTGAAACACTTCTATTTCTTAAAATGCTTCTATTTCCTTAAAGAAAGAAAACTTTCCTTTCAACCAGCATTCTGCTTAAATTGTAAAACCAGTTTGTTACATTCCTTTCCTATGTATTTTCTCTATATTTAGGTAGAAGAATACTGTTTTTGTACTCAAATAGAAGATAATGTTATTATTTATGTAATTTTATTTATTAGATAATTTGGGGAAAGAGTTCATAATTTTTCTCACATTTGGATGGTGAAAATGAGTTTCCAAAACATTTAAAATATACATTATTTCATATTTTAAGATATTTGAGAATATTAGAGTCATAAAGAGGTTGACTAGTTTAGCCTCATTATTTTATAGATGTTTTCATAGTTTTTAATGTCTATTTTTTCTTTTCATTCAGTATTTTTTATATATAATTACATGATGGAGTCTAATGTAGACCTGATATTTTTGTAAAATTAATTTTAAAATTTCCATTTCTCAATTTTAAAAGAAGAATTTGAGGTGTTAAGTTGCTTTTTAATAGGTTTTTTCCTGTAGATTAATTACTTTCAAGTAATTAAAAAATGTTGGTGCACTTGACTCTTCAAAAGTTAAAGATGGGCCTTCAGAGTTTTTAGGTATATTTTCTTTCTTTGAGAGTTCCCATCTTCTTAGCATGAAGAAGAAAAAAATATATAGTTCTTTATAAGCCCCATCCAGCTTCATGAGCTTATATATGAACCACCTGTATTAAGATCCATTTCTAGTTCTTCTTGCATCTGTTTATTCAGCATTCTTTCTATGTTTCCATCTATTCCCTGAAGGCAAAGAGCTTAGAAGTATCTCAGAATGAATTCTATGTTAATCCATTTACAACATTCTGTCAGTGTAGCATTCTGCTTTGTACTCCCATTTAATGAAAAGGTTTTCCTTTTTGTATTCATGTAAAAGTATCCTTCTGGTTGTTTTAAAGTCTTTTGAAGATCTTGTTGCTGACACAGGGACATGGTAATATTTGCATTTTTAATTTCTTTTACCAGAATGGGAGACTATGACTGAGAATGAGGAGGTGACATCCAAGTTGAGCATATCTCAAAGAGCAGATTCTCAGAGAGGAATATCAAAAAGATTTCAAGATGTTCCCCAGCTTCTTGACTTTGAGGAAGAGTATGAATGGCAACTTTTTTCAAGTCAGTGGGGAAATGAAGCAAGGGAAAGAGATATACTGAAGAAAGGTTCCCTGTGTGAACGAGACAAGAAAAAAAGGACTCTACCAGAAAAACGAGGCCAAAAGTGGAAGGAATTTGAAGAAAGCTTGGCTTTAGATTCAGCTTTTTCTGAAAGTTTAATAGGTGCTGAAGGAAAGAAGCTTTATAAATGTGACATGTGTTGTAAACTTTTTAATAAAATCTCCCATCTTATAAATCATCGGAGGATCCACACTGGGGAGAAACCTCACAAATGTAAGGAGTGTGGAAAAGGCTTTATTCAGCGCTCAAGCCTTCTAATGCATTTACGAAACCATTCTGGCGAGAAACCTTATAAATGTAATGAATGTGGGAAAGCCTTCTCTCAGAGTGCTTACCTTCTAAACCATCAGAGAATCCACACTGGGGAGAAACCTTATAAATGTAAGGAGTGTGGAAAGGGCTTCTATAGGCACTCAGGCCTTATTATACATCTACGACGCCATTCTGGGGAGAGACCTTATAAATGTAATGAATGTGGCAAAGTTTTTTCTCAGAATGCTTACCTCATTGACCACCAGAGGCTCCACAAAGGAGAAGAACCTTATAAATGTAACAAGTGTCAGAAAGCTTTCATTCTGAAGAAGAGCCTCATTCTGCACCAGAGAATCCACTCTGGGGAAAAACCCTATAAATGCCATGAATGTGGAAAAACTTTTGCCCAGACCACTTACCTCGTTGACCACCAGCGGCTCCACAGTACAGAGAACCCATATAAATGTAAAGAATGTGGAAAAGTTTTCATTCGAAGCAAAAGCCTCCTCCTACACCAGAGAGTTCACACAGAAAAGACTTTTGGTTGTAAAAAATGTGGGAAGATTTTCACTTCTAAGTCAAGTCTCATTGACCATAAGAGGATGCATAGCAGAGAGAAGCCGTATAAATGTTCTGAATGTGGGAAAGGCTTCACTCAGAGTGCTTACCTTTTTGACCATCAGAGACTCCACAATGGGGAGAAGCCCTACGAATGTAGTGAATGTGGGAAAGTTTTTATTCTGAAAAAGAGCCTCATTTTACATCAGAGGTTCCACACTGGAGAGAATCTCTATGAATGTAAAGACTGTGGCAAAGTCTTTGGTTCTAACAGAAACCTCATTGACCACGAGAGACTCCACAATGGGGAGAAGCCCTATGAATGTCGAGAGTGCGGGAAAACCTTCATTATGAGCAAAAGTTTCATGGTCCATCAGAAGCTCCACACACAAGAGAAGGCCTACAAATGTGAGGATTGTGGGAAGGCTTTCAGTTACAATTCAGGTTTGCTCGTCCATCGGAGAATCCACACTGGGGAAAAGCCCTTTGAATGCAGTGAATGTGGAAGAGCTTTCAGTTCTAACAGAAACCTCATAGAACATAAGAGAATCCACAGTGGTGAGAAACCGTATGAGTGTAATGAGTGTGGCAAATGCTTCATTCTGAAGAAAAGCCTCATTGGACATCAGAGGATTCACACAAGGGAAAAATCTTACAAATGTAATGACTGTGGGAAAGTCTTTAGTTACCGCTCAAACCTTATAGCCCATCAGAGAATCCACACTGGTGAGAAGCCCTATGCATGTAATGAGTGTGGGAAGGGCTTTACTTACAATAGAAATCTTATTGAGCATCAAAGAATTCACAGTGGAGAAAAAACCTATGAATGTCATATATGTAGAAAAGTGCTTACCTCTAGTAGAAATCTTATGGCACATCAAAGAGTCCATACTGGAGAAAAACCTTATAAATGTAGTGAGTGTGGAAAAGACTTTAGTCAGAACAAAAACCTTGTTGTACATCGGAGAATGCACACTGGGGAAAAGCCATATGAATGTGAAAAGTGTAGAAAATCTTTTACTTCTAAGAGGAATTTAGTTGGCCACCAGAGAATCCACACAGGAGAGAAACCATATGGGTGTAATGACTGTAGTAAAGTTTTTAGGCAAAGAAAAAACCTGACTGTACATCAGAAAATTCATACAGATGAAAAAAACTGCGAATGTGATGAGTCTGAAAAAGAATTCTCTCGGAATTCAAACCTTCATCTTCAACAAAAAATCCATTCTTTGGAGGATTTGGGGTCCTATTCTTTTGGGTCCAAATTCTCTTGGGTCCAAAATGCCAGTGAGTCCAAGATCAAGATTCAGAAAATCTAGTATTGCGTAAAATGGAATAGCATCCCTGCCTCTGTAAGTGACTGTTGGATAAATGGCAGCATATGGTTTTTATAAGGAAAAAAGTCATGATTGACCCTTTTGTAGACAAGTATGTTGCATGAGGCAGAAAGTTAATCTAGACTTTCAAGACTACGAAAACATAAGCCAAATTCTAGTTATACTCTGTTCGAAATCATTTCTTATGAACCTAGAAAAGGACCTTGAACCACTTAAAGATTCTGAAGAAACTGAATTATGATTTATAAAATATAATGATGATGTTGTAAATGATAGCAAAAATATCTTTGTATTAAAAAGTGTATGTTTGAAAAGATATGTATATATGGTACATCTTAAAGATAGTGTCACTGCTAGAGAACATCGGTACAGACAGTGTGATTAAGAAATACAAAACATGAAGTTAGGTGGGCAGGACTGCTCTTTGAGAACAATTTAAGTACACTGGATTTGGAATCTGAAAACCTAGGTTTGGATCCTGGCTCTTTCACTTACGAGCTTTGTGATGTTATTAAGTCACTCTCTAAGTCTCAGTTTCTCTGTCAGTCAAATACTGACAAAGCTCCTACTTCATAGAATTGTTGTGAGCATTTAGTAAAAGGATCACGTGAAAGTACTTTATGAAATAATTTTTAATCATTAATAAAGCTGGATAAAAGATATGGTCAAAATCTAGAAAATGGCATAATGTAGTGTTTGTTCATCAGGTTAATATTAGGACTTCATGAACCTCAAAAGTTTAATTTCTATAGTAAGAGGAAGTATGGTGGATGGTTAACTTTGGAATTTAGTACTCTAAAAAAACTTTAAAAACAGCTTTTTAAATGTTTAAGGGATATAATCATAATATACCTAGTTTGTTTTTATGGAAAAAAAATATTGCCTTACTAAATAATATCTGGCCATTAATTTTATGCCAAGAAAAAACAGTTTATTTTTCAACCTTTGAATTTTAAACCTAACAGATGTAGAGTGTCAAAACAGAAGGACAGTGCTATGTCACTCTTCTTGCTGACAGGGAAAAATCCTTAACCTCAACCCTAGAGCTACCTCTGCCACTGTCATTCTCACTTCTAATCAATATTTCGTTGATAACATACAAATGGCTTGTTACTCAAGAAACAACTTTCTATCCCAGCACTCAACTTACCACATAAGTTTTTTTACACAGCCAAGCCCTTCAAATCTCTGATTATACCAATTCAGAATCCATCTCTGCGTGGTCAGGCCCATTTACTTAGTTTTCTGATACTTAGCAGCGTTGCAGTGGTGTGTTGATAATAGTAAGTGTTATGAATTCAACCCCAAAGTTCTTTGAGGGCTGGTTCCTTTTTAGACTGAAAGGACCAAGAGTGAAAACTGGAAGAGGCCTGGGTTAAAAGTCTAAAGGCCCTAAGAGCCGGATTCTGCCACTTTTTCTTGGACAAATGGTTTCATTTCTTGGAGCCTTGGTTTCTTCATTTGTTAAACAGAAGGAAGAATATCTACCTCCCTAAATTGTTACTGGGTAATGAATATGAAGATGCCTTATGTCCATACTGAAGAAGAATTACTCCAATTATGTAATAATCACATACACTTTAACAATGGAGAGATCTGGCATTTACCTCTTAATCAGTTTTAAAAAATACATTGTGCCTCCTTCCACATGCAATGCGATAAGCCAAAAGTATAACCTGAATTTATTAAGCGTCTTAGACCTTATTGCTAGTTTACAGGAGATACAGGAGGCAAAGGAACAAGATAAAAGACATCATAAGAAAAAAGTTCAGAATGTGGGATATTGTCTAGGAAAACTGCACTGTGGGAATCCCCTAGTGGCCCAGTGGTGAGGCCTCTGCTTTCACTGTGGAGGGCGAACATTCAATCCTTAGTTCAGTTGGGAAACTAAGATCCTACAAGCTGGGCAATGCAGCCAAAAAAGATGATGCAAAAGAGAAGGGGGAGGTAATGTTGATGCTGGGTGAGTATTGAGAGTTTATTGTACTACTTTTGTATATGTATGAAATTTGCCATAATGAAAGATACAACAAGTGGAGGGGAGGGGGGTTTAAAAGATACTAAAGAGCCATAAGATACTGAGCCAGGAATAGACTCACAAATGCCCAAATGATTTTTGACAGGTGCAGAAGCAACTCAGGAGAGGAGAGATAATTTTTCAATAAATGATGCTGCAACAATTGCATCAGTTCAGTTCAGTCGCTCAGTCATGTCCGACTCTTTGTGACCCCATGAATTTCAGCACGCCAGGCTTCCCTGTCCATCACCAACTCCCGGAGTCCACCCAAATCCATGTCTATTGAGTCGGTGATGCCAACCAGCCATCTCATCCTCTGTCGTCCCCTTCTCCTCCTGCCCCCAATCCTTCCCAGCATTAGGGTCTTTTCCAATGAGTCAACTCTTTGCATGAGGTGGCCAAAGTATTGGAGTTTCACCTTCAACATCAGTCCTTCCAATGAACACCCAGGACTGATCTCCTTTAGGATGGACTGGTTGGATTTCCTTGCATAGCCATATGCAAAAAAAAAAAAAATCAGACTAAGTAAAGAAATCTTAGACATATCAAAAGCATGCTGCATAGAAGGAAAAAAGTGATAAGTTGAACCTCATCAAAATTAAAATAATTTTCTCTGCAAAAGACTATAAAGAGGATGAAAAGGCATTACACCCTGGAAGAAAATGTTTGCAAATCATATATCCAACACAGAATTTGTGTCTAGGCTAGATAATTCAAAACTCAGCAATAATAAATAGATCCAATTAGAAAATGGGCAAAGGACATGAACAGGTATTTTACCAAAGTATAGATTGGCAAGTGAAAAGATACTCATCATTAGCCACTAGGGAATTGCAAGTTAAAAATCTGTACAGCTATCAGAAGAGCTTTTAAATATTTTAACACCAAATGCTGGCAGGGATGCAAAGGAACTGAACCTGTTACATTGCCAGGAATGAGAAATGGTAGAGCCACTGTGGGGAATAATTTGGCAGTTTATTATAAAACCAAACATGCATTTACCATATGACCCAGTATTTGCACTCTGAGCATTCATCTCAAAAAAAATGAAAACTGTTTACACATACACAAAAGCCTGTTTGTGATTGTTAAAAGCAGTTTTATTTGTAATAGTAATTTGTAATAACTCATCAAATATCCTTCAACAGGTGGTTAAAAGAAACTGCAATATATCTATACCATGGAATACTTATTACTCAGCAGTAAAATTGAATTATCTATCGCTATCTGCAGTGACTCAAGTGTATCCCAAGAGAATTACGCTGAGTGAAAAAATCCAGTCTCGAAAGGTCGTATACTGTATGGTCACATTTATATAATACTCTAAAATAACAAAAGTATAGGCATGAAAAACTAGATTAGTGGTTGCCAGAGGTTAGGGATGGAGGGACAGAGCAGCCGAAGAGGGAGGGGTTGTACTTTGGGAGGTCTGGTGTTGGAAGCATTGTGTATCTGAATTGTGATGGTGGTTCCACAAATCTACATGAGATAAAATGACAAGTACACACATTGTACCAATGTCAGTTTCCTGATTTTTATCTTAAATTATAATTATGTTAAGATGTACCCATTGGTGGAAACTAGTTGAAGGTTATTTTTTTTTTTTGCAACTTCCTGTGAATCTATAAATTCATACTAAAAAGCAAATCAAAACTAAAGAGCCATACCAAATATAGTGTGTGAAACTAACTTGGAAAAACAACGAAGTCTATATTTTAGGACAGTTGGAAATTTGAAAATGATAATAGATGATATTAGGGAATTTTTGTTAATTTTCCTACCTGTAATGATGGTATTGTTAGTGTTGAGATTCTTATTAAAAGATACATACAGAAGTAGCTGGAATGAGTGTTTCGATGATTACAAGTTTTAAAATATGTTTTTCAGTATGTATAGAGAAATAAGGCAAACGTTATTTAGTTGCTCAGTAATGTCTGACTCTTGTGACTTCATGGGCTATAGAAGCCCACCTGGATCCTCTGTCCATGGAATTTTCCAGGCAAGAATACTAGAGGGGATTGCCGTTTCTTTCTCCAGGGGATATTTTGGACTCAGGGATCTAATCCTGTCCCCTGCAATGGCAGGCAGATTCTTTACCACTAAGCCACCAGGAAAGCCCAACGCAAAGAGAGTCAAGTGTTACTTGTTGAGTACAGGCATTCATTGTACCATTCTCTGTACGTTCGATATTTCCAAAATAAAACATTTGGGTCAAAATGATCAGGGCCTTCTGCAGATGGATACTCTGCAGCTTCAGGCTGCCGGCTGCGCGCCTCACTTTAGTGCTCCTGCCAGGCATAGGAATACCCCTTGCCCTGAGGTTCAAGGTCCCCAGTCCACCTGCACTCTTCCTCTAAGTTTGTTCTTCCATCCCTGAACGGTAGCGAAATTGGACACCCAACGAGAAGACAGTACCTCCGAGATTCCTAGAGAGGCTGGTCTGGCGACGTGGGGAGCCGGAAGCCCATCCCCAGGCACTTCCTGTCCGGTCATTGTTCTCGTGCCGGTAGGCGCCGGGGTCCAGGCCACCCGCCTTCTGATCCAGAGCTAGCGAGCTCCGGCCGGGCTTCTGCTCCGCGCACGGTGAGCGGGGGTGGCGTGGCCTGGGCGCGAACGTCGGGCACGCGGGAGGGTCCATTCCGGGGGTATGCCCGCCTCGTCCTCCCTTCGGGGATCCCAGCACTGTCGTCTGTCCCGGGGCGGCTCCGCGCCCCGCCACTTCGGAAACCCGCTGTTGCCTACCTATCGGGGGCCTACCCCGGGGGTAGTTTGGACACGAACCGCCTCAGGGGCCCGGCTTACCCAAGGAGCAGGGCTGTATGGTGTCTGGAGGTGGAGGAGATGGGTTGCCACTATTGGAAATAGGGAAAGGACGTTGAAAGGAAGCCCGTGATGGGAGACTGTGCTGTCTAGGGCTGGAGGCCAGTTAAGAGTATTAGCAGTCTGATGACTACCCAAAGTAGGCAATCTTGTGTGTATACACGGGTGACACGAATATTAAGGACCTTCCTCCAGGATAAAATTCAACTAGTCATGAAAAGAAGAATTCTCCAGAATTAAGATTTGTTGCAGGACTGAAATATCGCAGTACTCAAGAGATGCAGTGTATGGAATAAGTTGCCCGTAAGTTAATGCAGAATTAAGTATGCGATCACTTCAATAGTAGCAAAAGAGAACTTAATGAAATTCAGCACTTTTCCCCTAATAAGACGTCCAAAGGAAAATAGGAAAATTTCAGTTTCTCCATAATCAGCTATAATGGTAGATTATTTTACTCACAGATTAAAAACAAAAAAATCCGTCGGCTTGGCTGGGATACTGGGGAATGGTGATGTGATTTGTTTCAGTCCTTTTAGAAAGCAGTTTGACAATATATGTCACCTATAAAATCCTTTGGTTAGTAATCCCTCTATTCTAAAGGAATAATTCAGCAGCAGAAAAAACTTTGCATGAAAAGACTCTTAAGAATTATTTTAAGAAAATGAACTTGAAATAAAGTTCTTTTACTAAAGCAATGATTAATAAATAGGGACTGATTTAGTAAATTATAATATATAGGTATTATAGAATATATAATATTTATATTGTATTTAAATTATGTATATTATAACATTTAGAGTACCATGCCAGAAGGAGGTGGCATTGTATGTACTTAACATTGAAACATCTACCATCTTAGGAGTGCTGCTTTGTCTCACAGAAAAGTTGAAAGAAATAGAAAAATATAAAAGTCAAAGGAAGAGGCCCTTAATGTTAAGTCCAAACTCCGGGTCCCAAGCCCCTGAAGAGACCAAGTCCACACAGCAATGCAAAAGCATAAAGGGGTTTATTGCTAGCCGGGCTAGGGCGCAAGTCTCATCCAAGAAGTGGAATCCGACAAGAGCCCCGCGCTCCAGATCTCAGTTGCTTTTATACAGGCAGTTCTTTGTTACAGCATTGGTATAGCTGGCAGTCAATGTTTGGTCAGTTTAAACTGCGCATCTTCCCTGGATGGTCCATCTCTTGGCGCTCGCGGGACTTTCCTGGCTTGTGGGGGGAGGTATGAGGTGAGGGTGGAGGAGGTTGCTGGAACTAGGGCAGGCTGTATATCACAGCAGCCTGTCACAGAGTAAGGTACGGGGAGGTGTGAGGATGGGGGAGGTCTCCGCAGCTAGGGCCTGCTGTATCTCCCAGCAGCCTGTCACGGAAGCTGTTTTGTTTACACACCACACTTAAAACCACCTGTGACTACATCACCCAGAGATAACCACTCTTAACATGTTGGTGTTTAGTGCTAAGTTGCTTCAGTCATGTCCATCTCTTTACGACCCCATGGACTGTAGCCCACCGGGCTCCTCTGTCCATGGGATTCTCCAGGCAAGAAAACTGGAGTGAACTGTCGTGCCCTCCTCCAGGGGATCTTCCTGACCCAGGGATTGAACCTGCATCTTTCATGTCTCCTGCATTGCCGGGTGGTTTCTTTACCACTAGCGCTACCTAGGAAGCACAGTTGGTGTCGCGACTGCCAGTCTTTTTCTTGAGAGTCTTTTGTTCATACTGTTGTTCTTGATGCTTGAAACAAACAAACACAAAACAAAAAAGTTTACTTTGTAATGACCCTTCTTAAAAAAAAACCGTGGTGATAATTGTGAAAATATGCATCCCCTAGATTAAAAAGTTCAAGTCATAACTGTCAGTATGGTTGGAGGTTTTCCCCTAGAATAAGTATCTTAAATTCTTCACTCTGCAGTTATTATCTCACTGGAGATGAGCTAGGGGTAATTTTTTTAAAATCATTTTCTGTATTTTTTTAAGTTTTTACAACTAAAGTATATTAAGTGTATAGTCAAGGGAAATCAATAAACATTACATAAAAGTGTTTGTAATGTGATCATTGTGGGGATAAATTGCTTATTTACAGTCCAGCTCCCTCCGTCCTGTTGAGGAATCGAGCAGACCCTGTGTTGTAGTGACTGCTGCCTGGACACTGGAAACCTGTGGTCCTAGTGGCATCCAGGCGAGCCTCTGCTCTACTAACAGGGTTTTCTGATTTCCCAGTAGATACTACTCATCGTGGCCCTGGGAGGAAACTCAGGAAGAAGCTTTTGAAACTCAAAGGTTAGATGGGGCTTGACTTCTGCGCGGCAACCCCCAGCCGTAGGAATTCTGCTGAGCAGAGACGATGACTGCAGAACTGAGAGAGGCTGCGGCCCTGGCCCACTGGGGCCCAGTGACAGTGAAAAAAGAGGAGGAAGAGGAGGAAGGCTTCGTGGGCCAGGCATCCAGCCAACAGGTGCACTCTGCAAACATCAAAGTCTGGGCTCCTGGGGAGGCTCCTCAGACATGCCTCCCTGTGTCAGAACAGGAGGACAAGGTAAGCAGTGGTCAGGGAGGAGGGAGGGAGAATGGTCCTAAAGATTGCACATGATTTCAGGAGGGACCCTGTCCCTCTGCTTCCACACCTGGAGTCTTATTTCCTGGTGAGGGCTCTGGCCTTTAATCTTTTGCAATTTAATTGAAACATACTATTCTATTGATGTTGACATTCAGTACTTTGTATAAACCAGTGCTTCTCAAACTGTGCTACAGTTTGCAATTACCTGGGGAGCTTTTTATAAAATCATGATACCTATGTCATATCTCATATAAGTTAAATCAGAATCTCTGGGGAAGTGGGCCCCAGATCTCTGTATTTAAAAAAAAAAAAAAAAAAAAAGGTCTTCTGGTGATTCCAGGCATGATTTGATAACCCTTACTTGTATTTCTCAAACTAATATGCCTAAGAATCACCAGGAGTTGGGGTCAAAGGATATGAGGTCTTGTCAAAATGTAAATTCTGATTCAGGAGATCTGGGGAATTGGTCAGAGACTCTGCAGTTCTCACACGATCCCAGTGATGGTGATTTGCTTGTGCACAGAAACCATAATTTGAGTCGTGAGGCTGTATGTTTTCAAACCCACACTTCACCATGACTAACCCTATGAGGGCAGAGGTACCCTACAGCTTCTCTGTAATAATATGACCAGAATCTTGCTTCTTTGATCTTTAGGTCTTAGGAAGATCGACTCTGAAAAATCTCCCTGTGTGCTTTCTTGTCTTGTCATGCACTCACTGACAAGTTAGGTTTGGGCAGTAAGATAAAATCAAAGTGATGGGGAAAAAAAGATAGCAGGCTTGCTTCTCTGCCTAACTCACCTTGGGGATTACTCACCTTGGGGATTAGGGAAGACTATTTTTTTTAATAGTTGATGTTTTTCTTTCTTTCTTTCTTTTTATGGCCTCCCAGAATAGGTGCTTAGGTTCTCATCCTCAAAGTTATGATCATACCACCTCCCACCGACAGTCTCCTCATAAACCCACCTGTGTCTGCTTGTTTCTAGGGTCAGCCCGTGTTCTGGGACATGGCTGTTGTCCTGAAACCAACACAAGAGGCACCCGCTGCTTCAACCCCAGGCACCTCTTCATTACCAGGGACTCTGGCCAAGAGTGAGCTACTGGACACTCATGGGAACGTGGCCTGTCTAGGTGAGGTCAATCCTCTGATTCAGAATCTGACTGTTGAGGTTTCTCACAGTCTTTCCAGAGGCTGCTGGTCTGGTCTCCTAGCCTGAGCAGCAGAGAGTACTGAGGTGTTGAAGGTGTCAGGGAGAGCTGGGCAGAGGAATACTGAAAGATGCCTATGCATTTGTCACAGGAAATGGCTTGTTTTGCACACAGTTTCAAGACACCAGGCAAACACAGGTAAACTCCAAATTTAGGTGTTTTTTTTTTTTAAATAATTTTACTTGGCTGTGCTGAGTCTTCATTGCTGTGAAGGTAGTGGCTTCTCTGTTGCAGATCACAGGCTCTAGGGAGCGTGGGCTCTGATAGTTGTGGCTCCTGGGCTCTGGAGCACTGACTCAGTAGTTGTGGCGCGCAGACTTAGCAGGTGGCATCTTCCCGGACCAGGGATCAGACATGAGTCTCCTACTTGGCAGGCAGATTCTTTACCACTGAGCCACCAGGGAAGTTCTCCAAAGTTAACTTTTGATCACATTTATTGTTCAGCAAGTTTCACATCTATGCACACATGTAGACACATGTCCTCTCTCTATGCTTCATGCTTGTTGTACCTTGGTGGGCCTACAAGAGAAGCTAAGATAAGAAGGGTCACCTTTTGTGGTGATTTTTTGAGGTGTTCTGTTTTCATAGGTCTTTATGGACTTTCTACAGCAGTTTGAGCACTGTGTCAGCCATGATGATGTCCAAAGTCAGTCATGATAGCTGACTTATCGCCTGGTTCTCCAGGCTGGGAGTCAGGATATGCCTGGCTAGCAGTGGTGGAAGCTTGTGAAGTAGGGACACGTAACTGGGTCACGTGTGTGGTCACCATGAGTCCTGTGTTGTGGAAGCAGTCCCTGCCTGCCTGCCAAGGCCCCTCTGGCTCTGACATGCTGGGAGGCTGCCTGCCCAGGGCTGTGCCTGGATATCCGGGACCCTCTCTCCTCCCTAGCCAGTTCGTCAAGCATTTGCAAACCAAGTCCCTTTCTTAAACCAGTGTGTGGGGAAGGCTAGGATGGCCACCTTTCATATTTCTGTGTCTTCTTTAATTCCCCAAACTCTCAGTAACCTCTGTTTCCCATCTTTTGCTTTCTGCTCCAATCCTTCTGTTTTTCCCGGCTTTATCAGACATTCATGGTCTGAACTCCAACAGCCGTACCCATCCACTAGGAATGACCACTGTTTTCTGTTTTTCTTTTTTTGGCTGTGCTGGGTCTTTGTTGTAGCAAGTGGGCTGTGGGCTTTCACTGGTTGTGGTGCACCAGCTTCTCATTGTGGTGCAGGGGCTTTTCTTACTGCAGAGCATGGGCTCAGTGGTTGCCTCGAGGGCTTCTCAAGTTGCAGCATCCGGGCTCTCTAGTTATGGTGCGCAGTCTTAATTGCCCTGTGGCATGTGGGATCTTAGTTCCCCAGCCAGGGATTGAACTTGTGTCCTTTGCATTGGAAGACTGATTCTTAACCACTGGACCACCAGGGAAGACCAGACCACTATTTTCTTTCCTTGCTTTTCCGCCATGACTCGCCTTTCTGCCAACCATTTCTGTCATTACAGGTAATGGCAACAACACTGACCTTTAGCAATTGAGAGGGGAAGCCCAGTGTAGTTGCTGCTGTATCTCTGAGAACTCTTTGACCTTGAGCAAGTTCATTCTTTTTCTGAACCTCCATTTTCTGTTCTGTGAACTGGGGTCTGTTCATTCAGTAAATACAAGATGTGTTGAGGACCTGCTTCCTGTGTGTCTAGCTGTGTAACAGGTGCTGGACATGCAGCAGTGAGTGAGAACAGACCTGTACTTTTTTAGCTCCCATACAAGTGAAGGGAAGTACTTTCATCTTGATAATAAAATTATATAGTAGGCATGAAAGTACTTTGGAAATTTTGATGTTAATGTCTGAGAGTTTTATTTACAGTTTGGTGTGTACTCATTAATATTGAATTTATTAAGGTTTATACATTAAAATTTTTAAAAAGTTTCCTTTTTTTATTTTTTTAGCCATACCACAAAGCATGTGGGATCTTAGTTTCCTGACCAGGGATCAAACCCTTGCCCCCTGCATTGGAAGCGCAGAGTCTTAACCCCTGGACTGCCAAGGAAGTACTTTAAGTTTATATATTTAAAACAAATTTTTAAACTTTTCAGTATAACTTGTTTTTATTTCCTTTGTACATCTGGAAAAATTCAGAAGATGGGGCTTCCATGGTGGCTCACTGGTAAAGAATCCACCTTCCAATGCAGAAGACACGGGTTCAGTCTCTGATCCAGAAAGATCTCATATGCCACAGAGCAACTAAGACCATATGTACCATAACTATTGAGCCTGTGCTCTAGATCCTGGCAGCTGCAGCTACTGAGCCTGGGAACCCCAGAGCCCATGCTCCAAAACAAGACAAGCCATGGCAGTGAGAAACCCGAGCATCACAACTGGAGAGCAGCCCCCACTCGCCACAACTAGGGAAAAGCCCAAACAGGAACGAAGACCCAGCACAGCCAAAAATAAATAAATAAAAATATATTTTTAAAAAAACTGGGGGGAATTCTCTGGTGGTCCAGTGGTTAGAACTCGCCGCTTCCACTGCTGAAGGCTCAGGTTCGATCACTGGTCAAGGAACTAAGATCCCAAAAGCCATGTGATGTGGCCAAAAAATCAGGAAAGGGAGAGTGAAGAGGCAGTAAGGGAAAGAGGTAACAAAGAGAAAGTAAGATAAGTAAGAAGAAAAGAAGATGTAAGAGCAGTTTTAAACTACAGGGAGAAAAATGGAGTTAAAAAAAAGACCAGAACAGTAGAAATAGATATAACCAAAAAAAGATTAGCTTTTCAGGGTTTTCTGTTGTCGAAGTTGGGGCTTTGTTGTATCCAGGGCTCGGCTATTCTCTTTCTCTAACACTGCCCTTGCTGAGTGACTGTGCTGGAATTGCATTACCATGGTCTTAGCCAGCGACCAAACTGGACTGTCCTCCTTCCCCAGTATTGCTCTGTGCCTTAAACATCCCCATGCTACCCACTCCCTTCTTGGTTGGAGAGTTGCCCTCGTCTGTGCCAGTAGGGAGTCTGGATGCTCGATTCCCCTGTGCAGTTGCTCATGACCTGAACTCAACATGCTTCCACATCTTTATGAATTGACCGTATCCTATTCTTTTTCTAGGTCATAAAAATCTGAAACTTATATTTTCTGTTTTCGTTTGTTTGTTTCAGATGCTGAAACCAAAAATCCACAGTTATTGGTTCCAAAAACTGAAATATGTGATGAAGCAGAAAAACCCTTCATCGTTTCAGGAAGAATCCAGAAAGTTGACCCTCAAGGACCCAAGTTAGGAGAAGCCTGTGAAAATAGGAACATGTTAAAGAGACAGAGAATAAAGAGGGAGCAGAAAGATTTCGGACAGGTAACAGTGAAGGACTGTCACCTCCCTGAAAACCTCAAAGAAGAGGAAGACCAGAAGTGTCCCAAATCTGAGGAGCAATACACCCTCAGTTCTGGCTCTGTTAAAAATCAGAAAAGCCAGCCTGGGCAGAAACCTTTTACATGCGGTGTGTGTGGGAAAGGCTTTAGCCAGAGCGCAAACCTCGTGGTGCATCAGCGAATCCACACTGGGGAGAAACCCTTTGAATGTCACCAGTGCGGGAAGGCCTTCATTCAAAGCGCAAACCTTGTTGTGCATCAGCGAATCCACACCGGACAGAAACCCTATGTTTGTTCAAAGTGTGGGAAAGCCTTCACCCAGAGTTCAAACCTGACTGTACATCAAAAAATCCACTCCTTAGAGAAAACCTTTAAGTGCAACGAATGTGAGAAAGCCTTCAGTTACAGCTCACAGCTTGCCCGGCACCAGAAAGTCCACATCACAGAGAAATGCTATGAATGTAATGAGTGTGGGAAAACGTTTACTCGGAGCTCCAACCTCATCGTTCACCAGAGGATCCACACTGGGGAGAAGCCGTTCGCCTGTAATGACTGTGGCAAAGCCTTCACCCAGAGCGCCAATCTTATCGTGCATCAGCGAAGCCATACTGGGGAGAAGCCATATGAGTGCAAAGAGTGTGGAAAAGCCTTCAGCTGTTTTTCACACCTCATCGTGCACCAGAGAATTCACACCGCGGAGAAACCTTACGACTGCAGCGAGTGTGGGAAGGCCTTCAGTCAGCTCTCTTGCCTTATCGTGCACCAGAGGATTCACAGTGGGGACCTCCCGTACGTGTGCAACGAGTGTGGGAAGGCCTTCACGTGCAGCTCATATCTGCTTATTCATCAGAGGATCCATAATGGGGAGAAACCCTACACATGCAATGAGTGTGGCAAGTCCTTCCGGCAGAGGTCGAGCCTCACGGTGCACCAGAGAACCCACACGGGGGAGAAGCCCTACGAGTGTGCCAAGTGTGGTGCGGCCTTCATCTCCAACTCGCACCTCATGCGCCACCACAGAACCCACCTCGTGGAGAGCACATAGAGGACACGGGAGACCTCCAGGTGCTGGTCAGTCGGATGGACACCTCTTGGCTGTTTGCTCCTCGGCAAAAGTGAAGCCTGCTCTGTCCTACAAAGTTACGGTTTGGAACTTTCCTGGTGGTCCAGTGGTTAAGACTCAGCTTCCAATGCAGGGAGCACGGGTTTGATCCCTGGTCGGGGAAGTTCCATATGCTCTGTGACCAAAATAAAAGGAAAAAAGCAACAGTTTTCAGGAGTGCAGCACAAAACACAAGGCAGACATTTTCAGAGGCTAGTTTAAAGAAAATGAAAATGAAGGCTTCAAGGCAAGGATTTTGTTTTTAGTGGTACTCCCAAGTGATCATATTATCTGAAGTGGGATGTGGCCTTCTTAGAAACGGGTCATACAGAGCTCCATGATAAAGATCCTTCTGAGGAAAAGGATTTTTTACTTAATTTTGTTTTTGAAAACTCTGGTAATTTTCCTGGGCAACATGCAGGTTACTGGTGTGTCTGACTGATGGAATTTGGGAGCTTTGAACCTTGTGTTCTAGTATTTTGGGTTTAAGCAGTGACTCATGAAGGAAACCACTTGGGGTAGCAATTCACCAACAACTCTCACCTATGAACATAAGTTTTCCATTCCCTGGGTAATTTTTTTGAAAATTAAAAAAAAAAAAGAAACCAACTGTCTGCCACTCCTTAAATGGATGAAAGTAGGAACCGGTTGTTTCCCTCATGTTCCACACCTCACGACAATAGGAATGGTAAAGGTTTGGAGACTGCTAATGAGTCTCAGTCATTTCCCAGCCTGAATGGCAGTCACTTGAGGACGGATGGAGACTGCACAGCAGAGCCGCCAACGCTGCTGGGCTGTGTTCCTTTGAGAAGATCAGCAAGTCTTCTAATAACAACCCTGGTTACCACTGCATTCCATCTGAGTGAGACGCTGCTAACAGACCCCTTCCCAGATAGAGGAGTCACAGAATAAAACTGGAGGCATGCTCACTTTGTCTGCTCTCATTCCACCCAGGCCAGCCAGAGGGCTCAGTTTGGGCCTCATTGTCACTTTCTGAATGATCTGGTCATTAGAAAAAATAATCGAGCCCTTGTAATTCTGAGAGGACCCACAAGGGAAATGAATAGAGAGGGAGGGGGCAGAGTGGGATTCCTAAGGTCTTAATTTGGTTTTTTTTTTTAGAAATTCAGAGGTATTGGCATATGAAAACTTTTAGGAGGAGGAAGAAACTGGCCAAGGTAAGATAACTTTGTTACCATTTGAGCCTTTATTCCTGGAAAAACAATTTCTACAACTATGCAATAGGTAGAGTCATGTAATAATATTGCCTTGTATTTATATAGAACCTGATTTCTTGTGTACCTTCTTGTGTAGAGTCATAATACCTGGCACTTATATTGTGTTTTCACAGAGATCATTACCTTAATCCCTGTTACACTGAAAGAGCTATTTGTCCCCTTTACCTGAGAGAGGTCATTTAACCAAGACTAAGTAACAAGCCTGTGTTCAGACCCAGGTCCTAAATCCAGGTTCCCTTTGTTCTGCCATGTTCATTCCATGTCTTACACATGTAACTCCACCCAAATCTGTGGTAGAGTCTGAGAAAGGGGTAGATAGTCTCATTTTTAGGTGAAGAGGCAGAGCTGACAGATTTGGGGGTGTGCCTTAGAGTGACCAGCAAACACCAAATTTAAGATAGGGTTTGAGTCTCTTCTCTTGATTTCTGGTTATATCTCCATCCTGCTCTCAGTATGTAAGCATTTATTGTAAATGCTATACCTGGTGAAAGCACTTGGGGGCAGCTCTTGTGCATAAGTCCATGCAGTTATTATCTCATTTCTATAGGACTAAATATTAGTTACATAGCATTTTGTAGTTTACAGAGAACTTTGCCATACAAAAGGCATACACAGAAAGCTTACACAAAAGGCATATACAAAAATTTCTTAACTTGTTTTCCCCTTTAACCAGTCTCTCATCAAAGCATGCATGACTTTTCTTCCCAGTTTCACTCTGAATCATATCGACACAAAAAACCAATACAAGTCACAACTAAGAACCAAAAGTACTCGTGCCCTCGTAGACCCTGATAGTTACCCTTTCTGTTCCCAGTCTGGAAGTGGAAAGACCCAAAAATAACACCACATGTCTGCTGAGATTAGGAATAAGTTAGGTATTTTCCTCCCTGGGTGATCAGGAGGCTCAGAGGGCGAGCAGGTCTGAAGATTCAGAGTAAATCAGTGACACTAATACACTAAGAGGCCAAAAGTGTGGTTTCCTGAAAGAGAGTCAAGATTTGTGACCATTAAGGTGGTTAAACAGAGCCTCACGTTGTGTTTTTATCCTTGTAACTAACTGAACAGAAGTCATGGCTGATTGTGATATCCTCTATCCCTAAGGAGTTCAGAAGACTTATCCAGATGATTATCATGTAAAGCTAGGTTTGGGAATCACTGACCCAGTGTTTTACAACAGTGGTTTTTTAACCACATTTGCATGTTAGAATTATCTGAGACACTTCAAAATGTTTCTGTTTTAGGCCTCAGTGTTTTTTAAAACTTTGGAAGGGAGTGAACCACTGCAGGCAAGTAAAACCTGCAGGTCACAGATGTGTATAATCAGAGGTGGAGGGGAACTCTAGTATAAGGCAGTGTTCTGCTTCAGCAGAAAAGGACACTGACCGCATCGGCTTCTGTGCCTCTACCGACCCTTGGCTGCTGAGACTCTGTGACCTGACTCACTGTATTTGTATTTCAAGTGAATATACAAAACATTTTATTTATATGACCAAAACAAGTTCTATATAATATGCTTTTCTGTTTCCCATTCTATTTTATGTTTTTGTTTGTATTTCATCTCCAGATCTGGGTTTGCACAAATCACACCCAGGTTCCGGACCCCTGATCCTACACAAATCATGTGAGCCTAGTAGGTTTCTAAACAGATCAGATCCTTCCCCACCTCGTAACAACTTTCCCTCCCAATTCAATTCCAACCTTCAAAATAAATTACCACCTACTTTTTCCAGTATGGTTTCTGGTAGGAGAGGAGTGACTACCCTTTGTTATCAAACGCGGCTTGGGTTTTCCTTTTCCTTGGAGTCATCGCCCTTCTTTTTTTTTTTTCCCATGCCAACTTAGATCCGCTGCCAGGAATCGAATCCTCCCTGCAGTGGAAGCTCTCACAGTCTTAACCACTGCACCACCAGGGAAGTCCCTTCATCTCCCTTCTTCACAGGCTGGTCTTCCCAGAAGTAGATGGGAACTCTGAAGCCCCATTTTCTTAAGTTGCTGAGAACTATGTCTTTCAACTCTCAGACAGAGAGCTAGACCTAATGATGAGCCTATTAATTAAGGGTAGAATGCAGAAGTCTGTTTTTACCCTTAAGAGAGACCAACAGATGTATGTTACATGGAGCAAAGGGATGCAAAAGTGAATCATGTATGGGTGCTTTGGGGGCCTGGGGGAGAGATTCCTTATCAGCATACATGCACATAAGTACCCACACCCCCTCTCAAACACAATTGGCTGTGAATCCTCCAGGCTCAGGAAGCTGGTCCTTCCACCATGCTGTGGGTCCCCTCTCTCCTCTAGGTGGCTGTCCTCCCACTTCTGTCACTTCCCCACCTGTGTGCCTAACCTTTCTGGGGTCACAGTCCCTTTGAGAATCTGGTGGAGGTTGTGGATCCTCTTTAGGAGAAACTCAGATTGCACGCTCAGTTATGTGTTCATTTGTGGAGGCATATAAACTCCCTGAGGCCAATCCGAGGGTCCTTTGGGGTCTCAAATCACACCTGGGGGTATACTGTGTAATTACCCACACCTGCTACAGAATGGTGACCTAATTTTTTTAGCTGTGTGTGACTTGTGGGGTCTTAGTTCTCTCACCAGGGATTGAACACCAGCCCCTGCAGTAAAAGGGCTGAATCCTAACCGCTAGACTGCCAGAGACTTCGCAGTGACATTTTTCAAAATCAGCATCAGAGTACGGACTCTCTAGGGATGTTGCCCAGACACATAATCCTTTCAATCTTGCTTCGCCTGGATTCCCCCCTGGCCTCCTCAGCAAATGGTGGCATCACCCAGCACCCAGACCGGAAACCCAGGAGCCATTTGTGGCTTCCAGTGTATCAGGCATTGGTGACAAAAATAGTTATTATGCACTCTCTTTGTGGCAGACATGGTGCTAGGTCCTGGGGTACCAAACCAAGCAAGGCCTGCATTTCTCCCTTTTCATGTCTCTCACTGGAAAGCTACATCCCTTAACATGATTTATTTACCAAGCTCTTCATCATCTCTTTCCAGCCTATTTGTTTCGTTTCTCATGCACCTTTACTGCAGCCTGGAAGCAGCTTGCTCTCGTGGTGCCTATGATCTCTCATTACCACGCTCCACAGCCCCCTTCTGCTTTGCCTAATATTTGGTTTAATATTTGGCTCAGGCCCATCTCTGGGAAACCTCTGACCTCCCTATGGCCAAGAAGTATATTTACAAGTATAGAAGAGCATGATACTTGTATCCAGAGTTTTACTTTGGGCTTGAAAGTGAAAAATATCTGGATTCAAAATTGTGTATATAGTGCAGTTCTCGTAAAATGTTACATACACTGTATACTCTTTAAAAAAGTATATAGATAAAATACATGAAGGAAATATAAAAAAAAGTTATAAATGTTTAAATGACTTTTTCAGAGCCATACAAATGGTAGATTGCAGAGCTTGGGCTCAAACCCAGGTCCTAGGGATAATGGAATTATAAGGAATTAAAATTTTTTTATGTAATTTTCATATTTTTATAAGGAATAAAAATTTTATAATCAGGAAAAATATTTATTATAATCACAAACTTAGTTTTATTGTATTAACCATAAGCAGTATCTCTAATTCTCCATTTGGTAGAATGTGGGATGCACCGTGACCCGTCTCCTTTCCTTGTCCACCTCTCTGCCTCTGAAAGTGTCAAGTCTGACAATTCTTAAATTCTGTTCTGTAACCATAGTCTTATGCTTTGTTTATTGATTTGTTCTGAAAGTTGAAATAAACAGCATGAATGTTATTATGACTATTTACATGTTCACTCAGATGTAAGTAATTTATTGTGATGCTATTTCCTTTTGGGAGAGCATTTTGTTTTTATTGAAGTTTCTAGTTGTCTTTCTTTTCCCCTTGTGCTGGTTGCTTTTAACACATCCTCAGTTATTTCCTAATTCTCCATCCAATTAGATGCTCTTTGAGTTCCCCTTTCTCCTGCATATATCCCTTCCAGAGACCTCCAGCCTCCTGCTTTATTCTGTCCATGATGTTTGTTTGTTTTTAATTAAATTTTTTTGGCCACACTACGCAGCCTGTGGGATCTTAGCTCCCCGACCAGGGATCAAACCCATCCTCCATGCAGTGGAAATGCAGAGTCTTAACCACTGGACCACCAGGGAAGGCCCAGTCCTTGGTATTCTTTATGCCTACTGTCCAGTTGTTATACTGGTACATAGCATCCTAAATTCCTCATCTACCTTTTGTTTCCACTCTCGTTTCACTGCAGAGCATCAAGTCACTTGCCAGAAAGAGTATGTGGAAGGTAAAATTGTTGGGTGCCTATGTATGTAAAACAACTTTCTCTGCCCTCACACTTGCTTGGTAGTTTGACTTGCTGTGGAATTCTAGGTTGAAAATTTACCCCCAGAGCTTGTAGGCAGTTGCTTCACTGACATATAGCGTCCGACATTGCTAATTAGATGCTTGATTGCAGTCTGATTCTTACTTCTTTGACAATAAATAGAACTCACAGTTTTGTGATCTCTTTCTCCACCCCTTTCAAGCTCTTAAAGTCTCCTGTTTATCCTTGATATACTCAATTCCGTAATGGACTCAGTGAAATTTTTCAATCTAGTGACTCAAATACTTCTAGGAAATTTTCTCATGTTATTTATGTGACAGTTTTCCCTTTCCATATTTTTTTTTCTATTTTCACTGTTTTTCCAATTCCTGTCAATCAAATGAAACTTCTGGATTGATCCTCAACTACTTACTATATTACTTTCATTTCCTTGTCTTATACCATTTTCTGGGAGAGTACCTTGATTATTTTTCAACCTTTCTAGTGATTATTTTGGCAGTAATTAATTTTTAAGAGCCTTTTCTTGTTCTCAGTTTGTTCCTTTTGTGTAGCATACTATTCTCATTTTACAGATGCCTCTTAGATAATATGAGTGTTCTAATTAGAAGGATTTTCCTTAAAGTCTCTTCTGTCACTGAATTGCCTCACCACCTTCATTCCCCTGCTCTGGGTCCTTTTTTCTTTTTGTTTATCTTGTTGACTCTCTTTGGAGGATTTCCTCAAATATGTTGTGATTCTTAACACACTCAGATATAAACATGCATATATTTGTGTGGTGTGGAGGCAGGTAGTGGGCTTGGCTCAGTAAAAGGCTTCCCTCTAGAGTGGTTGGTAGTGAACAAGTTGTTTCCCTGAAGACTCTAAATGCCAGGATGCAGAGATCTTTTGGCAAAAAATCATCTCATGTTTTTGTCTGTGGTTTGGATGATGTAAGTGATTCTCTAGAGTGAGGGGGGGGGCTCACGTGTTATTACATGTTTTCAGTTGATGCTCTTATTTTTTTATTCTTAAATTTAAAGAAAAAATGTTTTTTGGTGGTGCTGCACCACATACATGGATCTTAGTTCCCCAACCAGGGAGTGAACCCACCCCCTTGCAGTGGAAGCTTGGATTCTTAGCCACTGGACCACCAGAGAAGACCCCTGGTGCACTTATTTTTAGCCCTTTTCCATCTTACCCTTCATTGCACCAGGGGTTTCCAAGTCCCAAGTCATCTGGGGTTTGGCAGGTAGACAGCTGCCTCCTTTCACTGCATTGCCCTCAACAAGAATTTCAAGCTGTCACTCCCTTCATCTAATTTTATTGTGGATGAAACCACCATTTCATCCGTTTTCTATCCTCTGGAAATTTGTTTCCCTGTCCCATCTTTGTTGCTCATATATTTTAAACCATTTTAACCCATTATTATTTTATTGGAAGCTAAATGATTTTAAAAAGAATATTATAATCCTTTGATACAGTAGTACCACTTTTAGAAAACTAAAACTAATTATTTTGACAATGGTTTATATACTTGTCAGTGTTAATATTTTACAAAAAATGAAAACAGTCCAAGTGACTAACAAGAGAATGATTATATGTGGTGGAATGTTCTGCAACCACTAAATATCATAATTTAAGGAATCTTTAGTGATATGATAAAATATTCACAATAATATTAAATGAAACATACAAAGTATAAAATTCAGTGGTGTGTATAAACAATTCAGGTTTCTTAAATGTATTAATACATGCCTAGAAAAGACTGGAAGGAAATAAATACGTGAGGTATTAACAGTGGTTAAATTTTCCTGCATTGTCTACATTTTCTACAGTGAGCTTAAATTACTTTCATGATCAGAAGGGAAAAATTAAGAAAAAGATCCTGGCTTGTTTGGAGTGGTAAGATGTTCTTGTGGGGCGTGGAATGGGTAGTGAGGAACAGCAGAATAAGGGTCGGGAAATAGAAAGGGTCAGTTACCTAGGTCCAGGCGAAGGGATTCAGCTGGAGAATATATGTAACACCGGTGTTTGTGACATGCAGTACAGCTGTGGAGAGTGGAGGCTGGGCTGGTGAGGGGAGAAAGGACTCTGGAGACCATACAGACCACTTCTGTCAGAGTCCAGAGGAGACCCTGGATTCTGATCCAGGCAGCAGCAGGGGCCAGAGGAGAAGAGACAGGTGGAATGAGCGTGCCTTCAGGGCATGGAGGATCAGTCCAGTCCTCCGCACCCTGTGACACATGATCTCTGACAAATGGGGCCTAGCCCATACCTGAGAGGTGCTGGTTTCTTTGTGCCTCTCTGGGGCTGCCCTGTGTCACCCTGGGTGTGAGGAGGCAACCTAAGTCCTAGCGGGCTACTTGGCTACCCAGGTCCTCATGCTGGGCCAATAGTAAGGTTGTAACTGCTCTGTTGGAGGGGGTTCCTGTGTGCTAGGCACTCAGCTAAATCCCAAATGTTTTTTATCTCATTTAGACTTCACCTGAGGAGGGAAGTTCTCTTACTATCTATGTTCTCTTCATTCTTTTTTTTTTGAAATAAGTTTTTATTGGAGCATGGTTGCTCTACAGTGTTGTGTTCGTTTCTACTGTATAGCAAAATGAATCAGCTATAGGTATACATGTGCCCCCACTTTTTTGGATTATCTGCATTTTCATAGTCAGTAGTCACAGTCAGGATTAAGATAACTGAGGCTAAAGACCGTTATCCCCTCGCCCAAGCTGTCTTCGCACTGTGCCTCCAAGAACTCCTCTCCTCATCTAAAAGTGCTTTGTTTAATTGGAACAACAGTGCTTGCCTGTGGTAAGAAGTTCGGTGGTACTAGAACAGACAACGAAGAAGTTGTGTTCCTCCCAGCCCAGAGTACCCTAGTTTGTGCATCACAGAGATAACTTGTCAATTTCTTGGGGATCCTCCCAGACATGCATTTATAGTCATATATCCCTCCCCCAACACACACACACACACACACACACACACACACACACACACACACACACACACGAGCTTAGGATACTTTTTTTTAACTCAGTGTGTCTTGGAGATGGTTGGTTTGCCTGTAAGATCTATCTTGTTCTTTTTCACTGCTGTGTGATATTCTGTTGTATGGATGTATCGTGATTCATGGAGCAAGTGCCCTACTGGTGGCCATGTAGGTTCTTTTCTATCTTTTGTTTTTACAAACAATGCCATGATGAATATCCCAGCATGCTGTCCTTTATCAATTTATCCTGCAGACAAAGTTGTATGCAAGATAAATTGATAAAGGGTATGTGCATTTGATATTTAGATAGAAATTGCAAAAGCAGTTCCCAGTATGTGTGTGAAAATGCCCACTTCCCTGAATCCTCTATAATACTATTGTTTGTCTTTTCTGCTCTGATAAATGAAAAATGCTCTCATATTTTAGTTTGCATTCATTTATGAGTGAACCTGAATATCATGTCTTGTGTTTAAAAGCCGTGTGTATTTATTTTTTTGTGTGAATCCCCTGTACATGTTCTTTAAGCATTTTTTTTTTCTGTTGGGTTGTTGAACCTCTGAATAATTTATTTCTAAAGTGAAAAGCGAAATCGAAAGTCAAGCGAAAGTCGCTCAGTCCTGTCAGACTCTTTGCGACCCCATAGACTATACAGTCCATGGCATTCTCCAGGCCAGAATACTGGAGTGTGTAGCCTTTCCCTTCTCCAGGGGATCTTCCCAACCCAGGGATCGAACCCAGGTCTGCACTGCAGGCGGATTCTTTACCAGCTGAGCCACAAGGAAAGCCCTAAGAATTTATTTCTACCAGGTCTGTGGTAAAATGACTTTTCTCATCTGCCATATTCCCCCAATTTAGTCAGTCCCTTTACTGTGATCTTTACTGTTCGGATATTTACCATTTACTGTGAGATCAAAGACTTGCCCTCTTCAAGATGATTTATTCTCCCATGATTTCACCTAGTCCTTTGAGACAGGTTCATTGGAAATCCATTTTAAAGTAGGGACCGAGTTGGGTCCTGGCCCCACAGCCGTTCGCTTTTCCCCGGGTTCCAGCAGGAGGAACCCAGCGGGAGAACAGCAAAGATGGAGACCCCTCCTAGCTTCCTGGAGCTGCGGGACAAGAACCAGCAGCCTGGCGCTCTCTCCCCGGCCGGTTCACTGAGCCGCCCTCGCGTGCTGACTGAGGGTCCCGGATCTGGGTTGGACTGGCTGGCGCCTGGGAGACCCGAGGGTGAGGGCCCTGGGGAGGGGCAGTTGCTCGGGGACAAGGGAAGAGCGGGAAGGGGCGGGGCGAGTCAGGAGTGCAGAGGATGGAGGCGAAGGAGGGATGGGCAGTTTGGCCAAGGGAGGATCTGGCTATAATCAGGCGCCGGGAGGGGGTGTGTTGGGAAGGAAAGCGGAGAAGAGGCTGCAGCTTGAGGTCAGCTACGGGGAGGAGGAGGCTGCCACCAGGAGTGGGCGTTGTGCTGGGAGCTGGGGATGGGGCCAGGGCAGGCAGGAAAAGAATAGGTATGAGGGTGGAGAAGAGCGGAGACTTAGAGGTGAAAGGGACGAGGCGGCGGAACGAATCGACACGGTGGGAGGGTGAGGGGAATGGGTTGGAGAAGGAGGGTCTCATACCAGCGCAAGGACAGCTTCCTCCAGACCCTGGGACTCCGGTCCTGCCGAGCTGACTTCTCTTGCCTCGGGCCGCTGGACACAAGTCAGACGTGCCGCTGTGGACAAGATTATTTCCCCAAAGTTCTTGAGAATATTCTACTCTGGCCCTGCTGCTCACTTAACTCCAACCCAGGACAAATCCCTAACCTCTCTGAACGTAAATCCTCTCTTCCACTCAGGGTTAGGCGGTTGGGATGAAATGAGGAGATTGAAAGGGATTTGTAACCCTTTATTTAAAGGCTACCTGGTTGCAGAAGCCTGCCATAGTCCTGTGGATGTTGTTTAGTCGCTAAATTGTGTCCAACTCTTGTAACCTCTGGGCTGTAGCCTTCCAGGCTCCTCTATCCATGGGATTTCTGAAGCAAGAATACTGGAGTGGGTTTCCATTTCCTTCTCCAGGGGATCTTCTGGGCCCAGGAATCAAACCGGAGTCTCCTGTGTTTCCTGCATTGGCAGGCGGGTTCTTTACCACTGAACCACCAGGGAAGCCCATGATGAGAGAAACCAACCCTGACTTGACTGGGAAAACATTTTTACTTTCACAGTTCAACATGGTAGTACAGTGCCAGCTGACTGTCTCACGCATAGTCGTCATTGGCAGGAGCTGGTGAGCCACTGTTCTTTTTTGTCCCCTGGTGGTGGTGAGCCCTCAGCTGGGCAGACTGGGGCCAGCAAAGCCCTTAGTCAGGCTCAGTCCTGCCCCTGGAGCTGGTCTGGATTTCCCATCATCGCTGCTGGCAGTTACACCAAATCTACTTGAACCAGAGAGGTCTTGGCTGTTGAGAGGAAACAGGTCAGAGAGGGGAGATGTGAAGTTATAACTCAGTTCCCAAAAGGTAGAATCTGTTTAGATGAGAGTCCAAGGAACCATTATGCTGAGGAAGGAGCCAGCACTTATGGGCTGCCCCCGTTGCCTATAAGCCAAGGGAAGGGGAGAAGATAGGACAAGCACTTTTTAAAAAGTATTTACTTATTTGACTACCACAGGTCTTAGTTGAGCACACAGGATCAGCTGCAGCCTGTGCGATCTGGTTCCCTGACCAGGAATGGAACTTGGGCCTCCTGCATTGGGAGGACGGGGTCTTAGCCGCTGGACCAGTAGGGAAGTGCCAGGAACCATTCTGTAGCAGATGCAACGTGTTACTCCCTTGCTGAGATGGCCCGTTCTGACACCCGCCTAGTACTTTTTCCAACCCTAAGGCCCCCATCTACAGTTTTCCCGAGGCCTGAGGTGGTCACTGTATTCCAGGCAAGGCAGTCTTTCATGGGTTATCAGGCATGCCACTGGGCCTGGAGGGAAGCCGACGAGGATCGCCTTCTGTGGGGCCGCTATCGAGAGGTTCCTCTCAATTCCTAGACGGCCGAGGGCTGCGCCCGACAGGAGCCCCCGGGCCTCTGATGACGCACTTCCGGCCGCGCCGCTGTTCTTCCGGCCTCGGCAGGTGACTCTCAGCCCCGGGTCTCCGTGTACCGCACGGACAGTGGTCGCTGCCCTGTGGGGAGCCCCCGGACATCACGGTGAGCGGGCGGGACCCAGGGGAAGGGGAAGACAGACACTGCACGCCTCTCGAAAGTGGCGGCGGCCCTGGTGTTTGTGGGAAACTCGCCCGGGCCTCGTTCTCCCCGAATTTTGCTTACCGGGGCGGCCCCGAGCTCCTGGCGGCCCATCCCCGTTTGCAGCTTCAGCATTGCACTCACCAGGGCCTGGCACGCAGAACACGCCTAAGAAGATGATGGCGTGAATGAGTGAACGATGATTGAGTAACAGATAAATGACCGAGACCTAGGACCCGAGTTCGGAAACGAAATCCTGGGGGCCAGAGTTCTCCGTTTGGGTACCAGCAGTTTTCCCCCCAACAGTCCTGCAGCTCAAACTTAAAAATTTTGAAGGGACTTAACATGGGTTTGGGTAGACTCCGGGAGTTGGTGATGGACAGGGAGGCCTGGCGTGCTGCGATTCATGGGGTCGCAAAGAGTCGGACGCGACTGAACTGAACTGAAGAGGAGAAAGCAAATAGTGTGAAACGCACTAGCTAGGGAATTTGGAGACCTGAGCTGTAATTCCCTGGGATACCGAGCCGGTTTCTTGATCTCTAATGTTGAACTGTCACTGCCTTCTTTTCTCTACGAAAGTCAGTTGATAGTATGTACGCGATAGTATGTATGGAAACGTTTATGTCTAACAACAAAAGTTTACTATCCATTACTTGCCGAATATTACGTAGAATTTAGAAGCGGGACTACAAGAATGAGTGACCTCGGAGCCTTGCCAAGTGGGAAGTCGCTTCCCAGTGTAGTACTGGAAGATATATACGTGAGCAGATCTGTGATAATATTTTAAACCTCGTTTATTTGGCACTTAACGGGAACCAGGCACTGTTTGAAACAGTTGTGCATTTATTTAGCCTTCAAAACAACATCTGATTTTTAATGAGGAAATCGAGGTCCATAGAGAATAGATGACTTATCCGAGGACGCACTGCTACTAAGTGACCCAACACTGCAGAAAATGTAGGTCCAGTGTGCTGCTGCAGCATTGAGGAATGCTTTACTTGGGGCCAACAAGCAAATCAGGAAGGGCTTCACGAGACAGTACATTTAAGTGTGGTCTTATGTAAGGAATTGTGGTTTCAGTTCTTGAGAAACACTTGACTTCCCAGAAACCTTCAGCCACTTCTACAGGAGTAGCCAAGTGGGAGCAGGGAGAAACCTTACAAGACATGAGGAGGATGCTAGGTCCCTGTAAATTTTAGCAAGATGAAGTTGGAGGTATATATATATATATACATACACACACACACACACACACACACATATTTCCCTAAAATCTGGATTAAGTTTAATCTTTTTAAAGCATCTTAAAATCATGAACAGATTGTTTCACATTATCTTATTTGTGTAAACATTCCATTCTGGCTGACTTAGAAGCCAGGTGTCAGCAAACTGTGACCCATGGGCTAAATTTTGGTCGACCACCTGTTTTTGTTAAAAAAGAAAAAATTGTTGAAACAAACGAGCTCACTTGTTTACATATTGTCTAGTTCTGTTTTCAAACTACAAAGGCAATGCTTGCTAACTTTTGATGTCAACAAACAGCTCAGATGATCCACAACCAGAGAGCAGTGTGACAGACTTGTCCTTCTCAAACGTAATATTTCCGGATTCCTGTTGAGTGCTTGCTGTGTGGCATGTATCTTTATAAGTGCTTTATGTGAATTAACTCATTTAGTCAAGGGTTTCACAGAGTGATGGAGCTAGAAGGACTTGGATTATTACCTGATTTGTCAGATAAATAGCCTGTTCACACGGGCTATGGCAGAGCAAAGTTTCTTGAGTTACAGTACAGCTCACTTTACCACACTGATCTTATTCTGAAGGGGAAACCTATACTATATCCATTAGATGTGACATTAAAGAAAAAAGTTTTCTTGTGTGGGGGCGAGTTTCTAAAATTCTGAACCAGATCTTTCACTTCAAGATGTTGTTCTGATTATAAAAGTAATTCATGTTTTTTTTTTTTAATATTTATTTATTTGGCAGTACCAGGTCTTAGTTGCAGCATGTGGGATCTGGTTCCCTGACCAGGGATGGAACCTGGGGCCCCTGCATTGGGAGCACAGAATTTTAGCCACTGGATCAGCAGGGAAGTCCCAGTAGTTCATGTTTATTGCAGGAAAAATGAAATACGTAGACTATACAGGACAAAATAATGTAACCAATTAAATGATCTAGAGATCAGTTGTTGACATTTTGAAGGGTCTTCCACTGTCCTTTTTTATGTGTGTGTGTATATCTGCGTAGTTGATAATAGTTTCTATTTATTGAATGCTTACTTTAGTACTGGTATATATGTGTATATTTTTTGTTTTTAGTGTTTTGTTGTCTCCTGTTTTAACATATTGTATTTTCATGAGTATTCTTTGAAAACATGAGTCTTAATAATTTCATAATCTGTCATATTGATATACCATCAATTTTTACTTGCCTGTGTTTTCTTAAAATTATAGTAACAATGTGATCCTTGCACATAAATCTCTGTGCTCATCACTGATTTTATTTTTTCACTTTTTTCTGTGATTACAGAGTTATTTATTTATTTCTACAGGAATACTTTCAAGCATTTCAAAAAGAAAGGCCTTAAGACAATAAAAGTTTCATATTTCTCTGGTGGTCCAGTGGTTAAGACTCTGTGCTTGCAACCCAGGGGCCAAAGGTTCAATCCCTTGTTGGAGAAGATCCTGCATGCTACGTGGCGCAGCCAGAAAAAAGAAAAAAGTGTACCATAATCTTATTCCTCAGAGATGATCATGGCTAACAAATTGATAGATATTCTGAGAGATGTAAGTTATGTATTTATTTAGGCCATGCTGTGCAGCTTGTGCGACCTTAGTTCCCCAACCAGGGATTGAGCCAGGCCCTCAGCAGTGAAAGTGCAGAGTCCTAACCACTGGACCACCAGAGAATTCCTTAAGTTAGTTTTTTAAAAATAAAGCAGAATACAAATAATTGAGGAAATAAGGGAAATAGAGGGGAAAAATCATTCATAATTCATATCCCCATGGTGATGATTGATTTTCCTTTTTGGTTTTATTCATATTGCATATTTTAACATACATATATGATGCTATATTTGTATCTGAAATTATGACATACTGATAAATTTGAGGATCTTCTGAGATACATTGTAGGTGTATATAGTATAGACTGAGAATTTTGTTCTGAGTTCCTGTACCTACAAAATGGTGATCATGGTGTTCCAATTGCCACTCAGCATACAACTTTAATACCTAATATATATAACTAGATTATTTCTAGAAAGATGGTACCAGTTTACATTCCCACCAGTCGTGTGTGAGAGGCTCTTTCCCTGACCTTTGCGAGTTTTTGAATTTTAGCATTAAAGAGAAATTTCCAATTTGATATAAAAATTAATTCTTCATTCTTTCAGTTCCCATTTGTTTGATTACCATAGAGGTGGAGCTTTGTTTTGATATGTTTATTGGCTTTTTGTAATTCTTGGAGTATTTGTTATACTGCCCATTTTTCTGTCAGTTCATCTTTTTTCTTTACTCGTTAATAAAAAGCTTTTTATTTATCAGGTCCATCTACTTTTTTGACATGTAAATTTAAAAAAATACATTTTTTAACCCTTTCTCAGTTTAGATTTATTTTGGTATGTGGTATGAAATAGGAATCTCACTAAATGTTTTTTCCAGATCGTTAAACAATCTCAGCATAATTTGGGAGAAATCAATTGTTTATGATTAGAAATTTTTATCATATATTAAATTATTTTACATATTTCTCTTAGGGGATTAAGAGTATAAAGTCAAAAGCCAGAGTTTAACTTCCTTGTAAATGTGTAAACTCATTGTGAAGGCTTCCTAGTTACACTCTTTTTTTTTTTTTTTTAAGGTGTACCACACAGTATGCAGGATTTTAGTTCCCCCACCAGGGATCAAACCCCCACTCCCTGCATTGGAAGGGCAGAGTCTTAACCACTGAACTATTATGAAGATCCCCTAGCTATATATTCTTTTGATGATTTTATCTGTTACCCTCAGAATTTCAATTACTCTCTTTATGACAAAAATTCTAAATACAAGTTTTCAGCACATACCTCTCTCCTCTATTCCATATATGTATGCCTGATATTTCAAACTTAATATATCTTTTTCCTCCCAAACCAGTGTTCCCACTCTCATTAAAGGTAACTGTCATCACTTAAGCTTCAAACGAGCAAATTATCATTAACTTTTTGTCCTTACATCTCCCTCTAATATTCTTCTTGTCTGTTGTTTTTTTCTCTTAGTCAGCCCAGTCCCCTATTGGACTGCTGAAACAACCTCTCACAGGTCCTCCAGCCTTCACTTTGCCTCCTACTTTTCACCCCTGTACACACTTCTTCTCTTGTACTGTGGACAAAAGGATGTATGTCTGTAATAGCAGATCTAATCATGTCACATCTTTTTTTCAAACCTTTTCTGGTCCTTTTTGTGGCTTTCTTCTCAGTTTAGGGTTAATTCCTTAAAATGACTTGCAGGATTGTATTTGCTTGCCTCAGGCTTCATGGCTTATTTCTAGTGTTTTGTACTTTGGCCTTGTTAGATCTTGTTCATTCTTCTGAAGCATGGGGCTTGATTCCTTTTTTATATTCCATTTCATTTCTCTTGATATCTCCTTTTCCCTCTTTGCCCATCTAATCCTTACTTATCTCTTCTTCAGTGAGGCTTTCTTTCCCAGGTTAGATTAGGTCCCCTCTTCTCTACATTCCACAGTGCCCAATACTTCTGCTTTTTTAATTCCCTTATTTGTTAACTACTGGTGTAATTTATTTGTTGAGCTGTGATATAAGTTCTGGGTGGGCAGGGTCATGTCTGACGTTTTCTCCACTGTCTAGCTCTGGTTATACCCAGACCCCACTCTACCTCATAATATCTGTAGGATTCTGCAGTGGGTCCATTTTATGTCCCTGTTATGGATGAGGGTCAAGAAATCCCACCTAGAATCCTCCTAAACCTCTAAAACTCAACACTGAGGCATAGACCTGGATGAGAAGGCCATAGAGCTGGTCTTATTAATTATTTCACCAGACATCCTATTCTTTCATGTTTTCTGAGGTCTTGATTATGATAAACCATCTCTCTGCCTTCTGTTTTTCTTGAGATGTTTCCAGTTTTACTTCTAACTTCAGGCTTATATGGAGAGACATTTTTTGATGAACAGTTACAATTTTGACTTTCCAAAACCCAGAAACTCTCTACTATTTTTGCAGCTCTTTGTAAGTCAAAAATTATTTCATAGAGTGTTTTTCTTTAACTGCAGCCTGCAGTCTTATATTGAGCTGTGCCCGAAGTAAAAATTTTTCACTGATAAGACACCTTGAAGAAGGGACAATCAGTGTATCTCTAGGTTGTATCAAATAGAAATCCCTAACTATTTTCCAGCTCCTTGACATACAGGGGAGGTGGGTGGATCAGATGTAATGCATTAGCCTTGCTATGAGGCCATTTCCCCCATGTAACTTTTGATTATATTATTGCCTTTTCTTTACATTATTGTATAATGGAAAGAGTGAACTCATTGACATGGATATTCCCATTCATAGTTATTTTTATCTTTATAAATAACATTCTGATGTATTTATCAAGTGCTTGAGTATTTCCTAATATGTTAGTCTGTCTGGCTATCACTTGAATAGCTGACAGATGGAGTTTGTGAATCCAGAAAGCTGGAAGCCATCCTTAACACTTGGTGATGCAGGCACATTGCTATCCTGACAGGTTTTGTGTGAGTTATTAGATAGCATTCTCAGACAACAGCTCTTTCTCATTTTTCTGTTTACTGGGACAGTGATATCCCCTCCCCCACCTTTTTTCCTCTATGAGCAGGGCTCCACTTTTCCACCCTTGAAGTGTTTTACAATCAAAGCAAAGAGAAGATTTGTGGATGTTGAATATGCAAGGAGCTGAAGAGAGAGAGATTGGAAGAGAGGTTTGTCCAGGTGAGTGAGCAACTGTTCACCAGTGGAAAAAATAAGAGGGCTTTGGAAATTTTACAAGAGAAACTGAATGAAGCTCAGAAGAGAAAATTGCCCCCTCTTTTCGGATGTTGGAATGAATGTGAGTGAGCATCTCTTGGGGCCAGCTTTTCCCTGGTACTCATTTGATCTCATTTTCACTATTTGGCTTGTTTACATTCTCCCACCATTTTGCTCTAATCTTAGTCTGTTATTTATTTGTCTTTTTCCTTTTATCTCCCTTGTCTCTGATTGCCTCACTTCCTTGGTATCTGCAGCTGCCCATCTCTCATTAATGATGATCACCCTACCTTGGTGCAGATCTCTCCCACTGCTTATAACTCTGAATTACGTGCTCACTTACTCTTATTCACCCTTACTCATAGGCCAGTATTGAGACCTGTCAAAATGAAGTCCCTCTAAGTTAAGGGACTTCCACTCTGGCCTACACAAGAGGCATTCACTGTGGTGATTTTTTTCAGGTTGGATGAACAAGCCTGCTCCAGAGCAGGATGGCACTGATACTGAGTTGCCAGGGGTAGCATCAAAGAGATCCCAAGAGGATGAATACCAAGATTCTACATTTGAAGAAAAACATATATGTGAGAACATGAAGGAAAACCCTCCCAGAGAGGCTCCTGGACCATGCTTTTTCCGAGAAGGTTTTGGAGCAATAACTTTTATCCATAAGGAAGCACCTCCAGAAATGATTAGCCAAGAATATCATTCTGAGAGAAGCTTACTTTTGACCTCAAGTCTTGTTACACATCTCAGGGTTTCTACAGAAGAGAGTCTACATAAATGGGAGACAAGTAGCATACACACCAATGAGATTTCAGGCCAAAGTAAATGTTTGACGCTCTCTACACGGAAAAAATCTTGGAAACGTGGTGAATGTGGAAAAACCTTTACTCAGCACTCAACCTTTACCCAGCATCAGAGAACTCATACAAGACCCTACACATGTGAGGAATGTGGGAAAATGTTTAATCGTAGCTCATTCCTTATTCGACATCAAAGAATTCACACTGGAGTGAAGCCATATGAGTGTGAGCAGTGTGGGAAAACATTTCAATGTCGATCATTTCTTTCTCAGCATCAGAGAATCCACACTGGAGAGAAACCGTATAAATGTAATGAATGTGGGAATTCCTTCCACAGTCATTCACATCTCACCGAACACCAGAGAATTCATACTGGAGAGAAACCTTACAAATGTAGTAGATGTGGGAAGGCCTTCAGTCAGAACACACACCTCATTCATCATCAGAGAATTCACACTGGTGAGAAACCTTATTTATGCAATGAATGTGGCTCTTCTTTTCGCAAACACTCAAATCTTACACAACATCAGAGAATTCACACTGGAGAAAAACCATATAAGTGTGATGAGTGTGGGAAAACTTTCCGTACAAAGGCAAACCTCTCTCAGCATCAGAGAATTCATACTGGAGAGAAACCCTATAAATGTAAGGAATGTGGGAAAGCCTTTTGTCAGAGCCCATCCCTTATTAAACACCAGCGAATTCATACTGGAGAAAAACCATATAAATGTAAGGAATGTGGCAAAGCTTTTGCTCAGAGCACCCCACTCACTAAACATCAGAGAATTCATACAGGAGAAAGACCCTACAAATGCAGTGAATGTGGTAAAACTTTCATTCAGAGCATTTGCCTTATTCGGCATCAGAGAAGTCACACTGGAGAAAAACCCTATAAATGCAATGAATGTGGAAAGGGCTTTAACCAGAATACCTGCCTCACTCAGCATATGAGAATTCATACTGGAGAGAAGCCCTATAAATGTCAAGAATGTGGGAAAGCCTTTGCTCACAACACATCTCTTACTGAACATCACAGAACTCACACTGGTGAGAAGCTCTATAAATGTAGTGAGTGTGAGAAAACCTTCCGCAAGTATGCACACCTTAGTGAGCATTACAGGATTCACACTGGTGAGAAGCCTTATGAGTGTGTTGAATGTGGAAAATTCTTCAGACATAGTTCAGTCCTTTTCAGACATCAGAAACTTCACAGTGCTGAATAAGTCTGGCATTCATGTGATGGTTTCTTTAAGGAGAGTGGTAGGAATCTGGCCCAGGTGAGAGGCACAGGAAGAGTTCCTAGAGGGAAGGATAAAGAAACCTTGAACACCACACTCAGAAGAATATTTTCAGAAATGGAGGTGGGAGTTTGGAGAATACAGAGCCTACTCCAGGTGCTCATCTGGGAATACAGGATAGGAAGGAAGCTCCTACTTTTCAGAGAAATCTTGTCTCCTTGCCATTCCTCTCCCTAGGGCACTCTAATAGCTGGAGATACCATTTATTAAGTTAACACTCTGTTTCCCTTATTACATTCCTGCCTTACCTCCCCAACTTGTCACCTGTGTTCACTGCTCACTAGGCTGGGTTGCTTTTCCAAACTGATGCTCAATGTGAAAGTGGCAGCTGTTCTGAGGTGGTGCTGATTAGCCTCCAAATGACTGACGTGGCTACTGTGGGAAGGCTGCCCATCTGTGGACATGGTCCCATGAAGGGGAGACAGAAACAAAAACAGAATCTTTATTCATTTATTTATTCAAATATTGGGATATACTGGGCTGATCACTACAGGAATGGTGAAGAAGGCATTTTATCAGGGTGAGGGAGATCTTTCCCAGTCCTTTAAAGCTGGAGGGTCACTTGGGGCTAAGAAGGAAATAAGACAAAGCTTTTCTCAAATGCTGTCAGTTTGTGGGAAGGAAGTCAGGTCTACTTAGAAGGTCACAGAGAGGAAGACCTACCTTCTGTCCCTGTGGAATTATTGGCTTACCCAGAAAGGAGATGGTTTTTGCTGGGTTACCAGTGGTAAGAGGCCTCAGAGCAGGAAACTTGCCTGTGACTGAGCAAGCCACCCACATATTCCTGACCTGGACTAGGGCATATTCCTGTCCCTTATCAATTTGACTGGGTGACTAGTACACAGGGACTAGGGGATAGGAGCCCGCTAGGATCAACTTGAAGCCTGGTTTGTTAGCCCTCAGGGTGAGCAACCACTAGTGATAAAGGAAGGCAGCCCCTTTCATGTTGGCTGGACTTGGTCATTGGTGGGCCAGTCCTTAAGAGAGAAAGCTTCAGTGATGAAGTCACTGTATTGGAGAAGGCTGGGTTTTGTGTAATCACGGCATTGGAGGTTTGTTTTTGCTTTGTTTTGATTGTGCCACTTGGCACAAGGCATCTGAGTTACCTGACCAAGATCAAACCTGTGCCCATTGCAGTGGAAGCGTGGAGTCTTCACCACTGGACCACCAGGGAAATCCCGGCGCTGGAGATTATACCATAGATTCATGAGAGTTGGATGTTTGTTTTTATTGGGACTTTCTTATTCCAGGATGTTTATCATTCTTTGCGAACTAGAGCTATATAGGGAAACACTTCTCATGGGATGCATTTGGAAAGAATTCTAAAGAGAATTACCTCTTTCAAGTCTGAAAATCAAGATAGCACAGTTTGCCATGACTGATGGCATTTTATTTCTTGAATGAAAAGAAGGGCATGTTTCCCCTCTACTTCTCTATTCTCTTTCTTGTTAACTGTTACCCAGAGAGTCAGCTGAGGAAGATTATATGAGGATAGCCTTTGACTGGTATTTGAAATAGTTTTCTATGCTCTGAAGTTTAGTTTTAAAAAATATGACCATTAAACACAACTAAAGTAAGTTAATTCTGGAATGGTTATTTGGAACTCAGCACTGATATTTTTTTCTAGAGCAACTGTCTTACAAGCATTAGTTTGAGCTGTTAACTACCAATAATGGGAATGTGACAGAAATAACGTACTTTTCCCTCTCAAGCTATAAAGATGATGTTCTCAAACCTGCCATAGGGCAGTTCATAATTGAGTAAATTAATGTCTTATGGGAAGAAATAACCCTATGAAAACTGTATTTTATGCTCATGGAAAAAAAGTCTACAGAAAGCAAATGTCTGTATTTTTTCAAACACTAAAGAATTCATTGCTAGCACATAGTAAATGCTCAGAAATGTTTATTTATTGAGTTAATATATTTTAATCAAACTCTGCCTACCAAAAACTTCAGGAACTGTTTGACATTTAGAATGATATTTAAGAAAAAGAACTCACCATCTTTACCCTCATCCACATTCTCACACATGCAGATATTTACTCCTGACTTTGTCTCAGTTGGTGGCCCACCATGTGTCAAGTCACTTCAGCTGGGCCTCAAGTCTAGCTTCTTCCTCCACCTTGCCTCATCATATCCAATCAACCACTATATCCAGTTGACTTATAAACTCCTAAACTAGGTAACCACCCCCACTGATAGTGCTCACTACCCAAGCTCCCGGATTTATTTCCTAGGTTTTTTCCCATTTTCCCAACCAGTCTTGCAGTTTCTTGTACCACTGGGCCATCTTTCCCATGTCTTCTGGATGGTCTTTGCAAGACACAACTGTGGCAGCTCTGTGGTTCTCTGTCTGAATTAAGTGTTAGCCTTCAGGAGTACCAGAGTCTCCTCATCTTGCCCATGCCTGCTTCGCCATTTCAGAGGGCATTCCTTGCACATTCTGTTCCATACTGCAAATCCCTATGACTCTTCATCATTGGACTCTACTTTGGCACCTTTGCATATTCTCTTCCTACTGCCTGTTTCCCTTCCCTGCTTCTGCTTGCTTGGGAGGCTCCCATTTGTCACTTGTGAATGTGCTCAGGCAACAGCTCTTCAAAACTGTCTCTGATGTCACATGTCCTGTATTTCTGTATTTTTTGATTTCATCATTTTCTGTATCAGGTTACAATGGCTTCCCTGATAGCTCAGTTGGTGAATAATTCACCTGCAATGCAGGAGACCCTGGTTCAATTCTTGGGTCGGGAAGATCTGCTGGAGAAAGGATAGACTATCCATTCCAGTATTCTTGGGCTTCAGTTGTGGCTCAGCTGGTAAAGAATCAGCTTGCAATGCAGGAGACCTGTTTCAATCCCTTGGTTAGGAAAGAGTGGAGAAGGGAAAGGCCCATTCCAGTATTATGGCCTGGAGAATTCCACGGACTGTATAGTCCATGGGATTGCAGAGTCAGAAGGGACTCTGCATAGGGAAGCCGTGGGGCAGCCTATGTCCTACCCAAGCTGAGCTCTTTATCTGGCCCAACAGTCCAAAAATCCTCATTCTACTCAACTCTTGTATCATTGCACAAAGACCTTCCTGGTGGCCTGGTTGACCAACTAGAGTTTCTTAGGTACAGAAAAAGTCCAAAGGCAACCCTTGCAATCTAAGGAAAATATAGAAATGCTATTTAGAGGACTTCCTTGATAGCTCAGTTGGTAAAGGATCCACCTACAATGCAGGTGACCCTCGTTCAATTCCTGGGTCAAGAAGATCTGCTGGAGAATGTTTGGGTGACCCACTTCTGCCTGCAATGCAGAAGACCTAGGTTTGATCCCTGGATTGGGAAGATCCCCTGGAGAAGGGAATGGCTACCCACTTCAATATTCTGGCCTGAGGAATTCCATGGACTTTGTAGTCCATGGGGTTGCAAAGAGTTGGACACGACTGAGCGGCTTTCACTTCACTTCATAACGGCTAGTTTACAAATCTTTCTGTTCCCACTGTCAGCTCCATCAGGACAGGAGCCATGTGAAATTTATTCATCTTTGTATCCACAGTCTCTGGCCTTTAGTAGGTGCTCAGTAAATACCTGTTGAGCTCAACTAAATTGACTCAGACAATTCTCCATGCCCAAATGCAGGTTGTAACTTAAATCCACAGTTACTAGCAGAAAGATTCAGTGAATACAAGAGTATGTCATGAAGTGTTTGCCAGAAGTAAGAATTCTGAACCTTCCCCGAAGGAACAGAGTGTGTGGTCCACTCTGATACAGAGAGGATCTAGTAAGCAAAAGTAATAAGTAGCAAAAAAAAAAAAAAGGGGGGGGGGGGGTCTGTTGCAAATTAAATGTCCCATCATAGTTTAACAAATTGTCTTCAGATACATTGATGTCATGGTCAACAGAAAGAGGAAAATGCATGTAGGTGTAGAAGTGCAGCTATGTCAGCTGGAATACCCTTGCAGTCAGAGAGACAAGCTGAGCAGTGATGCTGGCTTGGCGGGAGCGTAGTTGAGCTTGAAAACCCAAACGTGGAAGCCCTTCTTGAACTCATGGCTTTCCTTGGGGCTCTGGAATGATGAAGAATTAAATGTGTTGCTTATGTTCAGTGCGTTGAAATGTAATTTGTGACTTTAGAAGAACATGAGATGAGGCCACATGGGATCCACAAAATGAGAGAAGGGAAGACAGAATGATGGTTCAACTTGCTTGATGTCACACAGCTATTCTCAGGTGAAATTGAAATTCCAGAGTCCTTGCTTTTCCCTCTGATTTCTCTTTATTGGTTGTACCTTTGTTCCATGATGCCTTTTTCGTTGTGTCTGTTATGCCCTAATTCTGAGAATGGGAGAAGCTCACTTTAGGATCAAGAAGCTTTTTGGCCTGTAGAATAAGACCTTATTGCATGTAAGTGAGAGGGAGAAATAAGTTGATTCTGCATTTTAATCCCATCTTTTTCCCTACATAATGCAGAAATCTAGTCTTGACCTCCGCCATAGCTCTAGTTTCACTTTCTTGCAGCTGCTGGCTAGAGCAGGGCTTAGGTCATCTTAGTTCAGTGGGATTTTTTTTTTTTTTTTTGATGTCCATTCCTCTAATCCATTTTCCACCTCTCATTGAAGAAGCTCATCACAAATTGCAGTTAAGCCCCAGATTCCTGTTTCTAGTAAGTTGCTCTGCCTAGGGCACCCCACTGCAGGGTTAGTTTCCACCCAGCAAATCCTCTTGATAGAGATTCTTTGAAGTCTAAAAGGGAAAAAGTATGTAGGCTTAGGATCTCTGGCATGTGGAATGTTACGGCTATAGAGGAAGACGATGCTATATGATTCAAAAGAATTGCTGAGGCTAAGACACTGGGTAAAAAGAATTGCAAGCCCAATGTTGTTCTCTGGCCTGTCAGCTAACAGTTCTACAAAGGGTCTTCTTTTAGATTAAGGTAGTGATGGTTTCAGTCTGGCATTTCCACTCCTGTTTTCAGCATCATAAATGGACTTCATTTTGTGACAATGGTCCATCTGGAATTTTTTTTAATTTATTTAATTGGATGCTAATTACTTTACAGTATTGTCCATCTGGGAATTTGAGCAGATAATTTTGTTGCATCTCATTCACTTAAGTGCTTCCTGAAAGCCTACTACTGCACACTAGGGATATGATGGTAAGAAGTGTTAGTCACTCAGTCGTGTGGGACTCTTTGTGACCCTATGAACTGTAGTCTGCCAGTCTCCTCTCTCAGTGGTATTCTCCAGGCAAGAATACTGGAGTGGGTTGCCATTCCCCTTCCAAGGAATCTTCCCGACCCAGGAATCGAACCTGGGTGACAGCCCTATTTTCCTGAGCTTGCAGATCATTGGAAATGCCTGGAAGTGGGTCAGGTGCCCAGCTGCCCATGGCTTCATTTCTGGAATATGCAAATACTGCCTGAATGAAGATCAACAAGATCTAAAGTTTCTCAGAAGGGGGTCAGGGGTGCTACCTCGAAGTCTGGAAAGCCCTGTAAGTTACTGCAGTCAGTGGGGCTTGGAGCTGTGTTTTGGGGAGCATGGTAATGTTCCGCAACATTATTGACCATTTTTAAGTACCAGAAATTCTTGGTAAATTACACGGATTAACTTCATTTAATCCTGACAGCAACACTATGAAATTTGGTATCTTTGAAATTAATATCTTTATAAGTGAGAGAAGTGGCACAGAGGGGTAACTTGCCCAGGTTCACACACTGAGCGTGCATGCAGAGCTCTTGTCTTTTGGCCAATTGTTGATCAAACAGCCGGAAGCAGTAGGGTGTTTTCGGGTTCCTGTGAGGAGACCAATTATCTGACGGTTGAGAACGTGTAGCAGGAAGGTTGAAGCCAGGTTTAGGGAAACTTTCAGAAAACCTTCAAAGGACAGTGACCTGGAATAGAATTTGGGGGAAGATAAATGTGGTCTGATTGCCGGGTGAATTAACCTGGGGTAAGAGTTCCCGGGAGCGGCCCCGACTCTCAGTTGAATTCAGCCTCCTTATTCCGGGAAGAGCTATACTGAGGTGCGTTTGCGGCTGTTGGGGCGGAGGAGGAAGCCCAGCGGCTTGCCAGGGAGGACGCAGCTGCATTTGCCGGTGCGGCGCGTACTGGCGTCAGGCTGGACCGGAGCGCCCGGGAGGAGCTGCTGGCGGCCTGGGAACCCGCAGACGCGAGAGGGCGGAGGAGTGCGGCGGGCGGTCCCTCGCGGTTCGCTTGCTGAACAGACTTGGTTGTCCCCGGCTGCGGCTGGTCCTAGGAGTTGAGCTGGCCTCAACGTCTCTCCAGGCGAGCCAGGCCTTTGGAGCACAGGCCGGGGGGTTGGGACCGGTTCCCTCGGAGAGGGAGGGAGGAAGGCTGTACCAGAGCCCTAGTCTGGGAGGCCAGGTTCCATTTATTTGTACTTGAGCGAGCGAACTCGTGGGTTACTTCCGTTTTCTGTGTTCTAGAAATGAATACTATCCCTCGTTTTGCCACTTCACAAAGTTGTGCGGGTTGAATAAGTAAATGTGCAAGCCATCTCTTTCCTTTCTTTAAGTTTTTATTCCTAATAGCAACAGGGTAGGTGCTGTGTGAAGACATCCAGTCTCAACAGTTTAACAGCAGGTACTATGTATTGTATGGTTATCAGCCGGTGTTATTTTAAATACGTTTCAAGTATTAATTCATTTATTCATCATCACAACCCTGTGAAGGTAATTATCAGCTCCATTTAACATTTGTTAAGAATGGAACACAGAAAAGGTAAAGTAACTTACCCAATACCACTTATTGGCTAGTAACTGATGGAACGTGGCAGTCTCCAAGAGACTGCCAGCTTCGAGCTCATGTTATTGTCTTCAAAGTTTAGTGGAGGAAGATGGAATGTAATCAGAGTGTTAAATAGAATGGAAAGTACTACAGTAGATACGTATGACATTCTTTGAGAATGTTGAGAAAGTGGCTTGGAAACATGAAGAAAACTTTTCTATGAGGAAGAAACGTGGTTCATACTTGACCTGAATATTAAAATTGTTAAGAGGTGTGAATTAATCTAATTAGAATTTTGAAGGTAATTAATTTGTTCGGTGTCAAGAGGTGCTATTGGATTGGGACAGCTTAGACTGGAAACCCTGTCGCTGTCTTTTGATAGAGTATTCTTTCCTTTTTATTCATAGGGGTTCCTAAAACCTTTTCCTCTTAGGAGAGGTCCCTAACATCTTCCAATAGACTCCCCCTGTCTTTTGTTGGAGATTCTGCTTCACACTTTTTATTTTCCTGAAATTCATCAGCCTCTGATTGTGGGAGACTTAAGTGCTGGGGTGTTGTCTTGTTGTTCACTTTGGAAGGCAAGTGCAGAGAAAAAGAAGCAAGCCGGGCAGTCAGGTAAGAAAAGGAAATTTATTAGAGGGAAAAAGAGAGGGTGACTGGCTCCTAAGGAGAACCAGCGTTCATCCCTTTCTGATGGAGTCCTTTTTATACCCCACCAATGAAAAATTTTCGGAAGGGATGGTCATGTAGCCGGAGGTAAGGAATCTGGTGGTCTCACAGCTTTGAGAAGATAGGCGCCAGTAGATAACAGGATGCCATTTGAGCAATTTGGTCAGTCTCACAGATCACCTGATTTATCCTTTGTTTTCGAGGTCAACATAACAGCCATCTTATCAATGAGACCCCATGTGGGCCCTATTACACTTAGCTTATTTGTTAATTTATTTTGGCCATGCCAGGCAGCATGCAGGATCTTAGTTCCCTAAGCAAGGATCAGACCTATGCTTGCTGCTGTGGAAGCCTAGAGTTTTAACCACTGGACTACCAGGGAAGTCCCTCAGCTTATTCTTAACAAGAGACCATCTCACTGCTTGACAAATAGTGGCCTCTCACTTAGTACTTTTCATATAAATGAATAACCAGCTTCAATCAAAGAGGGACTGAAAGGGTTTGATTTGAGATTTTTGCTTTTTTACCCATCTATCTTTGGAGTCAAAGGATCACAAAATGTTGGTGCTAGAGGAAGCTTTAAATATCATCTAATTTTTCATTTCACAGGTTAAAAAAAAATGAAATCACAATTGAAGTTGAGTGACTTGCTTCAGGTTACTGAACGAGATAGTGGAAGAGCAGAGACTAAAACCCAGACATTTTGACTCAGTCTAGTGCTTGCCTCAGAGAGGGAAATGGCAACCCACTCCAGTAGTCTTGCCTGGAGACTCTCAGGGACAGAGGAGCCTGGTGGGCTGCCGTCTATGGAGTCGCACAGAGTCGGACACAACTGATGTGACTTAGCAGCAGCAGCAGTGCTTATCTCATTGCCTTTCACTGTTGCCCCACAGCCTTTGATTTTTGAAATCAGTGGCTTCTCCATTAGGTTTGGAGTGTGTGTATGGGGTGGGAGGGTTGGTGGGCTCCAATCTTATTCCTGGTGGAGAAATTTTACCCCAGGATGCTCTGTCCTTAAGAGTACCAGCCCTCTTTTTTTGTGCATTGTCAACTAACTCTCCCTGACTTTTCATCATGAGTGATTCTCTCCCAGGAGAATGACATGCTTTCATTTAGACTTAAAATAGTCATTTGGGTATGGATGAGCAATTCCTGGATTCCCCTGAATCTAGGATATGAAGGAAGTAAAGTAAGCTAACAGTTTATGGGTGGTCTTTCTCCTCCATCTGCACCTCAGATTCTTGCTCTTCCTCATGTGAAGTGTGTCCAGGAGGCAAACCAGTGTTGCTTGTGTTCCTAACAAATTGTCTCTGGATAAGTGAAATCTAACTAGAGAGCCCAGGATGGGTTGTTATGGGAATGCTCATTAGGCAGACTTAAGTGGCAACCACCAGTGACCACTAAACCTAGACCTTGCAGACTGAAAACACAGAACTATCCAGAAATGGGACCATCTTACTCAAATCAGATGAGAGGGGCTTGTTGTGAAAGAAGGCTCTGGAGTAATTGGTTACAGGATAGATCAGAGTGTGCAGTAATTTCTTATCACATATACTTAAACTGAAGTCAGGTGGAACACCCTGAAACCACTCACTGAATTGCTAAGTATGATGATCTAATCATGTAGTGGTCAGAAACTGAGAGTAAGGACATCCCTGGTTGATCCAGTGGCTAAGATGCTTCGTTCCCAATGCAGGGGGCCCAGGTTCCATCCCTGGTCAAGGGAACAGATCCCACATTGTGCATCTAAGAGTTTGCATGCCACAGCTCAAGATCCCACATGCCAAAGCTAAGATCTGGGCCAGCCAAATAAGTAAATAAAAAGAAACTGGTTGTAAACTATTGGAAGCTCCATTGTAAAGGTGTAGTAAATGTTTCCCGAGAGGGTATGCAGTGGGTTCCTGGCCTCATTTGGAACAAGAGCTAGAGTAATCACAACCATTGTTATTGGCCATCAGAAGGCAATGTGGAGCCTGGGTGTCTGTTAAACTCAGTAAGAATAGTAGTAGGTGAACTGGATTTTTAGGTAATGGGAACTCTTTGAATAGATATGGCTATTTATTTCCCGAAGAATTCATTCTAGTCTAATATGTACACATAATGCATATACACATATGTGTCCATGTGTGCACTGAGAGATCCTAGAAGAAAAATACCAACAGTTTCTTCTGGATGGTAGGATTTCAAGTAATTTCATTTTTGGCCTAATCATTTTTTGTGACATGTTTCTATATAATTAAGAAAAGAAAACCATTTTTATTTGGGGACAATAAAATTAGAGGAAATAAAGATGTGCTTAGAGTTTTGGTTTTCTATTTAGCTGTGTGAACCACTTAGAGTTTGTTTTTGTGTATGGAAGTTTATACAGCACATAAAGATAAATTCACACAAAATAGTCACTTTATTAACAACCATTTGGTATAAGACTGCCCAATCAGATCAGTCTCTGACCATAAACCATTAAAAAAATTTATTGTATTATAGTTGACTTACAATATAATGTTAATTTCAGGTGTACAGCAAAGTGATTCAGTTATACATATACATATATTCAGTCTTTTTCAGATTATTTTCTCATATAGGTTGTCAAAGAATACTGAATAGAATTCCCTGTGCTGTAGAGTAGGTCTTTTTGGTTATCGATCTTATAAATAGTAGTGTATATTAATTCCAAGCTCTTGATTTATCCTTTCTGCCATTGTTTCCCTTTTGGTAACCATACGTTTGTTTTCAAAATCTGTAAGTCTGTTTCTGTTTTGTAAATAAGTTCATTCGTGTCATTTTTTAAAGTTAGAGTCCACGTGAGTGATATCATATGGTATTTGTCTTTCTCTGTCTACCTTACTTCACTTAGTTCATCTTTTAAGTCCAAATATGTTACTGCAAAAGGAATTATTTTGTTCTCTTTTAGGACTGAGTAATATTCCATTGTATATGTGCATCATATCTTCTTTATCCATTCCTCTGTTCATGGACATTTAGGTTGCTTCCAGTCTTGGCTATTGTAAATTGTGCTGCAGTGAACATTGAAGTGTATTTCCGATTATGGCTTTCTCTGGATATACCCAAGAGTGAGATAGCTGGATCATATGATAGTTCTACTTTTAGTTTTTTAAGAAATTTCCATACTGTTCTTCATAGTGGCTGTTACCAATTTCCATTCTCACCAACAGTATAGAAGGGCACCCTTTTCTCCACACCCTCTCCAGCATTTATTGTTTGTATTTCGATGATGATCATTCTGACCAATGTGAGGCTATACCTCATTGTAGTTTTGATTTGCATTTCTCTGATAATTAGTGATGTTGAGATCTTTTCATGTATTTTTTGCCCATCTGTAATTCTTCTTTGAAGAAATGTCTATTTAGAGCTTCTGCCTATTTTTAAAATTTTTTTGACATAGAACTGCATGATCTGTTTGTATATACTGGAGATTATGACTGTAAACCATTTGTGCAGATATACCAATGTATACCAGTTGACTTTCAGCCCCAGCATATCTGTATGTATCAACATGAAATGATCTCAAAGACATATTCCTTAGTGAAAAAAGCATCAAATTGCATAGAATCGTCTTTGGAACAATTTTATTTATGTAAAAAGAATCAAATGCTATATATGTGTAAAAAATATGTAGAAAAAAGACTGAAAGTATATACTCCAAATTATCTCTGGGAAGGAGATGGGTTTGTTCTGGGAGAGTGGGGTGGTGGTAATACAAATTACAGTTTTATCCTATATACTTTCATGTTATTATAATATTTTAAAGTGAGGATATATTCATGTGTAATTTGTATAATTAAAATAGAAGGTAGCCTCAGGGAATGTGTTTGTGTCTCTAGACTATCTAGAGAAGAGATTGCTCTGATGGTGGGGTGCCTGAATATTTGTTCTCTTATTCTGTGCATTTTTATTAGTGTATCAGATTCAAAGTTTGATGCTGTTAAGATTGTCTAAGTAGTCCACTCTTTCTCCACTTCTGTGCTTCCTGAGGCATGTCCTGGTGACAATAATTTGGTCACTTTTTCTATAGTGGAGATAATGTATTAACCAGCTGGATGTTAAGCATAAAAAATTTTACTGTAAACTAGTAAAGTGACTTTGTGTCTGCTATGTCGTTCTCCTTATGAATTTGATTAATACATGTCAGATAATGAGTTTTTTTGGCTTCAAAGGTGAGGGCCAGATCCTGGTTGTAGTGAAGTTACTATCCAGTAGGGGCTTCTTCCCTAAGCACCGCCTCTATCTTATTTTTCTTTAAACAATGGTATATTAGTTTCTTTCATTGAGCAGAGCTCTAGTTTCCAAACCTGGAGATTTCCCAGTTGTTTATAGGGAGAGAGAGCAATGGATGCTGAATGTTTTGGAGAGAGAGAAGTCCAAAGAGACACTATCGAGATGAGTGAATAAGGAAGGATTGGTGAGATGACCTAGCAAACATTACAGCCTGGATCACCTTTGAAATCTTGACAGAGAAGCTCTTTGGTTATCACTAGTCTGTGGAGGCAGACTTATAGGCAACTGAAGGAAACGTCGTTATTTTTCACCCATGTTTTTGAGGACTAGAGACTGTAGGTGAGTAGTAACTTCCCCCAACACTTCAGTTACCCAAGATTAGTATCTTATTATTCTTCCCCTATTTATCAATCTGGATAATCCTAAATTACTGGATCAGGTTTTAGTATTTGTGTGTTTCAGAGTAAATCACAATAGGGAAGTTTCTAGATTTCTCAAGACCTGTCATTACTTAATCTATTTCTGCCAGTCACCCATTCTAATCTTTCCCCCACGTCATTGTGTTCTTCCTCTGTTATTGACAAGAGGATAAAAATCAGGGCTGTACAATGCAAGTCCTCTGTTCTACACGTAGGATATTTTCCTTTGTAGATTTTTTTTTCAGGTGAGAAAACCAAGCCTGATGGCACAGTGTTAAATGACTTGAAAAGATGTGGAAGATCAGAGAGCCTGGTCATCAGAGGTTTGCATTAGAAGTTGAAGATGCATGCTGAACAAGGACTAGGAGGGGAAACTGTGAGGAATGACTGGGAAGACACCACATGCACACAGACCTTTTACAGGACAGCAGTGTTACTCTAAAGATAATCATCTTTGAGAAAGTTCCTTGTAAATTCTGTGAATTTGACAGAAAATTTCTTGTAAACTGGAGCCTATCAGACAGATGTCCTTTTATTGTTACAGACAGCATGAGTTCCAGCCAGATTTCACTGCAAATGAAACATCAGAGATTTAACAGGCAGAAGAAACTTTCAGAATGTCGCGAATGTGGGAAGTGTTTTACTCAGAGATCATCCCTTACCCAGCATCAGAGGATTCACACAGGAGAGAAGCCCTATGCGTGTACTGAATGTGGAACTTGTTTCCGTCAACAGTCGAATCTTGCTCAACATCTTAGATTCATACAGGAGAGAAACCTTATAAACATAATGAACATGAGAAAGCTTCTCAAACAAAAGCAGTCCTCATCCAGCATCTGAGAATTCATACTGGGGAAAAACCATATAAATGCAGTGAATGTGGCAAAGCCTTTTGTCAGAGTCCACCCCTTATTAAACACCTGCGAGTTCACACTGGAGAGAAACCCTATAAATCCAGAGAGTGTGGCAAAGCCTTCAGTCAGAGCATATGCCTTACTCGTCACCAGAGAAGTCATTCTGGAGATAGACCTTATAAGTGTAATGACTGTGGGAAAGCCTTTAATCAGAGTGCATGCCTCATGCAGCACTGGAGGACCCACTCAGGAGAGAAGCACTATGAATGTACCAAATGAGGTAAAGCTTTCACTCAGAACTCTTCCCTTGTTGAACATGAGAGGACTCACACTGGAGAGAAACTTTATAAGTGTAGTGAAAAAACCTTCTTCAAGCAAGCACACCTTAGTGAACATTACAGAATCCACAGTGGAGAGAAACCTTATGAGTGTGCTTGCCAGGAGCCATCAGGATGCCCCCTCACTCGGATGACAAAGTCACGAGACTGAGAAGGAAACTGCAAAGTGGATTTTCCTTTGGGGCATCCCAAGGCAAGGCCCCTCCTGGTATTTTTCTTGGGAAGTTCTGTTTATGCTCTGAACATTAGCTCATCTCAGTAGGTCAGTCCCAGTTAGAAAAAATTCTTCCTGAGATAATTCCCTCAGACCTTATTTCCCTCAGAGGATCTGGGAAGGCAGGTTCCCTTTCCCGAGGACTAAGGAGGAATAAGGGACATTTAAATAGATTACTATACCTCCTACTAGTTACTGGGGAGTTTACCAAGAGTTCTCTGGGGGTCATGGCAAAGCCACCACCAGAAGGGCTCGTACTTGGGTCACCTTTCCACATCCCACTCCCCCGACCACTTCACGGAGGAGGCTCCCTTCCTTGAAGAAATCAGGCTGGAATGGGACTTAGGAATGCTCATAACTGTGGCCAGCATAGTTGGAGATATTGATTGCTTTAGGATAGTGTAGACATAGGAATTCTTTTTAGTAGTTGTAAGGTTAATAGGGTTTCATTGTTAAAGCAGTGCTGCTAAACTGTCTCTTTGTCTTCTTTTCTCTTTCCTTGTAAAAACCAATATAGGTTAATAGAATAAAACAGTTTCAAGCTTAAGCCCCTCTCTCTAGCTTCTACATAGTTGCACCTAATAAGAGAAACGTAACCTTTATACTTAGATTGGTGTACTTGTCTGAACTATGCTGGAGACATTCAAATGGTAAACATACTATTGTTAAGTCTAATTATGCAGAAATCCGACCTTTTGCAAGGAAAATGAGCTTAATGTTAAAGTTGTTGATGGTAGGCAGAAAACAAAAGATTGTATAAAATAATTGTGATGTAACGGGGATGTTTTTTGGCTATAAAACTGTAAACTAACAAGAATAAAGTGAGAGACTGCTCCATCACCCCACAAAACTAACAGCAGTAAAGAGAGACTGCTCCATCACCCCACAAAACTAACAGCAGTAAAGAGAGACTGCTCCATCACCACACATCGACTCAGCTCAGTTCTTCCGCCGACGCCACTCATCCCTCAAGACCCCCAGACCCGATGGGGCTGGACCCCGGCATGTGCAGACTGTGGGAAATCCTTCAGGCACAGCTCAGTATTTGTGCAACATCAGAGGCTTCATGCTGGAGAATAAACTCGAGATAAAACCAGAGTGAAATATGAAAACAAATTTTTTTTTCAAAATTCTTAGGAGATTAGGATTCAGCACTAGTTCAGCATTTGCACAACATCAGAGGCTTCATGCTGGAAAATAAACCTGAGAAACAACCAGGGTGAAATATGAAAACAATTTTTTTTTCAAAATTCTTAGGAGATTAGGGATTCATGTCAATGTATGGCAAAACCAACATGATAATGTAAAGAAAAATAAATAAATAAATAAATATATATATTTTAATGTAAAATAAATAAATAAAATTGCTTCTCAGAAAGCCCCCCCCAAAAAAATTCTTCGGAGATTCAGTCTTTGGCTGGGATGAATATTTCGTGTGTTGTGCAAGAGGCAATTGTGTCCTATAAGTTAAGAAAATAGAACCAGACAGTCTTGAGTTTGATGGCTTCTCTACCACTTAATGGGTGTCTGACCTTACCTGTCTGAGCCTCAGTTTTTCCCATCTTCCCTAAAAAATAACGATGATACTAGAGTTGTCTTGAGAATAAAATGAATTGTATGTAATAACTAACTGCCATTAGTTGATTTTGAGTGATAGATATTCCAGAAGCTAATAAATCTTGTTATTGAAAACAAAGTTCAACATCTTTTTTTCTTTTGGTTCTTATAATGTTTTTTTTTCTAAAGTATATTCTTGTAATTGGACTGTGATTTCATACTTAATCTACAGAAGGCTATTTAAGCTATGATGTGAAGATTTAAATAGGAGAACACATTTAAGACCAGTTTCTCCTTGAAAAAAATTCAAATTTAATCAGAGAAGGAAGAAACTACTGGGATTTGAATGAACATTTTGGGTTCTCTAAAGAGCTTTATGTAGATTTTTAGATCCATTGTTTGCTGTGCTAAGTCACTTCAGTCGTGTCCGACTTTGCAATCCTATGGACTGTAGCCTGCCAGTCTTCACTGTCTGCGGGATTCTCCAGGCAAGAATACTGGAGATAGAGAGATATGTGGATGGGGGTGCCTCACAATCAAGAATGGCTTCTTAAAGCTCAAAAGAAGCAAAGAAATCAAAGGATACTTTTGATTGTGCTTCATGCAATGCTAATAAGCTGCTCAATGTAAATAAGCATATCTGACACTAAAATGTACTCTTGTAAGAAAGGTAGGAGCTGTTTTCCAAATTCCAGAGTCAAGAAAAAAGAGAAAGGAACTTGATTTCCTCGAAGTCAAACAGGTAATGTCAGAGTTGAATTTCAGTCTAGATCCTGGTTTTTATAGTACCAAACTCACAAATAATTTTCCATCACTGAACCATTCCATTATGGGAGATGCCAAAACTGTGAAAACCATTAAAGAAAAAAAGGGGGGGTTATTTTTTCAACCTACAGTAGTGTGTCCTCATTGAAACACAATTATAAGAGTGGAAAATTAAAATTACTTGCTTTTAGCAAATAAATATACTAAAATAGTTACTTAGTATATTTATTCTAGCCTTTCTTCTCTGCTTAGTTTTTCTTTCTTTCATTTAAAAACTGGGGGATTCCCTAGTGATCCAGTGGTTAGGTGTGGTTAGCAGTGTGTCCACTGCTGTGGGCCCAGAGTCAATCCCTGGTCAGGGAACTAGGATCCCACAAGCTGCATGGCAAGAAAAAAAATGTAACTGATTATTGTGTTATATCTTGCTATTGACTTAACATAAGGATTTAGCCATACTATTAAAGACTTCCTATAAAACTTGTTTCAATGGCTGCCTAACATTTTATTGAACCATTCATAATTTACTGACTTATTTCCCTTCTGTTTGATATTTAAATTAATGCCATTTTTTCCTTATAAATCCGCTAGTCCACTTAGTGCATTGCCTGACACATGGTATGTTCTCTGGTTAGATATTACCAATTCACTGGTGAAACATGTTTGTATAGAAAGCTTTTTCATCAATTTAAATTATCACCTTAGGCTTTTCAGAAGGTATGACCTTTAATTTTATTTTAAAAATTTCATTAATTTTTTTGACTGGATGATACAAGTTTATGGCTTAAAGTTCTAAAAGTACAAAAGTAAATAGTGAAGAGCCTTTTTGCCAGCCACTCCAGATAACCAGTATTATCAGTTTCTTGTTTTCCTTCCAGAGATAGATGATTATAAGCAAGGAAATATGTTTTCTTCCTTTTTTGGAAACAGACCTTTCTTTTTTGTTTTGGCTGTACCATGTGCCATGCAGATTCTTAGTTCCCTAAACAAGGATCAAACCCATCCCCACTGCAGTGGTGGCATGGATTCCCAACCATGGAGTCTTACCCATTAGACTACCAGGCAAGTCCCTGAAAACAGACTTTTAAAGAACAGTTTGGGGTTCACAGAAAGACTGAATGGGAAATACATGGAGTTCCCACACATGTAAAATCTCCCCACTCTCAGTGTCCTGCATCTGGGTGATGCAGTTGTTACAGTCATGAACCTACATGCCATGAACTGAAAGTTCAGAGTTCAAGTTAGGGTTGGCTCTTTTAAAAAAAAATTGAAGTATGGTTGATTTACAATGTTGTGTTAGTTTCTGGTGTACGGCAAAGTAATTCAGATATATATGCACATATGCGCTCAGTCAGTCATGCCCAACTCTCCTGTGTCCCCTGGACTGTAACCCACCAGGCTCCTCTGTCCATGTGATTTCCCAGGCAAGAATATTGAAGTGGGTTACCACTTCCACCGGGAAGCCCACATATGTGAGTGTATGTGTGTGTATAAACGTATATACACATATGTATGGGCTTCCCAGGTGGCTCAGTGGTAAAGAATCCACCTGCCAATGCAGGAGACTTGGGTTCGATCCCTGGGTTGGGAAGATCCCCTGGAGAGGGAAATGGTAACCCACTCCAATATTCTTGCCTGGGAAATCATATGGACAGAGGAGTCTGGTGGGTTACAATCCAGGGGACACAGAAGAGTTGAACGTGACTGAATGACTAAATAACAAAAACAACACATATGTACGTACATATTCTTTTCCAATATGGCTTATCGCAAGATATTGAATATATTTCCTATTGTGCAGTAGGATCATGTTTATCCATTCTATAAATAAGTTTGAACCTAATAGCCCCAAACTCCCAGTTGAACCCTCCCCTCCCCACCCCGACTCACTGCTGCAACCCCAAGTCTGTCCTCTATTTGTTTCTGTTTTGTAAATAAGTTCATTTGTATCATTTTTTATTGGATCCCACATATAAGTGATATCATGTATTTGTCTTTCTCTTTCTTGCTTCACTCGGTATAACAATCTCTAGGTTCATCCATGTTGCTGCAAATGGCATTACTTTGTTCTCTTTTATGACTGAGTAAAATTCCATTGTATATATGTACCACATCTTCTTTATACTTTCATCTCTTTTTGGACATTTAGGTTGTTTCCGTGACTTGGCTATTACGGTTTTTCTATGAACATAGAGATGTGTGTATCTTTTCAAATTATAGTTTTGTCTGGAGTGGAATTGCTGGATCATATGGCAACTCTATTTTTAGAGTTTTGAGAAACCTCCATACTGTTCTCCGTAGTGGCTGTACCAATTTACATTCCCAGCAACAGTATAGGAGGGTTCTCTTTTCTCTGCATATAAGGGTTCTTAAGAGTCACGCATCCTAAGGGTTTGGATAAATATATAATGATATGTATGCAGCATTACTGTTTTATACAGAATAATTTCACTGCCCTATAAGTCCTCTGTGCTCCACCTGTTTATCCCCATGTCCTCCCAATCCTTGGCAACCACTTATCTTTTTATTGTCGTTATAATTTTGGTTTTTCCAGAATGTCATATAGTTGGAATTGTACAGTTTTGTAATTTTTGAACTAATTTCACTTAGTAATGTGCATTTAATTTTCTCCATGTCTTTTCATGGCTTGACATTTCAGTTCAGTTCAGCTGCTCAGTCATGTCCCACTCTTTGCGACCCCATGAACCGCAACACGCCAGGCCTCCCTGTCCATCACCAACTCCCAGAGTCCACCCAAACCCATGTCCATTGAGTTGGTGATGCCATCCAACCATCTCATCCTCTGTCGTCTCCTTCTCCTCCTGCCCTCAACCTTTCCCAGCATCAGGGTCTTTTCCAATGAGTCAGCTCTTCGCATCAGGTGGCCAAAGTATTGGAGTTTCAGCTTTAGCGTCAGTCCTTCCAATGAATATTAAGGACTGATCTCCGTTAAGATGGACTAGTTGAATCTCCTTGCAGGCCAAGGGACTCTCAAGAGTATTCTCCAACACCACAGTTCAAAAGCATCAATTCTTCGGCACTTGACAGCTCATTTCTTTTTAGTGCTGAGTAACATTCCATTGTCTGGATGTACCACAGTTTATCCATTCACCTACTCAAGTATATCCTGGTTGTCTTCAGAGTTTGGCTGTTATAGCTGCAATGAACATTTGTGTTCAGGTCTGTGTGTGGACATAAATTTTCAAGTTCTTTAGGTACATACCCTGGGGTGTAATTGCTGGATCACGTTTAGTTTTTTTTTTTTTTTTATTAAACATTTTTTTTTATTAGTTTTGCCAAACAATGACATGATATCACCATGGGTTCACATATGCTCCCCCTCCATAACCCCCTCCCTCCTCCCTCCCCCCAGGAAATCTCGTTGCACCAGTCCCAAGCATCAATCCTGGGCCGGCTATTGCTTAGACATATGATAATTAACATGTTTCAATGCCATTCTCCCATATCATCCCACCCTTTCCCTCAGGATCACGTTTAGTTTTATAAGAAAGGGCCAAACTGTCTTCCAAAGCGGCTGTACCATTTTGCATTTCCCACCAGCAGTGAATGCGAGTTCCTTATTGCTCCACATCTTGTTAGCACTTGGTGTTGTCAGCGCTCTGGATTTTAGTAACTTTAATATGTGTGTAGTGGTAGCTCATTGTTTTGTGTTTCCTTGGTAACATACAAGGTGGGGCAAATAGTTTGCCATCTCTGTAGCTTCTTTGGTGAGGTATCTGTTCAGGATGTTTCCTCATTTTTAATTGGATGTCCAGCTTCTGTTGCATACAGGTTTATAGAGAACTATCTCCAGGAGGTAGACAATACTGCCACAGTTGCACCAGAGACCCGCCTTGACTTGTTGACCCAGGGAGAGGTAGAGGCAATGGGAAAACTGACTCTGCTACCATCTCCTCAGGGCACCGGGTAGGAGGGGAAGAGTGGATTGGTGTAGGGAGGAGAAGGCTGGGAAGGACTCATGTCAAGGCAGTAGGACAGACAGTTTGTGTTCTCAGCCCCGACACTGCAGGTTCAGAAGGATCCAGGCTCTGGAGAGAATGGAGGCTGGGATGGGATGAGTGGCATGACAAGGTTTGACTAGACTTGGAGAATTTGGGGAATCAGCTATATGGATACAGAGTTCAGGGTCCCATCCTGCAGCTGACGAAGTTGTTCAGCTCTCCCACAACAGCTCCTGGGGCCGGGACTGTGCTGTCCTGTGTCGCCAGTCTCTAAGGAAACATTCAAATCAATGATAATAACTAAATGGTTCTTCTGTGCCAGCTTCTGGGATCGCATATGCCTAAATCGCGTTAAACTTGGGGCTGCCGTTAGTCTAGAATGATTGTGGGGCAGTGGAGAGTTCCTAACCTGAAACTTGGACAGATGCCTTCCGTCTAGCCTTTCTCCTGTCTGAAAGACCTCACATATGTCTCGGGAGAAGCAGTAGGTTGGTGAGAGTAGATGCAGTGAAGAGACTGTTTCCATAGCAGAGGGAGGCTCTGAAAGCAACAACCTTTGGAGCGACAGGGCCCAGGACTGGGGAAGGGGTCACAGAAACGGGAGCCTGCTGCCTGATTTGACTGTATGGGCCTGGTTATCTTGAGCCAGGCAGTCAGATATGATTGCATTTTGCACTGTTTCATGTTAAATGTAAAAACATTTCTGGCCCTTACAAAGTGGGAGAGACTTCCTTATGAACTGCAGGACTCCTAATGAGTTAAAAAAATTCCTATCTACCCCAGTAATACCTAAACTGCACTGTCCAATACTGTGGCCGCTAATTACATGTGAATACTTTGGCTTACGGGATTTTAGTTCCCTGATCAGGGATTGAACTCCACCCCTTGGTAATGAAAGTGCTGAGTCCTAACCACCAGGGAGTTTCCTATATGTGACTATTTAAACTAATTAAAATTAACAGAAGGAAAAGTTAAGTGTCTCACTCTAGCCACATTCCAAGTGCTCAATGGACCTGTGGCTAAGGATAGCAAAGCTATTATATAAAACATTTCTGTTTGTGTGGAATATTCTATAAAACAGTTGGCCTTGATGTTTGGCTTTCCTTGGCCATAAACTTCAAAATATTTTTTGGAAGCGGATACAGATTTATTGGCCTTTTAATTTGAAGAGTAAGCACATTAACCTACCATTTATTATAAATATTATTTCATAGTAGAAACACCAGAGATAAGAAACCTATAATCTCACAATAAAAGACTTCTTCAGAAGAAAGTATAAATGGGCATCTTTGTGCTGACACTGGCAGAGAAGCTCTGGTGTCTCTACTGACATTCCTGTGCTTTGTCAGCTGCTAGGATTTCGGTCTCTTCGGTATTTTTCTTGAGCTCTGTCTTTGAAAAGGGCATCAGGAAGGCCCTAGGGGTATCTTCCTGGCTTTTAGAAAGCCCTTTTCAGTTCATCATGTTAGGAGGTCCTGATGTCAGTATACTGGTGATGCCACATTAGATAATGTGGCATCTGCCTGGTTCTCCACTATAAGTGACTAGTTTTCCTTTTGTAATGAATCAGTCTCTGGTGGAACTTTACTTTGATACTATGCAAATATTGTTTTTAAGCATATTTCTGCCCACTAATTCTTTTTTTCTTCCTTGGCTGTGGCATGCAGCATGTTGGATCTTAGTTCCCCGAACAGGAATCGAACCTGAGCCCCCTGCAGTGGAAAGCATAGAGTCTTAGCTACCAGACCACCAGAGAAGTCCCTAATTTTGTTATTTCTTGATGAATCTTGCCAACACCATGTAAGCATTAGTTTCCCATGGCCACTGTAACGAACTGTCACAAACTTGATGGATTAAAAGAACAGAAATATATTCTTAGAGTTCTGGAAGTCAGAAGTTTGAAATCAGTTTCATTAGGCTGAAGTCTCAGCGTTGGCAGGTCTGCTCTCTCTGAAGACTTCAGGGGGAGTCGTCTTCTTGCTTCTTGCAGCTCCTGGTGGCTGTGAGCATTCTCAGCCTCTCTTTGTAGTGTCTTGTCTATGTCTAAATCTGTCTGCCTCTCTCTTGTAAAGAGATGTGTGATGGTTTTTAGAGCCTACCCAGATAATCCAGGATTCTCTATCTTGAGAGCCTTAATTATACCTGCAAAAACTTTACCACATAAGGTAACGTTCCCAGGTTCTAGGAATTACAACTAAACTCTTTGGAGGCTGCCATTCAGTCCACTGGAACTTATTACTGTGGAATTTGCCAAATTTTTTTTTTTTGGTGGCTGTACCACATGGTACATAGGATTTTAGTTCCCCGACCAGGGATCAAACCAGTGTCCCCTGCATTGAAACTGGAGTTTTAACCATTGGACCACCACGAAGATCTGTGATTTTTCTATCTCCATCATTCCTCTTACATGTATCCTTTCTGTTCCCCTTACATCCTTTTGACATACCCGCATTATTCCCTGAGGATTTCCTTACTTTGGGGTACAAGATGTTTCAGGCTTGTCTTTTGTTAACTTGGATGCACTGAGTCTTGGTTGCAGCATGCAAACTTTTCGTTGCCCCGTGTGGGATCCAGTGTCCTGACCAGGGATCAAACTTCAGTTCCTTGCATTGGGAGGGTGGAGGCTTAGCCACTGTAGCACCAAGTTCCCAGGCTTGTCTTTTTATTAATATGATTCCTGCCTCAGCCCTGGGATCACATTATTGGCCTAACTGTCTAACCTGTGCATATGGCCCATTCATGAGAAGCAAGGAGGCAGTCTGGGGCTGGGGGTGCGGGGAGGGGTAATGACTAGCATCTCCTCTCTGGCCCCAAACTCACTTACCTTTCTTAGAAAACTAGATTCTGCAGTTAACAAGACCCACTATTCTTAGTAAGAAGTTTACATAGGTGAAACAGTGTTGTGAAGGCTGCTCAGCAGATCTCACCTGCCACTCTACCTTGATCATGGGCTTTCATCAGATGTGCTTCCTGGCTGGTACCACTTACGTTGTCAGAAGTACCACCTACAGTCAGGACTTCATCAGTATGATAAATTTTAAAATTTAAGATCTTTTAAACAGTCTTCCATGTTACTTGTTTATATTTTTGGCTTCATCTTCCTTACTATAGGCTTTATCAGTATTTCTCAAATTTGAGTGAGCATCAGAACCTTCTAGTGGGCTTGTTACAGAGAATGCTGGGCCCTACACCTTAAATTTCTGATTCTCAGGCAAGGCATACAAATTTGCTTCTTTAGGTTCCCAGAGGTGCTGATGCTGCTTGTCCAGGATCTATACTTTGAGAATCACCAACTTATTGAAAAATTAGAGAAACAGTCATTCTCACTGTATTTATTTTGCTCTTAATATGTTGGGTACTGTTCTGGGTACTGAAGATACAGAGGTAAGACAAGGTCTCTGTCCTCAAGACTCCCACCTGTAGATCCTAAGACATATTAAAATTTACAATAATTAAAACAGTGGGTTGTTGGTACAAGAATAGATATAGCAATGATACAGACTAGAAAAACCCTGGTTTATATAACAAGTTGGGTACACATTAAAGATAGCACTGCAGAATGGCTTTGGGACTAGTCTGTGTAACTTAGAGAGCCTACTTCAGGACTTGTGAGCCTACTCACATGAATCACTTTTGAGACTCTTTACATTAGGTCTTAAAATGACTGAAAGACAGATATAGCACCAAATTCATAACCTGGAAGCTCTGAAATTCCTCATTTCTGGAAAGAATCAGAGATTCTTCACCATTCTTTTTGGTGAAGAATGGGATCTTGTTAAGTTTCCAGTTGTGGTGGACTTGCTGTAATGAGGAAAGTTTTAGGTAACATGAAAAACAGTTTAGCTTCCCTGGTCAGTCAAAGAAAGTTTTGGTTAAATATAACTATTAAACACCATTTTTAATACATCAAATTGACAAAAACGTAAAGGTGCCAGCCCAATGGTGGTGCACTGTTACCAGAGATGAGGTGATATGGGCTCTTGTAGGTGGTAGGAATAAAATGATAAAACCTACCTAGAAAGCAATTTGAAAGAAAGCATCAAAAGCTTGATAAATATTCAGATACTTTGATCCAGTAATTCTGTTTCTAGCAACTCATTCTAAGGAAACCATCAGAAATACACTTGGAGGTTTCTGTACACACACATTCTACCACTGTATCATTAAGCTGCATGTCACAGAAACCTGACTGAAGTTTAACTATGGAGGTGTTTATCCTCATGGATCAGTAAGTCCAGGGCTGGGACAGCAGATCCTCCAGGCATGCCATTGCGATCCAAGCTCCTGGAGTCTGTCCAGTGTATCAGCCGGAACAAGTGGCTGTCTTTTTCATGCCCCCAAATGACTATGGAACTTCTTGGTTGCATGTTTGTGCTCCAGGCAGGATGGAGAGAGGACAACCATTCATGCTTGCCAAATCTGTCCTTCTGTATCAGATACACAGGAAGCATATTTCCACTTGTACCTTGTTTTTTTTTTAAATCATATAACAACTATAGTCACCATGTGATACAGTAGATTCCAACTTGTATCATGGTCCCCCGTATTAGATCCTTGTTCAAGATCTACTTGTATCTCTTAATTTATCAGAGCTGTCACAAGGCTGTCCTTAGAAGGAGCTGGGGAAGTACTGGTAACTAGGCCCATGATCATTTCCCTCATCCAAAGTGAGGTTCTGCTGAAGAGGAAGATAAAACATGGGACCTGTTTAATAACAAAATCCTCTGCAGTTATTAGTGTCAGGATTTTGAATTTTACTGACCTGGAAAAATGCTCACGATACAACGTCAAGTGAGAAGCAGGACAGAGAACATACAGAATACAGTAAAAATTTGGTTACAAAAATATAATTTACATACACACACATCCCACATCAGGAAATAAAATGTCAGTGGTAGTTAATGTTAGAGAACTAGCAGTTCAGGTCAAAAGGGTATTGATGGATAGATACAGTTTTTATCTTGAATGTTTTCTGAATTTTCTAAATTTTCTTAATGAACTTATATTACTTTGTAATAGGAAAAAAGATGTTATTTTTTAAAAATCCCATATTTTCTTAAAGAAGTCCAAAATATGTATTTATTCATTTTCATCTTCATTGTCAAAAGAAAGGAGGCTAGTGTTTTTGATTTGCTTTTGTGAGTTCTTTTTAACTGAGTCCTGCTTATCTATTTCATCTTCTTCTTTTGTCTTTTTCTTTTTTGAGCTTGCTGATAAACCTGAATATTTTTCATCTGAGGAACGCTTGACTGGTTTTCGATACATAATTCTTCCATCAACTGAAGCTGGCTCTTCATCTGCACCAAAAAACAAAGTTAAAAAACACTTTCTTTCTCTCATCATTTTGACTTTATTGGAGAGTCAGATGGCAAGAAAATCTCATACTGTATTTATGGATGTCCTTGAGTCAATTCAGCCTGTTCTTCTCCGCTCCCTCTAGCTATGTACCCACAAGACATGGAGTCAGTTAATAAAAAACCTAATAAAAACTCATTCACTGAAGTATACTGTAATATTGGCAGTCCCCAATTCAAAACAAGCAGGAGACACACACACACACACACTTTAAACTTTCTGTTCTACACTGGAGTACAGCTGATTAACAATATTGTGATAGTTTCAGGTAGACAGCAGAATGACTCAGGCAACATATATGTGTCTCCATTCTCCACCACACTCCCCTCTCATCCAGGCTGCCACATACCGTTGGGCAGATAGTACTGTGCTATACAGTAGGTCCTTGTTGGTTATCCATAATCATGCTGTTTTTCTAAGTATTTTGAAAAGTGATTGTTTGAAACTCCAGAATTTCCTCCTAAAGCAATGTAATAAAAACTTAAAAATAATGAAAAAATGCAATATAGCATACCACACTTCAGGCACTAAATAGACCTCTGCTGACTGGTTTGTAAACCTAACCAGCTATTTTTTAAAAAACAGGATGTTTTTACTTAAATTTGCATTTAATCCTTATAACAACCCAGTAAGGTGGGCACTATTACTGTCCCCATTTTACTGATGAGGTAACTGAGACTGAGAGGTGAAATAACTTGTTCAGAGTCACAAATCTGGTAAATGAAGTTTGAACTAGGCCTATCTCCTTCAAACATTCCATACTGTTATATAAAATGATTTCATACCTAACGTTAAATTGGTGGGAAAACCAGCTTACTTTCAGACATACCTGCTTTGGCAGCCTTTATTTCTGACTTAATTTTCATGACTTCTTCAGCTGACAGATCTCCCTTTTTTAAAACCACCACTTGGGGTTGTTCATCTTCTTTGTCACTGTGATCACCATCTTCTTCTGGGAGCTGAGGCTGGATTTTCTAGGAAAAACACAAACACAACATTTCAGCTCTGATCCTGAACTAATACAACCACTGTCTCTGTGAGAAACTGTAATCAGTAGAGTGAGAAGAGTAACCTTATTGACTAAATGTGTTTGGCAGTGAATTTTCAAGTTAACGCTTAAGAATCTAACCTCGCCAGAGTAGGGAAGAGGTCCACCTGCCAGTTATTCTGGGGTGCCTATTCAGGGGAGACAGTTTCCATCCCAGCAGGATCCCAACTTGCAGTTCTTGATGTCAGGGGCCCTCTGTTCCACGTCCAGTATACTCAGGGAAGTGCTGGGCTGCACCAGTTCTCGCTGCTCTTCATCAACCCTTTTCATTTTATCTCAAAGCATAACAATAACAACAAAAAACCACCACCAAAGCAGAGAATGGCAAGTAAAAGGTCCTCCTCTTACCCAGCAGCTTGTTTGGTGGGTATCCCATCAGCTATTCTAAGTGTATAAAAATGTGGAGGTACAGAAAACATTTTGTATACAAACAGGACACTAAACATACTACTATATGACTTGCTTTCTTCTTTTCAAATTATTAAATTTCCCAAACATAAAAAAGTACAGAGAATAATGTAACAGAAACCATGTACTCACTTTACATGCGTAACACATGGTAATATTTGGTTAACTGAGATTTTTAAGAAAAATATCAGACACCATAAAAGCTCCACTTGCCCAGCTTTTTTACTCAAAGAAAAACAAAACACTTTGCACAACACCCTGAGATACATACAGCATCATCTATTTTTAAGTATTACTATTATTTAACTCTATATATGGTTATCTCATGGTTTATTTGATCAGTTGTTTGTAAGCAAGAAGTTTGGTTATTTCTAGTATTTTCTACTATGATAAAATTTTTGCATGTTTTTGTTCACTTTTTCAAACTTATACATTCCTTATATATTTCCTGAATGGAAATGCTAGGTTTCAAGGCCTGCACACTTACCACACAATATTCAAACAGCTGGTTAGTCCACTTCTCACAGAGCCTTCTTCGTCCCCCAAACAGGGCGACAAAGCCCTGCAGGGTCTGGCCTGAGTTAATAACCACAGCTACAAGCACAGTCTTATCTTCTTGCCATGCTCATGGCCTCTGGGCTCAAAACAGGTTTGAGTTTCGCAGATCCATGAACATAGTAGCTCCTCTGCCTCCCCTGTCACTGCATAAATTCCCAGGGCCTGGAAGGCCCCACTGACCCTGGCCAACTCCTAATCAATTTGCCCTCTAGACTGAGACCTTTCAGCAGCACTTTCGAGGCCTCACTTGTTCTTTTCCTATCGTCTGTAGCTCACACCACACCGTGTCATCAATGTTTTCCTGACTCTACTAGGCAACGCAGTATGTTTTTCTCCTCTGTATCTCGAGGCACAGAGCCTTGCAAACAGCAGGGACAAGACACACTAGTCAATCTACTCATGAATGACCAACAGGATGAAAAACGATGAACCTGAAGTCCTGGCAAGTCACAGGCACATTCAATCATTTTGTCTATATTCCCAAGTCTACTAAATCACCTGACAAGTACATTCTTCTTTTCTTTGGTTTTTAATTGAAGAATAATTGCATTCTCTTTAATAATATCCATGTTAGTTTACTGATTATCCATTAGTTTTGTCTGTTTTTCTCTGAGAGATTTCAATAAATGACCACAAACAAGTAATTAATTAATAAGTATTTTTAGCCAAGGAAATGGGAAAGTGAAATAAAATTATTCTTGGTGTTTATTGTATTGAGAATAATTCATTCTAACTGTTTGTTCAAAATCACTCCTGAATTAACTGTTAATAGGATAAGAATATTTAGCTCAATTAAATAGTGATTTCCTATGAAATGCCTTTCTTTTTGTTAACAGATTACTAGAATGATTATACCACCAAAATGATTAAGAATGGAGTTGGTTTCACAAACGTAGGTATATGTTGCATCTATCTATAGAAAAGTCTCTTGATCAAAACTGTTAGCCCAAATCACTGATACTAATTGGAAAGCTTTTCCCCAAGTTTGCCTAAGACAGGATTCCAAGCTGCAATCTTCAAGGTATTAACTATGCACACACATGATCATCACTAGAACCCGAAGCAAACTATAATATTAGGTCTCATATTCGCCTCATTGCTTCATTCATGTCCCTTTTCTCAAACCTTATCCTCTTTCCCATTGTCTCTGGTTTTGGTCCTGGGGACCAGTAACTCCATATCATGTTACCGCTAACCAAACGTGGCTCCTTGTTGCCTACTGAATAGTTCATATGGCCTCACCTCTATCAGTCCCTCAATCACTTATACACACAGTCCATGATTCACCACCTCTACACCTTTACTCATGCTGTTCCTTCCATTCTCTACCTGCTGACCAACCCATGGTCAAGATTCAGGCTAAATATCCCTTCCCCCATGAAGCGCTGCCTGATGATAAGCACAGTCATCTAACCACTGTAACTTTCACACACTAGTTGAGGTCACAGACACTGTACTAGGAAAATATAGACGGATTAAGATACGTAAAGAGTTAGATTTAGCGATGGAGATATACAAGAGAGCAAGCAGTTGCAATGCAGAATGGTAAGTACTACAGATAAGATATGGATACAGTGAAGAGAAGAACAGAGTAACTGTTGAGGGGGAGGTTCAAAGGGCTTCACTGAGGAGGTGACCTGTGAAGGCTGCGATAAGACAGGCAGGAAAGTGTTTAAAGTACATGGCAGCGACTTCCCTGGTGGTCCAGTGGTTAAGAATCTGCCTTCCAACAGAGGGGATGTGGGTTCAATCCCTAGTCTGGGAACTAAGATCTCACATGCCATGGGGGGCAACTAAGCCCACTAGAGGCAACTACTGAGCCTGTGCACCCTGAAGCTGCAGCACCAAAACTAGAGAGAAGCTAGCATGCCACAACAAAGATCCTGCATCCCACAATTAAGACCCAATGCAGTCAAATATATATTTAAAAATTAAAGAACATAGCATTTTGGAAATCCATCTTTGTCCTTTCAGAGCCTGGCCCAGTGCCTGGGGTTAACACACACTCACTGGACTAACTGCACTTAAGTCAATTTTGGGTCCTACTAGGTGACATGGGGAGTGAGTCTTACTGCAAATGCTAGATCAAGTGCTAAATAATTATTTCTCCACATATGTCATAAGCATAAGGGCATGTCTCCTTCTATTAGAAGAGATAGGGCAGGTTTTGATGTCAATCAGTTCAGGAAGGAGCTTGGGAGGGCATAGAACTTGACTCTCATGATCCTATTCAGATCTAGGATATGAAAAGTATTTGCTTTCCATCTTTCTTTCTTTTTTTGGTAAGAACAAAGGGCAGAAGTAGATCTAAGACATTCTTAAAGATGTTCTAGATTCGAGGCTTAGCATATTAGGTCATTTGATCAAGTGCTCAGTTTCTTTACCTGGAAGGTGGGACGATACAATCACCTACACTGTTAACTACAGGTTTTGGAATGAGCAAGTGAAAATGAAGAGACAGAAAAATGATCTTTCCTAAATTACTATCTACCAAGGGATGAGGCGCTTTACCTGCGTCAAGCCATTTTCAGAACACAGCAACACTGTGAAAACCACAAACAGCTTTGTGGGCGCAAGAGGCTGCAGTTGTTTGAAGAGGACCTGCATGGGGTCCGATGACACTCGGACTGAGTGGATGCGAAGTGGGACCAGTCAGTTTGTGGCCTCCAAGGCAGAAGCCGAAAGTAGCGGGGCCGGCCGCATTTCTGGGGTAACCAGACAGGCCCGGGCTCACCTTGGTTTCTACGGTGGGCCCTTCTTTGTAGCCGACCCGTTCCTTGAAGCGGGCCAGGAAGGCCGGTTCGGCTGGCCGCACATACGACACCTGGTTCCGCTTGCTCATAGCAGCTCTGGGGGAAAACTGGCCTTTCCCCGGCGCCTGGAGGATGTACAGAGGCGACGGCGCCTACTCCTGACGTCACATAGGCCCTGCCCCCTGACCAAAGGCCGGGCAACATGGCGGCCTTCACGCTGGCGTCAACGTCAGACTTGAGCGCCAAATTTAAATTCGCGGCCATCTTGAGTGGGCGGAATCCCCGCGCGGTGCGCGGCTGGGAGTGAATGCAGTCGCTCCATCGGGCCCGGGATCGAGGGCTGAGGGCATGATGGCGCCCGGCTGCAAAAGTAAGTGAGGAGCCCCAGCTTCCTGACCCCGTTCCCTCCCACAAGTACAAGCTTTCTTGCTGGCCGTGAAGGGCAGGAACGCACAGAACGGCGAGGGAGGGTGTTTGGCGTCTCTGTCTCTCCAAGACAATACATTAATGGAACAGCTGTCTTCCCATCGGTGTGTTGGGCGTACGCTAAGAGCCTGGGGCAGTTCTAGGCACTGGGACTGAGCAGCAAACCAAAACCGAGAGCTACAGCTGATTCTTCCGTCCGGTTCTCGGACCGTCCATTCGTCGCTGGTCCCTTCCCGAGTCCCAGTCAGGGCTGCCTCTTTAGTATCCTCGCTTGAGGGTCGGCTCACACTCTGCCCCCTTTTTGCTTAATTCTGCATTACTGACTTTTCCGACGGGGAGAACCTGCTATATTGTTCTATGCACCTGTTCTCTTTTGGAGGGTCCGCTGTGGACTCTTCTTAGATAAGAGACTTTTAAACCACAGAATTCAGTGGTGTCTTTACATTCTCACAATCCCTTTTTCTCACGGAGGGGAGCCTGTCATTTTTGCTTTTGATAAACACTTCCATAGTCCTTTGCTGTTCCCCACCTTTGCTATGTGCCCCACCTCTTACATTGCCCAACCCTTTAAGAAATCTTGGTTTTTAAAGCCAAGGGACTGGATTTTGGACTAATTTGATGGATCTTAGGATGGTATGAATGGTAAGGAGGCTATGCCTATGTTAGAAGAAAGAAACGGTGAATTTTTGGTGTTTGAGCCTTCCAGTAACGTTGATGCTTTTAGGTGTCAGTTGTAATTCTTTTCTAATATGTTGTTTCACTTACTTTTTAGGTCGCTCGTACCATTAAAACATCATTATGCTCTTTTTCCATCTAAAATGTCGTTTTCCTCCAATTTTCAGCGTTCAGGGGATACTAGCACACAAATTGGTACATTATTGGACCAAAATGTTCATCGTGCTTTTTGCACAATCACAGTGTTTTTTCAATAAATCTGGACTCAAGCAAGAGAATTAGTGCCTGTACTATAGTCAGAGCATCTGTTTCTTTAATGGAAGGTATATTGTTGTCGAATCCATAGCCCATATTTTACATTTGTTAAATGTCCCAGTGATGTGTTTTTATAATTGTTTTTCCCCAGAACCAGACCTGATACCAGGTTTCTCATTGCAGTTTCACTGCATTTAGTACTCATCTCTGACTTCTTTTAATAGGTCACATATTACCTCATACAGTTTGTCATATAAAATGTGAAATTCAGTGGTTTTTAATATATTTACAGATATGTGCAACTATCTCTGTAGTCAATTTTAGAATGTTTTCATCACCTCAAAAAGAAAACTCATACCCGTGAGCTCTCACCCTCTGCCTGCCCATTCCCCACCTGCCCTTAAGCAACAACTAATTGGTTTGCTATCTTGTCTAGTTGTAGTCATTGTTCAAAGTGACATGTTTGAGGTCTCCAACTATTATTGTTCAAGGCTCCAACTATCATTATTGAAGTCTCCAACTATTAATAGTTTCCAACTAAAATTATATGTTTTTGGTTCATTTCTTGTCGCTTCTTGTATTTTGGTGCTTTGTTATTAGGTAGATGTGTTTTTATCTGTGTTATTTTACTGGTAGTTTGACCTTTTTATCATTATAAAATGTTCCTCTTTATCTCTAGTATCTTTGTTTTAAAGTCTATTTTGTCTGAAACCTGTGTGGCCACTCCCACTTTCTTATGATGGCTGTTTGCATGAGATAATTTTTTGTTCCTCCTTTCACTCTCAAAGTAAAAGTGTATCTTTGAATCTAAAGGGTGTTTCCTGAAGACAGTATATAGTCTGACAATCTCTGCCTTTTGATTGGGTCTGACAATCTTTGCCTTTTGATTGGGTTGTTTAATCTACTCATGTGTTGTTATTCATTTGGTTGGATTCACATCTGCCATTTTACTTTTCATTTTCTGTGTGTCTCATGTCTTTTATGTTCCTCTGTTCTTCATTCACTGCGTTTTTGTTTAATGGTTGCTCTAGGGTTTAACATATCCATCTTAACAGCGTCACCTTCAGATCTAAACTAGCTTAATTCCAGCGTCACCTTCAGATCTAAACTAGCTTAATTCCAGTGATATAAACATTACTCCTTCATAGATCTCTTCCCTTTTATCCTCTTTTTCGGTGTTATTATTGTTATTATCTGGCTGTAATGTCTTGTGGGATGTTAGTTCCCTGACCAGGGATAGAACCCCAGCCACTGTAGTGAGAGTGCAGAGTCCTAATCACTGGACTGCCAGGGAATTCCTGATATTATTGTTAAACACATTAACATGTATTGTTACAAACTCAACAGTATGTTACTTTATGTCTTATTCATTTCGTTAGTCTATTACAGGTTTGTTCCTACTCACCTTCTTTGTGATATTTTGGCAAATATATATATATATTATATTTCTATATGTTATACAGCCAATGATACCTTATCAGTTCAGTCACTTCATTTTGTCTGACTCTTTTTGACCCCATGGGCTGCAGTACGCCAGGCTTCTCTGTCCATTACCAGCTCCCAGAGCTTACTCAAACTCATGTCCATTGAGTTGGTGATGCCATCCAGCCATCTCATCCTCTTTCGTCCCCTTCTCCTCCTGCCCTCAATCTTTCCCAGCATCAGGGTCTTTTCCAATGAGTCAGCTCTTTGCATTAGGTGGAGATATCCAGGAATTGGGCCACTGCCCACTGTTTGTTCTTTAATTATTACTGTTGTTCAGTTGGTAAGTCTGCTAAGACTCTTTGCCATCTCATGGACTGTAGCATGCCAGGCTTCCCTGTCCTTCACTATCTCCCAGAGTTTGCCAAATTCATGTCCATTGACTCGGTGATGCTATCCAACTATCTCATTCTCTGCTGCCCCCTTCTCCTTTTGCCTTCAATCTTTCTCAGCACTAGGGCATTTTCCAGTGAGTCAGCTCTTCGTATCAAGTTGCATCAAGTGGTCAAAGTATTGGAGCTTCACCTTCAGCATCAGTCCTTCCAGTCAATATTCAGGGTTGATTTCCTTTATGATTGACTGGTTTGATATTCTTGTAGTCCAGGGGACTCTCAAGAGTCTTCTCCAGGGCCACAATTCAAAGCATCAGCTTTTCGGCACTTTAGGGTCCAGCTCTCACATCCATACATGACTATTGGAAAAACCGTAACTTTGACTATATGGACCTATATGGGCAAAGTGATGTCTCTGCTTTTTAATATGTTGTCTAGGTTTGTCATAGCTTTTCTTCCAATGAGCAGGTGCCTTTTTAATTGCATGGCTCAGTCACTATTGGCAGTGATTTTGGAGCCCAAGAAAATAAAATCTGTCACTGTCTCCACTTTTTCTTCTTCTATTTGCCATGAAGTGATCGGACCAGATGCCATGATCTTAGTATTTTAGTGGGGGGTGGGGGAACCCTTTTTATGTTTTCTCCTCTGCCTGGGCCTGCCCTATATAAATTGGGCTAGCCAGGAGTGCTGTTTTTTCTACCTGAGGTCCTCTCTCCTGTCCTCAGACCTTCCTTTGTTCTATTTTCGCCGGCTTTTCCCTTCCTTGTCTTTTAGCCACCGCCATTTTGGACTCCTGTTTCCTATTCTAACTACCTAACGTTAGAAACTATACATCTTGGATAATATGTTGTAGCAACTCTGGGTAGTGGTCTCTGCATCCTTTAGGATTTATTATGTACAGCAAATAAGGAGAACACCAGAATCTTTCCAAAGTAGTCTCTCTGAACAACAAAACTGGGGAGGTTTTAAGCTAAGGGTATATGTATATTCATGAAAGCACTTGAATGAAGAGGTGAAATTTAGCATAGAGTTGGGGCAGAGGTCAACAAAGTCGAAGCTTTAGTTGACTGAAGTCTGGAGGATCAACATTATCATTCCATCCTCTCCCTGGGTAGGGGCCTTAGTTTCTTAAGAACTCAAATATATATTATGTGTATCCCTTGAGTAGCCAGGAGGGTGCCCCAAAGCTGCACTATTGTTTCTTGACTGTTCCTCCCTAGTTTCTACATTCCCTCCTTTAAGATCATTAATTACTGAGACCTGTTGAAGGGCAAACATTGGGCTAGGCTTTGATCACAAAATGGCTTAAGCCACAGTGAGTTCTCTTATGTTCAGAAAGCCATTCTTGGCTCACTTTCTCCAGGGACCCCTTAACCAGTCTGCTCACAGTTAAAATAGGTAGGAAGATTGAGGCCTGTCCTTTGTCATGCCCAGGCCAGGGAGCCTGGAGACTGATGAGTGTGAGCAACGGAAGAACAGGCTGGAAGAATGGGGTTTTTATGTTGCACTCTTAAAAATCTTTAATGACTTCTTTTTTTTTTTCTAGCTGAGTTACGCAATGTGACAAACTATCAGTCTAACCAACCAAGGTAAGGAAAAAAATATTATGAATGAGGCCAAAAGAGTTAAGGATTTGGTATTCGGAAAACAACCATTTAGCATAGTAAGTAAGGGATCCTTGTTTCAGTGTTAACCTTTGTCCTCAGCTACTTGGAAATACAGTCAGCAAAATACTCTATACAGTCAGCAAAAACAAGACTGGGAGCTGACTGTGGCTCAGATCGTGAACTCCTTATTGCCAAATTCAGACTGACATTGAAGAAAGTGGAGAAGACCACTAGACCATTCAGCTATGACCTAAATCAAATCCCTTATGACTATATAGTGGAAGTTAGAAATAGATTTAAAGGACTAGATCTGATAGACAGAATGTCTGATGAACTATGGATGGAGGTTCGTGACATTGTACAGGAGACAGGAATCAAGACCATCCCCAAGAAAAAGAAATGCAAAAAAGCAAAATGGCTGCCTGAGGAGGCCTTACAAATAGCTGTGAAAAGATGGGAAGCAAAAAGCAAAGGAGAAAAGGAAAGATATGCCCATTCGAATGCAGAGTTCCAAAGAATAGCAAGGAGAGATAAGAAAGCCTTTCTCAGTGATCAGTGCAAAGAAATAAAGGAAAACAATAGATGGGAAAGACTAGAGATCTCTTCAAGAAAATTAGAGATACCAAGGGAACATTTCATGCAAAGATGGGCTCCGTAAAGGACAGAAATGGTAGGGACCTAACAGAAGCAGAAGATATTAAGAAGAGGTGGCAAGAATACATAGAAGAACTGTACAAAAAAGGTCTTCACGACTCAAATAATCACAATGGTGTGATCACTCACCTAGACCCAGACATCCTAGAATGTGAAGTCAAGTGGGCATTGGGAAGCATTACTATAAACAAAGCTAGTGGAGGTGATGGATTTCCAGTTGAGCTATTTCAAATCCTGAAAGAGGACGCTGTGAAAGTGCTGCGCTCAATAAGCCAGCAAATATGGAAAACTCAGCAGTGGCCACAGGACTGGAAAAGGTCAATTTTCATTCCAATCCCAAAGAAAGGTAATGCCAAAGAATGCTCAGACTACCACATAATTGCTCTCATCTCACACGATAGTAAAGTAACGCTTAAAATTCTCCAAGCCAGGCTTCAGCAGTACGTGAACTTCTGGATGTTCAAGCTGGTTTTAGAAAGGGCAGAACCAGAGATCAAATTGCCAACATCGGCTGGATCATCGAAAAAACAAGTGAGTTCCAGAAAAACATCTATTTCTGCTTTATTGACTATGCCAAAGCCTTTGACTGTGTGGATCACAATAAACTGTGGAAAATTCTGAAAGAGATGTGCATATCGGACCACCTGACCTGCCTCTTGAGAAACCTGTATGCAGGTCAAGAAGCAACAGTTAGAACTGGATGTGGAACAACAGACTGTTTCCAAATAGGAAAAGGAATATGTCAAGGCTGTATATTGTCACCCTGCTTATTTAATTTATATGTAGAGTACATCATGAGAAACGATGGGATCAAGCTGGAATCAAGATTGCCGGGAGAGATATCAATAACCTCAGATATGCAGATGTCACCACCCTTATGGCAGAAAGTGAAGAAGAACTAAAGAGCCTCTTGATGAAAGTAAAAGAGAGTGAAAAAGTTGGCTTAAAGCTCAGCATTCAGAAAACTAAGGTCATGGCATCCGGTCCCATCACTTCATGGCAGATAGATGGGGAAACAGTGGAAACAGTGTCAGACTTTATTTTTTTGGGCTCTGAAATCACTGCAGATGGTGATTGCAGCCATGAAATTGAAAGACGCTTACTCCTTGGAAGGAAGGTTATAACCAACCTAGATAGCATATTAAAATGCAGAGACATTACTTTGCCAACAAAGGTCTGTCTAGTCAAGGATATGGTTTTTCCAGTGGTCATGTATGGATGTGAGAGTTGGACGGTGAAGAAATTGAGTGCCGAAGAATTGATGCCTTTATACTGTGGTGTTGGAGAAGACTCTTGAGAGTCCCTTGGACTGCAAGGAGACCCAACCAGTCCATCCTAAAGGAGATCAGTCCAGGGTGTTCATTGGAAGGACTGATGTTGAAGCTGAAACTCGAATACTTGGCCACCTGATGCAAAGAGCTGACTCATTGGGAAAGACCCTGATGTGGGAAAGATTAAGGGCAGGAGGAGAAGGGGACGACAGTAGATGAGATGGCTGGATGGCATCATCAAGTGGACAGCCATGGGTTTGGGTGGACTCTAATAGTTGGTGATGGACAGGGAGGCCTGGTGTGCTGAGGTTGCAAAGAGTGGGACACGACTGAGCAACTGAACTGAACTTGGAAATACAGAAAAATCATGTGTCCTCTCTAGCCCTGTCTTCTCACTTTCCAGGTTAAAAGATGGAATCAATAACATAATTCTCCTTTGTTTGGAATGACTTACTTTATTATTGCTTTTAAAAAGGAAACCAGAGATAAGCAGAGTTTGGAACTCCCTTTCAGTTAGTTTTAAGTAGTACGGTCTTGAAAATGGCAACTGTGAGGAGATCAGAAGAAGTAATAGATCAGTAAAGGGTTTGGGTCATGTGTGACTCTTGAAAAGAGGTTGGTGTCAATTGACAGATTTTGGGCTTGTTGGGGAAACTTGATATAGGAACACTAGAGGCAGTAGGAGGCTCTGATTCTTTTTCTCCTGCAAATTCAGCTGCTACATTTTTTGTCTTTAGTAATGAAGGTGATGCTATCAAAGTTTTCGTACGAATACGCCCACCTACAGAGGGTTCTGGATCAGCTGATGGAGAGCAAAACTTATGCTTATCTGTGCTCTCTTCTACGACTCTGCGGCTGCACTCCAACCCTGAGCCTAAGACCTTCATGTTTGATCATGTGGCCAACATGGATACCACTCAGGTAATGATAATTTGGGGAGCTCCACTTTTCATTTGGAACATACAAGATTCTGTTACTTGGGAGAATTTAATTTCTGATTTCATCAGTTCGATAGATCTCAACTAAGTAAGAAAGCTCAAATATTCCATTAGCATTTTAGATTTAATTTCATTAAATATTTTTCCGCCTCTGTCAACGTTTGTAACAGAATGACAAGCTTGTTTTACTTTCCCTCTCCAACCAGTGATGGAGGTTATTTAAGATACACTTTTGAGAGCCCCTGGATGGTTAATAAATAAAGTTGAACAGCCTAGTTTAACAAGAATGTCTTAGTTTTGGCTGCTGTTACACAAATAGGAGACTGGGTGGTTTAAACAATAAACATTTATTTCTCAGAGTTTTGGAAGTTGGGAAATCCAAGAGCAAGTGCCAGAGATCCAGTGTCTGGTGAGGACTCCATAGATTGTAGACAGTTCCTTTCCATGGTGTCCTCATGTGGTGGAAAGAGAACTGTGTGTCTCTTATTATAAGGGAACTCAGGCTTACCTTGCTTTACTGCTCTTTGCAGATACTGGGTTTATTCATATATAACTGAAGGTTTGTGGCAACTCTGCATTGAGCAGCTCCATTACCATCATTTTTTCTAACAGCATTGCTCACTTCATGTCTCTGTGTCACACTGTGGTCAGTATTTCCTGAAATATTTCATACTTTTTCCTTTTCGACCCCACGGAATATATATTTGTTATGGTCATCAGTGATTAGAAATCCTTGATGTTACTGTTGTAACTCTTGGCATTTTTTAGCAATAAAGCATTATGTTAAGACATGTACATTGTTTTCTTAGAAATAATCTGTCCCACACTTAATAGACTATAGTATAGTAGAAATTTAACTTTGATGTGGACTGGAAAACCAAAAAGTTCATGTAATTTGCTTTGTTGCTGCTGCTGCTAAGTCGCTTCAGTCATTTCCAACTCTGTACAACCCCATAGACGGCAGCCCACCAGGCTCCACCATCCCTGGGATTCTCCAGGCAAGAACACTAGAGTGGGTTGCCGTTTCCTTCTCCAGTGCGTGAAAGTGAGGTCGCTCAGTCGTGTCCGACTCTTTGTGACCCCATGGACTGCAGCCTACCAGACTCCTCTGTCCATGGGATTTTCCAGACAAGAGGTCTGGAGTGGGGTGCCATTGCCTTCTCCACGCTTTGCTGCTATATTTACTTTATTGAGCTCCTCTGGAAATGAACCTACAGTATTTCCAAAGTGTGTCCATACTGCCATCATGAGGGCTCCACTCTCATGTTTAAATACTTCCCAAGGATCCCATCCCCAAATACCATCACACTGGGGCTTAGTATTTCAATGTGGGAATTTTAGGGAGGATACAGACTTTCAAGGGCTTCCCACGTGGCTCACTGGTAAAGAATCTGCCTGCCATGCGGGAGATGTGGTTTCAGTCCCTTGGTTGGGAAGATCCCCTGGAGAAGGAAATGGCAACCCACTCCAGTATTCTTGCCTGGGAAATCTCATGAACAGAGGAGCCTGATGGTCTAGAGTTCATGGAGTTGCAAATGAGTTGGACACGACTTGGTGACTAAAACCGCTTAGAGAGTGATCGGTCCCATCCCAATGCTGTTGGGACTTCCTTGATGGTCCAGTGGTTAAGACTGCATTTCCATTGCAGGATGTGTGGATTTGATCCTTCATGGGTGACTTGAGATCGCACATGCTGCAGGGCACAGCCAAAAAATAATTACTATGCTTTCAGTAACTTTTGCTAATTAAGAACAATGGTTAAAATCTAGTCGGCACTGTTCACTGTAACTTTGTATGGTGATGAAAATGGTTTCTGTGCTATCCATTGCATTAGCCTCTTGCCACACATGGTTTTTTAAGTTTAATTAAGATTAATTAAAATTTAAAACTCACCTTTTCAGATTATTAGTTTCTCAGATGTCCTAGCCACATGTGGCTAGTCACATGTGAAATATGAATAGTGTGTCTGAGGACCTGACTTTAATAGCCACATATGGCTCATGTTTATTGCATTGGACATCACACATATTGGTTGTTCCCTTGTAATATACATGATTTGCATTTTTGGTGAGACAGATTTTTAGATCTTTTTTTCATCTAGGACATGTCTGAAAAATGGAAATAGAAAGTGAGTCACATATATATTAATGATTTAAAAATTTTTAATAGCTACATTTTTGGCTGTTCTGCACACCTTGCAGGATCTTAGTTCCCTGACCCAGGATCGAACCTGGGCCCTCAGCAGTGAGAACACTGAGTCCTAACCACTGGACCACCAAGGAATTCCCTAGTAACTACATCTTTAAAAAATTGAAAAGAAATGGGTAAAATTAATTTTAATTCTATATCTTATTTGACTTTGTATATCTAAAATACACTTCAACATGTAATGAACATAAAGCAAGTTATTAATGAGATATTTTCCATTCCTTTTTTTTATGTTCAGCCTTCCAAAACTGTTTTCTATTTACGATGCATCTCAAACTGAAGTAGACTCATTTCAGGTGCTCTGTAGCCGTATGTGACTCATGGCTGCCAGTACTGTACAGTGCAGGTGTTGCGATTCTTGCTTTGTTAGTGACAGTGTGTCTGTTACTGCACAGTCACTCAGTCGTGTTCAGCTCTTTGTGACCCCATGAGCTGCAGCCCACCAGGCTTCCCTGTCCTTCGCCATCTCCTGGAGACTACCCAAACCCATGTCCATTGAGTCAGTGATGTCATCCAGCCATCTCATCCTCTGTCGTCCTCTTCTCCCACCTTCAGTCTTTCCTAGCATCAGGGTCTTTTCTAATGACGCATCTACTTGTATGTAAAAATGAAAGTAAAAATCAGGTAAAAGTTTGTGGGAAAAGTACTGAAGAACATATAGTGGTATGTATTTTATGCTAATACCAGTATAATACTGTGTGTAAGATGCTAATTTCTATATGAAGTCTAGATGTGGGGCTTAAATCTACAATTGCATAGCAGATTAATGGATATAATTATGTTTACAGTTTTATCATCTTAGATATTTTAGCCTTTTTTAATATAGTGGATATAATTTTAACATTGCAAATGAAAATTTATATACAAATTAATTTTAGAATGTAGTTTAGGAAAAAAGTTTTCATTTTGTGAAACGTTAACATATTTGGTGCTTACATTTATAGGAGTCTATGTTCTCAACTGTGGCCAAAGGCATTGTGGAGTCTTGCATGAGCGGTTACAATGGTACCATCTTTGCATAGTAAGTTGTTCCTGTGTTCTTATACAAGGTTACAACAGTGAGTGCTTCTGTTTGTTTCCTGTGGTTGCTGTAACAAATGGCTTGAAACAACACACATTTATTATCTTACAGTTTTGTAAGTCAGAAGTCTGACAAGGCTCTCTGAGCTAAAGTAAAGGTGTCAGAAGGACTGTATTTTGCTTCTAGGTCATCTCAGCAGACAGAGCTTGGTAATATATGCACATATATTAAGTCATGCGTGGAGACATATCTACAGTTGTTTCTGTTCCTATCTGTTTGTTTTGAATATATACAGTAAACTAAACTTGAGTTCATGCTAATGTCTGACTAATCCAAAGGTTGAGAATCTACATGGGTTCATTCTAACCTTCCTTTCTATTTTGTCTGTAACTTCCTGGCTGACAGAAGCCTGGATTCCTACTGCTGTCATCTGTTTATTTGTTCAGCCCCAGTATACATGTAAAGCAGTTTCCAAATTGTTAGCCTGGATCTCTGTGAGAAACAAATTTACTGAGTGCATTGTTGATGCACAGATCCTTTTCTTCCCTCTTAAGTCCATAACTTATAGTCAAAACCTCATTTTGTCAACTTAGGTCAGCTCCTTTTCTGCCTACCGCCTTCAATGCAGTGTGTCATGAACTTGTAATCCAGTTAGATGCATTTCATACTGGGCCTCTGACATCCTAGTTTGGTGTGTTTTGCTGGTTTATTTAGTTTGCATGCTTTCAGTTTCACCCTCTGTGATGTACGGTTACATAGTGTATTGACAGTTGCAGAGTCATGTCTTTGGCACGCCTACTGAAGAGAACAGTCCCTTCACTTTCAGAGTTCCTCTTGTTCCATTCATAGTCAACCACTTTTTCTCCCAACCCCTGGATACACTGATATAATTTCCATTCCTGTAGTTTTGCCTTTTCCAAAGAAATCACGTAATATGTAGCCTTTTGCATCTGGCTTTTTTGCTTAGCAAAGTGTATTCAGGATTTTTCTGTGTTGTTGCATGCATCAGTAGCTTTTTCTTTCTTTGTCTCTTTCTCTTGATTGCTTCCAGTTTTTAGCGATTATGAACAGGTTAGTACAAACATTAGAATATTGGGTTTTATGTGGATGTAAGTTTTCAAATCACTTGAATAAATACCGAGAAATACAGTTGCTGGGTCCTATAGTAGAAGAAATTATCAAACTGCCTTCAAGATATGTATTGAAAGTGCATGATGATGGGAATTCCCTGGTGGGCCTGTGATTTGGACTTGGTGCTTTCACTGCAGTGGCTTGGGAAAGGGAACTAAGATCCTGTAAGCCCCTCAGTGTGGCCAAAATAAAGTGAACAGTGATTGTGAATTTCTAAATATTGGCAGCCTTCAAATATTGCTCCAGATTTAATATTAGAATGTAAGCTGATGATCTTGGGAGGTATACAAGGTGAATTTTATAGTGTAGTTATTTTTTCTCTTTTCTTTTGGCAACAGATTTCCTAATTTTATTTAGAACCAGAAGTTTTTAATGGAATGTAGTGAATTTAGTGAATTATATAGTTCATTTTGAACAGCTGATTTTTGTGTGTGTATATGTATCCTTGGTTTATCCGTAATAGGCTCAAAATAAAAGAAAATAAGAATCCAGAGGTCTGAAGCTTGGGCTCACCTTGCACACACTTTCTTCCTTGAAAATTTCCCTTTGCCTTTCATGGTTGCTTTTCAGTTGTGTTCAGCAGAACCAAATGTTCTCTCTTCATCAGTGAAACACTTAACCATTTTCTCATATTTCTTCCCAAGAGAAGAAAGGATTTTTTCTTGCAGAATATTTTGAGTGGTAAAGCTCGAAAATAAATCCCAGTAACCAGAGATTATGTATCTTCAAAGTGTTTTCTTTGAAGATCCTGTAGGCATACTAATCATAGTATTTACTTTGAAAATTACTTTTGGTAGTTGAGGGTAGACAGGAGAAGCACATGGAGAGAAGTGAGCATTGATTTATTGGTTGAATGAGCATACTTTCTGGTTTATGCGCTATTTTAAAAAATATTTATTTATTTAATATATTCGGCAGCACCAGTTGTTAGTTGCGACCTGTGGAATCTTGTTTCCTGACCAGGGATCGAACGTGAGCTCCCAGAATTGGAAGCTTGTAGTCTTAGCCACTGGACTGCCAAGGAAGTCCCTTAAGTTATTGTTAAGAGTGTCCCCTTCACTTTCAAGTAGGGCACTCAGCAATATCCATTTCTTATTCTGAGTTAACTAAAGAACTTATTTCCAACCTGCTTCCAAAAGAAATAGGTAAACAAGTGGATTATGCTGTTTTGTAGCTCTTGGGGCATTGAACCAAGAAGTAAACTCAAAATTTTGTGTTTGTGCTCTGAATCCAAGCTAAATACGTGTGTCATCCTTGCTGATAACTATATTCAACTTAAATTTTTATTTTTGTATTTTTTTGTTACTCCTGTTTCTCAGGGTACCTGAGAAATTATGACACTACAAAAATTAGCCTATAGTATAAGGATGTTTTTAATTGTTTTATTTTTAGTATGATGATATCTTAGTATCTTTTAAAGGCAGAATTTAGGAGGTGAATTGCTGCATTATTTAGAACAGCAAAAATTAGGGAAAAAATCCAGTTGGTTCTGGTTCAATGAATTATGATGCATTCATGGAGTACTATGTAGCCATTAAACATGAAGAGGTAGATTTGTATTTACCCATGCAGAAAAATGTCTGAAAGAAAATTAAGTGGGGAAAAAAACAGGTTGCAGAGAAGTATGAATAACATCATTCTAATTTTATAAATAAAAATTAAATGAAAACTCTGATAGCTGTGTTTGTATACTCTGGAAGGACTTATCAGACAGTTAAGAGTAGTTAGCTCTTAGTAGTAGAATAGGAGAGAAAGAAAATGGATCATTCACTTTTTACCTGTATAAATTTTAAGAAAGAAAGAAAATTAGTTCTTTGTGGGGAAAATTTATATACTAGCAGACCATATTAAAATTAGGTAGTCTTCTAAATTTCATGTGTGAAAATAATATATAAACCATTCTCTTTTACAGTGGACAGACTGGTTCAGGGAAAACATTTACCATGATGGGTAAGTAAACTAGGGATTAACATTTACTGGCTCAGTCTACTCTTTTGTGATAACAGAACTTAACAGGTTTTTTGGCAAGTCATACTTTCTGTGTATGATGTTGAACTCATGAAATTAGGATCATTTCCCATGTTCTTGTCAGAGTGTGACTTCCATTATATAACAGTGAAATCTGTGTTTTGGGCTGTTTCCAGTTCAAAGCTGAGCACAGAATATGTGCTTAACTAACAACTTTTGAAGAGAGTTTAATGGATTTTTACATCTTTATATACCTGTATAACCACTCTGCTGACCAAGGTTCTTCATCAGTAACTGCTCGCATTCTACCCGCCTCTGACTTCTGTCATCACTAGTTCCACTTGTTTCTGCACTTCTATGAATAACGTTTTACTGTGTTTACTCTTTTATGTCTGGAGTCTGTCATTGTGAAGTTTCTGATATTCGATCATGTTATTGCATGTAGTAGTAGTTTATTTCCATTACTGTTTAGTATTGTATGAATAGACCACATTTTCCATTCTGCTGTTGCTAGAGAGTTTTAGACCGCATGAATAATGGTGTTACGGACATTTTTTGTTGTATGTGTCTTTTAAAATTCATTTCTATTGAACTTTAAACCTCTGGGAGTGGACTTGCTGGGTCATAGTATGTGTACTTTCAGCTTTTATAGATAGGGCCATGAGAGAGATGTGTAGATGTGGAATTTCCCAGTGCTCCATGTACATATCCACACTTTATATTGTCCTTTTTAAAAATGTTAGTTGTTCTGGAGTGTGTGTAGTACTGTCTCACTGTGTTTTTATTTGCACTTCCTTGATTTCCATTGACTACCTTTTATACATTTATTGAACATTTAAATAGCCTCTCTGTTAAATGCCCATTCAAGCTTTTTTTCTTATTTAAAAATTAGCGTATCATTTTCTTACTCATTTGTGGGGATTCATAAAATAGAGTAGCTCTTTGTCTATGATGTAGATGGCAGATTTTTCCCTAGGTTTTTTCTGTTGGCTTACTTAAGTATTTCTTATGCCAACGTTTTTTATTTTTATATGGTTGAATTTCAGAGTTGTTTTTTTTTTTAATGGTTTCTGAATTGTGAGTTTTAGTAAGAAAGGTCTTCCTTTCTCTGAAATTACAGCAACATATAAGTGAGTACTTAAAATATGCCAGGCACTCTTCAAGGCTCTGGTGGTCTATTCAAATAAAAGGCAGTGTCAAGGCTCTCTTGGAGCTTATAATTCTCATGGGGGGTATGTACAATTAAAAGTGAATAAATATCTAGTACTTATGCCCAAGGTAATAAGTACTATGGGCTTCCCTAGTGGCTCACTGGTAAAGAATCTGCCTGCTGAGCAGGAGACGCGGCTTCAGTCCTTGGGTCGGGAAGATTCCCTGGAAGAGGAACTGGCCACCCACTGCAGTATTCATGTCTGGGAAGTCTCAAGGACAGAGGATCCTGTGGGCTACAGCCCATGGAATTGCAGAGTTGGACACAACTTAGTGACTAAGCAGCAGTAGTAATAAGTGCTGTGAAGAAAAGTTAAGGGGATAAAAAGGAGCAGTGGGTACTGTTTTAGGTTGGTGAGTCAGAGAGGCCTCTTGGGGTGACTTTTGAAGAGACTTACTGAATGAAATGAGAAGGAACTTTGAGACTATAGGAGAAGAATCTTCTAGACAGAATATTCACAGGCAAGCCCTGATTTGGCAGTATGCTGAAAAGTATTCAAGGAACAGCAAGAAGACACATGAGGCTAGCGTGGAATTTTCCAGAATTAGGGGCAAGTTGGAATTGTAGCCAGAGGGCAAGTCATGGATTTTGGATTTTTTTATGAGGGGATGTGAAGTCATGGAAAGTTTGTTGTTTGTTTGATTTTTTTTTAAGAAGAATTGCACAAAGTGATGTTAAATTAAAAGTACTACTCAGGCAGCTGGGTGGAGTAGAGACTAAAAGAAGGGGTTAGAGCAGAAGCAGGATTGCAAGCCGAGTCAGGAGACAAGGCAAGAGATATTAAGGTAACTGTAGCGAGTGTGCTGAATATCTTTGTATAAGATTTAGCAGGAAAATATTAAAAAATTATCTGCACATACTCTAATATTCTGTCCTCCGTGTTCATTTACTTCCATTTTTCTACCCTGTTTGTGTGTATATATATATATATATACATATATTATACACACACACACATATATTTAAGGTACAGTTTACAAGGTCCATTTAATATATTTTAGATATAGCACATCAAGATGATGATAATATTTTAAAATTTATTTTCTGTTGCTTTTGGGCATATACCAGCATTTTCTTAGTTCCTTTGGTCTCTAAGGTATAATTAACTAATACATATAGTGACTTTTAGATCTTTTCTAGTTATCTGATTTTTTCTGGTAAATATAGCTAGTTTGAATTAATGTTCAAAAAACTGCTACTTACATATCTACTACATTTTCTCCTCTCCCCAGTGTTAATAAAATAAGGGTAGGATTCCTCTTCAGCTTTCTCTATATATAGAAATCTTGTGAAGTATTCCTACAGGATCTTTGTTACCACCCTGGCTTTTACTACCCAATTTAGAAAATGCTAGCTAATGCTAATTTTTATACCCTGTGAGATAGTTATTTCCATTATTATCTCCATTTTATAGTGAAAAAATCAAAGAGATTAAGTATTTAATTAGCCCGTGGCCACACTGCCAGTGTATAAAAAGGTCATCCTAGACAAGTGAATGTCTTATGCAACAGTAAAGTATAATTGCTTGTTATTTCTGCTAATTTTGATACCTGCAGAAGGAAACATTTCAAGCTTGGGACTTAAATGGATTTTTAAATTTATCAAACAACAGCTGCTTTTTCAAATTGCTTAGTGACTATCCTGCACCTCTTGATGGGCAGATTCTCTCATGCCATCTCTTAATCACAAATTAACTTGTTTGGGAGCCCAGAACAAACTGATTATACAATGTGTCTTTTCTGTTAAATTGTCTCACTGTTGCCATTCTGAAGGACACCTGTTACAGAATAAAAATGATCAGTTACATATCTGTGTTTTTTATATTTTTCTTTAGGACCATCTGAATCTGATAATTTTTCTCATAATCTGAGAGGAGTAATCCCTCGAACTTTTGAATATTTGTTTTCCTTAATTGATCGTGAAAAAGAGAAGGTAAAACTTACTGTAAAAATAAAGGGAATTCTATGCAATATCTACTTTTGAGTCGTTAACTGCTAATATATACATGGAGGGGTATAATCAGTCATCTCATGTGGATAGGCTAGTGGTATAAAAAAATCCATCAGTTCTGAAGATAAAGATTCTGAGTTTTCTATTTCTAAAGGTTTTTAGTCTATAAAACATACATCATCCTTGACTTGATGTTAAAAGAAAGTAGAAAGTAGTGCTTCTTAGACGCTCAGATTTTCCAAAAGAGAAAGTGTAAAGAAAATTTTAACTGAGGAAAACAGATTCATGAAGCCGTATCACCTACCTGCACCTAGGCTGACAGTAGTAACGGGCCATCTTTACCTCCTTTACCCACTACCATCTGACCATGATCTTGCTTCACACTTGGTGTGGCTCTGTTGTCCTGGCTATATGGGCTTCCATTTTGCATTGGCTCCCAGACTGGGACATTCTCTTTATTGTGCATCGTTACCTTAGTGAATTCCAGGCTTAAGAGCCGTTAGTGTTCTGTATTCTATTACCTATGTGCCAGGGAGACTGATATATATATAACATTGGGTTACCACTTAACTGCTTTGTAGAAACTCTTACCATTGCAGTTAGACAAGCATATTACATGCCATTGAAATAGATTTAGTGACTTGCATTTCTGTGGTTAAAAATCCTATAGCAAGCCTTTTTTTTGTTGTTTATTTTTTGTAAGAGAGGCTTTTAAAATACCTTATTTTTTGTCATTTGAAAAATATAACACTTGATTCAGATACACTTATGAGGAAGTCCAGTATATGACTTCCTAGGTGAAAATGGAATTGCTCTTTTCATCACAAGGAGAAAAAATTATGTAACTATGTATGGTGATGGATGTTAACTAGACTTATGATCATTTTGCAATATATACAAATATCAAATCATTATGTTGTATTCCTGAAACTAGTGTAATGCTCTATATCAATTATACTTAAATTAAGCAAAAAATAGAATTGCCCATTTGGCATGCTCAAGGCCTACCTCCCTATCTTGGTTCTGAGGTATTGTTGGAAACGTCAGGGCTCCTGGGACCACAGTTTGATGCTGCTTAAAACTGTTAGGATGTGTTGAAAATAGTAACCTATGTTTTTAAATTGACTTTTAAGTATCTTGTATTGTCTAAAGGATAATATTGTAGGAAATTTATATGCTGTGAAGTGAGTGAAAGATGAGTGCTCATGAAAGGTAGGGATGAACTCATGAAAACAGTATCACTAAACCAGGCTTCTCTTTTACAGGCTGGAGTTGGAAAGAGTTTTCTTTGTAAGTGTTCATTTATTGAGATCTACAACGAGCAGATCTATGACCTGCTGGACTCTGCGTCAGCTGGACTGTACATAAGGGAGCATATTAAGAAGGGGGTCTTTGTTGTTGGTGCAGTAGAGCAGGTGGTGACCTCAGCAGCTGAAGCCTATCAGGTACCCTGCTTTGAATGATGTGATCCATAGACAACATAGCGTGCTGTGAAGAGTGCCTTGACCTCAAAAAAAAAAAAAGAATTGTGTTACTAAAGATATTTTGTAAAGCCCTAGCCAGGATGTTCATGAGGAGGAAAGAAAAAAAGAGTATGGCCATATTTTATACATTTCCCCTTTGTTAAAATAGACGTTTGATGCCTTGATTTGGGGTTAGGTTGGTATTGTTCATTCTGTTCATTCACTGTCTGTCTGTCTGTCTGCACCCGGTCTTAGTTGTGGCATGCAGAATCTAGTTCCCTGACCAAGGATTGAACCTGGGCCCTTTACATTGGGAGTGCAGAGTCTTAACTGCTGGACCATCACACTTTCTTTAAGCTAATAGCATTTGGAAATTTGTCTCATGTTTGAGTGAGGATTGCTCTTTCTCTTTGCAGCTGTGTAAATGTCATTGTTTATCTAACATTTAATATACAGTATTTGGTATTATGAAAAGGAAGCATACATTATTAACCAAAAAATAAGATATAAACAATTTCATTTTTATGCTGTGACTGGTTAATAGGGTTATAATAGTTCTATTCATTGAGTATATGTGCGGAAGCCTATACTAACTTCTTTGTATACATTATTTCATTTAATTTTTTATCTGCTTTTTGAGGTAAGCTACTAATTTCTTCATTTATCCAATACATATTATGACCTTGCCACTCAAAAATGTAGTTCTCATACTATCATTGTTACCTAGGAGCTTGTTAGAAATGCAGGATCTCAGCCTCTACTTCACGTCTACTGAATCAGAATCTGAATTTTAATGGGTCTAGGGGGTTAGCATGCATATTAAACACTCTGAGATGTTCTGCACTGTGAGGGAGGTACCCATATTCCCATTTTACACATATGGTTCTGAGCCTTGAAAAGGTCACTTGGCCCCAGACCACACAACTGGTAGATAGTGGAGACAAGGGTTGAACTGGTATTCATCTGATTTTAGAGCCTGCTATCTGAACCTTCAAGTAGCCTGCCTGCCCCAGGGAATAGGAAGTGAAAACAAATACTCTGTAGACCAAAAGGACTGACAAAGCTTTGGGCTTGAAGGTAATTTTGAGATTTACTTTATCTGACTTCTCATAGTTTTGGTTAAGAAAAGGGTTTAGAGAGATTTTGCGACTTGCATTAATACAAAAGAGAAATAGCAAAACCCATTCTAGATCCTGTGCCTTCTGATTTTCTCCTTGTTCGGTCTCATGACCTAGAGAAGAAACAAAAAAGGAAAGGGAAAGGAAAGTTAGCTTGCGTACTTGTGTATGTTCCTCAGTAGACCAGTAGTCTCACACCACCCTTTACAGATTTCCTGCTGATGTTTGTAGCTGTTGTGAAAACGTGGAAGTTGTGATCGTGTGTTTTCCTTTTGCCCAGGTGTTGTCTGGAGGGTGGAGAAACAGACGTGTCGCATCAACATCAATGAATAGAGAATCCTCGCGGTCTCATGCAGTCTTTACAATTACAATAGAGTCAATGGAGAAAAGCCATGAAACTGTGAATATACGGACCTCCCTTCTCAATCTGGTGGATTTGGCAGGATCTGAAAGGCAAAAGGACACCCATGCAGAAGGCATGAGATTAAAGGTAAGATTGGAATCACGGTCCTCAATTCAACTTGACTGAGAATTAGAAGTCAATACCAAGCTCAGCATTTTGATGGCTACAAAGCATTAAGAAATTGGTTCTGTCCTAAAGGTATAGAAACTTTCGTTGTAGTGTAGGGACAGTAAACATACATGGGATATGACAAGTGTCAGGAGCAAGAGTCTTTGAATTCACTGTCACCCAAAAGGGCCAATGGTATGAGTGGTAGCAGCGTTCAGAGGAAGAAAGATATGACATGACCCTTACTTGGGGGAAGCGTGGGAAAGAAGTAGTTCTTGAGTTAAGGCTTAAGGACTTTATTCTAGGCTAAGGCATTACCAGAGGTTCTCGGTAATATGAACTACTAGTGTCTAAACGTATTGTGATCTTCCCAGGTGGTTCAGTGGTTACAGAATCTGCCTGCAGTGCGGACGTGGGTTCGATCCCTGGGTCAGGGAAGATGCCCTGGAGGAGGGTGCAGCAACCTACTCCAGTATTCTTGTTTGGAGAATCCCCCTGGATCGAGGAGCCTGGCAGGCCACAGTCCATCCAGTCGCAAAGAGTTGGACATAACTGAAGCGACTGAGCACACTCGCATATGTGTTGTAACATGCACTGCCAGCAGGAGGAGTGGAGTCTGCCTGTTAGGATATGGGGGTGCGGAGAGCAAAGAGTCAGAGATGGTAGAGGACAGTGTACTGTTGGTTTTGAAAGCGAGGGTTTGAGCCTCCTGAGCTCCTAGACAGCTTCAGGCTGTCTCATATTTGTGTTTCTGTGGTGACATAAAGCGAAGAAAAACAGCATATGTTCATAATAGGATATATGCTGGGTCTACTCCGAATGCTTCATATAAAACTATTTAACCTTCCTAAGAATTCTAGGACGCGATACTATTATCCTTTCTATTTCGAAGAAACAGGAGTAAATTTTCCAGGGGCACATGATTGTGAGCTGAGATTCAAGCTGTAGTCCAGCTCCACTGACAGTGCTCGCAACTGTGGCCCTAAACCACTTTTAAGGGTGGTAGCAGTGGCAGCTCTGAACTCAGTGCATCTTGCTTAGTAGTTTCCATTTCTCCTCTCTTTTTCCTATACTCCCAGCTCTGCAGACTCAGTTATCAAAAATACGCTGCCTAAAGTAAAAGGTTTAACCCAAACATTTTTCTCCCCAAACCACTCTTTTAAAGAAATTTTATGTTGACATATAGTAAACATAAATTCTAATTTACATTTGAGAAATGTAAATTCTAATTTACAGAATTAGAATGAATGTTCTCTTATCATAATATATTCATTAATAGTTTCGTGGGACACGGGAGTGGGACGTTAGTTACCATGCCTTTACAATGTAGCAAACATTTTAACAGAAAAGGCTTGAAAAATATGCCTATAATTCACTACTTTTACTTTTACGTAAAACTTTTTACGTTTTGCTTGATTTTATCCCTGCCTATAGGTCAGTCAAAAACTATTACATTCATGAGTTGATGACAGTATTTTTTTCCTTCAATGATTTTTGTGTTTGAATTTGAATAGTATTAAAATTGCAGTGTGTGCCTCAATAGGAAAAGGTTAGGGGACAGTTGAGGACATCTTTTTGCTGAGAAATTACTTAACCTTAACTAATGTTGGTCAAACTTACCACCCTGCTAGGTATATTTTAATTCAAAATACTAAAAAAGAAATCAGTGCGCCTCAATTTTTGTTCTTTTTCCCTAACACCCTAGGAAGCAGGTAACATAAACCGATCATTGAGCTGCCTGGGCCAGGTGATTACTGCGCTTGTCGATGTGGGTAATGGAAAACAGAGACATATTTGCTACAGAGACTCCAAACTTACCTTCTTACTCCGGGTAAAGTAGATCACTGGGTTCCTGAGCCCCTTTTTTGGTTATGCTCACTATGACATTCTTTTTTTATGTTCTTTTGCTTTATGGTTTATCACAGGGTATTGAATATAGCTGCCTGTATTATATTGTAGAACCTTGTTGTCTATCTCGCCTATGTATAATAATTTACATCTGCTAATCTCAAACTCCCAGTCCTTCCCTCCCCTAGCCCCTCCTCTCTGGCAATCACAAGTCTGTTCTCTATGTCTGAGAGTCTGTTTATGTTTCATAGATAGGTTCGTTTATGCCATATCTTTTGGTTTTTCCCCTGAAATGTGTACCATTTATATCATTAAACAGGATTCCCTTGGAGGTAATGCCAAAACAGTCATAATTGCAAATGTTCATCCTGGATCTAGGTGTTTTGGTGAAACCCTATCAACGCTTAATTTTGCTCAAAGAGCCAAGCTGATTAAAAATAAGGTAAAATACTGAGTATATTTAAGTAAATTAAAAAAATATTGAAGCTTGCAGTATCTCACTTTGGTAATTGCCCTGAAATTAACATTAGGTTTTATTTATTTCTCTATTGTGTAAGCAAGGTTTCTGTTTTCATCTTTCCTAGCCTTCTGTATAGATCTTGTAATTTGAGACCTAGATTGGGTCTTACGGTCATTATTGTTTGGCCTGTTTTTTCTTAAGTGAAGGGAAAGTTTTTCGTTTGTAATTGGGTTGGAGACTAAATTTATGTACCTAAACCATGCTAGCAGAGCTGGGTGTTGAGGGTGAGAGGATCCACTATGAAAATAATCTTGATGATCTTGACAAACTGTCTTTCAAGTTGTCTGTAACTCCAGGGATTCCTTGTTTTTCTTTCTATACCAGAAGTTTCTGGGACTTCCAGGGCAGTCCAGTGGTTAAGACTCTGGTTCCACTGCAGGGGATGTGGGTTTAATACCTGGTCCGAGAACAAGATCCTACATGCTGCACAGCATGGCCAAAAAGAGAAGAAAAAAAAAAGTTTGATATTCTTATACATCTGTGGTCCAAAAAGTTTTCATGTAAAGGGTCCACGTGATAAATAATTTCAGCCTCTTGGACTGTGGATTGTATTGTCTCTTCCCCAACTACTCATCTCTGCTTTTTTAGTAAGAAAGCAGCTGTAGATGCTGTGTAAACACATGAGCACGGCTCTGGTCAAGCAGCAGTTGGCTAACCCCTGGTGCAGACTGTCAAAAGACCAAGGAGTTCCCCACTTGGTTTGGAGAGGATGGTTGGAGGCCTCTTTGGTTCTAAACAGAAGAATCAAGATATATATATTGGCAAATTAATTTCCTCTGTCTTTAAAAGGAGACAATGGTCATTCTTACCCCACAAAATAAACTCCCTAATCATCTCATCATGGTAAAAGCAAAGAGGTTCATGATGCCTCTTCCGCTGGATAAGTGAGAAGAGTATGGGTCTGGTTATTTTCATTTTATTGGATTATGACCTCTGTAGGATATCTATAATACAAGGAGGAGAAATCATTAGCACTTCCTGACCCTATCTCTTGGGACTTATTAGAAGTTTTTGGAGAATGGAAAGCTGCAGGGATAATTAGAATTATGACATCATCAGTGTGAGATTGTGATGTTGTAGTGTATAGCAGTGCCTTGTGATGAGGCTGTCCTTAAGAAGCAGAAGCAGCTAGAAATGACTTCTTACCATATGAAATAAGAACACTAGGAACCTTATACTAGTCACTATCAATGGTAAGTCCTCTGCTGCAGCCTCCCAGGGGAAAGTGGCTCAGATACTGGGGATTTAAGAGTGAACGGTCCTTCCCAGTGGGCAGACCCAGCCTAAGAGAGGAACATGGGAACCTTGGGGCTGTCAGAGATTTCCCCCTCATTCTGGAGTATTGGGTATTCGATTTGGTTGGTACTCAGCTCTTGGCTTTTTTTTTTATTATTTATTAAAAAATTTTTTTTTGGCTCTGCCAAGTCTTAGTTTTAGCATGTGGGATCTAGTTCCCTAACTGGGGATAGAACCCAGGCCCGCTGCATTGGGAGCACTGAGTCGTAGTCACTGGACACCAGTGAACTCCCCATTAGCTCTAGAGTCTTGTTAACCTTTGAACTTCTTAGAAGTCGTCTGATAGAAAACATTTCTTTGAAAGATCATTTACTGTGATAATAAAACACAAATGAAGTTGTCAGACCACCTCTCCCTTCTATGAGGACTGTTAGGAAGACACAGGGTTGAATTTCTCTGGAGAGGGTGGAGCCAGGGGAACTCAGGCCAGCCCTGCAGCTCCTCACCACTCTTTAGTGAGCAAAGACAGGGAGAGGTGACACTCAGGGAGGTGTTTGTCCTTCTTCATGGGGTGGGGCTGTCAGTCGCAGGAAGGAGCAGTGTTAGGTGAATATACGCTGACCCCGGGAGTGAACTGGGATTCCCTGATAGCTCAGTTGGTAAAGAATCCACCTGCAATGGGAGATCCCAGTTCGATCCCTGGGTTGGGATGATCCCCTGGAGAAGGGAGAGGCTACCGACTCCAGTATTCTTGGGCTTCCCCTATGGCTCAGCTGGTAAAGAATCTGCCTGCAATGCAGGAGACCAGGGTTGGGAAGATCCCCCGGAGAAGGGAAAGGCTACCCACTCCAGTATTCTGGCCTGGAGAATTCCATGGACTGTATAATCCATGGGGTTGCAAAGAGTCAAACACGGCTGAGCGACTTTCACTTCGCTTCACTTCAGGAGTGAACCAGCCCAGAGCTAGTAAACAGATTAGAGATCTAAGTGGGGCATAGGGAGGGAAAGGAAAGAGTCTGTGGCTCTAGGCTGATGGCACAAGGAAAAGAAGCCTCCCCTCCCCTCCAGCACACCAGTTCTGGAAGCCTTAGGACTCTTGGTGAGAGGCAAGTGTCAATTTGTTTGGTCTTCATTACTCCAAACCATACAAACAAATATAAACATAAAACTATATGACTCAAAAAGTATTCTTTTAATGGTTAAAAAAAAAAATTCTTGAATAGGCAGTGGTAAATGAAGACACACAAGGAAATGTGACCCAGCTCCAAGCTGAAGTGAAGAGACTCAAAGAGCAACTGGCCCAGCTTACTGCAGGGCAGGTACTGCCAGAAAGCTTGCGCACCATAGGTAAGATGAGCTCAGTGTCCTTCAGGTGTGGATGTAGTATGGGAGCCCTCTACAAGGCACAGCACTGTATGGCTATCCAGATTTCCTACGAGTATCTGTTCCTGTTCATTTCACCCACATAGAAACCAGACGTGGTTACCACAGATACTGAATTCACAGTGGCCACAGGTGCTGAGTTCTGTGAGATGTGGTAGGAGGGGGGTGTGGAAGTAATTTTGAAAATGCATCCCTAATAAGTGCTAAAAAAAGAGATACTAGTAAATCACTCAGATCCACTTCCAGATTCTGTCTTATGTAATCTATATGTTTACTAAATTGGATATCAGAGACTTACTTTTCTTTAAAGAATAGCTAATTTGTAGACTGAGTTAATTTGAAATTCACATGTGGTGATGAGAGTCTGATTCTTTTAGAGTAATAGAGAGCAGTCCATCAAAGGCTATTCCAGCTCATTGCTTATTCTTAAAATTTGAGAGATAAAACATTTTTCCTATTTCCTTTTCTTTTTTACTGGACCCATTACAGACAAAGATGAGACTAACTACATCAAGTATTTCCAAGAGGCAATGTTATTCTTTAAGAAATCTGAACAGGAAAGGAAGGTAGGAAACTTTACTATAAAGGGGATTGAAGATACTTTAGGCTTTCACTGTATGGAACTTTTCTGGGTGACATAAATGGCAAAAGTCAATAAAACAAAGGAAGACTGAAACACTTAATTTTGACTTTGAGATTAAATGTGAAGTTAGCGTTTGTTGCTTGGTTTGTGAAAATTTAGGAAAGCCCAGTTATTTATTTATTTATTTTTATCTAATCAAATTTTGAACTTCTTAAGTCTCTGGTAGAAAAAGTTACGCAATTGGAAGATCTCACCCTCAAAAAAGAAAAATTCATTCAGTCGAATAAAATGATCGTGAAATTCCGAGAGGATCAAATAATGCGCCTGGAAAAGCTCCACAAAGAATCCCGGGGAAGTTTTCTGCCTGAGGAGCAGGACCGTTTGCTGTCGGAATTGAGGGATGAGATTCAAACTCTGCGAGAACAAGTGAGTACATGACATTCACAATAATTCTAAAAAGAGATTCAGGACAAGTATAAATCAGTCACCAGACTGATCAGCAAATTCTTGTAATGAATGCAAGAGAAAGTGTTTTAAATGAATTGAACTGATAGTATCATTACATAATTCAAACCCCCACCCACCCCACCACATGTGCACACACAGACACACACACACACACCCCATTTTTCTAAAATAATAAGACCTGAAGGGAAAAGAGAGGAAGTTGTGATGTTGCTGCCATGGCACTCGGCCCCTGCAGGCCAGGTACAGTTCCTTCCAGGGGGCAGTTGGGGTTATCAGAGTCAGTTTGCAGTTGAGCTCATCAAAGTGTTTTTTGTTTTTCCTTTTCCCTGGGTGGGTGGATAGTTGACACCAGGCACATCATTAAGAAATAAGCAGCCTCCTTTGCATGAAGAGTCTGCCACAGGGTACACCCCGTATGCTTATTACTGAAGGTGCTGGGGTGAGTTTCAAGAGAAGATGGAGAAGTTTCAAGTTTTCAGACCCAAACGTAGACTTGAGAGTTGTAGGATATGCACGTATTCAGTCTGATCATAAAAACGGAGGTGCTCTCCATAGTGCCTGTGGTGTCCACAGTGTTTTCTGTTGGTTTTCAGAAAAACTTCTCTAAAATGGTCATGTTTGTAAACATATGTCTCTAATTCTTCCATGTCACAGGTAGAGCACCACCCCAGAGTGGCAAAATATGCTATGGAAAATCATTCCCTCCGGGAGGAGAACAGAAGACTCAGACTTTTAGAGCCTGTGAAAAGAGCCCACGAACTGGACGCCCAGACCATTGCAGTCCTGGAAAAAGCCTTCTTCGAAGTATCTGGAACAGAGAAAAGTGACAGAAGTAAGACATGATTGTTATAAGCATGTCTCTTAGGCTCAGGGAGATTGTTTATAAGGACCTTGATATTGCCTTGCCCTGAGGGTTTTCACCCTAGCCTCCAGACTTGGTGTGCAAATGTCCTGTATACATACTTACTCTTCGTGTAGGCTAATCGATACCTATGAGCAAGGGAATACTCATATATCTCTGTCTTGCAAAACTTGATACTTCACCTTCCTATTAAATGGAATTTTCCTGTGTAAGTGGAATTTTCCTGTGTTAAGTATTTGAAAAGTGCTTATTAACTCATGACAGTCTGAATGACTGTAGAGCTGAGATGTTTATCCCCCTGGTGAACAGCTATACGGTGTGAGAGATTGCTCAGAGTGGTCAGACTCACGGTCCAGCCAGCACAGTTTTTGATCCTGATGTCTTGTTGGTGGGTCATCTTGCCACTGTCTGTCCTGTTAGTTATATGTTAGTTCTGTAAGTTTACTGTTACTCTCTGAAAAGTGGTTTAGTTAGTACTAATCTAACTTATAGGCTTGGCAGCTATTGGAGTTAATGCTATGTGATTTGGTGACAGTCTGTGTTTGCTCCTTCTCTGAGTATTTTCCTGGCCTTTTATCATACTCTGTTTTAGTCCTTGTTTCTTTTTAGGTTGAAATGAATTTAGTTGAAATGAAGATACTTCTGATCTTTTTATACTACAATGATAAAGAAAAAAAGTGTTTTTTAAATTTCCTTTTCCAAGCCGTTTTCCATTCTGTTATGAATTAACAAAAGAATAAAATTCTTGGAACATGGCTTGCAGAAAGACCATGGTTTTAGATGCAGAGTTAAAATCAGGTTTTTTGTATTATATATCCTACAGTGCTCTATATTTTGTTGGCCATTTTGGCCTCAATAGTACCATAACTTATTACCTTCCAACGATACTAATGGTAATTTCTGGACCTCACTATCTTCTAAACATCATTCTCCAAACAATTTTTATGTGGTATTTTCCCATACTGAAACTCAGTGGCACTCTCTTCAACAAATTCAGTCATCTAAGGAACTCCTAAAAATTAGTATTTTCTACCTGGTAGATGATACCAAGTTCTTTGAACTGGCTGCCTTTGCTGTTTATCTTCTTTGCTAAAAATTCATTGACTGCTGACACTAATTCATGCCAAATTCAACTGGTGGTAGTTCTCTGTCCAGCAATGTGGCTGTTATACTTCAGCCATTATTTGTTCTTTTCTCTTAATGGCAAAAGTGTTGCTTTAAGTATGCCCCTTGATCCTGTTGCTTCACAACTTCACAAAAGTGACTTTTAATACTCTCCAACATGCTCTGTTGTATCTTATGTACCTTCTTGAGTTACAGGCTCTTGTATCTTCGGGTTCATTTTCCAATGATTTCTCATTTGTCCTCCTTGTGCTTCAAAATTGATACTTGGCAGAGAACTTAGAAATTGTATTCTGTGATTTTCTGTCTTTCAAAGGCCAGGTTGTTTCCTTATTATCAGGTGAGCAAGGATTCTCCCCTAAAGCTCTGAAAGAGCCATGTTCGTTAGCCAACACTGAGAAGTTAAAAGCACAACTCCTGCAAGTTCACACAGAGCTGAATAATTCAAAGCAAGAGTATGAAGAATTCAAAGAACTAACTAGGTAAAGTATAAATACACACTGATGCTTACTGTTTCAGTATCCTTTAATGTTGGTTTGTCTAGTGTTTAGCATGGTTAGGATTTTAGTTGAGCATTTACTTTAAATATTCTAATATAGCAGCTTACTTGTTTTGACATGAAGCAAAAGGGCTTGCATCTTGCTCTTTTTTTTTCCCTTCACTCATTTTTTAAAAACTGAGGTACAATTGACCTAAACTTCTAGTCTTTAATAATCTATTTAGTAAACTAGATGATACAAATCTTTTGAGGGATATACCTAGTGAGGTGAGTATCTGTTAAACTTATTTGTGAATTCTTTATCTGATCACAAAATTTAAATCATTGCTGTTAAGAATTATATTGGTATTTTTAGAAATTACAGTGTTGTTAATGTTCTTAATATACTGTGTAAAGGAAAACAGATAAACCACCTTCATATTATATGTAACTAAGATTAATCCTAAAAGATAAAGAAATGTTTGTTTTAAAAATAATGTATCATATGGAATTGTTGAATTATTTGGGCTTTTGAGTTGGAGCATACCATTTGCTAGTTGAATACTTTAAACAGTCATTAATCTCTGAACTGTACCTCACCCAGTTGGAAAATGAGGGTTATAATCTGCCAGAGTCTCTGATTAAAGGGATAATTATAAAGTTATGTGTGAGTATAAGCTACTCTACAAAGTGTATGACGTTAACTTATTACCTGAAATACTCCATTTTATCTTATCTATTAGAAAAAGGCAGGTGGAATTAGAATCAGAGATTAAGTCTTTGCAAAAAGCGAACCTTAATCTTGAAAACCTTTTGGAAGCAACAAAAGTCTGTAAACGGCAAGAAGTTTCTCAACTGAATAAAATTCATGCTGAAACACTGAAGGTAGGTAATCCGAAGCTTAAATCACTGGTATCTAATTTTTTTTATTATTTATTTATTTGTTGTGCCAGGTGTTAGTTGCAGCATTCAAACTTAGTTGTGGCATGTGGGATCTAGTTCCCTGAGCAGGGAATGAACCTGGGCCCCTTGCATTGGGAAGGCTGACTCTTAGCCACTGGTTTACCAAGGATGTCCCTGCTATTTTATTTTTAAGTGGCAAGACCTCTGGGTTTACTATTTTAAAAATCAACCTTACTTTCCTCACTTAATTTTAACTTTCCATATATAAATTGTTCTATTTCTGGACTTTATATTTTCTTCTAGTGTTCTGACTCTTCATATGATAATGATGCATTGTTTTAATGACCATATCCTTTTATTTTTATAATGACCACGGAAGTCTTCCTAAACTGTTCTTTTTAATAGTGCCTTGTTGCACATTTATTTTTTTGTATGACGTTTTTGTGTTGGCTTATCAAGTTTTATTTTTAAGAATCTTATGACAGTTTTGCTTGAGACTGCTTTGAATTGATAAATTTGTTTCTACATGGGCCTTTCTTCTGTGCTGGCTCTCAAGGATACTTTTTCTTGTCTCTTGATGAATAGAATTGTAATTTTATTCTCTGTTCACACAATTACTAAATAAGTTATTCTTTTCATGTGTGCTAATGTTGTTTTCATAATAATTTTTTGGTGCAGGTCATAACAACACCAACCAAAGCTTATCAACTTTGGTCTCGACCACTACCAAAGTTCAGCCCTGAACCGGAGAGCTTTGGCTCTGCACAAACGCAGAATTCTAGCAACGTGGATAATGATATCTTAAATGAGCCAGTGCCTCCTGAGATGAGTGAACAAGCTTTTGAAGCCATTTCTGAAGAGCTGAGTATGGTGCAGGTAATGTTCAGTTTTAGAAAGAAATAGACTTCCACTTCAATAAATTTTCTTTATCATTTTAACTCTTGGTAATCTGCAGTGTTTGAACCTGTTTAGTATCAAAATCATATCTTTTTAAGGATGTAAGGTCCTTGAGTTAGAAATCAGCCTACTCTTGTTCTTTTAATCTACTTTGCAGCATTTAGCAAGTCACCTTCTGCTCTCCTTGAGGTTTGGTTCTCTTGTGTATAAAAATACCAGTTTGCCTCTAGCTTCTAGTTCCAGAACTGATTTATAAGACACACTGTTATATATGCTAAAGAACATGAAATAGTTTGAAAGAATCTTATGATAGTTCAAATTTTAGACAGCTTTCCCTATATTTGAAATAACGCATGAAGTTTGTTTACCTCAGAATTCAGTGATTTATTTTCTGTACAAGTTTTTCTACTGTCTAGTAAAACTAGAAGCTGCTGCTGCTGCTAAGTCGCTTCAGTCCTGCCTGACTCTGAGCGATCCCACAGACGGCAGCCCACCAGGCTCCCCCGTCCCTGGGACTCTCCAGGCAAGAACCCTGGAGTGGGTTGCCATTTCCTTCTCCAATGCATGAAAGGGAAAAGTGAAAGTGAAGTCACTCAGTCGTGTCCGACTCCTAGCGACCCCATGGACTGCAGCCCACCAGGCTCCTCTGTCCATGGTATTCTCCAGGCAAGAGTACTGGAGTGGGATGCCATTCATCACCCCGAATTCTGAAAGTTTACCTTTCACGGACATGGAGGCCTTTCTGGTGAGGTCACTTGATATAGGCCTGAGGAAGCATCAAAGAAGTCTTAAGATGGCTCTGGTTTAGTCTTTGATTTTAATTTTAATTGCTTCTTTGTGCTTCAAATTACCAACTTTGACAGGCTGCAAATATAATTCTGAACCATGAGAAATCATCAGTATAGTCTGTTTTTTGGCTCCATACTGGCTTTTGATAACCTTTGTTCATATGAGGTTTTGCATTGTGTATTTTTTAATGCAGGAGAAATGGTGGAATGTTTGAGATGTTCATTAAAAGAATTTTTGACCCCTGAAGTTCTTGTGTTGCAGGAACAAATGAGTGCCCTTCAAGTCAAGTTGGATGAAGAAGAGCATAAAAATGTAAAGCTTCAGCAGCAGATTGACAAACTGGAACATCATTCTACTCAGATGCAGGAGGTAAGATTGCAAGCATGACCTCAGAAAATGTCTGAACCTCAAAGTAAGAACCTGCCAGGAAGGAAGTGACTTTAGGAAGCTTGGGTCAAGGTCTGTTTGAATTGTATTCCCTTACTTTGTTATTTCAGCGACTCCTCTGATTAGGAGACACACACCCCTAGTCTGAATTTAAAACTGCATTTGAAAAACAGAAACAAAGTGATTATTTGGTGTGTGATTTAGCTTGTCAGTATTCCTCTTCCAGTAAACTGGTCTCTTTCCCAAAGCTTTTCTCATCAGAAAGAACTGATTGGACCAAACAGCAGCTGGAGCATCTCTCTCAGTTGAACGTCCTTGAAAAGCAGCTTCAAGACACACAGACCAAGAATGACTGTGAGTCTGAACACTGGGAGCTTCCTAATCTGAATGCTGTAACTCAGTAACTTTTTACTCTTGTGGCTTAGTGTTGTGTCTGTGTTTTTAGCTGGTTGGTCCTGTTTGTTTTAAATTAGACTAGATGAGTAATAGTAATATAAAGGGTCATTTTCTCCAAGACTGCTCTCAGGAAAATGATACAAATGTTTGCTTGAAGTTTTAAGACCACTTTGAATATGAAGTGTCTTAAACGCATATAGTGAATGTTTTAAGAGTTTTAGTAGTGACAAAAAAAGCATAAATTATTTATTTGTAGATGTGGGAATGTCATTTAATTCCCAGTTTTTCCAGTTAATGTCTCCTTTTATCAAAGTATTTATAGTAGTTTACTAAGACAAAAAAGAGAGCCATTCTCTTTTGTTTGATCTATTAAAAAGTTGCCCAGTTTTAATTCCAGTTGGAGTTTCTTTAGAAGACCAGAGTGCTTAACCTATGTTGGAAAGTTCTGGTACATCTCCAAAGGGTTTTCAGTAAGTAAAGATTAGGTCACCTAAACTATGTTAAAATCGCTTGCTTTTTTTCTTATATTAAGAATTTTCATGCACATTGTACAGGAGAAATGTAGAAAAATCAAATGACCTAGATGTGAGGGTCAGATATTAACTTTTTTGGGGGTATGAATATATCAAAATTCGGGCTTCCCTGGTGGCTCCGTGGTAAAGAATCCACCTGCCAACACAGGCGATGCAGGTTCAATCCCTGGGTCAGGAAGATCCCCTGGAGAAGGAAATGGCAACCCACTCCAATATTCTTGCCTGGGAAATTCCATGGACAGAGAAGCCTGGCCTTCTGTAGTCCATGGGGTTGCAAAGGAGTAGGACACAACTTAGCGACTAAAACAACGACATACCAAAGTCCATGGGTGAGGGAGAGGAAGAAAACAGAAATCTCAGTGTTTCTGGGTACTTCGCACTTAGTAGTTCAATGTTTTTACACTCAAAATGGTCTCTTCAGCTTGTTTTTGCTGATTGTGTGAAGGGTACCTATCAAATTTATTTGCCTATTTTGTAAAAACGCATGTGACAAAAAGCCTGTTAAGATTTATTTTGTGTTTCTTTGTTTTAGTTTTGAAAAGTGAGGTACATGACCTGCGAGTCGTTCTTCATTCTGCAGACAAGGAGCTCTCTTCGGTGAAACTGGAGTACAGTTTACTCCAAGAGAGTCAGGACAAAGAACTCAGTAGCCTTTCCGAAAGACACATGCAGGTCCAGCTTCAGCTGGATAATGTCAGGTAGAGCTGTTCTGTTCTGCTTTCAAGTTGCCTGATTGGCTTGTCTCCTAGGACTACTTACAGCACAAGTGCTGTTTACCCAGCTCAGGCTAGTTTAAAAAGTTCAGGGGTGATTTATTGGGCCTTCCCTGGCTCTCCAGTGGTTAGGACTGTGCTTTCACTGCCGAGGGCCCAGGATTGACACCTGATCAGGGAACTAAGACCCAGCAATCTGTTGCAGGTGGGGCCCAGCATGTGGGGATACAGCAGGGGGAATGGTCATTTATTGATGCTGGGAAGCCCCAGAGGTGATTTTGGTTTCAGGGACAGACTAGATTGAGTCTCAAACAATATTGTCAGTAAGCACTCCCTTCTCTCCCCACCACTCTTGCCAAGCTTTTCTTCCTCTCTTCCTTCCTCCTTCGGTGCTCTGTTTCCCTCTGTGTATTGCACTCATTCTCTTCTGCTGTTGAGAAGCTTCCTCTTTTTGACAGGAAACAGACTGCCTCAGACAGCTCCATCTTCTGTCTTTTGGTGTAACAATCCCTCCAAGGAAATAGTGTCTCCCAATTGCCATATATCAATCCCAGAGGAAATTGCGGTTATTCTCGCTGGAGTCATCTGCTTACTTTTGGACCAGTCATTTACCAAGGGTTGGCCCAACCTGGGTGATGTGCCTGTTCCCTCTCCAGAGGGAAGAGTGTGCTCTTACTGCACAGTACAGGGTAGACCAGATCAGTAGTAGTTCCCGTTGTCCACCGAACGCCAGAGGCTGACTGGTTAGTCAAGTGCTGGTCATCTTGAAACAAAGTCATTTTAAAGATGTAAACTGCTTGTTTCCACTGTGTTTTTTTTTTCCTTAGTAATTTCAGTCTTTTGTAAAATATAACTTAAAGCTATCCTGTGGTTTTGATGCTACTTCCTGAGTATGGCAGTAATTTAATAGTGGACTCATGATATTCTGAGTGTGATATGAGTGTGACTTCTCACTTTAGAAAGGATACTGATAGACAACCTTGAATTGAATTTTTACAGACTTTGCAAAGACTAAAATCTGTAATGCTTGAGTGGTTTCTGAATGTACAATAAGGAATTAACAATAGAGGACAAAAACTTGAGGCCTGCAGGTCAAATCATCCATAGACATGTTTTTATATATATATATATATTTTGTGTACATTTTTATTTCACACACAAAATTTTGTTGTATAGCAGAAATTGACACAACATTGAAAATCAAGTATACTTCAATACAATAAATCAAAAGCAAATAAATAAAAAACACATTAGATTTTTATCTTACATAGTAAATTGCCTAATGGGGATTCAAATGGAGTGTAGACTAAGGAATCCTTGCATGACCTCAGATTCTCTAATCTCCAGCATCTAATTTGATCTCAATTCCATCACCTGTTCTCTCATTGTTTCTTTTTTTTTCTGTCTCTCTCTCTCTTTTATTTATTTATTTTTTTCCTGTACATTATCGTGTTGGTTTTGCCATTCATTGACATGAATCCGCCGTGGGTATACATGTGTTCCCCTTCCAGAACCCCTCTCCCACCTCCCTCCCAATTCTATCCCTTTGGGTAATCCCGGTGCACCAGCCCTGAGCACCCTGTATCAAGCATCGAACCTGGGCTGGCGATTCATTTCACATGTGATAATTTACATGTTTCAATGCCGTTCTCCCATATCATCCCACCCTTGCCCTCTCCCATAGAGTCCAAAAGACTGTTGTATACATCTGCGTCTCTTTTGCTGTCTCGCATACAGGGTTATTGTTACCATCTTTCTAAATTCCATATATATGCATTAGTATACTGTATTGTTGTTTTTCCTTCTGGCTTACTTCACTCTGTATAATAGCACAGACATGTTTTTGTTGGACCTGACCAGTGTGGTGGTCAGGTCTTTTTTTTTTTTTAATTTTTAATTTCTTTTTTTCAAATTTTTTGGTCATGCTGCATGGCATGTGGGATCTTAGTTTCCCAACCAAGGATTGCAGCTTGGCGTCCAACCCACTGGGCCACCAGGGAAGTTCCCTAGTGTGACTTTAAAAAAAGAGCATAACTTTTAAAAAACTGAGATCTTTCCTATAAAGATCCATATTTCAGCATCCTCTTAAAAATCCAACAAGTGGGTGGCGCTGGGACCTCATTCTTGCCTGGCAGCCTTCCTTTAGTGGAGAGGGGACCCTGTGCTGAGTGAGTGCAACCTCCCCACCCCTGCACCGTCCGCCAGCACCAAGGCTGGTGGTCAGTGGCCATTTATCAACACTGGTGCACTGTTCCTTTTTCTTAGACCTGACATTTGTTTTGAACATCTAAACCATGCAATCTTACCTTGGCTCTGTCGTCAGTGAATTTGGTGTGATCTGTTTGTACTCAGCGTGTTGGACACTGGGTATGTCACTTACTGAGCTGCTTAAACACCATCGTGGCTCTCACAGGTTGTTGACACTATGACATGAAACAGCACAACTGCCATCTATTTCTTGAATTATTTCATCTGTTTTATATATACAGTTTGTATCATAAACACATATGTTCCCCTTCCCTACCATGTATGGTCTTTAGCAGTTTATAATTTTCTGCTTCTGCTCTGCTTGGAGTTCTTGGAACCAGATAGTTCCAGGTCTGTTAGCCTTCTGTATACAAGCTGGGACATCTGTTTTGAGTGGTCCAGAGATCAGTTCATTTTACTAGTTCTTGGATGAACTCTTGATGTTTGAGCATGTCACCGTATGTTGCAAAGCAGAATAAGAGGGTGAAAACCTAAAAAGCAGTAAATAATAATCATGTGACTTAGAAAGAAAGTTCTATCCTGAAGGAATTTATTCTCTTGTTCAGGTCCAAGCCACATTTGCCATCTTGAAAAGTCTTCCTGGAGTTGGAGAATATGGGCTGAGTGAATAGAGTTGAGCTAGCAACAAAATTTAGTCAGTGGCCAGTCTTTGGCTTACAAAGGGGTTAGGTCTTGACCTCCCTGAATGAGTCTCATCACCCGAAATTACCAATCGATTAAGCACAGGAGAGAGAATGAGGAGATAGGTGGCGGTAGGCTGACACACTCATCCTGTCTTCTCCATCCCCCTCACACTAATGTTTGTACATCATGACCATTTCACACAAGTCTGTGAGAAGCTTTACATCACTCAGGCTTCTGTAAATTGGGAATGGTCTGTAAATGGGAATGAGTGAGCTACAGATTAGTCTGGTGGGCAGAACTACATTTAATGCCTCTATTTACATTTGAAAAATGTTTTTCTGATAAAGATTAGAAAATGAAAAACTGCTTGAGAGCAAAACCTGCCTACAGGATTCCTATGACAACTTACAAGAAGTAATGAAGTTTGAACTTGACCAGCTTTCAAAAAGCCTCCAAAACTGCAAAAAAGAAAATGAAACTCTGAAATCTGATCTGAATGTAAGTTAAGAAATGTATTGGTTATTGATGAATTTGTCCTGGATGTGTGACTATTTGACCTCTTCGTGACTTGTGTGATGGTCCCGTTACACAATGGACCCATTGTGGCTACCACGTGGAAGGTATTCCGTGTGTTTGTTGACTACATACTAAAATCTAACATAACATTGTCTTTTAGAATTTGATGGAACTTTTTGAGGCAGAAAAAGAACGCAATAACAAATTATTATTACAATTTGAAGAAGATAAAGAAAACAGTTCTAAGTGAGTGCTATTTATCTTTTCTATGGTTGACTAGAATATAATTTACTGCTACATTCTTTATGTTGTGGGGCCTTTTTTTTGTTGTTATAGCCTGTTACATTATTTTTTTAAAAAGCTTCAAAATGAATATTAGATTCTTTTGTATAAATAGCTATGTAGAGAAACTTAATTTTTCAAAACGTTTAATAACTGTCTACAGTATTTTTTATTTATTTATTTATTTTTATTAGTTTTGCCATACAATGACATGATATCACCATGGGTTTACATATGCTCCCCCTCCAGAACCCCCCTCCCTCCTCCCTCCCTCCTCCCTCTCCCCCGGGAAATCTCGGTGCACCAGCCCCGAGCATCAGTCCTGGGCTGGCGATTGATTACACATATTACAGTATTTTTTAAATGAATAGCAATTGGTGGTGATCAGAACTGGGGATCTTCTGGAAATAAATCACAGTATTTATTATTGGAAGATGGGAACTGGTTTATTTCTACTATAAACCAATAGAAATGATTTCTCTTCTTTTCTACTATTCTTTATCTTTCTGTTCCTTTATTCTTCTGGTCCTTAATATGAATGCCATCGTCTTTCTTCCCTCTCTCAGAGTCCTTCTCCTTGATAATCTCTCTCAGTCTCTTCGTTTCAGCCAACAGTAGGATAATTACTCTAGTAAGAAGAATTTGTGTTAGTTTATTCAGCAGATACTTATAGAGTTCTTACTATGAGACAGATTCTTTTCTAGTTCCTGATATACAGTAGTGACTCTTAATCTATTTGGGAAAGACAGTTAATATTTTGTCATTCATTCAGACGCTTAGTGATAGCCAGCAAGCCAGGCACTATTCTAGTAAATGCCCGGACATTTAGAGGTAAGACAATGAACAAAACATCGTCACCCCTGGGAGGTTTAAATGAGAGACAGGTGATAAATGCTTCATGTTATGTTAGGGAGTCCTAAGTACTCTGGAGAAAAATAAACCGTCCTGGCACAAAACTGGGTTCTTCTTAAATAACTACTGAAGAAACTAGTTCAAATTTCTGATCCTAGTGGAATGCAATTCCTAACACTATAGGAAGTTCAGTTGCATTGAATGTCTTTTTCATGAGTGGACTCAGTTCCTGTTTGCATTGAATGAGTCATAACTAAAAGATAATTCTTCTTTTCCAGAGAAATCTTAGAAGTACTTGAAGCTGTACGTCAGGAAAAACAGAAAGAGATGGCCAAGTGTGAGCAGCAGGTAAATATCCTATACTCTTTACTATGAAGTTTGAAGTCTGTAACTTTTATTCCTGATATCTAAATAGGTTTGTTATAAAAACTGTTCCAGGTTTCAGATATTGAATATTGGTAATAAAAAGATGGAGTTGGTTGTATTATTTTCAGCTCTTGTTTTTCTAACCCCCAGATGGCTGTAATATTAATTTGTTGGTGGTTTCCTGATGGAAACCATAAAATCATTGTCTTTTGGCTCAACTTTTTATTTTCAAATATTACACCTTAGTGTACACTGTTTAATACAAAAAGCAAATTTCAACTTCTTTGGTTTTTTTTTTTTTGGATATATGTGCATGGTTAACTTTGTGATTTAATTCTCTTTCTAAAAATATTAATTTCCCCTCATAGATGGCAGAAGTACAGAAACTAAAAGAGAGTTTGTGTGCTACCGAAAAAGTAATCAGTTCTCTGGAGAAGTCTAGAGACGCCGACAAGGTAGGCAGGGGTTGAAGTTATAACCCCATGGGTATTCCTTATATATGCCTTCACATTCTGGTTTCCTGCTCCCAAGGTGATGGATAGCCAGCATTTCTGTATGCATTTAGGCTGTGCTCATCTTCCAAAGTTCCTGGAGAATGAGGTCTTTTAAGTTAACTTTCCTCATAACTTGAAGTGCCAACGGTTCTGTCACAGCTGCAGTGTTTCTAAAACACATCCCTACCCCCTTTAACTAAGATACCATTAATGGAACCTTTTCTCATTGATTGTCAGTCCCCTGATATGAATGCTCAAATCTCTGGTGTTGGGTTTAACTAGAATATGTATGCCTGAACATATAATTAGATATACATTCCTTTTATGTTTAGCTCTTATTCATTCACAAAACAATGCAAATGATGAAAATATTAGAAAATCATTAAAATATAAATTGATAATATGATGATATTAATAATGCAATATGATACATGATATTCTGCTAAAATAAAATTGACTTCTGTTGTCCTTTGGAAAGGTAAAACTATTTGTCATTAAAGAATGATCTCTTTGCTGTCACTTGGTATGAAGATACCTTTCTATCCTTGTTAGGAAGTTGTAACTGACCTCATGAGCCAGATCCAGGAGCTAAGAACCTCAGTCTCTGAGAAAACAGAAACCATAGACACCCTGAGGCAAGAACTGGAAGATATCAATGTAAGTTCTTTCGCCAACAAGATATTAAAATTGAGCACAAGACCCAGTTCATAGACTCAAAAGGTTAACAAATACTTCACACAAAAGCAAGGTTCTGTGTTCACCAGGTTTGGAAATATGTGTTGGTGAAAGTTCAGCGTGCTTGGGTATCTGCAGAACCTGCAGAGCCTTTAGTGTGCTGACATGCTGTGTGCTTCTCAGGAAGGCAAAGTCACCTGTAGTGTTTCTTAGTCCTCACTGACCTGGAGAGAGTGTGCTCTCTGCACGTTAGGGGATTGCTGATCCAGACCAGATCAGAAACAGATTGGCTGTTGTCTCTGATGGTTACAGGTATCTGGTGTTCCTTAATTGCTTCAAAAAAAATAAAATAACATGTTTTAGTGATGTTCAGAAATGTCGGTGATGTAAAAAATGAGTTTATTTTTCTATTATTGGACTTTATCATTTCCTAAAGTAAATACTTAATGTTTCTGCATATAAATGGTGATGATTCCTCCATGCCTTGAGTCAAGGTAAAGTTTTTTTGTTAATGTTCCTCACTCCTCTGCTCCAAAGAGCGCTTCTTGCGTTCCATGCTGATTTCTGATAAAGATGACAAAACCAGATGTATTTTCACTGATACCTTCAGGACTTTTCCACTTCTCTTTTGCAATTCATATATTTACTGTTCCCATCTTTCATTCAGCAACTAGTTATTACACTAATTTGTGTTAATCTGGTCAACATCTTAGAACTCAGACTCATTCTTCAGTTACTAGAGTATTATTACTCTAAAAATAAAATGGTAATAAGGCAGACAGATCTTGTATCATAATTTTCTTTTCTGTAGGGCAAATACAACTCTGCTTTGGTGGACAAAGAAGAGAGTAAAGCATTGATTAAGAGACAGGAAGGGGATATTCTGGATCTCAAAGAAGCCCTGAGACTGAGAATACTCTCTGAGGACATAGAGGTAGATATTAACACATCATTACTCTTTTTGCCTTTTTAGTTGTCAGTATGTTTATGTGTATAATTATGAATAAATATAAGACTTTTTAAAAGGAATGTCATAATTAGGACCATTTTCCCTAAGGTAGTTACACAATTGGTAGATAGCACTAAGCTTGTTATATTTTGTTTCGTTGATTTCTCTTCATTCATTTGTGCTACCACCATGCTAAGTTCTTGTAACGGACCCTCTTCTGGAAAGGAAGCAGAGTGGAAATTACACTTACTTTAATGTAGTGGCAGCAACAGGGAGCAAAGAAGGCTGATTAACCTCTGAGTGGCTTCTTTTGTTTTAGCTAAAACAGATTTTGTTTTGTTGTTGATGTAAATGTATTTTTAAAAAAATTAAACAGTATTGTCATATGGTTCAAACTTCAAAATACATAAAGCAATATCCTTGTGTATCCTTCCAGAAATATTTTTGGCCAATCCTGTATATCTTGATGGGAGCCCACTCTGTATACTGCTTTGCACTTGCTTTACAAATAGTTTTCTTGCTGCCCTTGAAACAAATTCAACAAGTGTTTATTGAACCCTCCTTGCATACAGCCTGTACTTGTTTTGCATTTGGGAATAGAAGAAGGATTGAAACCATAGTTATTTACCATGAAGCGTGCAGTCTAGCTTAAGAGGTAAATGTGTTATGAGATAATAAAAGACTTGGGAGCCCAGAAAAGGAAGCAGTTATGCCTGGAGAATTCCTAAGAGCTTCCAGGAGATAGTATTTGTACAGAACTTGGCTAGGGAGGGAAGCGTGGCAGTTGTGAATGTTTGTGGAGGATCCCCATCAAGGGGAATAGTTGTGCATGGCTAGAGATGCAAGAGCTTAGGCAGAGTAGTTTCCCGAAGGAGAACTATAGTGACCCAGGAACCTCTGAAGTCAGCGAAATGCAAATTAAAGTAAGAATTATTTTTTGATGTTATAGCTGGTGAAAAAACTTGAAGATGTGCAGAAAAAGAGGATTACTTGAACTTTTGGTGAAGTTTAAGTTCAGCCTTTTGGGAGGTAACACGTAGCCTTAAATTTTTTGCCTATGCTTCAAATTTGCACAGGTAGAAATTTAGCCTGAAGTAGTAATCTGAATCTGGAGAGGGGCATGGCACCCCACTCTAGTATTCTTGCCTAGAGAATCACCGTGGACAGAGGAGCCTGGCGGGCTACAGTCCATGGGGTCAAAAAGAGACACGACTGAGCAACTAAGCACAGCACACAATAATCTAGATGTGAGAATAAGATGCATATTTAACGTATATGAGAAATTCAGATCAATTGAAGTATTTAGTGGAGGGTTAAATGGTGCATCTGTAAGATGAAATAGAGCCCACTCAATGAGAATGATATACAGTAAGTCAGCTACATATGAACAAGCTCCGTTTTGAGAGTGCGTTTTTAAGTCCAGTTGTTTGTAAGTCCAACAAAGAGTTTTTGGCTGTGCTGTGTCTTTCTTGCTGCATGTGGCTTTCTGTAGTTGCGGCGAATGGTGGCTCATCTCTAATTGCGATGCTTGGGCTTCTCATTGCAGTGGCTTCTCTTGTTGCAGAGCCCGAGCTCTAGGGTGTTCGGGCTTCAGTTATTGTTGCACATGGGCATCACTCCTGCTTTTACACTTGCTTCTGGACATCCTGGGTTTGAGATAAAGATCCTGTACTACTACTACTATGTACAGTAGTGAACAGTGAAGTACACAGAAGCACAACCACTTGCAGAGGAAGCACACATGTGACAATGTACGCCAGACACCTGAACTAGCTTCCATGATTGGATGTGCAAATATACATTATACCTTGAAAGTTCGCAACTTGAAGGTTCATATGTAGGGAACTTACTATCATAAAAATAAGTGCATATGTAGGGAAGTGACTATCATAAAAATAAACATATGGGGAGATACTGGGGTCTATCAAGTGTATATGTGAGTACTATGATGTATATGTAATATTTATGTTTAATGTATATGTAATATACACTGTTATACACACACACACACACATATACATGCACAGGGCTTCCCTGGTGGCTCAGATGGTAAAGAATCCACCTGCAATGTGGGCGACCCACGTTTGATCCACCGGAGAAGGGAATGGTTAACCACTCCGGTAGTCTTGCTTGGAGAATCCCACGGACAGGGGAGTCTAGCAGACTACATTCCATGGGGTTGCAAAGAGTTGGACACAACTGAGCAAGTACCACTTTCACTTTCATACATGCACATCTGGAAAGTTTGGTGTAACAGATTCTGCTCTAATCTGGTAGAGATTATATACACTGTGGGCGCAGGAATTGTGCATGCAACCTATAGGACTTCTAATTCTCTCTGCCATTTTCTATCAAGCTACTCCCCTGAAACTTTGATGGCCTATGACACTGTCACAGTTAGCTGAGGGGTACTTGTCTTTATAACTATTTACCTTCCCATGTATAGAATCTATTGGAGAGACAACAGGTAAACTAGAGACCAATGCCTGAAGTCCTCTCAAGGCAAGAGAGATAAGCTTTGATTACATGGGGGTGAGGGGAGAGAGGAGCAGAGAGCAATGAGACTTCAATCTGGGTATTTAAATGAAGTTACTGTAATATTTATCTCTAGACCTGATGACTTAAATATTAACTGCCTGGTTTGTCTTATAATGGATTAGCATACAAGCCAAAAAAAAAGTTCTCACTTAAAACTTTCCTAGCACTTTAAAAATCCCACGTAGTATTGCTTTATAAATTGATATTGGAGCAGTACAATTAAGAGTCCTCTCCATGGGCCTTATTCCCTAACAGAAGGACATGCTTTGCGAGGACCTGGCTCACGCCACTGAGCAGCTGAACATGCTCACTGAGGCCTCAAAAAAGCACTCGGGGCTTCTGCAGTCGGCCCAGGAGGAGCTGACCAGGAAGGATGCCCTCATCCAGGAACTTCAGCACGAGGTGAGATGCAGGGGGAGCAATACTCAGGATGGGCATGGGGGTGGGGGAAGCAGGGCTGCATGGTGGTTGAGCTCATGAGGTCCCCACCTTGGCTAATTCTCCACATTCAGAAAAGCAGGCTCTCAGGGTGTGCAGGTGGGGTCTTAACAGGTTGCTTCTTCGTGTTCAGACTTGCATGGCTGTCCTCTTACCCACCCTCGACCCTTGACACATGCCAGCAAGTTCTGACTACTGTGGCAAAAGGTTGTGGCTGACTTCCATCCTCTTTTTGGCTATTGTGGTTTTATATTTTGTGATTTTCCTCAAATGACCCTGTGATTGCTTGTGAAGCTTTAAAAAAAAGTTTCTTTTAAATTGGAAATAAATTTGTGAGAGAAATTTCAAATTATCAAACAGATCATGAAAAAAATAACATAAGGAGTCCATTTCCACATACTCAGGATTCTAATTGGATCATGTCCCCATGCTACTGTTTAATTTGTAAACTCCTATTCAATTTTCCCCAGCTAAATCAAAAGAAAGAGGAAGTAGAACAGAAGAAGAACGAATATAACTTCAAAATGAGGCAACTAGAACATGTGATGGATTCTGCTGCCAATTATCCCCAGGTACTTTTCATAAACAAGAGTGCATTTCAGGAGGAATAAGCCATCTTGTGAACGATGAAAGCTGGAAATTGCTAAGACTTGCTTGTCTTTGCAGAAAAAGATTGTCACTAACACCTCCTCTGTTTTTTTGTTTTTGATGACAAGGTACCAGTTTTTTATTTGTTTTACTTGGACAAGAATTAGGATAACAAACTATGTGTGGCCTGTGTATTTTCTTCCTCATTGGCATATACATTTACCATGAAATCTTTGTAACTACTTCATTAGGTATTTGGATGAAATTTGATTTTATTTTAGAGCCCTAAAACACCACCACATTTTCAAACACATTTGGCAAAACTCCTGGAAACGAAAGAACAAGAGATAGAAGATGGGAGAGCCTCTAAGATTTCTTTGCAACACCTTATAACAAAACTCAATGAAGAGAGAGAAGTCAAAAATGCTGAGATTCTCAGGATAAAGGTAACTGGGTAATTTTTTTTCAATGAATTGAATGTTGCAAGATAAGCAGTATCTTTCATGGTGACTGAGGATCCACAATTAGAAGGAACAAAACTGAAGTGTGCGATGCAGAACAGTTTTCCTCTCAGCCCAACTCCAAGCTACCTGGTTTGCTGTCCCTGAAAGCTCTGGGTGTAGTCAGTTTCTGAGAGCTTTTCAGTGCATCTGTAGCTGGGTATTTAAACACAGTCTCCCTGTCCCTTTTTTCTTTCCTTGTGATGGTGTCATATCATATAGGCTGCACCAGCTTCTCTCATGACAGTGCTGTGAGATTTTTAGATCTTTGCCAGTTTAATAGCTGAAACACATTATCTCATATCTTTTAATTTGTGATTTTATTATTAGGAATCAGATTGAGCATCTTTTGGTTTTTTGTTTCTATAAGCTACATCCTTCACCCATTTTTCTGTTGTTGAACTTTTTGTTAATGAGCTATAGGCGTTCTTTATATACTAGAGAGATTTGCTTTTGTCTGTGATAGTGAAAAAGTGCTTTTCTCTGGTTTGCCATTTCTTTAAACTTCCTTCTAAGGTTTTTCACCTCACTTGTGGAGCGTATGGTTTTTGTGTGTGGGAGAGTGTGTTTAGCGCGATGTTAGGGCTGGAAGGTGTGTGAAGGAGTGCCTGGGTAAGAGTAGTGTGGATGTTGGGGGGCGGTGGGTAGGGAGGATGTAAAGATGGTCTGTGAGCTCATCGCTCTGCAGTGAGTATTTGTTTTAGAACAAAATTACCTTACTAGAACGTAAGGATAGAGGGGATCATTTCTGGCCTTCTTAATCAGGGCAGCTCTTAGTAGGCTGCTCTCAGGAATATGGCTTATTACCCAGATTGATACAATCTTGGCACTTAGAAGAAATTGGGTCAGGTTAAAAGAAATCAAAAAATATATAAGCAGGAGTAAATCAAAATGGTTGCTCCAGGATTTAACCTGGTAGTCCAGTGGTTAAGAATCCCCCTGCCAATGCAGGGGACACAAGTTGGATCCCTGGTGTGGGAAGATCCCGCATGCTGCGGAGTAACTAAGCCCACGCACCACTGCAACTGCTGAGTCCATGCGACCTCAAACCCGCGCTCTGCAACAAGAGAAACTTCCACCATGAAAAGCCCAGGCACCGTAGCAAGGGAGTAACTTCTGTTTGCTGCAGCTAGAGAATGCCCTTGTTTAGCAACGAAGACCCAGCGCAGCCAAAAGTAGATAAATAAAATAAAAAAGAAGACTCCTTACAGACAAGTGTTTATTTCTTCTGGATGGTTGTGCTCATGATTTTCAAGTTAGAATCAGTTAAGTATTTTGAGGCTGTGGCACGTCAGTTTTTTAAAAAGTTAAAATCCATGAAATAGAATCAAATAGTGCCAGGGTCCAGCCCCGGCTGGTCCGGGGGTCTTGAGGGATGAGTGGCGGCAGCGGAAGAACTGAGCTGAGTCGATGTGTGGTGATGGAGCATACTCTCTCGTTTATTGTTGGTTCACAGGTTTATAGCCAAAAGACATCCCCATTACATCATTACATCACCTATCATTCTATACAATTTTTGTTTTCTACCTTCCATAGCAACCTTATCATTGAGCTCATTCCCCAATCTATCATGAAACATTCCCTTTGCAGAAGTCAGATTTCTATATAATTAGATTTAACAATAGTATATTTACCATTTGAATGTCTTCAGCATACTTCATTCAGTCATGATAAGTACATCAATCTAAGTAGAAAGGTTACATTTCTCTTATCAAGTGCAACTATGTAGAAGCTAGAGGGAAGGGCCTAAGCTTGAAACTGTTTTATTCTATTAACCTACTCCAGTTCTTACAAGGAAAGAGGACAAAGAGCCAGTTTGGAAAGAGGAAAGAGGACAAAGAGTCTAGCAGCACTGCTTTAGCAATAAAACCCTATTAACCTTATAACTACTATAATGAATTCCTGTATCTACATTATCCTAAAGCAATCAGTGTCTCCAACTATGCTGGCCACAGTTATGAGCATTCCTAAATCCCATTCCAGCCTGGTTTCTTCAAGGAAGGGAGCCTCCTCCTTGGAGTGGTTGGGAGACTGGGAGGTGGAAAGGTGACCCAAGTACGAGCCTTTCTGGTAGTGGCCTTGCCATGACCCCCAGAGAGGTCTTGGTAAACTCCCCAGTAAGGAGTAGTAATCTATTTAAATGTCCCTTTCATTCCTCCTTAGCTCCCGGGGAAGGCAATCCACCTTCCCAGATCCTGTGGTCAATAAGGTCTGGATGAATTATCTCAGGACGAATTCTTTCCAACTGGGACTGACCTACTGAGATGAGCCAATGTTCCGAGCATGGACAGAACTCCCAAGAAAAATACCAGGAGGGGCCTTGTCCAGGATGCCCCGATAAAGAAAGTCAGCTTTGCAATTTCTTTCTTGGTCTCGTGACCTTGTCATCCGAGCAAGGGGGCATCCTGACGGCTCCTGGCAAAATAGAATATTTACCAAAGTAGATAATTTTTGTTCATCTTTTCCTCATAAAGGAATTTTAATTTTAATGTGTGTTTTTTTTTTTTTTTGGTGCCACACACAAGATCTTCCTTGCAGCATGCAAGAGCTCTTGTGTCATGCAGGCTCCAGAGTCCTCAGGTTTAGTGGCTCACAGGCTTAGTTGCCCCATGGCATGTGGGATCTTTGTTCCTCGATCAGGGATCAAACTCATGCCCCCTGCAATGGAAGTGCAGAGTCTTAACCACTGGACCACTAGGGAAGTCTGATTTATGTGGTATTGATAAAGGACTATGTTTAAGACAGTAGGGATATGAAAATCAATCACATTCCAAGCCCCCAAGAGCTTCTCATCATCTACTTTTTAATCCAGTGATACACAGAACAGCGTTCAGTGCATGGAGGGAGCTTAAAACAGAATACCTGTCTTAATATGGCCTGAGGAGCAAAATAATGTCTACTCTCTTTTGTGTTTTCTGAAAAGACCTGATTTGATGTTTTTAGGAGCAGTTGTGTGAAATGGAAAACCTACGCCTGGAGGCTGAGCAGTTAAGAGAGAAAAACTGGCTCCTGCAAGGTCAACTGGACGATATCAAAAGACAGAAGGACAGCAGGTGAGAAAGAGCCTCAAGAACTCTGTGGTCTGAATCTTGACCTGCGTGGGTACCGCTGAGTGAATGAGGTCGGAATAGGTTTCACAGGGTGTGTGCTGTTTCTTGATAATCCAGGAACTGCTTCATCAGCTGCTTCTCCATCAGGACTAATGAGGGGGCTTTCCAGAGATGGAGAATAAGGTCGTCATGATCTTGCCCACCCTGATGACCTTTTTATTACTGCAGAGCTATTGAAATGAATTTCAAATGTATGAAATAAATACTTGAACCAAACTGTCTACTTGTATCTGAAAGGGGTTGGAGCTCAGGGAGCAGATATGTCAACAAGACAAGGCTTAAGGTTCTACCTGCAGGAAAAGAATTTCCTTGGTTTTGCCTCATGGCTTCCAGTGGGGAGAGAGCTTCTGGGAAGAACTTTAGAGGGGTGTTCTCCGAGGTCTGGGTAGGTGAGTGTGTGTGTGTGTCGGCTTCGACTCAGGCAGTTTTCTAGTTGTATCTGCTAATGGCCCAGCATCTTGTCAGGGGCCGCCACACCCAGACTATGTCCTCCTGTTGCGCGAAAGTCGTGTGATGTCGGACAAAACCTGAGTCTTTAGCACTGAAAGCACAGAGTCCTAACTGTTGGACCACCAGGGAGTTCCTCCTGGATGGTTCTTTCAAGTTTTAGTAAGCAAAGGAGGTGGTCTTTTTATTAAGCATCCTCTTCTAGGGATTTACCTTCCCCTCTGAGTGATTCTGGTGCAGGTAGCTCATAGTCTGCTCACCTGGTTTCCATATGCTCCACCCCCATGTCTAGGCATCTTAAAGAAAAGCATCGTACATCGTATACTGTCTTTTATCAAGAGTTTAAGCATGGAACATAGAATATTTTCAGATCATTTATAAAACCACAATGTAAAATACTTCAGAGCCTTGTGTTCCTTATATGAGGAGCCATACAGACCCTTCTTAACGAAAGATTAGAAGAAAGGTATAGTCCAGGGGTCAGCCTGTTTGGTAACTGATGTTTCACTGGAGCTGTCAGATCCTTCATTCAAATACCACACACCTCGGCATTGCTATATGAGTAGTAAATGTGAAATTGATACTTGAATAAATTTGACAATGTTTTCCCATCCTCCCTTCCTAATCTGTGCAGCAGACAGAATCATTCAGACAGTCAACAGCTGAAGAATGAACAGGAAGAAGTTATCAAAGAAAGACTTGCTAAAGTATGATTTTTTTTTTTTTACATAATAGTTTTCCTTGTCTGAGGCATACTTTTATAGTTAGCATTCATGGTTATATATTTTATAAATCATTTTATTATTGAAATTTTGTCTTTTTTGTATTCCCACTGTTAAGTTTGATATTTACCATCATTATTTGGCTATAGTTGAAAATTGAGAGTGAAGTAGTCTTCATGCCTAAATAGTAAGCCTATTGTTCACATAGAGTTCTCCACTTAGAAGCAAGTATCCTATTTGAAGCATTAAAGGGCACGGTACGTGTGTGTATTTGGGATTTTGGAAAGGGATATCCCCCCCCATTTTTTTTTATTTGAAATGTAGTTGATTTATAGTATTGTGTTAGTTGCTGGTATACAGCAAAGTGATTGTTATATCTATATGCATATTCTTTTCATATTCTTTTCCATTGTGTCTTATTATAAGATATTGAATATAGTTCCTGTACTATACAGTAGGGACTTTGTTGTTTATCTGCTTTTCACATACTAGTCTATATCTGCTAATCCCAAATTCCTAATTTATCCCCCTCCCCCTTTTCTTTTTGGTAACCATAAATTTGTTTTCTGTGTCTGTAAGTCTGTTTCTGTTTCATAAATAAGCTCATTTGTATCATTTTTTTAGATCTATAAGTGATACCATAAGATATTTGTCTTTGTTTGACTTACTTCACTTAATATGATAATCTCTAGGTCCATCCATATTACTGCAGATGGCATTATTTCATTCTTTTTTATGACTGAGTAATATTCCATTGTCTATATGTACCATATCTTCTTTACCCATTCCTCTATTGATGGACATTTCGTTGCTTCCATGTCTTGGCTATTGTAACTAGTGCTTCTGTGAACACTGAGGTATGATTATATTAAAAAGGATGTTGCTTTTATTATTATTTTATTATTTATCAGTATCTTATATTATTATAAAATAATATTTTGTTGCTATCATGGCTTTATTACCATGAGGGCAAGTGGACTGGTTACTTTCAGTGTTTTGTTTAGCAATGTTAAGAACTTAAGCCATTCTCTTTTTCTTCCTTTAATCCTCTTATAGAGTAAATTGGTGGAAGAAATGCTGAAAATGAAAGGAGAGTAAGTACACTCTTGTAATTCAAGTTGTTGTTGACCTTTTCTTTATTAATACCAAGCAGTATTCCTCTAAAAGAAGAAAAAATTATTACAACCACAAGGTAAGAAAATTCTCTCCTTTTTATAATAGTGAATATAGTATGTGAACACAGTAGATGGTTACAAAATTTTTGCCTTAAATGCCTCTTGCTAAAGGGGTTCCTTGTGTGAAGCCATTAAAAAATATATACATATCTTAAAGAAGTAAGTGCCAGGAAAACCTTAGTTTCCCTGGGGCAAATTGATGGGTTTTCACTTATTGGACAGTGTGAACAATGAGAACAGACCAGATTTCCTTCTCACTTAATTTAAAACCTTGAGGCCTTCTCAGACCCATAGATCAATACTCTGAATTCTTCTGGTCTTGACTTTAGGTCTCTTTATATGTTCTCTATGGACATAATTTTATTTTATTCATATAGTTTCATGTTTTAATTTATGTAATCTTATAAACTGCCTCACTCTTTGCTAAACATGATAAAGGATATTTTTTTAATCAAGTTCAAAATTAGTAAACCAGTTGGTACTAACAAAGTGGTAAAACGTTAGAAAGATACTGTGTGCTCTAAATAGAATAAATCTCATCAGGAACAGAGGTTCTCAAATATTTGAAATACCATGTACCCTCTTGCACATTTTTGGAGTTGACTTTAAAATTTTTCATTATAAGTTTAAATTATTGCAAAGGATAGAAGTTTCAGCACAGAAAATAATGACATTTAGAAGTAAAGCTCTTGTTGATTTCTTTTAAAAGTTATCCAAATGATTTGATACTTTCTCTCCATTTAAAAAATAGGTGAAGAAATTCCTGAATCTAATATTTTACATTGTTCCCTTTTCCTTTGAAATTATTTCCATTCTGTCCCATGCAGAATTATATGCTAATTTAATGTATTGTTTGGAAAACTTTTTGTTGACGGCCCAATCATATAACTTAGCAATGAAAATATGTATGGAAATTATAAGTAATTTGTAAAAGTGGATCATATTCATATGGTTCTAAGTGTTATATTTTTTATGGATTGGGTTTTCATTATAATTATTAAAGTGTCCTGAATTTATTGTAAATTTTTATAAGTATTATGCTAGTAAAATTTTTTGGAACTTAATCGCTGAATTAATTTTATCTTAATGCTTTTTATTTAGTTCATTCTGTTATTCTTAATTTTAGAATCAGACAGTATTCACTATCAGTTCTAGTCCTACTTTTTGTATCTAGTGATGTAAATATTGAGAAATCTTATTCACATAGTAACTAAATGGCAATGGAAGAAGTTTTGTTAGAATATTTTTATTCAATTATTTGAACTAGTTCAAGTTAATATGCCAAAAATTACATAGTGATTTCTCATCAAAAATTCTTTTTAATGATCAGCTGACAAAGACCACATAACTTGTTAAATTTGTTAGTCAGTTGTTGAGTCATTTGCTTCATGGAATCATATACTTAACAGAGTGTAGATTTGGAATGTAGCTTTGTTCGGCACTTTTATCTACATATGAGCAGTTTGGCAACTGGTTCCCAGCCAGTTAGTTGCAGGGCTAGGACAGAAATCTGGATCTCTTACTGGCTCTATGATAATCCAGCTGTATAGTTTATAGAAGTGTAGCTATTTTAGAAATAATACCCAATTGAGACCTTCTAGCTAAAAAGAATATAAGAGCATCTAAGCTGATGTGTAGTGTATTCCGTGATCTAGTAACCAGGAGTCTCCAGTGATCCACTGTCCCCGAGCTGTAGGAGCCCAGAGTGTGGCAAGTGACGCCGTCTTCAGAAAATGGCGCGCACAGCTTTATCAGTCCCAGCTGACAGCTGTGATTTTAAACGTTGTGCTATCCGTATGTGTATGTGAGGATGTTGTTAAAAAGTAACAAAGAACTGAATGCCAAGCCAACAGTGGTGCAGGCACTGTTTCTGGAGTCGCACTGACGCAGTGACGCCATCGTCTTCTGCGTTCGGTACCCTCGCTTGTGGCCTCTTGGCTGCGGGGCTGCTGCAGCTCAAACAGCATACACGGAGGGTCACAGTTTGCAGTGTGGTGGGTTCAGAAGGACTGCATCAGGGGAAAATACTCACAGGAGGGCTCCAGATTGTGTCTCCTTCGCCAAAATTAGCACGCCTGCAGGGCAGGTTGAGAAAACCAGTATCTGGCAGTGGCATAGAGATAACCATGCTCAGCTCAGACCAGCTATTATTTACTAATTTTGGGGAACTGGGTGTGCTTCTCCTCTCCCTTTCTCCCAAACTGAGTTTTTATAAAAATTAAATGGGTAGGAAACTATAGTGTCTGCCATGCCACAAAGCCTTTTCATCAAACAAAAGCAAGATACGTGAGACAAATGCAGAACAGCTCCAGGTGAATTAGGAAAACATCAGTGCCACCCCCACACTGTCCTCCTGAGGTTCCACGGAACGTAGTCTGAAAACACTGCCCTAGGAATTGTTGGCTTTAAATGATATAGTCTGTGTATTACGTCATTTAAATTTTCAGTGTTGTATTCCATATGCATTGTAAAATAAATAAAAAGTATTTGTTTATTTGGGAAGGTTATAGGATTAAGTTAGTTTTTTGAAATTCTATATAGTTTTTTGGTAATCCCTTTTTCTTTCCCTTTTGAACACTTAGTTGTTTTTGAATACTTTTTCTTCAACTTTTTTTTTATTGGAGTATAGTTAATTAACAACGTTATGTTAGTTTCAGGTGTACAGTAAAGTGATTCAGTTATACATGTTTCTATTCTTTTTCAAATTCTTTTCCTGTTTAGATTATTACACAGTACTGAGCAGAGTTCCTGTGCTGTGTACAGCAGGCCCTTCTTGGTTATCTCTTTTAAATACAGTGGTGTATACATGTCCATCCCACACTCCCTGTCTATTTCTCTCTGCCACCCTTTCCCCCTGGTAACCATAAGTCCATTCTTCAACTCTATCAGTCTGTTTCTGTTTTATAAGTAAGTTCATTTGTCTGTTTTTTTTGATCCCACATATGGGCACTGTCATAGGTCATTGGTCTTTCTCTCTCTGGCTTATTTCACTCAGTTTGACAATCTCTAGATCTGTCCATGGGTAATCCTTCTTTTTAATGTTTATTTTCAAGTGATAGTCACATAAAGTGCACATCCTTGAAGAAAGGACTACTCTCCCATCATCTGAGAACCAGTTTCTGAAAGCAGAAATGATTACTCTAAGGGGTACTGAATAAATCTTGCAGACTCTAATAATACTTAAGTAACAGTTTTCTCCAAGGGCTACATCTAAAAGTCTGCATTCTAATTTTTTGCTGTGTAAAAAAATGGATTATGGAACTTTCCAAAATGTAAGTTGGGGGTAAGCAAGCATTAAAAAAAAAAAAGCTTACATGCAACTCTTGCTATCGTCCTGTTCTGTCAGAAGGGGAGGACTGAATATTAGTGATACTGTGAAATCAAAATCCTGGGCTTGGGTGACAAATGTCTGACTTGAGTACTGTCTTATACTTGTGTCCCTTTGGAATATTGTAACTCGATAGTTACCATTACAGCCTGGAGCAACTCCAGAGCACCCTTGAGAACAAAGAGACCGACTACCTGACGATGACCGAGGAAGTCGAACGAGTCAGAATGTTGGAGTCTAAAGCGTTCCAAGAAAAGGAACAACTGAGATCAAAGTTGGAAGAACTGTATGAAGAAAAAGAGAGAACATGCCAGGTGCATTTACGTGTTGGTTTTTATGAACAGACAGCAGAGACTGCTGGCTGCGATTGGGCACCCTGTACTGAGAGGTGCTCAGAGCACGTAGAGATGTTTGGTCATGAAGCTGGGAGCCTGGGCTCCATCTCTCCCTCCCTCTCCTCCTGGAAGGCATGCAATGATGTCATTTTAAATGAAAAATTCAAAGCACTCATTTTTACTTTCCCTGGATTGATTTCCCCTGCAGGAGATGGAAATGTTAAGGAAACAGGTGGAGTGTCTCGCCGAGGAGAATGGAAAATTGGTGGGTCACCAAAACCTCCATCAGAAGATCCAGTATGTAGTGCGGTTGAAGAAGGAAAACGTCAGGCTTACTGAGGTAAACTCCTAATTGTTCTGAATAAGCTCATTCTGGTCTTCAAGTGATTATTTAACTAAAATTCAATTATTGAATCACTTAACTGCTTGAAAGAGAAATTGGCCGTGGCTAGTCCAAGCGTAATTCAGTTATCATACCCATGAAATTCTTGTTTACTGTTAAGTAGTTTATCAGTGGAAATTTAAACTTAATGAATGCTGAGAATACTTCTTCCTGTAAGAATTAGAGCCTAAATTTTTTTTTCTTTTCTTTTTCTTCAAAATTAACAGGAGTCAGAAAAGTTGCGTGCTGAAAATTTATTTTTAAAAGAAAGGAAAAAGAATGAGCCATAAAGATCCTGATCAACTGCCTACCTTGTTGGGAGACTTTTTTTCCCCTCTTATAAAAGTAAGAGCTACCCATGCCTACTTAGGAGAGCTGAATTAAGAGCCATGACTATTAATGGTGTTATGTGGGGGCGGGGGGGGGCGGCAGTGGCTGACTCTCAAGTTTCTGAACACCGCATCTGTACATATCTGTGGCAACTGGCAGTCTGTAGTTAGAGGCTGCCATTTCAAAGCTTTTAAGTCACCTTTAAATATTGGAAAAACCTTTTCCTTTTTAAAATAAAAGCCTGTGACTGAGGCTTTACAGGGAAATGGGAATGTTGGCCAGATTAATTTTTTCCTTCTATACTGCCATAATCTCCTTTGAGTCTTGCATCAGAAACTCTAACAATATACAGGGGTTTCAAAACTTCCAGTGAAGTTAGTGACTCTGCAGCATGTATGAATAGCAAACTTGTTTATAGATTATTTTTATATTCCTTGAAGTGTTCTCAGGAGTCTTTTTTATGACTATAAATATGGCTTTTTTTTAAATATAATAAAGTACTTTAAAAATACACATTTTAATACTGTAATTTGTAGTGTTCATTCATCATATACTTATTGAGCAGCTAGTATATGCCAGGCACTGGTCATCAGTAATCAAAGCCAACAGAAACCCTGCCCTTGTTACAGGGAAGAATTGACTACATGTTGGATCTGTTTCTTTCACTTTAACCTTTGCTTCCTGTTAGTTTTGTTCACTGAAAGGATATTGTCCATACATAATAGCCTGCCTCAGGGAACCCTGCCCCTCTGGCCTGAATGTTAAACCAAAATGCTTTTGTCCAGGATCTTGTCTACCTGTGGATGACTACAGAAAGGAAGGAATTAACACATCCCCTCCTGGGGCTGGCCATCCCAGGAGATATTTGCCAGAATAATGGCTTTTTACTTTACTTCTTCACCTCCCCCACTCTCTGTTCTAGAAAGGAACCTGGCATCCAGACCCCAATAAGACGGTTGCTTTGAGACATTAGTCTACCATCATCTCAGTCTGCTGGCTTTCCAAATAAAGTCCTATTCCTTGCCTCAGCACATCGTCTCTTGGTTAATTGGTCTGTCATGCGGTGAGCAGAACAAGCTTGGACTCTGTAACACCGTTAAAGAACTTCTGTGTATCAGAACTTTATTGGAAGTAATATTCCATTTTGTAGACATCCCGCATTTTATTTACGTACCTCTCAGCAGACATTTTGTTACCAGACCAAACTTGGATTAGCTCACCCACTCTCCGTGTGCAGTAAAGCCAGTCCCCTGACACCAGGCTGTGGTGAAGGAAGGTGCAGGGTTCACCGCAGGGCACCAAGTAAGGAGTTCAGGACCACTAGTACTCAAAGAGCCCAACCCCCCTACAGATTTCAGCAAAGCATTTTTAAAGGTCAGGTGAGGGAGAGGTGTCCCAGGGTTTGTGGGAAGTTTGTGCCCCATTCTCTGATTGGCTGATAGTGAGGAAACAGGGTGGTATCACATCACATTATCAGTCCTTAGGTGCCAGAAGGTCGGGGGGCTCTGCACTCATGGTCGTTAATTCCTTCCATTTGGCAGGGGTTTGGCATCTCTAAAACATCTCAGGAAATGTGCGATCAGACCCTATTATCTGGGTCCTTAGGGAAGAGCTAGAGCAGAGGGAGGGTCTGTCCTCGAAGGCCCTTGAGAGTCCTGCTCAGTTACAGTTTGAACTGTTGGAAGCTACTAAGAATAACGCTGCTATAAAGACTTCCGTGTAAGTTGTGGTGTCAAAATATGTCTCACATCTCTTGAGGCGATGCCTCGGGGTGAGATTGCGGGTCATCTGGTGAGTGTGTCTAACTCCTAAAGATCCTGCCTGTTTCCCGAATGTGCCATTCGACTGTGCTTTTTTACGTTTCCACCAGTAGTGTTCCAGTTTCTCCACACCTTCACCCACTCTTGTTATTGTCAGGTTTTTTACTGTATCATCTTCTCGGGTGTGAAATGCTGTATCACTTACATTTGCCTAAAGACTAACAATACTGAACACTTTCTACATATGATAGACAAGAAAAAAAGAGAAAGACTGATATATACTACAATATGCATGAACCTTGGGAAAAATAAATACTAAGTGAAAGAAGAGGGACCCAAAAGACCACATATTGTATGTTTCTATTTGTGAAATGTCTAGAAAAGTGACAGCGAATAAATTGGTTGGTTGGAGGTGGGAGTGGAATTTCTGTATGGGCACAAGGGAACTTTGTGATATTATGGAAATGTAAATCTGGTTTTTGGAGCTGATTGTACAACTCCATAAAATTGCTAAAAATGAAACTACCTGCACTATAGGTTTTTATGGTTTGTAAATTAGACCTCAGTCATGCTGCAGAAAAACAATTTTAGAAAATTAATGCAGGGACTTCTCTAGTGGTCCAGTGCTTAAAAATCCACCTTCCGATGCTGGGGACGTTAGTTTGAACCAGGGTCCAAGAACTAAGACCCCACATGCTGTGGGGCACCTAAGCCTGTGCGCCACAGCCAGTGAGCCCACGCGCTCTGGAGCCCGCACACCAAAATGAAAATCCTGTATGTCACAAGGAAGACCTTGTGTGCTGCAACTAAGTCCTGATGCAGCAAAAATAATAAATAAAAAATAGAAAACTGATGCATGGTTGAATTCTCAATGGATAATACTAGTAAATCCCCAAGAGACAGAAATGAAAAACGAACAGAAATTCAGTGTGAGGTAACATACAGACACTGACTCCCTGGAGGTGGGAGAATGTAGTGTAGTGAAGCTGGCAATAAGGAAACTTGGATCGTATCAGACTCCTGAAATAAAATTCACATTTTATAGCAAGACAAGAAAAATGTCATAAACAAAAATATATTCTTTGTTCTTTGGCATCTTTTGCCCTGATTCTGTGTTGTGTATCTGCATTGTGTGCCAGCCAGACCTTCCGCATTGACAGAAATGGCTGCGCACATAAAAAAACTATATTCTAGCACCAGGAAGACAACTCCTTGAAATAATTTTCCTTCTTGATTTCATAAGGGATCACATGGTGTTTAGTTCTGGGTTATCTAAACTGTCAATAATACATCATTTGATGTACAGCCCTCTTTCTTCAAAAACCTATATAAGTGTGCCTTGACTTTTAACAGGTAGAACAGTTCTCAGCTTTCTGAGATGTTTTTACCACATTAATAATCCTCAATTTTGGCTCAAACAAAATTTTTCATTTCTTTTCTAGACTGATTTAGTTATTCATCAACAATCTGTATGAATTCCCCAGGGCTGCTTGCAACAAAGTATCATAGACTGGATGACTTAAAACAACAAATTTATTCTTGCACAGTTCTGGAGACTGGAGGTTCAAAGTCAGAGTGTTGTCAAGACTGAGGGCTCCAGAGGATAATCTGTTTCATGCCTCTCTTGTGGTGTTGCCAGCAACCCTTGGCATCCTTTGGGTTTTTTTTTTTTCATTGTTACATGTCAGTTTATTGAGGAATTTGTGATGCTAAAGGTTAATTCTACTCACTTGATTACTTTTCATGATGTCAAATAAACTCCAAAGGCTATAAGCCATGATGTTTCAAAATTACTTTTCCCATATTCAGGAAACACAAAATTCAAATACAAAGAAATGTTTGAGTGAATCTGAAAATTGCTTTCATCCTACCTTTTTTCAAAAGATGGTAAATAAAGGTTCGGAAGTACAGTAGCAAGGAGGAAGGATGAAAGTGGGACATAAACAAGGCAGATATTTTTGCTCAATTTCACTTTCAAAGATTCAAATCTTTCCAATTTTTTTTAACATGTTTTGCACCAAAAAAGGAATCAATACTTTTCATTCCACTCTTGTCAACTTTAGCCAGAGCCTTCTGACCTGCTTTGCTATTTTCCTTTACAGTTTTGAAATCTTTGGAGTTAAACTTAGTGTAATCTTGTGCCTTTACAGGCTCATCTGATAACTTTGCTTTCTTTGACGGAGGGTTCGGCACTGAAGCTGGAGGTTCTGGAAGCTTTAAATATTTAGATGTCATCACTTAATTGTTTATAGAGATGTAATCAGATATCAGACCATGGGCATAACAAACATAATCCTCGTCCTTGTCACCGGAAACCTGGCCACCAGTGTTACCCGGGCACTGACATTTACCTTATTGGGGTTTTTTTGTTTTGTTTTTTTTTTTTTCAGATTTTTTTTTTTTATTAGTTTTGCCAAACAATGACATGATATCACCATGGGTTTACATATGCTCCCCCTCCAGAACCCCCTCCCTCCTCCCTCCCCCTGGGAAATCTCGTTGCACCAGTCCCAAGCATCAATCCTGGGCCGGCTATTGCTTAGATATATGATAATTAACATGTTTCAATGCCATTCTCCCATATCATCCCACCCTTTCCCTCATCCACAGAGGCCACGAGTCTATTCTATACATCTGCGTTCCTTTTGCTGTCTCACATGCTGGGTTCTCGTTACCGTCTTTCTAAATTCCATATATATGCGTTAATATACTGTATTGTTGTTTTTGCTTCTGGCTTACTTCACTCTGGATAATGGGCTCCAGTTTCGTCCATCTGAGGAGAACTGATTCAAATGAATTTTTCCTTAATGCTGAGTAATATTCCATTGTGTATATGTACCACAGCTTTCTTATCCATTCATCAGTTGATGGGCATCTAGGTTGCTTCCATGTCCTGGCTATTGTAAATAAAGCAGCGATGAACATTGGGGTACACGTGTCTCTTTCAATTCTGGTTTCCTCGGTGTATATGCCCAACAGTGGGATTGCTGGGTCATATGGCAGGACTATTTGCAGTTTTTTAAGGTACCTCCACACTGTTTTCCATAGAGGCTGTACTAGTTTGCAATCCCACCAACAGTGTAAGAGAGTTCCCTTTTCTCCACATCCTCTCCAGCATTTATTACTTGTGGATTTTTGGATTGCAGCCATTCTGAGTGGTGTAAAGTAATATCTCATTGTGGTTTTGATTTGCATTTCTCTGATAATGAGTGATGTTGAGCATCTTTTCATGTGTTTGTTAGCCATTTTTATGTCTTCTTTGGAGAAACGTCTGTTAAGTTCTTTGGCCCACTTTTTGATTGGGTCGTTTATTTTCCTAGAATGGAGCTGCAGGAGTTGCTTGTATTTTTGAGATTAATTGTTTGTCCGTTGCTTCATTGGCTAGCTATCAGTCCCCTCTTTCAACAGGATAACTGGTGTGGGCATCATCTCGGCAGTTGATCCAGTGGCGGGCTACTCCTCTTCTCCACGCCGGTACGCCCAGCAACCCCACAATACCTTATTGGTTTTTAATGCTGCCATAGTCTGATTAACCTTTTTTTCTAGCCATTTTAATGTCTTCTCTTTGCTGTACTTGTAGTATTTCTTCATATGTATTTCTTTTTCCTCTGTCACGTGTCAAAGTAACTTCTCAGGTTCAGGAAGTTTCAGCAACAAGATGCAATCTGGGAACATGTCATCCATCACAACTTGATCCAGGGGCTGAAACTTCCCCTCTTTATCGGCCTTTATAAGGTAGAGGAGAAGCAGAAACAGCGGGTCCATAGGTGTGGCAAAGTGAAGAAGACCTGATGGAACTGATTCCTTTATAAACCAGGAATGGTTTATTTTCCTTGAAAATTTTTATTTCAAACAGCTGCGGTAGACACATATTGAACAAGTAACCCCTGAACATGGGTTAGCCAGTTTTACAAACACAAGCCCACTTTTCATCTTCTTTGAAGCATCCTTTAAATATTCTCTAATCCCAGGCAACCGCTCATCTGTTTTCCATCTCCAAAATGTCATTTTGAGAATGCAGGGAGGAGGAACACGTGCTGCCAGGCGCGAGCACCAACCCTGTCTCTGCGCCACCGGCCATGCTGCTCCTCCGCTCCCCACTGCGGCGGGCTGGGTGACAAATGGCGGCAAAAGGTCCCTTGGCTTTTTGATGTATGAGTCCCGTCTCTGCTTACATGGCCACGTGGCTTTCTCCCACCTCTGTCTCCTTTTTAATTTTTTTTTAAATTTAAAGGTAATCCCTTTATAGAATTTTGTTTTCTGTGAAACATCAACATGAATCAGCCATAGGTGTACATATGTCTTTCTAAGAACACTAGTCAGAGTAGGACTCTAATGACCTTAATTTGACTACATTTGCAATGATTCTGTGGCAAGATGGGCCCCAGGCTCAGCAGCTGGAATTGTTCCCTGTGGACAGATGCTCCAAAGTAGCAGGATTGAGAGAAGAGTTGGGCCCTGCCCAGATAAGAGACCTCGTATTTCTCATTCTCAAGGTCAGTGAGGTCTTCCCAACTACACGTGCACGGAAAGGTTCCTCAGAAGTCGAAAAGGAGGGGGCATCACCTCATGTAAGTGATATCAACCTACCCACAGGCCTCTTCGCTATAACCCATCTTGGCTAAGAGACGTGTGCTCACACATGGGAGGCCCTTGAGATACACCAGGTATATACCTTGCTCTGCCTGGTATATACTCATTTCAGGCACAGCAAGATGATTGGCCACATAAAAGCCAGAAGAAATGCCCCGAAAGAGTGATTCAAACTACCATGAAGGTTACTGCTGCAGCCTGGAACTGTGGCACTCTGGCTGGCAACTGAAATCCTGCTTAAAGCCGCTGCAGAATGAGACAACTCTTGTTTCCAAATAAGGTCACATTCACAAGTACTGGGGATTAGGACTTCAAAACATCTTTCTAGGGGCCACAATTCAATACATAAAGTCACTCAGGTCAAGGAAAAGAAGCTAAAGCCTTAGGCCAGCTCAGGATGGAGTTAGAACTGAGTTTTGCAAAAAGCCAAAATTGGAGGAATGCCGGGATCTTAAGTCATCCTGACAACTCTGATGCCTGGAACGGGCCTGGCCCAGAGTATGTATTAATTATTAGCAGCTCATCTGTTTTAACTGAGAAATGGACAGTGAAGAGAGGAAGAGACTGAGGGAAGGTTGGAGAGAAGGCATAAGACACAAGACATTGACTGCGTAGGTCATCATGGGCCTCAGCCATCCGTCTCACTAACTCCTATGGGGAATTTTGCACATTCATGATATTCCCTCCCTGGCTCCTGCAGCCTCTTAAATTTGTGACTTTGGCCCCTGAAGTTGAAGGAGAGTTCGAGTGGGTCTCCCAGAACTCAGTGGGTCATCTTTTGTCCATAAGCCATCTCTGAGGTTTGTTTTCATTGCTTTTTAAATAAATGTGGGATAAGGTATTCCTTGCCCTCCATAGTCCCAGTTCAGGGTGCTCTAGTTAAAATCATGGTGTTAGTTTCTTAATTTTATCTTTTATCATCAAATCATAATCTGCTTACTCAAACATTTGTAGCAACGGTAACAGCTGCTCACAATATTGGGCACTGGGACACCTGCGCCTTTTGAGTTGGCAGAAGCCTTAACCCAAGTCCGCTTTCTTGCTGAGTCTCTGGCACTCTGCCCACGCATATCTAAGGTGCATGTAGGTCTCCTGGGAGTCTTGTTAAAACAGCCTGATTGAACAGATGTGGGGCGACACCTGGGAGAGGAAGCCCGTGTTGACTCCGAACAACAAGGATTCAAACTGCTAGGCCACGAAGTTATTCCACAACAGCAAGCACAGCACCACAGTCGACCTCACACATCTGGCCAGGAGTGTCCCGCGCAGTTAAACCTAGCGCGGAAGCAGCATCCCACTGCGGGAAGGCTCCCGGGGTCTCTGCCGGCGACCGCCCCTCGAGGCCCTCGCGGAGCCTCTATTGGCCGCCCCACCCACGTGAGCGTGCCGTCACGTGAGGCTGCCGTCCAATCGCTGAGCGCCCTCGCCCCAGCCTGGTGTCTGTCGCGGCGGGCGCACACGTGGCGGGAAGGCGGAAGGCAGCCTGGGGTGAGGCGTTCGCGGCCGCCTTCCCCGACGCCTCCCCCGGATTCTCCCAGCACCTCCGGCTGCCTGGAGCGCTGCGGCGCTGCTTCTGGGAGGTATTCAAGTTCCTGTGCACCTGGGGCACATTCGGTTCGCTGAAGCTGGCCTTGGAAACCAGGTGGAGCCCGGGACGCCGCGGCGGCGGGCTGGCTAGTGGGGAAGGCGGAGGAGGGGCGCTGCGGGGCTCGGGGGGCGGGGGTGCTGGGGCTCGCTTCGTCCGCACCCTGGTGCTGCAGATAGCGGGAGAGTATACGTCGACTCGAAGTCGCCCAGTCTTCTTCCTTTGTAGGTGGTAAGAGATGTCGGGGACTGAGGCTTGTTCTCTTAGCAGGAACGTAAAATCTGCTCTCCGATTGAGCTAGTCCGCTTTCGAGGAAGACGCACACCTACCTGCACTCTTTCTGATTTTAAGCCATTTTGCTTGAACACTACCTTCCAGGTGACTAGATACGAATCCTGTTGCCCATCTCTTTTACTCTCGTAAAAATCTTTCTTTCTAAGAGCGCCAGCATTTAGTTGCGTCACGGGAATTTTTGATCTTCGCTGAGGCTGATCCCTCATGCAGCAACTTAAAGGGGGGGGGACCTTGGGAATTTGGGATATCCTTAGTAGAAGGGAAGATTGAGCGAAACGTTTTGGACATTCCTCCGAAGCTGAGAAATCCAAAACTGGCTCCCCACCGTCTATAAAGGTGTAACTTTTTGACTCTCCCATCAGGAGTCATAGGCCAGCATCTGCTTGTTTCATTGTGTCTGCATACCCGGGGTTAGGCTGTGACCTGGACAGTAGGCAATATGATTCTTTAGATTTAAAGCTTATTTTGGGCTAATTCAGTGGGAGCTGCTCCAGGTTGAGGATAATATCATGTTGAGGTTAGTATCCTGCTGGAAGTTAGTATCCTGTTGGGTGGAATCTTTGGAGTAAGTGAGTGACCACGATGAGCCATGAGGTTTTCTTGTCTTCTCAGTTGTGCACCAGGCCTTCATAGGCCTTTTTATGAACAGGCTGCCACTGGCACATACAATAAGCAGGGTGACAAAAGACAGCCTGTTATACTCGTTTCCCAATTTTGACCCAGTCCTTGTTCTCTTGTTTCTTGACCACATACAGGTTTCTCAGGAGACAGGTAAGGTGGTCTGGTATTCCCATCTCTTTAAGAATTTTGCACAATTTGCTGTGAACCACATAAATGCTTTAGTGTGGTCAGTGAACCAGAAGTAGATGTTTTCCTGGAATTCCTTTGCTTTCTCTATAATACAACCAGCGTTGGCAGTTTGTTCATCTGGAAGTTCTTAGTTCATGTACTGCCAAAGCCTAGCTTGAAGGATTTTGAGCATAACATTACTTGCATGTAAAATGAACACAGTTGCATAGTAGTTTGAACATTCTTTGGTATTGCCCTTCTTTGGGATCGGAACGAAAACTGACCTTTCCCAGTCTTGTGGCCACTGCTGAACTTCCCAAATTTGCTGACTTACTGCGTGTAGCACTTTAACAGCACTGTAGGGAACATGAGTTACCCCTACGTCCGCATCTCAGCTGTTGTCAAGTCCACTCCTGTCATCCTGCTCCATGCTTTTGTGCTTTTTCTTTTGCCTTGGATTCCCTTCCCGTCCCCTCTCCTGGAAACCTCCTGGTCATCCCTCCAAACCCCCAGGGCACCTGTGCTGCTCTTTCTGAGCTCCCACAGGGGCCAAGGCCAAGCTGTGATATACAGACTTGATTAGCCCCACTTTGACACATTGAATCCTCCAGGTTGGATCTCCTTACAGTCCAAGGGACTCTCAAGAGTCGTCTCCAACACCACAATTCAAAAGCATCAATTCTTCGGTGCTCAGCTTTCTTTAAGGTCCAGCTCTCACATCCATACAAGACTACTGGAAAAACTATAGCTTTGATTAGACTGACCTTTATTGGCAAAGTAATGTCTCTGCTTTTTAATATGCTGTCTAGGTTGGTCATAACTTTTCTTCTAAGAAGCAAGCATTTTTTAATTTCATGGCTGCAGTCACCATCTGCAGTGATTTAGGAGCCCCAAAAATAAGGTCTGCCAGTGTTTCCACTTTTCCCTGTTTACTTGCCATGAAATGGTGGGATTGGATGCCAAGATCTTAGTTTTTGAATGTTGAGTTTTAAACCAACTTTTTCACTCCCCTCTTTCACTTTCATCCAGAGGCTCTTTAGTTTGGCTTTGCTTTCTGCCATAAGTGTGATGTCATCTGCATATCTGAGGTTACTGATATTTCTCCCGGGAATCTTGATTCCAGCTTGTTGGACTTCATCCAGTCCAGCATTTTTCATGATGTACTCTGCATATAAGTTATATTCAGCCTTGACATACTCCTTTCCTGATTTGGAACCAATCTGTTGTTCCACGTCCAGTTCTAACTGTTGCTTCTTGACTTGCATACAGATTTCTCAGGAGGCAGGTCAGGTGGTCTGGTATTCCCATCACTTTAAGAATTTTCCAGTTTGTTGTGATCCACATAGCCAAAAGCTTTGGCGTAGTCAAGAAAGCAGAAGTAGATATTTTTCTGGAACTCTCTTGCTTTTTCGATGATCCAGTGGATGTTGGCAATTTGATCTCTGGTTCCTCTGCCTTTTCTAAATCCAGTTTGAACATCTGGAAGTTCACGGTTCAAGTACTGCTGAAACCTGGCTTGGAGAATTTTGAGCATCACTTTGCTAGTGTGTGAGATGAGTGCAATTGTGCGGTAGTTTGAGCATTCTTTGACATTACCTTTCTTTGTGATTGAAATGAAAACTGAACTTTTCCAGTCCTGTGGCCACTGCTGAGTTTTCCACATTTGCTGCCATATTGAGTGCAGCACTTTCACAGCATCATCTTTTAGAATTTGAAATAGCTCAGCTGAAATTCCTTCACCTCCCCTAGCCTTGTTCATAGTAATGCTTCCTAAGGCCCACTTGACTTCGCATTCCAGGATGTCTGACTCTAGGTTAGTGACCACACCATCGTGGTTATCTGGGCCATTAAGATCTTTTTTGTACAATTCTTCTGTGTATTCTTGCCACCTTTTCTTAATATCTTCTGCTCCTGTTAGGTCCTTACCATTTCTGTCCTTTACTGTGTTCATCTTTGCATGAAATGTTCCCTTGGTATCTCTAATTTTCTTGAAGAGATCTCTAGTCTTTCCTGTTCTATTGTTTTCCTCTATTTCTTTGCATTGATCACTGAGGAAGGCTTTCTTAACTCTCCTTGCTATTCTTTGAAACTCTGAATTCAAATGGGAATATCTTTCCTTTTCTCCTCTGCAGTTCACTTCTCTTCTTTTCACAGCTATTTGTAAGGCCTCCTCAGACAACCATTTTGCCTTTTTGCATTTCTTTTTTGGGGGGATGGTCTAGATCACTGCCTCCTGTAACAGTGTCATGAACCTCCATCCATAGTTCTTCAGAGACTCTGTCAGATCTAGTCCCTTAAATCTCACTTCCACTGTATAATCATAAGGGATTTGATTTAGGTCATACCTGAATGGTCTAGTGGTTTTGCCTACTTTCTTCAGTTTAAGTCTGAATTTAACAATAAGGAGTTCATGCTCTGAGCCACAGTCAGCTCCCGCTCTTGTTTTTGCTGACTATATAGAGCTTCTCCATCTTTGGCTGCAAAGAATGTGATTTCAGTATTGACCATCTGGTGATATCCATTTGTAGAGTTGCCTCTTGTGTTGTTGGAAGAGGATGTTTGCTATGACCTGTGTGTTCCCTTGGCAAAACTCTACTAGCCTTTGCCGTGCTTCATTCTGTACTCCAAGGCCTGTTATTCCAGGTATCTCTTGACCTCCTACTTTTGCATTCCAGTTCCCTATAATGAAAAGGATATTTCATTTTAGGGATGAGGAAACTCACTCTCAGAGAGCTTGAGTGATTTGCCCAAGATCACACAGATAATGAATGCCAGAATCACTAGGTCGGCCCAAGTCTGTGTGGCTCCAGGGTTTGGTGCTCTTAATCGCTATACCTATCCTGCTTCCCTCATCAGCACATTAAAGCCCTGGAGAGGTCCTGTGGGAGAGGAGCCTGTTTTACATGGTCTGCTAGCATTCTTCAGGTCTCAGAACTCTTCTTTGACCGGTCACCTCCTTAGCCTTTGAGGGTCAATCTTTGAGGAACGATCTTCAGGTCTCCCTGATCTAACCTGACCTCATTATTGTATCAGTGAAGAAGATGAAGGCCATGCAGAGCTCTGCAGTGTGGTCCACACGCGTGGGTCAGGCACCCAGCCAAGGCCAGACGTGAAGAGTGCTGAGAGCTGGCTTCCCCGAGCAGTTCCTGGAAAGGGCAAAAAGTCGACCTCAGAGTGTTGTCCTGAGGAGACCCTACCTCCTACCCAGACACCTGCTGGATACTTAAGGATGGTTGGTGTTGACCCACACCCTCTCACTCTCAGTTCAGCAGGTGTGCAGAAGACCACAGGATACAATGAGATGTTTCTCTAAGACGAATATTAGTCATTTTTCACAGTGCAGAGAGATACGTGTCTCCATCTAAGAAGATGGGAAAGTGTTCATTAGATCTCCTCATTTCAGAGGTATGTTATCTTGATAAGAGGATCAACTGTTTATCTGTATTTGTCTTTCTGCTGTGCACCCTGGATGATCAATAGAATTTTGCCCTGGAACTGACAATTAGATGTCCAGTTTCAATAGCTCATGGCCTGATAGATCAGTATTACTTTTTTTTTCCCTGGTTTTAGAATTTTACTTATTTCTCATTTAATGTGTATAATTCAGTAGTGTTTGTTATTATATTTACATATTTATCAACCATTGCCACTAATTCCAGACCATCTTATCACCACAAAAGAAAAATTCCCCAGTATACCACAGCTAAAGATCCCGCATGCTGCCATGAAGATTGAAAGTTCTGCGTGCCACCACAGCCAAATAAATAAATACAAAAAAATATAAAATGACATAAAATATCATTGCCCACATCTTAAAATTAAATATCCAGTCCTCATTTTTTATTTAGTCATAATTGTGATAGCGCAGAATAATGGGACAAAGTAGGTGATTAAATTGTTAACCTCACTAGGGGATCATAAGAAAAAATGTACGGGAGACCCCTATACATTAATGATGACTCAAGAAAGCAGGTTTGCTTATCCACAAAACCACGCAGGCTTGATCAGCAACAGAACCACGCAACAGGGCCTGCCCCTAAACAAAAAAACAATGGTGGCCTGAGACCCACATCCTGCCTAGGACATGCTCTCTGCACACATCAAAGACATCAATTTGAAGAAAAGTGATATTTCAAATGGAAGATCCTCATTATACTGTGACCTGAAATAATTTTTTCCATGATGCCATGACAGTCCTGGTTTCCTTTTCCATACTCTGTTCTTTACAGAAACTCACTAAGTGCATCTCACACAAAAGGAGGGGCTGGGGCGGGGAGGCTGAAATAAGCTTCTCCATTATAAAAGAGAAACAACTCCCTATTTTATTCATCATTTTTGTATAAGGAATATATTTCTTCCTTTATTCCTGTAGTTATTTTTCTGAGTTTGATTTGGAGCCCAGTGTATTTATTGAATATTTTATATTGTCATTCACTGCTGTGCTCTTTATTTTGTCGTTCAAGGTGATCTGCATTTGGCCATTGGGAACTTTTTCAGGTTGGCTCTCCTTCCCCTTGTTGGGCCACCAGACTTCTGATTTGAGCATTATTTATTGCCTCTATAAGATCTTTCCGTCTCCTGTGTATTTCCAGTTTCCATGGTCAACTCAGCGTTTCCTGCTTCCTTCACTTGAGGCTCTTTCTGAGTTTTACTTTGGGGATAAATTTAAAAAAAAGTCTGTCAAAACTCTTTAATAATCTCTTTGGAAATAACTAGTAGATTGTAGTTGTTTTTTAGTAATTAATGACTGGGATGAAGTTTTTCACAAATATCTTCCATTTTCCAAAACTGGTCTCTTATTACATGTGAAAAGATATTTGTGGTTCTGAGGAGTGGTGAAGTCACACAATAACAAACCCATACCTAGATTTTTTTTTTCCTTTCTATTTTTTTGGCTGCGCCACATGTAGCATGCATGATCTTAGTTCCACAATCAGGGAGTGAACCAGTGCCCCCAGCAGTGAAAGGGTGGTGTCCTAACCACTGGACCACCAGGGAAGTTCCACAGACCCCTTTCTAGGGTTATGACTGCCTCCCTCCAGCATAAGTACTGACCATCTTGACATCACGCTGAACCCACCATCCTGGCATAGAAAGGAATCAGGTGATCATTTTCTTGTTTCAATCGGAAAGGATACTCTCCATGAGTCTCCTTTCTCCATGGAAGAAAGGGTGTCAGGAATTTGGGTACATGTTCATGTCAGAGAAAGTGCTTCTTCAGGGTTTGATTCTGGTTTAGTGTCAAAGCCACACAGGCAGATGAAATAATTCCAAAGCTTGAGCTAAACTAGCAAAAAGAGATTGGGATTATAATTTCTATCAATTTAGTGTAATTCACAATGACCTTGATTCTTGGTGTTGAGTCCAAGTAGTACTTCAGCCTGACTTCTAATATACTCCTTAAGGGCTTGAAACCAATTTGTTGTTCGTATTAATGACTAGAATAAGACACTGAATTTCAGGATTATGCAGGTATGTGCCTGTAACCCCACATGTTTATAATAAAACGAGTAAGGTGAATGTACAGAAATCATGTCCTGGGCAGAAATGGTGTATCCAAATGGCAGTTGCTGGAATAGAACTGTATTCTCTAACTCAGGATGTATGAAGTGCTTAATGGAGATAGAAAATTTTTTCCTACTGCAGATGTCAGTGGTCTGTCATTTTGATGAGATGACCTTCCCTCTTGAAGAAAAGGAGTCAATTCTTAAGGTGATATAAATGAATTTTAGAGAATGGATGTCAGGCTCCAATGTATCTTGTGATATTCACTCTTTTTAAAAAATAATCTATCAATAAAAATGTCCGATTCCAATTTAATAAAATGCACAGATTTTATACATGAGAGATTCCATGTTTGCATAACTTTTATGTTAAAATAAAAGGCCAGTCTCTTTGGTTACTATTTCTTAATTCTAATCCCCTTCATTCTCTTGTTTCATAACTGCAGAGTATCCCGTTTTTGTTTTTTTTTTTAACTTGAACTTTATCTAGTTTGCAGCAAGGAACTGCTGAAGTTTGTTTGTTTGGTCGAGGGATCCTGGTTCCCCCACCAGGGATGAAACCTGAGCTCCCTGCAGTGGAAGCTCAACCACTGGACCACCAGGGATGTCCCCAGGGTTTTTTTGGGGGGCTGCACTACACAGCTTTTGGGATCTCAGTTCCCTGACAAGGGACTGAACCCAGGCCATATCAGTGAAAATGCTGGATCCTAACCACTAGATCACCAGGGAACTCCCTTTATTTATTTTTATTTTTAAAGATTTTTTTTATTAGTTTTGCCATACAATGACATGGTATCACCATGGGTTTACATATGCTCCCCCTCCAGAACCCACCTCCCTCCTCCCTCCCTCCTCCCTCCCCCCGGGAAATCTCGATGCACCAGCCCTGAGCATCAATCCTGGGCTGGCGATTGATTAGACATATGATAATTAACATGTTTCAATGCCATTCTCCCATATCATCCCACCCTTACCCTCATCCACAGAGTCCACGAGTCTGTTCTATACATCTGCGTTCCTTTTGTTGTCTCGTATGCTGGGTTCTCGTTACCATCTTTCTAAATTCCATATATATGCGTTAATATACTGTATTATTGATTTTGCTTCTGGCTTACTTCACTGTGGATAATGGGCTTCAGTTTCGTCCATCTGAGTAGAACTGATTCAAACGAATTTTTTTTAATGCTGAATAATATTCCATTGTGTATATGTACCACAGCTTTCCTATCCATTCGTCAGTTGATGGGCATCTAGGTTGCTTCCATGTCCTGGCTATTGTAAACAATGCAGCGATGGGGTACACGTGGCTCTTTCAATTCTGGTTTCCTCGGTGTATATGCCCAGCAGTGGGATTGCTGGGTCATATGGCAGGTCTATTTGCAGTTTTTTAAGGAACCTTCCTACTGTTTTCCATAGTGGCTGTACTAGCTTGCATTCCCACTAACAGTGTAAGAGAGTTCCCTTTTCTCCACATCCTCTCCAGCATTTATTGCTTGTAGATTTTTGGATGGCAGCCATTCTGACTGGTGTAAAGTGATACCTCATTGTGGTTTTGATTTGCATTTCTCTGATAATGAGTGGTTTTTTTTTAACATGGGCCATTTTTTTTAAAAGTCTCTTGAATTTGTTACAATATTACTTCTGTCATTTTTATGTTTTGGATTTTTGGCAGTGAGGCAAGGATGACCATAGCTCCCTGACCAGGGATCAAACCTGTACTCCTTACATTTGGAAGGTGAAGTCTTAACCATTGGACTGCCAGGGAAATCCCCTTTTGTTTTTCTTTGATAATTATTAGAGGATTTCCTAATCTTCTGAGACGTATGTATATGAACTGTATTTGCACATTGGCCAGTTTTTAGTTTATTCTTGCCTATGTAATTCCTGAGTATAATTATTAAACAGACATTTATAAGAGAATGACATACAATACAGTTTTATGCTCCAGAAGGAGCAGTAAATCATAATACAATTGTAAATGCTTGTGTGCTTATCATAGAAATACACGTAGAAATATAATCTTACTCAGTAGTGGAGCAGGCAGTATTAAGGAGAAGCTTGTTAAATAATTCAGGGACAAAAGGGAGCCTCAAGTGTATAATTATTTATCTGAAATAATGCATTTTCCTAGAAATAAACTCAGCCTGGAAACTGGAGAAAACCACACCAAATGAAACAGCATGTGCGATGGCTGTTCCGGGCAGGTGGGGATGACGCGATCCGAACCTGGGGGATGAGTGAGTGCCTGTCAGGGTCACATGACCAGTATTAAGGAGGAGCGCCACCTGTGTGCCCCTCAGTCTGTTGGTCCTGGGAGAGGCAGCGTTGCTTTAACTGTGCTCCAGGTGATTCTGAGGCGAGGTCGGGGTTAAGCACGCGGTCTTCTGAGTTCCTCTGCGAGAGCTGAGGCCGACTTCGGAAAGAGGCCCCAGTCTGCTCCACGCAGGCCTGGAAGGGGAGCGCCAGGGCAGCTCACATACCCTGCCTGCACAGTGTTTTGGGACATTTATGAAGAGAGAACACGTGTAGGCAACACAGGACAAACTCACAGCTTGGTCTCCATGTAGGATCTGTTTTTTCCTGAATCTCTCCCAAGGCAGAGGAGTGGAGAGACTGGTCTTTTCACCTTTTCAGGTTGGGCTTTGGAAGTCTGGCTTGTGGGTGTGGTGGAAAGCAGTGAAGGAGCTGTGCTGACGCCATTCAAGGCATAATCTCAAGATGCTGATGTCATTCCTCAACATATTTTTTTTTTAACTTTCTGGCCAAACCCCACAGCACGCGGGATCCCAGTTACCCAACCAGAACCCACACCCCCTGCATTGGAAGCGTGGAATCTTAACCCATGGACCGTCAGGGAAGACCCCCTCAACACAATACTGATGAGAAAACAACTTGGAGCGGGAGGAAAAAGAGGAGGAGAAAATGGCAGCATCTCAGGTAAATATGCAGGAGCCCTGGGTTGGGAAGATGCCGTGGAGGAGGAAATGGCAGCCCACTCCAGTATTCTTGCCTGGGCAATCCCATGGACAGAGGAGCCTGGTGAGCTACAGCCCGTGGGGTAGCAAGAGTCGGACATAGTGACTAAACCGTCATCACCGGGTAAATACCTTATCCTGGTTTAGAGGCTGTGTCCCCTTTTCCTCCTGAAATGCCATGGACTAAGAATGTACAAATCATTAATTCTCTCCTGATTTCTTGCCTAGTGAGGTGGTTTTCAACCTGATATTTTTTCCTTTTTTCTTGTAGTAGTCATGGCCAGCTCTTTAAAATACTCTCTTTTGTCCCAGAACATTTTCTCCTTTGTCTGAATCCAGCCTACTTATAGAGGATGAAGAATTACCACCATGAGTTTATAACTTTCAAGTATTAGAAATATTCCCTTAGGGAGACATCAACAAGAGAATGTACTGGTATCCAAGATTCCCGCTGAGTTGAGTTTAGGTGTTTGGATTTTCAGTAAGTGGGAGAAAAGGTGGTGATTATATCTGGATACATTTTTTATTTGGAACAGGATTGAGAAAATGCACATATAACTGACTTACTGTACACCTGAAAATAATACATCATTAATCAACTATACTCCAATATAAAATAAAAAGTTTAAAAAAGAAAATGCACATATAAACAGGATGACCGTAGTAATCTTGAATCCCTCATAATGTTCAAAAAAGTTGGAGAGTCTGTTTACTGTAGTTAGGAAAGTCTTGCAATTTAAATGAGCTGTTAGGAATACAGAATATGGGAAGTTTGTATGGATTGAAATTGGCAAAAAAGTGACATTTTCATGATTGTTTCAGGTTAAGATTTTTTTATTTTTGCCAAAAATGCCCAGGCAGTGATACTGTGTCCTTCCTGTGCTTTAGCCGTCTGCTATCCATTTATCCCCTGGCTTCTGATCGTTGGTTCAGATGCTTTCTTTGAGATTCCGGCACTTAAGAAGTTTGCGTTTTTTCCATTTATCTTTAATAAGGGTCTTTAGAAATACTTTGTAAAGGGTGTGCATAAACCATCTCAGTTGTAGAAATGCCATTTCTTTTTTTTTTTTTTTGAGCAGACGTTTTGTTTGTATTATACATTGAAATGTTGTTGTTGTTGTTTAGTTGCCAGATTGTGTCCGACTCTTTTGTAACCCCATGGATTGTAGCCCGACAGGCTCCCCTGTCCATGGGATTTCCCAGGCAAGAATACTGGAGTGGGTTGCCGTTTTCTTGTCCATCCATTTCTTTTTAATTTTGCTTTGCCATCGTTGGTTCTGAAGTATGAACCCTGTTGAGTTAGAGGCACTGGGAGTTGAGTCCAGCCTTTGGTTTCAGGAAAGGTAATAGTCTGTGTGGGTGCCCCCCTCCACTCCCCATTGCTGTCACAGCTTTAGTGGCTGACTCTGAAACTGAAGGGCTAGGAAACTGGGGAAGGAGATGTAGGGACTCCTTTTTTCCTGAGTCTGTCACATGTCAAAGGATGGGGAGCTGTGTGGCCTTTCTGCATTTCAAGGGCCACCTGCCTCACAGCACGGGAACAGGTGAAAGTGTGGTGCTGATGCCGTCAAAGGTGCTCAGGTGTGATTTCTCTGCATAATATGGCCAGAGAAAGAAACCTAGAAATGGGGGAGGAAGGGGAAGAAATGGCCGGTTTTCTGGTAAAGTTTGTGATCCACACCAGAGGCTGTGTCCCCTTTTCTTACTGAAATCCCATGTACTTGGAAATTGTGGACATTTACTTCTGACCTTTGGTGGTGCTGACAAATTTAGTTTTTAATACATTCTTTTTCCCTAGTAATACCCCTGGTTAGATCTTTAGGATATTCCTCTCATATCCCATCACCTTCTCTCCATTTCCTCCATCCAACGTGTCTTCAGAGCATGAGGAATTCCTGCCATGAGTTACCAGCGTGCGAATGTTGAAAATGTTCCCTTTTTGTCAGGTCTACCTGGGGATGTGTTGATACAGAAGACACCCACTGGTTGTGAGTCCCAGAATGTGGAATGTCTAGGTCCTGCTGGATGTGGCATCAGTCTGTGTAGACAAGGATAAAGCTGTTGCCATATGGCTTAGAATAACTCAAAGTTCTGAAAAAGAGCTCTCAGTTGCCTCAAGGGAAGACTTCCTATTTAAAATATACCCAAGTACAGGACATGACAGTTATATATGGATTTAAATGTGTTTAACCTGCTCTCGTGATTAATTTTTTTGCCAAACTCCTTAGCATGTGGGCTCTTAATTACCCGGCTAGGGATTGAACCCACATCTGCTGCATTGGAAGGAAGGCAGAGGACTAACCACTGGACCTCTGGGGATATCCTAATGTTTTTTTGTTTGCCGTCGTCATTGTCTTTTGTCAAAACTATCCCAGCCGTGATGATGTGTGCGTTGGTCAGCTGATACCAATTTGTCCCATTACAGCTAATGTTAATTTTATTCATTTGATTCAGGGGCTGTCTGCCTAAGTTCCTCAACTGAAAAGCTAATAATTTTCCCGTCATCATTAGTAGAGTCTTGGAGGGATTTACTGAGAGATAGGTGTTAAAACCCCACCACATTTCATGTGAATACTCCCTCTGACTGCTTCATTTTCCTTTATTTGTAGATGGCTTTGAAAAGTGGAGGCTCTCACCTTTGTTCAGGCTTTTGTAAGTAAATGTTCTGTAAATTGCAATTTTATTCCACAGTCATGTACAAGAATTTGTTTTATTACAGTTTGTATCTCCAGGAAAAGAAAACAAGTGTCCTGTAGTATATATTCAGGCACCTTAAAATGTTACAATCAGCACAGGTGAGAAGTAAAATCATTTTAAGGAAATAGGGGTTTGTTGATGCGAGAACCTTCAGGATGTTTCATCTTGTCCTCATGTCTTGAGTTGATCTGGCTCTTTCACTCTTGATCAGTGATCATTCAAGATATTTAAAATGAAATGAGATGTTGCCCACGTCTTAAAATCAGATATTTTATATAAAAAAAACTTTTTTATTTGGTATTGGGGTATAGGCAATTAACAATGCTGTGATGGTTTCAGGTGAACAGCAAAGGGACTCGGCCACGTATATACATGTATATTCCTTAGTTTTGATTGACTAGTACTTGAAAGTAGAGTTAAGGAACTGCAAATTAGAAATGCTTCCTAAGTGTTTTAAAGGGGCTGTCAGGAAATACTATTTGGTGAAATAATTTTCTGTAACTTAGAGTGGCATGTCTTCTCTGCAGAACATTGTACTAGATTGGAAATTGTAGAATCTCGGGGATGAGTCGTGTTCCTTTTTTTAATAAACAGGTCTTGCTGTCTCTAAGCTGAACCTGGTCACCTTTTTTGAGCAAAGAAAGGAGCCCTGGGATGTGAAGAAAAGGAGATCATGCACCCAGGTAGGTGGGGTGAATAAAGCAGATTGCGCAGGGATGATATCCAAAGGCGAAGGAGAAACCGAGGCTTTAAAATGTTATTTGGATATTACTCAGCCATTAAAAAGAATACATTTGAATCAGTTCTAATGAGGTGGATGAAACTGGAGCCTATTATACAGAGTGAAGTAAGCCAGAAGGAAAAACACCAGTACAGTATACTAACACATATATATGGAATTCAGAAAGATGGTAACGAGAACCCTGTATGTGGGACAGCAAAAGAGACAGATGTACAGAACAGTCTTTTGGACTCTGTGGGAGAGGGCGACGGTGGATGATTTGGGAGAATGGCATTGAAACATGTATATTATCATGTGTGAAACGAATCGCCAGTCTAGGTTCGATGCATGAGGCAGGGTGCTCAGGGCTGGTGCACTGGGATGACCCAGAGGGATGGGGTGGGGAGGGAGCTGGGAGTGGGGGTTCAGGATGGGGAGCACATGTACACCCGTGGCTGATTCATATCAGTGTATAGCAAAAACCACCACAATATTGTAAAGTAATTAACCTCCAGTTAAAATAAATTTATATTAAAATGTTGTTTGGGAAACTCTGCTTCCGTGGGAATTACTTTAAGAAGTCCAGGTTCATGGGTCTTGCCGTCACAGAGATACCTCTCCTGTTCCACTCATATCGTGCTCCTGACTCCTCTAAGGGTTTTCCTTTTGCTCCGGTGATATTCCGTGGCAATCGGAGCGAGAACCAAAGGCTTCCCCACGCCCAGCGAGGTATGTTCTGATTCTTCTTCCATTGGTTAGAGGAGCCTGAGAAAATCTGGGCATTTACAGAGTTCCTTTATGGAGTTTGTGTCGGTTTCTCCTCCCTTATCTGGGAGGTACTTGTCTCCTAGAGACACCTGCACATCCACTGTGACACCGGGAACGTGAGACAGACTGACTGTCCCCCATTCACATCTGTGCGGAGCAGGCTTCCCCAGGGCCCAGACCCTCTACCAGGTCTCAGAAATGAGCCTGCAGCCTCCCAGTGTTTACCCAGCCTCATGATAGAATAACTTGGGCCACTTCGTTAAGATATCATTGATCCTGGTCCTGCCAAAGACTAATTGACAGAAGCTCCGGGGGTAGTTCTAAAAAATACACAGATGATCCCAGTGGGGAGTCAAAGAAGAAAATGACTTTGAATATTGCTTATCAGAATTTCCCATCTATAGTAATCACTTATGGATCTTATTAAAGAAAAAAGATACTAGGGCCCCACACTCAGAGGTTAGGACTCTCCACATCTGGGATGAAGGTCATTAATTTGCAGTTTGAATGACCACTGAAGTTGCTTACCACAGACCTCATTTCCGGCAGGATTAATCTTAGAGAAATCAAGAACAGCACCTGAGTGCCTTACACACAACCACCCTATGTGAACACAAATACTGTTGTTCCCAGTGAAGACCACCACCAGCTTCTGGAAAGATGACATTCTCTGCTCAGCACCTGCAGATTGAGCAGAATCTGGGGAAAGCAGTGGAGTCTGAGGAAGACTGTTATGGGGGACATGCATTCATCACGAAAGGAGTGTTTCGTGAGGATCTACTGCATGCTCACAGGTATGTGTTTAAGACATGGCTAAGATCCACACATTATGAGAGTTGATTGTTGTAATCTGCTGGGAACTGTGTATTCAGTGTTGAGGACTGGGTGTTCTGTGTTCATCTTTACCAGGAGGATTTAGAGGTCAGACTTGCTTTCATGGGAGTAGAGATTATTTTTGTTTCTTCTCTTCATTATCATGGATAATAAAGATGAAATCTACCCACCAAATTGCAAGTTCTTCCCTCTCCTTCCCTTGGGCTTCCCTTGTGGCTCAGCTGGCAAAGAATCCGCCTGTAATGCGGGAGACCTGGATTCAATCCCTGGATTGGGAAGATCCCCTGGAGAATGGAAATACTGCCTTCTCCAGTATTCTGGCCTGGAGAATTCTATGGACTTCTACTCCATGGGGTTGCAAAGAGTCAGACACATCTGAGCAACTTTCACTTCTCCTCTCCTTAATCTGAGTCTGAGCATCAGAAATTATAAATGCCAGATCCATTTACAAAGGTGACGAAGTTTCCAGAACTTGATCAGAACTCTGGTCTGAGAAGGATGACCAAGGAATGGGGGCAGAGCTGTGGCAGGGGAGTTTTCCCTTTCATGATTGCTTAAATGATCATTTTAAATGGAATGTGAATTGGTGTTTCCTGTTAGGCTCTGCAAGCCTGATTTTGGAAGAGGGACTATATTCTGGATGGAAACTGGAGCAGCAGAGCTGTGCCTGCAATGTCAAGCCTTAGTGAGAAACAGGAATCTGGGGCATCAGATGGGCTCCTGAGGCAGGACTGATCCTGGGTAACCAGTGTCCCTGATTGCAGTCTGCTTTGGGGCAGATGCATTGTAAGAGGCACTAGATTCAAGTCACCATGAGTTTCACCTGCATTCCCTGTATGTGCCTATGTGGAGAAGACAGAAAAGGGAAAGGTGGTCAAAAACCCCAGATGGGGTAACACACGAGTGGGGGGGGGGCGGGAGAAGTGGGAAGAGCCTGCACTGAGAGCCCTCAGCCCTGGTGCCTGAGCGAGGTGTTGAGGGCCTAGAAGAGGCGTGTGCTCCATGTGAAACGCAGCACTCTGTTAGGGTAGTAATTTATGCCCATTTCAGATTTCTAACAGTTAATCTGAGCCTACCTCTTTTAAGTTCAGCAACCTCAAATCAGAGGTGGTTAAAAGCACTTTATCTTCAGGAACTAGGAGGGAGAGGTTTTTCTAGAGAAGATGCCAAACGAAAGCAAGGATACTATTTGATGGTATCTTACAGTCACCTTGGTCCTGTAAAGCCCAGTTAGCTGGATGTGGTTGGCTTTTATTTTCTCAGGTTAACGCGTCTGGATTAAGTCTTCTTTAATTAAATAGGCTCCCAAAGCATGAGTCACCTCAGCGTGTTGGCCTCCTTGTTTAGTCACTTTAAGAGTGGAAACGTAGTAGGTGCAATATTATACTTCTCGCTCATTTGCAAGGTAATTTACCAGTTGTCCTGCTAATACAGAAATGCACAGTCAGGCTGTGGAGCAGTTTCAGCAGATAAGCCACATGTGTAGAAACCGAAGACCCCGTCTGTCACAGCAGGAGGGAAACACATGCAGCCATATAAATGCATAACTAGGGGGTGTGCCGGTAAAGTGACTATTGGTAATGGCCATGGAACACGAGGGTGTGTGTTTGGGAACGCAAGAGAGTCATCTATGGATGTGAAAGTGTCACCTTCATATATCATTGGTTAGGAAAGCAATTTGATTGATAGAAAGTTTGATTTGACAACATGCCTGTCAATACGGGACCATGTACATAACATTTTGTGTTTATGTGTGGGTATGTATTTACAAATTCAAACGTAGTTTATTTTATATGGAAATTGCAGAGCAAGGGGAATATACTTGGAACTGACAGTGTTACATCTGGAGATAACATTTTATTGCTTTGAGGGAGTTTATTAATGGGGATTTTTACTTGATTTTATGGTTTAAATACTTTATAATGTGTATTATTTTATAATTTGTTCCTATGTGTAGCTGTTTTCTACCACTGCGATGATGTAGCAGTTTAGAAAACATTCTACAGTTCATAAGTTAGAAATCCAGTGGTCTTGGCTGGGCTTTCTGTTTAGGGTCTTACAAGGTCAAAGATCGGGGGCTCACAAGGCATAGGAACTTGTCTGCAGTTTCCAGAGGAGAATTGACTTCAAGGACCATTGAGGTGCTAGGCAGAGTCCATTTCCTTCTGGTCATTTCCATGTCAGCCCTCCATGGTCACACCTTGGACCTGTTGTCCCTGAAGGAGAGGAGATAACCTGTCATTGCTGACTCATTTGTTTCTCTAATTCTTTACAGTGTGTTCAGTTGAAGGGATCATCACAGTGTTTTATATCAGGAAAGTTATTACTTCAAGGTCTAAACCTAGAAACTATTCACAATTAGGTTATGATTAATACAAGTGGTAAAATTAGTTAATAGGAGAAAAAATTATCCCCTAGCTCCATGCTTCTCCTCAGTCATTCTCTGAGTGTAAAATTCATCTGTCTGTATTTACAGTCTCTGTCCATTTATTGAGCTGTCTGTATGTCCAGCTGTCCTGCTACCTCTGTTTCTCTCTGGTCACACTCACGCCCAATGCCGTAATTAAAGCCAAGTGTAGACCCAGCTCTCTGCGTCTGTCTGTCTGTGGCTCTCTCTCTCTGTTTTTCTCTCCAGGTACTTAGGTACCCAAGAATCCAGCTACCGAGTTCCCTGTCTGTATTCACAGGTATCTCTCTCTCCCACCAGCTGTTAGTATATCTCACTCTCGACATACATGTCTGTGTCTCTTCATCCTCTGCCTGTCTGTTTGTTGATGTTCAGTCACTTAGTCTTGGCCAGCTCTTTGCGACCCCGTGGACTGCAGCACACCAGGCTTCCCGGTCCTTCAGCACCTCCCGGAGCTTGCTCAAGCTTGTGACCACTGAGTCGGCGATGCGATCCAACCATCTCATCCTCTGTCGTGCCCTTCTTCTCCTGCCTTCAGTCTTTCCCAGAATCAGGTTTTTTTCCTAGTAAGTCAGCTATTCGTTTCAAGTGGCCAAAGTATTGGAGCTTCAGCATCAGTCCCTCCAATGAATATTCAAGGTTGATTTTCTTTAGGATGGACTGGTTGGATCTCCTTGCAGTCCAAGGGACTCTCAAGAGTCTTCTCCAACACCACAGTTCAAAAGCATCAGTTCTTTGGTGCTCAGCCTTTATGGCCCAACTCTCACATGCATACATGACTATTGGAGAAACCATAGCTTTGACTACATGGACCTTTGTCAGCAAAGTAATGTCTGCTTTTTAATACACTGTGTAGGTTTGTCATAGCTTTTCTTTCAAGGAGAAAGTGTCTTTTATTTGATGGCTGCAAGCACCATCTGCAGTTATTTTGGAGCCCAAGAAAATGAAGTCTGACACTTTGCACTGTTTCCCCATCTGTTTCCATGATCTGTTTCTGGGACCAGATGCCATGATCTTAGTTCTGAATGTTCAGTTTTAAGCCAACTTTTTCACTGTCCTCTTTCACTTTCATCAAGAGGCCCTTTTGTTCCTCTTTGCTTTCAGCCATAAAGGTAGTGTCATCTGCATATCTGAGGTTATTGTTATTTCTCCCTGCAATCCTGATTCCAGCTTTGCTTCATCTAACCAAGCATTTCACATGATATACTCTGCATGTAAGTTAAATCAACAGAGTGACAATATATAGCCTTCACATACTACTTTACTGATTTGTAACCAGTTCGTTGTTCTATATCTGGTTCTGACTGTTGCTTCTTGACCTGCATACAGATTTCTCAGGAGGGAGGTCGGGTGATCTGGTATTCCCATCTCTTTACGAATTTTCCACAGTTTATTGTGATCTGCACAAAGGCTTTAGTGTAGTCAATGAAGGAGAAGTAGATGTTATTCTGGAATTCTTTTGCTTTTTCTGTGATCCAGCGATGTTGGCAATTTGATCTCTAATTCTTCAGCCTTTTTTAAATCCAGCTTGAACATCTGGAAGTTCTTGGTACATGTACTGTTGAAGACTAGCTTGGGAAGTTTTGAGCATTACTTTGTTAGCATATGAAATGAGTGCAGTTGTGAGGCAGTTTGAACATTCCTTAGCATTGCCCTTCTTGGGGCTAGAATGAAAACTGAATTTTCTAGTTGTGTGGCCACTGCTGACTTTTCCAAATTTTCTGACATATTTAGTGAAGCACTTTGACATCATCTTTTAAGATTTAAAATAGCTCAACTGGAAGTCCATCACCTTGACTAGCTTTGTTTATATGCATACATGATCATATATGATCCATTCATCTATATACATGGATCCAATCTTTCTAGATCCAGCTATTTCAATATCACCTTATCTTGGATTTTATCTCTGAATGTCGGTGTCGCTGTCTGTTGATAGAGATTACTATTTATATCTACCAGTGTATCCTCATAAACAATTACCTGTCCCCATATTTACAGCTGTACCTACCGATCGAGAAGTCTTACTTTTCCACATCTCCAGCTCCATTTTTCTCAGCATATATGTCCACCTCCCTGTGTCACTGACATGTGGTATGTTTTAATTAAACCTCTTCAATTACCTCTCCCATCATTCCAAACATCCCTTTGCCAAGACTCACTTTGATGTCTCTGTATGGGAATCTGTTTCTTTGGGGAAACTAGTTTATTGCTGATGCTTTTGAATTCCACCTGAAGGCTGTAGTATACTATTCATCTCTCTCTGATTTCCGTGAGTCAGTGTGATCACCTGAGGGACTATAAATGAGGAACCACTGGCATGATTTTCGGGGTGTTTCTGGCTGAGTCATCATCCATTGCGTGCGCTCATCTGTGAATGGACATTTTCGTATTTCCCAACACTCGGGTCTGCTTTGGAGACCTGCAGAAGACATTGGGATTAAGGTGTGATGGAGGATGGTTTTCACTCGATATAAGCCGGGGAGTGTGATTTACGGATCTGCTGGTAGGTGTATTTTTCCCCTCTGTGTCTGTAGAGAGCCTGTTAACAGTCTCTGTTCTCTGCAGCAAAACAGGGGGGGTTCTGTTTTCTTCACGTGACCTCAAACATTTATTGTTTGTAGAGTTTGCGGAGGACCAGCGCCAGATGCAACCTCAGTTGTCCTTTTCCATGGCAGTTGTCTTCCTGATTGAGGGGCTGAAGAACTCTTCCAGGACCGTTGACTCGTTGTAATGGTGAGGAGAATATTCGCCTTGAAAGAGGCTCTGAAATCAGGCACACTTTTGCGTTCTTCTGGTATTACCAACCCCAGGATGTTCCTCCAGGGCGGGGATCCTTCAGGGCCCCCCAGGCCTTGGGAACATCCCTGGCCTTAAGCACCACCTTTGAACGTTGTTGTTCCCAGACTCGTCCACAAGGCGGCAGCACTCCTCCGTGACCGATCTCGGAACAGGGGAAAGCTGAGCCTGAACAAAAGTTGTGTTTCTGGCTTGTACTGTTCTTTGCACAGTGCCGTGACACACCGCTAAGGGCTTGAGGGTCCTTGCTTCGTCCCCCTGACCCTTCAGGCCTCCAGGCCCAGTCATATCAGGACCCCTGCCAAAAGGCTCTGCTGAGGCCTGTGTCTTGGGAAGCTGCATTGAGTGCAAAGGAGAGGCTGAAATTGGGAAGCAGAACCCCGGGGGCCATGGAGACAGGGCGGCTTTGCAAGCTCTGCCAGCACCGACCCGTCAGCGTTTGTAGGGACGGTAGGCTCAGTGTGGGGGGAGGCAGCCTGGGTCATGACATGGAGGTTCCACCCACCGAGGCCTAGGCCCTCCAGAGCCAAGGCAGGGCTCATCTGCACACCCGTCAGCCAGGAGACGGCCCATGCCAGGGACCCGCGCCTGCTCAGGCCCATCGGATGTGGCAACAGAAGCAGGGGTCGAGCACAGGCCTTGGGGGGTCGTTTGTTCCCGTCGTGTAAGTTGTCTTTTCGATTGGAGTCGAGTTTCCTTGCAAGGTTAGCTTGCCGTCAGGTGCACAGCCACTCGATCCATCTGTCCACACAGACGTAGGTATTCTTTCCCCATTCTCTCCATGAGTAACTTGTTATACATTGGAGTACATTTCCTTGTGGTGTGCGGGAAGTTGTTCATTATCCTGTGTCTCTCTACCTATCTTTCTCGGCAATACCAAACTCTCTGTGTACACCCCTATCTGTGATTCTGGCTCTAGTTCTCCTTCTGGCTCTCAGTAAATTTCTCTATCTGTATTTATGTCTCTCTCCATTCTTTGAGCCAGTCTCTCACTGTGTTTCTCTGTGTGTGTATTCATGTTTTAAGGCCACGAATCAAGCTACCTCTATATCCATCTGAGTCTGTCTCTCTCTCCGTCTAGCTATGAATGTGTCTTTCTGTCTTTATCTCTGTTTCTCTCTCCAGGTACCAATGTAGACAGGAAACCAGCTTTCGATCTACCTCTCTGTCTATATTCATCTTTTTCTCTCTGCAGCTGTTAGGTGAGATGTCTACATTCCTATGTCCTTTCTCGCTCTGTGTGCTTGTTTATATTTTATCCATATCTCAATGGATCCAGTGTTCTTGTATCCCGATATATCTCCATCACGTTATCTCTGGACCTCTAGCTCTTGATACAATACACTTTTATTTTTATCTATCCATGTGTCTACATAAACATGAATCTTCTGATCCATTTACGGCTATATCTAACTCTCCTGCTGTCTTTCCAGCTCCCTTTTTGTCTGCATATCTATCCACTGCGGGGGTCCAGCCCCGGCGGGGTCCTGCGGTCTTGAGGGATGAGTGGCGTTGGCGGAAGAACTGAGCTGAGTCTGTGTGTGGTGATGAAGCAGTCTCTCTTTATTGCTGTTAGTTTTCTGAGATGATGGAGAAGTCTCTCTCGTTTATTGTTGGTTTACAGTTTTATAACCAAAAGACATCCCCATTACATCATTACATCCCCTATCATTCTATACAATTTTTTGTATTCTACCTTCCATAGCAACCTTATCATTGAGCTCATTCCCCAATCTATCATGAAATATTCCCCTTGCAGAAGTCAGATTTCTATGTAATTAGATTTAACAATAGTATGTTTACCATTTGAATGTCTTCAGTATACTTCATTCAGTCATGATAAGTACATCAACCTAAGTAGAAAGGTTACATTTCTCTTATCAGGTACAACTATGTAGAAGCTAGAGGGAAGGGCTAAAGCTTGAGACTGTTTTTTCTAGTAACCTACTCCGGAAAGAGGACAAAGAAACAGTTTAGAAAGAGGAAAGAGGACTAAGAGACAGTTTAGGAAGTGGAAAGAGGACTAAGACAGTTTAGAAAGAGGAAAGAGGACTAAGAGACAGTCAAGCAGCACTGCTTTAGCAATAAAACCCTATTAACCTTATAACTACTATAATGAATTCCTATGTCTACATTATCCTAAAGCAATCAATATCTCCAACTATGCTGGCCACAATTATGAGCATTCCTAAGTCCCAGTCGAGCCTGATTTCTTCAAGAAAGAGAGCCTCCTTAGTGGAGTGGTTGGGGGAGTGGGAGGTGGAAAGGTGACCCAAGTATGAGCCTTTCTGGTGGTGGTCTTGCCATGACCCCCAGAGAACTCTTGGTAAACTCCCCAGTAATTAGTAGGAGGAGTAGTAATCTATTTAAATGTCCCTTTCATTCCTCCTTAGTCCCCGGGGAAGGTGATCCACCTTCCCCGATCCTCTGGTCAATAAAGTCTGGGGGGATTATCTCAGGACGAATTCTTTCCAACTGGGACTGACCTACTGAGATGAGCCAATGTTCCGAGCACTGACAGAACTCCCAAGAAAAATACCAGGGTGGAGCTTGCCCAGGATGCCCCGATAAAGAAAGTCAGCTTTGCAATTTCTTTCTTAGTCTCGTGACCTTGTCATCCCAGCAAGGGGGCGTCCTGATGGCTCCCGGCAATCCGCTTCTCTGTGTCAGTCAAATTTGGTATGTTTTCATCCCAAACTCCTCAGTTACCCTTCCCCTCATTTTAGAGATCCCTTTGCCAAGTCTCAGTTTGATGTCTCTGTCTGGGAATCCATGTCTGTTGGGGCAGCTAGTTCATTAAGTCATATCGTCTCCCAGGCTTCTGGGGTTGGACTCCCTGCCTGCTTCCTTAGACTCACCCATCTACCTACCACAGCACCCTCATCATAGCACTTTGTCAGAGTTTTGGATTTGTCTGGGGTCGGAGGTCAAGTGTAAGTGGAAATAGGTAATGAGATACAGCCCTTGGGTATTTCTTCAGACACTTTCCACTCTAAGTCACCATGCAGAAACAGGACTATCTCTAGGCTGTGGCTGCAAGAGTGGGTCATAAAGAAGGGCTCCTTGCTTGTGGTTTTGTTGCACCACAACTTGAATGTTGGTGCTTTGTCCTTTGTTCAGTCACTAGGCTGTGTCCAACTTTTTATCACCCCATGGACTGCAGCACACCAGGTCTCCCTGTCCCCAACCATCTCCCAGAGTTTGCCCAAGTTCATGGCCATTGCCTTAGTGATGCCATCCAACCATTTCATCCTCTGCTGCCCCCTTCTCCTTTTGCCTTCAATCTTTCCCAGCATCGGGGTCTTTTCCAGTGAGTCAGCTCTTCGCATCAGGTGGCCAAAGTACAGAGCTTCAGCTTCAGCAGCAGTTCTTCCAGTGAACATTCAGGATTGATTTCCTTTAGGACTGGCTGGTTTGATCTCCTTGCAGTCCAGGGTGTTCTCAGGAGTCTTCTCCAACATCACAAATTGAAAGCATCAATTCTTCATCATTCAGCCTTCTTTATGAATGAACCCTCACATCCATACCTGACTACTGGAAAAACCAAACTAGATAGACCGTCATTGGCATAGTGATATGTCTGCTTTTTAATATGCTGTCTAGGTCTGCCATAGCTTTTCTTTCAAGGAGCTAGTCGCTTTTAATTTCATGGCTGCAGTCTCCATCCGCAGTGAATCTGGCCCCCAACAAAATAAAATCTGTCACTGTTTTCACTTTTCCCCCCTTCTATTAATATTTGCCATGAAGTGATGGGACCAGATGCCATGATCTTAGTTTTCTGAATGTTGACTTTCAAGCCAGCTCAGAGGTTCTTTAGTTACTCTTTCTTTCGCCTTTAGTATCTGTGTAGAGATTGTTGATATATTTCTCCTGACAGTCTTCATTCCAGCTTATGATTCATCCAGCTTGGCATTTCACATGCTGTACTCTGAACAGAAGTTAAATAAGCAGCATGACAATATACAGCCTTGTTGTATTCTTTCCCAGTTTTGAACCAGTCCTTTATTCCATGTCTGGTTATTCCATAACTTGTTTCTTAACTCGAATACAGGTTTCTCAGGAGACTGGTAAGGTGGTCTGGTATTCCCATCTCTCTAAGAATTTTCTGCATTTTGTTGTGATCCACACAGTCAAAGGCTTTAGTGTAGTCAATGAAGCAGGTGTTTTTCCTAGAATTCCTTTTCTATCTCCATGATTCAGGGAAGGTTGACAGTCTTCTCTCTGTTTCCTGTACATCTTCAAGTTCTCATTTCAAGTACTGCTTAAGCCTAGCTTGACAGATTTTGAGCATAATTTTGCTAGCATGTGAAATGAGCACAATTGTACAGTAGCTTAAACATTCTTTGGCATTGGAAAGAACTGACCTTTTCCAGTCTTGTCACCACTGCTAAGTTTTCCACATTTGCTAACAGCATCAACTTTTAGGATTTGAAATCGCTCAACTGGTTGCCCCAGTAACCGGAGTTGGCATGAAGAAATCCTGCTGTCTTGTGGCCATTGCTTGCAACTACAGCTTGCAAATTGGTGCTTAACATTCATTCACAAGGGCTGTGGGGATGTAATTAAGTAACTCCTACCCTAATAAGATGGGCTGGATAGGCCACCCAATCCAGTATTCTTGGGCTTCCCTTGTTGCTCAGCTGGTAAAGAATCGGCCTGCAATGCCGGAGGCCTAGATCAATCCCTGGGTTGGAAAGAGCCCCTGGAGAAGGGAAAAGCTACCCACTCCAATATTCTCCTCTGAAAAAAGCCATAAATGGAGGAGCCTGGTGGGCTACAATCCATGGGGCTACAAAGTGTCAGATATAACTGAGCAACTAAGCATGCACACACAAGGCATGAGAACAACCAAAATGTCCATCGACAGATGAGCAGATAAACACATGCCACATGTTCTGAATGAACTATGACTCGGCCAGAAAACAGAAGGAAATCATGCCATTCGCAGCAAAATGGATGGACCGGGAGATGTCCACACCAAGTCCAGTAAGTCAGAGAAAGACATATATGACAGAACTTCAGGTAGAGCACAAAAATAGAATTGAACTAATTTACAAAAGAGAAACAGACTCACAGATGATACAGTTAGGGATACGAAAAGGGAAAGTTGAGGGGGATAAATGAGGCTGAGTTTAAGCAACACCCACTGATATTTATGGGCTTTCCTGTGGCTCAGACAGTAAAGAACTCTGCAATGCAGGAGACCAGGTTGGATCTCTGGGTTGGGAAGAATCCCTGGCGAAGGGCATGGCAACCCACTCCAGTTTTCTTGCCTTGAGAATTCCCCTGACAGAGGAGCCTGGTGGGCTACAGTCCAGGGACTCACAAAGAGTTGGACATGACTGAGCGACTAACACTTTCAGTAACATTTATAAAATAGATAATCAACAAGGGCCTACTGTAGAGGACAGGGAACTCTACTCAACATTCTGTTATAACCTATATGCATAAAGAAGCCAAGAGAAATTTATATATACATATGTATATGTACACCTGAGTCACACTGCTGTACACTGCAAATAAACACAACATTTCAAATCAACAATACTCCAAGATAAAATAATCTTTAAAACATACAAAATGCCTAACGAAATTCCCTTTGGTCACAGGTACCTGGGCTATTAGCACGTCCCTGGGGCCTGAGGAAGCGGGAGCCCAAGGCTGGACCACAGTAGCAGGGCTGACAGTCTAGGGCACAGAGCATGGAGAGCACAGTCCTGATCCTAAGCAACCCTGAACCAAAGATCCCCTCTCACCAGAGGCCCCAGGACCCTGACCTGAAGCAGAAGTCCCAACAGCAGCTGGGATTTACTGAGACCTGCGTGAGGCAGCACCGCCTCCCTGTGTAGGCACGTGCCCCTCGCCTTACTGACGAGCAAACTGGCAAGAAGTTCACAAGCTCCCACTGCCACGCGCCAAAGCCAGTGCCGGCATCACGAGTCACACCGGGGCCACGATCCGCCGTCCCGAGATGCAGACATTCGTCCCTTCAAGGGTGGATCGGAGAGGGAGTACAGGGGCTCCTCAGAGGCTGGCAAGGAGTGGCGCTCCCCCAGGCCTCCCTGTGCCCACACTTAGAGGAAAGGTCAGGCTGCTCACTGCAGGGAGCTGTGTCCACAGGGGCCTGGTGCGTTTCTCAGCAGCAGAACCTCCGCTTTGAAATAGATCGAGTGGGAGGGAGGGGATATACTTACACTTATGACTGGTTCACCTTGCTGTATGGCAGAGAGCTACACAACATTTATTATCCTCCAGTTTTTTTAAAAAAATAACGATACTAAAAATAATAAATAGATGATAACATATACAATGGGGAAAAAAAAATGAAACTACTTTGTTGGAAGTGAGGATACAGCAGCCTGGCCCACTCAGTCTGCAAAACCCAAGCCTTTAGAGAACAGTAGGGCCACAGTTGCTTCTTGCCTTCCATTATTCGGATACGAAAAGAAAGGCCAAGGAGGCAACTTTGGCTCAGGCTTCTCAGTGGACACAGACTACGCTGAACTCTAGTGAGCTCTACATTTCTGCTTTCTCTCCCAGTCTCTGTGCTCCCAAGGGCAGGCCTGGTCCTCCGTACAGTGCCTGCTGCCATCAATGAATGAAAAATGAGAGGGACTGGCCCCAGTCACACAGTGGGTTTAGTGGCAGGTCATTGGGCTCTTGGCCATAAGCTGTGTTTGTACCTTATACCACCAGGATCAATGACAATAAGCTGGAACTAAATGAAATTATTGCCCTCAACCATTTATGCTTAGGGGAGTAACATGTTAGCTATTCCTAAGGGAAATAGTTCAAATTTGTTACAACAAAATAAGCCAATGGAAGTGAAATACAGGGTTGCGTCCATCTTCCAGGGCAGTTGCCAAACCCAAATGAGACGAATGGAGGGTAATGTAAAGATACAGAGAGTTTGGTGAGGACAAGGTGGCAGAACAGCCACACAGGTTTTCAGTCCTTTTACAAAAACAAAGCCACTAGGAGAGCAAAAGAAAACCCCAAATGACATTAAGGTAGTTCATCAAACTCCAGACCATGAAGGAGTACGGCCACACCATTCATAGCCATAACACCAGGGTGGTTTCAGCACAGGGAGGAGAAAGGCAAGTTTTTAAGGCCCTTTGAGTCAAGCAACCCAAGAATTATAATCAAATACATATAGTTGGACTATAAAGAAAGCTGAGCACCAAAGAATTGATGCTTTTGAACTGTGCTGTTGGAGAAGACTCTTGAGAGTCCCTTGGACTGCAAGGAGATCCAACCAGTCCATCCTAAAGGAGATCAGTCCTGGGTGTTCACTGGAAGGACAGATGTTGAAGCTGAAATTCCAGTACTTTGCCCACCTCATTGCGAAGAGCTGACTCATTGGAAAAGACCCTGATGCTGGGAATGATGGAAGGTGGGAGGAGAAGGGGATGACATAGGATGAAATGGCTCGATGGCATCACCAACTCGATGCACATGGATTTGAGTAGACTTCAGGAGTTGGTGATGGACAGGGAGGCCTGGCGTGCTGCCATTCATGGGGTCGCAAAGAGTTGGACATGACTGAGCAAGTGAACCTAACATATCTCTTCTAGATAGAAAACTCAACAAGCCAATGTGAGAACTGTCAAAACTAGGAGCAGAGTCCCATGTTTTTGTTTAAAAGTGAAAAATGGGGGATGCAAGAAAGTTGCAAATGGAGTCTCTAGCAATGAATAATTCATTATCTAAAGTAAAAAATACACTGGATGGGAGTACACAGACAATAAACACTGCTGAAGGAAAGATCAGTAAGTCTGAATTCAGCAATAAAAACTACAAAAACTGAAGCACAGAAAGAAAACGAGACAAGACCCCTCCAAAAATATAACAGGTAAGTTACTACAATATTAAGTAGTTTAAAATATGTGTAAGTTCAAAAATCTTTGAATAAACAGCCAAAATCTTTCTCAAACTGGATTAGAACTATAACCCTACAGATTCGAGGAAGTCAAAGAACCTCACACATGCTATAATAAAACTGACGTTGAAAAAGCAGCCAGAGAAAAAAGATGTATTACAGATAAAGGGACAAATATAAGTGGCAGCCAACTTTGTATCAGAAACTTTGTAAAGCATTAGAAGATTAATGTCAGATGTGCTGAAATTAAAAAAAACCTTTTAGCTTGGAATTCTACAGCTAGTGAAAATATATTTTTTAAAGGTGAAATAAACTTTTTCAAGTAAATACTGAAACAGTGAATTACCAGCAGAGCTGAAATACAAGAAATGTAAAAGTAATTTCTTCAGGTAGAAGGAAAATAATACCAGATGAAAATGTGAATCAATACAAAGGAATACGGAACATCAGAAATAGTAAAGATCTGAGTGAACAGAAGATTTTTTCATTTCTTTAATATCTCTAAAAATACTGACTATCCAAAGTACACTGGAGGTTATAGCATATAGAAATAAAATGTGTGAAATAGCACAAATAATGGCAATAGGGAAATCAAAGTTTTCTGTTTGAAGGATCTTATAGTATATAAAAGGAATACCCTATCTGTTCAAGGCATGTTATGGTGAAGCTGTGTTTTAAATCCTAGGTCAACCACTAGAAGAATAAAGCAAAGAATATAGCTAATAAGTCACCAGTGATTAACATAATACCACAAAAAAATGGTCCAAAAATGGGCATGAAAAGAAAAAGAACAGATGAGTCAAATAGAAAACAGCTAGTAAGTTTATACCAAACTATACAGGTGATTACAATAAATAGGCTAAACACTCCCAAGTAAAAGGCCCTGATCAAAAGAGATTATCAGAATAGATTAAAAAAAAAAAAACAACTACATGCTGTTTATACAAAACCTACTTTAAACATGAACACACAGATTAAAACAATGGAAATGATTTATAAGATATCCTATATACACACTAATCAAAAGAAAGATGAAGTATATATATTATAATGACACAAAACTGATTCTAGAATAAAAAATATCCAATAAAGTAGACTTCGGGACAACAAATACTTATAAAGGATTTTCAAAAAGGACATAATAATAAAATGATTGATTCATCAAGAAGGCAACAATCTCAAATACACATGTACCTATAACAGAGCTTCAAAATATGTGAAACAAAAACTCACAGAACTGGAAGAAGTCATTTCCAATTCCAGCTGGAGATCTTAACACTCCTCTTTTAGCAACAGAACAAGTAGATCCCTAAAAAAAAAAAAAAAAGTATGGTTATGGAATACATACACAAGCCTATCAATCAGTTTGACTTAACTGACATTCATAGAATGTTTCACCCAACAACACTTAAATGCATTCAAGTACGTCTGGAACACTCATCAAGATAGACTCATTTCTGGACCCTCAAACATTCGTTCACAAATTTAAAAGAATTAAAATCATCAAGAACATATTCTTGGACTATAATGGAAATAACCTAGACATGAATAATAGAATATTTGGTAAAAATCTTCAAGCATTTGGAAATGTAAGCAATCTGTACACATGGAAATAACTCAGGGTCAAAGAAAAAAAAATCAGTAAAAATAATTACTTGTAGAGGAAAGAAGAAACAGAAATGGAAGGTAATAGTCTCTGCTCTGCAGTGCAGGAGCCCCAGGAGAATCAGGTTCAGTCCCTGGGTCTGGAAGATCCCCTGGAGAAGGAAATGGCTTCCCACCCCAGTACTCTTGCCTGGAGAATCCCATGGGCAGAGGAGCCTCGTGGGCTGCCGTCCCTGGGGTCACAGAGTCGGATACAGCTGAAGGGACTCAGCACACATGCACGCACGTGGACCTCGTCCTGTCCACTGACTTTGGAAGCATGTCATGTTTAGTAAACAACAATTAAAGAGGGGAAAACCCCTAAAAACTGGAAAAACAAATGGTTGTAATTTTCTATATCAAGCCCAATCCATAACCACAGAGAGAAAATAAGTATTCAGGTGTTTTAAACTGAACATTCCTAATAGGCTTTATTTAGTAGTTTTATGGTTTGCAGTAATTGCAGTCATCTTATTTTGAAAGCATTATGTCAATACCATAAGACAGAGCAAGAGAAAGGTAATTTTGTCACTAATTAGAAACCAAGATTTTTAAGATAAAAGAAGGGATTTAAGTACACAACTCAAGAACTGAAAGCACCGTCACCTTAAGTTTTACTTGGAAATTACACTGTTAACTCATGACCTATTTTTCTCCTAAAAACTGTATTTTTTCTCATCTCTGCACTGAAAAGGCCTAGAAGCAATAAAAATAATTAGCATCCAGACTGTGTTCTTTTGTAAAAAAAAAAAAAAAAATTATTTATTTATTTATGGCTGCCCTGGGTCTTTGTTGCCGTGTGCGGGCTTCTCTAGTTGTGGCGTGTGGGCTCTAGGGTGCAAGGGCTCAGTAGCTGTGGTACACAGGCTTAGCTGCTCTGTGGCATGTGGAATCTTCTGGGACCAAGGATCGAACCTGTGTCCCTTGCGTTATCAGGTGGATTCCTAACCACTGGATCATTAGGGAAGTCCCATACTGTGGTCTTTAAAAACTATTCCCCACTAAAAGAAACCAACATTTCTTAAAGCAATTACAGATTAAGATCAGAAGCAGGAAGGGCACGCACAAAATGAGCCCAGGATTTCTTAACAGGACAGAAAAAAACAAAAGTGTTAGATGCTCAGTCATAACAAGGAAGCTATCAAAAAATAATAGGGTTATGTCAAAAGCACACAGCAGTCAACTCTTCAAATATGGAAGCATCAAAAATAAGAGTGACTATAACTGATTAAAACACATATTTTAAAAACTGTGTGAAGGGAAAAATTTTGAAGGTTGCTAGAACGATGACTTTACTTTGAAAATAAGAAGAAAAAAAGCATGTATTTTTCTTGCCTTTCCTGTACAAACTGTGTATCATGGTGATAAAATAATTACTGAAGGAAGAAATGCTAGTAAATATAGAAAGGAACAATAAAAAAAAAATCAGGTACAGGTATGGAGCTGTTAGAGACTAAGAGTGTGTTTTATCTGTTAAAGCTTTAATGTTAAAATTACATGATTGCCAAGATTTGCTTTTAAAATATTCCCCTAAAAGGAAAAACAGTTAAGTGGAATAAAAACATGAAGCAAGATGTCAAAACTCACGATGGATGCTTGGAGACTCCCTGTATTACTCGGCTTTCTTTCCATGTTAGGAATTTTCCAGAAGAAGCAGCTCAGATACATGTGGTGTTGATTGCTCAGTTGTGTCTGACTGTGACCCCATGGACTGCAGCCTGCCAGGCTCCTTTGTCCATGGGGATTCGCTAGGCAAGAATACTGGAGTGGGTTGCCATGTCCTTCTCCAGGGAATCTTTCCGATCCAGGGATCAAACCCAGGTCTCCTGCATTGCAGGCAGATTCTTTACCATCTGAGCCACCAGGGAAGCCCCCAAATATATGTGGAAAGGGAGTTTATCTTCAGTCGCTCAGTGGTGTCCAACTCTGTGACTCCATGGACTGCAGCACGCCAGGCTTCCCTGTCCATCACCCACTCCCAGAGCCTACTCAAACTCATATCCATCACATTGGTGATGCCATTCAACCATCTCATCCTCTATCGTCCCCTTCTCTTCCTGCCTTCAATCTTTCCCAGCATCAGGGTCTTTTCAAATAAGTCAGTTTTCCCCATCAGGTGGCCAAAGTATTGGAGTTTCAGCATCAGTTAACATTGGCTTAAGTTACACTCTTCTCCAAAGGCTTCTGGGGTCCAGGTCCTAGTGGGTTCCCACCCCAGCCCCACAGCTGGGGGTATGCAGTGAGGTACTTTCCTGGAACTGCCTCTGCTCCCTGGGTGGTTCTGACGTCCTTCACCCCTTCCTTCCTCCCCATCCCAGCCTTGACTCTTCAGGAGGTGCTTGGGGTAGTTTCCAACCCGCAGGCACATTTCTGTTTTCAAAGATAACACAGCAAGAGAGCGTGGGTGTTTGCCTGTAGGTGGTGTGTCTCCCCCCCCACTCTGCCCCACCTTCAGGCCTTCTGGGCCCCCAGGCCTGAGCTCAGGTAGCCCCCAAGGGCAAAGGCCACGGGGTGACACGCTTACACTGCTAGGACTCAGGAGGGGTTCTAGTCTCCATGGCGCGCTGGTGGTGAGAAGCTTCCCAGCAGAGGTATTGATACTCAGCCCCTGCAGTGCACTGAGGGGCTCAGCCAGCCCCTCCCGGGCCCACACTGTCCCTAGAGTCTCCACAGGGGTCCAGTGCCCCCCGAAGTCCATCTGCGTCAGGAGGTCACTGGATGACCTCTGGTCTGCTGGCTCTCCGACCCCAATTCTGTCATGTTCAGAACCTGGTTGGGCGGCGCGTGGCTCTGGGGAGACTGTGGCCTTTGAGGTATTCAATTTTCCTCCTTATGAAATGAGAGGTGCAGCCTCCCAGGTCTTCAAGGCCATGTTGGGTCACTCCACCCCTCAGGAGCCTTCACAGCCTCCCTCCTCCAGATCTAGCCCTTGTCCCAGCAGCCCCCAAACTCTGCTTATCCTCACCCGGCATCTCCTTCGAGGCCTTACGATCCATCCCCCACCTCTGCCACCCTCCTCCGAGCCCAGGGGGGCTCCTGGCAGATGCTGTTTGTGAACCTCTTTATCTAATGCCATGTTCCCTAAATCTGTGGATACCCCCTTCTGACTGGGGCTCCGCACAGTCCGCACTCATGCCTGCTGTTCATCTCTGCTCCTGCCCACTGCTTGCCAAAGGGCTTCCCTTCAAAGCTCTGCTCCATCGCCAGCGGAGCCCTTCCTACCCTCCCAGCCAGAGCTGGGTCAGAAGTGAGTTCCTCCTTCAAAACACTAAAAGGTCTACGCAGACAACTCACCAAGCCCTCAGGAGTCCTCGCTTGAGCATCCCATGTAATGAAGGGGTCCGGGGCAGGTATGGAATTCCCCATGTGGTTGACAAACTCTCCATCGGAGAACATCTGACGTAGCAGAGGCTGGCTGGGATACAAAAAATAGTTATCTGCATGATATAAAGGATTTCACACCATCACCTCAGTTAATCCTGAAAGCCACTCTGAGAGGCAGCCCTGAGCAGGGGGACGCTGAGTGACCCCCCCCCCAAGGCCAATGTGTGTGTGGTCACCTGGGACAGCACTAGGTCCCAGCTCTCCTGCCCACAGGGCCCCCTCTGCTTCCTCTCAGAACCTAGCTGGAATTGGGGAGACCAGCCCAGGCGTTAAGAAAGACTAAGCTGAGCCATCACCACCACCCAGAAGAAAGCACTGGAGTTCAGCCCCTGTTGGAGAAGGTCCCTGTCCTGCTCTCTTGCAGTTTCTTCATCTGAAAAATGGGCTTCCCTTGGAGAGGCATGACAGTTCCACTAGCTGGAGTGCTGTAGGCTTGAGGCTATGAGAGCCAGAGCAGAATCCCTCATAGAGAGCTGCGAAGGCCAGGGCAGGACACGCTCCTGAGGTCGAGTGATCCTATCCCTGGAGGGAGGGAACAGCAGACAGGCCAAGACCACGGAGCAGCAACACCGGGCAGGACCCAGGGCCTCCCCCCTGCCTCTCACCTAAACTCAGGGCTGGGCACGCTTGGGACAGGAGGAGCAGACAACCACCCCACGGGGCTGCCCCAGGCCAACCCAGCAATCTCTCAGGGCATCTGACCTCGCTGCTGACTTCTACCCAGGGGACGTCATGAGCATTTTTAGTTCCCAAGGAATGTTAATTAGCACCCAGAAGCTGGGCTGCTGTGAGATGGGACTGCTGTTTAAAACAAACAGGGGCTTCCCTGGTGGCTCAGTGGTAAAGAATCCTCCTGCCAATGAAGAAGACAGGTTCGATCCCTGGTCTGGGGAGATGTCACATGGCGAGGAGCAATGGAGCCATGTGCCACGACCGCTGAGCCTGTGCCCGAGAGCCTCTGCTCCTCAACATGAGAGCCCCCACTCGCCGCAACTCGAGAAAAATCCATGCAGCCATGAAGACCCAGCACAGCCAAATAAATGAATCCCAGGCAGGCACTCTGGCTGCTCTCTGTAGGGACCCAGGACACAGGCTCCTGGGACCTTGCTGGTTCAGCTTCCTCATCCCTCCTCGGGGCCTGGGACAGAGGACATGGGGAGCCTCACTGTCAAACATCCCGCCTCTGAATGAACATTCTTGGCAAAGAGCACCCACGTCCTCCCACCGCTCCTACCTGGGGGAGGCAGGCACACAGGGGGCTAAGCTGTCTACTCTGCAATCGTGGCCCCAGGTCGAGGTCGGAGCCGGGCTGATTGCAGGGCTCAGGGCGCAGGGATGGTAGTGGAGGGGAGGCACATGGTCCGGAGTCTGTCCTCCAGGCCGTGTGTCCCCAGCCACCTGAGGCCATGCCTGCCCTGGGGTCCGTCTGCAGCCTGCTGTTCCTCAGTGCACTCTGGGTGGACTTGGCCATGGTGGGCTCCAGCTCCCTGAGCCTCAAACATCAGAAAGTGCAGGTGAGGCATCTCCCCACGAGCCCCGCTTCCTGAATGGGGACACCCCTTCTAGCCCTGCCCTGAGCTGTGTGACCTGGGCAGTGGCTCACCCGTTCTGGGCTTCAGCCTTCCCCCAGAGGGCGAGAGAGGTCTCTGGGTCTAAACACAGGCCACTACCTCACTCTGCTTCTGGACGGACAGAAGGGCTAAAGAGAATACCTCCCCTTTCCAGCAGAGAAAGGAATCCAAGAAGCCAGCAGTCACACCAAAGCCTTGAGGCCCTGGGAGGCTGACCTGTCCCGGAAGTCAGGCAGAAAGTGCAGAAGATGAACTGGAAATCCAGGTGAGTCTCTGCAGTTTTATGCCTCCAGCAGTGGAGGAGATAGTGGACTCTGTACCACGGGGCTCTGGGAGGTCTTTGCCCATCAGCAGGCCAATACCTAAGTAGCTTTGCTGCAGCAGGATGAGCCCCAAGCAGAGGGGAAGGGAGGTGCCAGCAGACACCAGGCAATTGCAAAGGGGAGCCAGCAAACAGACATCATGAAGAATGTGCTGCTCACAGACTGGAGACGTTTCCCTAGAGAAAACTTTCTGATGGACTCAGGGACCTCTCAGACCTTATCTGCCTTTATCTTACTGGGGGGCAGCACCCTGGACAGGTGAGCTGGGGGACCAGCTCTCACCGAACCCCACCTATAGATGAGGATGGAGCCCTCCAGGCTTGCTTAGACTTTGATGAATTGTGCACGGAGGGGCAAGGAGGACTAGGAGAGAGAGGGCATGAAGGCATTTTACAAGGGTTCCCCACCTGTGTGGGGAAGGTGGGTGCGAGGAGGTGTGCATGCTTAGAAAACCAGCGAATAGTCCCGAAAAGAGAGGAGGTAGAGAAAGACATCTTGTACAAGGAAATCAGAACCCCCATGGGGTGCCTGGTAACAACTGAGCTGCTGCCCACACCTCGGTCTCTTTCCCCCACTTCAGCCTCCTGCTTAGCATTTAACATCTACAACCGCAGGTGAGGTCATTAAGGCTGGTCTTAGGCCCTCATTTAGAGACAAAGGACAGGTTCAGCTGGGAGAGCTCAGTAGCCTGAGGGGCCACAGCCTGTGTGGGGCAGAGGTAGGACCTACGGTCTGGGGGGACTCCCGTCCCCAAGCCCTGTATCCCCATCACTGGTCTGGCAGAGAGCGAGCAGGTGGCCCAGGGAGTCTCCTTGGCTTCCCTCCACTGGCCCCCCAGCCTCTCCCCTGATCCCTGTAGGACAGGGGTGAAATCCCCAACCCACACCCTCTGACCCTCGCCAGGTGCCTCCTTCCACCACGTGTGAGAAAACACCTGTCTCATTCCCCCTCGACACCAGTCTGCAAATCCTTAGACTAAAATGAGGGAACTTTCCCAGTGCACCAGCCAGGTCCAGCAGGGCAAGAGAAGCCCTAAGCCAGCTCAGATGCAGAAGTTTCTAATTTCCACAGAGGGATCCGGCAGGCACGGCTTCAGCTAGAACTGGGAGTCCACAAGTTCACAGGTGGAGGGAGCCATGACACGGGCCGTGATTCTGGCTCTGCCTTCCAAACCCCTCCAGTCCTGGGGTCCTGCCTCGATCATCGCAGGCCCCTCCACTCCCTCTGAACTTGTTTCCCAAAATGGAGTTTCAGACCTAGAAGCTTTTGAGACCAAGTCCCACCTCCAGTGCGCCCAACCCCCGCTCACCAGATGAGACACTGAGGCCAGAGGGGTCTTTTCAGGCCACTTGAAGCTGCTCTCCCATCCAACAGCCACTGCGCCTCCTGTCAGTTGCTCCTCGTCTGGCTCCAGGGTGCAGTCTAGCCTGGCAGGTCTCCAGTTCAGTGCTCCTAGTGCTGTACAAGGTCTGCTGGGGTCATCCGACCACTCGCATCAGCCACGGGGGTGCAGGGAAAATGAGCATGTACTGAAGGGAGGGAACAGAGGGGCTTCAGGTCCCCCCAGATCAATGATGTCATCACCTGCTTCATCTTCATGGTGGAGACGAGGGGGACAGAGGTATGTTCTAAAAAGGGAACCAACACCTATGTGTTGTTTCATTAACATCTGAGCATCTCTGCTCATCTGTGAGACGGGAGTCGCAGTGGCCCCTGCCTGAAGGGTAAGGTAGGGGCTGGTCGGCCGGAGCCTGACCAGCATGATGCCTGCAGACCAGGCGCGGTGGCAGCGGCACTGGGGCTCACAGGGGCTCCCGGGCTGGTGGGTTCCCGTCTGCCGCCTGGCCCTTGCCACCACCTCCCTCTGCAGCCCTGGGCACATCATACAACCTCTTAGGGCCTTGGCTGCTTCACCTGAAAATGGGGCTGACACTTCCTAAGTGGAGGGCAGGGGGCAGGACGACCACGGGCTCCTTTTCAGCCCCAAGATCCCTTTGTCTACTCATCCAGAATCTCAGTGCCCAACACAGCCAGGAACCCATGTGGTTACTGGGGTAACATGAAGGTAAACACTCTCCACTCCCCAGGAGAGAAACGATAAGGTGGCCGCAAACAGAACTCCTTCCTCTTTGCCCACAGCTTTGAGCTTCAAGAGCTCTATACAGTCAGCAAAAACAAGACCAGGAGCTGACTGTGGCTCAGATCAAAGCAAAATGGCTGTCTGAGGAAGCCTTACAAATAGCTGTGAAAAGCAAAGGAGAAAAGGAAAGATATTCCCATCTGAATGCAGAATTCCAAAGAACAGCAAGGAGAGATAAGAAAGCCTTCCTTAGCGATCGATGCAAAGAAATAGAGGAAAACATCAGAATGGGAAATACTAGAGATCTCAAGAAAATTAGAGATACCAAGGGAACATTTCATGCCAAGACAGGCTTAATAAAGGACAGAAATGGTATGGACCCAACAGAAGCAGAAGATATTAACAAGAAGTGGCAAGAATACACAGAAGAACTTTATAAAAAAGATCTTCACGACTCAGATAATCATGATGGTGTGATCACTCACACTCAGCTAGAGCCAGACATCCTGGAAGGTGAAGTCAAGTGGGCCCTAGAAAGCCTCACTACAAACAAAGCTAGTGGAGGTGATGGAATTCCAGTTGAGCTATTTAAAATCCTAAAAGATGATGCTGTGAAAGTGCTGCACCCAATATGCCAGCAAACTTGGAAAACTCAGCAATGGCCACAGGACTGGAGAAGGTCAGTTTACATTCCTATACCAAAGAAAGGCAACGCCAAAGAATGCTCAATCTACCACACAACTGCACTCATTTCACACGCTAGTAAAGTAATGCTCAAAATTCTCCAAGCCAGGCTTCAGCAATACATGAACTGTGAACTTCCAGATGTTCAAGCTGGATTTAGAAAAGGCAGAGGAACCAGAGATCAAATTTCCAACATCCACTGGATTATTGAAAAAGCAAGAGAGTTCCAGAAAAACATCTACTTCTGCTTTATTGACTATGCCAAAGCCTTTGACTGTGTGGATCACAATAAACTGTGGAAAATTCAGAAAGAGATGGGAATACCAGACCACCTGACCTGTCTCTTGAGAAACCTGTATGCACGTAAGGAAGCAACAGTTAGAACTGGACATGGAACAACAGACTGGTTCCAAATAGGACAAGGAGTACGTCAAGGCTGTGTATTGTCATCCTGCTTATTTAACTTATATGCAGAGTACATCATGGGAAACGCTGGGCTGGAGGAAGCACAGCTGGAATCAAGATTGCTGGGAGAAATATCAATTACCTCAGATATGCAGATGACACCAACCTTATGGCAGAAAGTGAAGAAGAACTAAAGAGCCTCTTGGTGAAAGTGAAAGAGGAGAGTGAAAAAGTTGGCTTAAAGCACAACATTCAGAAAACTAAGATCGTGGCATCCAGTCCCATCACTTCATGGCAAATAGATGGGGAAACAGTGGAAAAAGTGTCAGGATTTATTTTTGCAGGGCTCTAGAATCACTGCAGATGGTGATTACAACCATGAGATCAAAAGATGCCTACTCTTTGGAAGCAAAGTTATGGCCAACCTGGATAGCATATTGAAAAGCAGAGACATTACTTTGCTAACAAAGGTCCATCTAATCATGGCTATGGTTTTTCCAGTAGTCACGTATGGATGTGAGAGATGGACAGTGAAAAAGGCTGAGCGCTCAAGAATTGATGCTTTTGAACTGTGGTGTTGGAGAAGACTCTTGAGAGTCCCTTGGACTGCAAGGAGATCCAACCAGTCCATCCTAAAGGAGATCAGTCCTGGGTGTTCAGCTCATGTTGAAGCTGAAACTCCAATACTTTGGCCACCTCATGCGAAGAGCTGACTCATTGGAAAAGACCCTGATGCTGGGAAGGATTGGGGGCAGGAGGAGAAAGGGAAGACAGAGGATGTGATGGCTGAATGGCATCACCGACTTGATGGACATGGGTTTGGGTGGACTCCGGGAGTTGGTGATGGACAGGGAGGCCTGGCGTGCTGCGCTTCATGGGGTCGCAAAGAGTTGGACATGACTGAGCGACTGAACTGATCCTGATACTGACTGAGCTTCAAGAAGTCATCTCATAGGCTGCTGAGAAAGTAGGGCTCGTGGGGTACCCTCCCTGTAGAAAAGAAGAGATGGAGCACAGGAAGAACAAACTTGGCCCAGAGCATCCTTCTAGGAAAACGTCAGCTTCCTGTCTTTCCACAGAACAAGGAAAGGCCTGTGCAGTTGAGAGGAAGACCACCTGGGAAGGGAAGAAGGTGGGGGGTCAGACACCATTCCCCAGGCTAGTGCTCTGTCCACTAGGGAGAGCCCTGTCCCCAGATCACCTTTCCAGCGTCTGATACTCTATCACTGGCCATTCAACCTTTTGCCTTCCAAAGCTGCAAGGATGGGGGGAACTCATTCTAGGGGACCCCACAGCTTTTATCAGTAACTTCCTCAGTGGTAAGGACAGAGGGTGCAAGGTAAGCCCTTAAAGATAGTTTCAATGCTGTCCTCGCCATGTGTAAAATAGGTAGCTAGTGGGAATCTTCTGTATAACACAGGGAGCTCAGCCTGGTGCTGGTGATGACCTAAAGGGGAGGGAGGGAGGCTTCGGCGGGAGGGGATATATGCGTACTTACAGCTGCAGGAACCAAGACGACATCGTAAAGCAGTTGTCCTCCAGTGTAAAATAAAGATGGTGGGGGTAATAAAGCCAGGCCCAGGAAGGAGGGTGACCTGCCCGAGGGGTGCCTGCTGGACCCCAGGCCCTCTCTCTTCCTCCTGAGAGCCCATGGCCTCCAGGGATGGGGGTGGGAGGGTGAGACCTCTGACAGTTCCTGGGCCCTCCTCCTATAGTTCAATGCCCCCTTTGATGCCGGGATCAAAGCTGTCAGGGGCTCAGTCCCGCCACCATGGCTAGACCCTGGGGAAGTTTCTTCAGGATTTCCTTTGGGAAGAAGCCCAAAGGAGATCCTTACCAGGTCAGGTCAACTCCCAAGTTTTTGTTGGGAGTCCCAGTGTGAGTCCGCCTATGGGTAACAAAACAGGTTTTCTTCCCTACCCTTGGCTCCTTCATTGATCTGGGACACTAGGGTGACAACCCAAAAGCCTTCCAACCCCAGCTCACAGATGAAGTGAGCCTTGATCTTAAGTTCCACCTCTGAATTCCAGTGAAGACCCAGTCTTCCCAGCGGGAATGTCCCTTATCAGTCATATGCTCTTTGGTGTGAACTGACTCTCGAGCTAGTGACGAAGGATGGGTGATCACAAGGGGAGAAGCACTGCCCGCCTCAACGTGTGTGCACCCGTTAGAAACATACAGGACACCTGTGGAGCTGGGGTAACGTCCACACTCTGGAGAAACCCTTGTCACAGAGGCTCCCTGTAGGAGCCAAGTATCTTCTCCAGTGAAATTCTGGCCACCAAGCACTTAAGACACAGCCCTGTAGTGCAAACCAATCACACTTGGTGGGCACCCCGATACCCCACCACCATCCCTCAGTGAGGCGCCATGTGTGGCCTATGGAATGTCACCGTCATCAGGGAACCTCTTAGAAGTGCAGAATCTTGGGCCCCATCCTTGCCCTTGAAGATCAGGATCTGCTTTTTAACAAGACCCCAGGAGCATATATAGTGGCTTAACGCCCCCAGGGTCCTCCTATTCAGGCAGAGCCAGGTGGCCCCACCTGACTTAGAACAGGTGTCAACTCTCATATGACTTGGGAAAATGCAGGGGACCCTCAACGAAAATGAGACTGAATGAAAAGGCTGTCCTGTCTCCGCTTTCACTTATGTCCCTGCACCGAACTCTTAAGCTACAGCTGTGCCATCAACACTGAACTCTCTAAGCTGCAGCTCTGCCATCAACTCCGTGCCTGTCCATTGGGCAGATCACTCACACACACACACACACACACACACACACACACACACACACACACACACACACACACACACACACACACACACACACACACACACACACACACACACACACACACACACACACACACACACACACACACACACACACACACACACACACACACACACACACACCTTCCATCTCAGGAAACCACACACACCCATTTGGCTGTGTTGTGACTTAGCTCACCGAGCTCTTGCCTCTGAAAACGTCTGCCTCTAAGGGATGACCCCAGTTTGAAAGGCATTATTGCCGTTAGAGGGGCTTCCCAGGTGGTTCAGGGGTAACGAATCCACCTGCCAATGCAGAAGACACGTGAGATGTGGGTTCGGTCCCTGGACTGGGAAGATCCCTGGAGGAGGAAATGACAGCCCACTCCACTATTCTTACCTGGGAAATCCCACAGAGAGGGGAGCCTGGCGGGCTTCAGTCCATTTGGTGGCAAAGAGCTGGACACAACTCAGCGCACACACATCCCCACTAGAGGAATCTAAGGTAGTGAAAAGCAGGTGAATGATTTGGATGGAGGGAGAGAGGAAGCGAAGTCCACCTCCAGTGAGCCAGCTTTTCTGATGCAGAGACCCACACGTGGGCCTGGAGCTGAGGCACATCCCAGCTCTAAAACTTAGCACGGGCACCACCCTCATCATTGCTAGCAATGCCCAGAGCCCTTGTCTCAACATCCAGAGGAGCCAAGGCCCAACCATCATCAAACAGCCCAAGAAACCACCCCCTGACCTGGTGGAGAAGCAGCCAGTCGGGGTTCAGGGGAGGATGGTGCCAGGCTCCGAGGAATGCTGGTCACCTGTTGCTCCCCCACAAAGACAAGGCTTTACACCTTTCTCAGGGGGCACACATGAACCTTCTCTCCCACCTGCCCAAGTCATTCATTCCAGAAACAGATGTTAAGCACCCCCTCTGGACAGGGCTCTCTCAGCCGGCCCAGGTAGCACGGTGGGGTGGAACGCTATGGGCCTCAGACGGAGACCCAGATGTGAACTCCGGCCGTCCGATCAGCCGTCAGACTGACCTTCTCAGGCTCCTCCGTGTAAAACGCCCACCTCCCTGGGTCACTGTCAAGACTGAACAGTGTCTCCCTGGAAGACATCTGCACACAGCAGGCATTCAGTTATCCTAAGAGCCATCTTTTATCGCATTCCTGCTGTGCACCAGGCACTGTTCTAAACACTTCTCGCATGAATTTAATGTAATTTCAGTTAATTTGCACAGCAAACCCACTTAGGAGGAAGAAGACTGAAGTTCAGAGGAATTAAGTGACTTCCTGAGGTCACGGAGCAAACAGGTATCCGACTTAACCAGAGCCGCGGGCCTGGGCCTAGGCTCCCCCATGTCCCGCCGTTCTCAGCCAATGTCACCCTCTTGCCCTGCTACCTAAGGTAGCCTTCTGTTTCCATTTTTCATTTTCATTCATAAGACACGGGATCAACTTGGAGTAGGCCAAGGACAATTTCAAATTAACAACTGGAAGAAATAAAACTGATCACAGGGAGATCAAGGGACACACTTGAGAGAACGCAGCATTGCCAAACCTGGTCCCAAGGCCCTCTCAGACCCCTGCCCACGTCACTTCCCGACAGCACTAACTTCCAGTTCTCCGAGGCAGGTATATCTACCCCCTGGGCTGAGCAAGGTATTTGCACAGGAAAAACAGAAACAACAACAAAAATGTCTTTATGAAAAAATTGTTTTATAAATTATATGCCCAGTACATTAGAATGATAGCACGTGTGTTTCACTTCTTACACACAGGGTGTAAGGAATTCCCTTAGGACAGTGTACACAGAGGAGGAGAGACCCACATTCAGCAACCGCACTTCGATCTGAATCCACTTCCAAACACTGTTGACAAACCAGCATTTATAGCAAGCAGGAGGGCTGCCTGGCCACTGACTGACAGTGCCGCCGTCCTGGGCACTTTGTTCAAGCACCATATAGCGGACATTTGCCTGGATTTTACAGAAATGAGGGACATGAAAGTGCTCGCAGTAAATGATGACTATTGGTCCCAAACTTAATACACAGAGAAAGATGTAAAACACCAGGAAGGCCAAGAGCAGATCTCCAGCCGCAGAGAGACTATCCCTGTGTTAGGCAGACACAGCTGCCGTGTGCTCAGCTGGGACGGAGCTGAGACAGAGTGAGGAAATGTGCTGGAAATACACGAACCAGTGACTGTGCGTCCCAGATGAGGCGTCAACAGCTTTCAAATTCATCAACTGTTCTTGAAACAGAGCTTCCCTTTGGACAGGCTTACTTTTGGCTTGCACACTTGTGTCCAAGGATGCCTTAGGGCAGAGCTGGAAGACAGGAGGAAGTTCTATTTCTCGAGTGCAGAGTTTGCCCAGAGGCACCAGAGTTCACAGTCCAGAGCCCATAGTGCTATGGAGTCATCAACAACACCCTCGTTTATTCCATTTTTTTCCCCTCCTGTTTCATTGGTCAGGAACAAAGAACGTGTCTATTTTTCAAGGCTAAGAAGCAGAAGTGTATCTGGGTGTTTCTGGGCAGTAAAATGAGAGTAAATGCTCAGAGGCAGCAGAGATCTGGAGAAGGTACCCAAGCTGCTTACTTCCAGCTGAATTCTGCTGAAGCACAGACATATTCGAGAAGGTCTCCAGACCTTTGGATCCTTAGGGTACAGAGCTAGGAAACAACCAAACCATTGCTAACACTTGAGAAATACAAACAAACATGGAGACCGTGGGAGCTGGCTGAAGATCCATCACTTTATTTTCGGAAAGAGATGGCCAAAGGGGACGAGGTGGGCAGAGATACAGAGGCATTCCAGCAACACAGCAGAAACAATCCAGTTGGCCATCCAAAAACTGTAAATGAAAAACAATGCCAACTGGCTTTCACCCCCACCCCCACCCCCACCCCACCTGCCACAGGTCACGTTTCACTGTGTAACAGAAATGAATATCCTTAATCCTGGAGATAAAAGTAGATAGCACCCAGAGCTTCACCTTGGCGGGGAGACTGCGATGGCTCAGAGACAGCCACTGAGTTGTCACTCTTCATCACTGCACGCAGGCCCGGCTGGTTTCTCTCATTGGTGTTATGATTTCCAGGCCTTGTTGTGAAGGAGATAGCTAAGCGGCAGTTCATTTGGGGAAGGATGAAGCACTCTGAAACACTTAGTCCTCCAAATCTTCCAAGCAGGAGAACAAGGCTCTGGACTCCCCAGCTCTGAGGCACAGATGATGCGCTGCTGGTCCATGGAAGGTCGACAGAGAATCAAGGCCCACTTCCCAGGCCAGCAACTTAGGTACCAGGGCAAGGAGGGAATACCACACACGCAACGCCAAGTCCTTTTCCTTGCAGCTCATGAGGTTCCAGAGCACCTTCCACAAACACCTAGAGGGATCCAGCACAAGTGATGGATCTTACAGTTTCGGCTACTGGTCTCCGTAGAAACAGACCAAGGACTCGGGGTGGCCTGTCTCACTGAGGAAGTTGGAATAAAGGATCCTTTTGTGCCAAGTGCAGAGCGTCCTCTTAACCCTTGACTGTCCTAACCTTCCAGGGTCTGTAATGAACACACCTTCACAAGGCACCAGCAGAGCGCAGAGCATAGCTCAGAATTTGAGACGGCCTGGCTGCTCAGAGTCCAAGGAGGGGCTCTGACTTCCATCGTGAAGAAAGAACACAGCGGAGGGCAAGGTGAGGGAGAGCCCCAGGATGGGGAATGGGAGATTCATGGACACCAGGCCTCTTGTTCTGCATAGGCAATGGAACAGGGCTGGGCGGCGCCAGCAGAGCTTTGGAGAATTAAACTGGTTTACCTCTCGACCTGGGTGGGGCGCACAAGGGGCCGTTACTAGAGATGGAACAGAAGGGGTATTTCTGGTCCAACGCTGCAGGAGAAGGGGGCAAAGTGGAGGCCAGTGGGGCTGAGCCCGCCGATGGCAGCCTAGCAGACAGTTTCTGCGGCAGACTGGACCCTTACCAGTTCAACACAGCTGAGCTGCAGCCCTGGGAGACTCAATAAGGGGGAAGAACACCTTCCCTGTGGTCCTTGTCCTCAAACAGCCTTCCTCCTCAGGTCCCTCAATCGGTCCAGGTTTCCCTCAGCCAGGACTTGCCCTGGACAGTGAATGCCCCTTGGCCCTCTCTGTCAACAGCAGTGGAATCAGTGACACCGTGACTGAGGTCCTTCAGTCAGTGCTGACGCAGACCTGACATTGGCAACGGTGCAGGCCAGACTGAAGAGTTATCCTGGGGAGCCAGGGGCTTCTGTACGGGCCACAGGAGCATCAGCCTCCAAGACAGGGCTCCGGTGAACATCCCCCAGAGATTTCCCACTTGGGAGTTGTGTTTAGAGCGGAGAACCAGGAACCACACCACTGGCTCACGCGCACTAAATGAGGAACGGGACTGCTTGAGCGGTAAGCCGCAGAGACGGGACTGGGTGAGTGAGTTCACTGCGCTCTCACACCCTCCTCCTCTTCTGCCCAGGTTTCCCTGGAGCACCGTGGCCAGGAGGCCAGCCCAAGCCCCTGGCCCCCCCACCGCACCCCACACCCCACCCGCACCAGCCTGAAGCAGAGGCCTCCGAGGTCTCGGGAAACACCCCGTCCGCATTTCCTCCGTCCTAGCGGGCTCTCTAACCTCCTTGAGCGGGAACCCGCAGGCAGAGCTCACACGGCCTTTCTCTTGTCAGGCCGCTGGCCATCCTGCAGGGTGTGGGGAAGAGAAAAGGATGAAGGTTAAACTCAACTTCAGGGGCGTCCCTGGTGGCTCAACAGTAAAGAATCTGCCTGCCAACCCAGGAGATGAAGTTCGATCCATGGGTTGGGAAGATCCCCTGGAGAAGGCAACCCACTCTAGTATTCTTGCCTGGAGAATCCCATGGACAGAGGAGCATGGAGGGCTCCAATCAATGGAGTTGCAAAAGAGTCAGACACAACTGAGTTAGCGCACAAGTTCACTCAAGACTGACCAGGCTCATTGCTTACCCCATGTTTACCTGCTCCCCATTAAAAAAACAGAGACCAAGTCATTTTTTGTCTTGGTTTTGCACAACTACACAGGTACTGTGATTTCTCCCACCTTCTCTAGGAGATTCCTGGCGGCACCCTCCCTGCTTAAAGACTGTAGAGGCGGCAGGTGTTCTCACGCAGGGCGGCCAAGGTGGTGGCGAGCGGCAGGCCTTTGACCCTGGCGATCTCTCGCACCGTGTGCAGGGCCAGGCCCGGGTGGGCGTACTGGCAAAGGCTCTTGGGAACCTGGAAGACAGCAAGCATTCAGGACATCGCTGTGCTTTCTGTGCACAGCCGTCAGGCACACGTCCCTCCCCGGCCCTTCCCGAGCAGGGCCTCTTCGGAGCTGTGTAGAGACCCCTTTACCTGCAGCTGCAGGGAGAGTCCCAGTCATGGGGGCTCTGGGTGAGCAGGGTCCCACGCTTCCTTGGACAACCCTCTACAGGGTAGGGCTTTGCACTGCCTGGAAGAGAGTGGTTACCCTTCAGCTTCTCAGCCCCCTAGACTTTGGTTCTGCAAAGCAACAGAGAGGAGACATCTACACAGCCAAGGGCGGGACCTGGAAAGGTACTGGGGGCTGTGGTCCTGCCAGCCTTGCGTGGGTGACCGCCCGCCCACCTCCCACCCTCTCTGCTCAGCGCCTCAACTTAGCTTGAAGACGGCCCTACCTGTCGAGGCAGGAAATAGGGAGCGTCCGTCTCCACGATGATCCTCTCCAGCGGGATCTGTTTCAGAGCTTCCCGGGCCTCCCAGGCGGAGGAGTAGGTCAGGACGGCTGTGAAGCCCACGGACATGTTGGGAAAGTGCTCCAACAGGGGCTCAATGACCGGGTAGCTGCCGGTGAAGCAGTGCCTGCGAGGAGGAGACTTCCACGTCACGATTTTCTCATTACCCACTCTGCAGAAGCCCCAACTCCCTCTAGACATTTCACCTCTTCTGAGTTAATGTTGGTGGACAAACTCTCAGAAAGGCAAAGACTGCACCCAAGGGAAGGACTCAGTTGACACAGAAGCAGAACAGACAACTGCAGCCCCTCTGGATCACACTGTGGGCAGAAATTATGTCCATGGAATCGAATAAACTGGAAGGGGCCAACAGGTGAGTTTCCTTCTCTTAACCTGATACCTGTCCATGTTCTTAGTACCACATACTTCAGTCCAGAAGGGCCGAGCGACTGTGCCTCATCTCACCTCTGGTGGCCGCTCCACTCAGAGGCGTCACTCTGCCTGGGTGCCTGGAAGGCAGCTGTCTAGAGGCCCGACACCCCACCCTCTTCAGTCACCTGTCACAACCGGACTTGGATCTAGACTCTGTGTTGCTTCAGTTAACCCATCTCACCTGTCTTGAAAGAGCCAGCTGGGCATCACCTCCTGGCCCCTCTGTAGCCAGAGGCAGCTAAAGGCCCGTGGTCTGGCTCCCTGTGCCCACCTCAGCCCCACATGCCCTGGGGAGTCACCAGCTGACTGTCTCTCACAGCTCCTCCAGGGCCCCCTCAAGCCAAGCCCATGCCCAGAATGGGCACATTGTAGGAGGTTGGTGAGTTTACCCAACTAAAGAATCCCTAGATAACATTTAGAGAAGATACCTCCTGGACTTTAAGGTGGGTGGGGAGGGATGAGCTTTCAAACTGCAAGCAGGAGAGAAAATTTCTTTTCAGGTGCCCTGGAATTTTCTCTGTGTGCTCAGTAAATAGACCCACAGCAGCTTCCCCCCAGATCAACAGCTCTCATTTCTGAGAACCAAGCCTCCGTTACAACCTGCTTCATGGGATGGGGGTCACAGTGATTTAGGGTATTAGCTCAAACCATATGAAGCTGTCATTTTTTTAGGTAAAAAGTGGTCAAGTATCAGAAATTCCATATGGGAAAGATTCTATGAAAAGACCTAACATTACCAACACTCTTCTCACTGCATTTGTTTTTCCCAATAACATCCTAGACAGAGGGACATGTTCACTTCATCTGCCCGCTGAAGTTCTAGGCTCTCACCTGTGAATCTTGTAGTCTGGAGGCACAAATTTTTTCATAATTTTCAGCAGATCTTCATCAGCTTCTCGGCAGTGGATCACCAAGGGCTTCCTTAGAGATACGGCCAGCTGTAGCTGCCTCTCAAACACCTGGGAGAACGTAGTGACAAAACCTGTGGGTGAGGGCCATTCTGGATGTCTGTCACCTCCAGAGCAGCCAGTCCAGTGGGCAAACCCTACCATCTTCCATTCTTTGTTTTTAAACTCTATAATGCATAATAATAGCTAACACTTACTGACTGCTTACGAGGTAGTATTATTTACGTGTATTATAACCTGTAATCCTCAAAAACACCCTAAGATAGGGTGCTCAGCCCACCGTGTAAAACAAACGGAGGCTCTGCAAGGAGCAACCACTAGGCAATGCTTATCTGGGGCTCCAGGGGTGGGAAAGGGCTATGAGCATCACTCCAAGATAAGTGTCCTCTCCTTCACTGTCCCTGCCCCTACTCCCACTCCCAAAAGGGAATCCATGACCTTGCACACCTTTTCGTAAGCAAAAAGTTCATGGATACATCTGCACGATGCCTGATTCAGAGGTGCTCAACTATTTGTGGAAAGAATAAATACTTGGTTTCTTAACCAAAATCAGATCTCCTGCTAGGTGAATACATACAGATACATTACATTAAAAACACACAAAAAAAATGCTCTAGCCACTTTAAAAATCTTTAGTGGTAAAATACACATGTTGCTAACAGTTTTAATGAGAAAAAAAAAACTGAGCTAGAACTTCTACTTTCCTCTAACAAGTTCAGGTTTAGAAAAAAGAACAAAAATAAGAATTCATTATAAACAAATTACCTCATCTTAATATTTCCATGAGCAGTTTCTTCAATCATGGAATGTAATTCATGTTTGAATTTTTAACATCAAATTAAAAGATGCTTTTGAGTCAGGTGATTCACTTGAGAATGGCATTTTCAAGTCCAACACTCATACTACCTCTTCTCAAGATAGTGGCAATGAGCCAGTACCAATTCTGACATAACTCAGGTTTAACCTGTGTTTTCAACTAAAGCAAAGTGAGCCTGGAAACAACATGGAATGCTTTCAAGGACTTTAACCATGAGCTAATCCCAGTACCGACAGCCCACTGGAGCCCTCTGTAACATATCTGTCCTCCTTGAACTCCTCCAGAGGCAGAAGTCGGCAAGAGATTCTAATTTCAACACTTGATTTCTGCTGCTAAAAAGCTACTACTTGCATGATCAAACTATTATAGACTTGGGGTGGAATACTACATGGCTGTTAAAAAAAAAACGTATTTTTCAAAGAAGATTTAATGAAGCGGGAACATTTTCAGGGTGGAAAAAACATTCAAACGACTACTTTCTCTCTATACATTTCCTAAATTCTTTTTTAAAAGGCACATACATACAGCACTCATCTCCCTGATTCTGTGACAGGTGCTCGTAAGACATGCCACCAGCTGTCCCTTGCAACTCTCCAAGGGATAGCGACAAATAAAAGTATGAATTCCAAAACACATCTGCATTTCAAAACTATTAAGAAGAAAGAATTATTAGGGGACAGGAACAGTGGCTGCAGTGGAGTGTATGTCCTCCCTGGGAGCCAGCTGAAAAAGAACAAGAGGAAATGAAGCTCACTGCGAGGGAGAAGTCATGGTCGCTCTCTCTCCTGGATTGGGAAGTGATTATCTTTGCTCATTTGTATGCTTTGCAAAATATTCTGCAATGGGCACACCAACTTTAAAATCAGAAGAAAAACAAATTGTTTAATTAAACAAACAAAATGTGTTGCTTCCCAAGAAGGAATGGAAGCTTTGACATTTGTATCATTAGCTGTAAAGGTCATTCAGCCCCTACCCTCCTTTTCTTTCGTAATAAAACTGAAAGGAAAAAAACAGCTTGCAAAGCATTTGACCAATGACATCTGGGGCTGGGGAGAGGGGGTTTGGACAAGAGCAATCACGTTTGTAGAGGTTCTAAGTTCTTTAGTTCCCACAGTGGAGAAGCCCTTATGTAACAACTGTGAGCGGACTCAGGCCGACATTACCTTGTGCTGCTCGGGGACCGGCGTGGTGCACTTGTGAGAGTAGTCCAGGCCCATCTCCCCGAATGCCACGGCCTTGGGGTGCCTCAAGGCCTGCAGGAGACTTCTTTCTTGACTCTCACTGTAGTAACGTGCAAAATGCGGGTGACAGCCGAAGGCCCCCCACACCAGATCCTCCTGCAACAGGTCCTCCCAGAGGCCATCCGTTAGGGTGCGAGGGTCGCAGAAGTCGGAGATGCAGCCCTGAAACTCCTTAGGGAAGGAGCTGCTGTAAATCTTCCTGAACTTGGTGAAGGTCCCTTTGAATGACAGCTTGGCATACAGCATGTCCAGGTGACAGTGGGTGTCGATGAAACCCTCCAGCCGGGGCTCCCGACGGCTCCTGGGCAGGGAGCTAGATGCGGGTTCTTCAACGTCCTCCTGGAATGTTCTTTTCTCCCTTACATCTCCTTCTGAGCTTCTGGAGAAACGAGATGAACGAGACTTCCAGGATCTGCCTTCCTTGGCAGCCTCAGGCTCCCTGGAGGTGAGCGAGGGGCTCACCATCAAGGCTGGGGAAGGGCCCCGGCCGCTCCCGCCCGCCTGCGTCGTGTTGCTGCCGCCACTGCCCACGGAGGGGTACCCGGGGGTCTTGGGACCGCTGGCCCAGTAGCTGGCGTAGTCACACCAGGGACTGCTGTACAAGTGAGCCGGGTACATGACGTAGTCTGTGGGGAAGGCAGAAGCCTCTGGAACTGCAGAGGGTTTCAGGGGGACGGGCTCCTCCTGAGAGAACCTGGCCGTGGAAATCTCGTCCACGTCGGACCAGTCACTTCCTGAAGAGGTGTGCTCCATCACCACCTCCCGGTCCTTAGGCTGCAGAGAAGAAGAGAGACAGAAGGCTCGCCTTTGTCCTGTGTGAGGATGGCCTCCCGTGCTCAGTCACCTGCCAAACAGAAGCCCTGGCCGCTCTCTGGCCACGGTGCTGGCGCGGCGTTGACTCCCCAGAGCACTTTGTCACCTGGCTTCCTGACTACTTCCCAGAGAGTGAGCCAGGTTACCACGGAATAGACTTGGGATCAGGGTGTCACGTGCCATCCCTGGAAGGGAGGCTGTGCCTGCATTCCCTTTCTGAAGAACCCCTCTTGGGAAAAAACTGCTCTCTAGAACATACAGTGGGGAGGGGGTTGGTTTTTAGAGAAAAGCACCGCCCAGCACCTCAACACTAACAGGTCTGTCGCACGTTCAAAATGTACCACCACGTAACTGGAGTGGTTTGAGGGGTGTCTGCAAATTCCCTGATGTTACTCTCCACTGAAGGGTGGAGTCTATGACCCCTCCCCTTGAACCTGGGCCAACTTGTATGGTAACTGACGAGCCGGAAGGAACTGCAGCTTCCAGGACTAGGTCAAAGCACTCTTGCTCCTCTGGGGGAGGTCAACTACCGTATGACTTCTGAGCACCCACAGCCACATGCTAGAGAGGTCACAGGCAGGTGCCAAGCCCCAGCTGCTGGACACGTTCACATGTGAGCACGCCAGTAAAATACCTCTCACACATACTAACAGACAGTTAACATCTTTGCAATCTAGCTCTTCAAAATATAGGTCACTATTTTCTTTTCCCCCAACAACAAAAGTTAATCTGATTAAAATTATAAAAACTGTCCAAATGGAAGGTAAAGGTTTCTCCTCAAAATGATGCTTCCCTTTTCTGAGGGTTCATTTCATATTCAAGTCCTCACAAAGCCTCTTGTAGTACAAGAGAGACTCTTATGTGAAGAAGATAAATGACCCTAAACAAAACTCAGTCAAGCTAATTTGAGAATTTAAAGAGGTTCCCTAAACTTATTTTTTTTTTAAAAAAAAGAGGGGAGATGGGAAGTAAAAAAAGTAATAGATTGAATAATTATTCCTGGGGGTATGACCTCACAATTCTGTGCCAGACATCCCTGAAACAAAGGTTTTAAAGATAGTTTTTAGTTTTTTATAAAGATAACTTTTTAAAAAGCAATAAGGTAAGTAGTTATGCATAAAATTACACTGGAAACTTAAAAACATATAAAATATGTATGAGGAATAGGGCAACACAGGGCCAGCTGGAAAGCTACTTTTCACTAAATATATTTTTTAGTTTTAAACAGTGGAAATATATTTCCTAAAATACTAACCGAAAGAATAATTAAACATGGTTATACTGTGGGAAGCCCAAAAGTTTACCTCCAAAGACTGAACAAACTGAATGCAAAGGGAACAGCTATTTGCAATGTGGGATAGAATTTCCAAGGACAGAATAATACAAACCAAAAAGTGCTACACCGTATCAGTGAGATGTCAGCTACAGGAAATTCTGCAAGTCAAATGACATCTTTTTTTGTTTGTTTAATCTATGTAACAACAAATAACATGGGATGGGAGAGGGGAGAAGGAATCTACAGAGACCAAGAGATGTAACACTTTAGAAAATGACACATATGACTCTCTCATCCTGCTTCAAACAAACTGAAACAATCCTGAAACAGGGAAATTTAACCACTGACTCTATCTGTGTGCTAAGTCGTGTCCGACTCTTCGTGAACCCATGGACTATAGCCCACCAGGCTCCTGTGTCCTCGGGATTCTCCAGGCAAGAATAATGGAGTGGGCTGCCATTCCCTCCTCCAGACTGATGGGACAGTTGACCCTATTAAGGACTGTGGGGACAGGGCAGAGAGAGCCATCAGAACTGTAGTTATGCTTGTTTTTTCCCTAAAGATCCTGATTTGAGAGATACACACTAAAATATTTCTGGGTGAAAAGATATGGTAGGTGCAATTTCTTCCAAATAATCTGGGGAGAGAAAAGGGACACAGAGCTCAATCAAGACAAGACTGGCAGTGAGTTAACACTTATTGATGATGAGTGATGTGTAGGTGGGTAATTTTCATAAATGTTTTGACTATCTCATAATAAAAACTTTAAATGGAAATAATAACAATTAAAATTCCAACTCAGATGGAAGGGTAGAGATGTCCTCTGGCTGCCTCACAAACTACCATCTGAGGGTACTGGTTAAAAAAAAAGAAAAATTCCGCAGTTCCATCTCAGACCTCTTGAGTCGATTCTCCTTCTTCTTATCAGCAAAGTTCAGGAAATCATATTACCACGACTCAAAAAGTAACTCCAGTGACAACAAAGACCATGTCAGAGAAACATATGAAAAGGTTCAGTAAAACTAATCAAATATGAGGGGGTGGGAAAGGGCAGAGTGGGGGGAAAAAATGACTTCAAAAAATGCACATGTACCTAGAAATACAAATGATAAACAGACTTGAATGACATCCTCTAAGACCTTGAACGACTTTATATATAGTCAAGTTGGCCAGAAAAAGGTTTTGGATTTCCTTTTTGGGAAAATCGACAATTATCTATATCAAGACTGCCTAAGGTTTAAGTGCATATGGTGGAATTTAAAGCTGCATTTACTGAGAGTCTACTATACATGAGGCACTGAGCAAAGTATTTTCATGTATTAATTTAGGATTCAGCAACCTTCAACCCACAAGCCAAATCTAATACGCTGCCTACTGGTTTAAGTGAAGTTTTACTGGAATATAGCCAGGCTCATTCACTTAAGTACTGTCTATGGCTGTTTTCACGCTATTACACAAGAGTTGAATAGTTGCAATGGAGGCCTTAAAAGCTCAAAAAACCTAAAATATTTACTATACAGCCCTTCACAGACAGAGTCTGCTGATCCCCATATTAGTCTGTGATAACATTTAAAGAATCACGCCTTTTTATTTAGAAGAAGAAACTGGAGCTCAAAGAGGTTAAGTGACTTTCTCGAGACTGCAGTACACCGGCAGAGCCAGGATATGAACTCAAACTGTCTGATCTCAACACTCATCTGCTAACCTACCCAAATATATACTCAACAGGCAATCTAAGTGTCCAGTCTGACAAACGGGAGTTTGGGTAGAGAAATTTAGAAAGTTCACCCATACCAGGGAACTCCAGGCAGCAAAACAATGATCTACATTAGACAGGAAACACAAGCATTATACAGTGGGTTGGTGGGAAAAGTAGCTTACAAAACCTACTGCTCTTGGGTTTCCAGTTAAATGCAGCACATGTGGGTTTTGTCCTTCCTGCCAAAAAACTCTTATTAAAGTTATAGGAAATGGACTTGAAAAACCATAAACCTATGAAGAGTAAGCATACAGAAACAAGAGCAAAGCAAACTAAAAAAATAATCAGATACTAGAAAGCAGATAGAGGAACGGTCACTGGACAAGCAGATCACAGATGGCCCAAATCTAGGCCTGCCATGAGAAAAACCCTAAAACATGCTGAATCATACTACAGGCCCCCAGAAGACACAGGAATTGGAGCTATCAGAGCTCTCAAAATAAAGGCAAGGCTGGAGATGAAAGTTAAGAGCCCAGATCCTTGCTCCCCTCCTGTACAGATGGGTCTGCCCCTTGCCCGGTCCAGCAAAAGATAAAGTTTGTGCTTGGAAAAGTTAAGCCCAGGAGCCTGTGGAAGAATCACGGACAACAGACATACAGCTGAGGGTCATCACATGTTAGAACCCAGGCACCTCCCTCAACCTGACTCCTAAAATGCTAGCAGCTGGACCTGTGATCCCAAGCAGAGTGCTGGAGGATTCGCCCCAGGGCCCCACCTGCCAGCAGCCTCTGAGGATAAAACTACAGGTGATTACCTGGTGTTACAGGCAGCAGCTGATAAGCCCACCCAGCACCAAGACTTCCAACCGGATTTTAGTGCTTCATCGTCAAAAAATGAATAGATACTGAAACATCTGAGGAAAGGCCTACCACAAAAGACAGACACCAAAATATTTAGGGGGGAAAAAAAACGGAAGAAACCCCTGAAAAAGTAGTGCAGAAAGAAAACTTCGAAACAAACTTTTAATTCATATTCTCAGAGAAACAAGAGAAGGTATTATAACCTCAAAATGAAACAGGATGTCTAAAAAAGGACAACTCAAAAAATAGAGCCAGTGTTTTATAATTTAAGTATGCCAAAAATTTTAAAAGCATGTGTTATCATCATATGCACTCTCCTTAATTATTCATAAAAAAAGCAGAGATGAAAAGAGACAGAGGAAAAAAGGAATCATAAGGAATTAAAAGGAATATACCTCATTCTCTGACATAAATCACAGGAGGATCCTCTATGACCCACCTCCCAGAATATTGGAAATAAAAGCAAAAATAAACAAATGGGACCTAATTAAACTTAAAAGCTTTGGCACAACAAAGGAAACTATAAGCAAGGTGAAAAGACAGCCTTCAGAATGGGAGAAAATAGCAAACGAAACAACTGACAAAGAATTACTCTCAAAAATATACAAGCAACTCCTGCAGCTCAATTCCAGAAAAATAAACGACCCAATCAAAAAATGGGCCAAAGAACTAAACAGACATTTTTCTAAAGAAAACATACAGATGGCTAACACACACATGAAAAGATGTTCAACATCACTCATTATTAGAGAAATGCAAATCAAAACCACAATGAGGTACCATTTTACGCCAGTCAGAATGGCTGCCATCCAAAAGTCTACAAGCAATAAATGCCGGAGAAGGTGTAGAGAAAAGGGAACCCTCTTACACTGTTGGGAATGCAAACTAGTACAGCCTCTATGGAGAACAGTGTGGAGATGCCTTAAAAAACTGGAAACAGAACTGCCATATGACCCAGCAATCCCACTACTGGGCATACACATACTGAGGAAACCAGAATTGAAAGAGACAAGTGTACCCCAATGTTCATTGCAGCACTGTTTATAACAGCTAGGACATGGAAGCAACCTAGATGTCCATCAGGAGATGAATGGATAAGCAAGCTGTGGTACATATACACAATGGAATATTACTCAGCCATTAAAAAGAATACATTTGAATCAGTTCTACTGAAGTGGATGAAACTGGAGCCCATTATACAAAGTGAAGTAAGCCAGAAAGAAAAACACCAATACAGTATACTAATGCATATATATGGAATTTAGAAAGATGGTAACGATAACCCTGTATGCGAGACAGCAAAAGAGACGCAGCGAACAGTCGTTTGGACTCTGTGGGAGAAGGCGAGGGTGGGATGATCTGAGAGAATAGCATTGAAACATGTATATTATCATATGTGAATAAGATCGCCAGCCCAGGTTCAATGCATGAGGCAGGGTGCTCAGGGCTGGTGCACTGGGATGACCCAGAGGGATGGGATGGGGAGGGAGCTGAGAGGGGGGTTCAGGATGGAGAACACATGTACACCCGTGGCTGATTCATATCAGTGTCTGGCAAAAACCACTAAAATATTGTAAAGTAATTAGCCTCCAACTAAAATAAATAAATTTTTTTAAAAAAGGAATATACCTCAAAAAAAAAGAAAAGAAAGGTAGGGAGCAGACTACTTATTTTGACAATATTGAGAAAAATTTTATGGTACTGTTAGGGGAAGCACACTGACTGGAACTGCCCACCCTGGCCAGGCACCACAGTAACCATCTGCATGAGTTGTTTTACGACAGGAGGTCCTGGTAAGGAACACGGAACTAATAAGCCACCACCAACCGGAAGAGTTCAGGAAAGGTCAAAAGGAGACACTCCAGTCCAACCACCTCCCAGAATCCTCCTCTCTGGCATCCATCTTGGCTGAACAAGGCGCGCACCACCAGGAAGGACTCTGAGTAGAATGACTGGCTAAAGACAACCTGGAAACCAGTCCCATCACCATAAAATCCGAGACTGTGAGCCATGCCGCAGAGCTGTTCTCCTGGGATCCCCTACCCTACTGCTCTCCACCCGGGTGCCCTTTCCCAATAAAATCTCTTGCTTTGTCAGCACATGTGTCTCCTCGGACAATTCATTTCCGAGGGCTAGACAAGAGCCCAGTTTCGGGCCCTGGAAAGGGTCCCCCTTCCTGCAACAGTACTAGCAGTTTGGAGATTAGACAGTCAAAGAACAGAGAAAACTACAGGGAAGAAACAAAGTAAGATGAGCTTCAAGGCAGATCAACTTTTATAAGAACGGAAATGTAATCAGAGTATACTCAGTAAGTCAGCTATGAATACGGTCATAATAATTGTAAATAGACTTGACTAAAAATTGTACTGTGAACCAGGGAGATACAGGAGGGCAGAGAGGATACATTTACACGTGTGAGTACTGTCAAAGTGTAGACAACTTAAATTCTTTTCTCCTGTAGAAAGTCTACAGATGTCTAAATTTTTAAAATATAAACAATGTGAAATTACTTAGAAACACGGGCTAGAAGAAAGACATGAAACGGACTACCTCCAAGCAGCAGTCATGAAGGATGGGCAGAGATGGGTACCACAGAGGAATGTTTTTTTCCCTCCAAATCAGAAGCAATGTTAAACACTGCTTAGTTTCCCTTCAATATTATTCACTGTCACTCTCTCCTTCCTCTATAGCAATAGAAGTTGATCTGAGTGTAGTGTTTCCCAGATGGAAGTCAGTCTGGAATTTTCCAGACTCTCTTGCAAGTGTTGGTCAGATTCTTCTCAACAGGTATGAGCAGATACAATGGGGACTACTTTGGAGCCAAACTCTTAAAAGGGAGGGAATGTACTTTGCTCTTCTCCCGTTCCTCCTGGCTGAATGTCAATGTAACGTGCGGAGCCCTGTCACAGCTGCTCAAACCACAAGACGGAAACTGCCGAGGGGCAGCAGAGTCAAGTAGAAGGCACCCGGGTCCCCCACACAGTGGAACCATCCTCATTAAGGCAAACCTAAGTCAATGGTGTTTTAGCCTTTGTTACACAGGAAAATCTGTATCTTAACATATAAATCCTAAAACAAAGCTAGCACTGAATTGAGGTTTCTTAATAAATCTGAAAGGCATGATACAAGAGAATTATCAGTTTGTTTCCTGAAGCCCTGGGTAAGTCAAGAACTGCAATGAATGAGTAATACTTATGATCAAACTAAAAAGACCAAGGACATTCAACAAAACTCAAAATTCCATGCTTGACCTGAGCTTGACTCACCTTTTGGCCATTCAGATGTGAATCAGAGTCATCCAGAAACTCCAGGGTTGGAGAGCACTCTTCAGCAACCATCCTTCGGCCACCCAGGGGCTCCTCGCTGGGTCTCTCCTGAGGGTCTATCACCACCCTCCTGTCACAGAAGCCGCTCTTCTCCAGCACAGCGTTCTCCCCCTCCGCTCTGACCTCTGGGGCGGACTCTTTCTCTTTCTGAGCAGCAGCCACGCTGACAGTCCTGGCTGGCCCCTCTCCCCGACGGGGGCGCTCTGCTATGTGGGGTTTTGCCCGTGGTGCCACCTCTCCCTTCCTCTTTGGCATCGACTTTCCCAGGATGCCCTGGATGGCCTTCAGGTAGATCATGGCAGAGCCCTGGTCTCGAAGTCTGTCCCTCTGCCTTTTCTGGACCTTGTGTGGTTCCTCCGTTGTACCATTTTGACCCTCAGCATCAGCTGCCAATTCAGAATCCACGGAGCTACGAGGGCTATCTTTGGAATCAACCTGGAGGAAAAAAATGAGAAATTATGAAAGGTGAGTTCATATACAAAGCACTTAGCAAATGAGACATTAGTGGAGACATCATGCCAGCCCTCAGCACAGTTAGCCACCATTAACAATTTCAGTAGAAACTGGACTAGAAGGAAGAGCTCAAAGAGATGAAAGGGGCTATCTCCGAGCAGCAGTCATGAAGGATGGGCAGAGATGGGTACCACAGAGGAATGCCTCCACCCACCCTTTCTCTACAGCTGCCACCAGGAGTTCTACAGTCTGGCAACGTGACACCTCTGTTTAACATGCTTCAGTGGCTCTGTGTCTGCCTGACTCCTGAGTGTGACCCTGGGAGCTCTCCTCCCCAGTTGGCCCCCAACCTTCCTTCCAGCATCATCTCCTGCCTTTCTCCACTCACCCAGGTGTCCTGGGAATGAGGGAAGCACTGCAGAAGGGGGAAGGAAGGGCCCTGGAATAAGCAGTGCCCCAAGCATCAGAACAGCATTTCATAATCCTTTCTGGACACACGTTGTTCTTGTTTCCTGCAATGTCCTCGTCTGCCGAGAGAACTCAAATGACACCTCCTCTGTGAGGACTTTCCCCATGGTTAGCCACTCACTCCTCTGACCCCTCGTACTTCAAACATCCCTGTGACCACACTCCACGCATCGCACTGTGATGAACTGTCTCACTGTCTGCAACCCCAGCACAGCCTCACCCAAGCACAGACATCCGCTGAGTGAAGCAGGAGGCAGGATCCCTATGAAGTCTCCTCACTCAAGAGCCAAGACGCACGATGCCGTCTCGTGTCTGGGTTGTGTAAGCCTCTAAAGCGCGCCTCCAAGGAAGGATGCTGCCCTCTTCATCTCCCTGCTCGTCCCATCTAATGCTGGGCTCACAGGAGGGCAGCAGCCTCAAGAACGCTGGCTTCAGAAGTCAGACTGACCTGGGATCACACTGTAGCTCTGACCTGAACAAGCTGTGTGGCCTTGGTCCAGTCATTTAACTTTTCTGAGTCTCACTGTCCCAGGGTCTACATACAGACCAGGTGCTCAAATATTTGTTCACTGATATCTAAGCATTTGTTAAGTAAGACAGAAAGATAACACTTCCATCAACTATACTTCAGTTAAAAATACACAAGCAAGCTTAAAATCTTAAGGGTTAAGCATAACTATGACTTTACTTCTCAAAAAAAATAAACAAACAGATAACACTCCCCACACCTCACAAGACTGAGAATTATGTGAATGCACCTGATGCAAAGTGACTCACTGGAAAAGATCCTGACCCTGGGAAAGACTGAAGGCAGGAGGAGAAGGGGACAACAGAGGATGAGCTGGTTGGATGGCATCACCGACTTGATGGACATGAGTTTGAGCAAGCTCCTGGAACTGGTGATGGACAGGAAGGCCTGACGTGGTCCAGTCCATGGAATCGCAAAGAGTCAGACACGACTGAGCGACTTAACTGAACTGAAGAGAGGTCAAATATTGAGATTCACATTTGACAAGCTTTAGCTTCCCAGGTGGTGTTAGTGGTAAAGAACCCACCTGTCAATGCAGGAGACGTCAAGAGACATGGGTTCAATCCCTGGGTCAGAAAGATTCTCTGAAAAAGGAAATGGCAACCCAACCCAATATTCTTGCCTGGGAAATTCCATGGTCAGAGGAGCCTGGTGGGCCACAGTCCATGGGGTTGCAGAGTTGGACCTGACTTATCTACTGAACCTCTTTCTCCAGCACATCATAAAGTTCAAACTTTTCCTTCCACTCTTCCTTCCCCAAACTGAATTAAAAATTTGGACATGTCCTCAACAGATGGAGAGAGTTTTCATGTTCCCGGGTTGGAAGAAACAATATTGTGAAAATGACTATACTACAAACGCAAGCTACAGATTTAATGCAATGCCTGTCAAACTACCAGTGGTATTTTTTGAAGAACTAGAACAAAAAACTTCACAATTCATATGGAAACACACAAGACCCCAAAGAGGCAAAGCAGCCTTGAGAAAGAAGAATGGAACTGGAGGAATCAACCTTCCTGACTTCAGATTATACTACAAAGCTACAGTCATCAGGAGAATATGGTACTGGCACAAAAGCAGAAATATAGACCAATGGAACAAGATAGAAAGCCCAGAAATAAACCCCTGCACCTATGAGTACCCTATTTTTGACAAAGGAGGCAAGAATATACAGTGGGGCAAAGACAGCCTCTTCAATAAATGGTGCTAGGAAAACTGGACAGCTACATGTAAAAGAATGAAATTAGAACACTTCCTAACACCACACACAGATAAACTCAAAATGGATTAAAGACATAAATGTAAGACCATAAACTACAAAACTCTTAGAGGAAAACATAGGCAGAACATAAATCAAATGATGATGTAAATCAAAGCAAGATCCTCTATGACCCACTCCCTAGAGTAACAGAAATAAAAACAAAAACAAGTGGGACCTAATTAAACTTAAAAGTTTTCACACAGCAAGGAAACTATAAACAAGGTGAAAAAACAACCCTCAGAATGGGAGAAAATAATAGCAAATGAAATAACTGACAAAGGATTAATTTCCAAAATATACAAGCAGCTCACACAACTCAATACAAGAAAAACAAACAACCCAGTCAAAAAGTGGGAAAAAGACCTAAGCAGACATTTCTCCAAAGAAGACATACACATGGCTAACAAACACATGAAAAGATGCTCAATATTGCTCATTATTAGAGAAATGCAAATCAAAACTACACCAGTCAGAAAGGCCATCACAAAAAGTCTACAATCAATAAATGCTGGAGAGGGTGTGGAGAAAAGGAAATGCTCTTGTACTGTTGATGGTAATGAAAATTGATACAGCCACTATGGAAGACGGTATGGAGATTCCTTAAAAAACTAGGAATAAAACCACCACATGACCCAGCAAACTCACTCCTAGGCATGTAGCCTGAGGAAATCAAAATTAAAAAAGACACATGTACCCCAGTGTTCACTGCAACACTATTTACAATAGCGAGAATATGGAAGCAACCTAGATGTCCATCATCAAGAGATGAATGGATAAAGCAGCTGTGGTACATACATACCACAGAATATGACTCAGCCATAAAAAGGAATGCATGAGTCAGTTCTAATGAGGTGGTTGAACCTAGAGCCTATTATACAGAGTGAAGTTAAGCCAGAAAGAGAAAGATAAACATCACATACTAACGTATATATATCATATATAATGAATCTAGAAAGACAGTACTGGTAAATTTATCTGCAGGGCAGCAATGGAGAAACAGACAGAACAGAATTATGGATACAACGCGGGCTGGTGGGGGGAGCCAGAGGGTGAGATGTATGGAGAGAGTAACATGGAGACATACACTACCGTATGTAAAACAGACAGCTAGCGGGAACTTGCTGGATGACTCAGGGAACTCAAACGGGCTCTGTATCAACCTAGAGGAGTGGAATGGCTAGGGAGATGGGAGCGAGGTTCAAGAGGAAGGGGAGGGACATGTGTATACCTGTGGCTGATTCATGTTGATATTTGACAGACAACAACAAAAGTCTGTAAAACAATTATCCTTTAATTTAAATTTTTTTTTAATTTGGATATGTCATACTTAAAGCTAAACATAAGGAAGGTGAAGGTGCTCATCAATAGAGACATTTAACCTTCTCTATAAAGTAAACGAAAATCATCAACTACCGTTAGAATCTGAGGGACTTCCCTGGTGGTCCAGTGGTTAGGAATCCACCTGCCAATGCAGGGGACATGGGTTAGATTCCTGGTCCTGGAACGAAGATCCCACAGGGCAACTAAGCCCATCTGCCACAACAAAGCCCAAGCACAGATCAAAAAAAAAAAAAAAAATCTGAGAAAATCTTGCCAACAATTATCCTGGAGGTAATAAGGCACAAACAAGGAGATGCTGGCCAGCAGGAATCTCTAATGATTCCAAAATGCCAATCTAGCTATGGTCTAAATGTGTTCCCCACAAAATTCAAATGTTGAATTTTTTTGATCAAATGTTGATCCCATGGTGGTGCTATTCTGTGTGTTCTTTGGGAAGTGGTTAGGTCATGAAAGTGACTAACTCTTATTGACAGGATTAGTACCCTAGTGGAGGGGCCCCAAGACAGCTTCCTTGTCCCCTTCTGTTACGTGAGGACATAAAGAGAAGTCTGTGACCCAGAAGAGGGTCCTCACCAAACTGGCACCCTGATCTCAGACTTCTAGTCTCTAGAATTATGAGAAATTTCTGTGGTTTATAAGCGACTCAGTCTGTGGCATTTTGTTACAGCAGCCAGAATGAACTAAGATAAACATCTTCCCCTCGGAATATTCCATGACCTGGCACAGAGACTTCTGTGCTAAGTGTGTTCCCCTCCAGGTCCAGAGAGCAAATGCAGAAGGGCAGGTGGATGGGCGGGGAGAAGGCAGCTGAGTGGTGAGGGGGCTTTGACTTATGACTGCAGAAAAAAGTAGGGGAAGAGGAGCAGAGAGGGGGAAGGTCAAAGAGACATTTTCAGATTCATCAAAATGAGTCAAGTACTGAACCTCGTTTTCAAACAAACCCCCTCTAGGGAGAGCGCTTAGCAGTGCTAGAGAAGGATGGCTGGGGTTGATCCTGTCAAGTCTCACAGTGTACTGACATGAATGATCTTCCGAAAGCGCACATCTGCCTCCCCTCTATATAGAGCTCCCTAATGGCTTAGAAAAAATCCAAATTCCCTTGGCTCCTAACACCCTACTGCAAGCTGCCCCCTACCTAGCTCCTCAGCTCCATTCCCCCAAACCATATCCTGAGGCAGTCCCATGACTTCTTCAGGCCTCCCTCCAGACACCATGCTCCTGAGAAGCCACCTCGTGGGGCTACCACCCGACAGCACGCCTGACACACCATCCTCACTCAAGTGCTTATGACCGACAGCAAGCCATGGGAAGAACCCCAAGACTTCTGAGACAGGACCAGACTGCTCCTCTCTCCAAGGTTAACTGAGACAGCGCCTGTGGTAAGCAGGCCCTTGAGGCCCGGAGGAGAGACTTGTCTGCCATAAGATGAGACCACGCCCCAACAGGGGCCACACCCTATATGCACCAGTTTTGGCCCAAGAGCACACCTGAGAGACTACACTAGATTCTTCCTCGCCTCATGATCTGCTTATTGAGATTCAGTTTAATCAACTGATCGTTTTACCCTGTACCCCAAACCACTGAAACTGCATCAAGGATAAATGACAAGACTAAACTAGCCTCGTATGTACCTCGTTTACATGCGTCATATTACATATATTACCCATACTTACATCAAAGACAAAGCCTTTCAACTCACCATTAAATTTTTTTTTAAAAAAATCAATGTGCCCATACAAGCGTTCTGACTGTAAGGGCCACATTGAAAACACGTGGAACACTTCTCCTAAGGATAACAGCCTGCCAGCAAGGACACAGCGCTAAATACAGCCTCACTTCTCAGTTCCACATCACAAACCACTCAGCAAAGGCTTTGGAACAAACTGTTTTCCTTCTGGCTGTTTCTGGGTTTTTTAATGATAACTTTATTTAGGGGCAGCCCCTCTTAACCAAGTAAGACTTTGCTTTTCTTTGCTCCTCCACCTACAGAACTCCCCACCTCTAAAGGCCCATACCTCCAAAACCTAGAAAGCAAATCCCAAACAACTAGAAACACTGTCTCGCATGAACTAGGACCTGGATAAATATTTGCTCAAAATCTAATTAAAGAGGTGACTGACGCTCACACAGTAGCCGGCAACAAAAAGGACTCCTTTCCTCCCTCTAAACCCGAATGGAAGAGACTGAACATTTCCAAATTCACGTTCAACTTTCTCACACACAGGGCAGGTGCTGAGAAAATTTAATTAATCCTTTAAAAAAAGTTAAGTAAGTGGATGAAATGCACCTCCCCCGTGAAGCACTCCTCAGCCTGCTCCTCAACATTATGAAACCCTCCTGTGTGCTCCCACTGGGGAACTAAATGTTGAACCTCTAAAATAACCCTGCCCCACCATGCAAAAGCCCAACGTGCTGGAAAACATCATCTCAGTGAAACGCCACACCAAAAACCAAATCCTTTTTCTTGGTTCTGTGCTTCGAGGCACCTGGCACAACTCCGTCAATTAACAACTAAATTACATACACCTATGTCTCTGGGGCACGCCAGCCACCTGGCACAGCGAATCTCCACCATGCCTGATTGCCAGTTACAAACACCCGACAAATGCTTCTATAATACCAGGAAGCTGCGCCCACACCCGTGCAGAACCTCAAGAATTTTAAAGCAGTTTCAAAGTGCTGCCAAGTCTGCAAACTACCTTTCCACGGAACTTCAGGCCATCCCCTGGCGTCTATCCAGTTTGCGCTTAGACACCCTGGGAAGGCCCCAGAGATCTTAACAGACATCTTTCTCTTCGCGTCCTTTCACCAAAACTCCACCGCCAACATCTCAATCCAAGCCGAAAGGAATTCGCCGTTTGGAAGGCGCTGGGGCCACTTACCTTAAGGCTGCAGGCTTCCTCCTCAAGAGAAGCCATTTCTTCTAGAGAAGGTCTGACAGAGCGCAGAGGGGATCCCCCTGACGAAGGGAACCCCTGTGAGCTCGGAATCAGGCCTCTTTTGCAGGCGGCCCCACCCGCACCTGGGCCAGAAGAATGGGAGGAGGAGGAGGAGGTGGAACTCCTGCGGCGGGAATGCGAGGAGGAGGTGGAACTTTTGCGGCGGGATGAGCCCCAGGACACATCGTCCTCCTTCTGGGCTTTCAGGCGCTTCGGGCTGCTGGCCCCTCCTGAACGCGACACAGAGCTGTGAGCTGGGCGACTGGAGGGGGCCACATCACTGGGCTCCCGGAGGCAGCTGCGCTTGCGGGAACTCCGATCCGAAGTGCTGCTCCAGTGGTACTTGACCTTGCGCCGCTCCGACGCCATGGGCACCTGCAAGGTAAACAGGAGGCCGGGAGTCCACCACCACCCCTGCTGGCTGCCCCTTTCTTAGCCTCCCGCCTTCCCGGGAACCCCTGGGGGAGGGCAGGCCACTAGGTCACAGCCAGGGGATGACTTCACTGACCTTTCCCCTTTTCCACTGCCCATCACAGTTCTCAAGGTTTCAGAGAGGCTAAAGCGCTTCGGAGAAGTCCAGAAGGTCCCAGGATTTACTAAAGGTTTCCTTCGATAAGGTTTCCGAGTCCACAACGTGCTTCCGCGATTACCAAGAGCTTCAGTTTGCAGAGCACTACTTCGGGGATGTCAAAGCGCTTCCGGAACTACGACGCCCTCAGATTGAGTTTGCAATACAAAGCCCTGCGCAGATGTCAGCGCTTCAAACGGCTACTGGGCACTGTTAGGTCCACACCTGGAGGCCAGTCCCGCAGCAGCCGGGCGGGCCCGCGGCCGGGAGGCCCGGAACGCCGAGAGCGGGCCGCAGAGCAGGGCCAGACCGCACGCAGCTCGCCCTGCCCCCGCGGCCCAGCGGACCAGCCCTGGGCCGGAAGGGGGCGAGCCGCCGCTCAGCCCGCGGCGCCTGGGTCCGCCTGCTCAGAATATCCCCGGGTCTGCCCCGTACCCCGTCCCTGCTCTCGCGGCCCGGACGTCGGCTCCGCAACCTGCACCGCCCTGACGCCCTGCCCTGGCCGCCCGCTTGCCGTCCGCCCCAATCCTGCGGGGCCGGCCCTGCCTCCGCCGGAGCTGGGACCACACCGGCCTCCGTGGGACCCGCCTACCGGAACGAGCTGTGCGGCCCGCAGCCCGGCGTGCGGAGAGGGCGGGCCTTGCGCTGAAGAGAGGGCGCCCATTGCTCAGGTCAACAAGGGGCGGAGTTCCGAGCAAGACGGAGCTCCTCTATTGGTCAGTAGGTCTGGAGGCAGACCCCCTTCGCCTTACGAACCTCGTCCATTGGTCGGAAGCTGGACGGGCGGAGCCACACACGTTAACTCGTAGAGCTCGAAGCAGAGGCGGGGTCGCAGTTCCTCAGGCCTGCGGATAGTGGAGGAAGAGGGCACCGCCTGATCTGGGCTCCCGGGGCTGTTCCTTGCTGCTCAGCGCTGTCCCCTTTAGCAGGACGCCTTCAGATTCAGATGTGCTGATCAAACCCACACTCGCGTCATCACTCCATTCACAGAGCAGGAAACTGTGGTTCAGAGACCCAGTGACAAAACCCAGAAACTGACAGATTTGGAATTAGAAATTAGAAACCACGGGGGGGGGGGGGGGGGGGGGAACAAAAGACTACACAAAAATGTAAACTATCCTCTGGCAAAGAAATATCAAAGTTAAAAAACAAACTTGGAAAGATGTTTGCAACACATAGCAAGGAGCTCATGTCCTTACTATGTAAAAACTTTGGCAACAAGATAATTAAGTGGGCAAAGGAAATGAACTGATGAACCTAACAAATCACAAAATTGGTTAAATTTCATGCTGCCATATGAAAAAATGGCTCCATTTTCAATCATTTAATGAGTACAAATAAAATAATGTTTTCACCCATTAGGTTAGCAGTGATCAAAAAGCATGATGATATTCTCTGTAGTTGAGGCTGTGCAGAAATGCACTCTCATACATCACCAACTGATCTTATACTGATGTAACCTGTTCGGAAGGTTTGGTTGCAGAAGAATGAAAATCTCAGTATCCAGCAAGTGAAGTTAGTTGCGTAAATTACAGAATAACCATACAATGTAATAACAGGCAAAAAGAAGGAAGTGTTTGAAATGTACTGTTGAGGAAGACTAGCCAAGAAAGACAAGAAAAAACAGAGGATCCAGAATAAATGAAAATACCCTGTGTGTAGCAAAAAATGAGAAGTGGAGCTTCAAGATACAAAATTTTTAATGTCTGTGACTAACCACTCTGTGTGCTTCTAATAATTTTATTGAGATATAGTTTACAGACCATAAAGTTGACCAATATATAATTCTATTATTTTTAAATATATTTAGAGTTGTGCAACCATCACCATAATCTAATTTGGGAACATTTCATCACTCTAAAATCTTGTGATCATTACCACTTCCCTCCCCAAACCACTCCCTCCTCCCCTACATACACATTGCTAATTTCTGTCTCTACGGATTTGCCTGCTTTGGACATTTCACAAAAATGGAATTATATAATATATGGTTGGCTTTTCTTAGGATTATCTTTTCAAGTTCACCCATCAAGTTGTATCAGTACTTCATGTTTTATGGTTGAATTCAATTCCACTGTATGTGTATGCCACACATTCTGTTGATGGGGCATTTGGGTTGTTTCTACCTTCTGGCTATCATGGATATTGCTGTTATAAAAACTGGTGTGCAGGTTTTTGTACGAACATGTTTTCATTTCTTAGATACACAGCAGTGGAATTGCTGGGTCATATAGAAACGTTACTCAATCGGCAACTGTCCTCTATTGCTCAAAAGGCTTTGGAAACATACTGTTCATAATTTGAAGGTGATTACCACATCTCAGGTCCTTTTTGGGGTACATAACACAGACTCTTGTTGAATCCTCACAGCCACCAGAGCTTAAGACAAAGGTGTCAGTAGAAATCACTGTCTACCTGGGCTGGAGCCCACTCAGATTTCTTACATAATAGCACAAAGGTGACCTTGCTGGGGGGCTGTTGAATGCCCTTTTACCATCAAACCTGTGAAACTGGTACTTTTTATCCTCCCCCATTGTATAGTTGAGGAAACAGAGACTCATCAAGATCATTCAGCTATTAACAGCCAACATTTTAGAGCCAGCACCCAACCTCTTAGCTACTCCACTATACCACTCGTGGATGCAGAGAAACTTCTCCATATCACCTGGACACACAACTAATTATGATATACATTAGCTTTACCAATGTATGTATTTTTATCTTACAAAATAAAAAAAAATCACTATATTAGGTTTATTTAAAATAGGACACACTGAATTTAAACTAGCATTTTAACAAAAAGACTTGCAACATGACTATTCAGAAATAAACCCATTGCATAAATGTTAGTTGAATGACAAAAGTAGACACTTAATGTCCTTTTTAAAAATTTATTTAATAAAACAAGACGTGCATTTTCCAAGTATTTCTGTAGCCATGTCTCTACCTCTTCCTCCCCAACAGCCCAAGGAGGGAGAATGAATGAATGCATGTTACTTAAAAGGAAACTGAGGTACCAGAAATTAAATGCTTGAGTTAATTAGCAGCAGAATCAATCATGAAACTAGTTCCCCTGGTTTCTTCATCCAGCCATAAATAACACATAGTCTCTGAATAACAGTTCCATTTAAAGTATTAGCGTTAGTGGGGTGGGAAAATAAAGGTACAGAGTAAGCATTAAATAAATATCTGTGAGTTCCAAGATTTCCAAAAGAGAAAGCAGAGAAATCTCCAGTACCTTCTGCCAAGTGTCTGGCATGTGTAAAACTTGAGACCTTGAGGAAGGAGTGAAGAGGCGAATTGGGACACAAGTTGAAAGTCTCTGAGGTCATGGAAGTTTGAAGGCAGCTGGTGGCAAATATGACCTAGAGACCTTAGTTTCGGAAAGTGCTATCAGCACTCAGAATGCTCCAGTGAGAGGGTGAGAGCCAGGCAACGGCATCTGCGGGAGTGGTTATCACCACATACTCCCCAGAATCACAAAATCACCCACATCCTGGGCTCATGTACCAGGGTTTCCACTTCAGTGTCCTGATAACCCAGAACTCTGATTGACAAATCCCAGAAAGGAAGATGATTTCATGGATTTTTGTGTCTTGGAGAGCTGAGTCCTATCTCCCCTGACTCACTCTGGAAAAATGGAAGTGTCTCTCCACCTGACCCAAAGGAAGCTGATGTTTGGTGTTTCCTGGGAGATCTTGATTCTTCCTTAGATATTTTTCTTGATTTGATGTTCATCTTTCCAATGGAGGACAAGGGTCCTCAGCTGTGTTCAGTCATCAGGGGCCAAAAAGCTCAATGCTATCCAGTTTCTCTTCTTTGTAAAGCAGGATATTCTCCATGAGTTTCCTTTTGGCCTCATTGATCTCAATTTTCCACGAAGTCTCTGTAGCTGACATTCAATGTAAAGAAAAGCAATTTGAACAAAACATAAATACCTTTTGTGACGACTGACAGTTGGAAATAGTTACTATTATTGTAATTCTAAGAAAGTCAGACTTGGTCAGAGTTTTTCACTAAAATTAGGGTTCTAAATCAGGCCTAAGTGGAATGAGCGTTGCCACTGCTTCTGCCTTTGCAGGGAAAACCTGCCACCTACCCCTACCTTTCAGAGAGGAAGGGCTTCCATGTTTCTCCCCTGGAAGTGGGGGACAGTGTTAGAATGAAACTTATACTCTCTCCTTTTCCTCTTACCTCCATGTAGGAAGAGGAACAACAGGAAAGGTCAGAGACTGAGACACTCATGGAGCCATGTTTACTAGGGGAAGAGGATGCCGAATTGTAAAGGCCTTCTGGATGTTTATTTCAGAAGGAACCTGGTGTATTGGACCCAGGAGGCAGAAATAGAAAGTATCTTTGGAAGCAGCTGGCAGGGTGTGAAGTGAGGATGAAAAGGCAGGTGGCGACAGACCACAAGGAGCTTTGCTAGGCCCAAGGGAGAGTTTTTACTTGGGCTCTAAGTGAAATGGGGAACCACAGAAGGGCTTTAAACAAGGGGCGACAGGAGTTGTTTTTAAAAAACCACAGTGGCTGGTCCCTGGAAGAAGAACTAGTGAGGGACCAGAGCAGATCGGGGAGGCCACAGGGAGGCTGTAGAGTCATCCAGCAAGAGGAGAGTAGCTTAGACGATGGAGAGGGTTATGGGGACAGGCAATGCAGAGAAGCAGATGGAGGGAAGGATATTTAGGTCAATAGAGAGGCCTGAGTGAGGGACTGGACATCAGGGCTGGAGGGAAAAGAAGGATGACTCCCTTCATCCAGTCAGCTGGCAGGTGGACAGCTGAGTAACCAAATTAATGTATGAATGAGGGAGAAAAAGAATAAATGATAGGCTGAGTTAAGGGACATAAATGACTATGTATAAGCACTGAGACACCATGCTTACCATCCTGGGGAGGCTCCGGAGGGGCACAGGCCTCAACAGAGGAGTCAGCTTCCACTGCTCCACCAGTCAGCAGCATGCCTTCTTCATCTTCTGTCAGGGGAGGTGAGGAGGTAGCCCCAGCCCAGGGTGCAACCCTCATGGAGTAGGAGGCGTTGAAGCTGGAATTGTCCACGTCATCTGTTTCTTCTGGGGTGTTGGAGGAAGAGCCTGTGCCTTCAGAAAGCCCACTACAAGGGAGCGAGGTCTCCTGACCTCTCAGCTGCTCTTCCACAGAGACCACAGAGCTACACACCTTGGGGAAGAAAGACAAGCGCACTCATCAAGAATTCTTCCTGAAATTAAAAATCTAACAGGTCTCCCAGGAGGGGGAGGAGAGAGAGAGAGACACTGAAGAACTAAATGATTATTGCTTTGCCTGGAAGAACAGCATCCTTCCTTTGAAAAGAGCTGACCTCACCCACTGTCCACCTCAGCACATGACCCAGATGGGTCAATTACAGTATCCCACCCCTGTGACCTTTATGACTGGTCCAGATTTGAGCATGTGACCCAAGTAGGCCAATCAGAATCCTTCTCTGGGACTCTTGCACCTAATATTTATTGAGGAAACACTGTCTTTTCCTTCCCAGTGGCACAGGCAGATTCCCAGCCTCACAAAGAAAACGTGTTTACGGGAGGAGAAAATGAAGCTCCCACACAGAGTAAAGCAGGGGCTAGAGATAGGGGTGGTGGTGCGGGGTTAGAGAGAGTGAGCACAGGGGCCGCAGGCACAAGAGATTCAAATTGTACTTTTGCTGGTTGAGACTCTGGGCCTAGCTGCCCCAGCAACGCCTATACTGCCTGTGGTGTGGTTAAATGAGCCAATAAATCGCTCATGCACAGGCTCCCTGCTTCCTTCTCTTTCTGTTTACATGTCTGTGTGTCTGTATCTAAGAATTTGAATGGAGTTTCTATCACTTTCAACTAGAAATGCCCTAAGTAATATAGATACTGCACCTGAGGGCTTTTCTGGTTAGGGAAGTGAGGAAGATTAAAGGCAGGCAAGGAAGAAATATTTCTTCCTTATACACATACTCTCTCTCATACAAATGGCATACAAACCTACCCTTAGTAAAAATAACAAATCTCACTTGCTCAGTGCCTTGCAATTTACAGAGCACCTTTGACACATGACATACAATGAGTTTTTATAAATAAAAATTTAAAAGATCAGAGAGGTTAAGTTCCTTGCCTAAGGTCACCCAGTCAGTGAGTAGCAGAGCTGACCACTAAACCCAAGTCTGCTTGTCTTCAAGTCCAGCCCTTACTGATCTCTCATCTTCCTAGCTTGGTTGTGAAATACTGGAGACAAGGACCATTTCTCATTCCTCTGTGTATATGTATAGTGCCCTGTCCCTTTTATCCTATATAGCAAATGCTTCCTCATGCTTCAAGGCCCCGTTCAAATGTTACCTTTTGAGATAAATCTTCACAGGATATGCCCAATAAATATTTGTCAAGCTAAAAACTACAAAACTACCTAACTCAGTTCTGGCCTATGGGGTGTGAGAAAAAGTGATGAGTGCATTTCCAAGTCACACCCTTAAGAAGAAGAGGATGTGTTCTCCTCTTAAACTCCCTTCCAGTGGCTGGGATGTAAATGTGACGGCCTGAGCTACAGCAGCCTTCTTGAACTCTGAAATGGAAGCCACGTGATAAGGACAGCAGAGCAATGATACAGGAGCCTGAACCCCTAATACCGCGGCACGGCCACATCCGCTCTGGACTGCCAGCATTCAAACTCTTGAGCTAAAAAGAATAAGACTCTCTTATTTTGGAGTCTCCTCATCATAGCAGCTTCTTTGAATGTACTTTAACTGATATCCTGAACAAAAGAATAAAACAAATGAAGGTTGAGGGGAAGAGATCTTTTTAAAGCATAAGTCTGATTATGTTCTGCTCCTGCTTAATACCCTCAATGACTTTCTCAGAATCCTGACTGTGCCTGCAAAGCCCTCTACTGTTGGGTTTTTTTCTCCAGCAGCCTCATCATAAGCCACTCTGCCTCATGTACTCTGTGTTCTAGCCACTCTGACCTTCTTACAGGGCCCCTGACCTTGCTAAGCTCTCTCTCAACTCAGGCTATTTGCATGCATTGTTCCTTCTGCTTGGATTGCTCTTCATTTGCTTACACATTACTTCTTTGGGAAAGTCCCAGGTGGGGCTCCCCTGTCATACACCACTCACCAGACAGTTACTGCACAATGTACGTGAACTCCCGGAAAGTGGAACTGGGCTTGCCTGGTTCCCCATTTATCCCCAAGGTCCAGCACACCACTGCTGAATAAGTGAATGCACTCAGATAGCTGGAGCCAGCTCAGGCTGAGAGTCGGGACTTGGTCTCTGGTTCCTGCCACGTCCCGGTGCAAAAGATGGTGAACCTGAGGCTGAGCCAGGAGTCCAGAGGGCTCTGACGGAAAATCCCTCTGGCCTCATCCCCACTTCTCTGGGTCTTGACTTCATCTATAAAATGGGAGGCTTGGCTATAAGCATTGGTGTTTGAAGGCTTTGTTTGTTTGTTGCTTTTTAGCTACCAAACCCTTTCCTCAAATAAAATACTAAGAATCCCATACAGCTATGAGAAGTGACAATGGATGTCTGGTTGGAGTCATGGGTAGGGCCTGCAGCTATCTTTCTGCTAAAAGGTACTCCCAAGGAGCCCCTCTCTGCCAGACACCACTTAAAAATCCCTCAGTGGGATAACCTCTAAGAGCCCTCTCAGGCAGTTATTTTGCCTTAAAAAGACCTAGCAAATTTGATCCCCAAATTTACACTTACTACCATGGAAACCACTTCTATATATCCTAGCCACAAGAAAATATTTTATCTGCTGTGGTGGTTGATTTCTGGTGTGTCTGCCTAGTCCATGGGCTAAGAAATGATCCCTTTCTCTGGGACTTGGCCCTGCCACCTGCCAGGCTTGACCCCCCCGGCCAGGAGGTTTACATATTGAACTCCTACCTTACCTGATTGGCCAACGGGTGGACACCTGACTCTAGCTAAGCCAGTGAGTTTCACTCACTAAGAGGTTGCAATTGGGACCTGGAGACTTGGCCACTTAGTGAAAACAGTACTATGACATGTAAATAAATATGGCTGTATCCCCTGACCAAGAGGATGGAGGGAAGGAAAAGGGGCCCACAGAGAGGACGAGGAATAAAGCAGGTTCAGAGAAAGCAGATGGACTTCTGTTACATCTGAGAGTATGGTCCGAGGCACCCTCAGGACCTCTGACTCCAGCTTGGCTGCTGTCAGCTCCAGCAGACACTGCTGTTTGCAACCAAACATGGCTCTGGAGTATGAAATCACTTCTAGGTGAAGGGACTGGTAAAGGGATCATAATGAGCCCCTGGTAAAGCCGACTCACAGACAGGGCTCATCGCTAGAGCTTCAGGCTCACCTCTGCCAGGCTGGCGTTGCGCCTCCGCAGACAGAGGCAGGCGGCCGTGACCAAGGCCTCAGCATAGGCCTCCGGCAGCCTCCCTGCTCTCTTCTCCAGGTATTTCTGGCAGATCTCCTTGGCCATCTCTTTCTCCATACCCGTCTTCCCGGAGCAGAGTGATGTGGTGCTGCTGGGAATTTCATGGAGCAGTAAATCCTTCTGTGGGAAAGAGTGGAAATACCCCTGTGTGAGGTCCAGGGGTGAGGGGTCCAAACACATGTGCCCCACCCACCTCCAGGATGGCACCAGAGCTGCAAACACTCTGAAAACCAACATGGTTTTTAAAAAATAATTGCAAGGATCCCAGAAACAAGTAAAACAGCCAAGAACTGGAGAATGGCTAAACTCCCCACATGTACAGGGCATTTCATAGTGCATTCATATCATCATGCAGGGGCTTAACCTTTCTAGGCATGGGTTGCTTCATCAGGAAAATAGGAATAGGATTAACACAAACTAAAAGACACAATGCATAAAGTGTGGTACTTGACACAGAATCAACATTCAATGCTCTATTAGTGATTGTAATTAATAGTAATAATAGCTACCATTTATATAGTACAGTATAGCATAATTATAACAATAAGGTATAATTATACTAATAATTCACCTTGTTAACATTTACAGGAAAATGTTAGGATGTAGGATTCTAGCTCTTGTATATTTAATAGGAGATGTGGTATATAAACAATACTATGTATATTTTTATATTTTATAAATTTTGTACTACATGTTATATTTTATGTTACTTAGAAAGCAGAAATCTGAACTATGCATAAAACAGAAGATATGATATATAAATAACAATAGATATATTATGACATAAATATATAGATATATTTGTACAGCATAAATTATGTTACATGATACATTTTGCATGTATGCATTTACTTATATAAATAGGTTATACATATGTTACTTGTATTGATTAAATAATTAAATATAGGAAATTAATACACCGTCTGAAACAAATGAGAAACTGTACAGAGTGATTGCCCTGAAGGAACAGGGTAAGCAGACGCTCCCCAGTTGGCTACTGCCAATGAAATCATGGGTCTCGTCCTGTGGCAGTGTGTAGTCTTAAACTCCAGACCACCAGGGAAGCCCCTACTGTCATTCTTTACTTATTGATTCTGGGCCTTCACTGCTGCACATGCACTTTACATGGTTGGGGTGAGCGGGGGGCCACTCCCCAATCAGGGTGCAGCGTGTGCAAGGGCGTCTCACTGTGATGACTTCTCTTGCTGCAGAGTGCAGACTTCTCTAGGGCTCACAGGCTACAGAAGTTGTAGCACGTGGTTTTAGCTGCCTTGTGGTATGTGGGATCTTAGCTCATGGACCAGGGATCAAATCTGTGTTCCCTGGAGGATTCATAACCACTGGACCACCAGGGAAGTCCCTACTATTGTCACTTTTTAACCAACTCCCAACTGAATCCACTTGCCAGTGGAGGAGACACAGGAGACTTGGGTTCGACCCCTGGGTTGGGAAGATCCCTGGAGGAGGAAATGGCAACTCGTTACAGTATTTTTGCCTGGAAAATACTACAGAGAGGGGAGCCTGGCAGGCTATAGTCCATGGGGTTGCAAAGAGCGGGACGTGACTGAGCACTCACACACACATAAAGTGTCAAACACAGAGTTGGGCTATGTCATTATATTTTTGAAATTGACACTATACACAAACACATGTATATTTGAATGACAGTTCTTATAAACCTACAAAATAGAAAGTATTTAGAAATTATTATAGAAACCTAAAAGAGCTAAAATTTACTTTCACCAATTTAAAGACAAATGCTAGGACTTCCCTGGTGGCCCACTGCAGTGGGCGTGGGTTTGATCTCTGGTTGCTGAACTGAGCCCACATGCTGCATGATGTGGCCAAAACAAAACCAAACAAATCCTATTTGATTGCCTGACATGTAGACAGAAGAAATGGATTTCCCCCAAAGCATTCTAAACTCTATTATCATGCAAAAGTAATTGCTGTCTGGCTGATGAAGGAGGAAGGTTACAGCTGCTTTGCACAGGTACAAATCAAACCCTGGACTGAGGCCTCATTAGCATCTCTAAAACAGGTACAGTGGGGGTTCCTGCCCTCTCCACCCCTCGACTCCTCACAGCTGTGGGCCAGAAGGGGTTGGGTCCCTTACCAAGTAAACTGGGCTCCGGTTGTTATCCACCGCAGGGATGCCTGTGAGGACCTCGGCTAACACCTGGAGAGAAGGCAGAGTTAGCACAGTTCAGACACACGCGCACAAGTTCACACAGGACACTGTGGCCAAGAGAGAAGCTTCTTCTCAGGAACACAGTCTGAGCTTCAGGCCTGGCTCTGTCATTTGCCAGCACAGACACTTGCCCCAAATCTGGAATGTGTAACCATCACTAAACACCTCCTCTAGCTAAACACATCACCCAGCTGCTAGGTTTAAATTGATAGCAAGGCAAGGAGGATGAAAACCAAATGTTTGTGTATTACCATCAGATACATACACAAACACACACACACCCTTTTCTCTGTCTCTCTCTCTCTATATATATATATAAACATCTATCTGTATATACACATACATAATATACACACACATTATATATTAAAGATATTTTCATTTAAAACCCATCAGAAATGGTAAGCAGGCACTGCTATGTTAATCTCAAGAAAAAGAGGAATCCACATGCAGTTATCTATTCCAGACAGAAAATCTTGGCAATATATCCATAGCATTTTCATCCACAGGCTTTTATTAATATTATTTGCTCATTAATTCATCCATTCATGAAAGGAGCACAGTCCTGAGCTGGTGTAAGCCACCACCAAACTGACAGACGGTGATTTGTATCTTAATAAATGGGATACCTGCTTTGAACAGAAATTCTCAGCACAGGTAACAGCGCACTGGCTAAGGAGTCTGCACTTACAAAGGCCTGGGTTCATATTCTGACTCTATTCCTTACATGCTTGGGTGATCTGTGGGCAAGATACTAAAATCTGAGCCTATATCCTTATCCGGTGATGGTACATGGTGATCTAATGACTATATATGAGGGACTGGGTACTCCAGCTTAGTGTCAAATCTCCCTCCAACAACTTCTCTCAAAGACAGAATAAGGTCCAATTACTGGCAAGAAGTACAAGCTGGAACCAAGACTGCTGGGAGAAATATCAATAACCTCAAATATGCAGATAATACCACCCTCATGGGAGAAAGTGAAGAGGAACTAAAGCGCCTCGTGATGAAGGTGAAAGAGGAGAGTGAAAAAACTGACTCAACATTCAAAAAATGAAGATCATGGCATCCAGTTCCATCACTTCATAGCAAATAGATGGGGAAACAATGGAAACAGTGACAGATTTTATTTTCTTGGGCTCCAAAATCACTGCAGCCATGAAATTAAAAGATTCTTGCTCCTTGGAAGGAAAGCTATGACAAACATAGCATATTAAAAAGCAGAGGCATTACTTTGCCAAGAAAGGTCCGTCTAGTCAAAGCTGTGTTTTTTCCAGTAGTCACATCTGGATGTGACAGTTGGACCATAAAGAAGGATAAGCGCCGAAGAACTGACTTAACTCTGGTGCTGGAGAAGACTCTCGAGAGTTCCTTGGACTGCAAGATCAAACCAGTCAATCCAAAAGGAAATCAATCCTGAAAGGAATGGTGCTGAAGCTGAAACTCCAATACTTTGGCCACCTGATGTGAAGAGCCAACTCATTGGAAAAGACCCTGATGCTGGGAAAGATTGAAGGCAGGAGGAGAAGGGGACGACAGAGGATGAGATGGCTGGATGGCATCACTTACTCAATGGACATGAGTTTGAGCAAGTTCTGGGAGACGGTGAAGGACAGGGAGGCCTGGCGTGCTGCAGTCCATGGGGTCGCAAAGAGTCTGACACGACTGAGCTTCTAAACTGCCAAGAACTCCTCCACCCTGGAAGGGCCTGCAGCGTTACTAACAGACTGGAGGGGGCAGCAGAAGGTACTCCTGCAGCTAGCGGAGGGAAGCCAAGAGAAAAGGGACTTGGCGAGGGCCTGCCAAGACTGGAGAGAAGAACAAGAGGAAGTGGACAGACAAACCTCCTCTGCCTCTTCCACAGGGCAGGCCCTGTGCCAGGCCTTTTACAAAAGTTACTTAGCGCTCATCAAAAAAACCTGGGACTTACTACTATATAGCACAGGGAACTACATTCAATATTCTTGGATAAATCACAATGGAAAAGAATATAAAAAAGAATGTATATATGTGTATCACTGAGTTACTATTCTGTATAGCAGAAATTAACACAATGTTATAAACCAACTATACTTCAATAAAAAGATAACAACAACAACAACAGAGAAAGGCAGTGTTCCCCATAACAAGAACCAAAGGTAAAACTCATACCAGCCGTCAGCAGCAGGGCTGAGAAAAGGATTGAAGCAAGCCAGTAAGCACTCACTGAATGAATGAAAGGGAAAGTCAACTGTTACCTCAAGAACTGAGTTAAAAAGTCAAGCGTAAACAGAAATCAGGAGTGAGGGTGGGAAGGCAGGGATAATTACAATAATTAACAATAATCCCCATAATAATAATCACATCGATCAATGCAACATACTCTGCTAACCAGTTTATATATGCTATCCCTGCTGAGCTTCACTGAGCAACCCCCACAGTGGGGCTGGCGGGGGTGGGGGAAGGGTGAGGCAGGAAAGAACTGGGGGACAAGAAAACCAGAAGGGCTGATAGGCCAGGAGACAGAGGGAAGCAGAACCTGGTATGCGGAAGCTGGGCTGAGAGCAGAAGGTGGCTCAGAGGAAGGACATTAGTGGAAGAACCAGACAGACTGCAGTCAAAGAGGAAGTGCAGAGTCTGAGGCTGGAGAGAAGGCAAGGGCCAAGATGTAGCTGTTGGCTCCAGGCAGAGGTCAGCCAGAAACCGTCACTTTTCTCAACCCGAACTTCCCAGACTGGGATCCCCTGGTCTCTGATGTTTAGAGATGCCAGAAAAACAAGGTTCCATAGTCAAGGGAATTTGGGACATGCTGCATACCCTTGCCTCACTATTACCAGATTAAAGACCATTACCATATGAAAGGCCTCGGTTAATTTTTTTGATAACTTTTTTTTCTGCATAACCTTGTTCAACCCAGCATTTCTCAAACCTATTTGAACACATCAAAACTCTTAAAACACATCACACCTATTGAGATCTCAGGGAACTGGTGTTTTATAGCAATGTGCTTTGGAGATTGCTAGACTCAGACTATGAACTCTTGAGGGAGGGACTGTGTTTTAGTTACATTTCTATTCCAAGTGCCTGGCACACAGTAATGATGGATAGCAGTGGTATTAGGACACGGGTTGGATGGCTGGATAGATTCTGAATGGATGGGTGGCTGTTGCATGAGTGGTTGGATAATAACTGGACTGATGGATGGACAGATGGACTAAACAAACAGATGAACAAGCAAGAAGAAATAGACAAGTGGATGGATAATTAGATGGCAGGCTGAATGCACATCAGGGAAGTCAGAAGCTATCTGTAGCCTATTAGAATCTGGACACTCATGGCGGGGGGAGCTTTACTTCAAGGGTTGGCAAGCTTTCTCTAGAAAGTAAATATTTCTAGAGATATTTACTTTCTAGGCTAGATAGTAAATATTTTAGGTTTTGCGAGCCACAACAATTTCTCTGTCACACATTCTTTTCTTATTGCTGCTGTTGTTATTATTCAGTCTTTTATAAACATAAAAACTATTCTTAATTATAGGCCACAGAAAATAGGTCGTAGGCTAGTTCTGACCTGTGGGCCATAGTTTGACAACTCCTGCTGTACTTCGTGGAACATTTCTAGTTTGTGCTTACAGAGGAGCCATGGGAAGGACAGATGTGTGCAGGCCTAGATTTGAGCACAGAAGGAAGCTCTTACTATTCCACAGCTGAATATGTCCACTCGCTTTGTCAGCTGCCCAACTCTGATGAAATCTTCTGGAAGATATGCAGCGGAGGCCTGGAAAAGGTGGGTCTTCATCATGGTGTATTTTGATGTTCTGTTCACAGGACACGGGTGAGCCATAGAATGAGCCAGCTTGGGGGTGAAGTTTTGGTCTAGCAAAACATTGGAGCTGTGGGAAAGAAGGCAGAGAGAATCTTCTTGTTTGGAGGTGGAAGAGGTTACCATGGAGACCCTTTTGGAAAGCAACTTAGTAGTGAGCAGTGCCTGCAAGCGAGGGTCACTAAAGACCCTCAACAAGTTTATGAGCCAGTCCTGCTGCGAGAGTGGGAATTGGGAGCCCACCTCCACCAGCAAATGGGGATGAAGCTAAGATCAGTCCCGCTGCCCCAGAAATGGCATTTGGTGGCCAGAGAGGTACGGCCATCCTAATCCCCACGGATGTCAGCCCTGAGCCCAGAGGCTGTACTGGCTCCATCTCTTCTGAAGCTATTCCAACCCCCAGCTATGGCCTCGCTGACTCAAGTCTAAATGTCAGCGTTCTTTGGGACTGAAACTGCTCAGATCATGGGGAATAAGACGAACATAAAAACATCCTTAGACTTAAGCATCTAATCTACAGGAATGAATACTCTCAGAAAGTACTTCATTTAATTTTTAAAAACTAACCTACATGCATAAAAATATTCAAACTGGGGACTTCTCTCATGGTCCAGTGATTGACTTCACCTTCCAATGTGAGGGGGTTTGGGGGGAGAATGGATATGTATATGTATGGCTGAGTCCCTTCACTGTTCACCTGAAACTATCACAACATTGTTAATCGGCTATTCCCTGATACAAAACAAAAAGTTAAAAAAGAAAAGACTTCGCCTTCCAATGCAGGGTGTGTAGGTTTAATCCCTGGGTAGGGAGCTAAGACCTCACATGCTTCAGAGCCCAAAAAATAAAAATATAAAACAGAAGCAGTATTGTAACAAATTCAATGCAGACTTTAAAAATGACCCACATCCAAAAAAAAAAAAAAAAAAAAAAACCTTTAAAAGAAACATTCAAACTAACCCTAAGTGGCTTTTAAAAAGTAGATAGAGAGAGCAGTTCTCCTGGGTTCCCTTACCCTGCTGCTATTCATTTAAACACCTCTTTTCAATAAAGCCCTTCATTTTGTCACCCAAAAAAAGTAGACACCAATTCCAATATTGGCTATTAGGAGTTGTTATGTGAATTATGAGCAAATACCGTCGAAGGAAGACTAAGAAGTACCAAAAACTTGATAGCATGCAATGTGAGGAAATGTTTAAATTATGGGGGAAAGGAGACTGTGAGTTGGTAATCAGGTAATGGTGCTACATTAGGGCTGAGATATCTGTGTGGGCAGGGGCTGGGAAAAAAAAAATAGTAGAGAAGTGGAGGCCATGTGGTGAGTCAGGATGACCTCTTGCCCCCCCCCCCACTTCCTTTCTTGCTATTACAATTGTTTGTGCAATTCAATAAAAATCAGAGGGGAGAAAAGAGGAAAGGGCTTCCACTGGTCAAAAGAGGAGAGTACTCTGGGGAAGTGCGAATTCTATGGTTTCAAGGTCACTGTTGCCAGATCTTCTGGTATCTTCTGGAATCCCTCTCCATGTTTCTAGTCTTGGGAGCACGGTACTGAGAGGCTGGGGCACAAACCTAACCTGTATCACGGTATCTGTGACAACAGATGAACGAATGAGAGCAGGTCTCAAAAGCCCAGGGAGCCTGGCAGTCACAGCCCACAGCTCGAGGACCCAGTCCAGATCAGCTGCTGGAGAGGAAGTGAAATATGTGGGGGAAATACCAACAAACTTGTTGGGGAAATACCTTTGCTAGGGAAAGACAAACATGGAGACAGGCAGTCATGCTGACAGCAACCAGACACAGAGTACAACCTAGAAACACTGATGTTTCAGGGTATAGCAAAGAGAGAGAAATCCAGGAGAGGCAAGGAGGGGAGAGAAAGTCAAAGGAAAGAAAGACAAAGGGAGAGGAATGGGACCCAGCAGTGTGCATGGTCTCTCCCTGTCACCCCAGCCCTCCCTCTCACCTCTTGACGTTGCCGTGGATGATCTCCAAGCTGTGCAGGTGCTCCACGGCATGAAGCAGGCCCGAGCAGATGCTGACACGCTGGGGCCAGGGGAGAGGGTCTGAGCCACCCTGAGAAAGAAAATGGGGAGAAAATAGTGACATCTGTGCCTTTTTAAAGTCTCAATGGACTTTAAGCTGGGAGAGTCCTGGGCTCCTGTCTCTCCTCCAGCCCTCATGTCCTCTACAACAGGGTTCAGCCAGCAGAGTTTACTGGCAGGGAACTGGTTTTGACATCAGACAGATCTAGGTATAAATCCCAGCCCAGACACATACTAGCTGTGTGACTTTGGAAAAGACACTCAACGTCTCTGAGCCTGTTTTTTCTGATATAAAATAGAAACGTTAATCCCTATGCTTTAAGGTTGTAGTAAGGGTTCAAAGGAGTGAATGGTATGCCCCCAGCACAGTGCTGGCCACACAATGGGTGCTCAATAAATAGCAGCTATTTTTATCATGACTATCATGCAGCAGTTCTGGAATTCTTCTCTAAGAGAGGCTGCTTGGGAGAGGAGCTAGGGACCTTGTGTTGGCACATCAAGCACATGAGCTGATTTTATAAGTATTTGGAGAGATTTCACAAGAGCTGATAGAGATTATGGGTGGTCTAAAGCCCTCTATACTTCCACTGTTGTTCTAAGACTGAATGTCCAAGAAAAATCCCTTCTTATTTTTTAGGTGACCTCTTAGATTCTACATCCTCCAAGAACTGGCCTTGCTAATAGATTTCTTCTCAAAAACTCTGGAATCTAGAGCCACATGAACCTCGTTTAAGCTTTTGCCCTGATACACATCAGCTGTATTTCTTTGGGTAAGTTACTTTGCCTCTCTGTGATAGAGACTCCTCTTTTTGAAAATGCGGGAACCTCTGGGGTTGTGGCAAGGCCTGAAGGAGATGTTCAAAGCCATTATCAAGGCATCCTGCCCACAGTGAGAGCTCAGCAAAGCTAACAATCATTATTATACCATGAATAACTACTTTGTCTGATCCCTCCCAAGGGAAGCAATAATTCTGTTGTGAAATAACTTTGGTCACTCTGTTTGAGGACTTTATGAGAAGGAGACTTGTCTTAAAAATTATAACATTAATAGATACAACACTCATATGGTATGATATGAAAAGGTCAAATGAGTATGTAGTAAGTTTGTCTCCCAACCTGAGCCTCGTTACATAGTTCTCCCCAGAGACAGTCAAGGCACCAGTTTCCTGTATCTCTCCATAAATATTCCATACATTCACAAACAAATAGGAATTTGTTAGAATATGATTTTTAAGGAAAATTTACCTCCACTTTCCATACTCTGTATCTGTTCATTCTTTCTCTTGTCCTAGTGCATTGGTTTGCACCTTCAGAACAATACGGGATAATATAGCACCATGAGTTACCTTTGTCTTACTCTTGACTTAAATGCTTCTTTGTCAAAAATAACTTTTTAAATAGGTTTTTCCAGAAGATGTTTAGCCAGATCTTATCTATCTTGGCCCAACTCCTCTCCTTGAAGGGCCTCTCAGTGGCCCTCTTCCCCTCTGGATTCCTTTAAGTCCTTAATCCTTGATTCTGTAGGTGAGTGCTGCCTAGTCCTGTTCTTTGACCATGACCCAGCCCCTTACCTGACCCTGGAGTCTGTCCTGTAAAGAACCATTTGCCATGTATGGGTAAATCAAGCTGTAAAACTGTTCTCCAGTGCAGCAGCCCAGCAGAGGTAAGATGTTGGGGTGGCAGCATCTGAAATTAGGCATCAGTGCAGGCATGAGGAGTCAGACAGAAAGAATAATCAAATACTGCTCCATTTCCTACCTCCTCCATCTCTTCTGCCCTCTCCACCCTCTGAGGCCAACAGGAAGCTCCCAGGTACCAAATGCTCTTATGCCTGAGGGTAGAGAGATGACAACTGCATGCCTTCAAGGAGCTTGAAATCAAAGAACTCAGAGTACATGATACCCAACCACCTGTGATTCTTCATAAAATCCTCTTCTAGTGGATTTAAAGTCACTGTTCCCTCCCGACTCTCCTACCTCTCTGACAGCTCTTCCTTGGCCTTTTCCACTGAGACCCTCTTCCTTTGCCTTTCTCTGAAACCTGAGTCTCCCTGGATGGGCTCATCATCACATTTCATAAGCTGCTCCATCAAGGATCTCTCACCTCTCAAAGTGCACCCTCTCTATGAGGACCACCTCTAAATCTCTCCAGGTCCAACCCCCCGTCCAGACCTGAATGTCAAATTGCATCCCAATATTCCAGGTGAACAACCTAGACTCAACAAGTTCCAAACCTACTTCTCCAGCCACAATTATTTGCTTAACCAAGGGCACCACCAACCATCTAGTTTCCTGGAACCTCCTTACATCCTCTCTAATTCCTTTCAAAACACCCCCTTCATTCTCCCCTCCTCCACCTTGAGGCAGACCCTGATGGACTCTTCCAAACACTGTTTCGAGGACTTCCTGCCTGATCCCTCATCCCCTCTCCACTTCCCACTAGGCCATCCTACTGTACTATTGCACACTTTTCACCCTCATTAGTTATTTACATTTCACTCTCCCCACGGCACCATAAACTTCCCCAAGGCAGAGGCTGTGTTTTCTTCATGTCTGCACTCCTGAGAACCAAGAAAGGCCTTGATGACTCACATTTGCCAAATGAATGAATGAGGCAATGACTGTTTACTCCAGGAAGGCACTATACCAAGATGGAAAGGGAATCAGATTTCTAATTTCCGTTAAGAGTGTGTGTGTGTGTGTGTGTGTGTGTGTGTGTGTATGCGCATGTGTGTAGATAAGGATGTGTATATATGTGTGTGTGTTTGGGTATAGTCATATATACGAAGAGAAAATGGACTAAAGAAAATATACAAAAATCTGAATACTGTAGTAGTAATTTACAGATGCTAGAAAATCGGCGATTTCTAGTTTCTTCTTTAAACTTTATTTCTTAAAATATACCGCAATCATCACACATTGCTTGCCCGAGACTGCATATTTGGCAGAGAAACTCAGAGAGTGACTTGCCAGCTTAAATGACAGCTGGTGTCCAGCACACTGCAGAGGCCTAGTATGTGTGTGTTAAATCCATCAGGCGATGACAGCAGGAACAGGACAAGCGTCCAGGTCTGCAAATGCCAGCCCCCTCTCTTTCCCAGTCCCCCTGTCCCTATAAGCTCTGTGATGGGAGGTTCACTTTACTTCTCCAGCCTCAGTTTCGTCATCTGTAACATGCAGGTTTGAGGATGACTTTTGAAGGCCCTTATTGCTCAAGACCAAAGGTAAGCAAAACTTCTCTATAAAAGACTAGACAGTAAATATTTTAGCCATTGTAGGCCATCTGGCCTCTGGTGCAATGCTTCCACTGTGCACGCTCACCGAAGAGCAGCCACAGATGACACAGAAATAAATAAGCACAGCTGGGTTCCAATAAACTTCATTATAGATGCTGATATTTGAATTTCACATACTTTCCATGTGTCATGAAACTATCTTTTTATTTGTTTAACCCTTTAAGAAGATAAAAACTATTCCTAGCTCTCAGGCCACTAAAACAGAGCTAGGCCAGGCTGAGCCTGTGGGTCATCATTTGCTTTTAGAGTTGGAATCAGTACATTTCTGTCCATCTCAAAAAATAGGACAGAAACAGATTCTTCCCCCCCTGGAAGGAAGGAGTTGAGCCAAGTGAGCCAAGGTTCTTTTATAATTCTAATCCATGCATATATGGGCTACAGAGAAAAAGCATGGAAGGAGTCAGATCAACCAACCAAATTCCAGCTCTGCCACATACTAGCTGTGTGATCTTGGACAAGACACTTAACATCTCTGTGCCACAATTTGTCCATGTGTTAAATAATGTGATAACAGTAGCCATGTTACAGGGTTCTTGTAAGGAGTACATAAAGAAAATGCTTAAAACATGTTGCCGCTTAAAACATGAAGCACTATGTACAGGTTAGCTATCATCACCATCGAAGTATTTTCCAAAGATGAGGCTTACCTACGACAGATTTGTACCTCTGCCTGGAAGAATTTTTCAATAGAACCTGGACCTGAACAGGCCATCTGTGGGAAAAGATATTGAAACATGAAAATCTAGCCTCACCATGCAACCTCCACCCCTCACTGGAAACCAAGAAGTGCCCACCTCTCTGAGCTTCTTGAAGATAAATGGTGTGCCATGCTTTTGCCCTCTGTAGATGTCAGCAAAGGTCCCCTCACTGATTTTGTGGCTTGGGTTGAAGTTATCAGTTGCCTGGATCACATCCACCTCACTCCAGAAAAGGTTATCTCCAGCCAGGCTTGAAAGTGTCTCTTGCTTAGGAATGGAGGCACTGAAATCCTGGAAATTCAGAGAGAAGAGACAGAGATTAATATGGAATTAATATGGAAAATGCTATTTTCCCTACTACCTCAGGGAATCTCAGAACAGCAGAGCTGAAGGGTGAATAGGATCATCTCATCCAGTGAGGAGGAATACAAAAAGGAAAGATCCCAGCTCCACTTCTAACTTGCTCTGCGACCTTGGACAAGTTACCTCTCTGAGCCTTCATTGCCTCATCAGCAAAAATGAAGATAGTCATACTATCCTTAAAGGTAAAATTACCTTTCTACCTATAGATTAACTACAATGTCAGTATCCCCAGCCCACGGTCAATGTTTCCTTTATCTTTTATTTTCAGTTTACAAAGGTGAGCATCAGCGGGTCAAACCACTGAAGTCAGATTCCACTCCAGGTCAGTGGCTGGGCTGGTGCCCCTGGTCTTACACATGGTATACATGCTGAGAAGCAGGATAGAGGTCCACATAACCTATGTAAGCCTAAGAAAAGCAATCTTCCTTAAAATAGGTAAACATAAATTTGCGTTTTTTAAAGTTATATATGCTTTTATAAGGAGCTCCCAGGTGGCACAGTGGTAAGGAACTCACTAGCCAACACAGGAGATATGGTTCAATCCCTGGGTCGGGTAGATCCCCTGGAGTAGGAAATGGCAGCCCACTCAAGTATTCTTGCCTGGGAAATCCCATGCACAGAGGAGCCTGGCAGACTACAGTCCACAGGGTCATAAAAGAGTCAGACACGACTGAGCATGCACACACAGCACAGCCAGCATGCTCTTATAAACAGTTTTAAAGAATTAGAGCAGGGACTAGTTATGCATGATCCCATTATCCTCTTAACTGTTATTAAAGTTGGGTGTAATTCTTGCCAGTGAGATATATAAGAATTTCTTTTTTAAACTGGGATTGTGGGAATTCCTTAGAAGTCCAGCAGCTAGGACTGTGGACTTCGACTTCAGGGTTCATGGGTTTGATCTCTGGTCTGGGAACTAAAGATCCCAGAAGCTGCAGTTCAGTCAAAACAAAGAAGAAAAATAAAGGATAAATAAAAACTGAGATCATGTCACAAGTATTGTTTTGATTTCTGGTGTTTTCTCTTAACATTACTTCATGATTATTCTCCCAATAATTCAGTTGTCTTTGAAAATGATTAATTATTAAAATATAAATCACCTTGCTTAGGTGACAGTCCCATTTATGGAAGAGCTCCACTGACCAGATCTGTGTAGCACTGGCTTCCCTGTCAGGCACCAAGACACTTTTAGGGGCACACAAAAACGTCTTAACGTATTTTCTTTCAAAGTCTAAAGAATAAAAGTGTACTTTTCACCTTGAACAAAATGTTGAAATTTTTAATCCAACTTGGATTATGTTCATCTTTACACCACTGCAGTCATAAAATATGATTTAAAAATTTTTTTAAATGAAAGAAAGAGCCTAGAAAGGCAAAAAGTGCTTAAGATTCACAAAAGTCACTTGTGACCCCGGACCCAAATCATTAAAAATTCAGGATAAATCAGATATATTTTGTGTTGAAAAAAGGTTGGAGGGAAGGTATGTTCTAGCAAATGACTACTGCCACCAAGATATTTTGGGGGGTGAAGAGGATGCCAATTATCAGTTCTCATTTAAATACAAATAATAGAAAAGCTCATTAAAAACTAAAGTGCGCCCTCTCCTCAAGCCTCTCTCCTGTTTTATCGAGGATCAGCACTTAAGAGCCTTAGAAGCTCAGAGTAATTCGATGGGGTTCTCCCCTTCACTCTGACCCCTAAGCCCCAAACTGGTCTCAGGGAATAAACACATTGCATTTTCGAAAGACAGTCAAAGCCAGGGGTTACACTCAGGGTGGGGGGTTTACCTTTGAATCAGCTGAGGCAGGCTGGTCGGTTTTTAAGGTAGGAGAGGCATGTTCAGGAGGGGCTGGGAGGTTGACTCTGGCTGCAGCAGGTCCTGCAAAGGAGCGACAGTGGATCAGGCCTTGGCTGCTGGAGGAAGGTGGGAGGGGTCCCTGACTGGACCCCAGACACAGCCAGTGTCTCACTCACGCCACTGATACTCACTGTCGATCCCGGCGGCAGCCGTTCCCTGACACCCTGGCGCTAGCCTACAGGCTGCTCACATGTTCCCTGTGGGCTGGCCCCACACAAAGACCCCTGTGACAGGAGGAGGAGAGGAGGCATGGAGGCGGCCAGTTGCCCAGGGCCACACTGACGCCAAGTAGCAAAGTCAGCCTTCAAAGCAAGCGCCTTGTGCCTGCTGACTCCTAGCTCTAACCCACCTCCATTGAACGCAGCTGAGAAGGACACAAGTGAATCAGCTACAGAGCCTGACTTCTAGAAACCTCCGTGTGGCAGGAATGGCAATAACCAGCCTCCCAGGGGAGAGGCAAGAGAGCTCTGCCTCAGTGAGCTGTGAGATCAAGGAAGGCTTCACAGAGGAACACTTGACCTGGACCTCCAAGAGGGGGAAGTGTTTGCAACAGGTAGCTGTGAGGGAGGGAGGGCAGCAAGGCCGTGGAACCAGCCTAGGTTTGGCAGCGGGAAAGCCCAGGCTGCGGTAAACACTCCAGCATGCTCAGTTAGCACACACTGAGAGTATGCTGGGCTCTGTTCCCAACGCTTCCCTGACCTAATTCCTTTCACCCTCACAACAGTTCCAGGAGACAGACTCCAAAGGCACAGAAAGATGACCCCACCTTTTCAAAGACACCCAGTCAGTGGCTCCAGAGTTTGTGCTTTCAATCCCTCAGTGGATGCAGAAGATTCACAAGAGACACATGAAAAGTGGGCCTTGGCCAGAAGCCAGAGCTTCAGATGTCACCATCTGGAAATACCCAAACGGTCTTAGCACAGGGCTGGCCTCTGTGTGACAGGGGGCTGGCCTTTCCAAGGGAACCTGACTTTGGCCCCAGGGTTGCAGACCAAATCCACCTGCTTCAATTATATCTGGCTTACATCAACAGGAAAGAGTGATTAATGTGGTACTTTGGCCATAAAAATTAATTCAGAAGACTGAAAACAGCACCATGGTGAAACTAGAATCAGCTTTTCAAAACTATTTACCCAGGCAGCTAATAAAACAAAATTCACCTGGTACAAAGTCTGAGGCTCTTTCATTCTATGAGAAAAGAGGCCAGCCTAAGCCTCTCTCCTTGAGTTTTCTGCTGCTTCTAGAGTTTTTTGTTTATTTTTTGTTTTCTTTCTTTTTTTCCCCCCATATTTTCCAGCATTGGCTATATTTGGAAGGACTACACTTGAGAAGGTACCATGTTGGTACACCCTCATTGCACCAGCGACCCCCAGAATGGAGGTGGTAACAATATACACCCCTCCCCCAAATACACAGGTGTGCACACAGTCACACATACCCGCTCTGTCCCTCAGAGCACTGTAACTTAAACTGAGCTTCGGAATAAGAGCTATAGCTCAGACATGATATTAAACTTTTGGCCAATAAAAAGGAAAAAATAAAACCAGAATAAATGAATATAGAAGATGGGGTATCTTTGCTCAGCCATTAAAAAAAATGAAATAACGCCAGGTACACCAACATGAGTGAACCTAGAGATTATCATACAAAGTGAAATAAGTCAGACAGACAAATGTCATATCACTTACATGTGGACTCTAAAAAAATTAATACAAATGAACATATATACAGAACAGAAATAGAACCACAAACATAGAAAACAAACTTAAGGCTACCAAAGGGAAAAGGCTGAGGGAGAGATAAATTAGGAGCTTGGTTTAACAGATACACGCTACTATATACAGAATAGATAACCAACAAGGACCTACTATATAGCACAGGGAACCATACTCAATATTCTGTAATAACCTATAAGGGAAAATAACCTGAAAAAAGAGAATAGAAATATATATTTGTGTAACTAAATAACTCTGTGGCATATCTGAAACCAACAAAACATTGTAAATCAACTATACTTCACTTAAAAAAAATAAATAGGTAAAACAAAGAAAGTAAGTAAAACCAGCAGCACATTGCAGACCAGCTGCTCATCCAAATCCCTCTGTGCATCTGCCCCCAGGCTGAGCTTCCCCCGGCGGCGCCCACCCCCACCCTCACCCCTGGTGACTGGGTGCAGAGGGGAGGCTCCCTGGGTGGGTGCTCCACCCCCGGCTGCTCCATTTTCAGAGGCCTCCACTGTTGCCCTGCCTTCTCTTGGGCTTGGCTCAGTACCCTTGGCCTGAGTCACAGTGGTCACGGCTGTCCACCTCCTAGGTGTGGGTCATGCATCCGTGCTGCTCTGCGATGTTTTCTTTCACTCTGCTCTAATTCACATCTGAAGTATTCAGCATTGAATCCCTAGTCTTTTGTGCATGTAATACATGCTCTAACACCTGTGTTCCATGTACACTGGCTGGCAGAGGCTCCACACTCTGGGAACAGCTGCTCCAGGCCAACTCGACTTCCCCGCTGCTTCCTTCCTGCACTTCTGCACAATCTGCTCTCCCCACCCCAGGGCGGCCACTCTAGGCTGCACACATGGTCCCTCACCCTCTCCACTGCCCAGCAACACCAAGGTCAGCACTGGCCTCACACAGCCATGATTCTTTGGTCTGTCACCTGGGGTTTGCTCTGGGGGCTGCACCATGCCTCTCAGTGCAGGGTGATTATTGAGGTCTGCTCTTGTGACACAGGAGAGCTACTAGGGGTGGTTCAGTCTGTTTATCTCTCTAGTTTGGAGAGAGGGGGAAAAGGGAGTGGAATTTCGGCCAGTACTGCAAGGCTGAGAAATCAGGTAAGAACAAGCCTTTGCTTTCTTTGGAAACACTCATGGAAGACACTGGTCGACACAAATGTCATTTCCAAAACATTAAGAGTTCATCTTTCATGTGCCATTTCCCACAGAAATCTTTCTAGAATGTTTGCCTTTTCTTAAGCAGAATGCACTGAAATCTTGTCCTGCTGAGCTGCGTCACTGCAAGCAGGGTGCTGTATCTCATTTTGGAGTTTTCTGGACCCTGCCCTGTGGCAGGCAGTGAGTCAGCCGCTACAGCTTCCCTATCTCTTTCTTGGTAGCAGACAAAACTGAGCTCCAGTCCTGCCTCTGTCATTACTAAAGATTTGAACTTGCGTGAGTTGTGCCTCATTTTAGCTTTCTCAGATGTAAAAATGAAACAACAACAAAAGAAAACAGTAACAGTCCATCCTTTGTAGAGTTATTTTCCAGATTAAAAGATAGCATAAAGCACAAAGATCAGCCTCTGGTATATACAGGGTACCAAGGTGGGTAAAACTACATGCAGAAGGAGAGTGAATCAATTCTGATGGACAGCCAACACCTCTCCTGTCGGTAAAGCTTTGTAACAGTTATTTCAGCCACTCAGTGCCCTTTTATCTGAAATCTAGCTTTGAACATCTGTTTAAGGAGGTACTGAGATCTTGTCCATGGCTCATCTGCTTGGGTACTTCCCTTCTCCACGTCTCTCCCTACTTCCTCCTCACCTACTGCCAGGGGATCAGGAGATACAGAGGTTAAGATGTGGACTCTGGAACAACTCACATGAGCTGAATCCCACTCCCACTGCTTGGTCGGCCACGGGGTTTTGGCAGGTCATGTCTCCTTCCCCAGCTACCGAGCCCTCGCCTTGGCTGTCAGGCTGATTCAGGGACTGCCAGTAGGCACCCTTCCCACCTCAGTCCTCCTCCCCAGCTACCTTTGCCTCCACATTCTCCACTTCTATGAGAGAAATAGCTGGAACTCTGGGGCCCAACAGAACCTTGGGGTTTTCCCAAGAGAAGACTGGCTTTGGGTTATTTGAGGAAATCAATGATCACACCCATATTTTCAGCTTGGGCAAAGATAGACAATAGACTTCCTGTCTCTGTCTACAGATAGCTATTGTTCTGACTTGTCTAAGAACATGTCCTCCCAAGTGCCATTCAAGAAAGCGAAGGGTGCCAAGGCTGGCAGAGACATACGGTGGGTGCTTGTTTTCACAGCAGCCGAGCTTAGGAACCTCCAAAGAAGCTGCTATATCAGTAATCTTCTCTAGCCTCACCTGCACTCCCCTAGAATTTCCCTATTTTATTATTTTCCTTCCCTTTGGCTATCAACCACTGTCATATCAGCTTTAGGACCATATCCCCTTATTTTTAATCACTGATCAGAGTTCTGCCCTTAACAAAAAAAAAACTCTAGCTGTAAGAAATAATTCAGACTACTTAGACTAGAATTAACTTTTCAGACTCAATCTAGCTGGGGTGTCTGGAACATTCCTAAGATCAGCTAATGCTTAATGAGCATCTACATGGTGGCAACCCCAAGGTGTATGATTACTTCCCACAGAGGATGATGTGGTTTCTATTATTATGCCCATTTCTTAGATGAAGAAAATAAGGTACAGAGAGACTAAGGTAGACAGTCTCCTGCTGGTGAGGACAGAGCTGGGATTCAAATATAGATCTGCCAGATGCAAAAGCCCACGCCCACTCCTCTCAACTGACACTGACCCTGGCTTCAGGGGCCACATCAATGAATTTGGGAGGTTTCATGGATTTGGGGTCTCTGGCTCTCTTCTCAGGAGACTGCAGGAGAACAGAAGGTGAGTGGGACTCTGGGGGAGACGTGGGAAGGATGGCATGAAGCATAGGTCCCCTGGGGAAGTCACCTGCTGGCTGAGTCCTTCCCTGGGGACAAGGAGGTGGAGACAACTGAAGTGGGCTGAGAGGCTTTGGGGCAGTGGTATGTGCAGTAGTTGGGACAGAAGCATTCAAATCACATGGCTCAGATGCTGCTTCCTACCCACATGACCTCGAGCAAGTCAGTTTCATGCTCTGTACTCAAACTCCATAGAACAAAGCAGCAGATCTGTGCCAGGCAGAGGGGAGGAAGGCTGTGGGGCAGACGGCACCCCTTGGCAACCCCCAACATGGCTGCAAGGGCCAGGAGCCTGGGGAGGACAGATGAAGAGGTCACTAGGCTCCCTGCCCGGGGCCTGTGCTGGGTCTTGGGGAACCAAAGGTACAGTACCTGGGCCCATAGCATATGAACTTGATAGGCTATAGGAAATAATTCAGACTACTTGGCCTAGAATTAACTTTCCAGACTCAACCTAGCTGGGGTGCTTGGAATGTCCCTAAGATCAGCTAACGTTTAGTAAGCATTTACATGGTGGCAACTCCAAGGTGTATGATTCCTTATCACACATGATGATAATCTATCTATGCTTCCGTTTCCTCATCTGTGAAATGGGGAGAAAAATAATACCAAACTCCTACAGTTAGTTGAAGGTTAAAAAGTTCAACATCGTTGAAGGGTAAATTTAGAACAGTGTGTAACACCAACAAAGCCCTCTGTTACTGAGTCTCTTTTTCCTTTTTACAAAAATGGGGGACTTCCCAGGTGGTCCAATGGTTAAGAGTCTGCTCTGCCAATTCAGGGTTCAACCCCTGGTTGGGGAACTAAGATCCCACATGCTGTGCAGTGAGGCCAAATGAAAAAAAGGTAATAGACGGCATACATCCTTTCGTCATCTGACATTTTTAACCTAAACATATCACGAGCATATTTCCATGTGTATATACATGTGCCCTGATGTGCTTAGTTGCTCAGTCATGTCCAGCTCTTCGCAACCCCATGGACTATAGCCCACAAGGCTCCTCTGTCCATGAGGATTCTCTAGGCAAGAATATCGGAGTGGGTTGCCATGCCCTCCTCCAGGGGATCTTCCCAACTCAAGAATCAGACTCAGGTCTCCCACGTTGCAAGCAGGTTCTTTTCTTTACCATCTGAGCCACCAGGGAAGCCCATGTGTATACATTTCTATTTCATTGTTAGCAGGATCTTACTGTTACCACCATCTGTGATTAATTTTGCAACCCACACTCGTTTCCAATTTTTTGCTATTATACTCTGAGCTAAATATCCTTATAGATAAAACAGTTCCTTAATAAATCTCCTTTAAATTAAAAAATTAAGTTTAATTAAAACTACCTGAGCCTGGAAAGGTGGGTGGCCTCACAGGCTGCCCCGTTTCTTGCTTATCCTCAGTGTTTCTTACAGAAGCTGCCAAAGGCTTTCCTGGCTTCACAGTGTCCAAGAAGTCTGGGATGGAAGACTTGATTTCAAAAACTGGTTTCCCTGAAATGAGGTAGGAAGAAAGAAAGCTATTATCATTCAATGAAGTGGGTTAGCCATTGAGAGGTTGGATGGAGAAGTCAAGAGACTTGGTTCCTAGTCTGGGCTTGGCTTCAGATTCATGTGCCCCCAAAAGTTGCTTCCATCTCTGGGCCTTGGCCTCCCCACGTGTAAGGTACAGCACTTGGACCCAACAATCTCTGCGACCATCCAGCTCAGGCACTCTGAGTCAGACACACCTGACTTCCAATCTTACCAGCTGTGTGACCTTAGATAAGTCACTTTCCTTCTCTGAGCCTGTTTCCTCACCTATGAGGCAGAAGTGATAGTCATGATAACATCTGCTTGCTTCCCTCACGGGCCTGTTGCAAAGAGGGGATGAGAGTGCAGACATCAAAGGGCTCTGTAGACCATGAGGGTCCCTGGACACATGGGGCAACTCAAAGACCTCCACCCCGCTGAGGCCCTGGTTGAGCCCCTAAGTATAAAAGTACTGCCAGTCTTCCAGCTTCCCCTTCCATGAGCAGTGCAGACATGTACATCCTTCCCTGTTATAGAGACGGGAAGCCTGAAAATAGCAGCCACTTCAACTGCGAGCCATGTCAGCCCCAGTTCTGCAAGCATGAAATCCTCCCAAGGTCCTTGAGGGCATCCTGCCGGAGATGAAGACTCTGAGGCCTGAGCAGGTTAAGTGGCTTGTCCGAGATCACACAGCCTGAGTAGGCAGGACCAGCTAAAGGAGCCTGGGTGGAGGTCAGCCGGCTTTTGAGAGTAATCACTTCCTCTCTGCAGTGATTTGGGAAACCCCAAAGGTGCCAGAGGGTGTGTCTCCACCAGCTTCCACTATGCCTGCTCCTAAGAACCGGCTTCCTCTCCCCTCCCCAAGCCCTGCCGTCCTCTCAGGGTGGTCCAGCCTCCAGCTCCAGTGGCCTCCAGAGCCCTCCCCAGGCCTCATCTTACTGAGATACCTTCCTGGCCCCACCACTTCCCTGCTTAGAGCCCTTCTGACTCCCCACTTCCAGGACAAAACACACACTCCTCACATGAACCCTCTGACACCTTCCCCCACTCCCCACTGCCTCTCAGACCAAATCCAAATTCTACAGCCCTGCATTCAAGGCCCTTCACCTCCTGGTGGTGGGAGGTGGACCCATATTTTTTGAGAACCAAAAAAAACAGAGTGCCCCGAAGTGTGGGGAAGACTGGCCACTTGCTCGTTCTCACATGAGCAGCAGGTGGGGCTTCAACAAAAACATCTCCAGCCTTTGGGTCTGCAGGAGCATTTATGCCAACAGGTAAACTGCATCTTGGGGCTCCCCAGGGCGGCTCAGCGGAAAAGAGTCTGCCTGCCAACACGGGAGACTCAGGTTTGATCCCTGGGTCTGGAAGATCCCCTGGAGGAGGAAATGGCAACCCACTCCAGTATTCTAGCCTAGGAGAATTCCATGGATAGAGAATTCTCCTAGGCTAGGCTACAGTCCATCAAAGAATCTGACACAACTGAGCACACACACAAACTGTGTCTCTCTGTAAATAAAACCGATCGTTGCTATGGGACCAAACTTCTCACACAGGAGCTTTGGGAATAGAACAATAATAATGCCTAACCTCACGGCACTGCACGTGGAAGGCCATGCAGATTTATTTGATGTTCTCAACAATCTCTGGTGGCTGACAGATATCTCTGCCTTTTACTTTTGTGCATATTGAGGCTCAGATGGGTGAAATAGTTTGTTCCCAGCCAAAGAGCTGAGGGATTCAAACCTGGGGCTGGTTTCGCTGTCATTCACCCAGCAAGGACAGGACCACTCACATACACTGTCCTCAGCACTCCTGTTGCCCTCTGCGGGTGGCTCGGCTCTGGGGCGGCCCCACTTGAGGAAAAGCAGGACAAAGGGTACAGGGTTCGAGCAAGTGAGGAAAGGCCAGAGGGAATGCACAAAAGCATCCAGAAGGCCGAATGAGGGGTAATGGGTGACTTTTTTCCTGTTTCCTTTACTGGCACTGACACTATTCCTTTAAATGGAACTATCTTATAAGATGGGCTTCCCTGTTAGCTCAGCGGGTTAAGAATCCACCTGCAATACAGGCGACCCCAGTTCAATTCCTGGGTCAGGAAGGGTCCCCTGGAGAAGGAATAGGCTACCCATTCTAGTATTCATGGGTTTCCCTGGTAGCTCAGATGGTAAAGAATCTGTCTGCAATGCGAGGGACCTGGGTTTGATCCCTGGGTTGAGAAGACCCCCTGGAAGAGGGCATGGCAACCCACTCCAATATTCCTGCCCATGGGTGGAGGAGCCCGGCAGGCTACAGTAATGGGGTAACAAAGAGTCGAACACGACTAAGTAACTAAGCACAGCACAGCATTTTATAAGATATCCTTTATCTTATTAAGAAGTAGCAGACAGGGTGCTCAGGGCTGGTGCACCGGGATGACCCAGACAGATGGAATTGGGAGGGAGGTGGGAGGGGGGTTCTGGAAGGGGAACACATGTATACCCATGGTGGATTCATGTCAGTGTATGGCAAAACCAACACGATAATGTTAAGAAAATGAAAAAAAAAAAAAGAAGTAGCAGAGCTTAGCTGCTCAGAGTCCAGGTTCTGGCATGGACACCAGTTTCATCCCCTCCCAGCTGTGTTGGTTTTGGACGACTTCCATGAGACTAGAGGAGTCAGCACATGTTAACTGATTAGCTCAAGACATGGGGACTTCATTGGTGGTGGTGTTATCATATTTTTAAAATACTGGGTTATCTCTTTTCTGAAAAATAAAATTTATTTAGCTGTGCTGGGACTTAGTTGCGCCATGTGGTTTCTTCGATTTTCACTGTGGCATGCAGGATTTTAGTTGTAGCACATGCGATCCAGCTCCCTGACCAGGGATTGAACCCGGGCCCTCTGCATTGGGAGCATGGAGTTCCAGCCACTGGACCACAGGGAAGTCCCATGGGTTATCTCTAAAGAAGCCCACATACTGGGTGTAAAGAATGTAGGGCTGGAGTCTTTGTGTTTTCATTTAACATAACTGAATCATTTACAATTTTCTGTTGTTGTTTTATTGCATTTGTTTTTTCAAGTTGTGGTAAAATACATAAAACATAAAATTTATCATCTTAATAATTTTACAGTTCAGTGGCATTAACTGCATTTACACTAGACACAGCTAGAGAGAAGCCAGCATGCCTGTGATGAAGAGCCCACAATTAAGACTCAATACAGCCAAATAAATAAATATTATTTTAAAAAAAGAAAAGTGCATTCACACTGTTGTCCAACCATCACTATCATCCATCCAAAACTTCATTTTCCCAAACTGAAACCCTGCCCTCTTCCCAAACTGAAATTCACACCACTCAATATGGGGGCCCCAGAGGTTAGTCCCACGCTTCATTTCTCCCCACCGGGGGTCCTCAGGCATCATGCTGCCCTCACGCCAACCCCATGAGGGAGCGGCCCTTGTGATCCCAGAAGTGAGGTTCCTCCCCAAGGGCAGTCCTGCCAGCAGGATTCACGGACTCCCACGTCTTTGCTTGCCTTACATACTGCCTTCCACAGGTGCTGGGTGACACAGTTTCTTGTAGAGAGTGACAACAAGGACAGTCACCGGTGGTGAAGACTGATTCCTGCTAAGATATGCAGCAGAAGCGAACACCCTAGGAGGAAGGGGCCCCTGGGCCACTCAGAGCCCTCTTCTCCCCTGTCTGGCCCGGGGAGATGGCCCCTTGACACAGCCCGCTCTCCACCCACTGCCTCGTGTGGGTCTCATATTTCTCAAAGGGCCACGTCCAAGCCATCCGCATGACAACATCTGTGTATGAGGCACAGGGCCAGAGGTGGCTCTTCTGTGGCTCCAGTTTCCCTTGCACTGGGCCAGTCGGGCCTGCTGGTGAAGAGGACCCCAGACAGCCCACCACAGCAGGAGATGCTCCCAGATTTATCAGCTTCTAAAGGTCCCACCTGCACCCCAACTGGCACCTTTCCCCCATCCGAGGCCTGGCTGAGCCTGTTTCGTCATCAGTCAAATGGGAGTGAAGGTGACCATCTCCGCCTGACCTCACTGCAGTGACCTATCCTGGTCCCCCTTCCCTTTCTGCGCAGACCTTTGCCTCTCGGTCAAGATCTGTTTGGTCGGAACACCAAGACCACCCACTCATCTGTGGCTGACCTCTCTGGCCTCCACCCTCAGGGGCAGAAATGGCTTCGTTACATTCTCACCCTAAGGAGAGTGTGCAGTGACATGCGGGAGCCTACAGCTGGCACTGTGGTCTGTGCAAACATGTGGGACTGGGGCACACACGCGCCGGGGGAGGGAACAGTCCTGTGGCACCCAGCGAGGGCTCCAGCCTGAAACTGAACTCATCAGAGCATTTCAGCTGAAGTCCACCCCAGTCCCACCTAGTCACATGCAAGGGCATAGAGGACAGCTGAGGAGCCCAGCTTCAGGCCTGCGGGAACAATCAAATTGAGAAGCTTCAGTTTCCTGTGTAACTCCCGTATCAGCACTTTGGGTTTTCAGATGGTTTTGAGATGCAGATGATAAACAAACATGATACATCTTCAGTCTGACTCTTGGGTTGCTGGCACCTGATCTGAATTGGAAGGTGCAGGGCATGCTTTTGCTTGTCTCTTTTCCTACCATCAAACCCAGGAGTGGGGGAAACTGTGGTTTTTTTCCCCGACTTACTGCCTGGAAACTGACCCCTGATAGCTGAGCGGATACAACACCTACTCCTTTGGGCCAGTACATACAGCAGTGTCGTTGAAATAAAAATAGAACATCAAAGGCAGAATGGGGCAAAGGAGGACCTAATGCTCACACAAAAGGGTCATGATGATCTTTAAATCTCACAAGTTTCCTGTCTGCCAAGACCAAAAAGCAAGTCAGTGACATCATTTATTCCAATGACTGATGTACAGGAGCAGCCTCACACTTTCAGGAGACAACACTCTTTTCTCCGCTGCAATTACATGTTCAAAAAAAGTCCACAGAAAAAGTTGATTCTCCTGGATCATGAGAACCAAAAATAGGAATTGTGATCACCGAGTAGAAGCAAGAAGAAGTGTGGGGAAGCTTCCAGAGCCAGCCCCTTTTAGGCTGGATTTCTTAACCTTCTGAGCTTCATCTGCATCTTCTATGGAGTCAGAATAATTATAACCCTTCTGTCCCAGGACAATGCCAGGACTCAGTGGAACCAGATACAAAACCAGATACACAGCTGGGCTAGTGAGGGGGGAGGGCACAAACGGTGACTCAGTCATTCTCTCCTCTCTTGCTGCTCAAAAGACACAGAGAAAGAATCTCTGATCCCAATTTAGGGTCTCTGAAGCAAGCATCTGGGGTGGACCTAGTTCCAACAGTTGAAACCCTCCAATGGACCCATGAGTCTCAGTGGGCAGTGGCAGGGCCTTGCAGGTGCAGTGGCCGTGGCGCTGAGTATTACAGAAGCCCAAATAGAGGAGAGCTGTGCCCTGCTTCTGTCTGCTGTGTCGGTGGCAGCTGGCCTGCTCCTACCCAGGAGGACAGGCAACTTGGGGTTCTCCTGTTGAGACCCCTAGAAATGGGAGGAGATGCCAAAGCTCAAAGTAACATCTTTAGTGGCTGTGGGAGCCAAGGGGTTGAGGTATTGGTTCTCAGATCAATTAAATCAGAGTCTGGATGTTTTCGAAAGGTCCCTAAACAAGGCTCAGAACTGCTGGTTTAACCCAGAATGATGAGGATTGAACTTCCAGTTCCAAGGGGCAGAGGAAGGGAGTCAGAAGCGTTTCTCTCTGCTCTCTCCATAGCTTCCAGGGGACAGCGGGTCTGATTCCTTTTTCTCTCTGCTTTGTATTTTCAGGATGTCCCACTCTCTCTAATGAGCCACAGATCACATGTGCTGTGGAGCCCAATAGTGAGCTCAGGGCTTCCAGCCCACTCATGCACACCGCAGTCAGGCTCATGGGCAAAGGAAACTCTCCAAGTTTCATCTGACAGGTGGGATGAGGAACTGTGCCCTCCGCCCCCAGAGATGATGAAATAAGTAAGTGCTCAATAGTTATAAGCTACTACTGTAATCTACTATTGTTATGATCATCACCCCAGAGTTTAGGTCAGGGGTTTTTTTCTCCTAAGTGTTTTCCCATATGTGTAGCCTACTGAATTCAGATGACAACTCTGGGGGGAAGGGCCAGTTGCTATCTCTAGTTAATACTAGTAAAGTGAAACCTGACATAGTTCTCCTACTTATATTTTATTTATGGAGGCCCCACTTCCTTTGGTTGAAAAGCTTATGTGTGCTGGGCCCTTGGCAGAGGGCCCTGGGGTCTCCTCGCCAGGGCTGGCAACTTGGGAACATTTGATACAGTGGTAAATCTGGGAGCCACACGCTTGAGCAAAGGGCACTCCAGCTGTTGGGGAGGTATTTTTCCGGTGAGCAAGTCTGGAATTTCCCCCACTCTTCACAGTCCTTGGCTGAGGAGTGTTACCTCAAGGTAAACAGTGATGTAGTATTTATATATTTGTCTTTATTTGTTGTGCTTGTTCTGACTCATGTGGCTTAAATGGATCCCTTTGAGAGCAAATAAAAGTGATTCAGCCCCTAAGTGAAGAACCCAGGTGCCGGCTGGCCATGGCAGGACAAACAGAACTTTCTGGACCCTCTCTTTTCCTTTTCCTTTTCCTTTCCCTCCCTGGGCATCCAAAGTCCATACACACACATACACACACCCCTGGAAACTCCCAGCTCAAGCTAGACATGAAGTTAGGCAAGTCAGAGAGCATGACCTGTCTTCCCAATCACCCCATCTAGGATTCTCCGTTGGAACTGTTCCCCAGCTGCTAAAATGACTCACCATCCTCATTCACTTACTCATTAAGTTAGAGACAGGGGATGCCACCTGTTATCAAAACTCACATGATAGTTCAAAGATATCTAATTATAAACTGGGAGGAGTTCTACGCTGAAAACAAGCTGGAGTAAGTGAGGGGTATTTGTATACGGGGTGTCCAGGGCACCTGTTCTGTGGACAGGTGCCATTTAAGTCGAGACTCAGAAGACGAGAGGGATGAACCATGGAAAGAATGCAAGGGAGTTGGGCGGGGGGGGTGGGCAGGGACCAGCACTGTAAAGAGAAGAAGCAGCATACGCAAAAATCCTAAGGCAGAAGATAGTTCAGTGTATCTCCTAAAATGAAAGACAACCCTAGTGGCTGAACTGAATGAATGGGAGGGTGGGGGGGAGTAAGCCAAGCTGAGCTAAGAAAACTGGGCAAGGGTTAGACCCTGTGAGACCTCGCTGGCCATGGTGAGGTAGAACCTTGTAATAAACCCCCTTGAAGTGAGGTACCCTAGAGCTGAGACGGTGCTTACCAAATAGTCATTTGCTCCCCTCAGATCCAAGCCTCCCTCGCAATTAGGCTGGGGCCACGTGACTGGTTCTGGCCAATAGATTTTAAGTGGAAATGCCATCGTCACTTCCCGGACAAAGCAAGCCTCATCCATCCATCCCTTCCCCTCCACAGTGACTGTGGAAACCATGCATTCCTGATGGCCTACCAAGTGCCAGAGGCAGAAGGCAGCCCTAGACTCCAAGAAATAAATCTTTGCTACATTGAACAACTAAGATTTCCAGGTTTATCTGTGACTGCAATGTGCCAGAGCCCATCCTGATTAATGAGCAACCTCAACATGTGTCCAATGCTCATAACCCAGAGGAGCTGCTTTCACACCATGGCATAGAGTGGGAGCTCAGTAAACCGCAGCTCCTTGCCCTCCGGCTCCCACCCGTCCTCTCTGAAAAACTGGGGATTGGTTGAAAGGCGTCGCATGCGCCCCTCTGTCCATGCTCACACGGACTCCCAAGAAACCCACAGTGATCAAAGCCTCGTTCATTCCCAGTTGAATCACTAATGTGTGGAAGGAGGGTTGGGAGACCATGCTGAGTCACACAGCAAGGATGTTCGAAAAGCCTAGCACTGCTTATGTGCTGAAGCTTCCCCGTTTATGAGACAATCAGACAGGACAACGTCTATGCCTGTTTTTCAGAGGGGAAAGTGGGACTTGATGCCATCTGGTGATGTCCCCCAGCAGGGGTTAAGGTCAAGCAGACCTGCATCCCTTCCCAGCCCATTGCTTACTCACTGTGTGGCTTTGGGTGACTTATTTAATCCCTGTGTCTTAGTTTCCTCATCCATGAAATGAGAATAGCGAGATTTGTGAGGTAAGATACTTGCCCAGCACATTAGGTGCTAAATAAAAGTTATGACTGCCACTCAAGCGACATGACTCCTGGCTGGGATGTGGTGGGAGCGGGGGAGGCGGGCTCTTGGTCCAGTGCAGTGCCACCACCAGGGGCAAGTCTCCTGGGGTCCTAGGACTTGAGTCCTTCCCACACTTTGTTGTTCCCTAGTGGCAGGAAAGAAGAGGATGTTGGGGAAATCTCTAGGAGAACACACACACGAGCCCTGTCTGGTCCTTGCAACTGCTCAGCCTCTTCGGGAAAGAAAGGGTTTGTTCTCTTCCATTTCACTTTAGGAAACTGGACAAAAGACAGAAACTTCCCACCCAGCAAAAGCCCAGCTCCAGGAAGGAAATGACTTTGGCTGAGCCACCAAACAAAAGGTTGCTCAACTAAGAAGAGACTGGGTGAAAGTTGGGAAACGAAAGAAAAAACTCCCAGGAAGATGACAGCAGCAGACAGGAGGAGGAAACCTGCTTCACCTCCCTTGGAGTCCCTTCAGGTTCCAGAAGCTTCTTGCTCTCCTATTCAGCTGACACCTGGAACCTCAGAGGCTCTTATTCCCCACCATGGCCAGAGCAGTGGGGATACTCCTTCCCAAACCTTCCCTTCACTCCTGATGAAAGCAGACCTGATCATGGCCAACCATTGCTCCTTTCCACCACTGGGCCTTTGCACATGCTGTTCCCTCTGCCTGCAAATGCCTGTGTGGTTGGCCCACCCGTTCTTTGAGTGAAGACTCAAATTTCAGTTCCTCAGGGAAGCTTCCCCAGATGAGATCAAACCTTCCCCTCTCCCACCCTCCTAGCTACCTACCTACCAGACCTACACTTCTCCTTTGAGCACTCCTGCTGCGGCTGGGTACCCATCTCTATGCCATCATCCCATTCATAAACAGCTCTCAAATAAACTGCAAACTCCTCCAGGTCGGAGATCTAGTCTGTATTTTCAGTGCTGTGTCCTTGGCACCTAGCACACGGTGGGCACTTGATAATATGTCTCAGTTCACTGCTGACTCTCTTCTCCAGATTCTGTGGATCTAACTCCTTGTGGGGAAGAACAATGGAGAGTTTCACCTCACAGGTCAGGCACAGCTGGTTTCATGCCTTCATGCTCAGAGCTATAACCATCAGACCACTGCTGTTGGCAGGTTCAGCTCCTGTGCCCACCTTAGTGGCGTTTCATCAGCTCTGAAGCTCAGCCATGATGACAGCCAACCTACCTCTGGCTGGAAGCCACAGCTCTGATACTTTGGCCTCTGCCTTGATTCCAGCTCCTGAGACCCCCAGATGCCAGCACACAGCCCTCTCCCTAAGCCAGCTGGTCAGGAAAAGTCCCCATCAGGAGAAGGACTCTCAGGCTTTAAGCCCCAGGGTGATGGTTGACCCTAGGTCCCAGGGTCAGACTCTTCTGATGCTGGCCTGACCATGCGAAAGCTGCCCCTGATGCCCCAGATGCTCCACCATGAGGCTCCCCTGGGATGCCCAACAACTGCACCGTGGCCACCATTTACTAGAGCAGTGACTCCCACAGTGTACTGGTTCTGTGGGAATATTAATAAGTATTAAATGAAAAGAGGGCTCTGTAGTCAAATGTAAATGGTAAAATACTGGCCTAAATAGGTTCCTTTGCTATAGAACTTATCAGAGCCTTAAAACATTGGTGTGTATCTTAGGGGGCACTGATAAAGCATACAGATTGCCCAAGGTTATTTCTTCATGAACGCTTTGTTTGCAGGGGGTAACGTGCACGTGATTTGGGAAATGCTACTCTAAATCATGAGTCACCCTGCGGACATCCTATGCATACGGTACTTCCCCCATCACAAAAAGACATTTTTCAATCCAGTATAAAGGTCCCATTCTTCTTCCTATCCTGACTCAGAGACTGAGGCTTCACTCAAGACCCTGTTCTTCCCTGTGGGCTCAGAAGAGCCTGGCTATTAAGACTTCCATGGAAAGTCACTTTCTGTCTGGTCTCTGCCAGAAGTCGGGAGGTGAAAGTGGAGAGGGGAGAGTAATAAAGGGCAAGGTAATGTCACTTCATATTACAAAGTGAAGCATCAAGAGGTACTGCCTAGGCACTTTCCTGGTGGTCCAGTAAAGAATTTGCCTTCCAGTGTAGGGGATACAGGTTCGATTCCTGGTAAGGGAGTTAAGATCCCTCTCGGCCAAAAAACCAAAACAGAAAACAAGTTGCAACAAATTCAATAAAGACTTTAAAAGTGATCCACATCAAAAGAAATCTTAAAAAGGAGGAGGGCACTGTCTAGAGCTGATGGAAAATTCATTAAATATGTAATGATATTTGTTAAAAGTTAGAACAACAACCTACAGACTATAGAGGAACTAAAAATCCATCTACAGATTACAAAGGATATAAATGTATTGCTATAAACGTATTGGGAGGAAGGGGGAGAGGAGCTGTGTATGTTGCCAGCCAAAATCTTGGCCTTCTCTGCCCACCAAAGTCAAATAAAAAATACAGAGACAGAGTTTGGAGGAAATAAAAAGGTGGCTTTTATTCTCAGCCAGTAGACAGGGAAACATAGTAGGCTCATGCCTCCAGAACTGCATCCCTCCTTCATGAAGAGTCTAGTGACTTCTATAAGGCAAGGGCTTATGAGATGGTGATGAGAAACAAAGGTGACAGGATCTTGATTTCTTCCTCTTGCATTGTTTCAAAGACAGTCATAAATTGGCATCGGTAATCCAAAAACTGAGTCTGATAGTTAGGTGGCTCTTCGGCCATCTGTTTGATGTGTAACTACAGGGGGAAGGGTGTTGTAAGGGTAAACATCAAATACAGGATGTATTTAGCGTAGAGTCAAAGGAGAAAATGGGCATTGAAGCTCCTGCAGAGTTAGGAGGCAGAAAAGCAAACTTAGTTACCGACATACAAAATTAAGACCAGTTAGACTAAAAAAAAAAAACAAGGAATGTTCAGGCTTGCTCACTGATTTTTATCTTTATCTGCTTTGTTCTCAGAAAATGGAAAAAGAAAAACTCATACCTCTTTTTTTCCTTTTTACTGCAACATGTAGAGCCAAATTATCTTCTAGCAAGTTAATGGATAATATTTAAATTGATATATATGGAAAGAACAGGATAAGCACATTTCTTAGAGACAATGCAAATGTGGTGAGAATATCCATTCCCGTTGTCTTCCTACATTCTAGAAGTTTTAGCTGGACAGAGAGCTGCCTGGATAAAAACCACATTTTTAAGCTACATTCAGACTTCCCTTGCAGCTAATTATGGTCATGTGACTAGGTTCTAGTTAGTAGAACTTAATGAAGAAATGGGAATACCAGACCACCTGAACTGCCTCTTTAGAAACCTGTATGCAGGTCAAGAAGCAACAGTTAGAACTGGACATAGAACAACAGACTGGTTCCAAATAGAAGAAGGAGTACATCAAGGCTATATATTCTCACCCTGCTTACTTAACTTATATGCAGAGTACGTCATGAGAAACACTGGGCTGGATGAAGCACAAGCTAGAGTCAAGATTGCTGGGAGAAATATCAATAACCTCAGATATGCAGATGACACCACCCTTATGGCAGAAAGCGAAGAAGAACTAAAGAGCCTCTTGATGAAAATAAAAGAGGAGAATAATGAAAAAGTTGGCTTAAAGCTCAACATTCAGAAAACTAAGATCGTGGCATCCACTCCCATCACTTCATGGCAAATAGATGGCGAAACAGTGGAAACAGTGGCAGGCTTTGTTTTTTGGGGTTCCAAAATCACTGCAGATGGTGACTGCAGCCATGAAATTAAAAGACGCTTACTCCTTGGAAGGAAAGTTAGGACCAACCTAGACAGCATATTAAAAAGCAGAGACATTACTTTGCCAACAAAGGTCCATCTAGTCAAGGCTATGGTTTTTCCAGTGGTCGTGTATGAATGTGAGAGTTGGACGGTGAAGAAGGCTGAGCGCCAAAGAATTGATGCTTTTGAACTGTGTTGTTGGAGAAGACTCTTGAGAGTCCCTTGGTCTGCAAGGAGATCCAACCAGTCCATCCTTAAGGAGATCAGTCCTGAGTGTTCATTGGAAAGACTGACGCTGAAGCTGAAATTCCAGTACTTTGGCTACCTGATGCGAAGAACTGACTCATTAGAAAAGACCCTGATGCTGGGAAAGATTGAAGGTGGGAGAAGGGGATGACAGATAATGAGATGGTTGGATGGCATCACCAACTCAATGGACATGAGTTTGGGTGGACTCTGGGACTTGGTGATGGACAGGGAGGCCTGGCATGCTGCAGTCCATGGGGTCACAAAGAGTCGGACATGACTGAGCAACTGAACTGAACTGAATGAAGTGTACCCTTAGAAGGAAGGTAAAGTCCCCACCCCTTCCTGCCGCCTGGAATATGGAAAAAGAAGAGGAGCTGAAGCGAGCATCTCAAATCACAAGCTGGAAACCACTTCAGGATAGCTGACAGGATAAGGCAGAATAAAAGCCTGAATCCCTGACAGTGTGGATCCACCCTATCAGCCTTTTTGCCAACATACACACTACTAACAGAGAGAAACCTTGTTTTAGCTTAACCCATTGTTATTTTGGCCCTTCTTATAGGAGCCAGGGCTTCCCTGGTACCTCATTTGATAAATTATCCGCCTGCAATGCAGGAGACCTGGGTTCAACCCCTGGGTTAGGAAGATCCCTTAGAGAAGGGCGTGGCAACTCAGTCCAGTATTGTTACCTGGAGAATCCTCATGGACAGAGGAGCCGGTGGGCTAAGATCCATAGGGTCACAAAGAGTCGGAAACAACTGAGTGACTAAGCACAACACATAGGAGTCAGATCGATATAATAATGTTAGAGGTGGCAAGGACCCAGATATGGCAGGCTGGAGAGCTGACTACTCTCTTCACATCAAAGCAAAACTGTCACCTGTGACCCTTGGAAGGCAGTCCATGTGCGAAGAAATCCTGCAACTCTAAATGGAAAAGCTGGAAATGTTCTGAAGGTTGGGGTACATGGCTTCTTTTTCAAGATACCTCCAACGAAGGGAGAACTCTCGTGGAGCCAGATCATGTTAAAGCGGAGATGAAAATAATGATGCGGCCTGTAGTAGAAAATCCAAGTTGACCAAGAACCACGTCCCCTGTCAGGGGTCCCAAAGGGAAAGTCCCAGCAGGAGGTGATAGCATGGCCCCAACCCTTCTAATCCACACTCCACAACTCTCAGTCCACCGCTATCTGCCAGACACAGAGCCCAGAAGCAAGAGTCAAAAGAAGAACACTTCCACCCCATCCAAGTTATTGTTTCAAGTGGCCTCAGGGGAGGCTCCAGATATGCACCTTGAATTAGGAGGAGGTGGGGTGGGGGGCCAGGCTGAGTACATAGGCCACTAAGTAAAAGATCAAACCTTTCAGGGCTAAGAACTAAGCTATCTAGGCTGGATCATTATCTGTGGTTATCACATACTGAACTGATTAGAAACCAAGAGACCAGAAATTTCTAGCATTTTGAGGGAAATGTATTGCCAAAGAAACCACTAACCTGGTGTGACTAAAGCTGGCCATTATTTGACCCCACAGCTTCTCTGAGGCCCCCAAACCACTTCTCCCTAGCAGGAAGGGAGCTATAAAAGCCATGTAGGCCCCCATAAGGGCAGCCTCTCCAGTTCCCACTTTTGATGAGACCACAGAGAACAGGGAGCACGAAACTCTGCCAATACCTACCGCACCCCTCAAAACAGGGTCAGAAATCAGAGAACCAGATGCTGGAACAGCAGTTCATAAACGTTTATCTACACCAGCAGTTGAGGTAAGGCCCAAGAACCTACATTTCTAACAAGTTCCCAGGGGATGCTGAGCCTTAGAAGTCTAAGGAATACACTTTAAGAATCACTGGTCAATGAAGAAGAACAAGGGGCTGCCAAACAGACCAAGTAAAGGCCTTATCCCCCTTGCTGAAAGAGACTCCCTTGGGGAAAGGGTGAGCAGGTCGTGTCTGTGGGAAGGATACATACAGGTATTTGGTGGCCCAAAGCAAAGGGCAAAGGAAGACAGCTGTCCCTCCAATATGTATCCCCTCGTCTTCTAGAGTAATTGACACTTTAGTTGTGCACACAGGCTCCCGGCTACAGATCACATTTCCCAGCTTCCCTTGCAACGTGTGTGATCATGTGACCAACCCCGGCCAATGGCCTGTGAAGGGAGGTTACGCTGCAGTTCCCAGGGGACCAGGCCTTTCTTGTCAGCTGGAAGGCATGTGTGGAGGCACAGAGCTTTTTAAAGTCTTATTTAAGTCACTGTAGTTTACCCTTAGTAACAGCAGTGAACCTGGATGCTAATGTGGGAAACCACCAAGAAACAGCTAAAGGAGTAAAAAAGGTTGACACTGTCAAGCACATTTGCCAGAAAAAGGAATGGTAAGGCTTCTGTACTAGTTTATTTCTAATTCTTATAACATTTAATGCCTGACAATTGAATATTAATGGTCTTGGCAATTATGGCTGAGAAAATATCAAGGAACAGAGACCCACACACCCAGCTTTTTACACAGTGGGACCAGCAACCCCTTGAAGGACGTGATTCCAAGAGACAGGACTCGCGTGTGGCCCCCAGTGAACCCCACACTCAGCCTTTTGGTTCAGGTACAACCTTAGGAAGGTCTCTGCTAAATACAAATATATTATCTAGAGTCTTAAGTCTCTGAGGCTTTATATGTGAGACTTCTGGTGTCTGGTTTTCGAGTTCTGTTTTACTCAAACCTAGTCTTAAAGTTCTCTGAAAAGTGGTGGGCAGAAGTCAGGTTCTCAAACTGCTACGGGCAGCTGAGCAAGCTCATAAACAATCTTCAGCAACTAAATGCAGAGCAAGGTTTAACCAATGCTACAAATAGGGCTTCCCGAGTGGCACAGAGGTAAAGAATCCACCTGCCAATGCAAGAGGTGCAGGTTCAATCCCTGGGTAGAGAAGATTCCCTGGAGAAGGAAATGACAACCAGTATTCTTGCCTTGGAAATCCCACAGACAGAGGAGCATGGTAGGCGACAGTCCATGGGATCTCACAGAGTCTCACTGGACATACGGACTAAACAGAAACAATGTTACAGTTAGGGAAGGGAAAACTGATCTAATTGGCTGGAATAATAGAAATTTAATATGCCTCACTCATGCCTTTTGTATTCAATTTCAAAAAGTGACCAAGATTTACAGCACCTTTTTTTTTCCTAATTAAAAAGAAAAAAAACCAGAAAAACAAAACCCAAAAAAACCCCAAGATACAGAAAGGGGAAGTGTATTGCCTGAGGACTGAAAGCAATAGTGAAAACACAACCAAAATCCCAAAACAAATCTCTCTTCCTCAGGCAATTTTAATCAGCAGAGCTACGGAGAACTGGGGAACAGAGGCAGACTCTCACAGTCCTGAGAGGTTACAGGCTGTTGGGACAGGAAAGTAGGGAACTGAGTAAAGTTCTAGGAAGAAAGGCTGACAGATAAATATTACTGTTTCCTGGAAGACTGAACACTGCGTGTAGTGAAGTTCCCGTGAGAAAAGCTAAGGATGAGGACTCTGATCCAGACGCACCTGGGTGACCAGACCTGCGTCCCTGGGGGAGGCTCCGAGCCATTCCTGACTCGGTGTCCTCTTAGAGCAAGAAGGCGCTCCTTAGAGCATCTACCTCGAGGGGGTTCTGGGAGGAGCCAAGCTCAGCGCCTGGCACCTCGAAAGTGCCTAGTCAGTGTCAGCTTCAGAGTGTCACACTGCAATGAGTGTGTTTCTCTGAATCTGCCACTATGCTGTGTGTTGACCTCAAATTGTTAAGAACATGTTCAAGATTAGTCAACAGTCAGGTTCTGACATCAGTGGCAAGCTGGTGTGTCCAATGAGAGATGTGTCTCAATTCCTGGTACGTGTCTGCCCCTAGGCCTGCAGGCACCCCTGCAGCATCCCAGCACCCTAAACCGGTGTCCTCCCCAAAGCGGCCTGAGCGGGAGGTCCCTCCATTCTGGCTGACCTGACCAAGCAACAGCTTGGCCGCGCCACTCTGCAGTCCCCAACTCTCTCTCTTTTTCTCTCCTCTCTCTCTCTTTAGCATCCTTGGACAGGCACAAATTTCCTCACCTCTTTTTGAACCCATGTAGAGTTTATCACTAATTCTATAAAAACATGAAAAACGTTTGAAAGCGCATCTACTCAACTCAGAGTGTACCACATGTCAGGTTCCGGGGCTGCAGACAAGCCAGAGAGGGATCTGCAAGCGGCTACAGAGGACAGCGGATGACCACACCGACCGCTGTGTGTCTCCACCCACAGGCCACCCTGATAGCCCCTGATTTATCTCTGAGGATGGAGGTCTCTAGCCCCCACTCCTCCTCCCGGAAGCCCTCCCTGATTCCAGAAGGCAGGCATTGAACTGAGACTTGTTGGTTCAGTCAGGTTATTCCCAGCTCAGGAACCCAGACAGGACAGCTCCAGGGCCCACAGGGTCGTCCACAGGCCGGTGGGGCTCTGAATGCCCTGCTCTCTACCTCTCACACCAGCTTTATGCTAGTTCCTTCATCACCCCCGGGCCTTCGCACAGGCTGCTCCCTCTCCCCTGGGCTCTCTTACTCCAAGTCTTCTCATGGGTGCCTTCTTTTCACTCCTTCAACTTCACCTCCTCAGATGGGCCTTTCATGACCACCATGTTCTAGAAGGCTCCCCTGCTCAGTCACTCCCTCCCATTATTTCTACTTGTTTTCCTATCTGCTGTCTCCCCATCACTATGCTCTCCATGAGAGCAGAGGACCTGCTGCTTTTCCACCTGTATTCCAGGACCTCGGACAGCACCAGGCACTGGGCAGGGGCTCAGTAAGTACCTGTGAGAGGCCTGGCTCACTGCCCCACACTGAAAGGGTCTCTTTGGGAACATGGGGCTGGGGGACTGCCGGGAGCCGTCAGGATGCCCCCTTGCTCGGATGACAAGGTCACGAGACTAAGAAAGTATTTGCAAAGCTGACTTTCTTTATCGGGGCATCCTGGGCTAGCCTCACCCTGGTATTTTTCTTGGAAGTTCTGTCCATGCTCGGAACATTGGCTCATCTCAGTAGGTCAGTCACAGTTGGAAAGAATTCGTCCTGAGATAATCCCCCCAGACCTTATCGACCAGAGGATCCTGGAAGGTGGATCACCTTCCCGGGGGCTATGGAGGAATGAAAGGGACATTTAAATGGATTACTACTCATTACTGGGGAGTTTACCAAGAATTCTCTGGGGGTCATGGCAAGGCCACCACCAGAAAGGCTCGTACTTGGGTCACCTTTCCACCTTCCACTCCCCTGACCACTCCACAGAGGAGGCTCGCTTCCTTGAAGAAATCAGGCTTGACAGAGACTTAGGAATGCTCATAATTGTGGCCAGCATAGTTGGAGATATTGATTGCTTTAGGATAATGTAGACATAGGAATTCATTTTAGTAGTTATAAGGTTAATAGGGTTTTATTGCTAAAGCAGTGCTGCTTGACTGTCTCTTAGTTCTCTTTCCTCTCTCTAAACTGTCTCTTTGTCCTCTTTCCTCTTTTCTCGTAAGAACTGGAGTAGGTTACTAGAATAAACAGTCTCAAGCTTAAGCCCTTCCCTCTAGCTTCTACATAGTTGTACCTGATAAGAGAAATGTAACCTTTCTACTTAGGTTGATGTACTTATCTTGATTGAATGAAGTATACTGAAGACATTCAAATGGTAATCATACTATTGTTAAATCTAATTACATAGAAATCTGACTTCTGCAAAGGGAATGTTTCATGATACTTTGGGGAATAAACTCAATGATAAGGTTGCTATGGGAGGTAGAAAACAAAAAATTGTATAGAATGATAGGTGATGTAATGGGGATGTCTTTTGGCTATAAAAACTGTAAACCAACAACAATAAAGAGAGAGACTGCTCCATCACCACACACCGACTCAGCTCAGTTCTTCTTCCGCCGACGCCACCCATCCCTCAAGACCCCCGGACCCCGCTGGGGCTGGACCCCGGCAGGGGAGCAGGTGTAAATAATCAGGCCCCCTCATCCCCCTGCCTCTGCTGAGCACTGGCTGAACACCAGGCTCTTGACATATTCAATTTTTCAGTTTCACTGATATCCTTCAAGGTAGGGAGGTTATTATTATTTATTACCTGTTAATATATTCCAACCATGGCCAAACCTGTAGGGGAGTAGTTTGTAACACTGGTACTGAATTCATCAAAAGTTAAAATATACAAACTTTCAATGCAGCCATTCCAATGTTGGGAAAATCATCCCACAACTACATTCACATGTGTGCAAATGAAGTGTGTGTCCCAACACTGTACACAACAAGCAACTGCTAGAAGTAACCTGAACACCTATTAATAAATAAATCACCATACATATGTCATAGGAATACAATGTCACTGCTGACAGAAGATCTCAATATGAAACAACCTCGAAGATCAACTGCCAGATAAAAACAAAGGGGACATCTGAGTGCATGGTGTTCTCTCTACTATCTGTATTAAAAGCTGCAGATACATATAAACATTTGTCTAGAAAATTTCTAGGAAAATAGGCAAGAAATTGTAACTAGTGGTTACTTCTTGGGATGCCAAATAGGGAAAAAGGATGAGGACATAAATAATTTTTACTGCCGACTTTCTTGAACTGTTATGTTATAGCTATTTTTAAATTTCTATTTATTTTTGGAATAGAGAACCAACATTTAAATGATGCAAAGAGACTGACAATAAAAAAATCAATAAAATAAAATCTCTCTGCAACACCTGCTTCCCTGGCCGCACCATTCCTTTCCCTGGGGTTGACCACTGTTATTTATTTCTTACTTGGGTGGTAAGAAATGTTTTTAAGATCAGAAAAGCTTTTAAGGCCAGAAAGAGCAGCTCCTGCTGGCCACGGGGGACCTTGGGGACTCACAGTTGAGGATGATCTGGGCGGCGCGGTAGAGCTCCAGGTGGCACAGGAGGTCCAACAGCTGCTGGACGGTGGCCTGCCGCATGCCCCACCACCACAGTAGCTCTCGTGTGATGCTCACACCCTGGGCCCGCTCCATGGACTTGATCTTCCGCAGCTGGGTCAGGTCTGTGATCACGTAGGAGGCTGGAAGGTGACCACAAAAAAATACTTAAGAGTCAGAAGGGCAGTCCCTCCATCAGAGGGTCCCCATGCTGGCCCGGCTCCGTCCATCACGAAGCCACTTGCCCCTCGTTCTACCTGAAATTCCACCGGCAGCCCAAGTCATTCAATACCACCAGGACGAGCATGCTCACACTTGAATGTAAATGTCAGCCTGGCGGCCACACAAGACCTAGGAGAAAGACCACTGGACAAGAGGGTCAGGGGCCTTGAGCTTTAGCTGCTTATTTGCTATGAGCAAGACACTTCCCCACGGTGACGGGAGCCTCGGTTTCCTCGAGTGTAACAGAAGGTGAAAGAGCTTTGCCTGTCTTCCCTTCCAAACAGAAGCCCCGTGTAGGTACTGTTAGAGCCTCAGAATAGAGAAGAATGCCTGGCACAGAGTGGGGGCAGGGCCAAGACCAACGTGAAGCCGTGGAGGCACCCAGGGGGCAAAGTTTAAGGAAGTGCTCACTCTCAGGGCTGGTCCTGCACCTGAAGCAGCCAGAGAGTAGATGCCTCTGGTTTGTACAAAGGCCTACAAGCATCTGTAGGTGCCTATAGTTTTGCCCTGGGCATCTCATTCTCCTCACCTCTAAGTCCCAGTCCTAGCAGGGGAACTGAATGAATGAATCAATGAATCCACAGCCTGCCATCCTCACCAAACTGTTATAAGGAGCAAGAGAGCCATGGATCTAAAAGCACTCTGCCAACTCTGAAGCACTGTACAATTTACAGGGGGCTACTGTCTACAATGGGCTTCCCTGATGGCTCAGTGGTAAAGAATTCACCTGCAATGCAGGAGATGCAGGAGACTTGGGTTCGATCCCTGGGTTGGGAAGATCCCCTGGAGGAGGGCGTAGCAACCAACTCCAGTATTCTTGCCTGGGAAATCCTATGGATGGAGGAGCCTGGAGGGCTACAGTCCACAGGGCCACAAAGAGTTGGACATGACGGAAGCGATGGGGCACGCACGCACTGTCTACAATACTAAAACTAACGCATTCCTTCTTTTCATCTTTTATTATAAAGTTAATGGTTGTTTGCTAAAGAAAACTTGGAAAACGCAAGGGCAAAAAAGATAATAAATGACACAGCATCCCACTGGGATACTTTCCATTTCTAAGACTCTCCCCCTCAAAACATACAGGTGTGCTTCTGGATGCAGTTGTCGCCAGACTGTAAGAAAGAATGTGTATCTAGACCTTATTTACTAACTTTATACTGCAAGCATTTTTCAAGTTGGTTACAAGCTATTCATATTTAGCATTTTTGAATGGTCACATAGTATTCTGCTGAGTTTCCTGAAGTGAGGGAGGCATTTATTTATTTATTTTTAAACTAGGACAAAAACCATCAGACTTCAGTTTCAGGATTTCAGAAATCATGGAGCAGATATCTATGTGAACATCAAGTCATACATTCATTCAACAAAATATTATTGAGCTCCAGGCCTGTGACAAGCTCCAGAGATATAATGGTGAGTCAGCCCAAAGTCTACAGAGCTTTTCGGTTTGAAAATATATAAACATAAGTGAACTGAGTGGGGAAGAGCAAGACAAGAGACCAGGATTACATAACGATGGAGTTTGAATGCCAGGCTACAGTCTGAACCTGATCCTGAGAGCCACGGACACCAAGACACTATGAAACACCTCAGAGCCAGGGAGGGACATGATACCATTGTACAGTCCCTGTTCCTCTGGAGGAATGGGGAAGGTTGTGGTAGCCTCCCACAGAGAGAAAGCCTCTGGGAGAAGTGCCCAGTTAGAGATGGAAAGTTCTTGAGTTGCAACCTTAGTCACTGGAAACCCCAGGCCAGATTCCTAGTCCATGGGATGTGATGTCAGCAGGGTCAGGGGCTGCTTTCAGTGGCAGAGAGAAAAGAGAGGTGGGAAGAGGAAGGAACCCCTTCTTCCCAGCCCTCCGTGCACACAAGCTCTGTCCACAAGTTTACCTCCCACTCTCTGGAGGCAGCGTGACGTCATGGGAAGAACAGAAGCCGCCCCCAGGGCTCCGTTGAGGCAGCCCTCACCCCTGCGGGCTGCACTTTCCTCACAGGCAATGTGGGAGGAAGAGGAATTAAACCCAGAGTTGTCCTGCGGTGTGGACACTGTAGCTCTGTGAAAGTGACATCTCTCACAGTGCTGACCTGTCAGCATTTAACAAGACCCTGAAATCAGGGTCAAGACAAGATAGAGATCTTAGCGGGATGCGTCACTGCCGAGTGCCCTGCCGAGTCCTGGGCTCTTTGCCCAACACTCACAAGCAGTACCTGGTCATCACATGTGGAACATTTGGAAACTGGGAGAAAATCAACGCCCCCATGATCACCCCACTTGAAAGACCCCAAGGAAAGCACTGGTTATACTTGTAGGCTCTTCTGTCAGAAATAAAAATACATGCTTACGTCAGCAGGATGGATGTTTACAATCACAGGCTCAGGGACCAGACTTTGGATTCTTTTCTTTCTTTCTTTTTTTTTTTTTAATATTTACTTGGCTGCACCAGATCTTAGTTGCGGGTCTCAGGATCTTTAGTTGTGGCATGTGGGATATAGTTTCCTGACCAGGGTTCGAACCCAGGTCCCCCACATTGGGAATGCAGAGTCCTAATCACTGGACCACCAAGGAAGTCCCCAGACTTTGGATTCTGAGGCCTGGGTTCAGATCTTCTCTCTGCTACTTATTTGTATGTGCTTAGGGAAGGCACCCCCTCACCTCTCCCAGTGCCCCAATTTCCTCATTTTCAAATGATGAAAACAATAGCACCTGCCTCAGTGGTTGTTGCAAGGATTAGATTATTTATACGTACAGGATAACATACCTGTGATATAAATGCTCGCTGTAGTTGTTAAGCCATTTATACTTTATGAAAACCTGCTTTCATCCCCGACGGCTGATCCTACATGATGCCCATCCCTCCTGGTCTGGGATCCTGAGTCCTGCAGGACACAGGAGAAAACCTTGCCCATCTTCAAAGCTCTCTGGAGCAGACAGGGAAAAGTCTTCTGAAATGATCCGCCCTTGGATGAAGTGCTCCTTGTCTGGACTAACCAGACTCCTTCCTGGTTGAGGGAAAGAGAGAGTGTTTTGCCCCCTAAGCCTCTCAGCAACTCATCCCCATTTTACAGATGAGGAAACTAAAGGCTCAGAGAGAGGCAGTCCCTTGCCTGAAGTCACACATTTGGGCAGGAACAAAGCAAGGCTGTACACAAAGACTGGCATGTGCATGAGAGAGGAAGAAGGGGAGCCATCGAACAAAGGAACCCCTGCCTCAGGACCCCTCGAAATACACCTGGGATGAGTGAAACTGTGAGAAGCCTGTTTTCCCCCAAGGGGAAACATCAATGCAGTCACAATCATAGAGAAACAGGAGGCAAACATGTTATCTGCCGAAATTGTCAAATCCAAAGCGTTTGCATATTTGTGACTGTGTGATTTTTGAATCACTTTATGGATTTTTCCACCTCCGCTACCCAGTATCACAATCTGCCCGAAGGGATGATCGCTTCTAAAATGACTGGCATTATCTGTAATAGTAAAAAGCTAGAATGCCATTAAAGAAAAAAAAAGAATAAATTGTGGAATTTGCAGTAAGGTCTTTCAACCTCAACAACATAAAAAGGGACTGCAGAAGCCGAGGCTCACTAGGGCTGGAAGGACAACCACAATCACCTGTGCTGAACAGAAGACCATGAAGTGCTGCCTTGGCAAGGAGCTGCTACCTTGGGGGCATGGCGGGCTCCCAGCCCAGTGACCTCTGACTCAGCAAAGACAGCTGGCTGACCATGGGCTCCAGGCCATCTTATGTCCTCACCATTCCCACATCCTTCAGCCCATCATTCACTCAAGCGGTACTGAGTGTCTATGCACTGGCCGGGCACTGAGAATACAGATGCAAACTAGACAGGTGATGTCCCTGCCCTTATGGTGCTTACATTCTCTGGGGAGAAACAAATGTAAACAAATAAGGAACAAGGTCATGGCATGTTACGAGAAATGAAGAAAATAAAACATAGAGATGAGACTAAAATATAAAAAGAGAAAGGGGGACAGGGCCAGCTTTTCAAACTAGGTATCATATGAATTGTGAACTGAAAGACTATGCCCCCCAAAGATGTCAGTGTCCTAAACCCCAAAACCTGTGAATATGGCAGCTTACATGACAAAAGGGACTTTGCAGATGGCATTAAGTTAAGGGCTTTGAGATAAGATTATCCTGGATTATCTGAGTGAGCCCTTCTCTGAGGGAGGCAGGAGAGTCCGACTCAGAGAAGACTAGGAAGCAGAGGTCAGAGACAGTTGAAGGTGCTACCCTGTTGTCTTTGGCAGTGGAAGAGGGGCCACAGGTCAAGGGATGCAGGCAGCCTCTAGAAGCCAGTAAAAGCAAGGAAATAGATTCTCCTCTAGAGCCTCTGCAAGGACAGCTGCCCTGCCAACACCTTGATTTTAGGCCTTCTGACCTCCAGAACTGTAACACAATAAAGGCTGTTTTTAAACCATTACATTACGGTAATTTGTTACAGTAGCAATAGAAGTCTAATAGAGATTAGAAAACCATCCCTGGGGAAAATGGAGGAAGAATGTCCCAGACAGAGGGAACAGCAAGTACTAAGGCCCTGAGTCAGGACCAAGGAGGTTAGCAGAGCTGGAGCAGGGTGAGCAAGAGCTGGGTGTGGGAGGAGAGTCACACAAAAGTCAGTGGGGCTCACACTGTGCCAAAATGGGGCGGGCCTGGTGAGGAATTTGGATTATAACCTAAATCACAATGGGAAGCCTCTGAGGACCTTGAGCAATTCTGGTGTCTCCAGAGTCTAAGGGGTCAGAGGTATTCTCCACAGAGGATATACAAATGCACATGAAGAGACACCCAATATCATTAGTCATTATGGAAAAATGCAAACCAAAACCACAGCAAGAAATCACTTCATACCTCCTCGAATGGCTCCTCAGATGGCTAGAAACTCAGAAAGACAGACAGTAACAAGTGCTTGGATGGAGGGGGACATGGAGAAATTGGGACCCTCATATACAGCTAACTGGTGGGAATGTAAAATCGTAAATACATTTCCAAAAACAGTGTAACACTTCCTCAAAGTGTTAAAGATAGTTACGCTGTGACTCAGTAATTCCACCCCTAGGTATCTACCCAAGGGAAATGAAAACATACAGCCACACAAAGATGGACACAAATGTACACAGAAGGATTATTCATAATAGCCAAACAGTGGAAGGAACCCCAAATGTCCATCAGCTGTCAGATGAATAAATAAAATGAAGTATCTCCGTGCAATGTAATATTATTCAGTAATAAATAAAAAGAAATTAAGCACTGATACACACTAAAACACGGATGAACCGTGGAAAGGTGCTAAATAAGACTGTCGCAAGGGAGTACATATTTTATGATCTATTCCATTTACATGAAATGTCCAAAATAGGCAATGCCTAAAGCTGGGGGGAAACAGGAGATGTGTTTGGGAATGTTGGGAGAGACGGTTGCAGGGTACAGGGTTTCTTTCTGGGGTAATTAAAATGTTCTAAGATTGACATGGAGATGGATATACAACTTTGCAAATACTAGATGCCATTGGATTGTACCCTTTAAATGTGTGAGCTGCATGGTAGGTGAGTTATACCTCAATGAAGTTGTGCTGGTTTTTTTTTAACCATCATATGTGGAGAACAGACTTGTTGCCAAGAGGAAGGGGGCTGAGGGAAGGGTGGCTTGGGAGTTAGGATTAGCAGATGCAAAATGTTATATATTGAATGCATTAACAACAAGGTCTTACTTTATAGCACAGAGAACTATATCCTATATCCTGTAATAAACCACAATGGAAAAGATTTTTTTTAAATATATAAATATATATAACTGAATCAGTTTGCTGTACAGCAGAAGTTACAACACTGTAAATCAACTATACTTCAATTTTTAAAATTTTTAGTTTAATAAAAAAGAGGAAGAACTTCACAGGAGTGCCTTCTAAATTAATATCCTAGAAACAGAAATTGTTCTGGCCTTCATAACTGAGGCCAACACGGAAAAAACTAGAGAGTCTCTTACATAAAGTATTTGTCCACTACCCAGGAAACAGTCAAAGTAGATAAATCACAGATCATCTGAGCAAAGGGTCACAGTGCAGTATAGAAAATGAGATGATGACAGACATTCTCAGAGATGCCCTGATGTGTTACCAAGGGGCTGCTTCTGTAGGGAGGAAAGGGGAGGCTGAGGACCAGGGAGGGGAAAGATACAACTTTACAGGGGCCTGATTTGTTCATTTAACCTAGTACATCTGCTATTTTTTTCCACTAAACAGTTAATAAAAATACACACCGAAATAAAAATTGAAGTCTGTGTTACTAAAGAATACTGCTTGGCAAGGAGAAATAATTCTGATACAGTGTAAGTGAAAAAAGTAGGCTAGTAGAATGTACAAAATTATATGATTTATGGAAAACGTATATTCATAAATAAATATGCTTAGGGGAAAAAAAAGACTAGAAGGTATAAGACACCTAGCACTCTGCTGGAACATGATGAGAAGCGAATCCATGTTACCAGCTGTTGCTGTTGTTGTTATTATTATTGGCACTCAAATGATAGGAATGTATCACTGAGTGGCAGAATTTGAGCTAATCTTTATTTCCTGAGGTATTTTGCAATAAGTATGTATAATTTTTTGTGACTGGTTTAAAGCAGGATTTCTGAATCTCAGCACTACTGACACTTTAGGCTGGATAGTTCTTTGAGGAGGGGTCTGTTTTGTGCGTTGTAGGACAATTAGCAACATCCTTGGCTTCCCTGGATGGCTCAGATGGTTAAGAATCCGCCTGCAATGCAGAAGGCCCAGGTTCAATGCCTGGGTTGGGAAGATCCCTTAGAGAAGGAAATGGCAACCCACAGTATTCTTGCCTGGAGAATTTCATGGACAGAGAAGCCTGGCTGCAGTCCATGGTGTCGGGAAGAGTCAGACACGACTGAGCTACTGATACACTTGGCATCTACTCACTATATCTTCCAAGCTGCGACAATCAAAAATGTCTCCAGACATTAGAAATGTTTCCTAAAGGGGTCAAAACTGCCCCTGGTTGAGAACTACTAGGTTAAAATAGATATTATTTCCTCAAACTGGATAGATAACAACATGCATGTTCATTTTATTATTATTCTTTCCACCATACATAAATATTACATTCTTTGTTCAAATGGTATGTATCATAATCTCAGTTTTTAAAAAATACAGATATTACCTTTCAAATAAAGTGGCACCAGTCGCAAGGTTTAAAAAAAAGAAAAGAAAACTAAGAATGGTCATTGTTAACACTTCCTTAATACTTACAAGAACCTCTGACACACAGGTGTCAAGAGCTTTTTATATAATTTTCATTCCTCACAACCACCTCCAGTTTACAGATTAAGAAACTGAGACTCAGATTAAGGTTAAGCAACTGACCCAAAGTCACCAGTTGGATGTGGTAGAGCCTGAGTAGAGACCTCTGTTTGGGCACCTGAGGACCACATGCTCAGCATGCCCCAAAATGCCAAGCCCTCAGTCAATCACCAGGCGCAAACAAAGAAAATACACCAAGGAGTTAAGGATATCCTGGCGGAGCCAGACACCGGGGTTTAAAGCCAACTCCACCACTTAGGAACTGCGCGGCGGAGTCTCACGAGTGACTCTACCTCTAAATCCTTTTCCTGGTCTGTAAGATGGGGTAAGAGAAATACGCACTGTACAGGTTGTTGTGGGAATTAAATGAGATAATGCGTGTCAGGTGCTTGCGTCAGGGCCGGACCCAGAGTAAGCAACAGTCACTGCTGACAGCAATAATTTCTAGCTTTACCGTAAACAGCAAAGCGCAGCCGGTCATTACTTGGCGACAGGCTGCGTAACGGAAGAAATCGTCCGAGATCACCTCACACCTCCCAGGCCACCAACAGAGATGGGGCAGCCCCGGCCCGAGGACCCACCGGGAGGCCAGGGCCCGAGCAAGCAGCACGGAGCGCCCTTGACGTCAGGGACCACGGCAGGCGCGCGGGGCTGGGGCTCAGTGGAGCCGCAGGAAGGACCACTCACCGAACTGCATCCAGTCCCACTCGCTCAGCGTGTCCATGTTGCGGCACAGGTCGTCCAGCACCCAGGAGGGCAGCTGGTAGATGTAGCAGGACATGGCCAGGCTCTGAGGGCTGGCGGGCAGGCGGGCCGACCACTGAGTCCGACGCGGGCAGGACTCCGCTTCTGTACCCGCGGGCGGCTGGGACCACCCCCCGCGGGCCGCCGGGAAGTGGGCGGGGCCGGCCCCGCGCGCCGCTGCCCCCTGGCGGACACTGGGGGCGCCACGCCTCCCGGCCGGCTCGACCTGTAGCCCAGAAACCAGGTCGGTCAGAGCCGGAGGAGAAACAGGCCCAGAGGAGAGGAGACACCTTTAGGATCACACGGGAGATCAGTGGTGATCCCAAGAGACCTTCTGACTCCACCTCCAGGGCTTTAGCCCCTCAGCCACATTCGACTCATTCAAGACATAGTCTGTTAATAACTTGCTCTAAGTTGGGCACTATTCTAGGTGTTGGAGAGGCGAAAGTGCTGAAAACTTACAAGAGTCCCTGTTTTCATGGGACTTACGATCTAGACGGGGGTGGGAGTGGGCGGAGGAAACTAGCAATAAATAAAACAGAACTGAATAAATAAGTTATGTGAAATGCTAAAAGGTGCTGTTGTTGGGGGGAAGTACTTTAAGAGGCATCAGGAGTCCAGAGGAAGCAGGGGTAGGACTCTGTATTAAATAGGAGACTCAGGATAGACTGTGATTTTAAGGGCCAATACTTATTGAGCAGCTACTATGTGCCAGACACTGTTCTAGGTGCTGGATTCTTTACTCCAGAGAGGCTTGAGTAGTTCGGGGCCGAAGCAGGCCATCTTATGGACATGACTTTGTCCCCATTCTTTAGAATGAGGTCTTCAAAGTAAGGTCTTTGTTCAGTACAGTTCAGTCGCTCAGTTGTGTCCAACTCTTTGCGACCCCATGAACCACAGCACGCCAGGCCTCCCTGTCCATCACCAACTCCCAGAGTCCACCCAAACCCATGGCCATCAAGTCGATGATGCCATCCAGTCATCTCATCCTCTGTCGTCCCCTTCTGCTCCTGCCCTCAATCTTTTCCAGCATCAGGGTCTCTTCCAATGAGTCAGCTCTTCGCATCAGGTGGCCAAGGTATTGGAGTTTCAGCTTCAACATCAGTCCCTCCAATAAACACCCAGGACTAATCTCCTTTAGGATGGACTGGTTAGATCTCCTTGCAGTCCAAGGGACTCTCAAGAGTCTTCTTCAACACCACAGTTCAAAAGCATCAATTCTTTTGAACTCAGCTTTATTTATAGTCCAACTCCCACATCCATACATAACCAGTGGAAAAACCATAGCCTTGACTAGACGGACCTTTGTTGGCAAAGTAATGTCTCTGCTTTTTAATATGCTCTCTAGGTTGATCATAACTTTCCTTCCAAGGAGTAAGCATCTTTTAATTTCATAGCTGCAGTCACCATCTACAGTGATTTTGGAACCCAAAAAAATAAAGTCAGCCACTGTTTCCACTGCTTACCCATCTATCTGCTATGAAGTGATGGGATCAGATGCCATGATCTTAGTTTTCTGAATGTTGAGCTTTAAGCCAACTTTTTCACTCCTCTCACTTTCAACAAAAGGCTATTTAGTTCTTCTTCACTTTCTGCCATAAGGGTGGTGTCATCTGCATATCTGAGGTTATTGATATCTCTCCCAGCAGTCTTGATTCCAGCTTGTGCTTCATTCAGCCCAGCATTTCTCATGATGATCTCTGCATATAAGTTAAATAGGCAGGATGACAATATACAGCCTTGAATACTCCTTTTCCTATTTGGAACCAGTCTGTGTTTCATGGAACTGTGTTCCATGTCCAGTTCTAACTCTTGATTCCTGACCTGCATACAAGTTTCTCAAGAGGCAGGTCAGGTGGTCAGGTATTCCCATCTCTTTCAGAATTTTCCACAGTTTATTGTGATCCACACAGTCAAAGGCTTTGGCATAGTCAATAAAGCAGAAATAGATGTTTTTCTGGAACTCTCTTGCTTTTTCGATGATCCCGTGGATGTTGGCAATTTGATCTCTGGTTTCTCTACCTTTTCTAAAATGAGCTTGAACCTCTGGAAGTTCATAGTTCATGTATTCCTGAAGCCTGGCTTGGAGAATTTTGAGCATTACTTTACTAGCGTGTAAGATGAGTACAACTGTGCAGTAGTTTGAGCATTTTTTGGCATTGCCTTTCTTTGGGATTGGAATGAAAACTGACCTTTTCCAATCCTGTGGCCACTGCTGAGTTTTCCAAATTTGCTGGCATATTGAGTGCAGCACTTTCACAGCGTCATCTTTGAGGATTTGAAATAGCTAAACTGGAATTCCATCACCTCCACTAGCTTTGCTCGTAGTGATGCTTCCTAAGGCCCACTTGACTTCACATTCCAGATGTCTGGCTCTAGGTGAGTGATCACACCATTGTGATTATCTGGGTTGTGAAGATCTTTTTTCGTACAATTCTTCTATGTATTCTTGCCACCTCTTCTAACCAGATCTAACCAGTCCATCTCTTAATATCTTCCACTTCTGTTAGGTCCCTACCATTTCTGTCCTTTTTTGAGCCCATCTTTGCATGAAATGTTCCCTTGGTCTCTCTAATTTTCTTGAAGAGATCTCTAGTTTTCCCTATTCTATTGTTTTCATCTATTTCGTTGTACTGATCACTGAGGAAGGCTTTCTTATCTCTCCTTGCTATTCTTTAGAACTCTGCAATCAAATGGGTATATCTTTCCTTTCCTCCTTTGCTTTTCACTTCCTGTCTTTTCACAGCTATTTGTAAGGCCTCCTCTGACAGCCATTCTGCTTTTTTACATATGTTTTTCTTGGGGATGGTCTTGATTCCTGTCTCCTGTACAATGTCATGAACCTCCATCCATAGTTCATCAGGCATTCTATCAGATCTAGTCTTTTAAATCTATTTGTCATTTCCACTGTATAGTCATAAGGAATTTGATTTAGGTCATACCTGAATGGTCTAGTGGTTTTCCCTACTTTTTTCAATTTCAGTCTGAATTTGGCAATAAGGAGTTCATGATCTGAGCCACAGTCAGCTCCCGGTCTTATCTTTGCTGACTGTATAGAGCTTCTCCATCTTTGGCTGCAAAGAATATAATCAATCTGATTTCAGTGTCGACCATCTGGTGATGTTCACGTGTAGAGTCTTCTCTTGTGTTGTAGGAAGAGGGTGTTTGCTATGACCAGTGTGTTCTCTTGGCAGAACTTTATTAGCCTTTGCCCTGCTTCATTTTGTACTCCAAGGCCAAATTTACCTGTTACTCCAGGTGTTTCTTAATTTCCTACTTTTGCATTCCAGTCCCCTGTAATGAAAAGGACATCTTTTTGGGGTGTTAGTTCTAGAAAGTCTTGTAGGTCTTCATAGAACTGTTCAGCTTCAGCTTCTTCGGCATTACTGGTTGGGGCATAGACTTAAATTACCATGATATTGAATGGTTTGCCTTGGAAACGAACAGAGATCATTCTGTCGTTTTTGAGATTGCATTGCATTTCAGACTCTTTTGTTGACTATGATGGCTACTCCATTTCTTCTAAGGGATTCCTGCCCACAGGAATGGGGCATCAGATATAATGGTCATCTGAGTTAAATTCACCCATTCCAGTCCATCTCAGTTCCCTGATTCCTAGAATGTCAATGTTCACTCTTGTCATCTCCTGTTTGACCACTTCCAATTCGCCCTGATTCATGGACCTAACATTCCAGGTTTCTATGCAATATTGCTCTTTACAGCATCGAATCTTGCTTCTATCACCAGTCCCATTTACAACTGGGTGTTGTTTTTGCTTTGGCTCCATCCCTTCATTCCTTCTGGAGTTATTTCTCCACAGATCTCCAGTAGCATATCAAGGTCTTTGTTATCTCTAATTAATAGAGTTGCCACTCACCTATCAAGTACCAGGCATCTAACACATATTATCTGTGTGTAGATGCCTACAATGATCCTACAGGATACATTTATCATTTCCCTTCTGCAGATGAGGAATGCCGGGAGCCATCAGGATGCCCCCTCACTCGGATGACAAGGTCACGAGACTGAGAAGGAAACTGCAAAGCGGATTTTCCTTTGGGGCATCCCAAGGCAAGGCCCCTCCTAGTATTTTTCTTGGGAAGTTCTGTTTATGCTCATCTGTTTATGTTTTAGCTCATCTCAGGTCAGTCCCAGTTAGAAAAAATTCATCCTGAGGTAATTCCCTCAGACCTTATTTCCCTCAGAGGATCTGGGAAGGCAGATTCCCTTTCCCGAGGACAAAGGAGGAATAAGGGACATTTAAATAGATTACTATACCTCTTACTAGTTACTGGGGAGTTTACCAAGAGTTCTCTGGGGGTCATGGCAAAGCCACCACCAGAAGGGCTCGTACTTGGGTCACCTTTCTACATCCCACTCCCCCAACCACTCCACAGAGGAGGCTCCCTTCCTTGAAAAAACCAAGCTGGAATGGGACTTAGGAATGCTCATAACTGTGGCCAGCATAGTTGGAGACACTGATTGCTTTAGGATAGTGTAGACATAGGAATTCATTTTAGTAGTTATAAGGTTAATAGGGTTTCATTGTTAAAGCAGTGCTGCTAAACTGTCTCTTTGCCCTCTTTTCTCTTTCCTTGTAAGAACCAAAATAGGGTAATAGAATAAAACAGTTTCAAGCTTAAGCCCCTCTCTCTAGCTTCTACATAGTTGCACCTAATAAGAGAAATGTAACCTTTCTACTTAGATTGATGTACTTACCCGAAGTATGCTGGAGACATTCAAATGGTAAACATACTATTGTTAAGTCTAATTATGCAGAAATCCGACCTTTTGCAAGGAAAATGAGCTTAATGTTAAAGTTGTTGATGGTAGGCAGAAAACAAAAGATTGTATAGAATAATTGTGATGTAATGGGGATTTTTTTGGCTATAAAACTGTAGACTAACAAAACTAAAGTGAGAGACTTCTCCATCACCCCACAAAACTAACAGCAATAAAGAGAGACTGCTTCATCACCACACATCGACTCAGGTCAGTTCTTCTGCCAACACCACTCATCCCTCAAGACCCCCCGACCCGCCGGGGCTGGACCCCAGCAGCGGAAACTTAGGCTTGAGTCAGTTGTAACTTGTCCAAACCAAACCAGTCAAGTAACAAGATTCAACCCAAGTCTGATCCCAAGGAAGGGCTCTTGGTTTCCTATTTTGTTCTCCAAAAAATTTCCTGTGATCCTCAACAATACATAGTTTCTCCTAATTAGCTTTTCTATGACCAACACCCTCCCTACCAGGGTCAGTTAAAGACAGTTACTAAAGTTAAATGTAATCAGTGATATAGTTGTGCCATTTTGACCTATTCATGTTTGCTGCTGCTGCTAAGTCGCTTCAGTCGTGTCTGACTCTGTGCGACCCCATAGACGGCAGCCCACCAGGCTCCCCTGTCCCTGGGATTCTCCAGGAAAGAACACTGGAGTGGGTTGCCATTTCCTTCTCCAATGCATGAAAGGGAAAAGGGAAAGTGAAGTCGCTCAGTTGTGTCCAACTCTTCTCAACCCCATGGACTGCAGCCTACCAGACTCTTCCGTCCATGGGATTTTCCAGGCAAGAGTACTGCAGTGGGTTGCCAGTGCCTTCTCCATGTTCATGTTTAATTCCCTTGAAAATACAGAGGTTTGCAATCCCTGCTACATCTTGGAATTGTTTGGGAACTTTAAAAAAGGAACCTATAAGCCTAACCTTACCTCTGTCCAGAGATCCAGGAGGGATTGTTCTAGGTTGGAATTCAAGCACTGGCATTTCAAAAACCTTCCCGGGTAGTTCTACTTATGTGCAGGCTGAGTTGAGAACCCGTGGGACATCAGGAAGATGGAAGTGAAAGAAGACTGATAAAAAGGAAATAACCAAAATAATGCTTTTCTGTGTACTTTGCACATATTTTTCTTCTCTAATAAAAACAACTTTATTGTTTTTTCTGAGAGTATATGATCATTGTCCTAAACAAAGGAATGAAATTAAGAAAAATAAGCCAGTCCTGGACTTTGTTCCACCTGTGTAGAGGAAAATCCAGTTATCCCTTCTGTGTTTCTTTACTTTTGTAACTGAGCAGGACCCTGTGGGGCACCTTCTCAGAACAGATCCCACTCCCCTGCCATGTCCTCTGCCTCCATCTTGTCTGTAGAAAAAATTTAGCCTCTTGGACCCTCCATGAGTTCCAAAGAGTAAATTTAGTCAGAGAAGTGCGAAAATGAAAAAAGGAAAACAGTCAAGTGAGACAAAATAATAGTAGTTTAGCCATTAAACTGTTTACCCATTAATCAAGGACTGTTACTTCCTCCTCAAGGGCTATACATAATATTCTGAGCCAAATTCTTTGAACTGTTTTGTAGATACTGAAAGCCCCGCCAGATGGAAGAAGTTAACCATATGCTGCCCACAAGCATGTAGACCCCAGGCCAGGTGGAATTAGGCTGATGATGTTAATTCCTCATTATCTCATCACTAACCAATCAGAAGAATATCCATGACTGGATCACACACACCACAACCCCCACTTCCTCACCCAATCTTGAAAACCTTTCTCCATTTGAAAATGAATAGATATAGGCATAACTGCATCACTTTGATATATACCTGAAACTAACACAACATTGTAATCAACCATACTCTTATATAAAATAAAAGGTTTAAAAAAAAAAAGCAAAAATCTTATCCTGAAAGGCTTCAGGGAGTTCAGGTGTTTTGAGCACTAGCTGCCTGGACTCCTTGTTCGGTGCTCTGCAATAAACATAGGCGTTTCCTTCACCACAACTCAGCGTACGTAGGTTGGCTTTACTGCATGCGGCAAGTGGACCCAAGTTACTTTCAATAACACTATTACACACAACACTTCACTTGGGACACTTCTAGTCACTAAATGAGGGAGAGGGGGTAGTTTCCCCACAACAAGCAATCCTCTAGGACACCAGCTGGGTGTTCTACAATGTAACTCAATTCTGACACTACCTACTGGGAGATAGTGTCAGATCCCAGAGGTTAAGGGCTCAGTTCCATGAAACTGTCCCCACCTGCTTCAGATGCCAGTCCAAGCAGTTGTACTACTCATTATATACCCCAAGTTTTTCATTATTTCTAACATGGCTACAAATCAGAGGTCCCCAGGACCCCTTCTTAAGTTCAATTAATTTGCTAATGACCCAAAGAACTTATGGAAATGCACTTACCACTTTATTAAAGGATATGATAAAGAATACAGATGAATACCCAGATGAAGAGAAAAATGGAGTTAGATATGTTAGATCCTGTGTCCTAGGCTGGAGAAGGGTGGCAAGGGCTGAAAATTCCATGCTTTCTTCCAGGAGTCATACAAGAGCCAGCCCAGAGTCCTCTCATTAGAATAAAAGATGCTCCTAGTGATCTTATCACTTAGAAATTTGAATTCAATGGTTTTAGGAGCTGTGTACCAAGAGTTCAGGCAGAGACCTATATATATATACATATATATATATAACTTTTTTTTTCCTGTTATGTCAGAGAAAGAGAGACAGAGAAATGAACACCTTCCCATAGTCTCATCCTGGAAGGACAACCATTATTAATAGTTTGGTGTATATACTTGCATGTATTTTTAGACCTCTATAAAATTAACTTTTTAACATAAAAATTTTTTAAACACATTTAATTTTCTATATTTTTCAACTAATAATGAATATTTTTTCATGTTCATACATAAGAATCTACCTTTTCCTTTTTAATGGTTTATTTAGAAGCACCATATGCGATTTGGCCCATCTCCTATTAATGTACATTTATTTCGAGTATTGGACTCTCTTCCAGAGGTGTCTGCTTTCTCATCTACAGGAAGGGTAGGGGAGTCCTAAAGTCTATCAAGGAAAATCATAAACCAATTTTTGGAAAACTGATGCCCTGAGGACATGGTAGACCCTTCTCCAAATTCCCTTCAGTCTCTGCATTTGCTATAGGACAAAGGTAATCCAGACTTGCTAGAATAACTCTCCACTCTAGTTTCCATCTGATTGCTTTTGAGCACTGGATAACAGAAGCTCAAGTTCTTAGTATTTCCAAGTTGGACCAGCGTATCTGGCCCTGCTCTTTCAGGTGAAGAATGTCATCTTATGTCCTCCCTAGGAAACTGCTTCTAGGCTATCCTTAGCCCAATTAATTTTCCTTCAACTTATCTGAAGATTAAATAATTTCCTAAAATGATTTCCTCCAAGTCTTTCAGTAATCTTAGGTCTGTTGTTAACATTTGTGGGTCCAGTCCAGTTATCAGGGACTCAACTCTTCCCAACTAGAACAAAACGATCTTTTGTGTTTTATACCTGAATAGGGAGAGAGTATATTGCTATTTATTTGTATGTTGACTTGTACTTTCCTGAGGTTTCATGTTCCAAATTCTGAAACAAGTTTTGCAGGTTTCTCTCTCATTTAAGCATCCAGTGCTATTGCCCAACACTTTTGGTTACCATCACAAGCATATTTGTTAATCTATTCTGTCTGATATTATAAAAGTCGACAGATGTCATTTTAAATTTGTCCAAACTCACAGAATGTACAACACCAAGAGTCAACTGGTGTGATCTGCCTGTGGATTACCAGGTATGTGTGGTGACAAGGGAAGTCTCCAAGAAAATGTTCCGTTGAGGCAGGGAGCTTAGCTGACACCATTTCTTCTAAAGGGGAAATGGTGAAGGGGTATCAGGCAGCCCAGTGACTAGTATAGAGTGGGGCTGAGGTGCTAAGAACAGGATACAGAAACCTAACGTGAAATATCTGAAAAGTTCATACTGGTGTTCCTATTTCAGGACTGTAAAACACTGGTATTTACTTCATGTCCTTAGTGAGCTGAGTGCCCTGTTTTCTTTTCATCTTCTCAATGTACAGTAAGTCCTAGTGAGATATTAACCACTTTTTTTAATAGACTATTTTCTAGAGCAGTTTTAGGTTCACAGCGTAATTAAGAGAAAGGTACGAGATTTCCTGTATACCTCCTGCTCCCACACAAAGTCTCTCCCATTATCAACATTCCCCATAAAGTGGTATATTTGTTATAATTGGTGGACCTAGACTTACACATCATTTTTACCCCAAGTCTACAGTTTACCTCAGGTTCACTCAGCATTGCACATTCTGTGGGTTTGGACAGATGGTTAATAATGTATATCCACTATTATAATATCAGACAGAATAAATTTACTACCTCAAAAAATTCTCTGTGGTCTACATGTTCATCCCCTACCTCCTCCAACCCTCTCTGCCCCGTAAATTTTTTAAAAATTATATATTTTTGGCCATGCCAACTGCACATGGGATCTTAGTTCACCATCCAGGGATCAAAACCATGACCCCTGCATTGGGAGTGTGCAGTTTTAACCACTGGACCGCCAAGGAAGTCCCCCCAATCCCTTTTTAACCCAATTCTGCCTTTTCCAGAATGTTGTAGAGTTGGAATCATAGAGTATGTGACCTTTTCAAGCTGTCTTCTTATACTTAGTAATAAGTGTTTAAGTTTTATCTGTGTCTTGTCTTGGTGGACAGCTCCCTTCATCTCAGTGCTGAACAATATTCTGTTATTTGGATATATCATATATGCATCTCTTCACCTACTGAAGGACACCTTGCTTGTTTCCAAATTTTGGCAATTATGAACAAAATGCCATAAACATCCATGTGCAAGTTTGTTGACGTATGTTTTCAACTCCTTTGAGTAAATACCCAAGGAGCATCATTACTGAATATATGAGAAGTGTTTAATTTTGTAGGAAGCCACCAAACTGTCTTCCAAAGTGGCCATATGATTTGGCGTTCCCATTAGCAATGAATCAGAGTTCCTGTTGTTCTACATCCTCACCAGCATTTGGTATGGTCAATGTTCTCGATGTGAGCCTTTTTTGGTATGGGGGTGGAGCATCCTAATAGGTGTGTAGTAGCATCTCATTGCTGTTTAATTTGCAATTCTCTGATGCCATACTACGTGGACCACCTTTTCTTTTTTGAAATACTTTTTTGGTCACACCGCTCGGCACGTGGGATCTTAGTTACCCACCCAGGGATCAAATTCACATCCCTTGCATTGGATGCATGGAGTCTTAAGCAATGGACCGCCAGGGAAGTTCCTGGAGCATCCTTTCATATGCTTTAGTTGCTGTCTATGTATCTTCTTTAGGGAGGTGTTTGTTAAGGCTGGTTCTATTTTCATGAAAAAAAAAAAAACACCTTTATTCCCAACATGAATGCTTTTCTTCTTCATCCTTTCCTGTAGTGCTTAAAATTTTTAGTGATATTTCATCTTTATAAGAAAAGAAAAGCTAAAAGAATCAAAGTTCTAAACAAAATCCAGGGTTGGAAAGAAAAGGGACAGAGAACCAGGTTGCTCGTGTTTCCTTTCCCCAAGGCCATTAAACAGTCTTCACACCTCCCCAAGACAGAAGAACCTGGCAAATGACCTACCTATTTCCTTTACTCAGCGCCATTTACTGTATCCAAAAGAAGCTTTAAAAAAAAACAAAAACCTGAAAACAGGTAAGATCACAGTCTTTCAAGAGCAATACATTTAATACATTCGTAAGATCTCAAATGAGTACATACATGCTACAGGTTTTCAATTTTCTTTGGACAACACAAAAACACAGTACTCAAACTGTAAGTTTTAACAGGAACATTTTGACACGACAGCAGGTTACAAAAATAATAAAACCAATATTGAACTAATCCAGCACCCAGAGACTTCCTTAAATTTCTCATATTATCCTACTTTTGAAATCGTATGGCTGCCTTTTATACCAGCATATTTTCTTCTCTACCCAACAATTCAATAACAAAAATTAGATAAAAAATTAGAGGTGTGTCACTGAATGAATAATACAACAGCTTAAAAAAAAAGCCCCTTATTTGTTGAATGTTGAAAGAGGAGAATATGATTAGGTGGAAAAACTGTAAGGCATTTGATTCATTTACTTCACTCTGATATCAGAGCACAGGAAATGCGCTCAAAGGTTAGAAGGATTTAATAAGGATAGCAAGAAATAGTCCCACATTATTTATAAAAGGAAGGCTGCACTCATGAGTATGAAGAGCTTATAATACCATGGAAAAATATTTTAAGTTATAAAGTTAAATGAGAAAGTAGAATATAAAACTGTATATTCAGTATGATCTCAATTATGTAAAACCAAGCCAAAAAAAAGGCTGAAAGTTCAAAATGTTAAGTTAGTGGTTGTATTTAAGCAATGTATCTGTCTGGATCTTTTCTTCCTTTTATTTTTCTGTCCCTTCCAAAACTTTCTCTACTGGGGAGGATCCTTATTTTTTTTTTTAACCATTAGCTACCAAAAAAGGATGCCTGATAGAAGTATTGAATTCAAATTAATGAATTTAAGTCTAGCCGACAGGAAAGGACTGAGCATGTACAAAACTATAAAACATTCCAGGTACTCTCTAAATCCAGTGTGTTAGCTGTAACTTCCCAGAGGCTAAAGGGCTTTGTCCTCTCCTCTAGCCAGGTGCAAAGTGTCACCAGATCCTGCCTGATGAAAAACTGCTGAATTAAGCAGAAATGTGATGGATTAACAAAAAGGAACAGAAATACCCACACTTGGCAAAAACCTATTTATAGTACAGGAATAGCTCTTTAATACTATGATTAAACAAGGCAATGGCTATTTTCTCCTATCTCCTGTGCGGATAGCAAGTTTCAAAAAGCTATCACCACAAGAACTGTAGAAAGCTAATCCTGGCTTAGAAACAGAAGTAAAACAGCCCTATGACAACAATGGAGTAAGAAAAGTAAAAATTTAGAAAATTATAAAAAAACTGCTTTCTATAAAAATGATTCCCTTTTAAACATCTGTTTACCATATATACTTTAAGGTCCCCAGTATCACTCCCCCTCAAAAAAAAGGGTCAAAACCTCTAAACACTTTCTACCGATGGACCCACTGGTTTGTTCATTCAACTAACACAGATGGAAGGCTCATAATATGTGAGGCACTAGAGTCTCAAAGAGCACACAGGTTTTCCCCTGCCCCAAGGACATTTCGGATTCTCAGAGTGGAAGGTGGGCACATTACCAACCACAACACAACAATGAAAAGCAGATGCCACTGCTTCCTTACAACTCAAGAATAAGCTACAGTTCTCGCTGTAATTACTTCCACAAAAGTCCTTACACAGAAACTTTCCTGACTCACTAGGAAGCAAAGATGCAACTACTTTCCCTTGATAAATATTTCTACAAGAGGCAGGCAAACTTATTACATTTTGTGATATCTGCCTTTAAATATCACAATGTCTAGTAGTGAGGTCAGTTAACTTTGTTTGAAGCAATGGAGCACTTTCACTCCAAGAACGAGACACCTTTAAGCTGAGAAAAGGTGACCTAGCTCTAGAACAAGACTTGTCAGGACCGTCAAAAGCTGAGACCCAGGAGTGTAACTTTCAATTAAAAATCTTCAGTCTCCTCTGCCATCCTTTGATTTTCAATATGCTCCTGTGTCAGCCGCACCAGGTCCTTCTGCACATTGGGGTGGTCTTCCAGATCTTCGTAGAGGGATCGTGCAATGTCCAGTCTCCTATAATCCTCAGGCTTGACTAGGCTTCGCACAACCTGGAGGCACCGCTCTTTCAGGGTGTACACTGTAAGGGCAGAAAACCGACTCTCAGCAGCAGACTCAGGCCTGAGCGCTCACGAGGCCTGGCCAACTGAGATCATTACAATTTCAACAGCTGGACCTCACATTGGACAAAAAAGGTGAGTACATGGATTGTGGCAGAGTGTACGTGATGGCTCCAACAGACATCTCATAGCATCCATGACCCTGTGGAGGAACTTCCCTTGAGACTGGGCTGAGCCTATGATGTGCTTTAATTAAGTGAATGTGGGCAAAGTGACGCTGTGGTGAGTCTGGGCTTCAGCCTTAAGAAGCTCTGGCAACGATCGCTTTAACGCCCTCAGGAGCCCTGAGTTATGCAGCAAGAAAGACCACACGAAGTGGGCCAGGCCCTGAGACAACACGGGAGAGAGGCCCAGCCCTCAGCCAACCTGCTAGCAAAAAGCAGCCACACCAGCGACCACCAGAGTAGAATAACCCCTGAGTTGAACTCAGCCCTGCCTGCACAATTATGAACAAATAAAATGGCTATTGTTGGATTAGGGGTAGCTATCACACAGCAAAAGATAACCAAAACAGCATGTAACTGGATTTGGGGGGAACTCAAATTGTGTGTTTTTGCTTTTTTTTGCCACACCTCACAGCTTGCAGGATCTTAAGTTTCCCTGATCAGGGATAGAACCCGTGCTCTCTGCAGTGGACGCACAGAGTCCTAACCACTGGACCACCAGGGAAGTCCCTCAAATCCTATTTTTTTTTAGTAATTAAAAATTTTTAACTTTTCCTAGAATAGCATTAAGTAGCAAACAGAAAAAACACCATAACAAGTTGTGAGAGAGACACAGAAGGGAAAATATTTTAGTATTTTTAAATGGTAGTTTTCCTGATTTTTGAACAAAAGGTCCCACATCTTCATTTTGCACTGGGTCCCACATATTAGAAAGTCAGCCCAGCTGCTGACTACTCTGTTTCTCCTGAGGCAGGTCTCAACCTTTCCTTATTGAAACCTCCTTCTGTCTCGAGCCTTTTGGGGATTCCAGCTGACTGTCACTGATTTCCTCAAATCCTATTTTTAACTCACTGGGGAACTTACTCTTTAAAGGTCTCCAATAAGGCAAAATTTCCTACATTTCCTTACCAGTGTTCACTTCTGTATATCCACTGCCTTAAAACAAAATCTATATATACATACTAGTTTGAACTTTATGAAGCCACAGGTATTTGGGTTTGTTTGTTTTTTTTAACCCAAAAGATCAGTTTCTTAGGGTTCAACCTAATAAAATCCTTTGAGTTTTAAACAAGTGGTAAGCTATGAAACTAATGTTCAATTTGGTGAGTTTGTTTTTTTTAAATCCCTGATTGGCACAGTAAGCTTGACTAGATTCAATTACATTAAAAGATACAACACCAGAAGTCATAAATAAGCCATGATATCTCACTCTCTACACCTTTTTTTCTCCTGAGACTCCAGGGCATAATTCTACTCCAAGGCCAGGGAAACAAAATGCACTCATAATTCTACACTCAGTCATTTTATTTAGCCCACTCCTGACAAGCCCAAAGAGGTTCTGAGACACCACAACATCTTTGGTCAACATAGAGAACACCTGTAAATTACTTACATTTTATTTATGGTGAACAGGACACAGAAAAGTTGGGTACCTTACCCAGCATAAGGCAAAAATCACTAAGGACTGAGCTCCTTCATGGGCCTCTCCTCTACTTAGCACAACAGCTCATCTTTTTAAAAAGTAAGAATGAAACATCGGTATACCTACCTGGCAGTGTGATGTTGGCAAAAATAGGTTGCCCATCAACATTGAGAGATGGCACAAATAGCTCAGTTTGGTTAACTAGAAGCCCATCAGATGTCCCAGCATCTCGAAAGAGCCAAAGGTGACCTGTTAAGACAAGCAGAGGTTAAGTAGTCACATATCTACTGCCTCCATCTCCCCAGACTGAAATACTTGCCTCTCATTGCTCAAATACCATACAAAGCCCTCCCAATAATGTTATTCTATTCAATCCTCACAAAAGGCAATGGAGACAGTAGACAGAAGAGCAAGTAAGTCTACCAGGTTTCAAAATGAAAACCCTTTCTGCTACCCTGGTGCAAAAGTCAAGTATATGAACTGCAAATCACATCCAATGGTGCAAACTAAAAGGAGAGGTCACCAACTCCTCAGATCTGTGCTTCTCAAAAACAATAAGGTACAAAAACATCACACTGAGAGAAAAAATCCAAATAGAGAAGGGTACATTCAGTATGAAGAGATGAAACTAATCAAGGATGTGAAAAATCAGGAAAGTGGAAAGGGGCAAGAGAGAACTTTCTGGGATAATGGAAATATTCTAATCTATAACTTGATCTAGATATTGTCAAAACCTATTAAATGCTAGGATCTGTGTATTTTACTGCATGCAAATTAGAAAAATGGATTTAAGAAGTAAATATATCTTATGCAAAAAAAAAAAAGAGAGAGTAGGGGACAGTTGGAAGGAGACAAAAAATCCCAGACCTAAGATTCTGTACAAGGAAGGAAGGAGGCTGCCTCAGAATAAAAACAGCATGAGATCCTGGGCATGTTTACTTGACGATTTGGAAGCAAAATATAAGAAATGTCAAGTGAGAAGTAATGTTTTTTTATTGTGGTAAATATACGTAACATAAAATTGGCGGTTTTAACCATTTTTAAGCGTATAATTTAGGAACATTAAGTACATTCAGAAAGTTAATTTTTTAAATGTTTGTATTAAATCAGGCACAGATAAATTTTGGAGACTATAAAAGTCACATAATTTCCCGGACAAAAGACTGCAGAAATGCGGATATCTGGAAGAACTGAATTCTTCCTCATTAAAAAGAAAAAAAAGTTTTTTTTTTTTACCTAGGATTACTATGTGGCCTGCAAGGATCTTAGTTCCCCGACCAGGGATTCAACCAGGGCCAGCAGAGAAAGAACTGAATCCTAAAACACTGGTGTGTGTTTAGTCGCTCAGTCATGTCTGACTCTTGTCACCCCACAGACTGCAGTCTGCCAGGATCCTCTGTCCATGGGGATTCTCCAGGCAAGAATATTGGAGTGGGTTGCCCTACCCTCCTCCAGGGGATCTCCCCAACCCAGGGACTGAACCCAAGTCTCCCACATTGCAGGCTGATTCTTTACTGAGCCACAGAGAAGCCCAAAGAACTCCCGTTCCTCATTTAGTATTAGGAGAAATTTGGTGTAAAAGTTTGAAGAGCATCACTGACTATGCTACCCTCAAGGAAAAAAGATTCATCAAGATCCTCTGAGAAAGACAGTGAAATTTTAGCAAGCGTTAACTTCTTTTTGAAAATCAAAGTAAGATTACTGCCTCCTTAGGCAGTAAGGCCTACACATCTCCAGCCTGGGTTATTACAACAGTTTTCTAACTCTTCCCAGTAGTCTTCCAAATCACCTTGCATCCTGGGGATGCTTTTCAGTATTAAATCAGGCAATGCCATTTCTCTGTTTAATAATTTCCAACAGCCCCCATTTTCCTAGGGGTAAAATCATTTTTCAGACTTCTTCTCCCACCATTCCATACCCTCTCCCTTCTCCCAGGTTCCAGGTGTCCGGCCATGCGGTTCTGTCTACAGCTCTTAACTCCTGTCTTGGCTTGGTCAGATTCCACGCATCTTCCAGGATTCCCCTTCTTTTCCGGGAAGCTCCCCTAACTGAAAGCACACATCCTTCCCTTTCACTGAGCAGGTGCAATGCTGTGCTCCGTTCCTACTGCAGCAATTATGACACTGGCTTGTTCTTATCTATTTATGCATTTGTCTCTTCTGTCTGGACAGAAGAGACACTTCTCCACGAAGGCAGGGACCCGACGCGGACCGGCTCACTGGGCACACCGGAGAATGTGGGATTCCTCTAATCACAAACTGAACAAGTGGGCGTGAGGGTGGAACACACGTGGGGTTGATCTTCAAATGCAAACTACTCAGTCTTAGATACTCTGTCACTTAATAGTTGAGTCAACTTGAATCTGTCACAACCTCTCTTGGGGCCTCAGAGTGTAAAGTGGGAATAAAAACGACAGCAGCAACTGCTTGCCCCGAATGGGGCGGGGATTCGGTGAGACCGAGCCACCGTCACCGTGGTTTTCAGGCCTAGAGCGCGGCTCGCTGCGCTCAGCTCAAGGGGGCGGCGCGGCCGGGCGCAACCGGGCGACCCCGGCCCGCCTACCTCGGTAGCTGTGGATGCGGCGGCCCGTGCCGGGGGGCAGCGTCGGGTAGGGCTGCGGCTCGCCATCGAAGTTGAGCCACACAGGCAGCACCACGCGCGGGCTGCGGTTGCAGAAGATGACCTGGGACGGCTCGCGCGTGTTCACGGAGCGCAGCACCGGCCGCAGCCGCCCGGCCTCCATCTCCCGCTCGGCGCCGGGCTCCCCTGCACTCGCCGCCTCAGCGCCGGCCTCAGCCTCTTCCGCGTCCCCCGCCTTCCGGGGCATTACCTCCGAGAGCCTAGGCTACCCGGGCCTCGCGGGATTCGCCGGCCGCGCGGGGCGGGGCGGGGCGTGCGTGCGCGTCCCCGGGCAGGCGTACGTGCGGCTTCGCGCGCTCTCGGTGGAGGATGGAATACATCCTGAAGATGGCAGGCTAGAGGCGGTGCGCATGCGCAGATGCATCACCTACCCTTAGGGGACTGATCTTCTCTGAAGCAGACGGTGGCGCTAGGCCATCTTGCCCCAGGGTTTCCTCTGAACATTGGATTCTTGTGCTTCCTATAGGTTTTTCACACAGCGTTTCTTTAGCTTCATTCATTGCCTTAAGACGGTTATGGTTTTTGCATATTCTCCCTACCATCTGCGCTATTATTTAACTAATTTTATTAATCAAGTTGTTTTGTCTCCATTCTGGATCACAAAATTTGAGTTTTGTACAGAAAAGTAGGATAAAGTGAAAATTTCCCATTTCATCCTAGTTCCCCCAAAACACCTCAAAAGAATCACTGGAGGCAGTAAGTATCATAAGTTCTTGGTACTTCCTTTCAAAGTTTTTCTAGGCATACCCAATTGAACACATCTGAGAAGAAATTTTATGTCACCACCATCAATGGAAATTCTTTATCATTTGCCATAAAAGAATACAGAGGAAATAAGTTAAACAAGCTTTTAGACAAACACAGACCTTAACGCTGACATTGTATCATTGCAAACGTTTACATATTTAAGAGGAAGGAAAATGTATTTTGGGTATTCTAAGTCCAAGCTACAGGCTATGTTGTTCTTAGAGTACATTTTACACTATGCCAAACAAGTAGAGAGAAAAAGTACCCATTTTTCAAAACAACTAGTGGTTTTTTTTTCTTCTACTCTGCCTTTTCAAAATTTTCTTTTAGTATATATTTTGCCTTGTTTATGCTTCCCTGGTGGCAGAGTGATAAAGAATCCACCTGCAAAGCAGAAGATGCAGGTTTGACCCCTGGGTTGGGAAGATCTCCTGGTGATGGAAATGGCAACCCATTCCAGTATTCTTGCCTGGGATTCCATGGACAGAGGAGCCTGTTGGGCTAGTCCATGGGGTCCCAAAAAAGTTGGACATAACTTAGCAACTAAACAATATTTTGACCAATTAGATAGAGTAATAAAGCAAACACTGATAATCCCACCATATAAAATTAACAGTACATTGTCATATTTACTTTTTAAAGACAACATAAATGATGAGGCCAAAATTTCTTTAACTTCCACCCTGTTTCCCTCCTTCTTCAGAGGCAATAACTACCATGAGTTTGATGTCTCTAACCAGGCTATTTTTTTCCCCCTAAATTTATTTTAAATTTCCATATGGTAGAGTTCATTCTTTTTGGTGTATAGGGCTGTTTTGATAAAATGCGTAGTCATGTAACCATCAAGACAATCCAAGTACAGAACAATTCACCCTCTCCCACTCCCAAAAAATGAGTGTAATCAAACCCTACCCCCAGGCTTAAGTCTTGGCAACTACTGATACATCTTTTTTCCATCTCTATAGTTTTCCAGACTGTCATGTAATGGGACCACACAGCATGTAGAATTCTGAGTCTGGCTCTTCACTTAGTGTGCTTGAGATTCATCAGTATTGTAGAACGTATTAGGTTTACTCCTTTCCATCACCAAGTAGTACTCCACAATACTCACCAGCTAAGGTGAGCAATCATGAATAAAGCTATAAGCATTTGCATACAGGTTTTGTGCGTGTGTCCATTAAGTTTTCACTTCTCTTAGGTGAGAATCATCTACAGAGGAGCCTGCTGAGACACAGTCAGTGCATGCTTAACTTCGTGAGAAATTGCTCAACTGTTCTCCCAGAGTGGGTTATATCACTTTGCATTCCTACCACCAATGTATGAGTGTTCCAGTTGCTCCACATCCTTGTCTGCACTCAGGATTTTGTGCACTTTGAAAAATTTTAGCCATTCAGATAGCGTGCATATGGTGGTAGCTGGCTGAGGCTTCAACTTACATTTTTCCCAGTGACTAACAATGTTGAAGATCTTTCATGACCTTGTTTGTCATCCTTTTGTCTTTGAAGTATCAGTTCAAATCTTTTGTCCATTTCTTTATTAGTTTGTTTTCTTAGCTGTTGAGTTCTGATAGTTCTTTTATTCAGAACAACTTTGTTCATGATGATAAGATGACTAGAACAATCTTCATTCAGAAAAGCTGGGTATAATATTAACATTTAACCTCTCTGAACTCCTAGTCTCCAATGGGCCAAATCAAAGCAGCTATCCTGTCAACATCTTAATTTTGTTATAAAAGGATAAAACATTTTATGTTTAAAAACCTCAGTGACTTAGTATGGATTAAAATGCAAACCATAACTTTATCATCATCAATGAGAGTAAAATGTATCAGAACTCTACATAAGCTGAAGAGACACACTGGGGACAAAATAAATGGTGGTTTAGCATAACACTGTTTATGGGCTGAAATGACCTATGTGCAAAGATATGTACAACCTGAGAATAAAAATCCCAATTTCTGGAGCCTGACTAAATACAGTCTTTCAGAAGAAGGAAACCCACAGATAGCTAGGGAAAGTGCCAGAGCTGATAAAATTCCTTAGGCAAGACTTCCAAAAAAGACAAGACACAAGCCTTCAGAGAAAGGAAGCTGGAAGAAGTAAAACTTGACAACAGACATCAGTGTGAACAGCATTTGCTAGACACAGCCAGGAAAACCCATGAAGCCTTCTTTACCAAAGGAAGGACAGTGAAGAGGCAGGTAAAACTAACATGGGTGTGTAGCCGCTTAAAAATTATTTAATAGCAATAAACTAGGAACGAGAAAGTAAGTTTTAGATCTGGTTATACCACATTTAGAAGGAGAATCTGAGTCAGATACGTCTAGGTCCATATTCTAGCACCTTTACTTACTCTGTATGACTTGGCACAAGTTTTAGCCTCTGTAAAGAAGTGCATGGAGGGACTTCCCTGGTGGTCCAGGGGTTAAGACTTTGCCTTCTAGTGCAGGGGTTGCAGGTTCGATCCCCGGTAGGGAAGCTAAGATCCCACAAGCCTTGCAGCCAAAAATCCAAAACATAAAATAGAAGCAGTATTTTAACAAATTCAATAGAGACTTAAAAAATGGTCCACATCAAAAAAAATCTTAAAAAAAAAATTCATGAAGAAAGCCTACTTGTTAGGGCTTAAAGATTAAATGACATAAAGTACACACAGCACTTAGCACATCTAACACATGGTAGCACTCAATAAATTATAATGCTAGTTATATATCCCTGAGTGAGCTGAGGCTCAATATATACAGGGGGTGACTACACAGGAAAGCACTCTGACACCTCCAAGAATCAGGTAAGATGGAGCAGTTACCTCTACTAGAGGAGGCTTGGCTCACTGGTTTCCATACCAGTTGTTTTCCCTACAACCAGTAGCTTACCATTAGCAACATCATATTATTTAGGGCACTATTTTTCTTTTAGAAATATTACTTTAATATCAATAAAGAATGTCTATAGCACCATAAAAAATTATCTTTTTCACATGTCATCTAAGGAAGATTACCATCATTTTCGCCTCTATTACTATCTCATAAAAACAGCTGTTACCAAAGTAAAGGATGACAGTTTTGCCTCCATTGTAACATCACCCTTTTAAATGAAGGTACTACTTCAGACGGTCTTCCAAAGGTCTCAACAAGGATCTAAGCACAGGTGTGTGCTTGCAGCTTGACCTCTGCAAGTCATTTCAATTGCTATTTACTGACTGTCTGCCTTCTGCAAAGTACCCGGCTGGACAATACAAGACTAAGGTTCTCAAATATACTGTAAGATGCAGATGCTAAGTCAGAGAACAAGATCAAACTCAGGGCTGAAGTGTTGTTAGCACAGCAGGATGGGAGGGGTGGAGAAAAGCAACAGTGCAGCACTCGATGAAAAGGTGGACAGGAAAACTTTATGGAGGAGGCTCGCCTCAAGCTAGACCTTCAGTGGCAAATAAGATCTGAGTAGGGAGAAATGACTTCTATGTGACTAAAATGAAAATTCCAAATGGGGGTTAAGCCTAGTGGGTTGGCACAAGTTTATGATAAGCTTTGATGCTAGAATGAAAAGTTTTAGACTCTTCTGTTTAAGCGATTTCCTTTTTAAAAGTAGACATTTAGCTTGTACCTAATAAAACTCATAGTCTGCCATGGATTGCTGGTAAATTGTGTAGATGCTGGTATTTCAACAGACGGTAAGCATCACACCTGATTCAACACTGTATATTTTATTGGAGCATAAAGTCCCTACATAGTAAGTACTTGGTTAAGTGTCCGATGAATGACCAAAGGATTCCCAGGATGAATGAGCTCAAAGTTCAAATATGGGGCTCCAGCTTGCAAGCCACCTAGGCTTTGATCAAATGGCTACATCTGAAAGTTTTGTGGATTAAGAATCCCACACATCAGATTTCTGTGGAAGAGGTGCACCCCATCTCTAGCTCCTCTCCCCACCACAATCACAGCAGTCAGATAAAGTTGAGGAGTTTATTAGGGAAATATGAGAGGTAAAGACACCCCAAGTGACAGACAGAAAACTCTGAAAATGTCCCTTTTCAAGCCAAGTGGGGGCCTGGCCTTGACCTCCCCTAAAGGACAAGAAACTGGTGGGTTAGCAACAACATTCTCTGGCAGCCATCTCAGCCAGGACTGCTTCCCATCCCCAGCCAAAGGTGGGAAGAAGACAAGGACTGTTTATAGAATCAATGCACAGGCAATGAGAGCTATAAGGAAAGACTGAGAGAGAAAAGAGAGAAAGAGAGAGGTGGGGAGGACCTTGACAGAGTCCCAGGCTTTTGGCTCTCAGTGCCTCAAATGTGTTGACAAGTAGTTCTACAGAACATTACTGAAGAGGTAAAATGCCTAACAATGTTTCCGAGAGGTCCCCTGTGCTCCTCCCCACATGCCACATCACACTTCTGGGTGTGCATGGCAGAGCCCAAAGGCCACACTTTTGAAAAAAAGAAAAACAAGAATAAGCCCTGTTGTTCTTTAAGGAGAGAGGAAGGAGTTGAAGGCTGCTGGGGCCTTTCCCACGAGCGGCTGCATGCTGTAAGAGCAAACTTCCCAGCAGCAGCATGGCACACTCCTAGGTGAGGGTTTCACCTTTTGTCACCTGTCAAAGGAAAACTGACAATTAGATAAATTCAAAAGCATTAGCAGGGTCTAAAATTTTATTACATTTTTATATCTTAGGTAGCTGGGGAGTGGTAGAAAAAGGCGACATCTCTGGAGTCCCAGAAAGCAGGTTTAAGTTCGGGCAAGGTACTTAACCTCGCTAAGCCTGTTTCTGCTTCCAAGTTGTTGCAGCAACAAATGAGAATGTGCATTCTCTCTCACACAGCCACGCCTGCCTCATGAGGAAGCCCCGTGCCCAGCATACTCACCCTGGCTTCTATGTACTCTATTCTCCGTTCAAGAGCTGTCAATTTCTCATTTAGTGTTGCGAGTCTTGAGCGACAAGACATATCTGGTAAAAGAAGACGGACGTTCAGAATTAATGCCATTCCAGACGAATGCTGTATCATGCGAGGCACAAATGGGAGTGAGTGGGCAAAGCAAGGCAGTGGGAGGATAAGGTGAGAAGTATCTTAGGAACACAGCTGCTTAGGGAGGATCTGCTTAACCTCCTACCAAATACAACAGGCAGAGAATACTGACTGCACCTCCGCCAAGATGTCCAGACTTTAATCCCCAGAACCCACAAATACGTATCTCACAGGCAAAGGGACTTTGCAGATGTGGCTGAGGTGAAGGACCTTGGGATTCTGGATTACCCAGATGGACCCCATGTAATCACAAGTCCATAAATATAGACATGACAGGAAGGAAAAAGGCAGAAGAAGGACCAGGGATGTGAGAGGGACTCAACCTGTCATTGCAGGCTCCGAAGATGGAAGGAGGCGGCCATGAACCAAGGGATGCAAATGACCTTTAGAAGCTGGGTGTGGTCCTTAGCTGACAACCAGCAAGGAAATACGGATCTTATTGTTACAGCTGCAAGAGACTGAGTTCTGCCCACAAGCTATGGGCAAGGAAACAGCTCCTCTCCTAGAGCCTCCAGCTGGGGAGGGAGGCTCTGGGCTGACACTGATTTCAGCCTAGTGAACCACTGCTGGACTTCAGATGTACATGACTTAAGATAATAAATGTATGCGGTTTGCGCCACTACATTTGCGGTAATCTGTTATGGCAGCCATAGAAAATAAAAAACTGATACACCAAGGCTGTACAGATGCCCACCTGATAATTAATGGGCAAACCAAGAGTTTCCAAGAGAGGTGAAATGACATGAGGAAGAAAATAATCTCAATAGGGAAGAAAAGCAGAGGCCAAGGAAGCAGCAGACCCTGAGAAGGAGAGAACAGAGCTCTCCTGTTGTTGAGCTCATGGAGGCCCTGTCACGCTGCTTCTCTTGGGGCATTTGATGACCCAACAGTCCCTGCGCAGGCCTTTTGGAACAAGAGAAAACCTGGAGAGTATCAAACACCCTGTGGGGCCCACCTTCCATCTGCAAAAAGTTCCTTTGAAGACTCTCCTTTTTCCACTCTCTTTTACCACCTTGCCCCAAAGGAAACCTAGACATGCCCTAAGATACATTTTCCCCTACAAAACTTCTCTAACAGAAACCCCTTGACCACTCTTCCTCCAACTGTTTTCAACATTCCAGGCATGCTAATTATTCCCACCCTCCTCCAACACTGATGCTCAGTCATCACTCAATAATCCTCACTTCTAAAGTTCTAAATATCTGCTCTCCATGACAGTCTCCCACCCAGTGATTTAACACTTAGCTCACAATCCTCCTTTTCAACTCTTCCCTAGATGTTATGCAAAAGTGCTTCAGCACCCAATTTAACAAATCTCCCACACCGATTCTTGCCTGACTTTCATTTCATCAAGTCCAAATCTTAACTCATCCTGCCTGTCTAAGCATTCTCCTTCAAGTCAGTTCAAACTGGATCTCTGAGCGGTCACTGCCAAGTGGACACAATCCTCCCTCTTCTATAAGGATTTGCCTATCCTGGACACTGTTTCATCTTCTTTTAAATAGTGAGTTTGTTTTTTTTAAAACACCAAAAACAGTTTGTACTGGGGTTTAGCCCATTAACAATGTTGTGATAGTTTCAGGTGAGCAGTGAAGGGACTCAGCCATACATATACATGTTACTGGCAGGGGGCTGGGGGGGTGGGGTTGTGTATGTATGTGCGTTTAATCTGCATGTGCTGCCGCTTCTAATTTCCAGGGCCAACAGGACCTGATCTCTTTTCAGCCTGGCTTTTAGAAGCCTGGCTATTCAGAATGAGCACGCATGTTATCACTGACAACCTGTCATTTCCCATAAAAAAAAGGCATGGTCAAAAGGAAGGGGTGGGGTGGTGAGAGGGAGGGTTCCTTCCTGGGTGGCTGTTCTGTTCTAGCTCTGTCAATCTGTTGATGAGTCAGAATCCAAGAACAACACAGTGTCACTGGCCTGCACTACTGAAAATTTAACATGTTGAACTCTAGAAACTTCAGTTGTATTTCAGATTCCATTAAATGCATACTGGCTCAAACAAAATACTGGGAAAGCACCTGGCAGCTGAACAGATTTGAAACCACAATACATTCATATGTACATTATCATCAGACTGTAACTGAAAATGCCATCTGTCCTCATCGGGGTGTTTAACGCTGTGCATACATGACAACTGCTAACAAATGCCACTTATCAAACAACTTCTCTAACTCTTACTGCATATAACTGGAGCCTACAAAAATCAACACTCTCTTTCTCATAAGATCTATTTCTCCAAAGTGACAGTGAAAGTGTTAGTCACTCAGCTGTATCTGATTCTTTGCAACCCTACTGACTGTAGCCTGCCAGGCTCCTCTGTCCATTGGATTCTCCAGGCAAGAATACTGGAGTGGGTTGCCATTTCCTTCTCCAGGGTATCTCCCCAACCCAGCGATTGAACCCAGGTGTCCCGCATTGCAGGCAGACTCTTTACGGACTAGGCCCCGAGGGAAGGCTTTATTTCTCCAACAAAATTCTAAATAAGTGGCTCTGTCCATTTATTCTTATTTATTCCTTTCTCACAGCATCTGACACACAGCTGGATCACAACAGGCAAGTAATATTTGTTGGCTAAGTATTTAGAAAATCGAGATTTAAAAACAGCTACACACTTATTTTTTTGGTTACATGTCTCTGCATGTATTAGCTTCAGAGTCAGGAAAAAAGGTATAAAAATAAAAAGCTATCATCCATAACAATCTATTTTTAGAAACTTCATCCATTCAAAGTACAGAATAGGCCTACTGTTAGGATGCTCATCGTACATCATGATGCTTGTTGTCCTTAGGTGCCAGTGGTCCTCCAATGCTCAAAGAGAAAACCACAAATGTATCAAAAATCCTACTCTCACCAGCCAGAATCACAGGGTAAAGCTGTTCTGAGTCATTAGGTATCCTGGAAAAACAGTTCCCTCTCCAAAGCACATGGCCTACACAGCCTATTATGGTCAGGGTGAGAACTGTAGGCTTGCTGCCATTTTCAAAGAGCTACAGATGCTCCCTCAAAGGAAACACCTGCTAAACCTCTGTGCCACCAAATCACATTACACACGTGATACAAGCCCCTCAGCCACACATCAGAATGGAGGAGACATGCTAATGGCTTAGAACGGGAAAATACATCCCACACTCATTCATCCTGAGTCATCCAATGCCAAGACAATGTACTCTTCTATCTTTATGATTTATCCAGTTTCTCAGCCTGTTGGTCTTTGTCTAAACTCTCACATCGTGGTATATCGTCAATCTTTGGGACCTTGCCTCAGGTACATCTAACTGCTAAGTCAAATTGCTTTAACCTTTAATTGTGCTTCCTAATTAATCCTATTGGTAATTAACTGCTCTTTTCTTTAAAAGGACTAAATCCACTTTCTAAAATCTTCAAAAATCACCTGGTAATTACTAACGTTAGGCCATTACCCCCACTTTAAAGGAAAATAATGGCCGAAGCCAAGGGAAGCCATTTCTTCCAGCTCCTGAAAGATTGGAAGCCTGTGTGTCTATTTCCTTAGTCTAGGACTTGCTGGAAATTAAAAAAAAAGAGAGAGAGAGAGAGAGAGAGAAAAGCCTTTGTTTTCTATCTGATAAAATATAACTCACATGTATTTGATAAAATCTCACAGCAGCATATATTTCCTTGCTTATATAGCAAGAAAAGAGACATTTCTCCTCCACAAATTCTAAGCTAAAATGCTTCAATTTTTGGTTAATTCCAAGACTCACCAAATAAGACTACATTAACATGCCAAAAAGTTTTATGTCAGAGATGAATGCATGTTTATTAATATGATTGAAAGTGAAAGTCATTGTGTCTGACTTTACACAATGTTAAGTGGTTAAGATTAAGTAGAGGTCAATGATGTATAAGAAAAGATTTCAAAAGGAATTACTTTCTAGCTAGAGAACCTGACACATCCTAAGGATTATAAGGACAGAGCAAGAGTTTGGTCAGAAGGCACTGCCAAGAGAAACTAAGTCTGGACTGTATGTAGCTCGCCAGGCTCCTCTGTCCATGGAATTCTCCAGGCAAGAATACTGGAGTGGGTGTAGCCATTCCTTTCTCCAGAGGATCTTCCCAACCCAGGAATCGAACCGAGGTCTCCCACATTGCAGGTGAATTCTTTACCAACTGAGCCACTGGGGAAGCCCAAGAATATTGGAGTGGGTAGTCTATCCTTTCTCCAGGGCATTTTCCCGACCCAGGAATCAAACCGGGGTCTCCTGCACTGCAGGTGGATTAATATGATTAAATGCTCAGAAATGAAGTTATTACATTACCTAGACACAAACTGAGGGAACTGAGACACTAGGCCACTTTTAATTATGAAAAATAGCCCCAGTTTAACTTAGATGCTCTATTTACTGAATTGAACATTCTTAATACTCTGTCAGGATATTCTGTGTGTATGTATCAGATATTAACTCCTACCATACAAATGAAGTCTTTTACTTCTGGTTTTAAAAGTAACAGCTCTCAAGACTTCCCTGGTGATCGGGTGGCTAACACTCTGTACCTCCAATGCAAGTAGCCCAGGTTCAATCCCTAGTCAGGGAACTAAACCCCACATGCCACAGCTAAAGATCCCACTTGCCACAACAAAGGTCTAACAGCACAGCCAAACAAATAAATGAATATCTGTAAAAATTCTTTATCAGTTATTTGTCCAACCACATTCCACTGCCTCTCCAGTCTAAGCCAAAGTTTCAAAGCTGCCATTCTGTCATCACTCTATCCCTCCCTGCACATGGAATATTTTGTTTTATCTGGTCCTTCCTCTGAGGAAAAGTTATGAGTGTAAAGTGCCCTAAAGAAGCCCCATAATAGTTCAGCTCTCTAGGGAAGCAGAAGAGACAATCAGGAGAACACTGAAAAAGTTTGCACAGAACTTTAAAAAATAATTTGAGGATACATGAGCTCTATGATTTCTTGACTACCGTTTCCTATTACAACCACTATAGCAAGTTATATGCGAGAATTTGTATCACCGACATAAAATTTATCCTGTTGTCTCTCATTAATACTAACATCGCTCCCATTCCCTGAGTGAGCAAATCCACCACACGAAGACACTTTGTATGTAAATATATTAAAACATAAACAATATTCTGCTTTGTTCTGAAGCTATCATTATTTCATCTTCAAGACAGAAATTCCTTAAAGGCAGGAAATGATGCTTGCCCCCCCCCACCACAGAGCCTAAGAGAGAGCCTTGTACTCAAGACTTAGTTTCTCTTGGCAATGTCTTCTGACCAAACTTTTGCTCTGTCCTTATAATCCTTAGGATGTGTCAGGTTCTCTAGCTAGAAAGTAATTCCTTTTGAAATCTTTTCTTATACATCATTGACCCCTACTTAATCTTAACCACTTAACATTGCTGAAAGAATGGACCAGAGGCACATCATTTGGAAAAATGTCACTCCCACTCCTTGTGATGACATAGAAAGTCTACCGAGTGCTCAGTTCTGTCAAAGAAACACTTGGAGAACAGGAGGTAGGGGTCTCTGCTACGGGCTTGCTGTCCAGAAGGATGTGGGACAAAGCGGAAAGAATTTAAGACTGTCACGAGTAGGCTAATGCCTAGGAAAGATTTCGCTGGAAGCACAACACCCACTGTCGGTTTCATACTAGCAACGCAGAGATGTCCACGGCGTGACAAGATGTGGACCTTACTTTGCCCTCATCTGCTCCCGCTCAGCACAGGACAAGAAGGGACTGACAGGAGGGGCCGGAGGGGCGACTAGAAAGCTCGATCCGAAAGGAGATGGGAAACCTCTAGTCTCTACAGGGCAGTGACAAGATCATGCTGCGTTCTGAGAGCCAAGTGGGAACTGGAAAGGAAGCACAGAGGAGGAAGGGAGGCGACTGAAGGGAAGAAAAGGCGCAGACGATGGACGGGGCTGTCAGGCCGTGTCCGGGAAAAGGAAAGACTCGATAATGGATCCGGGGCTAAGGCAGAGCTGCCGATGAGCTCAGTCTGGGGCAGGATAACCCCACAGGGACTGTCCAGTGGAGCCCGGGGTCAGGGCGAGGGGGAAGGTGCGGCCTGAAAGAGGAAGCGAAAATCTGCAGGAGCCTAGGGCACTCAGACGCCCCTTCAAAGCGTCTCAGCGCCCTCCCTCGGCGGGCTTCCCTCTTCCCAGCCTCCCCCTGGTCGCCCGCTGACCGAATGAGTTGAGAAAGTCTGCGATCTTCTTGATGCTGCTGGTGATGACCTCAATGTACTCCCGGTTCGCCCAGTCCTGGTGAATCTCCCGCTGCACCGGATCCTCCTGTCCCGCCATGGCTGCCGCCCGAAGGAGCGCGACTGCGCAGCCGCCTCGACCCGCCGGGCCGCCAGGCGCGTGCGCCGTCCTCCCACACCCGTGCCCGGGAGCCCTCGAATCCCAGGCCTTGTGGTGCGCCTGCGCATTGTCAAGTCCTCGGCGGCGTCTTCGCTCTGCTCCCACGCCCCTCGACAGACCCGCCCCACGCCGACGAGGAAAATAAGGTGCGCAGGCGCAAGGGTCCCCCTCAGTTACCCACCTCGGTCTCTGGAGGTTCTGGTCGTCGCGGAGCTGGGGCCGATTGCGGCGCAGAGGGGCCGCATTCACCCCTTTTCTCAAGTGCTTGCGATCTGTGTCCAAACCAAGCTGGGCATAGCTAATTAAACCACATTAAATACAAATCATTTTTAAAATGACTTTTAAACAACAGAACGTGATGTGCCACTTTGCAATTATCAAATGAACAAAATGTTATTTTTTTTCAGTTATGAAGAGGCTGGGGAAATTGGTAAAGTCGCAATTAGCTGATCACACTGTAAACTGACAGTCTCTTCAGAAATAAATTTGTAAATTGATAGCAAGAGCTGTATACATTTTCAAACTTTTTGAATTATTTAACAAAATTATTGAAAAAGAAAACACTTTCAAGCGCAGAGGTGTTCTTTGAGATAATCTGTTTTTTTAAAAATCTCAACAGTTGGGGAATGGCTAAACATTGGTATAGCCACTCAGCAATATTATGCAGTCATTTAAATGCTAATCAGGAAAAATACTATGGCAGCATAGCACAGATGAGAAATTGAAGGGGAAAACAAAATAAAAATACACTTTTTTTAAAAAAAATTGCAACTATGCAAAATTATTCCAGAGGAAAATAAACTTACCAGGGTAAAGGTGGTAAGTTAAACTAATTTTAGTCTCTTAAAAGATTCATCATTCTCTGTCCCTCTCCTGTCTCTGCCACCAGCCTCCTGCAAATCTCTCCACTTATCTCCCCTTCCACAGGGACACACATACACACAGTGGGCATCTGACAACCCTTGACAAGTCCCTCAAGAGTATCTGGTCTTTCAAACCAGGACCTCAGCCTGATCCCATCCAGGAGATGCCCAGTCAATCCACTTCAGCTTCATCCAGAGTCACACAAAGGTGACAGCCGTTTGCTGGGTTCACAAAGTCATGGGCGGTTTCTGGGTAAGGGAAGGGCAGGTGGGCCATTAGTTAATTCTTCCTACAAATACTGCACCCTGCCAGGCACTGTGATAGTCAGGCACTGTGGATATCAGTCAACTGGGTAGACCTCCCCCAGTCTTCCAGAGGAATTGTTTGCAATGAAGTTTAAAAGTAGCCAAATCACTCTTTGACTAAGGTTCAAGTGTCAGTTTTTCAGCTTTCCGAGAATGAGAATCTTCCTTTTTGAAGTTCAACAGAAAGCAATGTTTTTGGTTGGGAAGTCAAGGAGAGATGTATCTTTCTTTCTCCATCTTGACAGGGGAGCACCTGTAAATTCTCCGTCCTTTCCCTGGGATTATTCAATGCAGCCACAAAAGCCTTCAGAACTCTGGGTAACTCAGAGCAGGGTTTAAAGGGTAGCGCTTACCTTTTAATACTAACTACAGCTCCCACCTCCCTGACATTTATGCAGGCAGGTTCGGGTCAGTGTTTGAAATGGGCTCCCTAGGCCTCTTTGACCAGCTAGATTAAAGGTACATCGCTGAGGCGAGGTGGGGAAGAGGTGGAAGGGAACAGAAACAGAATTCGGTTCAGCACTCCTGAAAGCTGAATCCCGCACCAGGTGTTCAGTGAGATGGGGTCTCCGAGCGAGCGGGTCGCTTCGATTCCCCTCCCTTCACCGCGCTCCTTCCGCGGTTCGGGCCCTCCCCGCTCCCCCAAACCCCTCCCACCCCGCCGCCACGGTCCTGGGTCACAAAGGTTGTTGCCAAGCACCGGGCGGAGAAAAGATGCGGCCAGGGAACAGCCGCCGCCACTCTGGAGCGTGAGGCCCGCGGAGTTCAGCAGGTGAGACCACCGCCCGGATGGTGGGACCGGGCCCGGGCTCCCACCACTACCTCCGCCTCGGCCAGATCCTTCTGGCCCCTTCCCCGGGGTAGGGATCCCCGGGAGACTAGCCCCTCTTCTGACTGGGAGGGGGAGCCTGCCCCTCTCAGGGCAGTTCCAGCCCCTCCCCTCGGCATCACAGTTCACAAGGACCTCAGCTGCACTTTGACGCTATCTTTCAGGTTCCCAGGTGGGGAAATAAAGGGACTGGGTTTCTTGACTTGGAAGGGTGTGAAGGGGAAACCTTCGGGGGAGGAAGCAGGTGTTCCCTACCTGGGAGCTCTTAAAGCAGCTTGAACAGACTTACTAGGTTCAACTCCTCCTGAAGTGGATCATGGAGACTCATGGCTGGTAGGAGTGAGCGGTGAACTAGCTTTATTTGATCCTTATGTAAATGTAGAAGTGGTGGAAGAGACCAGGGGTCGGACACCGTCTTTCATCCCATGTTGGTTCTGCTGAGTATTTCGGCTGGACATTTGATAAAGTCTTTTCCCTCTGGCCCTATTTCCTTTCAAGAGACAAGGAAGAAAGGCGCCTGGATTTTTTTTTTTCCTTATTATATATTCAGAGTTAACACCCTCCACCCACCACCTTGCCTTTGATGGGGTACCAGAACAGCCCTGATCCTGGATGTGTGCTCTTAGGGTCAGAATATCAAGCACCAGAAGCCTTTCATAGGCTGTTTCGAACAGATAACTATCCCTTGGTTGTCACTTTCTCATCCTAAGGCAGTTCAAACATTTGAACACAGTATGCACAAGAGCTTGCATACCTCAGGAGAAACATCCCCAGCTGGAGGAAATCAAAAAACCTTTCTACTAACCACTATCAGGGGCAGGTCGTCTGTTTCAAATGTCACCAACAGTTCTCTTCAAAACAAACTTCACTGTCTCACAACCTATGGTGAGGGTGTCAAACTTCTCCTGGGCCATTAATGGGTGGGATGGGATCCCATTTGTGGGAGAATAGTGAAGGTGCAGAGAAACAAACCTGACTAGAAAGAAAAGGGTCTGCCGTGCCCCTTATCATAGTAGGTAGGTGCTGAATAAATGTTACATTTCTCTTGAACTCAGTGAAATCCTTTATATAGTGACAATTTTAAAGTAAAAAGATGTAAAGTCTAAATTCTACTTGGGTAGATTTTGAGTTAGCAACATATCCTTCACGCCTTTTCCTTTATCTTCAAAGAAAAAAGGAAAAAATCTCAACCAGTGGGTCTTTCACAAATAAGAAAAAAACAAAAAACATACCCATGAAGTGAAAGTCGCTGAGCCATGTTCGACTCTTTGCAACTCTATAATTCTGTATAGTCCATGGAATTCTCCTGGCCAGAACACTGGAGTGGGTAGCCATTTCCTTCTCCAGTGGATCTTCCCAACCCAGGCTTCAAACCCATGTCTCCTGCATTGCAGATGGATCGTTTACCAGCTGTGCCACCAGGGAAGCCCAAGAATACTGGAATAGGTAGCCTATTCCTTCTCCAGCGGATCTTCTCGACCCAGGAATTGAATCAGGGTCTCCTACATTATAGGTGGATTCTTTACCAGCTGAATTACCAGGGAAGCCCAAAAAACACACACATAGGAGAACCAGAAAAATCTTTAAAAACTAAAAAAGGACTGGCCTTGGGAACTTTTTCCCCTCCTGCCTGGTGTATAAGTACCTCGGGGCTCTGAGAGAGCTGGTCACTTGTGTGAAAAGAGGTTCTCATCTTCTGACTGTCCATAATTAAGAATAGTAAAAGCTGAAGTTCCTTAAAGGAATAGCCTAAGTTCTCAAACTGTAACGTGCATCAGACTCCCCTGGAGGGTTTAAGTGCAGAATGCAGGGGACCCAAGAATCTGCATTTCTTCCATGTTTCCACAGGATGCTTAAGGTGCCAGTCCCAGAATCATACTTTGAGAACCAACGGTATAAAGTACATGTTATTTAGTCACAAATATCTGGTGAGACAGGCCTTTCTGAGCACCCATCCACAAATAATGTCTCACCGTGGAGTGCCAGCAGCCTCTGCCGCCTGAGAGGCACAGATTCTGTCTTTAGCAGATTTCAACACAGCACAGATCCTAACATCAAACAGGGCTACTCTTTTGGACAAACCCATTTCCTCATCTGTACCACGGGTAAAAACCTACCTTCAGAGGCTTGTGATCAGGTTTAATAAAGTAAACACAGCAGTTACCAGATTCAATATTTGTCACTATCCTCTACCGCCCTTTATAGAATTACTTGTATCCTAACAGGTACTGGATTCTGTTCATGAGAACCACAGAGTAAGGTAAAGTTAATACAGAGACAGAGATGTGAATTTGAACAGCCCTACCCTCGCCAAAAGCATGCTAGGGAAATTCCATGTTCTGATTCCTCTCCTCTAGGACTGTCAATGGCAGGATACCAGCTCTGGTCACCATGGACCCCACTGGATGAGAGGTTCCAATGGCTGCGGCATACAACACCTACCCCTTCTTCCAAGCACCCCTTTAGGGCTTCCCCCTGCTTCCCACATACCCCTTCTGACCTTGAAGTGCAGCTGTGCTTTCAAGAGGTCACTTTAGTCCTAGACAGCCCATTCCTGGAGCCTGGGGTGAGTCCCAAGTTGCCCTGTCACACATCAGAGCTCCGAACCATGACCAACAAGAAAGGGCTGGTCAGGAAGCCCCAGCCTGTCCGCCTCAGTGGAGTGGATTCTGTCTTTGGCAGGGTCATCACGGCTCAGCCACCAAAGTGGACTGGGACCTTCAGAGTTTCAGACAAGTCAGCCTTTTGCAAAATCATTAGCCGGGAGCACCAGTGGCCCACTGGACTTAAGGAACCTCAGATTCAGATGACAGTGACCATGTGCAAACAGATATTACGCTCCATCCTCTTGCTGTATGCAACATACAAGAAGTGCACCTTTGCCTTGCAACATTCCAAGTAAAGGGTCCCATCTGATCCCTGTTCCTCATACCATGTCTTTTGCTGTGTGCCTGAAGCTTACATAGAGCTGTCCTTGTAAAGGAAACTGTGTCTGCCCCAGCTATCTTGCTTTTCAGTCAGGCGGTGACAATTCAGGAGCCCCTCTCCTCCCTTTCCCTCCAAAAATGGGCCAGTGACAGAGCAAGGGAGGAGAACATTTCCACTGTAAAGCTGAACAACCATTTGAAAGAGAGTCAAACTAGCACGGACATGTACACGTGATAAAGAACCATTAAACCATATATACCAATGAGCCTGCTGTGAACTCATTTCAACACTGAAAAACACAATGAGGTGGGGAAACAGGAAGGAAATTATACATTCCTATATACATGAGGATGAAGGGGGTCAAAAATGTGTACATAGGTCAATGATTAAATAACCTCCCCCACCAAAAAACAACATAAAAACCTAACGAGCCACACGCTAACATTACTGGAGAGTATGAAAGTAGGTAGAAATATTAACAAATATTAACAGTCTGGCACTGAAATAAGAGCAGAAGACATGAAGAGTTCCCCATTTTAGCTGAAGTGTATGCTTAATGTTCTATTTTTAATCAACTACAAGTAATTTTTTAGTATTCTTGTAACTAGATTACAACAGAATAATGTGGAAAAAAATTATTTATGCAAAGTTAACATCAGTTGGATGCTGCTTTTCACCTTTGTCTAATATGTCTAACCACCAAAAATTTAAAATGCAGTCAAATATTTGACTTTCTTTGAGCACTAAAAGAAATTTCAATCCTCCAAAAAGATCACAAATGTGTTTTCATCTCAAATAAGATGGTCCTTTTCCTAGGGAACATATGATTTTAATTCTCCATTATTTCTCTGCACAAACTCCAATTCAGTTCCACCTACGAAGGAAATTCCAAAAGGTAGCTGAGGCAGAACTTAGAATTTATATGAAAAGTGGTACAAGCTTAAACTGTACAATAAATCCAGTTTCAAAACTAGCTCCCAAAACCTAGAATCACGACTGTTCTGAAGCACAGCACTGCCGTGTTCACCCAAATAGGTAGGTAATGCTACATTCGTCTTTAATATAGTTTACATTAAGCCACCATCTTTAACGTTAGTAGACAATCTGTGAAATCCACAATTGAGTTGATTCAACAGAACCCCCTTTTTAAGGACAAAATAGGATGCTTCCAGTTAGAAAGGCAGACAGGCAGCAGATCTGTAACCATGAACACAAAATGATAAATGGTTGGCAAAGATGGGGAAGGACTCCGTAGTTTAATCAGAGTCGTCATCACTCTCATCATCTTCACTCTCTTGCTCCTTTTCTCCATCACTTGCTTTATCTTCTTCGCCATCCTAAGAAGCAAAGGATAATTATTTTAGGTCATTCGAGCAACCCCATGACTTGCAACACTGCTCCCACAGCATGTATGGCTGTAGTGTTTCATTGTTAAAACCAATGATAGGTTTAAACCATTCTTTTGAGAAAAGAGTCAGAGGCTGCCCCATTCTCGTATCATGGCCTTGAAGCCAAGATGATAGAGGTAGCCATTTTGATACCAACTTAGGCCAATGAGCAACCCAACCACATGTGATTTTTAAATAAGCCCACAGCCCTCCAGCACTACAGCATGTATGTGACATAGGAATAAAATGGGCATTCACTCTAGAATGAAATGGTTAAATTCAAAATACAACAGGAATCCAGCATAAGATTCTCTCTGATCTGCAAAATCTAATCTGAGAGGTTTGCTTAGGACAAAGCATCAAAGCAATAGGATACTGTCTGCCTCAAACTTTTTTATGAGGACAAGGTGGAGGTATTCCATACAAATAAAACAGAGAACCAGTAATAAAAGAATTTTTCATACTAAGTGATCTTTTTGCAGCCTCAAATGGCATTACAAATTGTATCTAGAGCAGGGTTCTTAAATCTGAGATTCTCAGTATCTATAACCCACCCAAATTGTAAGAAACTTTTATAAATATATTTTTCTTTGCTTTAAAAATCTCAACAGCATCAGTAGTAGCCCAGAAGAGCATAAGGACTACTACTATTATTTTAGTCCTCAGTGGTGACAGCTTTTCATTCTATGCTTTGACTTTTACATTTCTATTTTGCATATTTAAACAACATGTTTAAATGGTTTAACTCATTCTTCTCAACACTCACAAAACACTTTGACCTCTTCCTATCTCCCCTCTAAAACTGTTTCAGATATGAATTCAGGGAAAATAAGAGCCTATAATGGAAGGGAATTTTCAACTGTATAACATACGGCACAACTTGCAATACTCAAGAGTGATTATAATATTGTGTGTGTGTGTTTTCTGGCCCTAACAGAATTCATCTAAGTGCAGAAGCCTTTTTTAGAGGGAATAGAGATAGCCACAGAAGTAAGTAATTACAAACTCAGGCAGGAACAGTCCTGCACATACCTCTGCTGCTTTGCTCTCAGAGACCTGGAATGATGTATCACCCTCACTCTCATTTGCAGTGCTCTCCTGGGAATTCTGGGATATAATCTCTTCACCCTGAATGTGAATGGCCAAGACAAACAGTGGGTTATAATGATCACACATGGGTCTCGAGGGGAGAAAGGCTTAAGTTTATAGGGAAGGCAAAGAAAGTCATTCAAATATGATCAAATACGGACACCAACCTGTGATCCAGCAGACAGCGAAGTGATAATCAACCCAAGGCTTCTGAGTTGCTTATGGCTCTCACACAATATGTAGTTTTACAAAAGATTCATCTTTGTATTCTACTATCATACTAGTTTTACAAGGCCAGATTGTATTGGTGACTCAGGTAATGCTCAATATGATTACAAACTTTCTCAAATACAATAAAGTATGTGAACATGAACATCAACACATCAACTATATACAGGGCTTCCCTGGTGGTCCAGTGGTTAAAAATCCGCCTGCCAATGCATGGGACACTGGTTCAATCCCTGGTCTGGGGATATCCCATATGCATGAATGAGAAGGGCGTGGGCTGTATTTGAAAAATGGTGTTACACCAAATAAATAGTATAAACAACACAAGATTTCTGTCAGTCAGACAACTGAAAGAACTAAGAAATGCTTACTTGTTAAAATCAGCCAGGGGGAAAAAAAAAATCAGCCAGAGAATAATTACAGGAATAGAGCAGACTGGTTTTAGAGTGAAAAAAATAAACAACAAAAAAACTTTCTCCATAGTTGTAGAAAAAGGTTTTCCTGATCTGCTCCTCTGTGTCTGAGGCCTTTTTTATGACTACATCAACGGTATGTTTTGGTGCCTCTGCTGCTGCTGCTGAGGGGTGCAAACTGCAACCAGGGCCCAAGGGCAATGTACCTTAACTTTAAGAGCTAAACAGCCACGTAAGAGAAAAGCAGTTTTGAGTATTGAGAGAGTGGCACTTAGGTCCCCTTCCTTAGATACTTTCCAATGTTCTCACAGAGAACAGAAGAGGAGAGTAGGAGACTATCATTGGCAGGGTCCCAGGCTTACCTGCAAGTCCCGATTTTTAAGATTGCCCAGCCAGAAAGCCTCTCTGCAATTGTTGAGGATGAGCATGGCTTTCACTCGGCAAACTAACAGTTCCAGGGTCTTTTTAAGCAAAGGCACATGTTTGGTGAGTTTTGTGTCCTGGTGAATCTGAATGGAAACAAATGCAACCAATTCATCTGCATTTATCATCGTGCTTTCACACTTCCTATTCAGAAACTTTCGAATTCCTAACACCTTGAACACTGAACAAGAGCATAAACCCTGCCAAATATAGACCAGAGACACATTCCACCAAATAGTAGTCTGATAGAGTACTCTGAAAATTCTCCAAGCCGTCTAGTTAAGGCTATGGTTTTTCCAGTAGTCATGTTTGGATGTGAGAGTTGGACTGTGAAGAAAGCTGAGCACCAAAGAATTGATGCTTTTGAACTGTGGTGTTGGAGAAGACTCTTGAGAGTCCCTTGGACTGCAAGGAGATCCAACCAGCCCATCCTACAGGAAATCAGTCCTGGGTGTTCATTGGAAGGACTTATGTTGAAGGTCAAACTCCAATACTTTGGTCACCTGATATGAAGAGCCGACTCATTTGAAAAGACCCTGATGCTAGGAAAGATTGAGGGCAGGAGGCGAAGGGGACGACAGAGGATGAGATGGTTGGATGGCATCACCGACTCAATGGACATGAATTTGAGTAAACTCTGGGAGTTGGTGATGGACAGGGAAGGCTGGTGCGCTGCAGTCCATGGGGTCACAAAGAGTCGGACACGACTGAGCGACTGAACTGACCTGAGAGTACTCTGAAGAGAATGGTAGCTGTCCTTTAAGCTAAAGCAGCCTAGAAGACAATATCATCAATACCTCTCAGTTCCACATCATCTTTCACTGATCAACTGTCAATGAATTTACCTAAAATATTCTTGAACACATATTATACTGACATTAAACAATAGAAAGTACTCCTGTTTAGTGGAAGGAGTCCTTAAAATTCCACTGTTTAGCACCTTAAAAATTTAGAAGCAGGGGAGCAAGTGAATGACAGGAACTGGGTGGAAGAATCATGGGCTTGCCAGTGACTTCACAATTCCACAGTTCTGTGCCCCTTCAGACAAAAGGTGACAAGGGCTCAATTGTACACTTTAAGTGGAAAAGTCCTTGAATGCTAAAATATTCTCAGAAGAGACAGATGTGTTCCTTGACTAGGAAGTAATACAGCAGAAAAGCTTTAAAAACAACTGCTTTTAGAACTACTTCTCGTCTCCAATAGAGTCATCACTTCCACAATATTCCTCCCGCCCAGAGTATGGTACATAGTTACATACTCACCAACATTCTCTCACCAAAGAAGAGATCCTAGAGGAAACAGGGCTATGGAGGTTTGAGTCAAATTTCAGGTGCAGAAATTTCCCTCGAGATGATTACCCAATCTCAGCCAGCAAATGAGGCTTTGACCACTCTGATAAACTGCTATTGGACAGACATAGCCTCAGAAATAAAGACTTAAAAGAAGGGTAAAAAAGGAAGAAGGCATTGGAGCCCATGGCTCTCCAAAGAGCAATCACAGATTAAACCAACAATTGTGATCTGCTTTCCCTCTTACCTTGGAATGCCCACACAGGTGATGAAGTAGTCTTGTGCTCAACTGGAAGGTTTCCAATAAGCTCAGAACATCTTCCTACAACCAACAGCATGCACAAATGCCATGTGAAACATTCTAATTCCATTTTATGTGCAAGATATCCTTGCAGCCAGGAGTACCCAAGAGGATCAAGCCTCAAGTTCCAGCCATGGATAGATAATTATCTCTTTTTCAAACTGAGGTAATGTTGATTTACAAAGTTTTACAAGTTTCAGGTGTACAACACAGTGACTCATAATTTTTCAAGATTATACGGATTTGGCCCTCAAACAGAAGGACTGCTCACTGGCTGTCCTCCCCCTTTCTCTTTCCGAGATATGAGGGACCAACCGAATATTGTGAGAGTGTTCTGCAAAGTTCAACTTCCTAAATATATGCAAGAAATCATCTCCCGGACTTGCCTGGCGGTCTGGTGGTTAGGACTCCAGGCTTAATGAGTTTTCTTTCTTTTTTTTTGTAATTCCTGAGACCAGACCCAGAGAAGTACACAGAAACAAATGGCACACTAACATGTGAGGTCCTAGGACTGCAGGAGCATAAAAAATCAGGCTAAAAGAAACAACCATCCTCGAATCTGGAGAAGTCGGAAAGTGGGTCCACTACAGAATATTCAGTCCTCCATGGGCATATCTGGGAGAGCTGAAGTGACCAGAGGTACCTACATCAATCTGCGGCCCAGAACTGGGGTGAGGGAGCTATCCCATGGCTTCCCAGGAGCTGCTGTGGACATATTTTCTGAACAACTATACAGAGCATGCCTGTGCTCTCTGCTCTCAGTTCTTACCCGGTATTTTCTAAAACTGAAGTCTAGGAGCGGCATACACTGCTTCAGAAATGCTTCCACAAAGAGACGCCCATACTGAGGAAGAGAAGAGAGAAGCTGGTGAGGACCTCTAGCTGAGGTCTTTCGTGGGAAATGCCCCTGCCTGAGGCAGCATAGCATTTCCAAGACTAGAGTGTTTATTTTCTTTTATATGTAAAAAATAAATTGGAAAGGGTTCAAAAGGTTAATTCAGAGAAAATAGCTTAAGCAAAGGCTAAACAGGCCTGTTACATCCTGAACTAAGCAGACTTATCTTCTGTACACACAGTCAATGTGCAGAGGTATTGCTCAGCTTGAGAGTGAGGGCAGAGGAACTGAGGGGAACCCTGCCTCCCAGAGGACAACTTACTTTCAAAAGGAGAAAAACTGGGTAGAGCTGAGGAAGCACTTGACCAACTGCCCGATTTATCCATCAGGAAAAGGACTCCCCCTTCTCAATCATCCCTCACCCCTGGCACCAGTGAGGGGAGTGAGGAAAGAGGAAGAAAGAGGCTAGGAGACAACAGTATGGGGCACCATCTACTGGAAGGAACTGCAGGGAAAGGGGAGAAGCATTCTCTCTACTGCCTTCCTTAGCTCTTAACCCAATGTGTTTATCACCAAACCTAGGGCTAATCTAGGATATTCCCCTGGAGGATACCAGGCCAGCTCCCACATCGATGAGGCCACCCATGGGCTTTAAAAAGAGGAATCACCCACTCCTCCCTCCTTCCTGTTGACTGGGAAGGAATGGCAGGGAGTGACTACTGCTCCTTAACCCAATCATCCTAGTTTTAAGACTAAGTTTTCAAACTCATAGGAAAATTGGATTCTCTGGTTATCCAATTAATATAGGGAAACATCCATGGTCTTTTCTAGACTACCTATCGGCAGAGATTCTGGAGACTGGCTTGTGGGCAAGATACTAAGCAATTCCACTCAGCTGACCCAAAGGAAGAATAAACACCAAGGAGGGCCCAGTCAATTGCTCACCTTCAAACACGCATACAGAACAGGACGACTATCAAACACCTGGAAAGATGAGGGACAAGAAACCAGAGCTGAGATCAGCTCCTCTAAGCGCTCCAGCCTCCTCCCCACCATGCAAAGCACAGCTCTGAGTGTTGCCCAGATGTCTAAAATGAAGGAGGCTCATCAACATATCAACAAATCAATCACAAAAGAGAATAAAGATCACTGTAACTGAACTTCAAGAAAAGGAAGAGGGAGTATAGAGGAACAGGAATTGATTCCAACAGGGAATGTTAAGAAGATGGCATTGCAGAGATCCAAAACCTTGATGGGAAGCCTGAAGAAAGAGGCAGAAAGGAAAGAAAAACATTCTAAGCTGGGGGAACAGTCTGGGCAAAATCATGGAATGGGGTAGAGCAGAGAGTGTACATGAGGGATAAAGATGGCATTCAAGTTGGAAGACAGAGACCATGGGGAAATGTGCTCAGATTCATGGTGTGGTGAGAGAGCGTGGGGGCATGACGGGGAAGGAGTCATTGAATAGTAAATACTATGGCACAGACTGGAAGGAGGAAGGCAGAGAAGGAAAAGATACTGCACAGGAAGCAGGGAACGTGTTATCCAGGATGGGCAGGGCACAGGGAGGAAGACGGGGGAAGCAGGTGTCCAACAAAGGGTGGGGAGAGGAGCTGAGAGGGTCCATTTTGGAAGTCAGGCCCCTTGGCAGTTTCTGCAGTTAGCCAGTGAGATGGAACAGGGAGCCTCTCCATGCTCACCTTTATCAGGTTGATGAGGATACTGAAGTCTCGAACAGCCATGTTCCAGTAGAGGAGCTTCTTTTCATGAATCTGGGGGCAGCCAAATATACAGGCATCTTTGAATTGCAGCCAAATACTTCTTTTAACATGTTCCTACTAATATATTCGTCTTGAACCACAGAGCTATAGAGATTTAAACCAATTATCCTTTTAAAGAGATGTGGCAACCAGTGAATCCACAAGATGGTTCTGAGGCCTGCATATATATGGTATCACTAGGGTACCTTATTGAAACTTTCTAAGAAGACAACTCCTCTTCAATAATTTACAAGTAAGAAAAAGCCTCTGCAACATATCCCTGATTCCCTAAGGTAGTTTCTCTGATTCCCTAAGCAAGCTCTTGGTCCCAGTAGGCAGGTTGCCAAAGCCTAGGACCTTAGCATCTGAAACAGGCTTGTTCACCTCATGCCAGCTCACAAGTTGCAGCTGGGTAAATGAGGCTGCAACCAAAGATATTTTTTTCCAGACTAGGTCTATGGAGTCCAAGGTTACCCCACAGGAAGTAGACAGGGAAAACAGCTTAATTCTCACTTCCAACTAGAGGAAAGGAAATCAAGAACTCTTTGAAAGAAGTTCTGGATCTCAGTAAGTCAAAGGAAATAGCTTAGGAGAAAATTCTAGACCCAAGGAGAAAAACCACCAGCATCTTCTGAATAATCCAGAGTCTGCTTCCTGAGGTGGGACAATTTGACTCACCTGCTGTGAATCTGCTGCTGTTCCAGCCTGAAGACCTTTCACTGTCTTCTCTAGTTCAGCCATCATTACTCGGAAGAAAACGATGAACGTGGTCCTAGAAGAAAAAAGTATGCCACTCATACAATGATGCACTCACCACAAAGAAAGTCCTGGGAAGAAACTAGGGAAACCAAAGTGATTTCCCTCCCCATCTCTTGAAACATGCTTTCACTACGGTCCACTCTAGGAGGATGTGAGAGCAGCAATTTAGAAATGAGCCAAGAAGACGGCCTGTGAAACCATGGGATTAACTTCACGAAGGGAGAGTGTGGTGGCAGAGAAAGAGCAGGAAAGTAGTAGTCAGAAGACCCAACTTTAAGTTTCTAGTTCCAAGCAAGCTCCCTCTCTAAAGCTCATTTTCCTCATCAGTAAAACAGGGGTAATGATATCTACCTCACAGATTCATCAAAAGGATCAAATGAGATAAGGAATATACGAGTGCATTATAAAGACCATTTGAATATCAGATAACCACTGACACTAGCAGACACAAAGCCCATTAAGTGAGACATATATGGTTAGACACAATAATCACTGTATCCTTCTAAAGGATTAAGAATTTCACATATAAAAGGTAAAAGCACTGAAGAAAGTTTGGTTATTAAATATCCAGTGTCTATAAAAGCTGACTACTGAAAAGTCATTCCTCAATAACATCCTTTCATATGGGCTGGGTGAGGGCTGCTTGAAGAGAATTCACAGCAGACATTCTGTGTTGAAAAATGACTGCACGTACCTTCTGTATCAGAACTAGATGAAGAGTACAGTGGTTATTTGGAACCCACATACATTAGTATGATTCTAACTTAGGCAAAGAACTAGAGGAGAGTTCTCCCTTACCGGGTCAGCGTAGGGAATGTGGAAGAAGAGGCTTCTTTAGGAGAGTTGATCAGTTCTGGGACACCAACGCCAGCAATCTCCTCTATGGCCTTCAGTACACTGTCTGTGTGCTCCAGGTAGATGCTGCATTGATGCCACAGGAGTATGAACACACATTACAGAATTTCTAAATCAAGATTTCTTTCTTGAGACATATCCAGGTACTAAGCTTTAAACCAACCATTACCAATTATTTTAATTTATTTTTCGCTACACCACACAACTTGCAGAATCTCAGTTCCCGGGCCAGGAATTGAACCCAGGGCCACAGAAGTGAAAGTGCTGAGCGCTAACCAGTGGCTCACCAAGGAATTCCCAGCGTTTATTTTTAATAAAATAAAGACTCCAAATACTTGTCAGGAGTAAAGGAAATAATGCCTTCATTAGAAATACAGTTAGACATCTTGGAAGTGATGGCTGTGTCTTAGATACAGTAGGCAATAAGAAATATCTGACTCATGGGTTAACAAGGCAGGATACAACAGCAGACTCCTCCACTTCCTCTATGATTTGATTTACTAAAGAATCGACAGTATAAAACAGAACTAGAGGATCTGAAAATCCACATATTCTAAATTACATTAATTTCACACCTATTTCACTGCTTCTAAAGTTCTCGTAAACCAGGATAAATTTCTCAGTTTTTGACCAGACTAGGGATCTGAATAGGGGCAAATGGAAGGCTATTTGGCTTGTGGACAGAAGCTGACCCTCTTACCCAAGCAAAGCCTGGAGTTGGTCATTAGGAATGCTGCTCCTCTCTTTCTCTCCACTAGGCCACACTCGACAGAGGAACTGTTTGGCCAGGGAAGCTGTTGGTGAAACAAGACAAATTTTATTCATGGAAAATGAACTTCATTCTTGTTTTGCAGGCTTTGGGGGATGATAATTGATCAAAAAGGTCCTTCTTTTATATTTACTATGAAGTTCCTAGGCTAACACAATTTTGGGGGGAAAAAAAGCTTTCATGAGTTCCTGCTCTATTCGTCCTTCTACCAGAGATAAATCCATTTCTCTAAAACCTAACATGTCCCACCCTCTTATCCTGTCTTGACACAAACATGAACCATACAGACACACAGAGTAAAGGAATGCTGCTGGGCAGTGGGAATTCCATCTCGGGTACTCCTTGGTAGGCCAATAAGCAATAAATAGTATGGACCTCCAAGATTCATATAAAACTCTCCTCCTTTAAGCAACAGGAATAATAAAGGTTTTGCATTTTCTTCTTGCTTTCTGTCTGTGCTGCCAATTAAGATATATCAGTGAAATGCATTCTAAGAGCGATGTCAAAGATAGTTAAAGAAAAAGATCAGGGATGGGACCAGACTTTCTTTACACTTAATCCTGATTTCTCCTTTTCTGTCCTATTTTATTAACTTAATGGCTTATGTTTTTCTGTCAAATGTCTCAGATACTTAATAACAAAAAAAAAGGAGGGGGGAAGGATATGAATGAACAAAAGTTAAACAGCAAATCCAGCCAAGTAAACTAACCACACTCAGTTTAAGCCATGTCAGCAGAGATCAGACATAGCTCCTACTGGGACTATGTCCTTCTTGGTATAGCAAGAGGGCATATCCATAGGGATAGAGAGACTTGCTTGTAAAATTTATAAGGTTCTAGGAAGCCCTAAGTTTACTATTCATGAAGGGAAAAAAGGATCCATCACCAATTTGTCTTTTGTTCTCAGTAGAAGCTGTAGATTTCTCCAAAATGACCATCAAAAGTCTAATGAGGTAAAGAGCACATTGGAAACTGGGAATGCTGGCATGGAGATTCTGCAAGTAATGGAAGCTCTGCCTGCAAAAAGACAATGAAAAACCACCACAAGTATTACTGATGTGTCTGAGTCCATGAGTTACACAAGTCCACTGAGATGCTTAATGGTGTAAGCAGAATCCTTCTCATTTGCAGGGTGCTTTAGTAGAACCTTTTTTCAAGATCTTATAGAGAAATGTGACTTTGTATGGAGAAACCCAGGGTGTAAAGGCCTGACCCAGTGTATGGGGTGCTGGCATTAAAGAGAGTATCATGTATGCCAAGATACCCAAGTGCTAGCCTAGGCCATGCTGACATGTGCAACCCCAGGTAAATTATTTGCTCTTTTAGGCAATAGGCAACACACTGAGTATAATGTTTAAATTATGGGTTCACAGGGACAAAGTGAAAGGAAATGATAAGGCAGAGCTTCTGATAAATGTATCATATGTGGTTAGCTTTTTGTGTTCTGAAGTAATAGCAGATGAAGAAACACAATTAATCTAAAATCGTAGTTAAAATAAAACCAGAGTCAAATACTGACTGACTGGTGGGAAGTAAGTCAAACAAATTTAAAAGAACTGTATTGAAAATGAAATAAGGTTCTAAAGGCAGACTGTGGACTCAGTGATGGCCTAAGCTCTCAGGGGAGGTAGGGAAAAAACCAAACTGCTCTGGGTGAAGCTGCAGTAGAGGCTGACGCCATGCTCCTTAGAGCTCCTTCTCATCTCCTGTGCTCTCAGTCTAGGCTCCTCTTCTTTCAAGATGAGGGAAGTGATAACTGACCGCCACCTAGTTATCCAACCCCATTAGGAGACAGAGTAGGTGCCTGGATAATCAAGAGTTGGCTACAGATGGCTAACACCTTCATCATCGTTACCTGAAAACGCAAACTTTACAGAATGAAGGATGTATGAGGATTTAGTTTGATTTATTCAACAGTTTCTAAAGCTTTAGGATATATCTGAATACACAGATGAGAAAGCTCACATAAACGAAGAAAAGGCATTGAAAATACCAAGTTATCTCCAAGAAATCTTGCCTGTTTTTTATTCCTAGCAATTTCTTTAGATAACTCTCAAGGCCATGCAGTCCAGCCCACCTGAGCAGCTCCTCCATGGACTGGTCACGCTCTCCTGGCTTCAGTCGGCTAGTCAGGATCCCAAGGGCTGAGCACAGTAAATTATGATTTTGAAGTTGACAGAATCCACTCCTAAAGGAAAGTCAAGGAAAGGCAGCTGAGCTCAGTTTCAGGAAGATTATGTGGACAGCATTTAAGGATTCTGGCCACTATTCTGTACCATTGATAAATCAACAGAAGAAAAAGAACTAAAGTACTGAAGGTACTCAAGCACTAAATCCAGTCACAGCTCTGAATACCAGACCAGAAGCTGACGGATACTCACAACAGTCTTTTCTTAAGGATCTAACATTCCTCTTCCTAGGTTTATTTCCAAGGGGAAAAAACAACTCTCTTTTATTCTCTACATTTTAGAGATAACTGTCAGTCTTCTTAAAAAAAAAACCAAAAAACAAAAAACACAGGAATAATTTTGTGCAATTGCTTAAATCAATGTCTAATCCATACCATATTAAGTCAAATCCTGACAGTTCTGTCTTCTGATTATCTTTCCTACTATCTCTTCCTTTCCAAGCCAAGACCATCACTCTAGGCCAGGCCCTTAACATCATCCCATGCATGCATCACACCAACATCTTTTCACTGGTCTTTCTGGCTGCCTTTCCAATCCATTTAGGCCAGCATGCTGCTGCCAAAAGGATTTTTCAAAAACACTGCTTTCACTATACCATGGATGTGATCATTAAACTGGAAAATTGCTTCCCTGGACAACATTCAGATTCTTTTGCCTGACCTTCAAGGCCCAGCACAACCTGACCCCCTAGAACTTTCACTCCTCTAGAAACATTTCCGCATCACCAGTGGTAGTCTCTCTTTCTTTCCACAAATTAATTCTGAGGGCCTATAATGTATTTTTTTTTCCAGAATAGCTTTATTAAAGTATAATGGACATACACCAAACTGCATGCATTTAAAATGCTGAATTTGATACATGACTTATATACAAATCCAAGAAACCATTACCCCAATGAAAATAATAAACATATATATTCCTCCTAATAGTTTCCTTGTATTCTTTTGTAATCCAGCCCTCCTTCCATCCTCCCACCCAATGAGAAGCAATCACTGAACTGTTTTCTGTCACCACAAGATTACATGCTTTTTCTAAAACTTAATATAACTAGAATCAAGTACTACATACTCTTACAGTCTTGTTTTTATTTAGTATAATTCTTTTTTCATCCATGTTGTTGCATTTAGTATTCTACCACATACACTACAATCTGTTATCCACTCATCATTTTATGACATTTGAATTGTTTCCAATTTGAGGATATTACAAATGAGCCTCCAATAAATATTCATATACAAGACTCTGTGCAGACATATGCTTTCATTTCTCTTGGATAAATTGCTACTTTTACTAGCAGTAAAATGGTTGGGTGCTATGGTAGGTGTATGTCTAACTTTCTGATGAATTGCCAAACAGTTTTCAAAAGTGAGTATACCTTTTTATAGTTGCACCAGCAGCATGTGAGAGCTCCAGTTACTCTATATCCTCACCAGCACTTGGCAAGATAAATCTTTTTACTGCATCCGTGCTGTAATCTTAATCTGTAATTTCTTAATAACTGCATACCTTTGCATGTGTTTATTTGCCACCCACTATCTCCTTGATTAAGCATCTGTTCAAACCCTTTGTCTGGCACTGTTTTTAAGCACTGAGGACATGATAATGGCTGGTCTAGGCCTTCATAGAGCTCACAGTCCAGCAGGGAAGACAGATGAACAAATAATTATAATAAAATGTGAGAAGTTTTATCCTAAGAGTATTAAAAAAGAAGTGGGGATGAGAGAGGCAGGAAGATTTACTCAGTCTAGGGGTCAGCGAAGATGGTCCTGAGGAACTGAAGTTTAAATACAGTTCACAAGGATGGGTTACAAAAGACTGGGAATCAAGGAAGGTGAAGATCCTGGCATAAGGATGAGTACCTGTGGAGCCTTCCAGGTAAATGCGATATAGTGTGCTGAAATTACTTCAGTATAACTGGAGGGCAGAGTGCACCACAGTGAGTAGAATAGCAGGAGTCAGATAATAAAAGTCTTTAGAAGCAAAGTAGAAGAGACTGAATTCAAGAGAAATCTAATGGCACTCAGAACAAAGGTGGGCTAGGATACAATCAGATTTATGTTGGGAAGATCACTTTAATTGCTGTGTGAAGAAGGGACCAAAAGAGGAAAAGTGGAGGCAGGAAGACTAACTGTAAAGCTGTTCTAGGTCTGGTGAGAGATAACAGGAGTCTGGAAGCAGTGGAGAAAGAGGACAGGTGGCCATCTAGATGTTATCTAGAAGATAAACTCAACAGGATTTTGTGATCAGATGTGGAACAGAGATAGGGTAGAGAGAAGAAAAGGGACAAAGAACACCTCCTGGCTTCTAGCTCAGGCAACTGGTGGTGCCATCTGTCTCGCCAGGGAAAGCTGAAGGAGTGGTGGGGAGGATGAAACACGCTTTGGATGTGATGAATCTGAGCTGTCAGTGACACAGCTATAAGGAGGAGCTGAGTAGGCAGTTGGGAGTTAAATGCCTGTAGCTCAGAAGTTAAATTTTAGCCCGAATTTAACCTTGGCTGAGACTGCCCAGGAAACGTGTATGAGAACAGAGGGGCCAAGACCCAGCCCTGAGGAACAAAAGCATTTAAGGGACACTCCTCCCTCATTTCTACTCCTGTGCCTTATAGTTTCTTCCTTTACCTCCCCAAAGCCATCTACCCTCCAAGGGCCCCATGAAGTCCCACGATGTCATGAAGGCATCCCTGGACACCCTGGCTTACAATGCCTGCAGCTCTTTACAACACAATCTGGAATTTATCTACAACTTGTTGAGTAACAATTTCTTACAACACTCTCTCTCTCTGATGCTATTAGGGAAAGGGTGCCACAGCGAACTAGCCAAGAATCAGATGGCTAGATTTGTTACAGGTTAGAAAAGAGCAAATCATCTTATTTTTAAATGAGTTAATAACAGATAAAGCATGCCAAACCAAATGAAATGATGCAGACAAAAACACTCCAGAAAGAGTAAGTGTCATATTGACATAACCTTTTGAAGTCCTCTTCTTCTTTTCTACACCTCAGTGCCTTGGTAACTGTCAGGTAGAAGTAAGGACATTCTTGATTATCTCTACCTACTGTACTTGCCACATACTCACCAAGCAAAAAGCCCATGAAAAATCTGCAGTAGCCTCAGATAGCAGGAAGACATTATGTGGTACTCTTGACCTTTAATTCCAGGTCCATCAAGTACACCATCGTTCTCAGCAGTTAAACACTACAAGGGAAAGGTGCTTTTAAGACTGTTGCTTTAGCAATTGCCCTCATTTTCCTTCAAGATTTTTCAGCCAGAAATGAAATCTCTTGTTCATTTAGCAATTTCTAAGTTTCTATAATGATAAAATAAGCTTCTGACCTGAAAATAGTTGTGAATGTTCTCCAGATGGTTACACATGGGGTTCAGCAGTTGAACAACCCTAAACGCAATTTCTGAGGCAGACCTCTGGTGGAGATGTGAGAATCCAATATTCCGGTTTCCTTTGCTCTATAATAAATTCAGAGTTACTAGAGAAGAAACTGTTGGATAACTTCTTTGAAACTAAGGGTCTGTTATGGGGTTTAATCAAACCTTGTGCCAGCAGGTAGAGCGAAAAGAAACTAGGGATATATTTTGACAGAGGAAACTCAACTCAATCTTCAAATAACCAAGAGACTGGCTTTTATAGAGTACACAGTGTTTGAGAGGGGACATCTCTGGCAGCTCAACTGGTAAAGAATCTGCCTGCAATGTGGAGACCCAGGTTCAATTCCTGGATTGGGAAGATCCCCTGGAAAGTGATAGGCTAGCCACTCTAGTATTGCTGGGCTTCCCTGATGGCGCAGATGGTAAAGAATCCACCTGCAGTGAGGGAGACCTGGGTTCAATCTCTGGGTTGGGCAGATCCCCTGGAAGAGGGCATGGCAACCCACTCCAGTATTCTTGCCTGAAAAATCCCCATGGACAGAAGAGCCTGGAGGGCTAGAGTCCATAAGGTCTCAAAGTCAGACACAATTGAGCAATTAAGCACAGCACAGTGTTTGAGAAGTACAAACCCCAAATTACTAATGAGATAAAGCTCACACAAAAATAGAAATTTAGTCTAATAAGAATGTAGACCAAATATTAAATTCAAGAATCAAGTAACTGGATATTTTAAACATTTACACCTAAAACTTTCACATTTTGCTGTTCCTATCATCCATCTGCTTCCCCAGATGCTACATGCATTTGTCCATTAGATACACACTTGAGCTTGGGGACTGTTCTAGACAGCCAACTACTATGCTGAGCCTTGGACAAGGGCTGTTTGGGAAGGTATTAAAACCAAAACCCAAGCAAAGAACAGGATTCAGGAATTCTCAGGGCATTTGGAAATACATCTTCTGCTTTGGGTGGCTTGTTTTCTGGGTTTTAGAGTTCCTTTCTAAAGCAAGATGACTGTGGGCTGGCAACAGGGCTACCACCATGCTACCCAAAAACAATATCAGAGAAACTGACAACTTATTCACTACTAAGACCTCTTTGTTTCCAAATCCACAGGGCAGGCCCTGTGCTCCTGTCTGTATTAACCTTGAAGAAGGGGACTCTCCTGGCCACAGGTGTTAGCATGTTGTCCAGCTTCTGAGCGAGATCTTCCAGCAAGAAAAGCAGTTCAGGGGGCTGAAGTTGCACAACTTCTGCAGCCTGTTACAAGAAAGAAGGAAAAAATAATTCCCAACATGCTCTAGCCATCTTTTGGGGACACAGTTCATGTTTTTACTGTTTACAATGTGTGAAGAATCTGATCATTACCAAAAGAAAGGGGGGGAATTTCCCCCACCTCACATAAATGGCTGCTGTGCTCTGTCAACAAATCAAAGTAATGCACTTCCTAAGTAAAACAAAATTTAAAATTATTAAATAGGAATGAGGCAGTATAGTTTTAGAAGACATACTTTTTCTCTAGAAATAAATGCCTCTGGTATCTCCTTCCAGCTATGGACCAATGATTCCCTTCCTAAATACCTTGGGATTTAAAAAAAAAAAAAGACTAATTCAAGGAAATTTTGGTTTTCTCTGTTCATTAAATAATTATTTTGCATTTGCTCTCCCTGAAATGTTTCATGACTATTAAGATAAGACTGGCAGAATCGTTGTAAGTGCACTGCACTACCAGAAACAGAATGGATCCAACACAGTCGCACTTCAAAGTTTTCACTTAACCATAAGTTTACAGAGAATCTCCAAGTACAGACTGATGTAGAGATACTGAGAAAACAATACATTCTTATAAAAATAAAGATTCTTGTAAAAATCTGTGGCAAAAATCCACACCATTTCTCATAAAAAAAAACTTTTAACCTGGAAAACCTCTACCCTCTGACGAAATCTCGTATCAAAAGGTACCTTCTTTGTGTAAATGTCCCCCGCTTTCAAGTTCATTATAAATACCATTCTGTCCTCAGAGTTTCACTGGTACTTGGTTCAGATCATCCACATAGCATGTACTGCTGGTGGTCTACTTCCTTTATTAGATTATGAGCTATTTGAAGGCAAGCAACATGCTGTATGTACTACTGAACTGCCAATGTCTAGGTGAGCGGCAAATAAAAAAAAATGACTCAACAAATATCTCATGGACACTGAACAAATATCATGAAAAAGTGAAAAGAACACTGAGTAATTAAAAAACCAAAATAGTGCTGCTTTATAAAAGCAATCCAAACAGCTGGTCATTAGTAACCTAAAGTAAGGATCACACCACTAGCACGATCTTCTGTAATGTCTAATGTACTATTAAAAAAACCCCAAAACTTAGATTTATAAACATCAAGATGATGAGGATAATTATTCATCTACACTTTCACATATAAAGGCTTTGGAAGCCAGAGTCCAACTTCTCCCAATGTCATGATGTTTTCTGTGAAACAGGAAGAAAGTTGAGGAAATTCCTGAAAAAAAGATTAAGTTCTGAGATCTCAGTTCTGTCACTTACTTCAGTGTGCATTTCAGTATCTAAGATGAACTTGGCCACAAGCCCACAACGCAGAATAGAGAAGACCTCAATGTCCAGCTCTCGGAAAAAAGCGTGGTAATTCTGTAATGACACTGATGTCTTTTCTTCTTTCCCTTTGAATTCCTAAGCAGTATGAGTAACCAACAGAACAAGGTTTCTATATTAATCTAATTTTAAAGGAAGGTTTGTTAAGCATTTACTTTATACAAAAAGTTATACTTCCTTACATTCTTTTACCAACTTTCTTTTACCAATGTCTCAAAATATTCCTGAGACAGAGTACCTACTGTAACACTGGGATATAGGTTGCACATCAAGACTTTTGGTTGGTTTCCACTTAGGGATGAACTATTGGGCAAATCAAAGCACTATGGTGTGAACCAGAAAACTGTGAGATTAGGGACCAAATAATTGTGCTTCAAACCCTTGCTCAAGCACTTATTAACTGTATAACTTTGAACAAGTAACCTACTCTCTCTGGGTCTTAAATTTTCTCATCTATTATATATAGGTATCAATACTAAACTTGATTTTGGGAAGATTAGAGGAGTTATACATAACAAATACTCACTAAACAACAGCTAAAGAACAAAAATAATTGAGATCCATGTGGTTTAAGCAATTTCACAAACCAACTCTGTGAGTGGTACAATTATAGGAAATTGTTGAGTATCTATATTAAGAAACTACTAAGCATTTCATGTAATCTCAATTCACTCAAAAGGGAATAATCTGGGATCAGAAGAGGAAAAAAGGCTAAAAGAAGTATATTTTGAATACATTCAGAGACAGAATTTGATAATTGTTATGAGACAATTCAAAGCACTCTTGGCGTGCAAAAAAGGGAGTAATGTGATCAAGAAAATAATGAGAAGAACCAGTGTGTGGTAGTGATAAATATTTCGAGTCTCACCCAACCTCTGCTACTGAGAGGGTCACTCCAAGGCCTAGGAGAGTTTGCTCACCTCTCCTTTCTGTAACTTTTCTCTCTGTAAAATGCATAAGATAATGCTGGCCCCTTGCTAATTTCACTGGGTTATTACACATCTTCATGGAGACCCATCATCCCAATACCTTTTCCTGCTGGCTCCTCTCAGCTGGTGTAGGGTCACATTCTGAATTATCCTCCTTTGAAAGCACATCAGGGAAGGATGTTTTGCTGCCATCTGCTTTTCGTTTCTTTCCTCCTTATGTTTCAAGAGAAGAAAAGTAACTGAAATAATCAGTAATCTTGTTTGCGAAATATCACTGCCTTCAAGAAACAACCCGCTAAAGACTACCTAGAGATGAAAGAGGTTAATTTTATAACCCTAAATTACAGTTCATTGATAACCATGCTAAAGAAGGGGTTCAGTTATATAATCTCTCCAATTACTGATGCCTTAAATACACATAACCTCTAAGACAATTCAACACAACACAGAGGAGGACACGAATAAGAGGAAAAGAAAATACCTGTCTTTCCTTGTGTTCTAATTTTTGCTGAAACAGCAGTACTGGTATGAGGTGTTACTTCTAAAGTTTCCAAGTCAAAGTTTGCAAGGGGAGGAACATAGTCTGGGGTGACTGAAACAGAGAGCAGGAAGCTCAATATATACCAACCATACACCACTATTAAACTTGAATAATAATCACCCAAGTAGCTAAAGACTAGTTTTCAGAACTACTAAGCATGGCTGACTGTCTATCAGATGCTTTCAGGTCATCTGACACTAACCATTTTGGCACAGAAAAATGGCCAAAGATAACTTATAGAAATATTGCATTAATTGATTATGGTCAATCAACACAAAATCATTTTAAACAAAGATATAAAGCATCCAAACAGCTAAGAACTAAAAATAAACTTACATTTAAAATCTAAACATATTAGCAATATTTGGTCACATAGTAGTTTGTTTTACACACAGTTAGATGCGAGCCTGAGGGAGCCTCTGTGTTTTCCCCAGAAAATCAAGCTAGAACTGTAAAACAAGTTTTCTTTTTGGTCAGGGCTATCAAGAGACGTCTCAGTTTTACTCCTGCTGATGTTCAGGAAAGTAAAGGGCACTGGAAGTTTGACATCTGAAGAAGCAAAGCAATTTACAATAGCCCAACCAATGTTTTATATCTTATTTTTTCTCAAACACCAAGGTCTCCTGGAGAAAACAATGGGAGGAAAATGGCTGTATTCATTTTTTAAAATTTCTGTTGCGCAAACATTTTCTTATCCCACATGAGTTAGGGGAAGCTATGATTGAGTCTGGCTTAAAGGCTAAGTCCTCTGTCTCCTCACTATTGCCCAGCAGGGCGCCCACCCAGGACCCTTCCCTCACCTGCCAGGTGCTTTTCCAGGAGTTGCTGCAGTTCTACAATGTGCTTTAATCGGGTGAGAACCTTCCCCTTCATCTCAGGCAACTTTTGCCGACAGAAGGCATTTACAACCTGTAGAAGTACAAATCATACCTGTGAACTGTTCAGATTTTAACCTCATTTGCATTATTCAGCAAGGGCTAAAAGAGCTACTCAGTGAAAGGATGTGTGAGCCTAGTGAGCAATGTCAAAGTCTTCTCAGCAAAGTGCTGCAGAGAAAAAAAGCCCTGGGCCAAAGCAGGAGGATCTAATCTTTAATACCAGTTCTACTTATTCCTAGGTTAAGTAAGAAGGTAGAACAGCTCTGCAGCTAGAGAGTACAACCTCTGGTGAAACAAGTCCAAGGTCTGCTACTTACTAGTTGTGTGACCTTAGCTAAGTCTTGAACCTTTCTGAGCTTTTATCTCTTTAACTATAAAATGGGAATACAGTTGTGTGGATTAAGTGTGGATAAAGAAACAATCCCAGCATTTGGACACATGGGTTTGATAAATTTTAATGACTTTGAACTCTGTGTACCTGCAATTTCATATGTATAAAACAAGGAGAGTAATACCTACCCTGCCTATATCATAATACAGTTGTCAGGATAAGAAGAGATCATTCAAGTGAATAAACATTCTTAAAAACAATATGCATGAGAAAGGAAATGCAATATAGATATAAACTGTTATCGTCATTTTCAATATATTTTATTGCTATTGTGCCAATGCACATTAGGTACAAATATATTCTAAAGGATGGTGAAAACTATCTTCACTTGATCTCACTAAAATGAAATATTAAGCACATACCTGTGAGGAGGAACAGTATTTTCACAGTGGAGAAGGTGAAGTTATTCCATGCAGAAGCAGAATAGTGTGAAAAGGCTTGGAAGCAGTAAAACATGGGCAACATTAAGTGAATTCTAAGCATTTTGATTTGGCTACATCAAGAGGTGCATGTGATTAGGAAAGGGTGGGACACAATTGATGAAGAGACACACATGGGTTAGAGGTTGGTGGACAACTTTTAAAGAGTCTCATGAAAACCAAAAAACTAGTTTCCTTTCTAGAGAAATTACAGATAGTAGGTGAAACGTCCCAGTAACTCTGCTTACCTCTCGGAACCAGTTGAGAGTAAGAAATATGAGTGAACACAGGAACGAACGCTCTTTAACAGACATGGACTGGAGTCTCTCTCCAGGCTCCAAGTCAGTGAGGAATATAGGACAATCTGAAAGAGAAGAACAAACATTTATAATCTCTTTTAGTTGAAGTCAACAGAACCTGGAAGCTGCCCCCAGAGCTAAGTCTCCTTCTACTTATTTGCCCCTTTAATTAGTATCTGAAGGTCAACTTTCAGTTAGTCTCAAAAATACCCTCATACCATGCAGCATCAACAAATATAATTTAAAAGTCTCTGTGAAGTTAGAAAATTCCCTCCCCTCCCCCCACAGGTACCAATGTACCATTTCCCTAAGTTTACCACTGAAAGGTTACAGAGAAGAAAGAATCTGATAACTTCATTCTATACCTAATAAACCATCAATCTCCTCCAAGTTTCCATTATGTTGTCTGTCCACACAAAGTCTCAGTAACCGGAAATAGGGAGCCAGGCATAACGGAGAAACCAATCTGGGAAGGAAAATCCATTTGTAGATCACAGTTTATAGACATATTAGTCCATGTTTATAGAGAGCCCGATCTTGTAATTAACAAGTTTTACCCAAAATAAATGTCTACTTTTAAAATCATATAACAAAGAACACAGTGGATGCTCAGCAAATAAATAATGAACTGAATGGGAAGAAGACACAGGTAAGAGTGAAATGTCCATGAATTAAGATAAAGTACAGGTAAGACGGAAGGAAGGCACATGACTGGCAAAGGTAGACAAACACATGCCCAGGTGGGAGAAAGCAACAGAAACAAAAGCAGCCTCACAAAGTATCTGGTGGCTGTCATGAGCCATTGCAAATCCCAATCCCAGGATCTGGGAGAAAACAAGGAGTCTGATCATTCTTGGTAATGCATCCAAATACCACCTGTCTTGGAAGAAATCCTTTCCAATCAAGTTACCAACAGACTACAAGAACCGTGGCATTCCTTGTGAACATTCAACATATCAATTGAGGTTTTAGAGAAGAAAAAGTATACTGACTTTTGGTCTGATTCCTGTGAAGTCAGTGTACTCCCATCTTTCACAAAGTCCTGAGAGAACAACAGTGGCAGGAGGTTGATGACAATCCCGTCACAACTATCATAGTCTTCTAGTCCATAGAGCGCTTTCACAGGAAATGGATAATCACTGTGAAGAGAACCCAGAATCTGAGGTCCCAGCATCAGGGTATGGCAACTCTATGGGGAAAACCACTAGAACAAAGCAATCTTCTCTATTATGAGAAGTGAGAAAGAACAAGTGGGGAATCTTCCAGCAATTCTGGAGCTGGGACTGCTGGGGTGTTGGGGCTCGGAGGATGGAAGTTGGAGGAGTAGGATAGACTTGGCTGAAGTCAAAGACATTCTGAGATTGGTATCAGCTATCAACATAACTAACAAAATTTCTTTACCAATATAACCATGTCAGTGGGTAAACAGCACTTACCCTTCTGGAACAACACAGGCATCCACCACAAACGCATCTTGGAAATCATTAAAGATGGTCTGCCCAAGCCATTCCTTCAGGAAGCAAACAAACAAAAGGGTCTGTGTAGCCCAGGGTATACATCCTATAAAGCCCTAAATAAACTATTAACCTTTCTGAAGCCTGTTTCCTCATTTCTGAAAAGAAACTAACAGTAACACATACTGCATTATTCTCATGTGGAATAGACATAATACATGAGAAATGCTTAATACAGTGCCTGGCACAGAATAGATGGTGGCTTTTAACATCATTAACCAAATGATCATGATTCTCACTCTTAGCATGTGAGGGAGGCCTCAGAGGAAAGGCCTGGGGCAGAGTGAGTCAGAACTGCCTTCCCAGTTAGAATATGGGAGAGCTCACAGGCAGATCTATTTTTGCAATACAACAGATAGAAAGATTTGAAGAATGTACAGTAAAGCAGCCCTTGAGCTTCACTGTTTTAAGAAAAGATACTTGGCCTCACCAGGGCTTCTGGAGCCAGCCTCCTTCCATGGATCAGGTTGGCAAATTCATCATAATAAAGTCCAGAGGCCTGAGGAGACTGCTCACTGCAGGAATGAACCAACTGTAGCAAGGAGGTCACCTGAAACAGTCAAAGAGAAAAAAAATGGTCCAGTCCTTGAGTTGCTGATGGTTCCTAATTAAAAACTTCACCCCAGTCAACAGTAAGTTTTTTCCCTTTCCAATTTCATTGGCAAAGCTCCCATCACCACCTCTCACCTGAGGTTTCTCCTAAGCCTCCTGACCAACCCATTTCTTTTCAATCTTACCTCTTTTCCTATGCATCAGACACATGAACTAGATTAATTTTTCTAAAGCAAAGCTTGGATTATGCATTTCTATGCTAAAACCTTTAAGGACTACCTCTGTGTAAAAATCAAATCAAAATGTCTTGATTCACACTCAGAGCACTCTGTTTTCTGTCCCCAAACTAGCTGTATCTCCAGCTCTCCAATTATACACTTATGCTCTAGTCAACCTGTTACTCTTCAAACATGGCCCACCTATTTTGCTGTCTAGGAATTTACAATTTAATTAGGAGATCAGATTTAGAATTAAAATACAACCCAAGCCAGGGGATTCTAAAGGCCCAAAGAGTAGTACAAGTTACAAAAGCTGAGTTAAGGAAGACATATTTTGAAAAAAGAAGCACTTTTTGGTAAGGTGACAGTTGTTCAGTTGCTTAGTTGTGTCCAGCTCTTTGCAACCCCATGGACCACAGCATGCCAGGCTTCCCTGTCCTTCACCATTTCCTAAATCTTGCTCAAACTCATGTCCATTAAGTTGGTGATGCCATCCAACCATCTTGTCCTCTGTCGTCCTCTTCTCCTCCTGCCTTCAATCTTTCTCAGCATCAAGGTCTTTTCCAATGAGTCAGCTCTTTGCATAAGGTGGCCAAAGTACCAGAGCTGTAGCTTTAGCATCAGTCCTTTCAATAAATATTCCGGACTGATTTCCTTTAGGATTAACTGGTGTGCTCTCCTTATAGTCCAAGGGACTCTCAAGAGTCTTCCCCAACACCACAGTTTGGAAGCATCAATTCTTTGGCACTTAGCCAACAGTGACCAGAAGCTATTTCTCAGTTATTCATAAACATATCCAACCCCAAGACAAGAACTCACCTGGGCGCACTGTTCACTGCTCAGGTCTCCACTCTCCGGGGTCAAACTGGAAGAACTACTTCTAAAAACAAGTTATTTTAGATTCACATCTGTAATATTTTGCAACAACCAGCAATAAATTTTTAAAAATTGCTTTCCCTAAGATTAGGGTAGAGATGAAAGTGCATGAAAGCACAGCCAAGCATTTATTAAGGCCTTACAAAAGGTGGACTAGAGCAAATGACGGCTACCTTAGATTTTTTTTAAGTGTACACTAACTAAACTAGTAAAAACTGTAAGAGCCAGCACTTGGCATTGTCCTACTTAATGCTCTCAACAACTCTATGAGGTAAATACTATTAATATCTTTACTTCACACATGTGAAAATATAAAGGCACAGAAAGGTAAAGGGACTTATCCAAGATCATTCAGCTAGAACAGTGGAGCCAGTATTTGACCCCAGGCAAGCAGTATGGCTCCGGAGAATGAACTTTTAACCAGTATACTATGCAGCCTCTACAGATTACTAATGCTAACTCTAAGGATGTTTCTTGAGCTCCAAGGAATTCATGACAAATCATTTCCAAGAAGCATGAACTAAATTTCATGACTTCACAATGGTAACAACTTATCAAGCCCCAAGCTTCTATTAGATGTTACAATTGTGGAATCAAAGAACTAGTACTAGGAGGGAAAATCCACAAGACGATTTTACTTATATCACAATTAAAATAAATTAATTAATTTAAAAAAGAAGACTTTATTTATAGCAAATGAGGTGTTCCAGACAAGAATAACACAATAATGGAGAAACCTGTAATGTCTAACGCTTAAGATTGGAGCAGATGCAGAAAAAAAGCATCCCAGGAGGATCAGGGTTCCCTTTTTGTGGAAACATTTTCTAAAACTTAATTTCTCAGCAATCCCTAGTTTTAAACAATGAAAATGTAATGACTATGATCACAATTCTGCAAAATCTATAGGTAGCATATACAGTCAAGATTAAAAAGAACATGGAAAAGTAACAACAAACATTTGCTAACTTCTCTTATTATGATTTTAATTCTTGTTATAATGATATCTAAACAATATAACACTTTATTTTGTAAGATACTAACTCAATTGACCATGAGCCACAGAAATCAGAATTTCCAGACATACCTATCTGCTGCCATGATGCCAGCCATGGTGACAGCACCAATAATACCAATAAGCTTGTACTTGAATATGGTGCTAGAGAGCTGTTTTCGTATCACCAGGTGCATGTCATCCTGCAAGGAAATAATGGTGAAGATGTTGGAATGGTACAGCAAAAGAGTCAAATATTAGAACCAAACAACCTAGAACAGCAAGGTTTCTATCATTCATTAACTATGTGGTCTTTGATGACTCACTCAATCTTTTTGAGTCTCAATTTTTTCATCTATAGAATGGGAGAGGTTTTGAAGGATCAGAGACCAAATTACAAAAAATTCCAAGAACAGCATCTGTCATATGGTAGACATTCAATAATAATTACTATTGAATTATTACTATTATAGTAATTACTATAATTACTATTACTGTTACTGCTGGGATAGTTGCTTGATAGGGATAATGTGAATTAGCATGTCGTTGGCCGCTCAGGCAGAAGTAATCAAACAGAAAAAAAGTGCTTAGGAATAAATTTAACAAAGGAGGCGAAAGACTTGCACATTGAAAAAACTGCAAAATATTATTGAAAGAAATTAAAGAAGACCTAAATAAAAGGAAAGCTATTCCGTGTTCATGGAACTAAAGACTGAACGCTGTTAAGATGATGATATGCTCATTCGATGTAATCATTTTTAAAATTCTAACAGTGCTTTAAAAATCTTTTTTTTTTTAGGCTGCACTGGGTCTTAGCTGTGGCTTGCAGAATCTTCACTGCAGCATTAGGGCTTCTTAGTTGCAGCATGTAGGATTTGGTTCCCCAACCCGGGATTGAACCTGAGCCCCCTGCGTTGGGAGCTCAGAGTCCTAATCAGTGGTCCACCAGGCAAGTATCTCTAACAGCATTTTTTACAAATATAGAAAAACCCATACTAAAATTCATATGGAATTTCAAGGGACCCCAAACAGCCAAAATAATTTTGAAAAAGAACAAGTTTGTAGGGCACACACTTTTCAACTTCAAAATTACAAAGCTATAGTAATCAAAACATGCTACCAGCATAAGCACATTCAGACCAATAGGTAGCATAGATCCTAGAAATAAACCCTCACACATACGGTCAACTGATTTTCCACAAAGGTGCCAAGCCCACTAAATAGAAAAAGACAAACCATTCAACAAAACATGCTGGAGAAAACTGTATACCCGCATACACAAAAATGAAGCAGAACCCTTACCTTATACCACATATAAAAATTAACTCAAAGTGAATCAATGATTTAAATTTAAGAGCTTAAACTATAAAATTCTGACAAAAAAACTTAAGAGAAATTTTTCATGACTTCAAATTTTGCCCTTTTTTAAAAAAAATAAACAGGACACCGAAAGCACCAGCAACATAAGAAAAAAAAAAGACTGAGTGGACTTCATCAAAACTGCACCAAAGGACACTATCAAGACTGAAGAGATAATCACAGAAAGGGAGAAAATATTTGCAAATCATTTATCTGATAAGGGACTAATATCCAGAATATATAAAGAATTCCTACATGTCAACAACAAAAATTACCCATTTGAAAAGTGAGCAAAAGGGCTTGAATAGACTTTTTCTAAACACATACAAGAACCAATAAGCACACAATAAGATGTTCAACATCATTAGTCACATGGAAAATAGAAATCAAAACCACATTGAGATACCACTTTACACACACACATATCAAACAAGTGTTGATAAGAACATAGAAAAACTGGAACCCTCTATTGCTCATTAGAATGCAAAATGGTATAGCCACTACGGAAAACAGTTTTGTGGCTCCTCAAAATGTTAAACATAGAATCTTCATACAATTCAGAAATCTCACTCCTAGGTATAGACCCAGTATATACCCAACTGAAAACAAGGACTCAAAAGAAATACTTGTACATCAATATTCATAGCAGCATTCTTCAAAATAACAAAAGGTGGGGAAAATCCAATATCCATCAATGGATAAACTAGTTACAGTCTACATACACAATGGAATATTCAGCCATAAAAAGCAATACAGTTCTGATATATCCTACAACATGGAGGAACTGTGAAAACATTATGCTAAGTGAAATAAGCCAGACACAAAAGGGCAAATATCGTATGACTATTTAAATGAAGTACCTAGATCACACAAATTCATAAAAAGTAAGCGGTTACCAGGGTATAGATAAAGGGGAATAGGGTGTTATTGCTTAATGGGGATAGAATTTCTATTTGAGACAGGGATAAAAAAGTTCTGGAGACAGATCATGGTGATGGCTGCACAAGACTGTGAATGTACTCAATGCCACTGAACTGTATAATTAAAACTGGCTAAAACAGTAAAATTTATCTTATGTATGTTTTATCACAAGTAAAACATAATGATGTAGCTCTATTATTCCTGATATGATGAAATCGTCAAACTATACTGCTAGATGAACCAAGCAAGACACAAAACAAGAGGTTAAGGTGTCAAAAACAGGTATATGGGTAAATACAAATTTGTCAATGCTCAGCACATCTCAGAAAGCTATACGCTAGTAACAGTGATTGCCTTTAGAGAATCTCAGCCTAGAGGACTGAGAGGGAGGATACATTCTTCACTGCCTTTCCATACCTTTTGCATTTTGTACCATGGTGTATACTACCTTGCCAATTCTTTAAACTTAGTAAAAAAAAAAAAAAAAAAAAGTTGTTCAAAGACCAGTATGGGTTACTGCCACAAGGTGGCACTGAAGATGCAGAAGAGCTATGAGTTGACTCCAACCCAATCTTACTTTAGACACTGTGCTTGGCTTTGGCTTTTTCAGTGAATGGTGTTCACAAATGAGAGAAGGCCCAGGAGGAGTTCACGTTAGATGGAGATGTTCCTTACGGAACCAGAGTATTCCGTTTTTCCACGGCACCTGGTACAGTCCCTGAATGGCTTTTCTTACTCAGTTTCATAGTGAGCAGGTTACAGGCTCATTTCCATACTAACAGACTGAGCCCCTAAGGGGCAGGGCTAATACATATCTACTGTCTCCATGCTTGGCATACAGTAGGCATTTAACGTTTGTAGCAGGAAAAGAATAATAGGATTATGGCTATGTACTTTAGTTACACTACTACACAGGCTGTGGGAATTATGTTCCAGGAATTTCAACTGAAGAGGTTTAAAAGATTCTCTCTCAACACACTGCCACTTACCTGGATGTGACTACTGGCTTCATGCTCTTTGCTAAACGCCAGTGTGCTGAGAATACAAAAGAGTTTTCGTATTTGCTGAGGGGACATATTATTCAGATAATCCAGAATGCCCTGGGAGAAAAAAATGTCAACGATGAGATTAGCAACTAACTTTTCTTTTCTTTTAAAGAAAAAAAATTAAAATTCTCATAAAAGGCATACACACAGATAGCCAGGCCTGTTTCACAAAAGCTCAAGTTCTCTAAAACTATGCCTCAGAGCCCAAAGGGTTTATATTCTACTTAGTCATCCTAACATAGCTCCTAGTTCTCCCTATACTTTTTCTCCAAGCTTCCCTTTTTCTTAGCAAAAACAATATTCTGCCAAAAGTCATGTCTCTGACCTTATTTCTCAGCTTGTACTCCATGAATTACTTGTTCTTTGCAGATATAGAAGGACTTAAGTCAAACCCCATTAAAACCCTTTACCAACTCTTTGGCTTGGTCTTTAAGATCCTTCATAATCTGGTCTTCGCCTCCCACCTTACCCTATCTACCAATCATGCTGATCTCACTTGTCATCTCTCACGCACAGCACTGACGTGGGTGCCAGTTTGCTTCTGTTCAAACTGTTCTCTGCCTAGATATACTTCCTTTATTTTTTCTTGACAAATCTCTCCTACCTTTCAAGAATCACTCTAATATTTTCTCTTGTTTGAAGATTTCTCCAGTTTCCCAGGCCAAATTAATTATTTCTGTGCTGGTGTATCTATAGCACTTTATTAAAGAATTCATCATGTTGTATATATAGTGACTTACTTATATGTCTTACTGTTTATCATCAAAGGCAAAGACTACCTTTTATATCCACAGCATCCAGAATAGAGCCTGGCACATCATTAGGTAGAAAGAAGTATTTGCTGAATTAGTAAATATATAGACAGATGAGTTATTATTCTATTATTTGCCCTTTTACCCCACCTTCATCCCCTCCGCTTTTACAAATTATAGTGCTCGGTATATAGCATAAAAAATAAATTGCTAACAAGTTATCAGGTGTCTCTCAGATACATGTAAGAAAGAAAAATGATTTAATATATGTCAATGGTAGGACCTGATACCTTCACAAAGACAGCATTCAGGCTCATAGCAGATGGGCTTAAAACTACCAACTCGAGGAGGACATCCAATGCAGCATCAACTTCGACTTCATTTCCACTGCAGACATGGGTCACTAGGGCACCAATCACTTCCTATACAGAGAAAAGTCAACAGGAATGTGTGACGCTAAAATACAGTATGGTCATCTTCTTTTAGATGATGAAAAACCTCTTGGTTTGTGCCCGAGGCCATTCTAATCTCAACCTGGTTAAAACCCCAACCCACCTCATTCTATCACTTACTTCTATAAACTGGTTTCATTAACATTAGATTCAGGAGGTTTAGGATTATGTCTCTGACTATACTACCATCCAGTCTTGATCTAAGCCCTCTGGATTTTGCTTCCTGGTATAATCTTTCTTTTTTCTTGTAAGTGTCAAATATTACCCATTAAATTGTAGTTGTACTTAATCTATTAAAATTTACTGAAAAGGTGGCACTCAAGAAGCTGAAGGTTTTAAAGTGTTTTCTTTTAAGTTAGACTTATTGTTTCAAGTAAACATGGGTCATAATGGTGTCTCTAAGACATTAAGATGGTTCTCCACAAATGTCTTAGATGTCACTCTTCCCTTCTTTTATACTGCTGTTTCACACCAAGTCACATGGTTTTTCTCAAATGCAGTAGCCAGTTCATGCCAGATGTTTATTACTCCGCTTTAAATGTGTTTTTCTTCCTGCTTTAAATTTTAAAAATTTTGTATTATTCATTTAAAAATTATCTCTTTTTTTGGCCACACCGTGGGATCTTAGTTTCTTGACCGAGGATCAAACCCGCTCCCCTGGCATTAGAATTACAAAGTCTTAACCACTGGACCACTAAAGAAATCCCAGTATTCACTTTTAAAAGTTCCCCATTCAAATGTGCTTTAATGTTGTTAATAAAGATATAACATAAATGACCAATACAAAACAAGACACTTTGTTCTCTGTTCTCCTAATCACTTTCCACAAGTACAGCCTTCTCTCTCTGGATGTGTGCTAATAAATGTGGTGTCTGGCATTCATGGAAACCAAGTTAGGCCCTCAGGCATTTCTCTCTCATTTCTTTCTCATGACACCTTTCTCTAGAGAACAATTTCAGGATCAACTGGCAGTAGATTATTAGCAGGTAAGTTTAAAACTGCCATTCTTGTACTGTGAAAACTACATGATAACTGTAAGGCAAATGTTTCAACTAGACTGGAGCTGGACCTTCATTTTAGACTGAGAGAATCTTAAAGCTCAAAACACAGAGTTAGATCCTCAAGTCCAATCCCTTCATTTAGAGACTAGGACTAGAACTAAGTTTTCCCAACTCCCAGTTCAGAGCTCTTCCTTCTTCAATGCCTTTCAACCAGTAAGAAATGAATATTGGATCATATGTCATTTGGGGTGGCCTTTCTTTCCTTTTCCCTATCCCCTCCTTCCCAAGATAAATATTTCAACATACCTGCTGACAGTAAGTGTCAAAAAACATAAATGAATATCTGTATAGAAGACTGCCAAACAAAATTATGCTCTGGTCTAGAGAGTTCAACAAACTCTGAGCCAGCGACAAAATGCATGGACAAACATCCTTAAGAACCTTGAGGAGAGAGGAGTAGAGAAAAATGAAGCTGTAGGAGAGACTTCGTTTTCACAGCACCTAGAGCTGCTATTGCTAATCCTTTTAAGATGTCAGAGTTCTCCTTAATTCTTATTTTAATTTAAGGACTCTTAATCTTGGTTTTACTCAGAGAAATCCTTCATTCTGAGCTTCTCTTAGAATCAATGAACTTCAATATATGGATAGGAATTGACCTTTAAACTCAAAGAAGTTAAATCACAAGTCTAATAGCTTGTAATCTGCCCAGCTTGGGACAAGAACCCAAATCTCCTAAATTCAAATTTCCTCACTTAATCATATTGCCTCCTGGGGATACAGTGGGCCTGTTCTTCCCTGGCTATGATTTTAAATCAGCCTATAAGGTTCAATCTAATTAAACTGATTTCTTTTAAAGTACATCAAGAGGAGAACTGATTATGTCCTAACAAGAAGGCAGTAGGTGGACATGAATGGAACCAGAATAAACAACTAGTCATTAAGTTCAGTTTCTTTAAATGAGTATAATGCTTTACTGAGGAAGATGCAATAAAAAATTATGTATGGTTTCTGCCCTGTGCAAAATTATAGACCAAAGCACATATCAGAGCACAAATAAGCACAGAAAAGACTGCAAGATAAAATAATACAAACTTTAAATCCATTCCTAAATAACACAATCTTAAGACTCAACTACATAGTTCATTAGTTCCTAAGCCAAACCTCTGGCTCACCCAGTTTTCTAAGAAGGTGTACAGTGTTAATATCCTGAATATTCACCTGGAAAATATCATTTCTAGATTATAAAATTCTATATCAAATGGTTTTTATTTCAACAAGAATGATCATATGCTGAATGGCTAAAATAGTGATAATTCAATAGATATAAAATTATGTCTCTACTAGCATTCCTATGATAATGTTATACTCAGGGGTTTTTAGAAACTACTTAAAACAGTATACAGAAGGCAAGTTTGTCAAAAGTTACACACCACAGAGCTAGACAATTAAAATGATTAAGATAAAATTAAGATTCAAAAGTCTCAATGGACTTGGAACAATGGGTTGAAATTAGTATGATAATTTCTAAGGAAGATGTGAAGTTCTCCATTTTAGGTCAAAAATGAAACTATAGAAGACCTGAGTTACAGTATTTCCTACAACAGAATACCGGGTTTGAGTCTAGTGTTCAACAAATTGTTGAACAAATTTTGTGCTTTTTTTGTTAAAAAGATGAAAACCAATCTTAGTTTGATTTTATTAACATTTATTATGTCACAAACAAGGTGGTAATAATCCCACTATGTTTTGAAATACACTAAACTCCCTGTAAAAGATTATTACATAGCAAAGGTGGTAGTGTCATGATTTCCACACAGGGTAGGAAAGGTTAAAACCACCTCTATAACTTTAGACTAATGCTGCCTGATTTCTCTGACACTTACCAAGTAATGAATAGAGAATGTACCCTGTAGCAGATCTTCTTCAAAGCAGCCTGATCGAATCTTATTTCTTAGCACCCTCTCAATGTACTTCCTTGTCTGAGTGTTGGTGCTATAGATGATGAGAAGCATTGCCAGGTCAAAAATCTGTTGTCAATAAATATGCACCAATAGGAAAACAGTTTACAAATCAGTACATTTACTACAACAGAACAGTAGCTCTCAACTTTTTCCATTAAGACAAAGACTACTCATTTGCTCAACATATTCCCATGGGAGTACCTACATTTTTCATAAAACCTAGAAGATTTTTCAGAGAAATGAAGTGTTACAACTATTAACCACTGGTATCCTTTAAGAAAATATTGTAGGGCTTCCCTGGTAACTTAGTAGTAAAGAATCTGCCTGCCAGTGCAAAAGACACAGGTTTAATTCCTGATGGGGGAAGATCTCACATGCCACAGAGCAACTAAACCCATGTGCCACAACTACTTAGCCCATGCTCTAGGGTCCCAAAGCCATAACTACTGAACCCTAAAAGCCCAAGAGTCCATGCTCTGCAACAAGAGAAACCACTGCAATAAGAAGCTTGAGCAGGGCAACTAGAGAGTAGCCTCCACTCGCTGCAACTAGAGAAAAGCACATGGAGCAATAAAAAGCCAGTACAGTCAAAAATAAATAAATAAGTAAAATTATTTTAAAAATACTGGAATACAAATAAAAGTAGTATTATTATAGAAACAACTTTGAATAGCTTCACATTTATTAAGGGGAAAAAAATCACTTGCCAAATTCAGTATATATTTTCATTGTTATCAGGAAAATTACTTTGTGGAAAGCTAGAGACTGAAAATGTCTGTCAATCTGAACATGGTTATATAAATTATGATGGTCATTTTCAACATATTATATGGCCATTAAAAATGAGATTTACTATATTTTTTGACAAGGACATTCACAATATATTGTGAAGCAAAGAAAAGCCATCTGCAATACTCACAGTAAGATTCCATTTTTATAAAAACAATATACAAGTACAAATATGTGTAAGTATAAGAGTGAGCATGCTTATGCTTACACACATATTCAACTCGGATATGAATAAGAAAAATCCGGAAGAATGATAATCCAGAAAAGTGGCACAGAGATTGGAGATAAACTTTATTTTATAGGTATTTAGATACTTGTGGTGTTTTTCCCACCCCAACTAGCTTGCACTACCTATGTTTAATTAAAAAAAAAAAAAAACCGAGAGAGAGAGTTTAAAAAGCCAAGCAAGACGAAAAAGAAAAGAACAAACTACTTGAAATTTGCACAGCTCAAGAGTAAAACTACAATTCAATTAAAATATGGGCAGAGACTCTGAACCGTCATTTTTCCAAAGACGTACAAACAGCCAATCAACATGCAAAGATGTAAAACATCACTAATCATCAAGGAAAGGTAAATCAAAACCACAATGAAATATCACTTCACACCTATTAAAATGGCTATAATCAAAAGGACAAAGAATAACAAATGTTGGACAAAAATAACAAAGGAGGGACAGCAAAGGGAACCCTTATGCACTGTTGGTGGGAATGTATTGCCAGAATAAAGACCATCTGGCAAGCCATCCTTTCAGACTGCCTTCCTCAAGCAGTTAATGTTTACTAGAGGCTACAACAGGATGACTGGAAGATGCCAGAGCAAATAGCAGGGAGGAAAGCCAGGCAGTATCACTAATTTTACATCTATAATATTTAAAATTCATAGAAGATGAATATTACCTTGTGTTCAGTCTCCAAGGGGATCCTTTCAATTGCCTGGAAAAACAAGGGTCACAAAAATATTACAACACATAAGAACACGTTTGTGCCAATCTGTTCCTCTGGCAAACCATCAACTATTATTTCTACTTGATTGACTTTCAAGACTTTTATTTCAACTACCTTTACTTGCACATCCATCACTGATTGCCACCCACTTCTTCCTCAATGTTCAAAGATCTCACTTACCTTAATCCAGGCTTCTGAAATGATTTTCTCATATCTAATAGCTGACTTTATTACATCAAAGAGAAGAGTAATACAGTCTTGACCACTGTTTTCTTGATTTCCTGAAAAACTACAAGTAGCAGAGGGAAAGAAAATCATTCTTACCAGAGAACCTGTGAGATCTGGATTCCTGCTTACTAGGCACGTGACTTAAAACTAGTCACAATTTCATGCGTAAAATGGCTAATAAAAATTTATTGCAGTCTATCAGGGACTGATGTGAATAGCAAAGAGAACACACACACACACACATATTCATGTACATATACATACTTATACATATAAATATTATTTGAAAAACAATAGTAGTACATTATTGTGATATTACCACATAATTTGTAGTTGTAAATATTAAGATCTTCTGTCCTGGCTCCACAATAAATGTCAGAAAACTTTCCTTGCTCATGTGAGAAAAAGGGTGGTAACTGTCCATAAATTTATACCTTTCTTGTCCTTTATTTCTCAACCTGCTTAGAGAAACCTGGAACTGTGAAGGCAAAATACAGTGCTGCAGATCCAACTTCTCGCGAAGCTCAGAAATTACCTACAGCAAATAAATGTGTTAGCTCTGTGTTCTGATCATTCATAGCAGCTAGGCACAATCTATTTTTCCAACAGAAGAACTCTAATATTCTCCTGAAAGACTGAGGAAGAATTATTAAATTAAATGAATTATTAAACAGGCAGCTTGAAAAAGAGAGTTGATGAAAATAACTAATGTGACTACATTATGTCCTGCTCCTTAAAATTCCAGAATTCCTTGAGGCATTACACTGAAATAGCAAATATAACGTATAGTGGCTTATATAGAACCGAAAGTCTGACTAGTAGATCCATTCTCTCCCCTAAATACTATCTGGACTAATTAGCACTATCAATTAGTTTCAGGACATAGAAGAGTAATCGGAACCTTTTAAACAATTTATCTTGATATATCTTCCCCTAGGTTAGGCTTCTTTTGACTGCTGAGTTTCACAAGAGCACCACAGCTATTCTCTGTACTCTCCAGGATCGAACACCCTAGTGTTTGTTGGGAAACAAGAGTACCTCAAGTGCATCTGTGGGGGTTATGGAATGAAGAATGAATTTGATGATCACAGGTAAGTCGTCCAAACTGACAGATGACAGCTTACCCATCACTAATTGGCGGACCTAAACACAAAAAACACAAAAATCTTACATATTTCCATGTTAATATCTCAATCTAGTAAAGACTCACTAGGTAAAATTAGAAAAATTATCTCTCTCACTCAGCTTCTAACTTGCAATTTCAGAAGAAAAACACATTTTATTTTTTTCCAAATTACAAGCTCTCAATTGTTAATGCTACAGATTCTTCAAAAACAGACAGGTGATAAATATGAAAGTGTTGTTATCTTATATCTTTGAGCCTGAATTTTCCACTGGCTACAGAAAGACATAAAAATTTGTTATTTCTAAAGGAGCAGTTTGAAAATATGCAGGCAAAACAAAAGATTTCCACTAAAACTAACTGCTTAAAATCAAACAGTTCATCTATCACAGTATAGCATATAAAATTCATCAAAAAAAAAAAAAAGAGTAGATGTCATTCAGCAGTGTTTCAAAACGAAATTTTCACTATATACAATTGGTCCAGGGCAATGAATGATTGACATTGGTTCTGGGAGGCAAGAAGACTAGTTCTATTTCTGGAGAGCAGAGTCCTCCCTACCTTAGTCAGGAGCTTTGACTCAAGTTGGAGGCTAGAAAGGACATCCAGGATTGGGACGGTGAGCAGAGTATTCTCTGTTAGAAGGTCACTGTGAACAGTGGAAAAGAAATTATGCAACTTTAACAGAACTGAGCAAGTAATGACTTGGGAAAATCATCCAAGGTATGGGAAGAGAGAATATACTTAGCTCCCATTAAATTCTATTTATAGTATATTTCATTAAAATTCTCTTGATTAAAAAAATACATGCACATTTTGAAAAATTCAAACAACAACAAGAAACCCTATCTCATCATCTCCATTACTCAGAGGAAACCACTGTTGAGTTTGGTACATACCCTTCCTCAGAAAAGGAAAAAGAAATGCCACAACAATTACAATGAAGTGTGATAAATATGATACCTATATGTGCAGGCTGCTACAGTAGCACAGAGTAGAGAACACAGCAATGGATTCTAAAAGAAAGTCATACAAAAGGACAGGCAGGCAAAGTGGGGGGTACAGTGCTATACACAGAAGGAGCAGTCTGCCCAGAAGTACAAAGGCAAGAAATCTCTAGACATTTTTGGAGATAGCTTTACAGGTAACTACAGAAAAGGAGGTATTACAAACTGAAGTTTCTAATTACTTCTAGGATAAATACACAGTTGCATTACCCCTTCTTCATTACTGCTCTATCAATTAGAATTTTTCACATAAATGTTAGAAAGCAATGGATCAGACACAACAGTGTGCATTAGAATGAATCGTTTAGGGACCAAAGAACAGTGATGTTTCATAGGTTCCACAAACCATTTGCATGTGCAGTCATGATTGAGGACACCCGTGGGGAGAGGAAATGCTGACAAAACAAAAAAAAATGCTAATAAACAAAGGAGAGTTTACGTCTCCACAGATTTAATTTATATACCTAATCCTAAGCCAGACTTCATTTTCACAACAGATACATAGATCTACTTAAATATAAATTTGTTATTAGAAAAACAAGTCAAGTTCAATATCCCAATAAGACAAGTATCATTCTCTTTTAAACAGAAAGAAACACAATATTATTATTCTTTCTATACTGCAGCAATAGGCTCTCAGAGTGAAGCCTTGCTCAAGATGGCAACAAGGCGCTTACCCACCTGAGCTCTTTCCCCACATCAGCATGCTGGGAATCCCCCAGGATCTCAGGGAGGCTGATGACAAAGTCATGTTGTAGGTACAGTGGAGCAACACTGATCAGCTGCATGATCTTGGTGGTGAGATCCTGCAGTGGAGGACACTATTATAAGAATTGTAACAGTACCCAGAATAGAGAAAGACTTCCTACTCACAAAATATGGAGCTGGAATTATTTTGTGTACAATATGACAACTATACATACACCCAAGCTCAAAATCTAAAATCAGAAGTAAATCACCTAGAGATTTTTCACAAATGAGATGGTATCTATATTTAAAAAACAAAAGTAGGCTGGATGGCATATTACCTAATATCTTTATTTCACTTAATATTTACACCTCTATTTCCTTTTTTTAAAAGGTAGGGATCTGTGTTGCTCAAGGATACATAATTAGTAAGTGCCAGACCCAAAATTCCAGCCCAGATGAGACTCCAAAACTCATATTCTTCCAAATAAAGATTTAGCCTTTGAATGTGACAAAATTTAGTAGAATGATTTTAAGAACTCTGAAGAATAAGCACAAGGCTCAAAACAGATTCATCTTTATCAAGGTACTGGATAACAAAACTCCCAAAGAAATTTTCCTCCATATGTAATTAAATCAACACATCTGCAATGAAGTAGGATGGTTTCAGATCTCACATTTTTGAGAAATAAAACATAATAATCTCTGTATTTTGAGAAATTCATGAATTCCTTCCAAATAATTACTGTAATAAATCACATCCAGTCATCACAGTTATGGGCTTCCCTAGTGGCTCAGCCGATAAAGAATCCACCTGCAATGCAGGAGACCTGGGTTTGATCCCTGGGTTGAGAAGACTCCTTGGAGAAAGTAAAGGCTCCCCACTCCAGTATCGTGGCCTGGAGAACCCCACGGACTGTCCATGGGGTTACAAAGAGTCACACACGACTCTTCACTTCCATCACAGAGAGATATACTTCTTTTTTTGAAGACATTTAAAGGATGAAATAACCATGATTTTCAAACTATGAAAGCTAAAAAACTAATGGATAGAAAAATACTAATTTCCTGTCTAGAAAGGCAAAAAATCCTGCAAATTCCAAAGGTTTGGTGTTAAGTGTAGAAAACACACTCTCTAAAGACAAAGACCAAAAAAAGTCCCCAAGCCTACCTTACTATCCACAACTCTGTCGAGCCACTTCAGCTGATTAATGATGAGTCGAGGCATGCTGATTTCATCACTGTTCACTCTGAAATATTACGGTGGATGAGAAATCAGGAATGTAGCCTGCCTGACCTACACAGCAGCAAACGTTAATACTGCATATAACATCTCAGCCATGCAATTAACATTTACTAAATACTAACCACAGCTGGCACGCTGCGCTAGACACACAGGTGATAAAAAAAAAAAAAGACATATGCATATATGTTGAGAAAGATGTCTGGAAGAAGATGCACTGAACTGTTGGTGACTACATCTGGGGAAGGTGAGAGGGAAGAAAGGTCTGGCGAGTATCTCTTAAAATACATAAATAATTTTAAATAAATATTATTAATAAATTGGTAAGAGAAATTATTTTTAAAAGGTAAAAACTAATTATCTAGATGTGATAAGTATTGAAACAGAATATTTTTTACTGATATGGAAACCTAGAAGGTCAGATGAGAGGATGTCTGTGAAAGTGATTAAAAAATCATCCATATACGGATGAAAAAAAGTTGGCTCAGTATTATTTCCCCTAGGATAAATAGGGTCTTTGCCTTCTTCCTAACCTCCTATGTCTAACTTTTGGATTATCTCCAGCTCTTCTTCTTGACAACACTCTCAATCTTTGGTTGTAATAGTCAAGTCTAACTACTAAAAAACTAGCCAGGATACAAATCATCTAATGCAATCCATTCAGGCAAAGCATGAATTTTTAAAGATAAACCTTCAAGTTTACTATTATTACACAAGACACTGAAAAAGTACATTTTAAAAAGGAGAAAATAAAAATGACCTGAATCCTCTCATCCAAAGATTTCCATCACTGACATACATGTTTATGCAAATGTACATGCATGATTTTTTGTAACAAAATATTGAATGAACTGTAAATACCACTTGCAACTTGAATTTTTTAAATTAGATGGTATTATATAATCCTTTTTACAATTTTTAATATCCACATGATATCCCTAATTTACTTAACTAATCCCTTATACTTGAAAATCTGTTTATAATTTTTATTTTAAGCAGCAATAATATCCATTACTGCTTTCATTCAGAGCTATTACCTTAGGATAAATTAGGAGGTATAGCTGAACATAAAGCAAAATCTAAGATTTTGATACACAAAACCTCCTGATCTTCAGAGTGATTACACTGCTTTATATATATTTACCAGTGATGTATGAACTGGCTTGTTCATTACACTCAACAAAGGAGACCCTTTGAGAGTAAAAAAAACATATTATTTGAAATTGTTCTTTGATTATTAATGAACTTGAGCATTAAAAAAAATTTAATGCTCTTATATTTCTTCTCTGTGAATTATCTATTCATGATCTTTATCTACTTTTCTATTAGGCTGCTCTTTTTGTCCTAACATTTTTTTAAATGAAACAAACAAACTGTGGTTTTTTTTTTGACCATGTCACATGGCTTGCAGGATCTTAGTTCCCCATCCAAGGATCACACCTGGGCCCCCGATAGTGAAAGCCTGGAATCTTAACCATTAAAGTACGTTTTTAAAAAATGGTAGCACACATACAGTATAAAACTGAAAAGGTAAAGAATAGTATTCAGACAATATCTGACTCCAGCCAACTGGCTCCCCTCCTTGGAAACTATCACTACCACCAGTTTATCATGTATCCTTCTAGGAATACATAGACATGCTACTCAAATTTCAAAGAAAGTCACCACAGTTACACTTGAGTAGTCACTCAAAAATCTGGAGTCATGATAAATATGATTTTCAGAGGTACCAATGCTGTTTCAGAGGAATCTTTTCAGAGAAACATAAGTACACCAGGGTATATCTGGGGTATATCACTTACTTTTCAAAAAGAAATTCTGGCAACTTTTCAAATAAGACTTTAATAATGGCAGGCTAAAAAAGAAGACACAAGGAGTTAGAAATGGTCTCGAAATGTATGAAAGAAATGTACAATTAGTGGTAATTCTCTTCATCAAGATTCTTGGGAGGCAAAACACTGCTATAACTGAAATCCTCATTTTAAGAATGTCCACATGAATGCTGCCTGTATTTTGAACGGAACCTGTTGGAATATAAAATTTACCAAATCCACCCTCTGAAAAACTGCAAAATGACTATCAAGTCAATACTAAAATAATCAGATAATCAATAGTATGATTAATTATAATGACAACTGTTAACCCATGACATGCAAATTTTAACAGATTATCAAATAGTTTGCAAGAAAGAAGATTTCTCTTCAGGGGAACAAGAGAGCTCTTACAGATTTAAGTAAACTAAATGATATTCAAGATTTCCAATGAAAAGGAAAAGAGAATGCTAAGATTAACAGTGGGAGAGACTGTCTACTAAATAGACAGGAGGAAAATGGCAAAATCTAGTTAATAAGCAAATACAAAGCTAAATGGGAGACGTGAATATAGCAGAGATATACGTGGTATACAGAGCATATAGCATGAAGCTTTACAAAAGAGGAAGCAGAGGCTGACCAGACAAATGAGACTTCAGGATATAACAGGCTAATGAGCTCAGTCCAAACCACAGATATTGCTCTCCAGATTCATCTCAGCAACAGGGCTCTGGCAAACTGCTATAAACTCAAATGCTCCTATTAACCCTGCTCTACCCCGTGCTCTAGCCATTTATACTTGGACATATACCACAAATCACATCCATGAGATGTTCACACAAAAAGTGGCACAGCCTCACCTGTAATATGTCAATCCCCAGAAGCAACTTAATGAGGCTCTTACAGTAAGATGTGCCCATGCTGTTAAAAAAAGAGAGAGAGAGGAATTTGTTTTCTGATTTGTATTACTGTTTTTACTATTCTTTGTCCATAAAATTGGTTAAATATGTAATTTTTTAGGAGAAACTATCCTGTTAGAGAAGAAATATAGTACATGAGAAGACAGCACTTAAGTCACAGAGAAGTAAAGAGTTGAAATTGCTACCAACAGAGGTGAGATACTTCTAGAAATCATTCTGGATTCTTAGTCTCAGTATCCTCAACTTAATAATTTAAAGGTTAGGCTAAAACTCTGAGAAAAAGAGAGCTATAAATCAAAAGCAAAATTCCAAAAAAAATTGCATTCTATCCAACCTCCCCACAGCCCCCAATCCAACTAGTGTAAAATTTCAGCAAGACTCCAGGACTCGTCTCCACACCTGGATTCCTCATCCTGAAGATGTTCACAAGACAAAAGGCAGTTCCTGAAATGGTCCTGGTCCTCAATGTAAGACTCCAGGCCACTAATGAACTCTTCTATTATCTTGGTAACATAAAAAAAAAAAAAAACAAGAGTAAATATTTTAGTTTAACATTAGCTGTGGGTTAGCTAAAATCATTCTAGCACATTCAACTTTATGCCATTGACTTTAAACTCCCAATTCAAGAGAACTGCTGGCAAAAGAAAAAGTACTAGGGAGAAAATACATACTGTGGGATAAGAAGGATGTTTCCTCAGAGTCTGAAAGAGTTTCTTTTGGAAAACGATTTGATCCACAGCTATGAGAAAAGAAGACTAGTTGGTCCCCAGTGTCTTGAACACTTCTGACTATAGTCTCCCTTTCCTAAGACCTAGGTTCCTGTCTGATGAACCCAATAAAGGTATTCCCAATTTAATAAACCTGTAGCAAAACAGAATTAGCATTAGTAAGGGATAGCTACTAAGTATTAAAAAAAAAAAAAAAGATGCCATACCCTTAGCTGAATGGAATAATCTATGCTCCCAAAGTAGGGCCTTATATGGATTTAGAAATTTTCCTCTGAAATTATTCTGACCCAGATAAATACTCTCTGGGTATTTATTTTTTCTTTCTTTCTTTCTTTTTTTTTTTTTATTAGTTTTGCCATACAATGCCATGATATCACCATGGGTTTACATATGCTCCCTCTCCAGAACCTCCCTCCCTCCTCCCTCCCCCCGGGAAATCTCAATGCACCAGCCCCGAGCATCAATCCTGGGCTGGTGATTGATTAGACACATGATAATTAACATTGGGTATTTATTTTTTCACAAGAAAACCAAGTAATACTATATATAACATTCTTTCTTTAAAAAAAAAAAATAGACATACTTTACTTAACATGCATTAACTAAAATGTAATTTCAGTTTCATCCTTGTCTCAAGATAGATGGTGCTCTCATTTCTAATCTTCACTGCCTCTCTAGAAAATCCATTATTCAGTTCTGAGCCTTTTCACTATACTCAGAGAAAAGATTTTCATTAAAATATTACCTAGTTGGTTCTGATTCTCTCCTGTTTTAAGAGTAATTCCTGATGTCTTAAGAAACTTTACAAAGACATTGTCACTTTCTTCAACTTCACTGTGAACATGAGATTTCTTTGTCTTTTTGGAAAGTGGCTGCTTCCTGCCTTCTGAAAATGGAAAAAAATTTCAAGAATGCGACAAAGGTTAAAATGTAAACCCTAGAACAATAATCCTAGGATAGTTGATGGGTTCCTGAGAGACTATACTGGAACTGATGCTGTAGTAAGATTTTATCTCTAACAAGGGTCAGCAATAATGGCTTGCAGACAAACAAAACAATTAACAAACAGAATTATTTTTACCTATTGAGTTTTCTTTTAAAGAACTAAAAATATGCCACCTCTAACAAGAATAACCAGAGAAGTGATTTCCACCCAAATTCTAAAGCATTCAGGGTCTCTCATGTACTCTACAAACCACTGCATTAGAATCACTGAGAAGCTTATTGGAAGCATATTCTTAGGTCACATCCCAGACGTACAGAATCAAAATTTCAAGGCTGGAGCCTGGGAATCTAAATTTTTAATAATTTATATTCTTCAGGTAATAATCCTTACTCACTCTGAAGCTTGAGACCCAATGATCAGGATGCAAAAGTAGAAAGAATGTGGCAGATTGTCCTACATCACACTCTGATTTCATCCCAAGACTTTCAACCCATGAGAAGTAATTTAAAAAAATAAGCAAACATAAACAAGAAGGTACCTGAGGTTCAGTATGATTATCTACTCTTCTCCTTTAATGAAGCAATATTAGAACTGCCTTAATAGAGTAATTGAGTATACTAAACAAAAAACTATCAACCACTTCTCATAGGAATACTTAGGGCTTCTGTAAATTGCATTCTCATTACATACAGTCTGTCCTCTTTGCCTCTGGTGTGTTTGCTTTGACATGATGGTATTCCTTTATATATCATCATCACAGCATTTATAGGGATCATAAATTTTTTAAGGGAGGAAAGACGACCATAAAATTTTTTAAAGGGTTAGGGGCTTCCCTGGTGGCTCAGATGGTAAAGAAGCTGCCTGCAACACAGGAGACCCCGGTTCAAACTCTGGGTCAGGAAGATCCCCTGGAGAATGGAATGACTACTCACTCCAGTACTCTTGCCTGGAGAATTCCATGGACAGAGGAGCCTGGTGGGCTACAGTCCATGAGGGTCCCAAAGAGTCAGACACGACTGAGTGACTACTACAACAACAATAGGATGTTTTGGGCTTCCCTGGTGGCTCAGTTGGTAAACAATCCACCTGCAATGAGGGAGACCTGGGTTCAGTCTCTGAGTTGGGAAGATCCCCTGAAGGAAGGCATGACAACTCATTCCAGCATTCTTGCCTGGAGAATCCCCAAGGACAGAGGAGCCTGGTGGGTTGCAGTCCATGGGGTTGCAAAAAGTTGGACACAACTGAGCAACTAAGCACAGACTATATAGTTATCTTTGTGTCCCAGTGCCTAAAGGACGTATGATAGATAAGTTCTTACGTATGTAGATTCCTCTTATGTGGAGACTGAAACTCACAGACTGTGGGCATGCCCAAAGTCATACAAGCAATTAGAGGTAGAAATTTCAAATCTCCTGACACTGGATTCTCTATGTTCTATCTATTAAGCCTTGATGACTCCAACACTTGAAAGGAGGAACTTTATATCCCTTTTAGTACCTCATACATTTCCTACAAAAAATAAAGCAACAAATGATTAGACACTTACCAGAGGCATCTTCTGTCAGGCTCTCTGTATCCTCTAACACTGATAGCCTTCTTTTGGAAATCATTCTGACCAAAGTCTTCTTCAGTTAAATTACTTTGCAGAACAAATCAGACAATATAAGTTACTCTGTAGAAGCAAGATAAATTTTAAGAAGTTAAAAATATTAGCTCAAAGAAAACAATTAATGCTCTATCCAAAACCAAAGACTTTACAAAATGCTATCTAAAGCCAGATCTTGAGAAAATTTCAACTCCTCTTTCTGGTCAATACTTGATTATTTTCACAACTTGTTTACCTAGTTGCTTCTTTAGCCAGATCACGTTTCTCTTGCTGAAGAATAAAACCCACAGTTCTCTGACACTGAAGATCCTTCACCATTTAGCCCCAATCTACTACTTCTTTCGGAGAAGGTGATGGCACCCCACTCCACTACTCTTGCCTGGAAAATCCCACGGACAGAGGAGCCAGGTAGGCTGCAGTCAATGGGGTCACTAAGAGTCGGACAGGACTCAGTGACTTCACTTTCACTTTTATGCACTGGAGAAGGAACTGGCAACCCACTCCAGTGTTCTTTCCTGGAGAATCCCAGGGACAGCGGAGCCTGGTGGGCTGCCGTCTATGGGGTCGCACAGAGTCGGACAAGAGGCGACTTAGCAGCAGCAGCAGCTACTACTCCTTTAACACATTAATCCAAAACTCCAATGTTGGGGACTGGGCTAGGTGTTGGGGTTACATCTGTGAACCAAAAATGATTCCTGCTGCAACTGAAATGCTGTTATCTGCCTGGAAATTACTCCTTCTCCTTAAAGTCTCAATCAAATGTCTTCTTCCTTGAAAACTGGACTCCTGTCCCCAAAGGAGATTACTCCTCCAGCTTTCCTGCTCCAGCGTATATGTAAGAAACCTTAGGACACACTAGACCGAGGGGCTCCTTGAAAGCAGGAATCCAGTGTTGTTTATCTCAGGTATCCCTAGGGCCCAGCATGGTACCTAGCGTTAAAAAAAAATTCTGAGAATATTCGCTAACTGAGAATGGCTGGCAGGAAGGTAAATACTAGTATCTAACAAAAACTATATAGTGTTTTATATCTAATACTTCGTTTATTTCTCACAAAACTTTTTTAAGTAGGTACCATTACTCTCAAGACACCTGCGTTCAATCCCTGGGTCGGGAAGATCCCCTGCAGTATTTCTGTCTGGAAAATTCCATGAACAGAGGAGCCAGCCCGGCGGGCCACAGTCCATGCAGTTACAAAGAGTGGGCCATGACTGACCCACTGAGGGCACGGGCACACATCTGCGCCCACGCACACACATACACACGCCATTCTTTTCACATTCAGTGGCAGAGCTGGGATTCCAATTTAGCAATCTGGCTCCAGGATCTGTCTCTTAACTACCACTCATACTAGTGGCTTCCAACAATATTTACCATTTACTACTCACCAAGCGTCATGGTAAGCATTTTCTTTACCCTTTGCCTCGTTTACTATTTAAAAGCATTATCAACCATTCTACAGAATGAAAAACTAAGGCAAGTCATGGCCTCAGGACTTCAGGGAACACGCCCTTAACACGTGCTAACCCGTCCTGCAGCCTCAAACCCGGGGAAACCCGGAGGGCTGCCTGGACTAGGTCCTCTAGGGACGGGCGAGGGCGGGGATGGGGGTTAAGTCTCTCCTCACTTCGGCTTTTTAACGACGCAGGAAGGTACCTGGAGGTATTATCCCGCGACTGAAGAAGCCGACATTGAGGGCATGGAAGCTCAGAGGGAAAGGCCAGCCGCTGTTGGGACCGAGAAACCAGGCCGTAAGGTTGCGAAGCCTCGAGAAACGACGGTCGCTGCCCCACTCACCCGCGGAGAAGGCTTCGCCAACCCTCCTCCTCAACTTTCCCGCCCGGTACGACGCCACGCTGACGCCACTGCAGCGCGCCCTCGCCGTGACGTGAAACGTCCGCGCCGGAAGTGGGCGGGCCAGCGGCCCGGCTCGGGGCAGGACTCAAGAGACAACGCCGCCGTAGGGTTCGGGGCTCGCCTGGCTGAGGGGCGTGAGAAGGCCCGGAGGCGGCCTCAATTACGACCCGGTGCCCCGAGGGAAAGAAACCCGGTTACACTCGGCCGGGAGCCCACTCTGTGAAGATGGCGGGGCCCGAGCTGTTGCTTGACTCCAACATCCGCCTCTGGGTGGTCCTGCCCATCGTCATCATCACCTTCTTCGTGGGCATGATCCGCCACTACGTGTCCATCCTGCTGCAGAGCGACAAGAAGCTCACCCAGGAACAAGTATCCGACAGGTCAGCGCCCTCCCCTCTCCGGCGATCTCACTCTCTCGTGACCTTGGGCAAGAAAGTACAGGGGTTATGTCAGTTTGCCCGGCTTCATCAGGCCCCCACTAGCAGAGTTTCCTTGGCTGAGTTACCCCTGTGTTTCAATTGTTCATATGCGAAATGGGGATGATAACAGGACATGCCTCATAGAGCAGGAGTGGGGACTAAATTTTAGATGATGTCTGTAAAACATTCCTCTAGATACGGTATAAGTTTTCATGAGCCTGAATGATCACAAATGGGACATTTGGTTTCATAAATTAAGGTTTTGCTGCCTCAGAGGTTACTAAAATATTTCTAAAATGTGTTAAACCAGAATTGAGAAGTATATAAATGAAAAAACATTAGACCATATTTGGGAATAGAATGTATGTAAAAAGTGACTCTCAAGCTTGTAGAATATAGTGATTTTTCAGAAAGAAAAAACAAATCTTTAAGAATGTGAAACTCCAGTTTGAAAAATACTGACTTTGAAAACTAGAGTTTTATTTTAAGAAAATGTTTTTCACTGGCAAATTACGGCTGCAGAAGATAAGCTTTACCTTTTGCACCAGTTGTTGTGCTTAGTCGAGCAGGGACTTATTTTTAGATACTAATGGAAATAAAAATGCAAAATTCAAAAATTCTTGTAGAATTTGCAGACCTTAAGAGAAACTGAATATTTAAAATATATAGGATAATTTAAGTTGGCCTTATTTCAGGGTTTAAATGCCTCACATGATTCTCAACCCCACTTCTGCAAAATTGCTCAGCAGTATAAATAGAGATCTATCTGAATTTCTGTTCAGCATGTGGAAATCCTGAATTCTCTATAGTGAACAAGGTTTTCTTGATGACTTACCATGTGCCCTGCACTGTGCTGTATGCTAGGGGATACAAAATATGACTAGACCCTACTCTCAGGGAGTTTTAGTCCAAGTGATAAAACATGCAGAGGGAAAATAGGAAATCCGATTATTTTAGTGCTCAGGGTACTCAAGGTACAGAGGTAATCACCTTAAGTGACATATGTGAAGAACTGAGCTTAAAATCCTTTAATATTTGCTTTTTGCTCTTTAAAAGACTGTGGTCAAATACTTACAAAACTTTCCACTTTCTTTTTGTCAAATTTAATTTTATTTATTTTGGCTGTGCTGGGTCTTCATTATTGCACAGGCTTTTCTCTGGTTGCAGCGAGCAGGAGCTACTCTCTGCTTGCGGTCTGCCGGCCTCTCATTGCGGTCGCCTCTCGTTGCAGAAGACCGGCTCCAAGTGTGTGGGCCCAGTAGTTGAGGCACACAGGTAGTTGCTCTGCAGCATGTGGGATCTTCCCTGACCAGACTGAACCCATGTCTCCTGCATTGACAGGCAGGTTCTTTCCCACTGAGATACCAGAGAAGCCCCACTTTGACTGTTTTTAAGTAGACAATTCAGTGCCATCAAGTACATTCACCTTGTTGGGCAACCGCCACCACCTTACACTTCCACAGTATTTTCCTGACCCCTAACAGAAACTCTGAGCCTATTAAATAATAACTCATTTCCTTCTCTCCCCACTCCTGAGACCCACCGTTCTACTTTACCTCCAGGTACTTCATATGAGTGGAATCATACAGTATTTGTCCTTTTGGGTCTGGCTCATTTCATTTTGTATAACGTATTCATGGTTTGTCCATGTCGTTGCAAGTGAATGGATTTCCTTCTTTTTTGTGGTTGAATTAATATTCCGGTGTGTGTGTCTATACATGTATCATGTTGTCTTTATCCTTCCAGGATTTTTAAAAAATTCTTATTTATTTGGGGTTGTGCTGGGTTTTCTTTGCTGTGTGCAGACTTTCTCTGTGGGCAGGGAGTGAGGGCTGCTGTCCAGTTGTGGTGCATGGGCTTCTCCTTGCTGTGGCTTCTCTTGTTGCAGGGCACAGGCTCCAGGGCACTCGGGCTTCAGGAGTTGCAGCACGTGGGCTCTAGAGCTCATGGGCTTCAGTAGTTGTGGTGCACAGGCTTAGTTCCCCATGGCATGTGGAATCTTCCTGGACCAGGGATTGAACCCATGTCCCCTGCATTGGCAGGCAGATTCTTACCCACTGGACCACCAGGGAAGTCCTAAGGGTTGTTTCTATATCTGGGCTACTGTGACTAATACTGCAGTTAACACAGGGGTGCACATATATTTTTATTTTTTTGAAGAACCTCCATATTGTTTTTCATAAAGGCTGTACCAGTTTACAGTCCCACCAACAGGGGTTCCCTTTCCTCCCCCGCTTTTGCTTTTAAGATAAAGATTAAAATACAGTGGAACCCTTAAAAAGAAAGGAATGGCATCCCATGGTTACAACACAGATGAACCTTAAGAACATGAACATGAGGCTAAACAAAAGAGACCAGATACAAAAAGGTAATATCTGTATGATTCCACTTATATGACGTATCTAAAATAGTCAAATTCACAGGAACACAAAGTAGAATGGCAGTTAATAAGGGCTGAGAGATGGGGAATGGGGACGTTATTGTGCAATGAGTTTCAGGTTTGCAGGATGAAAAAGTTCTGGAGATCTGTTTCACAACAGTGTGAATATGCTTAACACTACTGAACTGTGGGCTTAAATGTGGTTAAGATGGTAAATTTTATGTTAATGTCTTTCACCACAATTTTTTTAAGATAGCACTGAGACTCACTTACATAGTCTAGCTCTTGCCAACCTCTCAAGCCTTGTCTCTCCGTGTTTCTGTCGTCCTCTTTCTTCCAGCCATATGGCGTTTTCCCTGGTCCTCAGAGACCACAGTGCTTACTCCTGCCTCAGGGCTTTTGCCCATGCTCCAGCTCTTTGCCAAGGTTGTCTCTACTGTCTTTAAGATTTCAGCTTAATCATACCCCTTCAGGAAAGCTTTCTCCAAGACCTTGACTTCTTAGACTCAGTCACATCCCCATGTTAACACACTCAGATTATCCGTCTCTCTTTCCTGGTATATAACATGGATTTGACATTTATTCCCGTGGTTATTTGATTACCTTTTTTCTCCCCTACTAGACTTTAACCTTCTTGAGATACTTGCCTTTTTTTTTTTTTTTTTTTTTGGCTGCAGCATGCAGGATCCCTGACTAGGGATCCAGCCCATGCCTCCTGCAGTAGAAGAGCAAATTCTTAACCACCAGACCTCCAGGGAAGTCCAGGATACTTGGTTTTTGATCGCTGTTGTTCATGGCACCCAGAAGCTCGAGAAGTATTTGTTCAATGAGAATAAGCCTATTACTGTGTACAATATGAATAGAGGTGTAGGAAATTTAAGGGACTCACCCAGGATCACATAGTTAACAAGTGGCAGAGCCAATATTCGAACCCATCTGTCCTACTCCAGAGCTTAAGTTTTTACTTATTATTCTAGACCCAGTGCTACCTAAACTATCAGTGGTAAAGAACCAGTGTGGGTTTTTTAATTTTCAGTCTGTCTCAGGCTGGTGCTTTGGTAAAAAATTTTTTGATCACATATTTGGATGTTTGGACAATGTCAGATTGCTATAAAAGTTTCTAAACCTTTAGTCTCAGTGTCTGTCCTTACCTCACCACAGCCCAGCATTGCCACACAGGCCACATTATGAATAGCTTTAGTCTAGCTCCCAGGGAATGGAACATATCACCTCTCAACTCTTTAGGCTTGTGTCTACAGTGTTTGGTTTGGTTTTGTTTCAGTTTTCAAGAAGGATTTCCATTAGGGAGGTTTTTTTTCTTCCCTCATTAAAACAACTTTTGAAAACCTAGAAAAATTAGCATTTTGATCTCTTCTGTTTGATGTTTCTTCTAACACTGCCCACTTGGTACACTTTGTTATCTGTAAGAATCAACTGTGTTCACATATCACCAGATAATTTATTAATTCAGTAAGTATTTACCGAGAGTTTACTAACACCTGCACCCTGAGTAGAATTTGTATTTGTTGTCTGTCAGATAACAATCCTGTGAAGCCCTGTAATCATTTCTCTGTTTTGTTTTGTTTTGTTTTGAAACTTCCTTCTTTTATCCTCACCCTTCCTCCCTTCTGCCCCCAGGTCTTTTGAGTAGCATCCAACTGCTACTCTTTTTAGTCAGAGAAAAGTTCCTTCTTAGCTCATTATAAAGTAAGAAAAAGCATAATGTCCCAAATGTGCCTTTCTCAGAAATCTTTATTCAGAGCCATTCCTGAAACCTTCTTGTGCAAAGCTGAGTGTTGGGTTAAGTATGTCATGTTGGTTTTAAGGACACTTGTAGTTTGAAAAGTTTCCACACAGAGCTATTGCCAAATAGGCCTTCTCTTGTGTTTAAATAGGTTTTCTACGTTATTCTCTCACTTTCTTCTAGAGTTTCACTTTTAAAAATCTCATTGTCTTGGTTTTTTTTTTTTTTCCCTCCTTCAGTCAAGTCCTAATTCGAAGCAGAGTCCTCAGGGAAAATGGAAAATACATTCCCAAACAGGTACTCATTTATCTTTTATTACAAGCTCCATGGTTCACTGTTGAGGACAGTAGATATCTGGATGTTTTATAAGGGGACGCTTCGGGGAAAGCTGAAGGCAGGCAAGTCGGTAGTTAAGCTGTGGCCTAGGGGTGTTTGCTGTCATTGTGACCTTGCTCCTCTTGGGAAATTGCTTTCCAATGTGACTCAGCTAAAGTGTCAGGTCGGCTGCCAAGTAGGCTGCCAGCTCCGAGTGTAATAGCATATTCCAAGGGCCTTCTGACTAAACCTCGGGGGAATAATTTGACAATGTTCTATGTCACAGTTTTAAGACTTAAAAAGTTCTTTTTTCTACTAGTCTTTCCTGACACGAAAATATTACTTCAACAACCCAGAGGATGGATTTTTCAAAAAAACTAAAAGGAAGGTTGTGCCACCTTCTCCTATGACTGGTATGTTTATTCCCCTCTCTCATCTTTAAGGAAGATTTTTAACATGATGGGGGGATGAGCAGGGAGGATGTCCTTTTATTTGAAATTTAAATGGTATAAGACAGTAATCTGAGGGAACTTAGGGATCATCGGATACAGGGATCTACAAGGGGGGGGTTCTCTTTTTCAAATAAATCTTATACCTTGGGAACTCCAATGTATAAAGTGGAATTAAAAGCAAGAGCTCTCGGCTAAGGGGACAGGGAGTAAGGCCATTGTCCCCAGGTCTCTCCCCTTTGCTGTTCCTCAGGACCCAAGGCTCTGAGGGACATGGCTGGAAAGCATTCCAGTCCCAGGTCCCACCCAGTGCAGTCCTGTTGCTGGCAGATGACTCCAGGATTCTGCCTAAATGCTTCCCTCGGTGATTCATTTCTTTGTCAGATATGATTGCTTGTTCTCCCCCTAGTTTTTCTTCTAATGGATTTCTTACTTCCTTTGATCCCAGTCATGTGAAAAATACCGCATCTTTAAAGTAAAACAAAAATAACATATTATTTGGTTTTACTTATCCATTTATTTCAGTACCTATTTCTTTAGGTTAGATAACCAGTATCATAAACCCAGACAGAAGGTACTGGAATTGATTTCAATAACAAGTCTTTTAGCAAACCTACAAGAAACAAAAGACCAATAAGTATATGGAAAGATACTTGACATCACTAAAATCAGTGGAATGCAAATTAAAACACGATGTCCTTTTTAACCCATTAAATTAGAAAAGATTGAAAAGCTTGACCAAAGCTGCTACTGTCAAGGTCATGGAACGTGAAGTCCTCTTACTGTTGCTGAAAGTCAGTTTTAAATGGTCAAATCCCTTGGCCCAGAAATTCTTCTAAGAGTTTCTCTCACAGAAACACTTACACAAATTTGCAGATTTATGTACAAGGAAGTTGTTGGCAACATGTTTTGGTTTTTTGGCCAATAAACAATCTATAGGTCTAACCGGAAGTGATGAGTGTAACCACAGTGGACGCCTATGCAGACATTAAAAATAATGAGCCACATTACACCAATGTGGAAACATAATATGTCACAGTATGTTAATTTTTTAAATTTAAGGAGCAGAATAGTAAGCATAGTATCCCTTCATGTAAATATATACAGAAAGAAACTATTGTGTGTATACACATATATACATGTATAGGTATATATGTATGTTTATACTGACTTATAAAGACAGAAGAATATACAACAGTTGAAAGTGTTTAGACAGTAGGCAGAAGAACTGTCCACATCCTGTGTTTCTATGTCCTTTGAATTTTTTACAATGAACTTGTATTACTTGTATTAATTTTATCAAGTAAATTAAAAAGTTACAGAAAACAAGGAATAAATCCCTACCAACAGAGGTAACAGCTTTCGGTTGCTTGTGTTCCTGTCTTAGACCCCACCATGCTCACAGACATGATGAAAGGCAACGTCACCAATGTCCTGCCTATGATTCTTATTGGTGGATGGATCAACATGACGTTCTCAGGCTTTGTCACAAGTAAGTTACAGACTCAGAAGACTCAGGTTCACTTCATCTCTGACCCTTTCCTATGACGCTACTCAGAAATCCGGGTGCTGCTGACATGCTACTGTCCTGGGTCCTGTGTTCTCCACTGGAAACTGATAACAGTTCTTGAACAAAAAACTTGATTATGCTCTGATTTCATGGCTCTTATCCCAAAGCGTTCATGCATTCGTGACATGGATGCTTTTTTACTAAGGGACTCGAACGAGCGGCTTACTAATTTGTATGCAAAACTAGTTTTGTGTCCTAGTGAGTAGGAGGAAGGGAAGCCTGTTTCTGTCTTGACTTCATTTTTGAGGTGTCGGGGTCAGTTGTTTGTCGATTTGTTTGTGAGCCACTTTGATTTAAATGAACTTGGTGTCTCAGTAATGGAGTTCTTTGTGCCTATATATTCCACTTTGGGTTTAACAGACTAGTGCTGGTTTCTTTTCCAGATTTTGGGGCACAGCTGAGTTTGATCCCCTACTTCTTAAGCACTAGAGAATCTGGTGTTGTTCAAAGAACTAGAATAGAGTGACTTTTGAGTGTTAAGTCTTCAGAAAGTGACATAAGTCTCTTTGTAGAAATAAGTTTCTAAACACTGTATGGTACAGAGTTCCCACCTCTTCAGGGAAATACGTGCATCACACTTATTAAACTGTTCTACAGAGGAAGCCGGGCGTGATTCTGAACTTTTTCTTTCTTTTCTGCAGCCAAGGTCCCGTTTCCACTGACCCTCCGTTTTAAGCCTATGCTACAGCAAGGAATTGAACTACTTACATTAGATGCCTCCTGGTAAGGACTTTCTTCTATAGAGTAAAAACACCAACCAAAATCTAAAACAGAGATCTCTTAAACAACAGGATTTCTAGTTTGCCTGCTTCACTGGAATAGGTTTTTGGAGTTTTTCTCATTGAAACTCAACTCGGAATGCCACAGATTATGGTAAATTTTACATGAGTTTTCTTGGAAAAGGAGAGAATGTATCAAGCTCTTTCCCCTAGCTTCTTGGGTCTTAGGAGCTCAAAAAAGTATGTGTCCACCCCAAAATAGTTACAGGCAGGAACTCTAGCCAAAGCAGACTTTTTAACAATAAATGCTCTGGAGCTTATGGAAGTGGATGTTGGTATTGTTTCAAAATAGATTACGTCCAATAACAACATTAATCCTTTTCACTGATAACCAGTCACTGTGCTACATACATTCCATATATTATTTTATTCTCATAGCAACCCTATGAAGGGAGCCATTGAGATTTGACCACAAGTCTGTCCAAATCCAGCACTTGTGTCTTATTTACCTTTCTGTTTTTTATATCAGAGTAATAAAACCCCAAATATGAAGAGCTCTTAGGACAGTGCTACAGCCTGTGGAGCACAGTGGTGCTTCTTCATGTGGTCTCTCCGAGATGATTTCGTCTGTGGCTTCCCAGAGACTAGCATCTACTGGAAACCAGACAGGGACTTCCTTAGTGGTCCAGTGGTTAAGAGTCCACCTTCCAGCCCAGGGGTCACGGGTTCAGTCCCTTGTCGGGAGCTAGGATCCCCCGTGCAGCAGAGCAGCCAGGCCAGCACTCCGTAACTCGAGAAGCCTGCACACCACAACGAAGACCCAGCAGAGCCAAAATACAATTGAGTAGACTAGAATACAATCAAATAGCCAGACAGTAGGAGGAGGAGAATGGGCAGTGGGGGTCACCATTGCCGATCTTGACTCACTCCCCAGTTGGCGCCGTCTGTGTGGTTTGGGAGGGACAGGACAGACCCGGCGCTCGGAGAGCCTTGGCTGCGCGCTTGCCCCAGAGGGGAGTAGCACGACTGTTAGACCTCGACCTTCCGGTCTCCTGTGGGTTACACACAGACTCCATGGGCTGGGGAAAAGCTGTTCTATCTGGACAAGTATGTTTCTGACATGCTCGTGTGTGCAGAGGAGCCTGGAACCACATGAACTAGCTTACCAGTCTGAAAGGTTATGTACAGATAAGTGTGACCCAAGTATTGGAATGAAGTGTGGGTCCTTTCCCTCTGTATCATTCCTTACACTCATTTTAGTTTTTCATTATATGCAAGCATATTAACCTCATTGGGGCAAGGTGGGAAACCTAACCTAAGGAGAGCTTTGGGATATAGTTCAAGACTTGAAATGGCTTTTCCAGTCACTACAGTCTTCAATATGAAGCCTACTAATACTTATGGTTTCTTTAGAGAATGGGATTCAGGACAGGAGGCCTCTTTCAATTTATATCTTCCGTACTTCAGTATTATTTGCATTTATTATATACATCAATAACAAGTATGTGTTGTTGTCATGATTACAAATAATAAATGGTTTGAAAACCCACTATGTAGGTATGATAATTAAACAAAACCTGTATTCCCTGATAAAATGAAGCCCACCAGTTGTGAGCTCAGTTCCTGCTACTGAATGCCAAAGAAGGAGCCGCTAGCCTCCATATATTACCTCATTTTACCCTCATGGCAACTGTCTGAAGTGAGAGGAAGAATCGAGGTTTGACCCAAGTCTGTCCACAAGGCTCAGGTGTTTGCCTGCAGAGATCTATAACTATTAATATTTGTAACATGGCCTTGATAATGGGTATTTCTTCTTTGGTTGTGCTCTGGATGACTATTGGCTGACTCCAGGAGATTCCTTTACATACTCTGAACAACTTTGGGTGGTAGAAATATATGAACTAGTTTATTCTGAAATAACTACCTACATTGTTTCACTTTTGCTTCCTAGGGTGAGTTCTGCATCCTGGTATTTCCTCAACGTCTTTGGGCTTCGGAGCATCTACTCTCTGATTTTGGGCCAAGATAATGGTAAGAGGCAGTTACTTTAATAGCTGAGTCATTCATTCATTCAGTACTCTGTCATATTGAACAGAGTGAAATATGGTGCTTCGTTCCCTAAACTTATTCCTAAGTTTCTGAGGTATTCTGAAAGAGTCTTAAACATCCCAAGGTCAGACTGAAGATCTGAATTCTCTTCATTAATCATGGAAACAGTACTTAGTTTCGCAGAGTGTGATACCCTCCTATGAGGGATCCAACACCAGCAATGTAAGCCTGAAGCTGAGAGAAGGCGGGTTTGATCGGTTCACCCACTGACTAGAGACCAGTACCAGTCCTGGCTCTCTCACTCAAATAGCTGGGACCCTGGGCAAGTTACTTAACCATGCCAGTCCTCTGTTTGCCTGCCTATAAAATAGGGACCTTAATAACTGACTTCTGGGTTTGTTGTGGGGAGTAGATAAGGTAGGTACACAGAGCACTTAGTGAAGTACCTGGCATGTTGGCGTTGCTCAGGAACTCGTAGCTGTTGCTCGTGTTATTTGAATTTGAAATAAAGTTTAGAGCTTCCTTTAGTTGATCTTCTTTCTCCTGCTATTATCACGTCCATTTTTTGCAAGAGGTAAAGTGACTTTCACAGAGTGTGTGACAAGGCCATGGTTCTGTAACCCACTGCCAAGCATCTGCAAGTGCTGGGTGAGAACCGTTCTCCCCTGAGGGTCTGGGTGCTTGCTGTGCCCTGGCACTAACCGGGGTGTGTCTTACACTGCAGCTGCTGACCAGTCACGGATGATGCAGGAGCAGATGACCGGAGCAGCCATGGCCATGCCCGCAGACACCAACAAAGCTTTTAAGGTACACTCCTCTTCCCAGCTTCACTGAACCTCAAAGGTGTTACCAGAGTTACTTTTAAAGACAAATTCCCTGAAGTGAGTGTGGTATATATATGGTTCCATCATTTTAAGTTTAGCGAAAATATATTTGCAATTTACATGTCTCTTATTCCAGAGACAGAATCATCTGATAAGTAAGTTAGAGATTCTTGGTACTTTCGGTGGTTTTTAAATGCTCACCCAATTTAATCCACAGTGTAAATGAAGTTATAAAAACAGCCCAATCAGAGATGCCAGGTAGACATTTGGAATATTTTGAACTTTTTGGACCCTGATATAAATTTCATTCAGTAAAATCTAAATTAGGAATACCTTGGCAGTCTAGAGGTTAGAACTCCACACTCTTTTAACTGCTGAGGGCCCAGATTCAGTCCCTGGTGGAGGAACTAAGATCCCACAGGCCATGTGGCTTGCCCCCCAAAAAAATTTAAATTATTTGAGCCTTTTATACAATGATTCTTGAATTTGTAAAATCCAATATAATTTTATACAGCAAAATCTCACTAATTTTTCATGATGAAAACTAGAAATAGAGAGGAATTTGCTCATCTTGATGAAAGATACCTATGAAAGACCAACAGTTAACATACTTATACTGGAAGCTTGGCCCCTAAGGGTAGGAGCAAGACAAAAGATGTCCACTATGACCACTTCTATTCAACATTATTCTAGATGTTCTAGCCAGGGCAGTTAGGTGAGAAAAAGAAATAAAAAACATCTAGATTAGAAAGGAAGAAGTAGGGACTTCCCTGGTGGTCCAGTGGTTAAGAATGCCTTCCAATGCAGGGGACTCAGGTTTGATCCCTGGTGAGGGAACTAGGATCCCACATACCACAGGGCAGCTAAGCCCACATGCTGCAACTAGAGAGGCCCGTGGATCGCAGTGAAGACACAGTGCAGCCAAAATTGGAAAAAAAAAAAAAAAATAGTTTTAGAAGTAAAACTGTCTTTGTTTGCAATTAATGTGGTCTTTTATATAGAATATCCTAATAGGAATCCACAAAAATGCTATTACATGTAATACATTCAGCAAGATATTATTCCATTTATAATAGTATCAAAAAGGATAAGAATAAATTTAATAAAACAGCAAGACTTGTACCATGAAAACTGCAAAATATTGCTGAAAGAAACTAAAGAACCCCTAAATAAATGCAAATATATCCATGTACATATTATCTTGACTTACTGTATCAAAATGGCAGTACTCCTTGATCTGTTGATCTACAGATTCAAAATCCCACCAGCTTTTCTTGTGCAAATTGGCAGTCTGATCCAGAAGATAATATGCAAGTGAAAGGGCTTGAGCATAGGGGAAACAATGTTGAAAGAACAGAGCTGGAAGACTCAAGACGTCCTGATCTGAAAAGCTACTTCTGAACTATAGTAATCAAGACTGTGTGGGATTGCCGTATGGACGGACATGCAGATCAATGGAATAGAACTGACATCCCATTCAATAGGGACTTCCCTGATAGTACAGAAGGTTAAGATTCTCTGCTTCCAGTGGAGGAGGCACAGGTTCAATCCCTGACCAGGGAACTAAGATCCCATATGCTGTGCAGTGCAGCCAATACATGAATAAAGTTTTTTGTGTGTTTTTTTTAAAGAACTGAGAGTTCAGAAATAAACTCATACATGTAGATCAAATGATTTTTGAGAAAGGTGCCAAAACAATTCAGTGAGGGAAAGAATAGCTTTGCTGTTTTATTGTGTACAGTTTCTGTTTCAGGGGGTTAAAAATTTAGAAATAGTTAGTAGTGATGGTTACACAACATTGTGAACCTAAAAAATGCCACTAAATTGTATACTTAACAGTGGTTAAAAATGGCAAGTTTTGTGTCATATGTATATTAATATTTACCACAATAAAAAAACTTTTGAATATAAGTTTTTAAATGGGTCAAAAACCTAAATATAAGAGCTAAAACTAGAAATCTCATGAAAGAAAACATAGGCATAAAAGTTTGTGACCTTAGACTAGGCAATGGTTTCTTAGATATTACATCAAAAGTGTAAGCAATAAAAGGAAAAATAGATAAGTGGAACTTTGTCAAAATGAAAACTTCTGTGCTTCCAAAGACACTATTAACAAATTGAAAAGCCAACCCATAGAATCAGAAAGAGTGTCTGCAAATCATATATCCAGTAAGGGTCCAGGATTCAGAATAAAAAACTCTTAGGATTCGACAGTAAAAAAAGATGATTCAGTAAAAAGTTGGCAAAGGATATGAATACTCATTTCTCCAAAGAAGACGCACAAATACCCAATAAGCTAAGCCCATGAAAAGATGCCCAACATCATTAATCATCGGGGGTTTTTGTGAATCAAAACTTCAGTGAGATGCCACTTCACGCTTTTTATGGTTACAATAAAAAGATGGGCAGTAACAAGTGTTGACAAGGATGAAGAGACCCTGGAGCCCTCGTCCATGCTGGTGATTGTGCAGCTGCTTTGGAACGCAGTTCTCAGCCTTTCCTCAAAAAATCAACACACTTACCATATGACCCAGCAATTCTACTCTCAGCTAAACACCCAAGAGAACTGAAAACATATTTTCACACAAAGACTGAGTACAAGAATGTTCAGAATACTACTGATAATAGTCAAAACTAGAAGCAATCCAAATGTCTGTCATCTGATGAACAGATAATGCAATGTCTAGACAGTGGAATGTATGCAGTGGAATATTAGCCATAAAAAGGAACGAAGTGCTGAATCATGCCACAACAGAGAGGAACCTTAAAAACATGCTAAGAGAAGGGAACTATAACCAATATCCTGTAATAAATCATAATGGAAAAGGATGAAAAAAAACTAAATGTATACATATAACTCAATCACTTTCCAGTATGGCAGAAACCAAGACAACATTGTAGATCAAGTATACTTCAACAAAAACAATTTTTTTTCATGTTAAGTGAAAGAAACCAGTGACAGAAGGCCACATACTGCATCCAGAAAAGATGACAAGATTCAGAAAATGTAGTCGTTGCCAGGGGTTAGGGAAGGGGATAATGGGAGTGTCTGCTGTTTGATATAGAGAGTGTTTGCCATGACAGAAGTGTTCTGAAACTACACAGTAGTGATGGTTGCACATCTTTATGAATATACTAAAAGCCGCATTGCACACATTGAAGGGATGGATTGTGTAAATTACTATTTTTAAAAACCCATACCTGTGAGCTAATGTTTATATTGCACATTAAGTTTCGTAGAGCATTTTTTAAAGACCTACTAATTAAAGGCAAAAGTAGTCAGCATTAATAGAACACTTGAGAAATGTAATTAGTTGCCAGCTTCAGGGGCCTGAACAGATTGTTTCTTTCTTAGCTTAGTCTCCTGTCTGTAACTCAGGGGCGGGGGTGGGTGAGGGGACCGCAGCACCTCCCTCACAGGACTGAGTGTCACATGTGCAGAGCTTGGTCCCGCTCCAGGCCCGAGCACATCGGCACTGCTCCTATAACAGCCCTTCTCTCCCTGCCCCCATGTTTCTTCTCCTTTGCAGACAGAGTGGGAAGCTCTGGAACTGACGGATCATCAATGGGCACTGGATGACGTCGAAGAGGAGCTCATGGCCAGAGACCTCCATTTCGAAGGCATGTTCAAAAAGGAATTACAGACCTCTATTTTTTGAAGACCAAGCAGGGGCTAGCTGTGTCTGGAACTTGGAGTAGCGCTTAATCTTATAACTTTCGTTTGAGCTGGAGCCTCTTGGAATGAAAAGGGGGGTGCATGAGCTGGCGGGGGTGCAGCAAGGATTGTTCTTGTCTGAAGCAGGCTCCCCTTCATGTTTGAACCCAGAGGAAACAGGGGTGTATGCTGGGTGACTTGCCCAGAAACAGCCATTTTTTAAATATTTTAAATGTTCCTTCTGGTGACTCTAGTAATAAAAGTAAGAGAAAGTGGGGACACTCAAGCTAGTGATAATATTAAAAAACAGCAAAAATTCAGTCTATGGAAAAAGCATTGTCAATTAAACCTAATTATTACATGGAGTCATTCTGACATTTAAACTTCAGTAAACTCCTGTTTTCTTGGAATCCAAACACCCTGCATTTCACCTTTAATTTTTTGTTAGTATTTGTGTAACTTCCCTTTCACAATAATACATTTTTTCATTGTTGAAAATTTAGGACCAATGGATAAACAAAATTAAACTCTCTGTGTTGTTCATTTTGCACCTGCAAATGACATGAAAAGCAAATGTGTCAAAACCTTACTCAGGCTCTTTTTCAGAGTAAATACCCAGGGCCAGGACAGACTTAGCAAACCTTCTTTCTGTCTTAATATTATCAAGTAAAAACTGGTGACCCCGAGACACTGCCAGGTCCTCAATTGCCTTTGGGATCCTCAAAGACTTCAGTGGTTAAGTAATGTGAGGTCTTGATCTGGAATTCATAATATATTAAATCCACTGTCAGATCAGTAGAGCTGTACTATACATGGCTACTCCACGGAATGAAAGACCCCATATCCAAGTTATTCTGGATGAGAGAGAACTTACATAACAGTTGTAAGAAGGGAGAGGGGGTGATTGCTGGCAGACACAGAGGTAAGGGTTGCCCAGGAATAATTCTGTCTGGATTAACTGTCCCAGGGAGGTAGTAGAGGGCCTTTTCTATACCAAGAGGTGAACGTAATCTACACGTTGAACATTGTAGTCAAGAACAGACAGCTCTAGAAATTAAATCATCCTGTTTTCTTATCTTTGCCTGTAAAAACATTACCTCTGTGGGTCACTCACAGCCTCTGCCAACAGTTATGAGTATGTATTGTGGACCAGTGCTGGAGATTCTAAAATGGAAAAGATGGGACTCTTATCCTCAGGAACATGAGAAATTGGTGGTTCTTAATCATTCGTTGGGACACAGTACCTCTTTGAGAATCTGAGAGAAGCTCTGACCCTGCCCTCCAGAGTAACACACATGGGCACAGACCTCTAGGGTAACCCCAGACAGACCCTTTAAAGCCTATTCATAGTGACACACTGACCCAAGGTTAAGAAATGCTGATATTTAAAAGAGTTGTTAAAACAAAATATTAAAGGAGCAAAGATTCCTAGGGGAGCCAACCTTTGATCTGGGTCTTGAAAGAGTTGTGCAGTGTAGAAAGGCATCCCAAGCAGAGGGAAGAGAACCAGCCAAGGCCCGCAGATGAAAATGTCTACAATTCACTGCTTCCTGACGAAGTGGGAGTGGTATGGTATATACAGGAAGGTCCGAATCAGGCAGGAATGGGGACAGTACGGGGACTGAGTGTAGGGCCCTCTTTCCTACAGCGTGTCCTCGGTCTTCCTCTTGACCCACACGGTCTGCCCTTTTCCTTGTAGTGAAGTTGGGTGGGTAAAATTTGTGAGACCGTTCTCACCCATCATGGTGGTAAATGTGTATGTCCTTGGCACCAGCAAGTCAAAGGGAAAAGCCAAGTTTGTCTTGGCAGGCTCTTCTCAGAACCAGCACACAAGTTCAGGGAGCAGTGCTTATTATGTCTGCTCCCTGGAGTTTGGTTTGGATCGGGCTGCGAGGTGAGCATTCCACCTTTACCGTCAACCTGGACTTAGCACCGAAACCAGTTAGGACAACCTGAAATGTCCACTTACCGATAATGGTATGAAAGGCACCTTGCACGGAAGACTAAACACTGCCAGTCAGGGGCAAAACACAACTCAGATAAACAATGATGACTTAGATTGAAGGACAGCAGGCAAACTGTGCTTAGAGGCAAAAGCCAGTGTGGCTCCCCTGTGTGGGCCGAGGCGCCTGACGGGCGTGGGTATACATGGGGGCCGTGGGGTCTACTGTGTGAGGATACTACAGTGGCAACTGACAGAAACAACTCAGTCTGGCTTAGGCACTTTTCTTCTTTTTCTTAATGAATGTAAATTGGTTCAATAACTAAAATGCCCAGTAGTCAGTTACTTCAATATAGCTGGAGCCGGGGCCTCAAATGATACCATCCAGACTTGGTTGCTTTCTCAAGTCTGCTTTTTTCTATTCTCAGGCAGTTTGTCATCTCACAGAGACACCAGCTTCGTAACCACAGTAAAAAGCACCCCTGGGAATTCCCTGGTGGTCCAGTGGCTAAGACTCTATGCTCCCAATGCAGGGGGGCCACAAGCCACAGTACACGCCCCAACTAAAGATCCCGTGTGCTGCAAGCAGGACCCAATGCAGGCAAATGAAAAAATACACAAAAAAGACATGAGGCGATGAGGCAGAGGTAAGGCCAGATGGCAGAGAGCTTCTAAGTCACCCCTTAGACAAGTACTTGATTCTGAGATTACTTCAGGAACCTTTGGGAGGGACTGGTAGGAAGGGATTTGCTGCTGGGGTGGAGTCGAGGCCTCCAAGATGATTAGCCCCCCTTTTCTTCCTCTGCCTCAGTGTGTGGCGGTGCGTGAGGCACTTCCCTTCTCTGGGCCTGAGTCTCCTCACTCACCAGCCTGTCACTCTCCGCTTCTACCCCCATCCATTCCTTTCCCAGCCCACATCGGCAGCCACTGTGGAAAACAGTCTGGCAGTTCCTCTAAAGCTCAAAGTTTCCATATGATCCAGCAATTCCACTCCTAGACAGATAGCCCAAGAGAAATAGGCACATATATGTCCACACAAAAACTTGTACACCAACACAGTAGCAATATTCATAACTGCCACGAAGTGGAAACAACCCAAATAGCCATCAACCAAATGTATAATCACATAATATAACTGAATCACTGTGCTTCACATCTGAAACTAATACCACATTGTAAGTCAACTGTACTTCAATAATAAAAGATAATGATAAAATGTTTGTACTTGGGATAGTTACACAACCTTGTGACTAATAAAAAACACTGAATAGAACACCTTAAATATGTGAATCACATCCTATTAAGTGAGGGTAAGCCCTTCGCTGTTGACATCAAGATCTCTCAAGGTCCTGGCTACGAGGGGCTATTGGAGACTATCCAGGATATACGAGGGCATGGAGGAGACATCTGTGAATGCTGGGTGCAGAGGGGTGTCAGGGGCCTGCCAGCGTGTTCCTGAGCCTTTCCTGTGCTTTGACATCAGCCCTGGCAGCCCTCTTCCTGACCCTGTGCTCACCCTGGTCCCACCATCCCCATCTCCCGGGTTCTAGAGGAACCTGGGAAGGTCAGCAAGCTTCAGAAACCTGAGTTCTATACCCGTGTACTAGACCCAAAATGCGTACTACTAGATACAAAACAGGCTAGCACTCAATACGTAAAAGGTTATTTCTACAACCAGCTTACCAATTGCACAGCCAGCCCTGTGCTATCTTTTTCTTTCTTCCATTTCTTTGTGAATTCCTTTTTTGTTTTAAACTTTTTATTGTGAAAAATTTCAACCATACACAAGAGCGGAGAGGATAGTATAAGGACATACCCATCTCCCTTCACTGACAATGAATAATAATCAATATTTTGTCAATCTTTCATGTATCTTCCAAACCCTTTTTTTTTTCCTGGAGTGTCTCAACAGTAAATGTCAGATACGATATCTCACACACAAATATTTTAGTAAGTAGCTCTAACAGATGAGGAAATGATAGAACCCATAATACCATTATTCACCAAGTCCAAACAGGTTTATTTCTTAGTCCATGCTAAGGCCCAATCAATGTTCAAATTACCTATCTTCCAACAGCTTTGTGTCCTTGCTTTGTCTGGATGAGGATCCCAACAAGGACTCCACACATGGCATTTGGCTGCTATGACTGAAGTCTCTGTTATAACACTTTCCCTTCCTCCTGCTTTTTTCAAGCTGTTAATTTGTTGAAGAAACTACGTATTTGTTATAGAAGTCTGCAAGCCTTTTTGAAAGTATTCTTACCTGGGATGGGAGACCAAATCTTTAGACTGTTTTTCGCTTCAAGGAAAGATTATGGGGAATGAACTAGTGACAGATGCATAGACAATTAAGTAAATGAAAGCCCAAGCCACACTTACCCAGAACATCTAGCAAAGGAATTATAATCATAGCACACTCCTGATTCAGCTTGGATAATTTGTTTCACAGTTGGCTTATTGTAAATGCAGATTGATGATATAAACAAAAGTGGCACAGGAAAATGTGGAAGGCAATATAAGAGTTCAATCTTCACCTTCCTTTATAGTAGTCAAGAGGTAAAACCTAAAGCTGAAAAAAAAAAATAACCAATATAAGTCTGACAAGTAGAAAATCCATATAAAACCAAAGAAATGATCAGAACTACCAGAAAGAGTTGAAAAGAATTGGGAGTGAGAGGGAATAAAATAAAGGACAGTTGATTTTTACAGTGTGTACTGGATCATCAGACTTATTAATAAAATATATGTATATATATATTTTAAAATAGGGTTCATTTAGCTGGTATCCATGGAGGCTAAAATCTGAGAATGAATGAAGATTCCAAGAACCCTTGAGGCTCAGTGTGGGAGTGTGACTGTTCCTGCCCTCAGCTAAGACAGTGGCCGAGAAAGTCTGCCAGACGGCACCATCTTCCCCAGCCCCACTCCCAAGCTGCCTTTTGTTTCTCTGCTCTTTCCCACCATAGTGACTCGCCAGAACAGAAATGCCAGCCAAGCATCCTGTCCAAGCAGATTTCATCGAGGCTGTCACTCACCTTTGCCTTTCATTCTCTCTCCCCTTCCCTGGGAGCTTCCAAGGTACTCTGGGGTAGGAGCTCTCAGAAATTCCCAAAGCTGGTGGTTGGCTCTCCTTTCACCGGAGATCCCAGTCGGAGGCCTGTTTTTAATCTTAGTATATGTGCTGCCGAAGCGAGCGCTGGAGGCCTATTTTCAGATTCAAACTCCTAGCACAGTAAGTGCCCCTGGGAAAGCCTGGGGTTTTCATCTCTCCTCTCTCTGCGATTCTTCCAGAGGGGCAGGATAGTGTCATCACTCTTAAGATCACTGGCTCTTATGGTTTGGCTTTTTATCTGCTGTGTGACCTTGGACAAATTACATAACCTCCCTGAGCCTGAGCTTGCTGGCTGTAGAATGGAAAGCATAATAATATATCAAGTTGTTGGCAGGGAACAGACTTGTGGACACAGTGGGGGGAGGAGAAGCTGGGACAAATTGAGAGTGTAGCATGGAAACACAGGTATTACCATATATAAAACAGGTAGCCAGTGGGAACTTGCTGTGTGACTCAGGGAGCTCAAACCAGCGCTCTGTGACAACCTAGAGGGGTGGGATGGGGTGGGAGGGAGGTTCAAGAGAGAGGGGACATATGGATGCCTATGACTGATGCACGCTGATATGTGGCAGAAACCAACACAGTATTATAAAGCAATTGTCCTCCAATTAAAAATAAATCAATTAAAAAAATAATATAGGGTTACTGGGACTCTCCTAGTAGTCCAGGGTTAAGAGTTTACCTGCCAATGCAGGGGACACAGGTTTGATCCCTGATGCCGTGAGGCAGCAGAGCCTGAGTCCACAGCTACTGAGCCCACGTGCTACCCTGCTGAAGCTCACGCGCCCTGGAGCCTCTGCTTGGCAACAAAAGCAGGCACTGCCCTGGGAAGTCTGTGCGTCACAACACTCACTGCAACCAGAATAAGACTGTGTGCAGCGACAAAGACCCAGCACAGCCAGAAATAAACACGTATTTTTTACAAAACCTAACTGGAAAAACAAGCAATATATAGGGTTGTTGTCAGGACTTAGAAAGAAGAATGCATGTAAGGTGTGTAGCACAGCTCCTGGCAGACCAAGAGCTTGATAAACAAAGCTACTGACTATACCCTGTATGGTATGCTTGGAATCATCCCCCCCCATCCTTGCTGTCCCAAGGATGAGGCTAGGAACTTCTTTTAGAGCCAGGATACTCCCCACCCATAACTGGCACCCTCTGCTCCCCATTTAACACTCACCTCCACCCCTAGCCAGTCTCCTCTTTCCTTTGGATCAGCTTTCATCATGGGTTCTGGCCAAAGGGATCATAATCTCCTTGCTTTTGTCTGGAATCTCAAAACCTCTACCAATCCACGGTTTGGAAACACAATGGGACTGGGGCTCCAGAGAGGCAGCCAGGAAGCAGCAGCCTGATGAAACGGAGGGAATTGAGGGTTTGGGCGCCGCCAAGCCAGTGAGGCTCTGCAGAGGTACGAATTGGGGTGCAAGCACACAAACCCTGTCCTCCTTGGAGGAAACGGAGGAAAGGAACCAAGCCAGCCCCGAACCGGCTGAGGGAATCTTGACATTTCCAAAGAAGACTCACCAGTGAGTTTTCCCAGGAGGCACTGAAAGGAGGGACCTGGATCCCACAGCTTCTGTAATGGGCCCCTAGAACTGCCCTCCCACCAAGACTGCCCACAGGGGGAAAGACAGAGGTCCCTCAAAGGAAATTAGGATACTCTCAGAAGAGAGATCTTGGACAATGCCAAAAAATGCCAACTATCTGTTATATGTAGAATCAGGATCTAGATAATTTCCCACAAGATCAGAACGACTGGCTAGATCTAACAAGATAAGATAAACAACAAACAAATGTAGAATCCTCGAGTGAGGATCAAGACATTAACTGTGGGATTTCCCTGGTGGTCCAGCGGATAAGACTCTGCACTTCTACTGCAGCGGGCACAGGTTCCATCCCTGGGTGGGGAGCAAAGATCCCACATGCCATGGGGTATGTCCAGGAGAAGAAAAAAGAAGCCAACTGCACACAATGAGATGGGGAAGACTGGTCAATACTGAGAATAAAGTGATGCAGCTGCCAGAAACATTACTTCAGTGTGGGGTCATATTAACAGAGGGGTAGGCTCTAGGAGAGGGGAGGTGAACATTCCGTTTTATTCTCTCAGTTCCAAGAGTCATACTTTAAAGAGAATATTGTTGACCTGGAAAGAAGCAAACAGAGGAGAGATGGCAACATGGTGAGATCTCAGAACCCTGTCTTTCAAGGAAGGGCTAAGAGAACTGGAAGGGTTTGGCCTGGAAGAAGAAAATCCTAGAGAAATAACAGATGACTTTACAATCCTGAAGGGGTTCCCACAAGAAAAAATAGTAAAGCTGGTCAGGTGACATGGTAAAATGGGAAAAACCTGAACTCTCCCCTAGAGTCAGAAAAGCTAGATTCAGACTCCGCTGTTTACCAGCTACTAGAGACTGACCACTCTTAGCACCACAGCATGGCAGACACAACTAAGGGCTGAGTATTGGTTTTCTGTGAGAGCTAAAGATAGGAAAACACTGGCAGAGATGCTTCAGCTCAACCCTAGGAAGGATTTTCTTTCTTTCTTTTAAAATGATATTATCATTCTTACCTCTGATTACAAAAGAAATACATGGTTGTATAAAACCTTGGTAAACAGAAAGCAAAATTAGATAAAATTATATCAACCATTATCTGCATGAGAGCTCAGTCACTCAGTCATGTCCTGGTAACCCAGTTGGCACAGTGGTAAAGAGTCTGCCTGCCAATGCAGGAGATGCAGGTTCAATTCCTGGGTTGGGAAGATCCCCTGGAGAAGGAAATGGCAACCCACTCCAGTATTCTTGCCTGGGAAATCCCATGGACAGAGGAGCCTGGCGGAGCTATAGTCCATGGGGTCACAAAGAGTCGGACCCAACTGAGCATGCACGCACATCAATCACTATTTACCTTCTAATATTTAGGGATAGGATAGGTGATGGACTGAGTGATGGATATTAACAAAAATGAGATCATACAAATAATTATCTGAGAGAAATGAGAGTATCAGCATATAATAATGTATATATTAGTATGCTTCTTGCAGTTTTGTTTCTAGGGAAAAAAAAGCTGTAATCACCTGATTACTCATCAGTAGGGGAATACTGGGGCTGTTTGACAAACTAACATCCACACTATACAAAACTGTACAGCTAATTAAAAGAAAGGACAGAGCTAGTATGTATTGCCTTCAAAATGTTTCCAACATATAGCTGCTTAAAACAAGGTTATGGAATAATATGCATAGTATGATCCCATTTTTGTAGAAATGCATGCACATATATATTTTTATATGATGCAAAGAAAACAGTATGATGTTAACGGTGGGTACATCTGTGGGGAGCAGAGCTGGAGAGACCAAGGGTAAGACAGTTACTATATTCTTTGAATATTTCTATGTTGCTTGAATTGGGATAATCTCAGGATATATTGTAACTCAAATGACTGCGGTTTAAATAAATAAACAACAGTCTACTCTCGACATGTCTCCGTGCCATTAAAGATCCCACAGCATATTTAATGACCACATGTATTCCTTGTGTGGATCTTCCTTAATGGGCTGAGCCTTATGGTGGCCATTTAATACATCAGGACCTGGAGCATTCTGACAGACCAACCTGAAAATGTGCAGAGACAATGACCTACTCACGCCTCAGGTAGAAAATCATCTGACAGGTACACACTGGTGCATGTGCACAGAGACGTCTGTACAGGAATGCTGGTGCCTTGTTATTCTTGCTAACAAATAGCTAGGAACAACCTACACGTCCGACTTCACAATCTGGCTATGTAAAAATGACAGGCTGATCATATGTTGCAGTTCTCCATGCTGAATACAAGAAAGGAGATGGATCTGTAGAAATGTACATGCTAAATATGCCAGGATATATTGGGAAATGAAGGCGAAGGCTAGTTACAGAACAATATGTACTGAAAGATCTCATTTCTATTTAAAATGTGTATGCGGTTGTGCCTTCAAAAAGCTGAAGGATATACATCAAGCTGTAGGTAGGATTTGCCTGTAGGTCCCTAGTACGTATCCCTATAAGGATATAGATCTAGATATTCAAAGGGAGTGAGCTCCCCGTCCCAGGAGGTATGCAAATAGAGACTGACAGCCCCGTTTTCAGGGATGCTGCGGAAGTGATTTTCACATCCCTCCGAGGTGACCTCGCTTCCCTTCTTAGCCTTAAGAATCTCTGAGAGAGGGGAGGTTAGGACTGGGAGAAGAATCCATCCCTAAGGGGAAAGGGTTAAGCTGGGCCGGCACTCCTGTGGGCGGGCTCCCCGATCGGCAGCGCCGGGCTCTGTTAGCCAAGTCTGAGCATCTCGGAGGATGCGGCGTGGAGAGCAGCTTCAGGGACGCGCGCAAGGTGAACGCGGGGGCTGCCAGCTTGGCGCCCAGGTGAGGAGCTGGACTAGGGAGGGGTCAGTAGAGGGGCCCCGGCAGGGAGCATGGCCTGCAGTCCCCTCTCAGGTGCAAGCGGCAGGGTCTGCACTAGCGCCTACCCCCACCCAGGACACTGCGGGAAGGCGCGGAGCCAGGGGAGAGGAGATGGAGGAAAAGGAGAGGTAACCGGAGATGGACCGGCTCCTGAGGCTGCCCTGCGGCGGCCCTCATCCTGCCCCCAGGACGGCCTCTCCCCAGTCCCTGAGGTAGGGAGAACACCCTCCCCACTAAAAAATCACTCTCTCTCTCTCTCTTCAGCAGCTGGAACCCAGAGCTGGGCAGCCCCCTGCTCATCCAGAGATGACTACATCTCTTGGATCGGGGGTGGTGAGCAGATGGCATATGTTTATCGTTGAAGGCCCAACTCTACTCCCTCCTCCTCTGCAAATCTTCTCCGACCCCCTGTGTAAACTGAGCCAGTGCGGGTTTCACAGCCCCTACTATAGCCATGGGCAGCCTGTGTGACCTTGGCTGAATTGCTCAACCTCTCTGAACCTTGCTTGTTTCCCCTATGAAAGGGACATACCCACACCTGCTCCGGTCAGGAGGGGTAGATGAAATTGAGGACAGGCCGCCAGGCTTAGCACAGGAGCCCAAGTGGGGACTAGCTCGACAAAGGAGAACTGTTGTTAGCCAGCGCCTGTGTCCGTGGCCTTCCAGTTCTTCCCCCTCAGCTTGACCCCACTCTGGACACGAACTGAGCCTTTTCTTCGGGTCCCCAGCACCTAGCCTGGGCCAGGAGCAGAGTATGGGCTCAGTGCACGTTTGAGAAATGAACTAACGAGGCAGAGACTAAACTCAGTTTGGGGGATGGGTTTAAGGGGTCTTTGATTCCCCCTAAAATTATCCACAAGCTTTGGTGAACCTAGACATTTCCCTGGGGAGACCACCTGGCATTTTCTTCAGCTTTTCAAGGTGTCTGCGAGCAACCAAGGATTAGGAACCTGGGGGCTTTGAGCACAACTGGTCCCCAGAGAGAAATCGAACAGGGTCTCTGCCCTTAAACTCACCCAGGCACTGGCTGTCACAGCCCCTGTCCTCTTCTCCTGGCCGTGGGGTCCCTTCCTGCCTCCCGCCTACATTAGGGACTCTCAGGAAGGGGAACTGTAAGGGAATGTACTTGGGCTAGGCATATGCAGTGACTGGAGACAAGAAATAAAAGACACAGCCCTTGAGAAGCCCCAGGCTGGTAGGGGAGACAGGAGATTACTATACTATGTGACCGGTGTGACGGGAAGGGGTGGAGAAGGTGTCGGGGAAAGAAATACTCAGGCTGAAACAAGCCACCGTCATATCCTACCTGGACTTCTGCACTGGCCTCTCTCCCCCTTTTAAAACACTTCTCAGATCTCCCTTGTAACATAGAAGTTATCTCACCTGGCTTCCTGGGTGGGACACTGAGAATAGAATCCAGGTGCCTTTTTGGGGCTTTTGAGAAAGCCCTGCCTCCCTGATTTCATCTCCCTCTGCTTCTTTCTCCTGTGTCTGCTGTGCTCCTTGCGCCTGCTGAAGGGCCTTTGCACTTCCATTTCCTCCAGCAAATGCTTTTTCTGGATATCATCTAATGGATGACTCCTTCTTCCCATTCTGTATTTAGCTCAAATGTCACCTGAGTGGCCTTTCTTGCACTCCTGTGTAAAGCTGTCCCCCATTCTTCTATGTCTTACTCCTGTTTTATGTTCTCCATAGCCCACCTTATTTAAAAGTATTCACTGTTTGTCTCCTACCCAGAACACCAGCTCCATGAGGGCAGGGATCTCTCCAGTCTTGTTCACTGCTTTATCCCCCAGGCTTGGCACACAGTATGTGCTCCAATTATTTGTTGACATGGTTAGAGGGCTGGTGAGAAAGAAAGCTTCCTGGACAAAAGGAAAAGTCAGAGGGTTCTAATGCTTATTCAGCTCCATTTATGGGCCTGGCCCATCATGTGTTTTGTTATGTCTTATAAGAGGCCCTTGGAGTTAGGTACTGTTATTATACCCATTTTACGAATGGGAAAACCATGATGCGGAGGGGAAAAGTAAGTCACCCAGAAACTGGTGAAACTGGGATTCAAACCCAGGTCCCTCCTCAAAGGCTGGGCATATTCCTCTCCCTCTCCACTTCTGTAATTTTTGAGCTGGGGCTTCAAGAATAGGATTTTAAAAATATATATCTATATATAAAGGATTTCAGCAAGTGAAGGAGAAGGGAGACGGCAGCAGTATTGAAGGCGTGGCATGTCAGGCAGTTCTGTGGGTGCTGAGGGATACGTGAGCAGCCTGGTGTAGCCTTGGAAGGCCAGGAGAGGACCTTGTATTCTCTCTCGAGGGCGATGGGGAACCATGGAGGGTTCTGAATTTCAGCAAGTGGCATAAGCAGAGAGGTGATGTTTAAAGGATTCCAGGTAGCATGCAGAGGCTGAACAGGAAAGAACGGGTAGAGAAGGAAGCTGCTTCTTTCGTTCCCACCTGCCCCCATGGGGTAGCCATGGGAGACCCAACCCTCATGCGCCATCCCCCCCTCCTTTTTTCAGGCTCATCCGGTGAGGACTGGAAGCGGAGGGCTTGAGGCCCAGGCATCAGCGTGGAGCATGGCCCCCAGCCCCTGGGGCTGTGTGGATGGCCTCCTGCTGCTGTTGCCCCTGCTGTCCCTGGGGACCAGCCCTGCCCTGGGCCGGGGCCTTCCCAGTCCCCCTGAGGACTCAGAACCACTCTTGACCCCTGGAGCTCACAACAAGGGCCCTCTTGACACAGAGCATCAGGCCTTTGACTTCTTCTGGGAGAAGCCCCAAGACGACAGCCCCTGGAACACCAGTGTCCCCCAGATCCCTGCTGAGGGGATGCCAGAGAGGCCAGAAGACGCCCTTGGCCCAGCCCTGCATGGACCTAAAGTGGCCCATGGGGCTCAGAGAGAAGGACTCCCAGTGACCGACGACCTCCAGGTGGCCCAAGGGCCAATCGCTCAGGGCTGGACAGGACCTCCTGACTCACAGGAGCCTATGGAGCAAAAAGCACCAGTCCCCTATCCAGTGGGCCCCCCCCACCTCCCTTTCTCCCCCACGACACCCAGACTCCACCTCAGGCTAGCTACAGTTCCTCCCACGTTGGGGGAACCTGGAGGCCAAGTGCGACAGCTACCACCTAGAGATGAGGGTCTACTGGCCAAAGGCAAGAGCAGGGTCTCAGAGACATTTCCCTGGGACCACAAGGGCCCTTCCCCAACTCTTGCGCCCCACCCAGGTATTGTGGTGAGGCCAGGGCTGGAAGAACAGGGTGGGGGTGAGGAAGACTTCCAGGAGGCAGCTCAAGGCCCCTTCTCCACCCAGCAGGGTCCAGCAGCCCCTGATACTGGCTCAGTATCACCAGTTGAGGGGGCATCCTCTCAGGATCCTGAGTCCCAGCCAGACCCAGCACTGGCCAGAAGCCTTCCTCCTGCTGAGGAGCAGCCCATGGAGCTGCCCAAGACAGCTGGAGGTGGGGAGGCCTGGGAAGTCAATTTTTCAAGTCCCTCCCCCAAACAGGCTCACCTCCCTGATGTCAGGGGCTCACCAGGACCCCAGCCGTCAGGTCCCCCAGCCTCAGAAACTTCTGATGGGCGGCCCAAGCCAGGTGGGTATCAAAGTGAGGGTACTGATCAGGGCTGGGAGGGGTAGTGTTCCACGGCAGCTGGATGACCCCATTTCTGGGTGACCTCTCGTCCCTCTGGGTCCCATTTACCTCATTCTGGCAAACAAGGTGATCATGCCTCTCTCCTGGAGGATGAGATTTGAGGGAACGCTGGAGGGCCAAGCAAAGCAATGACTGCTTTTTTTATTTCAGAGTTGGCAGCAATGAATGGAGCAGATCCCATCTCCCCTCAGCGGGTGAGAGGCGCAGTGGAGGCCCCAGGGACCCCCAAGTCCCTCATCCCTGGCCCCTTGGACCTTGGCCCAACTGCAAACCGAACAGAGAGCCCTGTGGGATCCCTGAAGCCAGGTGAGGGCATGGTTGGAGGGTTGGTGAGAGCGGGTTCTCTGGAATAAAAGAACCTGTGTGAAGTATACAGGGGAGGGGTGGGGAATGAATGGGGATGACTGCCTCCTTAAAGGAACTGACCAACAGCTTCAAACAACTTAGGATAATAAACTACTACTCACTGGGTACTCTGGGAGAAGTCATTTGCACTCAGAGGACTAGAAAAGTCTTAAATTAAATCAACATGGGTTTATTTAGTGCAAGAGATTCTCCAACTCCCACAATTCACTGGAGGAGCTTTGAAAAAATTCCAAAGCCCAGGCCCCAGCACGAGAGGAACTCTGATTGAGTTGATCTCCAGGTGATTCTAATATGCAGCCCCTATTGAGAACTGCTGATATGTTAATAAAAATGACAGGACACATCCATTTAACCCTTAGTGGGTGTTGGGGACTATGCTGAATGTTTAATCCTCACCCAGCCCAAGGAGGGGGTTGCTGTCACTTTACAGATGTGCTTGGCAAAGTTACGTAACTTGTTCACCACATCGGAGCATGATGGGAAATCAAAAGCACTTTTCAAAGGGCTACTTTAATATTATTATTATTGCAGATGAAGCCGAGGAGTGGCCGGGGCGCCCCCAAAGCCATCCCCCCGCACCCCCTGTCCAGGCCCCCTCGACGTCTCGCCGGGGCCTCATTCGGGTTACCACGCAGCGCGCCCTGGGCCAGCCACCCCCTCCGGAGCCCTCAGCCAGCTCCCTGGCATCAGTCCCTGCCTCCAGCCCCCCGGCCAACGCCACGGCACCCCCTCTACGCTGGGGTCCCCTGCGACGGGTGCTGAGCTTTTCCTGGGAGCTGCACGTTTACGGGGTGGGAGTGCTCTTCCTGCTGCCCGCGTTATTGGCACTGGCGTCGCTGGCAGCTGCCCCTGCTGGGCCCCGGCTGGCGCTGGTAGCGGCGGTGCTAGTGCTGGTTGCCGCGGGGCTGCGATCCGCCTACATGCTCACCGACCCCTATGGCTCGCAGGCACGGCTGGGTTTACGCGCCGGCCTGGTGCTCTACAATCTGCCCTTCCCCTTGCTACTCACCGCGCTGGCGGCCCTGACCTTGCTGGGCCTGGGCGCAGGGTTGCCACAGCAGCTGCAGAACCCGCTCCTCCTGGGAGCGCTGGCGTTGGTGCACGGCTTGGGGCTGCTCGCGACAGACCTGCTGTCCGCGAGGCCTGCGCTCAACCTCCTGGCCCAGGGCTTATCGTGCGCCTGGGGCGCGGCCGTGGCTCTGGGCACTCTCTGCCTGTGCCGTCGCCGCCTGTTGGACGGGCCGAGGGGCTGGGATGCCAGCCCGGGCCCGAGGCTGCTGGCCGTGGCCGGCGCGCTGGGGCTGCTGGCCAGCGGCTTGCAGCTGGCGGCGGCGCTCTGGCTGTACCCGGGCCCGGGCCGGGTAGGCCGCTTCTCGTGGGCTTGGTGGGGCGTCCACTTCTGGCTGCGCCTGCTGGAGTTGACATGGGCACTCACCCTGGCGCTGGCCGCTCTGGCCGCCGCGCGGCCCAGGCCGCCCACAGAGCACGCTTGCTGGGCTAAGCTGCTGCGCCTGGCGTGCCCCATGCCCTCTAGCAAGAGTGAGGTACCGGAACGGCCCAACAACTGCTTTGCTGGGCCCAGTGGCGTCAGCGCAGGTACCCTGGACATCAGTAAGAGCCTCATCCGCAATCCAGCGGAGGGTGGGCCTCCAACCACGCCCAACTCCGGCGCCTGGGGTTCGGCTGCGTCGCTGAGCCGCGGTCCCCAGGGTGGCCCCGGACTGTCCCGCAGCAGCGTGGGGCCGGCGCCGTCAATAAGCGAGCTGGACCTGCGGCCGCCATCACCCATCAACCTGAGCCGCAGCATCGATGCCGCGCTCTTCCGAGAGCACTTGGTCCAAGACAGCGTCTTCCGACGCTGTGGCCTCCGCTGCTTGGCCTCCCCACCGCCCGGGGGCGCGCTGCGGTCGCGCCGGGGCAGCCACCCCGACGCCGAGCTCGACGGCTTGGGTTCTTCGCTCCTCCGAGGCCGCAGCCGGTCGCTGAGCGACGTGCGCGTGCGCGGCCCGGTCCCGCCACACGTGGTGGAGGAAGCTGATGCGGCGGCTTCCGGCAGCTCCGTGGACAGCTTCTCCCGGGGCTCGCTCAAGATCAGCTGGAACCCGTGGCGCCACGGGCTGTCGTCGGTGGACAGTCTGCCCCTGGATGAGCTGCCCAGCACAGTGCAGCTCCTGTCTACCCCAGCTCCTGCCCCGGCTCCCGCGCGGTCTGGGGAGCCCCAGAATGGGGTCCAGCCTCGCTGCAAGACGGGAGACTCACGCAGCGCCTCCAGTGACACCATCGAGCTCTGAGGGGGGTCCAGAAACTCAGGACCAGGGACCCTCCCTCGGGGCCCTAAGCAGACCTTCTGGGACTTTGAGCATTTGAAAGACATTCCAGGAGCATTCCTGGGCCTCCAACTGAATGCAACCTCCGGAAACAGCCAGACATGAACCCACCCCCAGCCCAGGATTCTTGTTTTTTTAAAATATGTCTATTTTTTTCAGTGGGTATTTTGCACAGAGGCCGAGACTTATACGGAATACAGGGTGGACATGCACGGATTTGAGAATGGGGAACAGGGTACAGGTGCCCAAAACATCCCCTCCAGATTCCCCAGGGTAGAGATGAGTCTTGCTTGTCCAGACTGTCCTCTTTGTGCCAAAGAAATAAACCCTTAGGACTTGGCTCATGCCTCCTTCTGCCCTTGCCAGGATCCTGTTTAGAGGAGATGGCCCTCTTCACCCACCTATCTAGTGATTCCAAGTCCTGTGTGTACTGTGGAAGGGAGGAATTCCAAAGGAAAGGGCACTCAAGTCTCTGAGGCTTTTTTGGTTTTTTTTTTGGACTGCACCGGGTCTTCCTTGTGTGTGGGTCTTCTCTAGTCTTGGCCAGTGGCCAGGGAGGGCTACTTTGGTTGTGGAGCATGGGCTCAAGGTCACGGGGGCTTCAGTAGTTGTGGCGAATGGGCTTAGCTGCCCGTTGGCACATGAAATCTTCTCAGACCAGGGGTCGAGCCCATGCCCCCTGCACTGGCAGGCAGATTCTTAGCCACTGGACCACCAAGGAAGTCCCTTGGAGGCTTTAGAAATAATGGCTACCAATATTTCATGGAATATCTATCTGCTGTATGCTTTTCAGCTCTTTATATCCATCACCTTAATTCTCACGTTAAGCCTGAATGGGAAGCATTATCATGCCCATTTTATAGAAGAGTCATTTTTTAGAGAAGAATCATTTGTCAGGGTCTTTTGGCAAATGATAGGTAGTTCTGAACTGAGGAAGTTCCATTGCTAAGCTTGGTTCCACCATCCCCCTTCTCTTAATATACCTCAGGGCCAAGGCTCTCCTTTGCCTTCCCTCCACTCCTCCCATCAAGAGAGCCCTCCATTTCCCAGGGTTTTAGGAAACTTCTCCAAGGGTGGAGGGCTCTCAGTCGCTTGAGCCAAACCACGGCAGGAGGGAACAGGTAGGAAGACAAGCTGCTCCATTTTCTAAGACCTTTCTTTATTTCCTGAGATGAATAAATAAATCAGTGGCTGAGGGGCAGGGGGGTGAGTACAGAACAGGAGCTGGCAGCATGCAGCTGGCAGGAGGGGGCTGTGAAGGGCCCACCCCTGCAGGGACACCTTCCCCCAATCCCACCCTGGGCAAGGGCCAAAGCTCACCAGCAGCCACAACGAGGAGACACTGTTCAAAAATAATTCACACATTGTGAAGCTGGCCCAGTGGCCCAAGGTCAAGATCTCAAGGCACCTACCCTTGGGGCTACTTGTTCACCCCAGGGGCCTGGTGTGTGGGCTGCTCTATAAAGTGGGGAGGGGGTGCTTACCCCACTCTCAAAAATAAAGCAAGTGCCTCGAGTGTCCAGATGGGAGAGTCCCAACCTTGGGGACAGCCTGGGTGGGAGGAGATGATGCAGGTGTGACAGCGATTATCTACCCTTGATGAAGCCTTCCAGCACGCGGTCACTGCGCTCTGACAACCAGTAGCCAGTCATGGCTGCCACAGCTCCAATGAAGATGGCGGTAAAGACCAAGTCGCCCTTGGCGGCCAGCGTGGCCAGTGCGCAGATGATGACACCGAAGAACATCTGCTGCAACACTACCAGCTCGTCCTCCGTCATCTCCGAGAAGAAGCCTGTTGACTCTGAGCGAGAGAAGTGCCTGTCACTCATTTCCTCTTTCTGGAGCCTCCTACATGCCTGATCATTGCTGCCACATACATGCCCACTGAGCATGCCAGCACACGGCGTCATTCACCACTAGGAGAACAACTCCCAGATGGGCAATTATTATCCGTGTTTCACTAAATGGAAAACTGAGGTCCAAACAGGTTTGCCCAAGGCCATGTGAGACAGTCACGTCAGAGCATGTGTACAAGCCCGGCTCCAGAGTCAGAGCACCTGGATCTGACACCCAGCTCTTTCATCTCTCTGTGTCCCTGTTTCCACTATGCAGAGTGGGGATGAGAGTAAGACCTCCCACACAGGATTTGTTTTAGGGGTGGAATCAGTCAATGTGTACAATATGCCTGTATCAGCATGTGACATGTAGTTTGAAACCATGGAAGTGGTCACTGTCACCATCACTGTAATTGTCCTTCGTCTCATCACACCCACGGCCTACAGCGGCCCTCAGCAGCAGGGCAAGGACAGATGGGGAAAGAAGCTTGGGGAGGCAGAAAGATTTGATGTCAAGTCAGATTTCCTTTCTACCCTGGGAAGGGTGAGGCCACCAACAGCCAGCCTGGGAGGTGGGGTTCTTGTGCCAGGGCAGCCTCGTGAAGGGCTGGGGAAGGGAAGGTCTGCCCAGATGAGGGGCTTGCCAGCCTTCCCCCTGTATGAGGAACTCCCCTCCCCAGGTTCCTGGGGCTCACCTGGGATCTGCTCCTTCACACAGATGCCCTCTATCTGTTTGTAGCCGTCAGCACAGACGCAGCGGTAACTGCCCTCAGTGTTCTCACATTGCTGGTTCTCTTCTGGGCACACCGCCGTCTCACACTCGTCCACATCTTGAGGGAGGACAAGAAGGACCTTGGAGCCCTGGACCACCAGGGTCCCATCTCACTCACATCCTGACACCCCTCTGCCTTGGCCCAGGCAACATTCCGCCCTTCCTTCCCACACCCTTTCCACAGTCCAGCCCCTGTCGATTCGTGGTGGGAGAGGTGCTCCTGGGTGGCAGGACACTCACCGAGACATTTGGAGCCCACCTGCTGGTAGCCAGGGCTACACTTCTTACAGCGGCCGGGTCCTGCCCCCATGCAGCCCAGGCAGGCCTTGGCACAGTCTGGAGGAGGGAGAGAGAGGAGGGCGAGCTGCCCGTAGGCCTAGGGGAGCCCTGCTCCAGAAGGGAGCTAGGTGGAGGGGTTGGGGCACCTGGGAAGGTGGCAGTCTGTGGGGAACGGCGAGGAGCGGCGTCCCCCATCCTTCCCATAGCTGCCCCCGGAAGACAGAAGCAGACACTCACCCCGGCACTCGTAGGAGCCCTCCGTGTTCACACAAAACTGGTCGGCTCCACAGCTGGCGCGCTCCGTGCCACATTCATCAATGTCTGCGAAGAGGCCGGCAGGGTGGGGACTTCAATCCCCATTTCACTCACAGGGAAGCTGAGGCCAGGGTTGTTGGGAAAGGACTTGCCCAGGCTCAAAGAGTGTGGCTGAGACAGCAGGCTGTCCACCACCACAGATACAGGGGTGCAGCTGGACTCGGGCTGGCCAACTGGAGACTACTGTTTTTCCACTTTGCCACTAACTGTGGCCTTGGGACTGAGTTTTGGCCAATGGGATGCAAACAAAAGTGACACGCTGCACGTTTTGCTTGGCCTTAAAACAACGGACTTAGCTCCTCTGTGCCCTTTCTTCTCTACCTCACCTCCTCAGTGCCAGGTGGTGAAACAAAGAGGTGCCAATGATCCAGCCTCAACCAGGAAGACAACAACCCAGGGGAGGACTGCACAGTAAGACAAGGGATTCAGATCCTGATGACTGTGATTAGCAGAGCTTTTCTGCCAACCTGGACCACTGGCTTCAAGACTGATATGAGATGAAAATAAACCTCTATATTCACTAAGCCACAGTCTGGGGATCCTTCTCTTACAGCCCCTTAGCCTTTACCCTTGTCTATCTAAATGACTAGACAGGGACCAGACTAAGTCTTGAACACAGGTGTCCTGACCCCAAGCTCAGTATCCTCATTCCCCTTCTAACCCTTCTCCAATCTTCAAGACCAGACCCAAGTGACACCTCCTCCAAGAGGCCTTTCCTGATTCCCCACCACCACCAAACTGGATGAGACACATTTCCCGCTGTACAACAATTGGTCTGTACTGGAAGTGCCTGGTTACTTTTCTGCTTTTCCAACCAGGATGATATTTCTCTATGAAGATGGGGACTGGACTGGTCGAGCCTAGAGATACGTGTGTTGATGGGGTACCAAGCCCAAGACCTTGCCCGCCTTCCCAGACAGGGTGCCACTCACCTACACACTTGAGGTGATGCAGGGCCCAGCCCTTCTTGCACTGTAAACAATGTGATTCCTCAGGTCCTGAGCAGCGTGCACAGGGGCCAAAACAAGCTGGGCAGAACGGGGGATGTATGAGGGTGGGCAGACAGGTATCCCACATACCCCTGCCCGGCCCCGCGCCTCTGGGCTACCTACCCGAACATACCAGATGGCTGGCGTTGCGCTCCGCCTCAAAGTAGCCGAGGCCGCACTGGCCACAGGCCTCACCCCCGTAGCCAGCTTGGCAGTCACAGTGCCCGCTGCCCCCTCGAGTCCCTTCCCCTTCACAATGGCCGTAGCCACCGCAGGGCCGCTCTGCACCCCCAGGACAGGCTGTGGGCAGACACCGAACCAGGTGGGATCATAAATACAACTTTGTATGTAGAGAGTGTTTTCCCCCTATCAGTAAACATTTTGGGAGAGGAAACCATTTTAACAATGCCATGATATTCTGTTATGAAATTTACTTAACCATTCCATTGTGGAATGGTTATTTACAAATCTTTTCTTTTAGGAAGGCTGAACTGACCATCTTTGTTGCTAACTCTTTACATGTGCAGCTGCAAGAGAGATTTTTCTAAAAGGGGCTGGTAGTAAGTTCAGCTCCTGTCTCAGGACTGTGTGGAAAAAAACTGGTGACAGCAGGGGCTTCAAGGCAACACCTGCCTGTCCCTAAGAAGGTAATACTTTAGTCCCTTAGTCCAGGCACGGGAAATGTGGGGCTGGGGGTTGGTGCGGGAGGGATTTCTCAAATACATGATAGAAACCATGGTCCCATCTGACTCAGTCTAGACCCATATCTCTTTTCAGAGTCATTCCCCATTGATTTGCTAATCTCACCAACCAGCTCTGTGAGGTAGGTGAGAACAGAGGTCCAGAGAAGTGATCTGAGGAGCCTGAGCTCACAGAGCCAGCCAGGGGCAGGGCCAGGACTGGACCCCTGGCCCCAGCAGTTCCCTTCCAGCCCCCAAGAGGACCTGGAAAAACTCACGAAGGCAGGAGGGCCCAAAGGTGCCTGAGGGGCAGCAGAGCTTCAGGGAATCTGAGCAGAGCCACTGGAAGAGGTCGGGCGCTTCCTGCTGCCTGAGGTGGGAGGACGGAGGGGGCTGAGACAGTGGTAGAGGTGCTGCCCACAACCTCACCCCGCAACCTCCCACAGCATCTGTGATACAGCCGTTTGGGGCACAGGACCCATAAGGCGGGCCTGTTGTCTGGCAGAGTTGTAGGCTGTAGCTCAGAGTGGGAGCTTGGGCTCCCCAGCAGTCCTTGGCACACCTGGGTTTGGAGGAAGGCGCCAAAGGAGGACATGGCCCCCAGCTCGCCACCCCGTGCTTTACCAGCCGGCCTGGCTGAACCCCTCCCAGGAAGGCCCCTCTCACTCACTTGTGAAACCACCAGCTCTCCACCAGCTCCTCACTCAGCTCCAGTAGGCGGTGGCACTCGAAGTCTGACTTGCTGCACACGCCCTCAAGCACCTCTACCAGGCGTGTCTCACTGACGGAACAGGGAGGGGTGGTAGGAACACACTCCAGCCCACCTACTACCCTGCTTATAATCCCTTCCCCCACCTGGTGCCAGACAATGTCAAAGGCCACAGACAGATCTGGGTGCCAATCTAATGGTGTGACCTTGGCAGGTCATTTAACCTCTCCTGAACATGTTTTCTCATCTGTAAAATGGAGACAAAGGCCCCTGCAGGTTTGCTGGAAGATGGCTCAGTCCCTGCATCTGTGTAACAGAATATAATAGCCTTGCTCGGTAGATGTGGTTAAAAACATATCATATAACAAGTATTGGCAGGGATGTGGAGAAACTGGAACCCTCCTATATAGCAGGTGGGAATGAAAAATGGTGCAGCCACTGTGAAAACCGTTCGGCAGTTTCTCCATAAGCTAAACATGGAATCACCATATGACTCAGTAATTCCACTCCTGGATACTTCAGCGGAAAGAATGCAAAACAGGTGTTCAAACAAAAACTTGTACACAAACATTCACAGCAATACTATACACAGTAACCAAAAGGTAGAAACAACTCAAATGTCCATCAACTGATAAATGGATACACAAATGTGGTCTATTAATGCAATGGAATATAACTAAGCCTTAAAAAGTAATAAAGTACTGATATTTGCTTCAAAGTGGATGAACCCTGAAAACATTATGCTGAGTGCAAGAAGCTGGACATAAAAGGCCATATTGTACGAGTCCAACAGAATCAGCAAATCCACAGAGACAGATAGCAGATTAGTGGTTTCCAGCAGCTGGGGGAAGAGAGAATGATGCTCCATGGGGATGGAGTTTCTTTTCTGGGGGATGAAATTGTTTGGGAACTAGATGATGGTAATAGTTGCAAAACACTGAATATACTAAATGTTTCTAATGGTAAATTTTATGTTACTGCATTCTACAACAATAGAAAAAAATTTAATGTATATACAATACAAAACGTATTACATTACACTTAAACGGTCTGGCACAGTGCCTGGCATATAGGAGGTGGTGATTTAAAATAAAACCAAAAAACAGGAACCGTTATAGAGCTAGAATTGTCCTTGGGGTTACCTTGGTCAATCCCTTCATTCCCAAATGAGGAAACTGAGGCCCATTGAGGGAAAGAAAAATGACCAATGTTACATAATAGCAAAACTTTTCTTTCTAATGGTTTAATCACAGTTTAATCTTTACCACAATCATATAAAATTTCATTGTCATTAATACTCCCAATTTACGGATAAGGAAATAGAGGATCAAAGGTGAAGCGACCTTCCCATGGGTACAAAGGATCACAACTGACAACATGGTCTAATTTCAAGCATGGCGATTCCTCTCCCCAATTAAGACTTTGAAAGCTAAAGAGTCTAAGAAATCGGGCCTCTCCTCTCAATATAATCTCATCTTGTTACCTGGCTTTACAAACTGACTATATGTTGATGACTGTCAAATTCACGTTTCCAACCCTATTTCTCCCCTGCACTCCTGACTCCGACATCTAACCCTACTTGACTATTTAATGGACATTTCAGCCCAATATGTTCAACGAGAACACCTGATTCCATGCCTCCCCTAGACCCATTTATCTCCTATCAGAAAACAGTCCCACTATTCACCCAGCTGCTCAGGCCCCAAACCGAGTGAGCACCTTTTATTCTTTTCCTCTCACACTTCAGAATGATTCCATCACCACGTCCTATCCTATCTGCAAAATAAACCCAGAATCTGACCCTTTCTCACCAGATCCACCACTGCCAACATGCCTAGACTATGACCTAGCCTCTTGCTCCTCCACCACCGCCCCCTATAGTCTGTCCCTGTGAGAGATCTTTTGTAGGTACAAACAAAACTGTTATCACTTCCCGGCTCCAAACCTTCCAATGACTTCCTGATATACTCAGAGCAAAATCTAAATGTCTTTCTGCGACTTTCTGGGCCCTCTGCCTTCATCTTCTGCCACTCTCCCTTCAGTTCACTCCATATCCAACCACTTCTCAAATACATCAAGCTCAGTCCCGCTCTGTCCAAACCCTTTCCTGAACTGTTGCATAGTCTGCTTCTGCACCTTAGCTCTCTATTCAAATGTCATATGTTGAATGCCATGTCTCCCACCAATCTGCAGTCCATCCTGCTTTACTGTTCTCCACCTGATATGACATTATTAATTTATTGGGGATTCCCTGGTGGCTCAGTGGTAAAGAATCACTTGCTAATACAGGAGATGTGGATTTGATCCATGGGTCAGAAGATCCCCTGGAGAAGAAATAGCAACCCACTCCAGTATTCTTGTCTGGGAAATTCCATGGGCAGAGGAGCCTGGCAGGCTACAGTCCACCAGGTTGCAAAAGGGTCAGACGTGACTTAGTGATTAAACAATAACAACTTATCTATTCACTGTCTCCTCTACTAGAATGTAAGCTCCTTGAAGGAGGGATTCTGATTGGCTTGTTTAGCGCTGTCCTATTTATTCCCATTGGTTGAATAAGTCCTTTCCACGTGTCTCTAGGCCTCCACCAGCATAGCAGAGACTGGGATGTTAGATATACAAACTCACACCTCCAGCCTCTTTCTTACCTGTCTTTGTATTTGGACAACTTCTCTTCCTCCCAAGCAGTGTTTCCACCTCCAAAGTTGTCCCGGATGGTTCTCTCCAGGCCCTGGAAATGGAGAAAATTAGTAATATTAATAGCTAAGTACACTGCCTGGCACATTCTAGCACTTGTATTTCACAAACCAGGAAACTGAGGCAGAGAGGCAACCTGCCCAAGTCTATTCAAACAGCAAGTAACCAAGCTGGGACATGAGTCCATACAGACTTGTATCCCAGAGCTCCCAACTCTCAAACTGTGTTACAGTAGCTGGCCCTCTCCTTACACTGCTGATGCACCCACCTTGTTGAAGCTGTCAACCAGTCCCCGGCAGGTGTGACATGGATGGGGCTCAGTGTGGGGAGAAGATTGGGGAGGCACAGAAAGTTGGACCCAGACCAGGCCTGGGAAGCCAAGGAAGAGGCTCAGACCACAGAGCAGAGCTGGGGCTATGGCCCTTGAGGATCTTGGGGCCATCTTTTCCCAGGCTGGGGACCTGTAGACAGAGGATGTGGGGAGGGTTCACTAGGGAAGCCAAGTGGGAAAGAAAAGGGTGGGTTCTGCAGTGCTGCGGGTCTGGGGGCCCAGATCTGTGTTATAACAAAAGAAGGCTAGACTGGCATAAGTCCGAGGGAGGGCAGACAGTAGGGAAAGGGAGCTATTCTAAAATTCCAGGACGATAAGTTATCCTCGTTACTGTGGGGGGAGATGACCAGGATCCTCGGCAAGGAGGGAGAAGTCAGCCCATCGTTTTAGTGTCGGAATACGGTTCTAAAAGGCTAAATCAGCGGAATTATGGAGAACTGGTCAGACTCCTAAATACTGCGGGAGAAGACTCCGGATGGACGGTCTTGGGAGGAGGAGTCCGGAACCTGGGTGTGGGGGAGGGGGGAGGAGCCCGGATCCGGATATGAAGAGGTCAGGTCCAGGGCCTGCAGACGGCAAAGGCATGGCCCACTAACGGGCAAGGAAGGATCCAGATCCACATAGGCCGCGGAGGAGAAAGAGACGACCCACCCAGCCCGCGGTCGCCAGCAGCTCAGTCTTCCCAACGCCGCGGCTGCGTAAGACGTGCACCCGGTGCCGACTCCGCAGCCGGGAGGGGCGGAACCCACGCCACAGCCAATGGCAGCGGGCCATGTGCCATTGCGTCACCCCATGCCAGCCAACCAGAGACGTCTCTGGACTGCACCTGTCCGGGAGTTAAAGGGGCGCGGGGGGACCGGATGCTAGCGGTAGTTCGGTGGGCAGTCGTTGAGACATACTGGAGACACGGGTAGAAAAATAGCGTCTGACTTTATTCAAGTCCTGTCTCCTGCCTCAAGCCCCATCCCGCGACCGGTCCCCGAGGCCCCCGGGGGCCGGAAGCAGCTATCCAGGGCTGGCTGCAGGGCCCGGGACACTTGCTCCGCTCTCTCCGCGAGCCGCCGGGGGCGGGGGGCGGTGGGCCCCTGCAAAGTCCTCAGAAAGTCGGGCAGCTGTGAGGGCAAAGAGAAGACTGGCACGCTGCGGAACAGGGCGGGCACGGCGTCCGCGGGCAGCAGTTTGTCAAAGTAGGCCCCGATGTAGCGGCCGGACACGCGGCCCTGCTTGAAGTCTGGCAGCACACAGCTGAGCGAGGCGGCGAAGGCATCGTGCGGGCCGTGAGTCCTGGGCGCCGAAGTGGCATCCTGCAGCCACTCACAGCACAGCGCCACGGCCCCGGGCGAGAAGAGCAGGACCACCATGCCGCCCTCCTGCAGGGTCTGGCGCCGCTGTGCGTGGAACCAGGCCAGCGCTCCCTGCGCGCTCAGATCGCGGCGGCTCCACAGGTCCACGGCCACGCGCAGCGGCAGCTGGCACAGCGCCGAGGCCAGGACGCCCACCAGGCGCTCGAAGCTCGCGTCGTCGGCAAAGTAGAGGAGCAGAGCCGCGCGGCTCCGGGCCGCTGCTGCAGGAGAGAACAGAGCGGGAGGGAGACGTGAGCTGGCCCGAGGCCCAGCCCTCTGGGGGCGGCCCCCCGCCCCGCTCTTCACACTCACCCCCCGCGCGGATGTCCTCCTTCAAGAGCCTCAGCCACCCTGCGAGGGGAGAGGAGCGGAGGCAGCCGGTCAACCCGGTCCCGGGTTTCTCCTGGCCAACTTCCAGTCCTGCCCCTGGGGAATGGGGAGCTGGGAAGCGCTCACCTTTCACATGGTTCATTTTGAGAAGAAGGAGAAGGAAAAGCACAGCGGCCAAGAGTAAGCAGGCCAGCCAGACCAGGGCCCAGCGCTGGTGGATGTCTAGAATGGAGAAGATGGGCTGGTTAAGAGACCCCCACTTCACGAAGTAGAAACAAGCTCAGAGAAATGAAATGAGTTGCCCAAAGTCAGAGCTCACAGGGTCAGAGTACAGGGTATGAACACAGATCCATCTACTTGGGTGACCTTGGATAAGTGACTTCACCTTCTGCCTCAGTTTTCACCTCTGTAAAATTGAGATAACAATGGTATCTACTTCATAGGATTCTTGTGAGGACTATATGTATTGATCCACATAAAGCACTGAACATAATGCTGGATGGACATAGTAAGTGTTCAGATGTCAGCTAAGATCATTGCCCTGCTCCAAGGCTACAGTGACCTCACTCTCTTGGATGACTGCAGCAGCCTTCTATCTGGTGTCCCTGACCTCTTTCTTTTTTGCCTCTAACTCATTACCACATAGCTCAGTTGGTAAAGAAGCCACCTGCAGTGCAGGAGACTCCGGTTCTATTCCTGGACTGGGAAGACCCTCTGGAGAAGGGAAAGGCTACCCACTCCAGTATTCTGGCTGGAGAATTCCATGGACTGTACAGTCCATGGGGTCCCAAAGAGTCGGACACAACTGATTGACTTTCACTTTCACCTTCATTACCACATGGCAGCTGGAGATCTTTTTAAATGCAAATTTGATTACAGCCTTTCAGGAAGCTCCTGCTATTCTTAATATAAAATCCAAATTGGTTACATTGGCTCCCAAGGCCTACAATGGCCCTCATGTCCTCATCTCATGACAGAGGTCCACCTCTCAAAACACACCTTGGAGTTCCTCAAAAAATCACCCACGGTGTTCACAAAAATGCATCTTTACCCACCCCCTTCATCTATCTCAGCCTTCAGAGTTCACTTCCAACCTTTCCCCTGAACTTGCCTGACCTAGATCAGCTCCCCTCTATGAGCATTCAGGGCTTTGGACACTGGCATGAGGACAAGGACTGTGTCTCTGGTAATGCTGGGGTCACTAGATTAGTTTGTGAATTAATGAAGGAATTACCCTCTGGTTGATCTTAGACAGGGAAGGACAAAGCCATTGTGTGTGCTTCCCTGGGAATGGTCCCTGTCAAGATTCCAGCTTCCAGTACAGATAAGGGCAGTTCTTGTCAATACTCACACTTGTCCATGGGGCAGGCCCAGAGTGCTCCCAGGTCATTGTCCCACAGCTGTAAGATACAAACAAAAGCAAATCCAGGGCCTCAGCCTGGTGTTTCACACCCACCAAGTTCCAGTCCCAAATTTGCAGCCTCGACTATGCATATTCCCCACACACAGAGCAGGTTGCCACAAGCTGCTCTGCTTTACTCATGCTGTGCCTGTTTTCTGGACTGTGCCTTCTTCCTGGTGCCAGAACTAGCTCACCAGAAGAGACCCTTCCTTGAATGTCCCCTGGAACCCAAAGCTTAACACATTGGTTACTGACTTTCTTAACACAGTGGTTATCTGTTTGCTGGTTTCTTACCCAGCAGTGAGCAACTTGGGGACAGTGGCTCAACCCTTAGCTTCCCCTGGGCTGGACACAAAATAAGCACATGTATGGATGGGTGCTAGAGGACAGTGAGGAGGACCCTGCCCCAGAAGGGTTCTCACTCTTCCTGCTAGGCACAGGAAGAGGTTTAAGACAGGGTTTGAAGCCTGTTGCCTTTTGACATTGGGAAGGGCCCTCCTGAAACCTACTAACCTGTAGACACTGGCCCGACTGCACGTCTTGTAGTAACTGCTCTCCAAGGCGAGCTGCCCTCTGCCAAGCCAAGGAGTGGGGGCTGTCACCTAGAGGCACCACACCTAGGAGACCACCAGGCTACAGGTGGGCAGAATACTTGGGGGAGGGGCGCTGGGAGACTTTTGAGAGGCCAATGAGAACAAGGCCCAAGTCTAAGTCACTCCCACATTCCCAGAGACCAGCACAGGGCTTGGCTTGGAGGAGGGGAATGTGAAGAGAGTGAAAATTTGAGGTCAGGTGTGAGATGGAGCTGGAAAGGGACATGGAGGAGGGTCCCGCCATCCCTCACCGTGGATGCCCTGCTGAGCAGTGGGATGCAGCCACTGGATTCCAAGGCACAGAGGGAACCATTGTCCTGGGGGCCTCGTGTCTCCACCAGCAGCATGTCATCCTTGAGGGGCCCCAGAGAGTCTGGAAAGGGTGAGAGCCCACTCTGAGTTAGACCCAACCCAACCCCACTCCATGCCTGACCACCCCAGAAGCTGGCACTTCCTGGGTTCACCCCATTGCAGTGGCCTTGCCCCAGCCTCCCCTGAGGTCCCACTCACCAGCCCACAAGCACTCTTGCAGCTGTAGCTTCTCCCAGGTGCTCACCTGCTCAGAAGAGGCCAGAGTTAGAGACATGAGGAAAAGAGAAGCGGAGGCCAGAAAAATCAGAAGAGGAGGAAGGAGAAACAAGGGGGAGGCCTGTCAGGTTGGGGGAGGAGGCAGTCTGGACTCTGGACCTGAACTTAGGCAGATCTAGGTCCAAGGCTGGTTAATGAGGAATCACTCCATCTTTCTCAGCCTCAGCTTTGTGAGATTATCTGTGCTAAAAGGGCTGACAACCCTAAATTGCTTCCCTGTTTAATCTCTAAACTGTGTCTGAACTTTTTTGTGATCCCATGGTCTGAAGCCCACCAGGCTCCTCTCTCCATGGGATTTCCCAGGCAAGAAAAGTGGAGTGGGTGGCTATTTCCTTCTCCAGGGGAGCTTTCTAACCCAGGGATCAAACCTATGTCTCCTGCATTGGCAGGCAGATTCTTTACCACTGAGCCACCTGGGAAGCCCAGCCCTAAATTAGCTCTTAATTTCTTTAAAAAAATAAAATTTGTTTTTGATGTGGACTATTTTAAAAGTCTTTATTGAATGTTACAGTATTGCTTCTGTTTTATGTTTTGGTTTTTCAGCTGCAAGGCATGTGGAATCTTAGCTCCCCAATCAGGGATCAAACTTGCACCCCCTCCACTGGAAGGCAAAGTCTGAACCACTGGACTGCCAGGGAAGTCCCTACTCTTTTCATTTCTGATAGCACTTTATATACTCCCTTCTCATCTAATCACCTTTTCAAAGAAGCCTCATCTGACTGTCCCTTTTGAAATTGCAACTACAACCCTCTTTTATCCTTCCCCATCTTTTTCTATAATAATTTTACACAATTATAACAGACTAAGTAATTTACTCATTATGTCTATTCTCTGTCTTTTTCCATTAGAACATAAGCTCTCTAAAGGTGGGAATATTTATTAGTTTTATTCACTGACATAGCTATACCAAGAGCCTAAAACAGCGCTTGGCATATAGTAGTTGCTCAATAAATCTTGAATTAATATTTTTATAACCACTCTTTGAAGTTGTAAAGCAACCCATTTCTCCAGGTAGGAAAATGGGATAATTATAGCAATGATCAAAGCAGCTAAGGCTTGCTGAACATTTAGTTTGTGCCAGTCGCCAAGGTGAAGCATTTATTTAATCTTCATAACCACTCTATGAAGTAGTTACTATTATCGTCCCCATCAAATATATGAGGAGACTGACGTTCTGACAGGTGACGTGCCCAGGCTCCCATGCCATGCACTACTTAAGTAAATAGTGGAACTCTTAAAGAGGAAGCCGGTAACCACTTTGCTCCAGGGACCCAAGGATAAAGTGGATCCAGAAGACTGGGGGTCCGTGCAGGTCCTGCCCCCAGCTCAGCTCTCTGGTGCCCCATTCTTGCCTGGACACAGATGTTGGGGTGGCCTTTCAGCAAGGGGAACTCAAGAACCTTCTGTGGAAAGAGGGTAATGCATGAGGTCATGAAAGTGGGCTCCTGGGCTCCGCTCCCTTCCCCAACCCTGGGAACCTCCTGCCGCATCACTTACATTCACAGTAACATTTTCTCGGGGCAGCGGCGGGACCAGCGGCAGGCAGGGGCCCCCATCCAGTGCCTGCCAGCACAGAGTGGCCTCTGCGGGCAGCGAGCACGGCGCGTCCAGCCGCCAGCCCCGCAGGGGAAGCAGCTGCAACCGGGCCGCCCGCCAGAGGTTTCGGTGTGCGCGGGGGTCTGCAGGCAGAGGACCAGGTCACTGCACTGCTCACCAGCAGGTCCCTCCCGCACTGCGACCACCCTGGGAGGACCTGTTCACTCACCCTCCCTAAAGGGGCAGATGCTGGTCCTGACAGAATCGGGCTCCAGAGGCCACACCTAGAAAGCAAAGAGAGCTCCGCAGGTCAGGTCAGCCCAGCCAACCCTCTGCTTAAAGCCCTGGAGATGCATTCTTTCAGCCCCAGTCAGCCCTCCTTGGCTCTCCTTATCCGCTTTCCCTCATCCTCAGATCAGAAATATTTGGGGAGAAAATTCCAGAAAGTTGCAAAAAGCAAAACTTGAATTTGTCTATAGGAAACTTTACCTAGCATTTAGGTTGTATTTGGTATTATAAACAATCTGGAAATGCTTTGAAGTATATGGGCGTATGTAAGTTATATGTAAATATTGTACCATTTTATATCATATAAAGGACTTGAGGATCGCAGACTTTGGTATCCACAGAAGTCCTGGAACTAATCCCTCTAGGATACTGAATATAGAGGGAGGACGTATTTCACAAACATATGGTCTTCTTGTTCTCTGCAAAGTCCTAGAATTGCACACATTTATTCTTTCAGCAATCCTCATGCCAACATCTGGCAACATCTTCACTCAACAAATTTTTAATGAGTACCTACTATGTGTCTTAGCACTGTGGTAGGCATAGGGACATTCAACAATTAAAACCATAATCACTTTGTGAGAACATACTATTTGCCAGGACATATCCATTTATCTTCCATTTATTCTTCCAATAGACTTTTTAAGTGCCCCCATTCTTGGCTTAGCCTTGTTCTAAGCACAGGAGAAATCTAATAATTTATTCAGCAAACCTTTAAGAGCACCTACTGTGTAGCAGGCATTGTGCTTAGCAATGAGAACATTTATGTCACAGCAAACATTTCATGAGTGTCTGTTGTATGTCCTAACACTGTGCTAAGCAGTAGAGTTTCATGCATTCATTCATTCGTTAACTTAGAAACTTGATTAGCACCCACTACATGCCAAGCATTATGCAAAGCTCCAGGGAAATGACTTCCTTGCCTTCAAGGAAATTACAGGTTCACAGTTGTAGTAAGAATAAAACATGTATACAAATTAATAAATCAAGCACTCAATTTACTGAGGATCTGTGGTGTGCAAGAAGAAACAGGTGCCCAAATAACAAAAGAAATGATAAACAATGACTAGAAAAGACAGAAATGCAAGAAGATTTGGAGATAGGAGAGGCCAAGAGTTTGAACAACAGCTTTGGGAAAGAGGTAACATTTGAACTGGAAGGATTAGGGTGTTGAAACAGAAGTGAGGAAAATAAATAAATAAAAGGAAAGAAAAAACCAAAAAGATAAAAAAAAAGAAAAGAAAAAGAAGTGAGGGCATTTCAGGTAGTGAGAATGAGAGACGTTAATGTCAGAGGTAAAACATGGGACCTGATGACCAATTAAATGTATTATCAGAGGGAAAATGTATTAGTATAGCATATAAAAGCTGGAAGTGGCATACTTCCTTATAATAGCCCTCTTAGGCTGGTACTGTTATTCCCATTTTACATATGGGAATTGAATTGCTCAAGGTCACAGAGCTAGGAAATGGCAAGAATCAGGATTCAAATGAGTCTGAGTTCACAACACAGGCTCTACTCTCCAGGGAAGCCCAGAGAGGGAACTGGAGGAGTAGCAGAAGCCTTCAAAGAGCAGGAAGAGTGTTCAGGGCAGGCACAAGCAGAAGATGCAGGACAACAAAAGTCAGGGGGGCCAGCCCCACTAGGAGCCATAGATTCCACCAGGAAGGTGAAGACCAACCCTCTCACCAATTCCCTGATCCCTAGGCCCCCAACCAGACTCTGCTCCTACCTGAATACAGAGGCAGGGGACCAGGTCTGTGTGGTTCAAGGTAATGGTTTGTGGCCCAGTCTGTGGGACAAGTAGAAGGGGAGAAGCTGGAGAAGAGGAGGAGGAGGAAGGCTGCAGGCCAAAGTTAAGGACACTAGGCAGGCAGCTGTTCCCCCACCGATGATCTTTGCCTTGACTTTGGGTGGCTGCATCCTTTTTAAGGGTTCCCGAGATAAGGCACTTGCAACTTTAGCATGGGTGTCGGCCTATGGTGAGAATGGACTTGGGGAGGGGGAGGCCTCACCAGGTTCCTGTGCCACCAGGGTTTTACAGGGCCCTGGACCTGGTTCCAGTACAGGGAGAGGCCGAAGCGCTGGTCCTCATTGACGTCCAGCACCAGGCGCACGTCCTCGCCATCTGCAGACACGTTGAGCCAGGGCAGGGCTGTGGGGGGATGCAGAGACAGACAGTCTTCCCTCACCTCTTCTGCACACCCAGGCCTGGGTCATACCCACCCACTGCCCTTTGGAGTTTCCTTCAAACCCCTTAGACGAGGGGCCCCTGGAGGGCAGAGCTCGTGTCTCCATCTCGAACCGCACCCTAGACTTTGGCCGCACCCTAGGATGGAGCCCGTGTAGACCCCGGTATGGGGTCTGGAGATGGCTCTTCTCCTTGCTTCTCCCTCTGCAGACATAAAGTATCCTGTAACCACTAAAATAAAGCGTTCTCCTCTGCTCAGAACCTTCTTATGCCCACCCCCACCAACTCACTCCCACATTAAAGTCAAGGTCCTTACAATACCTGCAAGTCCCTCCCATCTGGCTGCTGTGCTCCCTCTACTCTCATTTTCTAGCACTTCTGTCCTTAATTAACCCGCTGCAGAGACACACTGTCCTCCTTACTAATACTTAAAACATACCAGACATACTCCCGCCTCAGGCTCTTCCCTCCATATGGAACCCTCTCCCCTCAGATGCGCGTATGGCTCCTCCTTCGCCTCTTTCAGGTCTTTTGCTGACTGACCACTACAACTCCCAACCTCCATATCCCTCTTCCCTGAATTTTCTCTGAAGCATTAATTACCATCTAACTTCTTGTGTATTTCACACTTCCATGAGTTTATTTTATCCTCTGTCACCTTTAATTGGTTTATCTCCAGTACCTAGGGATATTCCTTGGGCAGAATAATTACTCAATAAATATCTGATGATCAAGGTCTACTAAATGAATAAAGACATGAAATCTGTGATGTGTATATCAAACCCCTGGTGCTGAGCAGTCTTAAATGAATTTCCAAAGAGGCATCAAGCTTAAGTTTAAGAAACTAAGTAGAAAATGAAGTTGAAATAATTTAAGAGTTCAGAAGCACCACAGTGTTTCTATCTTAATGTGGCTGGTAGTTCTACAAGTGTAGACATATGTAAAAATTAATTGAACTGGAATTTAAATGAGTGTACTTTACAGTTTTCTGTATGTATGGTACACCATGATAAATTAAGTATTTTTTAAAAAGGAACGAAACAAATTTCAAATAGTGCATGTGAAAAACATCATCAGAAACTTGAGACCCTTAGCCCTTATTTTATGCTTTAAAGCTATTTTTATTTTGATATATGGGGAAGGGGGCGGGGGTTACACCATAATCCTGACCATGCTTTGGGCCTCTGGATGTCCCTGGTATGAATAAATATTTGTTCTAAGGAGTGAGAATTCACCTTTGAATGCCTGGCACTGAGTAGGAGCTACTGTAGATCATGTGTGATAAATGAATGAATGAGCTCTATGAGCCTGTGGGGTGTGGCAGCCAGATCTGAAGTTGACTCCCAGGGTCCCTCCCACTCCAGAACAAGCCCCTCCCTCCTCCCAGCCTCGCTGGACCTAGCTCCTACCCCAGCAGCTCTGAATGTTGTCCTGGACTTCCAGACCCCTGCAGTCTGGGGAGAGATCACAGAAAAGCCTCCAGTGGGGTTAGGGGCCAAAGAAAGGAGGGGGACAAACCAACCCCTGGGAAGACTCCCTGTCCCTCAATATCACCCATATCTACTTCAGTGCCCACTGGGGGGGCAGTGTCACCTGGGGGGGCTGGGGGTGAGAGTGCCTGAGTGAAGTTGGGACAGGGAAGGAGGTGAATGCAGAAGGGCAGTGGACAGTGGGGAGAGAGACAAGGGGCCAGACTTGGGGCCCCTCGGGCTCTGGGGTCACTTACCAGGGAGCTGCTGCGTGAGATTGAGTTCCTTCTGGTACCTGGGCTGAGTGTAGGACCAGATTTGCACCTCAGCCCCCAGGGCAGCCTCGAAGCAGTCAAATACTACAGAGCCCTGTGAGGAGAGGATGGCGGAAGGCTGGTGGTATAAGGCTCAGAATCCTCTCCATGGACCCTCTCCACTCACCCTCTGCCCTATTCCCAACCAATGACTATACGGTATGGCCCCAAATTCCATCATGAACTTGTCCTCAAGGACTCTAGTGCTAAAGCACACATCCTCAGGAGGAGTGGCAGCAGGGTCAGTTAAGGGCTTATACCCTCCCACTCAGTTAAGGGATTACAAAAGAAAAATTAAACTTTCTGAGACTCTTCCGAGCTGGGCATTATACCAGGTATTTTACATATATCAACTCATTTAATTCTCACAACAGCCATATGAGATAGGACTATTCTTTTTTCTTTTTTTTTTGGTGGGGGAGGCACATCTCATGGCTTGTGGGCTGTTATATCCCTGACCAGGGATCAAACCTCAGCAGTGAAAGCTGGAAGTCCCAACCACTGGACTGCCAGGGAATTCCCGAGGTGGGACTATTCTTATTCCCAATTTACAGACAAGGAAACTGAAGCATAAAGGACTGAAACTTGCCCACAGCCCTGCCGAAATCAGGACTTAAAGGGATAATGCACGTGAAAGTACTTCATGAATTTCATCTTTAGGAAGGGGTTAGCATTATTATTATTTTGCATACCACAGACTGACCAGGCTGCACGAGGGCAGCGGGCACTTGCACCTCCAGCAGGACGCAGTGGGCAGTAGGGTAGGCCTCGAAGGAGAGCATGACGTGGGCCTGGAGAGAGGCTGTGAACAACAGGGCGGGGAGGCGGTCAGGCCCAGGAGGCCAGGGCAAGGCTCTGGGCACGGACAGCTGGGTCAGCCAGTTTCTCCTCACCGTTCCTAGGCTCTTCAAGGTCTGGGTCAGCTGCTCCTCTAAAGTTCTCTTCATCTTTAGGATCTTCCCAGTACCCTGGAAGGGCCCGAGAGCAAGGCACAGGTCTAGCCTCGGCTCTGGATCTGGCTTCCTTCCAGGAAGCTCAGTGCTTGGAAGCAGAGGCCAGGCCTGGGGCCTGGGGGGTGGGTGGTGAGACCAGGATGATTTGGGGGATGTGCACTGGCCAGTGCCCTCCAGGAGAATCTGAGGATGCCCCAGGCTGCCTGACAGACTCCCCCCATGCTGTCTTTGTGTCTAGATCAGACACACTCACGTGCAACCTATGCCCAGTCACAGGATGACAGGCTCACCGTGCACGGCCAAGTGGACGGCCACACGCACACAGAGGTCACAGTCAGTCTCCTCGTGGCACCTCAGCACCAGCTCTGTCTGCAGGCGTGTGGGCACCAGCACGGGGCCTGGGGCGGACACGAGGCTCCCGGGCAGGCAGAGCACGTCACCATCTGTGTGTGAAGGGCGGGGTGGGTGCTGAAGCTGCTCAGACTCAGAGTCTGGCTGCACCTGACACCCCCAGAGGGCCAAGGAGCTTTGGGCTCTCCCTAGGCTCAACAGCTCCCATCCCTCTTCCCTGCTGCCACCCCAGGAAGATCTTTCCTCTCTAAAAGTAGAGCTACTCACCCCAGAGGTGGCAGGATAGGCCCTGGGAAAGAGGTAAAGACAAGTCAGAGTTTACACCTCTGAATCTAACATTCCTCGCCCCCCAAGCTCCGACTCTTTCTCCCTTTTTCGAGTTCCTCCCAGAAGAACTCAGATCTAGCTCTTGCCCCCTCCCCATTCTTCTCTTACCCCATCAGCACTGGACAGACCAGCCAGGGCGGTTTTGGCAGGGATGGCAGTGACAGGAGCCAGGCTAGGGCCTCAATGGCCCCAGACCGCATCCTGAGCCTTCCTCAGCCCTCCCGGAGTCCCAGACTCACCGGAGAGCAGCGGGCAGTGTCCTGAGGCCCCACAACTCTCTCCAGAGAGAGGACCATGGGGTTCCGGCCCAGTGCCAAGGACAGAAGGAACCAGGGCACAGGCATCTTCCAGGTGTCAGGCAGCACCCAGGCTTGAGGCCCTGTCCTGCCCCCCCTCGGAGGGGGGGCAGACACCACACCTCTTCTCCCACTCCGCCACCGGCCTGGGGCAGGAGAGGCTGGAATCGCTCCTCAGCCTTGGGGTCCCGGTGCTGGCCCGCTCGCGCTCTCCTCTCCCTGGAGTCCTGACTCCGGGCCAGTCCCAGCCAGAGCGCTTTCGTTTTGGCTCCCGGCAGGCAGCTGTCTGTTCCCGCCCCGCCCGGTCCCTCCCACCAACACGACTTGGGAGCCAGCAGCCCTGGACTGGAGTGGTGGCCTCAGTCCCTCCTCCTCCTTCCCTCCTCCTTCTGGGCTGACACCTGGCTGGGAGGAGCCCCTGGAGAGGGTGGTGGCCTAAGGGGTGAGTAAGGGAGCTCTTACTCACTCTGGGAGTCCCTGAGGAGGAGGGTTCCGGGCAATCCTGGGGCATTTTCACTTCCCATATGACTCTGGGACTCCAGATCCCTTCCCACATTCTCCTTGGGTCTCACTGTGGGACAGGAGCTCTAAAGTCACTAGAAAGTAGGCTTCTCATCTCTGCTTGGCTTATGCTGAAGTGTGGGGTCAGGGGGAAGGGACCCAGGACCCAGAAGCAGGAAGACTGGGTCCTAATTGTGCTGTTGCCACAGGCTAGCTGCGCAACCATGGACCCACACCACCTGTTTTCCCTTTTTCTCTCTGAAAAATCACAGTGAGCATCAAGATCTGCAGATCCCTCTTTGCCTTTTCAGAGGCACTGCTTGTGAGAACGTGACAAACGTGGATGTGGATGTGGATGGACACAGAGGATCTGGGCCCACAGAACGATGTATAACCACCCTGGGCAGGGTATTGCTGACCCTTCCCCCAGCTCAGCACCCTGGGCACACTGAAGAGGCACCTTGTGTTTCTTAGTGTACCCATCATGTTTTCTTTTATTCATCTTTCTCTCCGTCTCCACTGTCCCACCTCTGCCCCCCACTACACAGGGCCAAAGACTTTTTCCCTGGGTCCAGAGCCCTCCCTTCCTCCAACTGTGGGCAGGGCGCCCGTCTGGAAAAGGCAGATCCTTAGCCCCAAAGGGGTGTTCTGCCCTCTCCACCCCGCACGGCCCCCCTCTCCACCATGCACTCGGTCTGGAGGCGCCTCCCAGTCAGAACTGCCATCTCTCCTGCCTCCCCAAGCCCTGTCCCAACCTCTCTGGTGTGGACTGGAGCATATGTACACTATTCTCTGGAACTTTTGGAGAGAGGAAGTGTGATGATCCCCACCCACCACAGGACTGAGCTCAAGGGAGTTCTCAGTAAAGAGACACTCTTCCTGAGGGTTCTGAGGAAGCATGAGGACGAGGAAGAGGTTGGACACTGGGGGAACGTGGGGAGCGGGTGGGGATGCTGAGTGAGGTTCTCCGCTCCTGGGCTGGGAGGCAGAGTAAGGCTTTTTGGCCAGCAGTCCCAAGGAGACACCCCCAAGGATTCCATAGCAAAAGCCTCAATCTGGGGTTCCAGCCAGTGTCCCTAGGTCTGCAGCCACAGACATCCTGACTGTGCTGAGCTCTGTTCACCCTTGGTCGGCAAGTTTGGCGGCCTCCAGTTCCAGCCTGCGGCACAGCTCCACGCGACCTCGCAGGCGCGGCCGGGAGACGAAGCGACCCCGGGTGGTGGCTTCAGCAGAAGCCCGAGCGTCCAGGGCGCGCAGCAGGCGCGGCAGGTCGTGCAGCAGGCGGTAGCGGGGCAGGGCGCGCAGGGGCCGGGGAATGTCGCCCTTGGCGCAGAGACGACTAAAGTAAACCAGCAGCAGCAGCGGGCGCGGGGCGGCGCGAAGCAGGGCGCGCAGGGGCGCAGCGCGAGGATCCGGGCCACCGGTGGGGCTGGGGCCGGCGCTGCTCCACAGGAGAACCACGGTGCCCCGCTCCCGCGCCACGCGCGCCCGCGCCGCCCAGAGCCACGGCAGGGGGCCCACGCGCGCCACCCGCCTGCCCTCCCAAAGGTCCACAATCACGTCGCGCCCGCCGCCCAGCGCGGCCCGCAGCAGTTCAGCAAGTGCTCCCACCAGGCGCCGCTGCGCCTCAGACTCCGCCACGTGCAGCAGTAGCACCGGCCGCGCCCGGCCCGAGCCTGGGGGAGGGAGCAACAGATGAGTAGGGTCGGGGGCTAAAGGAAAACCCGGCCCTCTCCTCCCGGGCCTCGGGGCTACCTGATAGGGTTGAACATCACCCCCCTCCCACCTTCCCTGTTCCTCATCTGCGCCAGGGCTGGGTACCCAAGGAAGCTTTAGTCTAAAGGGCACCTTTGGGCTAATTTAGATAAAGGTGCCCCGGAAGAGGCAAGGGCCAGGGCGACAGGTGCAGCGCAGGCTGCATTTCCACCCCACTTGCCTCGTGCCTAGAGACGCCGCAGAGAACGATCTGCAGCGGGACCTTTGTCCTGCTTTAAGCATCTCTGCCCACTAGGGGGCCTAAGGCTAACGGCCTTGGTAACATAGGGCGGGTGCCCACCGAAGGGAGGAGGCTCTTTGGGAAGACATCCTGGGCAGGGGAGGAATAGGAGGGCAACTGGCCTAGGAGCCAAAAAAGTCTGAGTCCCCACGTTACCTCCCAGTGAGCTTACCTGACAGTGGGCGCCGGCACGTGAGAACCAAAACAACTCCCAGTAAGGTGGTGAAGGCCAGCAGTGCCAGGATCAAGAGCCCCAGGAGTCTGTGAGAGGCTGAGTCAAGCAGGGTAAGGCGAAGCCCAACTCCTCAGAGCCCAGCCTCCCTCTCACTCCCCGTCCCCTCCCAAGAACTCACCATCTGGACACAAGAGGCGCTTCCAGGCAAACTGGACATCTGACCTCCACACCTGAGGGCACAGAGCCCCCCACCCTTGTGAGCCAAGGTAAACCTTCCTCCCCGGGGAAGCTGAATAAGGTGTGAGGATGGAGAAGGGGACCCTGGAGAGAGCATTCCTCTAGCACAGGGTTTGCATCTGGGCCAGCTTTGGCAAAATCAGAAAGTAAACCCCAAGTGGGCCAGGGTATCCACAAGGAGCTGGAGGGGCACAAGTCCTGACTGAAGTAATCAGACACCACTGGGCTCCCACCCCAATTACCATGTCTGAATGTGGACACAAAGCACCAGGTTGTCTGAGTTTTCAAGAAACACCAGAAATCAACCTTTTAAAATATGACTTCTCCCACTAATTAAATGGTGGCAACTAATTCCAATTTTGAACATTATGCTGGCCAAATCAAACATTTTTACCAACTGAATTTGCCACATGTGCCACCTGTGGCGTAGATGCCAGGAGTGTGTATGCAGAATGAGGGCAGAATTCCTTACCAGGACACAGCCTCCTGGCCTCAGGAAGGGAACGATAAGGTCTAGAGTCACAGGGGTTGAGCCCTGAGTCTGTGGGAGCAAAGAGCAGAATGATTGTCCCCATAGAGGCACATCTGGCTCCGTGCAGCCCCTGAGCCTTTGCCCATACGGTGTTCTTCCCTTCTCCACCCCACCCCCACCCAAATCCTACCAGGCTTAGGGCCAAGTGCCACCCCAACCAGAAGCCTTCCCAGGCTTCATTCCCAAATCCTGTTGATCATTCCCAGGTCTGAGCTGTGGCACAGATACACGTTAATCTGGCTCTTATCAACAAACATACTCTGGGTACTGACTCTGTGCCAAGCCCTGAGGAAACAAGGTGGGCACAGACATTGGTTCTGTCCTCACAAACCAGGAGGTTAATCTCTGCCCTGCAAACCTGGAGGGGCAGCTTGTCCACTGGAAAGAATGTAAGTTGTAGAGTCAGGAGACCACAGCTAACAAAGTCAGGTGAAACTACTGCCTTTGTTGTTCCTAGCAGTGGGATCTTTGCATCGAGATAAGACTACCTTCCTCCTTGAGCCTCAGTTTCTTCATCTGTGTATAATGGATAATAATCCTTATTTTACTGGGTTACTGAAAGTCTCACGTGGGAATATGCAGGTGGATGCCGTTTATAATACACAGTGCAGTGTGTATTCATTTAATAGTAGTGCTTATTTATTACACAATAGGCTCCTTACAGGCAGAGGCTGTGTTACATACTTTTCTTACACCTCCCAGGGCCTACTACAGAGTGGGAACAGAGCCAAGCACTGAATAAATGCATGCTGAACTGGCGGCCCTTCGTCTACAGGCAGGATGTGGCTTCACCCTGTGTTCTGGGCTTTGGTTATGGTGGATCAATCTCCATTCTTTGGGAACACCCTCCACTCCCTGCCCCAGCCCTTCCTCAGCCCCCATTCTCCAGCCAGCTATGAGCGGGTATGATACAGTGGCTCTCAAACCACGGTTAAACTCAATGATGTTCCCAGCTCACAGCAATAAAGGAGTCCCTGGATATGGCTCCCTATTTTAGGTCATCCCACATGATTTTGTCTTAAATCTATTTGCTACCACCAATCAGATTTGCTACCATCTGTCTGCTTGGGAGCCCTCAAAGAATAGAAAACAAATAAACAAGCTGCATGTGAGTAAGAAAGAACTGAAAAGAGCAAGCCATGCTTAGTCAGCTTGGTGCTGTGGTTTTGCGGGTATATTTGATGATGGTTTTTATGTCAGATACACAGAAGAGAGTCCGCTAGTTAGCTGTTTTTAGTTCACACGATAGAGTTAAATCTGTCAGTGGTTCACAGTACTCTGCAAAGAGCACTTCAGCTTCCTGGGGCTGTCTCCCAGAGACAGAGAACTCCTGCCAGATGTCTTGTGGAGGCAGGCAGGGGTGTGTGGAAGACAGCTGTTTGAGGAGAGGGCATCAGTACAAAATGTGGTGGCAGATGGAATGGGTCAGAGAGCAGCTGAGAGTGGGAGGGCCAGCTTCTTGCCTGTTTATCCCTGTTGGTCCAGAAATGGAAAGGCCTAGAAACTGCTCCATAGACGACTCCACTGATTGGCAGAGGAGGCAGCTGAATACAGGCTTATCAAGTCATTAAATCAGAGATGCTGTAAGTCAGATATTTGCTTGCCTCTCCCTGATGTGCTCTAATCAATAGGTCCCAGTGGGAGCCAAACCCTGGCTAGGCCGTACCTGGCTGACGCTGTACACGGGGGGCACCACGCTGTCCTGCCCCAAGCCTGGGTGGTTCCAGGCAGCACTGAAGGTGACATGTGTCCTTGAAGAGAAGTGAAGGACCACCTGCTGGGCCTGGGTATCCATGCTCACATTCCAGGATGGGGCTGCTGGGGAGGCGGGGCGGGGGGAGAGCATCAAGTGAGAGATGATGTTCTGTGGGAGGGGATAGGAGCTGGGCTATGGGAGGGGATAGGAGCTGGGCTGCAGTTGACAGAGAAGTCTAGGACAGGGATAGAATTTGGCATCACCACAGTTGTGTGAGGGTGAAATGGTGGGAGAGGGGTCCCAGCCAGGGTCACTTATTGGCTCACCATATGTCTGCTGGGGGCATTCAACGTGGCTGCTGTTTCTAAAAGAGAACTGAGAAATTCAAGAATGGCAAGTCAGCAAGGTCCAGGCACCATGCACACCCTTCCCAGCCCCTGTTGCCCATGATGGTACCTTGAAGCAGAACTGGGGATGCAAGTCCACTTTCTCCATGATGTACCACTGTGGGGGGAGAAGGGAGGTGAGAGCAGGGCCCCAGGCCCCAGTCCTGCTGGCCCAGGCCCTAGAAAGGCCTAACTCACCCCCTCTGACTCTCGAACCGTGGCATTGGGGAGGTCTTCGCAGAGGGTGGGCCAGCCCCGCCTCTGGCACAGGGAGGCCTCCAGCTTCAGTGGGCAGCGGAGTGTCACAGCCATGACCATCTGATTGTGCTTGCTGTGGTCAGTGAAGTTCATTGACTCCCAGAAGTCTGAGCCATCTGGGCAGGCAGCAGGGGCAGAGAGTGAGACCCAGGAGGCCTGAGACTGATCCCGATCCCCAGGGCATCAGGTGACATTTCTGAAGCAGCTTGGCACATGGTCTGCCTAGGTGATAGCTAGCCATGGTCATAGTGAGCCACGGTCTGCCTGGGTGATAAAGGAGCATGCCGCTTCCGGCCCCTCCTGTTACCTTTTATGTTTAGCTATCTCCTCTCCTTCTTGCGCCTCTTTTCTGGCCAACTCCTTGCTACTCCCCAAACTCAAAATCTTCGTATCTTTTCTTACATTCCTCTCAGAATTAGGAATGCTTTATCCTCCCTTCTCTTCTTTCTAAATCCTGCCCTTTTTCTGAGCCCAACTCAGGTGTCACCTCCTTTAGGAGATCTTTTCTATTCAACCACCATGGGCTTCTCCCTCCCCTGAGACAACAACCATCATGGGCTTCTCTGTCCCTACAGGTCATGCCCTATAGCCTATTCCTTAGTGACAATCCTGCCCTGGACCATAGGCTGCTTGGTGCTATTCATTTGTCATGTTTGAGCATCCTGTCTCTGTAATTTGGGCTCAACAATATGCATAGATGTCACCAACCACTTTCACATATAATATTGAATTCCAGTCTCATAACGAGTTGGAAAGTGAGGCAGGGTAAGTATTATTATTTCACAGATGAGGAAACTGAGGCTCAGAGAAGAATGAGTAGCAGAGCTGGGATATGAGCCCATGTCTTCTGATCTACCCTCTTAGAACACTGCCTCCTGGGGTGGATATTTCTGAACCTCCCACAGTGCCTACAACAGTGTTCAACAGTCCGATTTGGCAGACATGGTAGTCTATGACTTGCCTCCGCACTGATTCCAGAGAAAGCGCCTCATGCTTTCTGCGAACTTCCTCCCATACCAGTGTAGACGTGTGCATGTGTGTGCGTGTGTGTGTGTGGGAGAGAGACAGGGAGAAGGTGTGTGTGCACAGGAGTCACATAAGCAGCACTCACAGGCTTCAGGCTGGCCCTGGAAAGGACATTTCTTTCGCCTCACGGTGTCCTCTTGCAGGTAGGATGCCTGTGGGAGAAAGGAACAGGGATGGAGGTCAGAGGACTGGCTTTCCCGACATCACTCAGACTTGAAACTCATTCTGGCTTGACTTTGCCCAGACCCAAGCTGCCTGAGCTGGCTGGGCACCAAGGAGGGGGAGCCATGTGGGGTCCAGGCCAGTGTGGAGGCGCTTGGGGAGGAACTCCAGACTATAGGAGTGAGGTCAGTGAGGGAGGGGTTGAGTCCTCTTCTCTGGGAGAGGAGAACGTAGCCCCAGAAAGAGGCAAATCATGAGGTTCACGTTCCTCAACTTCTGCCTTCCCAGGTGTCCATTCTCAGCGCTTCCCAAGCTGCCAAGTGCCCTCCCTCCAAAATCTAGTGGTTGTACCCCCGGCAGGTGCTCCTCATTACATGTCTCTGCCTGTACCTTCCCTTTCATCTCCTTCCCGGTAACAAGGCCCCCAGACTTTTGTGTCTAACCCAAAGGAGCCTTTTTTCAAAACTACATTTATTTATTTGGCTGTGCTGGGTCTTAGCTGCAGCGTGTGACATCTTCAGTTGCAGCGTGTGGGATCTAGTTCCCTGACAGTGGATCAAACCCTGGCCCCTCTGCATTGGGAGTGTGAAGCCTTAGCCATTGGACCACCAGGGAAGTCCCTTAAAAGAAGTCTTAATGCTAGGCCCCCTCAGCCCTATAGGCAGACAAGGAGGAGGACTGCCATGTAGGGCTAGTGGGAATGGCACTTCTGGAGCCATATGCAACCTTGCAGTGGCCATGAGCCCTCACCCTAACGGCTCAGGACACGCAGTGAAGGCAGCTGTCTATTCTGCCCTGTGAGTGGGCTGAAGCTGGGTCTCAACAAAGGCAAGCTGGGTTTGGGTGGGGCTGAGGTTGGAATCACCCCCAGGAATATCCCATGATCAGCAGGACACCTCCACCCCTGACCCAGTGTGAGGCTCACTGTTAGGCTGGCACCAGTCTCTTTCAGCATCTCATTAACACCGGCCCTTTTAAAACCAGACTCAGTGGAGATACACTTGACCAACTGTGCTGTCTGGGTGGCCTAGAAGCAGAGCCATGGACCACCCGCACCTTTCCCTCTGCTTACCTCAATGCACAGACAGGGCAGAAGGAATTCATAAGGCAGGTCTACAGTGCGGCCCCCAGGCACAATTTTCTGTGGACAGTTCAGCAAAGGGAGAGATGAAGACGGGCCTGAGAAAGAGCAGAGGCACCCTGGACAAGGCTAGGTAGAAGCTGGGAACTTACCCACCATACATCCTGCTTTTCCTCTTATCTGAGGCTTATTTGTTTCACTGACAAATTTCTTCTCAGGGGGTCTCTGTCCTGTAGTCTGACCATCTGCTCTAAGTGTCTCAATACATGGAATGAGGGGAGGGAGGAGTTGGGGAAAGGAATATATATTTATTGAGCCCCTACTGTATGCCGAGGAAGGTGCTAGGTGCTAGAAGCACCAACTCAATGCATTAAATGCTAGCATCACGATGATCTTGGGAGGCATCATCATCATTTTAAATGTGGAGAGCTGAGGGACCTGGGTACAGCATCAGTCCCTGCAAATGGCTCCAAATGTATACAAGAGTATCCATGACAACTTGAGCTTGAGGTGGGATGTCAGGCCATAGGCTGGGAGAACAGGCGACATCTCATTCTCTGAGGAGCAGTGACAAAAGAGAGGGAGATCGAAGGGTATCAAGACAGATGTGACCAATTTATTACTTTCTCAGGGAAAAAAACTTCTTGGTGGAACTGAAAAGGCAACCTGAATCTCACTGAGGATCATCGCATTGAGGTTAAGTGCCATATTCCTTTCTTTGCTAGGCATTCATGAATTGTCCCAGGTCTCTACCCCCTTTCCTTCCTCTCCTGCCAGGAGACATGGCCCCCTGCATTCTCTCTCTAGTTCGAAGAAGTCTTCATGATAGGCACTTCAGACTTGTAGGAAGTCTTGGACAATAACCATTCCTCTCTGGGCCTCAGTTTCCTCATCAGTACAGTGGGTAGGCCCTTTGGCTCCAGCCCTGCGTGATTGGCTTTACGGGAAGTTGGCACTCCATACCTGGGTATCGAAGGGATGGCTCAGGTCCTCACACTCTAGTGCCCACTGGTGGCAAAGACGTACACTGACCTCTGGGCCTGGAGGAGTGGTCACTTGAATAGCCCTTGTCTCAGGCAGCAAGTCAAAGGAGAACTCGGGTCCTGGGGAGAAGGGGGACTTGGTGGCCGTGTCTCTTGGCCTGAGCACAGGCACCACTACTTGGCTCCACCATCTCCAGTCACATGACGTGCCTACCTCCAAACTTTCGTGAGCCAGATCTGGAGAGACCTTCCCCTGCCTCTGGATCCACAGGCTGGCTTCTTTTAGAGCGCAGCCCCTTGTGGGAGATATCTGTGAAGGGGGTGGAGCTGGGATGGCCCTTCTCAGACAGGCAGCAGCTACTCAGCAACTCCCTCTGCAGGCAGACAGCAAGGTTGGCCTCAGGGCAGGAATCAGGAACTCTGGCTTCTATTCCTGTGTGTGGAGCCCAGGGCACCACAGGCAAGCTGCTCAACATTTAAGCTTTAGTGTCCCTGACTGTGGAATGGACAGAATAGTCTACTTTAGCTCCATGCTTTCCCTCTCTCTTGGGTGACTGAAGAACAGAAGGAGAGGCCAGAAAGGGAAGGGCTGTGGGGCATAGGGCAGGGCTGGCACTGGCAAGGAGAGTACCTGAGCAGACGCTGACATCCTGTGTCTCCTACAGAACCAGAACTTGTAAGACTTTTTGGATTTCTGCAGTAGAAGGTGGAGCCAACCCCACTGAAGACCTGCACAGGGAACAACACATTTACTATCCAGCCCTTCACAGTCCCTCCCCTATCTGGAGATGTGACCTAGTGTTGGACAGTCAATCATTTTACATCAGGGAGGGTAACGATCCCAAACTTCTATATTCCTGAAAGTTATGATACAATCAAAAAGAATTAATTTCTTAAGTAGAGAAAAATCTATGTGTATACAAAGGTTCATAGTAGCATTATTTATAACAGTGAAAAATTATAAACTGTCGATTCTTAAGCAGTGTGTGGGAATTTAGTATGTCCCAAGCACTGAGGTAGGCAAGAAAAATGTAGAGTTGAATAAGATCTGTCTGTTCTTTCTTGTAAGACAGCTCTTGCCTTACAACTAGAATGTAATAATAGTAAATTCATAGAACTGAAACATTTTAATCCCAAGAATTGGTACCAGCTGAAAGGAAAAACACCTTCACAAAATGATACAACAGAACTCATCAGTATCAGTCACAGTGTGCTCTTTCAGGCAGGCGGAAACCTCTGCTGAGGTTGACAACAGGACCAACATCTCTTCTAGTATGACACATTTTACTTGCCTTACCCCCAATTCCTCCAATTCCCATCTCCACTAAGAATGGCCCAAAGGGCTGTTTCTCATACCCGAGGGACCTGACACCAGATGCAGGCACCAGCAGTGGGGAGAGGGGCAGCACCAAGCATGCCAAGGCTTTGGGGAGAGGGGAGGAGACGACTGGGCATGGTGAGGAATCTGGGCAGGCCTTCCTGTGACAGAAGAAAAGGAAATCAGACAGTAAGGTCCCAAGAGGTCCCATCTGCCTTAGACAAGCTGGCCTTGAGGCTGAGTGCTGCCACTTACACCTGGCCAAGTGACCTGAGGCAAGTTACAGATTCCTCTAAGCCTCAGCTTCCTCATTTATAAAGTGGGGCTGCTGTCAAGCTCAAGTAAGACAATGCATGGGAAAATACCTTGTAAAGTAGAAGGTACCGTAAAATAGGAAGGATCATTGTGGTATGACTGACTGATGAGGGGACAAGGCGGAGTGCCTGGAGATTTACCTGGCTCTCATTTAATCCTCCCCACAGCTCAGGGACAACAGTTTCCATTGTTCAATCATTTCTACTGTGCTGCTGTACCCCTCAGACACCATGCACTGCCCGAAGCCATGTGTGAGTATGTGGCAGAATTGCAATGCAAATCCAGGCTTGTCCTCACTCTAAACCCTGTGCTTTTCCCCAATACTATGCCACTTCTTAGGTGGAGAAGAAAAAATTAGAATGGAGGAAACAGGGAAGGGGAGCAGGGCAGGGAATGAGACTCACCAGTGAAACTGCCATCCTGAACGCACAGGACCCGGTAGGGAAAAGAAAGGACAGAAGTATAATTGGTAGAGGTTCTCACAGGGGTGTCCTCCCTGCGGCCTTGGCCTTACATCACCTAATTTCGAGACCCGTAAACCAACAGCCTATCCAGCCCAGCTCTCTTCTTTCCAGCTCCACCCTGCCCAGGCCCTCGGTGCCCTGGGACTACGGCTATCCCTTCAAGATGGTGCAGAGGACACACTGATGTTGCCATCAGAGCTTAGGGACCTGGGTGGTAGGAAAGGACAGGCAGGAGAGCGGGGAGTTTCATGAGCCTGTGCGAGCCAGGTGCCCCCACCAGCAGCGGCAGGCACACCTTACCATGCGCGAGGCTGGCAGACAGCAGGTGCTCCAGCAGGGAAGGAAGGGGCAGTCAGTCGCAGCGGAGGCAGGCAGGCCAGTGAGCAGCTGGAGAAGGGGAAGGAGCAGGGCTGCCGGTCTGGGGCTCCCCATGGGCTTCCGTGGGGTCACGGCGCCCAGTGCATGGCTGCACGGCCGAAGGTGGGCGGCAGGGCCTGGGCCGGCTTGCTGCGCAGCATCCGGGAGTGCGGTGCCAGCGGGAGCCCTCGCCTCAGCCTGCCCCTGCCCCGCCCTGTCCCAGAGCTCCTCCTCAATCCTAACCAGCCAGCCAGGCCACATTCCTTTCCCAAGCGCAGGGACTGAGGGACATCTGCCCCTCAGAAAACCCTGCTCCCCTACCTAAAGGGCAAGGGGGCTCTTGCTCTGGCAAAGAAATAACAGGAAAAGAGGCGGGTACAGGGCTAGGGGGATGGATGGTAGGTTGCACCTACTTAACCCCTCCTACTCCTGCAACACCCTGTACATGGGACTCGCCCCTTAGCAGCTCCTGGACTTGGAGCTCCGCTGGACACACACTTCATCCTCTCACTTAGAGGGCTGACAGAGCTATCAAGCACTTCTGTGCATTGGGTGCTGGAGACAGAGGTGACCGACCACTGTTTAGAGTGGAACAAGAAAGCACTATAGGGAGGCACATAAAGCTCATGCGTCCCCCAACGCACCCTGGCCCCTACCTGGCTGACTCTCAGGATTATAGAGGAGCTTTCTGATGACCCACTGACCAGTTCTTCTAGCTCTTCTGCCAAAGGGCCTCCAGCTTCAAGAATCCACTCATCAGTACAGTCTGCTCAGGAGGCCCTAGCGTTCAGAGCTGAGTGCTGGAGCAGAGGGAGCGGGCCCCACACACTGACCTGGTTTCCTGTGGTTTCCGATGCTGACGAGGCTCCGATCTCTGTGGGGACCCTCCCTGTCGTCCCACGGCTTCCTCCTGCTCATGGAGCATTTGAGCTGCTTCAGCTCTCACCTTGGTGACACACACGGTGGAAAAAAGGTTGGGGGCACACCTACTGGGTGAAGGTACCTTGAGACTGTTATTAGCCCTCTGTACCTTTCAGTAGCTTGACCAGAGCTATCTTTAGGCCAATTCTATCAACAGTTTCTAAGTCTTCAGGTCCACTGTCTGAAGATCCCATTGTACTCATTATCCTAAAAATACTAACTTTTGAGTTCCTTAGAAAGATCTTTTCTTATTCTTTATGTTTCTCCAGTGCCTAGAAGTAGATGTCATGAAATAGATGCTCTGTAGTTGAGTAAATGTAAACTATGATGTTTCATCTAAGCAGTTTACTTCACATTTCATAAGTGCTTTCAGAGTTGATTCTCTTAACTATAAGACAGGTAAGCGAGAATTAAGGAGAGAAATAAGAAGCAGAAAGGAGAATGATTTGGTCAAGGTCTTTAAGCCCAAGGAACTCCAATTCTTCCAGCCTCTCATGGTTCCCTTCTGTTTTCTACCATTCTTATGGCCTCTCCTCCCCCTGCCTCATGCTCCTCTGCTCCTGAGAACTTCTAAGGGCCTACCTGACTAAGTTCTTTTGGCCTTGGAGCCCATCACTGCAAACAAACTGGTAAGATGTGCAGGGAGAAAAGGGTGGTCTGGCCATACTAAGGCTTCTCTGGTAGCTCAGTTGGTAAAGAATCTGCCTGCAATGCAGGAAACCCCGGTTTGATTCCTGGGTTGGGAAGATCCCCTGGAGAAGGGATAGGCTACTCACTCCAGTATTCTTGGGCTTCCCTGGTGGCTCAGATAGATTATGGAGTCTTCCCCCTAATTTTTTGATAAGCCCACAATGGTTTAGATCTATACCAATAATGTGTTTTCTACAGCAGGGGACACCCAAGTGAGAAAGTTGGCTCCGTTCTCACTTTTCTCTTTTGACTCCTTTTATTTTCTGGGATTTCCTGGTGGCTCAGACAGTAAAGAATCTGCCTGCAATGCAGGAGACCAGGGTTTGATCCCTGGGTCGGGAAGATTCCGTGGAGAAGGGAATGGCTACACACTCCAGTATTCTTGCCTGAAGAATTCCATTAACAGAAGGAGCCTGGCGGGCTACGTGGGTTCATGAAGGGTTGGACACAACTGAGAGACTAACACTCTCACTTTCATCTTCTGATTCTCACAATGAAAACATTCAACATTTGGTTAATTGTTCCCTGACCCTGGCTAAGGTATGGGAAAGTAGAAAAGAAATAACAGAACATACACATACATAAGAAAGAAAGGGAAGAAAAAGAACATGTATAAAAGGCAGAAGAAGACAGAATAGGGGAAAGGAGGGAGAAAGGAGGTCTATATTTTTTTGTTTTGCTAGTTCATTTACTGTGGAGCCTTTCCCAAAAAGGAGTTTAAAGTAAAAAGTACAGTGGGTGAATTGCAGCACACCCTGGGGAAGACCAACATTTTGCTGAACTCCTCCCATCAGATTCTGGGCTGTGTGCTTGGCCCACATTATCTCGTATTACTGGTCTAGAACCTTGAGGTCAGTCTTACCAAACAGTCTTACAGACTTGGGAACACCGGGAAGATTAAGTAACTTAACCAAACACAAAACGGAGAGTGGAGACTCACCCCCATGTCTTTCTAGCTCTTTCTGTCACAACACACTGCGTTAGGGAGATCTGCGGCTTCTGGGCCCCGTAGTCCACAGAAGTACTAGACTGAATGATGTGATGAGTTGGTAGGGTTAACAATGTGGGGGAAGAAATCGTAATAGGTGGAAATAAAGGATACGTACGTCTTATGGGAGTGAGTTATCAGTGATCAGTTTTCTAGGGGAGTAGGGATTGTCTGGCAAGCGTCAACAAGGGAGGAGCAGAAATACTTCTGTGGCTGAAAACATGGTGGCAGACTGGAGTAATGGCAACAGTGGCGTGTGGTAGGCCTGCAGCACTAGGTCCTACCCTTTGGAAAGTGGCCAAGGCCTGTCTCACCTGTGGTTTGCGTCTGAATGAGCTGATCCAGACTGCATGCTCTAATAACCTTTACTCGGGTACCAAGCCAGGCGCTCAGGAGGCCATGGCAGGCCTTGAGCGTGCTCAGGAACAGAGTACAGTGTGGGGGCCTTGGACAGCCGTTTTTCCTGACAAAGCCTTATCCATGTGTGGACTCTGGTCAGACAACTGCAGCAGGGTCTTTAGGCCTTTCCTGTAATGGCAGATTCCTAAGATCTCTTGAGGCAACTGTGTCTACTATCAGGGCACCCTGGGCAAGAAAGTCCAACAAATTAGACCAACAAAAACCAAGCGTACACAAGTGTCCCTTTCTTACTCCTGCTCTTCCAGAAGGAATCAAACTCCAGAATATGGAGGCAAGAAATTATGGGGCTGGGACTCCCACTGTGAGAGGGAAGCACCAACACTGCTCATCACTGGAAGATTTTGATATTTATTGAGCTAAGCACATACTAAGGCTAATGCGGAGTTTCCCCAGTGACTCAGCAGTGAAGAGTCCGCCTGCGATGAAGGAGACACAAGAGACATAAGTTCGATCTCTGGGTCAGGATAATCCCCTGGAGGGGGACAGGGCAACCTACTCCAGTACTGCTGCCTGGAGAATCCCATGGACAGGAGCCTGGCAGGCTACAGTCCGTGGGGTCACAGAGTCAGACATGACTCAGCCACTAGGCACGAGCACAACTTACATGCTCTATTGAACCCACACAACCACAGTGTGCGGTAGATACTACGATCCCCCATACATTAGATCAAACACCGAGGCTCAAATCAAGACAAAAGGAAGCAAGACGTCTGGCTAGATTTGAGTCAGTGTAGTATCAGAAACTGTTTCTCCACTAAACCACACTGCCTTTCCCACAGACTAGATGCTCACTAAGGGTTCTTCCAATGCCGACATCCTCTAGCTCCCTAAGTCCAGGAGTTAATAACAATTCCTCACACGTATATAGTGTTACAGAGTTCTTTAAGCACTTTCACAAGACTTTATTTGATCTTCAAAACATTCTTGCAAGTTAAGCAGGGCTGATCTTGGTATGTGAACCTGCCTTTTGATCCAAACACAGTCCTCTTCCCACTAAATCAAGATCCTTTTCAAAGGGAATCTTGTTTACTTCAGGGAATACTACAACCATGAGGCAAGGGGGAAAAAGTGATTGGAGAGGCTAGAAAAGTTAGAATCCCAACAACCCAACAAGCAGAAAACTAAAACTAACCAAATGGCTTTTTTTTTTTTGGTTGTTGACACTAATTTTCACAAGTCTTGAGAAGTGCTCCAAGACTGTAAAGTACCATTCTGATAATCAAATACATTTTAAACTTTTAAAAACTAATAAATTATTTATATCCCGGGAAAATTAGCAATCATTGCCTGTGCACATAACTCCATTATCCACTCATTTACGTCTGTACCTCTCTGCTCTTCAAATCCTACCCATGCATCAGTCTAGTTCTTTGCTATGACTTTAGTCTACAGTAAGACAAATTATTTCACTCAATAAACTCAGAAAGCACACTATACATTAGCTACTGAGAAGGAGTAAGAAAAAATGTTAGTTCTGTCAATAGAAAAGATAAAATTAAAGTGACATGTGAATTCAAAGAACCCTTAATCCTTGAAGTAACCAGAAGGCTCCAGAACTACCATATAAACTAGGTCTCAAAAGAGAAGTAGTAAAGAAGTAGACAACTTTTTGTTTTTTGAAAGGAAAATTTTGAAGGAAATTGGGAAAACATGGAAGTGATATGGGGATTCATAAGAGGTTCTCCTGACTGAGACAGTGTGTGAGGGTATCAGGAGATAAAGCAGGAGTGATGCACTGGGACCACACTTTGGACATGTCTGAAAGGGATTAAGGAATTCTGGTTGTTCAGAAAACAAGGGCACACAGTAAGGGACTTGAAGATTCAGAGCTGTGCTCTTGGTATACTCACCTGGACACAGGGAGGCAGAGAGAAATGGATATGAGGTAGAAGGCAAAGAGTTAAGTTCAGGACACAATGAGTTTGAAAAGATAATCAGGACATCTAAAACCTATGTACATAGAAGTATTGCCAGTACCTAATAGAGATTGAGTACTTATAATGTTTATAGAACAGAATGACTCTGCAGGGCAGAGATCCACAGTTAGAATCTGGGCATCATCCAGACATAATAAAGTCAAGCAGGTAAGAGCAAAGGGACACTCAGCCTTCAAGCAATAAACATTTACTATGTGTCAGACTTTAGGGGGTTTAGTTCACAGCTCTCTCTCCCACATCCATTTTACGCTTATCTGCTCCACACCATTACATGCTGTGTTCACTGGATGTTTCACAAGGATGTTACGCTTCACGCAGATTGCAAATTCCCTATATGTAGGATACTTTAAGATTCATTTGGACACCATAAAACAGTATTGCACACGTAACTGACACTGTTAACACTGAATGATAAACATGAATATCCAGTCAAAAGACAAGCCCATAACCCAAGCTGTATAAATGAGAATGGACCATTTTATAGGTGGAGGTTAACCTTATGGCTCATGGTAGCTCCTACCCATCAGTTGCAGGGTTTCAACTATGACTTAGGTTCCCTGTGCCCAGTTCACTTCCCTGCAGCCACTGCCAAGTTTCTTAGGGAGCCTCTACCTACCTCCGAGTGTCTAAGGCCATTAAACAACACACTTTTCACATTCTATCAAATCCCCAACACAAAGCACAAGGGGGACTAGGCAGTTGTAACTTTATTGAGGTTCTTTTTAATTAAAAGGTTTCACAGTAGAGACCAATGCCTGCAGGGGGAGCAGCCTCCAAGATGTTTCCTGCTCCGTGACCCATTGATTGAAGGATAATTTGACTGATTTCCTATCTCCTTCAGTTTTGATGGGAAGGGGTGATGGATGGAAGTGGAGAGAATGACCAAGAAGACGTCAAGATGAAAAACTCAGAAGGACCTCAACTTCAACCAGTCGAAGTTTGTTTGACAGCTGTTGATCACCCAGTTCCACCAACCAGGAATAAATTAAACAGTTCCACCATCAGCTGAAGGCAACAGAAGGGGCTCTGCAGAACTCAGGCAGGCTTAGTTTGCACTAGTTGCCAACATCGCAGCTGCCAAAATCACCAAAAGAGATTTTAGAGCAGCTCCTTTACCCTCTAAGTTCACTGGATGGGAGGCCCAGACTTCACCTCACACAGCAGTCCATCAAGCAGGCTTCATTTACGCTTCTTCTCCTGTGTGCTTGTGAACCAAGAGTCTAGGAGCTTCTTGCTGTAGTATAACTGCCAGGCGTGCACTTGGACCGCCAGCACCAACACCAGATACATGACGGAGACAGCAGAAAAGCCAAAGAGGAAGCGGTAGGCCTTGCCATGTCGGTAGAGCTGCTGTGCAGCAGGGAACATCTCCATGCTGCCATAAATGAGGGGAGCGATGGAGAAGAGCCCCATGCTGATCATGGAGAGCACCAGGTAGCTAATGTTGTTGCGGGGGAAGGAGAGGAGGCCCAGGAGGGAGGGTACAATGCTTAGCAAATAGGGGTACTCCCACTGATAGGGCATGGCCACCTGATCATGAGACAAGAGCCTCAGGTGTCCCACGCTCATCTTGGCAACCAGCAGCAGCCATATGACCAGATGCACGTAGATCAGCTTCTTGATTTCATACTTGAGGGTCACACTGTGGGGCAGAGCAGAGGGAGAAGCATCTTTCATTCAGGGTTTTCTGATACCAGCTGTATGTCAAGCAATTGTACTGGACACATGGATACAGATATAAATAAGGTGTAGTTCCTGCCTGGAGGCTGGGAACAAGGGAGAGGAAGAAAAAAGTAATTACAAACTGGAAAAACTCCTGTAAAAAATATATGGGATCACAGGAAGGAGTAATCAATTCCGACTGAGATGAGTTGACTGAGAAGGCTATCTAGACAAGGGTGATATATGAGCTAGGCTCTGAGAGGTAGGTGGAGACAGACATTCCAAGCAGAGGTAACAGCATGCAGGCAAAAAGGCATAAACATCTTTGTTCCAGGAGAGCAAATGGCTGGGTGTGGAAGGACTACACTGTGGCAGGGAGGGGAGTATCGGGATATGAAGTCTCAAAGACTCTGACTCAGTCATTTTAAAGACAGAAGATTAACTCAGGGCTGTGTTCAGAAAGAAAACTCTGGAGAATTTCCTGGCGATCCAGTGGTTAGAACTCTGTGCTTTCAGTGCCAGGGATCCAGGTTCAATCCCTGGTCAGGAAACTAAGATCTTGCCATCTGCACCACCTGGCCTTTAAAAAAACAAAGAGGACTCTGACTGTAGCAAATGAGTATAGCCTGTGGAACGAGGTATTGGCAGCAAAGGAACCAACTCAGGCTGTCCATACTTCTTCGGGTAAAGTAAATATGTTTCCTCTAAAGTAAACAAATTTTCTCTTACACTTTGAATTTTCTTAGGTCCTAAAGGTACCCCCTTCACATCTCCAGAGGGAAGAATTTCTGCTCTACACAGGCATGAAAATGCTAGCTTGGGTCGTGAGGTTCCCTTGAACAAGGGTCTAAGCGTAAGGATAAAGCAAGGTTCCAAAGAGCTTGTCATTCTTTAAAACTCCGGGAAAAAGGATGTGGAAAAGATTCTGAGAAACTTCAGTGAATTTAAGGAATGAAAACCTCTAAATTAAAAAACATATACATCGTATAACAGAAAGTGCAGAAAAGTGTGTGTGTGTGGTGGAGGGGGATCAGTCACCGGTAGACTTCAAGCTCCACGATGGCAGGGACCAGATTTTGTTGTCTGTCAATAAATTTTTACTGAAGGTATAACATGAATACGAAGACCAGGGCTGCTTTCGCTATTATATCCTCAGTGCCTAATACAATGCATGATGGGTGGAAAGTAAACAAATATTTGTTGAACGAACAAACCAACGCTGGGCCATCCCTTACGTGATGGGGGCGGGGCGGGGAGGGGGTGTTCCATAAAATTCATTTGAGGCAGACAAAGTCTCGACTTCAGGGTCCACACCCCAAAACGACCCAAGGCAGACTTCTGTGCTAGATTTTATACTACATTCTCACGAGATTATGACCAAAAAGGTAGATTAAACTGAGGCTCCATTAGGAATTACGTTCCCGAGGTCGGAGAGCCCGGGTAACGGCGACCCCGGGCCAGGCCGCCCCCAGGGCGCGGGGCTCACGGGGCGGGACGCACAGGAGTCACGGGGCTTCCGAGGCGGGGGGCGGGTCCTGGACCGCGCCAGGGGGCGCCGAGGGCGGGCTGGCGAGCGACGCCCTGGACCCAGGCCGGCGCTGCGTCTCGGGCCCTGCGCGCCCCTCGCCTCATTTCCTACCTCATCTGGTAGTGCATGGCGACGCGCTCCCGGTGCTGAAAGTCGCTGCCGTCAGTGCCGGCCGCTCGCGGGCCTGCGCGGGAGGCCATCTTCCCCGCCCGGACTCCCGGAGCCCCTCAAGCCGACCAACTGCCACGACCGCCGCCCCCAACCGCCCGCCGACCCTGTTCGTCTCGCTTCAGCTCAGCCAACCCAAGAGTCTGGCGCTTCTTTGAAGACAACTTCCGGCCTCTCTGTCTCTGGAGGACCGACTCTGTGGTCACGTCCCTGCGCACGCGTACGCGAGCGGTTCCCGTCTCGGCTCCGCCCTGGGCGTCTCTCCCCAGCCTTTGGAGCGCCCAGGAAATAAACTCCTAGTGTTTGCGGGTTTTGCCGAGGGCTGGAGCTGATTCTCCAGTCTCTCGAGCATGTTCACTTCCTTAAACTCGAATTCAAGTTTCAGACGTCTCTGTCCCCACTTCTCAGATGGGGAAACTGATGCACGGGAGGGATCTGTGACTTTCTCAAGCGCGTGCATCTTCCACAGTGTTTCAGAGTATCTCCCCACAGATTAATCTCTGCAAGAAGAAATGGTAACTTTACAGTAGAGAAATCTGGCAGGCACCCCGTTAACTAAATACTTGCCCACGGGTGAGTCCTTATGCCTCCTGATCCAACTAAGGACCAGCATCACTTACGTGATGATAGTGAAAGTCGCTCAGTCGTGCCCAACTCTTTGCCACCCCATGGACTATACAGTTCATGGAATTCTCCAGGCCAGAATACTGCAGTGGGTAGCCTTTCTCTTCTCCAGAGGATCTTCCCAACCCAGGGATCAAACCCAGGTCTCCCACATAGCTGGCGGATTCTTTACCAGCTGAGCCACAAGGGAAGCCCAAGAATACTGCAGTGTACCCTATCCCTTCTCCAGGGGATCTTCTCAGCTCAGGGGTCTCCTGCATTGCAGGCGGATTCTTTATCAACTGAGCTATCAGGAAAGCTGATAGCTTATTTGATATTTCTGCCCAAAATATTTGGCCAGAACTTAATCATAAAGAGACAGACAGATAAATTCAAATTGAGGGACATTCTACAAAGTAACTGGACTATACTTTTTAAAAATGTCAAGGCCATGAAAGAAATTAGAGGCAGAAAGCAGAGCAGTGGTAGCCAAGGACTGGGGGCGAGGGGGGTGCTCGCGGGGAGAAGGAATGGGGGAATGGGGACTTGCTTCATGGCTACAGACATAAAAAAGAAGATGAAAAAAGTTCTGGAGGTGAATGTGGTGATGGTTGCACAACTGTGTAAATAAACTTCATGCCACTGAACTATACGCTTAAAAGTTGTTAATTTTATGTAATGTACATTTTGCCACAAGAAAAAATACATTAAGAATTTCAAAATTACGTTTACTGAAAAAAACTGAAGCATCTTTTTGTATGTTGAGTCATTGGCATTTCACTTCCCTGAACTGTGTTCATATTCTTTGTCCATTTTTTCTACTGCATTGTTGGTCTTGTTGATTTATATAGATAGAGAGAGAATCTCTTATCTTTAATATTAGTTGCCATATATTTTTCCTATGTTCTGTATGTCTTTTGACTTTATCATAGTATTACAAGTTTAAGATGCAGAATAGTTTTTTTTAATATAGTTGAATATATTATCTTTTTTTTTTTTGCTTCTCAATTTTGAGTCATAACTAGAGTCCTCCAAGGTGTTCAAATAATTTTATGCATTTCAGCATTTAAGAACCATGCTCAGAAATCTGCCTCTGCAACTACAGGTAAGCTCTAAAGAGATAGATATGAACCGAGTCATCAACCCAGGTGTTTGGCAAAGGGTAAAACTCAAGAAATACTTGCTGAGTACATAAATTCCAAATGATCCAAAATCATCCTCTTCTAAGCACCATGAAGAATCCTCAGGGTCACTCAGCAATCCTTCACCACCCCCACTCCTCTGGCTTAAGCTTGTGCTTATCTTTTTCTTTTCTGTGTGTGATTTCAATGTTCCTCAGACGGCTTCTGAGTCATGCATTGGCTTATCATGAGACACTAAGCACATGCTGGATGTTCAATAAATATTTGAGGCATGAATGTCCTAGGGTGGGGTCCTAAGTTTCCCCAGAACTTCTTCCCTGAAGTATCAGTACTTTTCTTCTGCTCTTAGTCTGCCTTAAAGTTTAGTGATTTGTGTTCCGGTCCTCTCACCCTGCCCATTACCTTCTCAAATCCTTTGCACTGATGTTTGCTTTGCCTTGAACGCCCCCACCCCACCCCAGCACTTCAAAAGACTGGCTTCCAGTCCCAGGTAGAACACAATGGACTGAATGTTTGTGTCCCCCAGCTCCACACCCATTTGTGTGTTGAAACCTAATCCCCAATGTGACAGTATTTGGAGGTGGGATTTGGGGGAGGTGGGATTGTTGTTTAGTTGCTAAGTCATGTCCAACTCTTTTGTGACCACATGGACTGTGTAGCCCACCAGGCTCTCTGTCCATGGGATTTCCCAGGCAAAACTACTGGACTAGGTTGCCATTCCCTTCTCCAGGGGATCTTCCCGACCCAGGGATCGAACCTGCATCTCCTGGATGATGATCCAGGAGATGCAGGTTCGAGAATCTGGCAAGCAGATTCTTTACCACTAGCCACCAGGGAAGCCTCAGGAGGTGGGATTAGTGTCCTTATGAAAGAGATTTCCTTGCTCCTCCTACTAGGTGAGGACACCGAGAGAAGACAGGTGTCTGGGAAACAGGAAGAGGGTCCTCACCAGACACCAAATCTACCAACACCTTGATCTTAAACTTGTCAGCCTCCAGAACTACAAGAAGTAAACTTCTGGTGTTTATAAGTCACCAATTAATGGTTTTCTGAATAACAGCCCAGACAGACCAAGACACTTTAGATCTTCAAAAGACTGACTTCTCACCAGTCATCATTTAGCTGAAAGCTCACCTCTGAGGCCTTTCCCGAGCCCATAGGCCAATCTAGTTTTCCAGCCAGTTGCTGTCACATCACTTTGTGTTGCTTTCTTCCGAGAACATCATTCTCTGAAATCCTCTTGATTATCTGCATGTTTGTTCATGGTCTGAGTTCCCCCTTCCTTGAGGAATGCCATCTCCTTTAAGTATGTGACAAGGTTGTCTTGTTTCCTGCTGTATTCTCAGCCCATAGAAGTGGTAGTATACAGTAAATGCCTAATAGGTGTTCACCAAGTGAATAAATAATGGTTGTCTGCAAGCTTCTCTAGGGAAGGATTTAGATGTAAGGGATAAGATGCTGATGATAGCTATTTTTTGAGCCTGAAGGGTGCACTAAGCTTTGTATCAAGTACTTTACATGATTATTCTTCGTAACAGCCCAATGGGGTAGGAGCTATTTTTAATCCGTATTGGTCAGGTCCAGCTGAAGCTTAGATGAGTTATATCACACAGCTAGTGGTGGCTGTTGGTTTTCAAATAGGGTCCCTAAGTGGCCACAGCTTCAGCATCACCTTGGAACATCACCGTGTAATCAGAAATATACGTTCTTAGGCCCCACCCTAGGCATAATGAGTCAGAAACTGCAATGAAGCCCAGCAATCTGATTTTTAACAAACCTTCCATGTGATTATGACTCACTAGTGTGAACAGTCTATTGTTAAAAGAAAAATGAGGTTGAATCCCTTTTTTAAAAACAGCTTTATTGAAAAAGAAGTCATATACCATACACACTTAGGTGAGTACAATCCATTGGTTTTTATTATATTTGCAGGGCTGTGTAACCTCCAAATAGATTTGGTACAACCACCAAAATAGACTGGGATTAGATTAATAAAATTTTTGACTCCCCTAAGAGAAACCCCATACCCACTAACAGTCCCCATTCCCTCTGCATTCCCCAGCCTCAGCTGTAAACAACCACTGATTAGTTTTTTGTCCTTATGGTTTTGCCTATTCTGGACGTTTCATATAAATGAGGCGATACAAACATATATTAAGAGTCTCATGCTCTACCGACTGAGCTAGCCGGGCCGATCAAACATATATTAATATGTGACCTTTTGTGATTGGCTTCTTCCACTTTGCACAGTGTGTTCAAAGTTCATCCATGTACTGTAGCAGCATATATCTTTTTGATTGACAAATAATATTCCATTTATGGAAACACCACATTTTTTATGATAAACATTTGGGTTGTTTCTACTTTTTGCCTGTTATGAATAACACTATGAACATTCATGTATAAGTTTTTGTGTGGACACAGATTTTCATTTCCCTTGGAACTTCAAATATAACTCCAAATATTATGTATATGTAGAATTGCTGGATCACAGATCTTATTCTTAAGCACTACATATTTCAGTTGGTGTTAATTATTATTATTAAATCCTCTGCTATTATTAAATAATTATGTTATCAGTAACACCAATATTTGTTTATATCTATTAAGAGTCTCTGTTGCAAAGCCCTTTACTTGTATTAATACAAACCCTTACCTTAACCCTTTAAGACAAGAATCATCATCCCTGTTGAACAGGTGAGACTGGGGCTCAGGGAGGTTAAGGCAACTTGTCTAAACTCAAACAGCTAACACGAGCAGAGCGGGGATCACAATTCACATTGGCCTGTTTCCTGTGCCCTCTGTGCCCAATGCCATGTTCTGGGCCATACCCTGCCCCAAAGCTTTCGAAACATGCCTACACCCTTCCTTTCCAGCTTTTTCTGGAAGCGAGGCTGGCCTGCCATCCCAAGGGTAAGAGCCACACACTCAGTGCCCATGCTCTCTTCCAGCTGGGGCTGAAGGCCAGGGGAGGGGCTGCCCTGGGAGCTGGAAATAAAGTGGAGGGGGGTTTGGGCTGAGCAGGGCAGGACTGGAAGGTAGGAGGCTGTGAGCCGGAGGTAAGGACTTTTATATTCTGGGTTTTTTTGTTTGGGTTTGGTTTTGGCTCCTAGAGAACAGGTGAGGTGGGGCTTGGCAGTTTTGTGATTGGGGGTGAGGAGTGAGGCTGGAGCAAGCTGAAGGGGAAAGTATTAAGTCAGGGCAGAGGGCTTTCACAGTCTGGCTGGCCTGGGGAGGCCCCCACACTGTCAAAAGGAAAGACTAGGGAGGGGCCTGTGCTCCATATACTCCTTGAACCCCTTGTTCTGCACCAGGTCTGGTCTGCGCTGGGTTGGGAACAGGAGAACATTTCAGGGTGAGGCACCTAGGGAGAGGTTGGAGGGAGTGTGGCAGAAACGGACACCGAGGCCCACCTGGCTGGGGAGAAGAAAGTAGCAGGATGAGGGAGGGGGAAATTCTGTAAGCAATCACAGAATGCAGTGAAACTCAGGCTTCAAGGCTGCAAAGCTTTAGCCCTGGGCTGGAGGGAGGCACTGCTGGTGGAGGAACTGGCTAGAGGAAGGCCTGAATCGAGCAGGCTCAGGAGAGAAGGGCTGGCAGGTCAGCCCAGGGCTATCGGCCAGAGCTGTACTGCCCAGGATGGCTGCCAGCAGCCCGCAGCCCTGGTGGTTGTGTACATCTAAATCAGTTAATATTCAGTAAGATTAAAAACCCAGCTTCTCAGCCATACTAGCCACATTTCAAGTGCTCAATAGCCATGTTAGGGTAGCAGCTTCAGTATTAGAATGGATATAGAACCCACCATGGTAGAAAGTCCCTTTGGCCAGTGGGAAGCCTCAGGAGGGGTTTGGATTGCTCAAGGACCCACTGGAAAGAGCAGGCTTAGACAGAGGGTTGCCTGGCCTGGGAGGTCTCTGGACGACAGGTGAGGGAAGGTCCCCAGCACTGTGAGGTGGTGTGACTAGCCTCCTGCCAGCGTAAAGTGGACTCTGTCCCCAAGGAAACTAACTGAGCAGGGCCTCTTCACTTCAACTTGGGATCCCTGATCAGTGTGACTGGAACCAGGGGACAGAGAATCATGGAGTGAGTGGTGCCGGGGAGGGAAGCGTGGCTACTGAGGGGGGCTGAGACTGGGCACTGAGCGGGTCTCCAACGTGGTCACAGTGGGCTACTGGGGCTGGATAGGAGAAGGGCTGGGGCAGGTGTGTATGAGTTGCCCCAGAGTGGAGCAACTCATACAGAGCGGAGGCTTGATGGATGGGGGCGGGGTTGCACTGTTTCAAAAAACAAGAGAGGACTTCCTGGGCATCCCCCTGTTTAAGACTCCCAACTTCCACTGCAGAGGGGGTGGGGTTTGATCCCTAATCGGGGAACTAAGATCCTGCATGCTCAGTGGGATGGCCAAAATAACATAAAAAAAAAATACAAGGGAGAAGCCTCTCATCCCTCGCAATGGGTTGTCTCTGCTTCCTTTCCAGGCCCAATACTATCCAGCTGATGAGGATGGAATATGCCATGAAGTCCCTCAGCCTTCTCTACCCTAAGTCCCTCTCCAGGTGAGGAAAGCCAAGTGGGGAAGGGAAGGGGAGCTAATGTGCTCTGTAGGGCAGACCGTCTTCGAACTCGATGGCCACATGAGTCACCTGGGCATCTTGTTCAAATGCGATCGCTGATTCAGGAGGTCTGAAGTGGGATCCTTCCAGAATTCCCCAGGAGATATTAAGGCTGCTGCCTCCTCCCAATCCCCATATCACGCCCTGAGTAGAACCAGGGAGACACTGCTTGAGGTTTGGATTCTTGATCTCACTTAAAGTTTACCCCAACTTTGAGAAGTGGGATTATGCCAGGTTAATAGGCAGGGAAACTGAGGCACAGGGTGGGCGCTCTCTTGGAGCAAATGTGTAGTGAAGCCGACATTTGAACTTTGGTCTGCCTGACCAAAACCGAGGTTCCCTGCAGCCCTTTGGTTCTCCACGGTGTATCTGAGTTCAAAACTCTCTTATACTGACCTCAGCTTTGCCATTTCATCTCACATTACAGATGATAAGAAGGAGGCCGAGAGAGGGAAGTGGTAATTGGGCCATCTTCTGTCACTGGCTACTTGTCACAGTCTGAGACGGGGCAGCATCAGTGTCACTTGGGAACTCATTACATATGTAACATCTCAGACCTCACCCAGACCTACTGAATCAGAGCCTGCATTTTAACAAGATCCCCAGGGGACATATATGTCCACTAAAGTTTAAGATGCACTGATCCAGCAGGCTTTTAAGGAAGATTATGCAGAGCAGACTGGGTGGGGCCTAGGGGAAGAGGAGCATGCTGAGCTGAGCCTAGAGAACTGGAGAGTGAGTTACTCTGTGGAGTAACTGAGGGCTGGAGGCAGCAGACAGCTCATGCTGATGTTCCATATGGCTCCCAGGTACGCGGCAGTGAGCACTTCGGTGGTGACCCAGCAGCAGCTGTCGGAGCCCAGTGCAGAGGCCCCCAGGGCCCGGCCCTGCAGAGTAACCACTGCTGACCGGAGTGTGAGGAAGGGCATCATGGCGCACAGTCTTGAGGACCTCCATGTCAAGGTAGGGATGGGCCTGCCTTTACACAGCTCGCCAGGGGGACCCTGGCTGATAGAGGGCCCTGACAGCTGCCCCTGGCCTTGGTGTCATGAGGTAGGACTTCAGTAGGGATGGAGTTCATAAGAAAAATATGCTCTGAGAAATACCACTGGCCTGTTGTTAGTATCAGATGGTAATGTACTGCCGTTCTCCTGTCACCAGACAGACTCCAGACAGGTACCACCAGCCTATTGAAGCTTCCCTCAGAAAGGAAATCTTGGATTTCCCTGGTGGTCCAGTGGTTAAGACTGTGCTTTCAATGCAGGGGGCCTGGGTTCAACCCCTGGAGGGGGAAAGATCCCACATGCCCCTTGGTGTGGAGAAAAAAACCTTTTTCAAATTAAAAAAAAATTTAAACTATTGATCAGTACGGTTCTAGAGAGGAAACCAAGGACACATAATACTTGTGGGTGGGAGTAACAGTGGGCAAGAATGACACCTTTCCTCATTTCCATGCTCCCCCTCCACTTCGTTGGGAGTAAACTGTCCTAGTTGTTCCTTCTTTAAAAAAAAAACAAAACTTATTTATTCACTTTTGGCTGTGCTGGGTTTTCATTGCTGTGCAGGCGTTTCTCTAATTGAGGCAAGAGGAGTTACTAGCTGTGATGTGCAGGCTTCTCATTATGAAGGCTTCTCTTGTGGCAGAGCATGGGCCCTAGGGTGCTTGGGCTTCAGTAGTTGCAGGACATGGGCTCAGTAGTTGCAGTTTCTGGGCTCAAGAGCTGAGGCTTGATAGTTGTGGTGCATGGGCTTAGTTGTTTCACAGCATCGGGGTCTTCCCAGACCAGGGATCAAACTTGTGCCTCCTGCACTGGCAGGCTGAGTCTTTACCACTGAGTCACCAGGGAAGCCCCTTATCAAGACACCTTTCCTTCTTAAAGTCACATTAGGATTAGGGCCCACTCTAATGACTCACTTTAATGTAATTACTTCTGTAAAGACTCTTCAAGTATAGTCACATTCTGAGGTATTGGGATTAGGACTTCAATAAATGAATTTCATGGGGATACCATTTAGCCCATAATACATACAAATCAAGTGAATATAACTGAAGGTCCAGAAATAAATCCATGTATCTGTGGTCAATTGATTTTTGACAGAATGCCAAGGTTATTCAATGGAGAAAGGGTAGTCTTTTCAACAAATGGTGCTGAGTCAATGGGCTATGCAAACACCAAAGAATCAAGTTGGATCCCTCCCTCATATTATGCATAAAATTAATTCAAAGTGGATCAAACACCTAAATGCAGAGCTAAAACTATAAAGTCCTTAGAATAAAACATAGGAATAAGAGTACATAACCTTGGTTTCTTAGATATGGCACCAAACCTTGAAGCAACCAAAGGGAAAAAGTTGGACTTTATCAAGATTAAGAACTTTTGTGCATCAAAGGACACTAACAAAAAAATGAAAAGATAATCCACAGAATGGGTGAAAATATTTGCAAATCACATATCTGATAAGGGTCCACTATCAAGAATACGTAAAGAACTCTTAAAAGAGGATCTACTTGAGAATGGCAAAAAATCAGAATAGATGTTTTTCCCAAGAAGATGTACAAATGGCTAATAACACATGAAAAGATGCTCAACATCCTTAGTCATTAGGAAAATGCAAATAAAAAACACTTTATAACATCAGAATGGCTAAAATGAAGACAGACAATGACAAGTGTTGGTAAGGATGTGGAGAAGTTGCTAATGGGAATATTAAATCATGCAACTGCTTTGAAAAACAGGTTGGTAGTTCTCTAAGAAGAGTAAACAGAGTTATTACATGACCTGGAAATTCCAATCCTGCATATATATCCAGGAAAATTGAGAAGGTATGTCACACAAAAATGTGTACATGAAGGTGCAAAGCACCATTATTTATGATACTCAGAAAGTAGAAACAGCCTATATGTTGTTCAATTAAAGAATGGATTAAAAATGTAGCATATCTATTTCATGGACTATTATTCAGCCATAAAAAAGTAAATAATCATGCTGAAATACAGATTAACTTTGAAAACTTGCTAAGTGAAACAGCCATTTATATGAAATGTCCAGAACAGACAGATCCATAGAGACAGAAAGAAGAGAAGTTGCCAAGGGTGAGGAAATAAGGAGTAACAGTTAGTGGGTACTAGGTTTCTCTTTGAGTAAAAATGGGATTGAAAAGTGTTTTGAAATTAGATAGTGGTGATAGCTGCAGAACTCTGTGAATATAGTAAAAACCACTGGATTGTGTACTTTTCAAAGGGTGAGTTTTATGACATGCAAATTATATATCAATTAAAAGTTATACATGTGACTCCCATTATATTTTTATTGGACAGCACTATTCTAGAATATTAGCCATGAAGTCAGATAAGGAATACCATGACATAGCTTCTTCGGATGGTGACCCCACAGCAAGAACGCTGGATTTCAGTCCCATCCCATAAAACCCGGCCCACTCATTCTGTCCCTGGCAGCTGGTTTGCGTCTTCCCCAAACCAGCTCTGTGGCTACATATGACGGCAAGAGCACCACTTACCTTATTCTCCAGGTCCGGGATACCCTGATGCTGGCAGACAAGCCTTTCTTCCTGGTGCTGGAGGAAGATGGCACAACTGTAGAGACAGAGGAGTATTTCCAGTCCCTGGCAGATGACACCGTATTCATGGTCCTCCACAAGGGGCAGAAATGGCAGCCCCCATCAGAGCAGGTGACATCCCGCCTGTGTGGGAGAATATTGGGAGCTTAGGAGAAATCCTTGAGGAATGCCAACCGCATGCTTGTCTCGATGCAGAGCACTAGGTACCACCTCTCCCTCTCCCGCAAGCCTGCCAAGATCGATGTGGCCCGAGTAACCTTTGACCTATACAAGATGAACCCACAGGACTTCATTGGCTGCCTGAACGTGAAGGCAACTCTCTACGGCACATACTCGCTCTCCTACGATCTGCACTGCTCTGGGGCCAAGCGCATCATGAAGTGAGTGAACCAGGATTAGCTGGGGCTGGGGTGGGTACACAGCAATGGGAGCGCCTTATCTTCTCTCATGCACCCTCAGCCTTCTGGGAGCCCGGGACTGGTGTTGATGCTGACAAACCATGACAGTTGGCATTTGTCTAGGACTTCATGGCTGTGCTCATGTTTTAGTTTATAGTAGTGTATACCAAAGGGATTCATACACTCCTGCTGGTGGAATCTGGATACATTTAGCTTTCCTAATCAGCTTCCACTATAACAACTAACTATTTTTCAGCTAAAGTAACTTTTCCTAAGTAATCTTCTAATCAACTTTTAAAAAGTGAACGTGTTAAAAATTTTACTGAACTCAACTAAGGAGAGAACCAGCAAGAAGTTACAATCAGTTCAAAATCCCACCCATGAAGAATGCAGAGCTAAATTTATAAATACAAAACTGGATTTTTCCATGGGTGTGGGAGGGATGAAATAACTGTCCTTCCATATATCAGAATTAATCTGCAGTTTATAGGTAATAGTCATTTATATGTCTAATAAACTTCAAAAAAAATCTTTTTACTTTACTTTTGAAAGTCTAATCAAGTACTGAAGGAAGCATGGGAATATGTTATTAAAGCACAGTTATGGTGCTGGGTCCCAAATTTAGTTGCTCCAAGTGGTGCTCTAGAGAACTCTTACCCCTTAAGCAAATGTAGCCAACTAGTTCAAAACCACAAAGCTGGCCTCTTGCCAGTTAATTCCGACAGATGCCACTTCTCCCCAGTTGCTTCATTTAGTGTTTACTGAGCACTCTCTATGTGCCTGACCCTATGCTGCGAGCTAGAGACACAGGGATAAACAAGAGCAAGCTCCCAGAGGGCAAGAATTACTGTAGCCTCCAGTTCCTTGGCAAATGCTGTGTCAGCTGGTAACACAGCAGTAATTCAAATGGGAGAAGGAATGAAGATACATATGAATTGTCATTCACAGTGGGCTTCTGAGAAACCCTACTCAGGCCTCCAGAGTTCTGCCAGAAGGTATGAGGCCAGAGCATACCAGACCTTCTCTGCTTTCTGAGTTTATTCTCTGCATTTCCAGTCTGCAATGAGGGACCTGAGGCTGTGGGATTCTGCCTGCCACAGACGACACTCAGCGGCAGGCTCAGGCCTTGTTCTGTGGCAAGAAGTTCCATTTTTCTCCTGTCCCATATCATGTCCCCTGTTGATCTGGGCTTGCTGCCAACGGTCTGCAGGTTGCAAAATCTAGAGCAAGAAGTTTCAGTCTTTAAACTCGGTCCATCTAGGGGAAGTGGGACTCTGACCTAAACACAGTAAGGCGTACTGGTACCAAAAAACAAGAATGATAGCAAGCTGGAATCCCTGAAATGATTTAGGGGTGTCAGCAAGTGTTTTCTCTTTAATGGTGGTAAAATATACATACCATCAAGTTTACCATTTTAACCACTTTTCTTTTAAGTATAAAATTCAGTGACATTAAGTACATTCATAATGTTGTGCAATGGTCACTTGTACATACATTTCCAGAACTTTTCATCATCCCAAACTATAACTCTGTACCCATTAAATACTCTCTACGCCCGCCCTGCCCAGCCATACTTACCTCTGTTCTCCTGTCTCCGTTAATTTTCTTATTCTAGGTAACTCATATAAGTGGGATCATACAATCCTTGCCCTTTGGTGTCTGGCTTATTTCACTTAGCATCATGTTTTCAAAGTTCATCCATATGGTAGCATATGTCAGAATTTCATTCCTATCTCTGTCCAGATGGCTAGTTTGAAGCCTCAGATCTCTAATCTAAGAAATGGGTATTCTTCTCAGGTACAGCCTTTAAATTTCTGAAGGATGTTCATGTACAGATGTTCATGGTTCAAACTGTCTTTCTGTTCCCCTCCACCTCAGTCATACGTTCATTTAGTGAATGAAGGTTAACAGAAGACAAATATTCATATCAGCCAGGAAGAATTCATTTTCCTTTTGTTTTCTTCTCCCCGCCAGGACTAGACACCCGTAGTGACCCTCTTTTAAACAGATTTGGATAAGAATTTGGTTAAAGCAGTCAAGCATTCAGCCACCTAGTCTTGATCCCAGGTCTCCCCTGTTCTTCTAACATATCAGGCCCTGTGTTTAATGATTTATGTTATTTCAACCTCTTTAACCCTGTGTGGGATCAAAGTGGCGTGACACAGGTAGGGTGCTGCAGCTCAGAGCTGTAGCAGTTTGCCAAGGTTGCCACAGCTAACGAGACTGGACGAGAACCCAAGCCTGTCTGACTGGAGCTCTGCTCTCAGTGCCCTGCAGCACCGGGCAGGGAGGTCGGTCTTCACATCCAGCGCTCTGAAAACTAGCTAGGTTACAAATGTCTTGGTAACACTTCTGTCTAGAACAGAGGTGGCGAATGGGCAGAGTCATGTGACATAGATCCATCTGGCTGATCCAAAGTTATCAACAGTATTAGCAAGATTAAAGGAACTTGAATTTTGCAGGAGAATAGGCAGACATTTCAGTTAAGGCAGACCCTGTCCCATCTGCTGAGGGAAGGCAACATCTGTTCTATTTGCACCTCACTCTACAGTTTATGAAATGGAGCCTGGGGGAGCCGGCATTTAGAGGCGGCAGGGAGGGGTTTTCTTGGTGTTTTGACCCTAATGCCTTCGCATTCCACCCAGGGAAGCTCTCCGCTGGGCCCTCTTCAGCATGCGGGCCACAGGCCACATGCTGCTTGGCACCTCCTGTTACCTGCAGCAGCTCCTGGATGCCACAGAGCGGGGACAGCCTCCCAAGAGCAAAGCCGCATCACTCATCCCAACCAGTCTGAAGATGCTACAGTGAAAGCCCAGCCAAGGACCAGACAGGGGACCCCATGCTCAGCCGGTAGCACCCACAAGCCTGGCAGCTAGAGAGCTTCTTACCTTCCGAAATCTCCCTTAGCTCTATGGGACCATGAATGAGGAAGTGAGGGGGGAAGGGCCTGAAACCTGGGCTGGGCCAGCCAAAGGAGAACTGAGAGCTCTTGGCCTGGCCTGACTCCTTCCTGCCCCAGGTAGCTTAGCGGACTAAGACTAGTCACCAGCAGGCAATGGCAGGAAGGCTGCCCCTCAGCAAGCTGTCTTCACGTGCGACACTTTCATTACACTGCCTGCCTCCCGGCCTCCCATCCCAAATGCTCCTGAGTGAACCGTCAACCCACTTATATAAGATGTTAGAGAGGTCACAATAAACTATATCTGCTGATACATTTTCTGTGCTTCTGTTCTTTGCAAGGTGAGAGTAGGGTTCTATCTGGAAAGGTCTAAGGGAAGAGAGAACTCTGTTGTCAAAGCATTCTCCATAATGTGGGGTTATAGGAAACAGCACTTTTTCTACAAAAAAACAAAAACAAAATTGCAGTTAATTCTAAAACTAGCACTAGACTTGAGTAGACTTAAGTAGATTGTAACCAATATGGTAAGTGACAGTTTCCAAATAAATTTGCCTCCCAGAAGGGCTTTGATTGGGAACAACAAAAGACCTAGAATTGTCAAGGCAATAAAAGAATAAAGCTGGAGTGATAACCCTCCCAGACTTCAGACGATGCTACAAAGCTACGGTAATCAAAACAGCACAGCAGTGGCACAAAAACCAACAGAGGGATCAATGGAACAGAATAAAAAGCCCAGAAATAAACCTGCACACCTACAGTCAATTAATCTTCAACAAAGGAAGTAAGAATATACAATGGAGAAAAGACAGTGTCTTCATTAAGCGGTGCTAGGAAAACTAGACAGCTTCATGTAAAAGAACGAAATTAGAGCATTCTCTATTACTATACCCAAAAGTAAACTCAAAATGGATCAAAGACCTAAATGTAAGACTGGACATTATAAAACTTCTAGAGGAGAACATTGGAATAACACTCCTTGACGTAAATCACAGCAACATTTTATTTGGATCCATCTCCTAGAGTAATGGAAATAAAAGCAAAAATAAACAAAGGGGACCTAATTAAACTCAAAAGCTTTTGCACAGCAAAGGAAACAATAAACAAAATGAAAAGACAACCTCTGGAATGGGAGAAAATATTTGCAAAGAATGAGGCCAACAAGGGCTTAATCTCCAAAATATACAAACAGTTCATACAGCTCAACATTAAAAAAAAAATCAAAAATTGAGAAAATCTGAACAGACATTTCTCCAAAGAAGACATACATATGCCAAATGGGCACATGAAAAGATGCTCAACATCGCTATTAGAAAAATACAAATCAAAACTATGATGAGGTATCACCTCACACCAGTCAGAATAGCCATCATCAAAAAGTTTACAAGTATAAATGCTGGAGAGAGTATGAAGAAAAGGGGACCCCCCTGCACTGTTGGTGGGAATGTACATTGTGCAGCCACTATGGAGAACAGTGTGGAGGTTTCCTTACTAAGGGCTTCCCTGATAGCTCAGTTGGTAAAGAATCTGCCTGCAATGCAGGAGACACTGGGTTGATTCCTGGGTCAGAAAGACCCGCTGGAGAAGGGATAGGCTACCCACTCCAGTATTCCTGGGCTTCCCTGGTGGCTCAGCTGATAAAGAATCTGCCTGCAATGAGGGAGACCTGGGTTCAATCCCTGGGTTGGGTAGATCCCCTGGAGAAGGGAAAGGCTACCCACTCCAGTATTCTGGCCTGGAGAATTCATGGACTGTATAGTCCATGAGGTTGCAAAGAGTTGGACACGACTGAGCGACTTTCACTTCATTTTTAAAGTGAAAAATAAAGTAAATAAACTAAAATAAATAAATAAATAAACTAAAAATAAAGTTACCATATCATACAGCAATCCCACCTGGGCATACATCTGGAAAAGACAGAAAATTTGAAAAGATACATGTACCCCTATGTTCACAACAGTACTGTTTACAATAGCCAAGAGAAGGAAGCAACCTAAGTAACCATCAGTAGATGAATGGATAAAGATGTGGTGTATACATAAAATGGAATACTACTCGGCCATAAAAAAGAATGAAATAATGCCATTTGTAGCAACATGGATGGACCTAGAGATTACCATACTAAGTGAAGTAAGTCACACAGAGAAAAACAAATGTTATGATATCACTTAAAACAGAAACAGATCTACAGGCATGGAAAACACACTTATGGACTTTCCTGGTGATCCAGTGGTTAAGAACCCGCCTGCCAATGCAGGGGACATGGGCTGGATCCCTGGTTCAGGAAGATTCCACAGGCTAGGGGCAACTAAGCCTCTGTGCCACACTACTGAGCTAGCCCTCTAGAGACCAGAAGCTGAAACTACTGAGATAGGGCACTCTACAGCCTGTGCCCTGCAACAAGAGAAGCCATCTCAGTCAAAATACCTTGCACCGCAGCTAGTGAAAGACGGCACACACCAACAAAGACCCAGTGTAGCCAAAAATAAATAAATGAAATTTTAAAAAAGGAAAATAAAACACATTTATGGGTAGGGTAAAGGCAGGAAGGGATAAATACAAAGTTTGGGATTAACATACATATATACAGATATATAAAATAGATAAATGACAAGGTCCTGCTGCACAGGGAACTATTTCAATATCTTATAATAACATATAATGGAAAAGAATCTGATATATATATATATATGTATTAGATATGTATTCTTGAAAATATATCTAATTGAGTAACTTTGCTATATACCAGAATCTAACACAACACTGTAAATCAACTCTGTACTTGTGCTCAATCATGTCCAAATCTTTGTGATCCCATTGGCCCCAGAGGGCCCCCAGGCTCCTCTGTCCATGGAATTTTCCAGGCATGAATACTGGAGTGGGTGGCCATTTCCTGCTCCAGGTGACCTTTCCCACTCAGGGACAGAACCTGCATCTCCTGCATTGGCAACCAGATTCTCCACCACTGAGCCACCTGGAAATCAACTACACTTCAATTTTTAAAAAAATTTAAAAAGAAGAAGGGCTTTGATTGGGAGGGTGGGATGAAGGCACTCTTCTAATTTCTCAATGTTATTTCTTATTTTATTACAATCTTTTAAGTGTGTAAGTGGGACAGGACTAGTCAAGCTGCAATGCAACTCTCCATTGAAGCCTTCCCTACCTGGCTACACAGTTTTTCCTTCACGTTCAGAACTCTCAGTCTTAGGATTTCAAAATGCACTCTTGGGTAGCCACAAAGTATTAGTTTCTCAGTGTAAGCTGGCATTTTTCAGTATCCGGCAACTCAAACCAAACAAGCATGAAAGGCTAGGTTTGTAGGTGAATGTGCTTTAGTCTCTGTCTCTCAGATTCAAATACGTGTCATTTCTGACTAACTATAAGGCCTACATGGGTTTATTAAATACTAAGACAAAGGCCTATGTTACCAAAGTTAAAAATGTAAAGCGTCATTTCTGGCGGCTGACCCATTCCCTGCAGCCGACCCATACCTTGCAGCCATGTGTAGGAGAAGCTGCCAGAGCTAGCAAAGAACATTTCTATTCTGGGCTTTCCTGCTCTTGCATTTATGCTTGGAGGGCTGGCTCAGTGCTGTCCTGGGTCCATGGGGTAGGCCTTTGGCATGAGGCATGATGTTTACATCAGCACAGAAACTATTCCCTTTCGACTCTTGCTGAGGCTGCGGCCTCCCTGCTTTTCTTGTGAAGTAAGTCATAAACTGAGTTGGGCTGGAGGGGGCTAAAGTTTGGAATTTGTCCCAACTTACCTTCCTCCTGACAATCTGAGTTTCACCTGTGAGTCTTAAATGGATGATCACTGCTTCTTTGCATTGAGCCTTCTCAGCCTAGGGAAAATTAGGTTTCTTTCTTTCCTTCGGGAAGCTTGGAGATTAACGGAGTCACATCAGTTTTAGGCAGTGAACAGTAGAGGGCAGACTTTGGTGAGGCTGGGACGTGTGGCGGGAGAATTCCGAAGAGCAAGGGAGCTCAAGCCTCAAGTAGGGCCAGGGGCCAGTCCAAAAGAGGGAATGGCCCTTCCTGGGGCCAAGCCAGGCCAGTGGAGGAGAGGTCTGCTGTAGGCAAAATTGTATCCTGTCCCTCCGTCTTTATTCAGGCTTCCAATTATGAACAAGAGATCTTTCAGAAGAGGGATTCTAAAATACCGTGGGGCCTTTTGACACAGCACACTTCTGTCTGTCTGAGTCCCAAGCAAGATAAAATCACTTGCATCCTTGCCAAATTTCTTGCCAGTCCTGTCTGAATTTGTGCAGATTTATTTAAAATTTGACTACTTAGGAACTTCCCCAGCAGTCCAGTGGTTCAAAGACTCCACACTTCCACTGCAGTGGGGTGTGTTTGATCCCTGCTCAGGGAACTAAGATCCTTCATGCCGTAGTGCCAAAGAAAAAAAAAAAAAACAACAAAAAACTTCTTGAACTGAATAAAAACGAAAATACAACACAACAACTTAAAAATTATTTTAAAAAATTGACTACTTAAATCTTTGAATTTAAAAAATTAAGTTTCTTGAGGTATAATTTACATACAATAAAATCTACCCTTTTAAGGTATTTAGTTCAGTAAGTTTTTGGCAGATTTATACAGATATGTAATCATTGTACACCAGAAAGTTCCCTTATGTCCATTTTTAGTAGATTCTCATTCCCTCATCCACTCCAGCCCTTGTCATTGTCAACCACTGACTTTTCCAAAAGGTCATGCAACTAAAATCAGTCTTTTAAAATCTTTTACTTCTACCTATTTTTATTATTTAAAATTTTTTTAATGAATCATAGTCTTTTATATTTTGGCTTAGGTTTTTTTGTTGGTGTTTTGGCTGCATGCCCCGGCATGAGGGATCTTAGCTGTCTCTTTGTTAATCTGTTTCCAGTTCACAGATGCCAAGGCATAGCATAGAGTTAAGCATTCAAAAAATGTTGAATGGGTGAATATTTGTCCTTATGCATCCAATCACAGGACAATTTGTTTACAATTTTGAGATTTATTTTTACCTTTATAAATAATGCTGTAGTGAACCTGTTTCTGCCTTTGGCCTTTTTTTTCCCCTTCTGGATTATGCGCCAGGCTGTATTCTTTGAAGCAGGTTCACTGAACAAACGAGTGCGGAGTTGTTTTTTACGATTTGCCTTACAAAATTGTGCACAGTGGCGTTTTTCTTTTTTACGTCAGAAGACTCCAGAGAATTGCAATAATGAGCAGAAAACCTGGCTTTGTCCTAATACCGGTCCTCTGACCTGCAGTAAGTACCGCCTCGGCTCTGTGCTTCGGTTTCCTCAAAATCACAGATCGTGAACTTCTGCATCTCCTTCCCGGGTAAAAGCAAAGCTCCGCCTCCTCACCACTCGCAGCCTCGCTATTCCGATTGACAGTCAATCTGACCAGTCAGCGTGCTGCGGGAGCTCTCGCGGCAGCACTTCCGCTCACAAGCGCACGGTCTTCGCTCCGCAGATGGGTGGCTGTCGGGCTTTGGGTCAGGCCTGGGGTGGCTGGCGGCGGGGTCTGGGGATCCGTGCGACGCCCACAGCCGCAGGCTTTGGCACCAAGGCCCGGTGATTACACAACCTCCGCCCCGCTTTGTGTAGAAGGGAGCCTGGGGCTGGGGGAGGGTGTGTGCGGGATCTGGAGTTAGGTAAACATGGGTTCTAATCCATCTCTGCCGTGTGACCCTAAACTAGTCGTCGACCTCTCTGAGTCTCTCTTCTGTACATTGGGGCCACTCGAACCTGAGATTTCGGGAAACTCAAGCCAGGCTTCTTGAAGCATTCATAAAAAAAAACCGCAGACGTTTGGGAAGATGTGTGTGGAGATAAGAATGGGCGGCGCCTCCGGAAGCAGTGATTCCCCTTTTGTTTACCTAACCTTTCCCAGGCATCAGCTGCAACGTCGAGGTGCCAGCAAACGGTCGGAGCCCCTGAGTGAGCAGCCTTTCCCAGGACTGCTGAGACCAGAGGCCTTCAGTCGGGAAGAACTGGTCGGGGTATTGAGGACGGCTGTGGTGGACCGGAAAGGTGAGGGGCGGGAGGGACAGGTGCCGACAGGTTCAGGTTTTCACCGGAACCTTCTGAGGATCTGGTTCGGTACCCTACAAAAACCTGTGGGGTCAAATCCTGGTTCTCCCTCTCACGAACCTCACTAGCTGGGACCAGCCACGTACTGTCTCTGCCTCAGCATCTTGGGATACAGCTGTGGGGAGGGAAGAGTGTAAATAACCAGAGAGCTTTGCACTAGTAGGCTCTCGGTAAAGTGTTAATATATTGAGGGACAAAACAGGCTTTGGAGTCATATCTAGCTCTGTAATCAGCTTGCTGTGTGGCTTTAGGAAAATAACAAGGTCTCTGTGCCTCAGTCTCCAGTGACTTACGAATTTTCTCAGCTATTAATTGAGCATAGGCTGTGTTCCAGGCACTACTCTAGAACATGGCTGTCTAGTGCTGAACAAAATAAATATGGTTCCTGCCTTCAGGGAGCCAACATTTCAGTGGGAGAAAATGATTAACCAGAAAATAAATGAAAAAAGTACTTACTAGTGATCAGTACTGTTAATAAAACAGCGATGATAAGGATCTGCAAGAAGGGAGCAGACATCAGATTGGAGACTCAGGCCTTTTTGTGATGATCACATTTGAGCCATGATGATATAAGGAGCAAGTCACGTGAACATGTGAGACATGGAAAGCAGCAAGTGCAAAGGTCCTGAGGTTGAGGCAGCAGACTGAGCATGTGCAAGGTTCAGAAAGTTCATTTCAGAGTGTGGTTGATAACTCCTGTATGAGAGTCGTACTGGGACCACATGATAATACGAACTGAGAAAGTCTTTGTAAACTGCTTTTGCTGGTGGTGACCTTTATGTATTATGTTTCAGGACCTCTGGTGACATTGAACAAGCCACAGGGTCTGCCAGTGACAGGTATGGGCAGGGAAAACAGATGCAGTCAAAGGGGGTTTGATGTGTCTGAGGACAGAAAATATAGAAGAGGAGCGATGTTGCCTCTGAGAGCAACTTGTACTCTTCCTTTTTTTTTCCCCTAGGAAAACCAGGAGAGCTGACGTTGCTGTCAGTGCTGCCAGACCTGAGCCAGTCCCTGGGGCTTGGGGAGCAGGAGCTCCAGGTTGTCCGAGCATCTGGGAAGTAAGTGGTGGAGGCAATAGGAAGGTAGGAAGATAAGCATCTATTTGGGATGGGGGCAGAGCTACCTAGGAATAAACAGACATTTTTCCACTGGCTGCTTTGGGATCACAGAGGTAGGAAACAAGGAAAAAGAGGAGGAAGTGGACAGATCTGGGTTCAAATCCTTATGCACAAACTGATCTTAGGTGTCACTGAGCATTAGTTTTCTTTAATCATAAAACAGAACTCATAACATCTGTGCTCAGTGTGTAGTCACTTCTCCAGTCCAGTATTCATAGCTGGCATTGTTAACTGATCTGTGATATTCTTTCCTCTAATAGCCATCACTAGAGATGGTGCTTGAGATGAGATGTTTCTGTAGTTCCACAAACTCATAAGCTTACTTGTCATTCCCTTCTCCAAGGGATCTTCCCAACCCAGGAGTTGAACCCGGATCTCCGACATTGCAGGCAGATTCTTTACCATCTGAGCCACCAGGGAAGCCCATTTAATAGCTAATACATATGAAATTCGGAGAAGGACATGGCAACCCACTCTGATATTCTTGCCTGGAGAATCCCAGGGATGGAGGAGCCTGGTGGGCTGCCATCGTCTGTGGGGTCGCACAGAGTCGGACATGACTGAAGCGACTTAGCAGCAGCAGCAGCAGCAGCAGCATATATGAAATTCCTAATAGAGTGCCTACTGGTAGACAGTCAGCAGTTGGTGGTAACTGTTACGATGTTTGGCTCTGAGCTCCCTGGGAGCCAAAGCAAAATGAGAAACATGTTTAAGCTGTGTACTCTTATTATCAAACATGGGGAAGACTTACTTGTTTCTCAGGAGGAGGTCTGTGTTGTAGTCCAGAGGTTACTCTCCGGCCTTCAGCAGGTCTGTGTTTCTTCCTCAAGGTCTCCTTTTTCTGCAGGTGATTCCAGGAGATTTTAACTTCTGTGATTTGTCTCCTTTCTCCAGGGAGGCCTCTGGGCTTGTGCTCCTCTCCAGTTGTCCCCAGACAGCAAGCCGCCTCCAGAAGTTCTTCATTCACTCACAGAGAGCCAGGAGACCCACAGCCACCTACTGGTGAGAAGGGCTGGGAGGCTCCAGGGCAGCGGGGAGGTCCCAGCAAACAGCTCTGTGACCTCCTCCTGCCTCTTTCTCAGTGCTGTCACTGATGGGATCCCAGTTACTTCTGAAGGGAAGATCCAAGCAGCTCTGAAACTGGAACACATTGATGGGGTCAATCTTGTGAGTCAGGGCCTGGGTGGGGAAGAGGGGACCCTCAGACATATTACCCCCCAAGATGAGTCAAGGGTATAGATAAGGGGTGGCTGGCCCTTCAGTCCCCTAAAACAGGTGACCACTGCCTATACTGTGGCCCTTGTCCTGGGTCTGGAGGGAACAGGGAGGGCTGGGGGGCAGCTCCCAGGTGTGTGTGAAGCTTGCTCACTCTTGGCGGGCTGACACCACAGGTTGTTCCAGTGCAGTCCCCATCCCGAAAGGACATCATGGAAGGCGTCAAGAGGACCCTTAGCCACTTCCATGTGGTTGCCACGGGCTCTGGCTGTGCCCTGGTCCAGCTGCAGCCACTGACAGGTAGGTCTGGAGCCCCAGCCAACCTTGACAAAGTGTATTTGGTTTGGGGAGGCAGGGAATGGGAAGAAGGTGGCAGTTTCAGGGGCGGCCTGGGGAGTCTTTGATGGACTCTAAGGGTGTATGTGACCAGCTCCACCTGGAGGGGGCAGTGCTTCTCCTTTCAGTCTGACGTTCACCCCTTTGCAACTCACCTATTATTTTTCTTACTGCTCTCAGCATCTTCTCTTTACCTTTGATGTTCTCCAGTTTTACTGTGATGAATCCAGGTGTGTGTGTTTAGTTTTATTTCTCGGGATTCAGTGTGTTTGCTGAACACACTGAAGATTAACCTGTTTAATCCATCCTGAAAAGTGCCTCCTCCCTTTTGAATGCCTGATAGCGTCTCAGTCTCTCATTCACCTGCTATGTCTCAACTTTTCTTCCACATTTTTCACGTCTTTATCTTTGCCACATTCTGGGTAATTTTCAGACGTACCTTCCAGCTGAGCAATTTTCTCTTCAGCTGGATCTAACCTGCTAGTTTAACCTACCCATTGATTGTATTGTTTACTTCTACAAATTCAGGTTGGTTCTTTTACAGATACAGATGGCCTTTAAAAAAAAATAAGCCATCTGTTTTTTTTCTTTCATGTCAAACTTTAATTTGCATAATGCTTTTAACAAAAATAGCCTCCCCCAAAAAAACTTTAAAACATTTATTTACAATCTTTGGTCTAGTTGTGAGTGTTCCTGTCTAACAGTCAAGCAGCCAGGGCTGCCCATGTGCAGGTAGCTCTATTATAGACCAGCCCATATTCTCTCTTCTGAGGTGTGGGCCCTGGCAGGACTGCACCCAGCAAGGGAGCGGTGCCTTCCTCCAGTCCACACAAAGGCACGAGTCAGCCTGAAAATCGTGACTCAAGCCTGCTAACTGCAAGGTAAATGAACTCTTGGAATATTTCTAGACTTAGTGCCTGCATTTTTTTTTTTTTAATTTATTTTTAGTTTTTGGCTGTGGTGGGTCTTTGTTGCTGCACGTGGGCTTCTCCTGTTGCACAGTGAGAGCTTCTCTTTGTTGTGGTGGCTGAGTTTCTCATTACGGTGGCTTCTCGTTGCAGAGCACGGGCTCTAGTCGCAGCTCAGTAGTTGTGGCACACGGGCTTAAGTTGCTCTGCCGCATGTGGGACCTTCCCTGACCAGGAACCTGTGTCCATTGCATTGCAAGGCAGATTCTTAACCACTGGACCACCAGGGAAGCCCTTGCCTGCATTTTTTAACCAATGTTTTGCGCATTCTTATTAAATCAGTCCTTTTTGGAGGGCTGCACGGCATGGCTTGAGGGAAAGTTCCCTGACCAGGGATTAAACCTGGGCCCACAGAAGTGGAAGAGCAGAGTCCTAACCACTGGACCGCCAGGGAACTCCCAAAGTCCTAACATTTTTGTCTAGACTGCAATAAAACTAATGAGAACAGTATTCAAACCCAATAAAGCATGATGCTGAAATCTCAGATCTCAAAGGATATTACACATCTAACCACCTTTACTGCACATACTGTGGACCACCACCCTGCCTTTCTGATGTAAAGTTTTGTCTGCTCACTGATTGCTGTGGTCCATCCTGTGGTTTTATTTTTCAACCAGTAAGTAAAGGTGACCAACAGCCACTGACTCAAGTTTTTCCAAGAATTAAATGACCTGGTCAGTCTTCAGATTGCTTCGCACCTTCTCTTGCTGATCTGTCCGCTTTTTCTTTACCTATAAATCCCAAGTGGCCAAGAACACACGTCAACTGAAGGTCCATGCTCCAGGCAAGCCTCTTTGTTGATCAGCTCCTTCCTGTGCTCGTCGTCCATCCGTTCTCCTAGCCTTAAACCCGATTAGCGATGGCATCTGTTTTTTTCTCTCATTACTTGTTTGTCTTGACTCATTTAAAGCACACCTGTATGGTGTTTCTATAATTCTTTTGTCTTGAGATTCTAAGGGTCTAATTCTGTTGTGATTTCTGCAGACTTGCTCTCCTTGGTGGGATGTCTCCTTACTGCTCTGTGGTTCAGGTTGTGCTGGGTCTTCATCTGTGGAAACCCTTTACTGCCTCATTGGCAGCAGGGACGTGAGTGGTTCTGCCTTGCCTCTGCTGAGTGGGCTCACATCACTGCTTCAGGACCTAGAGATTAACACCTCAGTTGGAAGTTCACAGATCACTCAAGGGGTATCAGAACCCCAAGGCTGTGTGAGAGCAGTTCACAGTTGGGAATTCGTTTTCATTCCCCTCATCCATACCTACAAAACTCATCTGCCTTCCTTGGTAGCTGGCTTTTTCTCCTAGTCCACCCTTACATGGAAGATGGTAGCCTCTCAGATTTCATTTGGGCACTACAACCTCATCCCTGGCCCCTTGTCACTACTTAAACACAAGGCTTTTGGCCGCAAGTTGGAAATACTCCTAGAAGAGGTGAAGTGTTGACTCTCTTGTGCTCTGGATTTGTTTTCTTTTTGTATTTTCATCCAGGGGACTTTACTTTCCCCAGTGTCCAGCTGTGTATTTAAAAGGATGATTGTTACAGTTTTCCAGTGTTTCTAGGTGGTTAATAAAAGATGGGTTTTTAGATTGTCCAGTCCATCATATTGCCAGACATGAAAGTAGATGGGGCAGCTCCTGGGTTTGAATCCCCATCTGTGGTGGGCTGGTTACTTCTTGTGCGGTTTTCCTGTCTCTAAGGTGGAACGATGCTAGGTCTCACATTATAGGGTTTTCAGGAATATTAATAAGTTTACATATGTGAACCATTTCATACCCATTAAGTTTCCCCAAAACAAGTTCAAGTTGGTGTCACCCAAAAGAGCGATTTAATGATTCATTTAACTTAGAAGTTCAGGCTTGTGCACGCTCTGGGGTCCACCAGCCACAACTAATGAGCCTCTGTGCCCCAACTATTGAAGCCCTCACGCCTCCGAGCCAGCAAGTCGCAACTGCCGAGCCTGCGTGCTGCAGCTCCTGAAAGCCTGCACACCCTAGAGCCCGTGCTCCACAACAGAAGCCACCGCAACGAGAAGCCCATACATGGCAACTCTAGAGTAGCCCCTATCTCCACAACTGGAGAAAGCCTGCGTGCAGCAGTGAAGACCCAGTGCAGCCAAAAAAAAATAGTTCAGGCTTGCCTGCGTCCAGGCTTGGAGGATGTCATCAGAAAGCCATTTCTCCCTCTTTCCACCTCCCGCGTGCTAGCTTCTTCCTCCCATAGGAGCAGCGCAGCTGTCCCCCAGGGAGGCAGAGATGCAGGTGCTCCCGCAGCTCCAGGCTCACTCCACAGCAGGAAAGAGTGCTCTTCATTCCCAGAAGCATCACAAAAAATTTAGGGTTGCGTCTCTTCAAGCCACCGCAAGGCTGGTGGCTTGACAGCTCTGCCTGCCCCGACCTCACTCCAGAGGCTGGGGTGGTAGTGTACACCTCACTGAAACCACACCATCTGAGATTGGGGGTGGCATTGCCCCAGAGCAAGGTGGGGGCGTGGGGTGCAGCAGTACTGGGTGGGACAGAATGAACTGCTGCCTGCCATCTGTCCCATCTCTCCTGTCTTCTAGTGTTTCCCAGCCAGCTACAGGCACACATGGCACTGCAGCTCTGCCCTGTGCTTGGAGATCACACATATTCTGCCCGCGTGGGCACTGTCCTCGGCCAGCGCTTTCTTCTGCCAGTCGAGAGTGCCAAGCCCCAAAGACAGGTACCCAGGCCCACCTGCCTGCAGCTTTCTGGGGTGGGCTGGGGCTTGTGGGGGTGGAGGGATGGATAGCATCTCCAGACGTCAGGTATGCAACTTGGGCTTCCAGAGCTACCAGTAGCCCTGTCTTGCTGTGTGGCCCTAAGTGACATCCTCTCTTATGGGTCTCTTCTGTTCAGTAAGGAAATCAAACCAGCTGATTTCTAAAGGTCCTTCTAAGTCTGCCATTCTATAACGGGTGTTAAGAGGTTGTGTGTGTGTATTCTGGTAACACTATCTGCTTTAACAGAAAAACCTCAAGTATCAGAGTATTAACACAACAGTTTCCTTCTGTGTGAAGTCCAGTTAATGGGATGGAGTAGGGGCAGGCTTCGCTCCAAACAGTCATTTGGGGAGCCTCTGCTGCTGGTCAGCAGAGGAGACAGGGCAGGTTCGTGGGTCAGGTTAGGTCAGGAAGTGGGACACATACTCAACGCTCCTGTTGCACTGAGTGGGGCTCAATCACAGCCTCCCCAGCCTGCAGGAGGAGCTAGGGAGTGGTTTAGCGAAATGCCTAGGAAGCTGATTTGGTGACCCCTAGCTGGTCTATGCTGTAGTGTGAGTGTAAGGGTATCTACGGATGCAGAGGCATGCAGAACACGGATGCAGAGGGAGGACGAAGTATTTGCCTCGCTCCTGTTTTGCTGAGGGCTGCTTGGAACTCACCTGGCTGAATGCTGACACTTCTCTCTGCCCCCAGGTCCTGGATGAAGCCCTCCTCCGCCGCCTCTGCTTGACCCCCTCCCAGGCTGCCCAGTTGCCCTTGCACCTCCATTTGCACTGTCTTCACCTCCCCGGCGCCAGGCCCAGGGACCCACCCATGGAGTTTCTGGCCCCTCTGCCCTCTTACTTCTCCAGGACCCTGCAGTGCCTGGGGCTCCACTACCAATAGTCCTGCTGGAAAGTGGTTGTGGTGGGAGGCGGAGGGCTGCAGTCAGGCTCAAGAAGAGTGTGGTCAGTACTCAGCATGCAGTCAGCCACTGTGGAAGATGCTGGGCGCTCTAATGGGATAGACCTGAGATCGCATCCTAAGGCCACTTGCTGTGTGGTGTTGGGCAAATGACCTCACTTCTCTGGGCTTGAAATAATAAAAGGACCTACCTCACAGGATCGTTTTCAGGATTTGCTGAGAAAGAAAATGTTTATCATGGATTGTGCTTTCTGCTGAGTTCAATATGTGGTCTTTATGTTTGGCGGTTTCTGGCCCAAATCTGAGTTTTTTTTTTTTCTCTTTAATTTGTGCTAAGATACACTTAGTAGACTTTACTATCATCACTGTTTTTAGTGTATAGTTCAGTGGCATTAAGTACACTGACATGGTGGTGCAACCACCTTCTGCATCTAACTCTAGAACTTTCTCATCCACCCAAACTGAAACTCTGTTCTCATTAAACACCAAGTGCCCATCCCCTACCCATCTCAGCCCCAGTAGCCACTGTTCTGTCTCCATGGATCTGACTACTCATTTAGATGTAGGTCTTTTACTTTAAAATACCATGTAACATATCAAACACAGAGTGCATAAAACATCTCTGATTTAAAGGATAACTGTAAGGTGACACATAACCACCACTTGGCACAAGACAGAAGCATCCTTCTAAGAACACAGCCGTTCTCAACCCTGGCCCCATATTAGAACCCCCTACCCTGCCCCCTCAGACAGCTTAAAAAATCCCCATGTCTCCCCTGACTACACCCCTAAGATACTTTTACCAGTCTGGGATGGAGACATCTTTTTTAAAAGCTCCAGAACAGGCATTGTATAGTCACAGTTGGAAACCACTCCCTCGACCCGAGAGAATTCTTTCCTTGTCTTTTTAAAGTGTTACCACATATACACGCATCCCTAAACAATGTATTTTGTTTTGCTTGTTTCTCAAACTCCTGTGGAATGGAACTGTGCTGTATATATCCTTTTGTGACTTGTGCTCCACCCTGGGCAATGCATCCGTTGTGTGGCGTGGAGTTGGAATGCTGGGGCTCGCAGTCTATCCACCCAACGTAATGGACACTTAGGTCGTCGGCAGTGACCACAGTGCTGCTGTGGGTCTGCCTGTCTGTGTTTTCTCATTCAGCTGCGCAATGATTTCTGGGTCAGAGTGTATTTATCTTGATTTGACTAGTGTGTTAGTTTCCTAGAGCTGCTGCAATGAATTACGACCTGGGGACTTCCCTGGAGGTCCAGTGGTTAAGACACCGCACTTCCATGGATTCGATTCCTGGTCAGGGAACTAAGATCCCATGTGACACACAGCGCGGCCAAAAAATAGGAAAAAAAAATTTATCATAACTCAAATGGTTTAAAACAGCACTAAATGGATTCTCTCCCAGTTCTGGAGGCCGGAAGTCCAAAATCAAGGTGTTGACAGGGCTGTGCTCTACCCAAAGTCTCTATGGGAGAATCTTTCCTTACCTCTTCCAGCTTGTGGTGGCTCAAGCACCCTCTGACTTGTGGCCGCAACACACCAACCTCTGCCTGTCTCCACACAGCCTCCTCGATTGTCTTCTCGTCAGTCACTTGTAAGGACGATTGTTATTGGATTGAGGCCCCGTCTGGATGATCTCATCTCAAAATCTGTACTTTAACTTACATCTGCAAAGACCTTTTTTTCCAAATAGACATATCCACAGGTTCTAGGAAGGCATACCAACATTCAACCCATTATAACTAAGGAATATTGAGCTTTTTTCAGATGAGAGGGTCTTGTTGGATATTTCCTTTTGAGGTGATGTTGGCCCCTTGCAGAGGAAGGGATGGGCCCACTCCTTCAGGAGAGGGGCTGGGGTTTAGCAAGGTCCACTCTTCTCTGCTGAGTCTCCTGTTGTCGCTGGGTGGGAGTGCGGGGCTGTGTTTTGGGGAGGAGTTGCTGACAGCCTCTGAATCTTGTCCTGGGCCTTGGAGCACAGGGTCACACTATACCCTCTCTTCACCCTCCAACAGAAAAGAAGCCAAGCCTCGAAGACCTCATTTGCTCTTTTTTATTTGGCGCTGCATCCAGGGTAAGGGTGGTGGTGATGGAAGCAAGGGCTTCTGTGGCCACATGTCCCTTGCACCCTTCAAACCCCGGTTGGTGATAAGGGTCAGGGGTCCTGGAAGGCTCAGCGTCGTCATGAGGCGTGTCTCCGCCTTCGGTCTGTCACAGAGTCTGGCCTTGCATTTGCCTTTGGTCTTGCTCTTCCTATAGATGCTAGGAAGATTTCCGTCTTCAAAGGGTTGAGACCACAAGTTACTTCCAAAGTGGGAACCATGAAGGTGCTGGGGAGCAAGAACCTCCGTGTGAAAGGAGGGGAGAAGGAGGAGAGATGATCAGGAATCTGTTCAGGAAGGGGGTCCTGAGGGATGCAAGCCCTTCCCTTGGGGCATTGGCCAGCCTGGGGCCTACCCTCTACCTGTGCCCTCCAGCCCTGACCCTGGTAGTCAGCACTGCCCAGAGGGGTACTGGTCACAGTTTGAGGCCCACCTTTTTTGGTTTCAGGGCGTTGGGTGCCAGCTTGAGCTCAGGGTTAGGTGGGAGGAAAAGCAAAACCTTGGCGGTTGGTAGAGTCATCAAGGCCTTGCCTGTGGTCGACAGGGCCTTAGTGCCCGCCAGCTTGCTGTGCTGTAGTCTGAGGACCTGCCCCTGGGGCCGGGGCGCATGGGGAGAAGGCAGCCAGGCCTTGCTGTGGAGGCTTGGGAAGTGGTAAGGGGCTGTGGGAGCAAGAGGGGCCGTGAGGGGCTGGGGAGGGGCTAAGGCTAACCAGCTGCCCCTCAAGGTGTGCATGGATGGTGGGGAGGCAGGGAAAGATGAGCCCACCCAGTTCCTTCTCCAGAGGCTATGGGAAGGACACAGGGTTTGAAGTCCAACAGACCTGGGTCTGCATCCCAGCTCTGCCCCTTCTGAGCTGTGGAACCTCGGGCAACTTCCTTACACTTCCTGATACCTCGGCTGGAAAATGGGGATCATAGCACCTCCCTCGCTAGGCTGTGAGGACTAAAGGAGCTGGTCAGGTAGTGACACAGTTTAAACTGTTATGTGCTGTACAGATATTATTTCCTTTCCCCCAGAGGCAACTTTGCACAGCAGCAAAGACAGAATACTGCAGCAGGAAAAGTTGGGGCTCTGGAGTGAGATCAGCCTTGGACTGAGTCCTGGCATCTTCAAAAATGAGTACAACTGCCTCACCATGTGACTACTTTGCGGGGGGTGAGATCACAGTCATTCAGTCGTGCAATTTTTAAAAATACTTTGTAAGTGGTGGCTTTTACTTACTACTGGTGACTCTCTGGTGGGGCTGTGGGTGGGGGCAGACCCAGGTGGTTAGGAGGGGCTTGGAGAGCAGGAGGTTGTCTTGAAACCCTGGGGTGTTTGGGGGGAAGGGTCTTACCCAGGGCCTGGGGGTTCTTCAGACTCAATGGCAATCTGTTCAGAGAGTGGGGATGCGTGTCCCTGCTAGCTAAGGTCAGAATGCAGCCCATCCTCGTGCTGGGGGTGTCCCATTGCCGGAGATTGGGGCGGACCTGGGCTGTGGCACTTTTTGCCTTGCCTTTCTTCCCCTTTCCAGGGGCTGAGGTGGTGGCAGTGGAATCTGGCTTCTCAGTGTGCCCCAGGCTTCTGGCCCCAGCAACTTTCCTAGAAGCTGACCTGTGGATGGGGCTTCCTGAGTCCTTGCTTTCCCCAGAGCCTCTCGGGGCCAGCAGGTGAGGGAGGGCTGGACGGACTGCCATCCGCCGGTGACACATCACCAGGGGCTTCTTGATGGTGGAGCCCTCTACTAGAAGCCGGATACCCACATACTGGGGTACCTCCACGGCAGGCTGTGGGGGAGAAGGGGAGACAAGGCCTGCTCAGACCATGGTGCTAGAATCCTAGGTCTACAAAGACTTAGGGCAGGGGTAGATGGAATTAACTTCTAGGGCACCTGGTCAGGAGACATTTCTGGGCTGAGAAATGCAAAGCCCGTCTCTGTCCTCTAAGGGGTCTGAATCAGTACCTGGAGGGTCACAGAGTCCCTGAGATGAATAAACCAGCAGAGCGGGCGGGGGGTTCTTAGCTAGGCCCCCACCTCCACCCCTCCACCCCCCTGCCCTCAACTCCCTGGCCGGGAATGTGTGTGTTCTCCTCCACCAGCTGCTGTCAATGGACAGCTTCCTGAGATGAACCAGATTCTCTGCTGAGAGCATGCGAATTACAACACCCAGATGGATAAGAGGCTTGGAGCCTGCCTAAATTCTTATCTGAACCAAGGGAAGCAGAACCTTAAAGAAGGCATTCTGTGGAGAGAATGAAGTTGCAGATATACAGAGGGAGGCAGAGAGAAAGATACAGGAAAGGAGCTCCTGGACCATGTTCAGTTCCTATTAAGCCAAGCTGTACTTCCTGCACCGGACACAGAAGAGCCCCTGCATTTTGCCAGGAACACTCCTGTTAACCTAGAGCTAGGCTGAGGGGTTTTCCATGTCATCAACAGATCCTGATTAGAACCTATCTAAACATCAGTGTCATTTGTAGACTTGTTAAAAAATACAGATATCCAGAGACTTCACTGGTGGTCCAGTGGTTAAGAAACTGCTTCGCAATTCAGGGGATGCGGGTCCAATCCCTGGTCAAGGAATTAAGATTCCACATGCCATGGAGCAACTAAGCCCCTGCACTGCAACTACTGAGCCTGCAAGCCACAACGAGAGAATCCGTGCCCTGCAGCAAAAGATCCGCAAGATGTAACGGATGCAAGACATGATGCAGCCTAATAAATAAATATTAAAAAAATTTACAGATATTAACGTCCTACTGTATAGCATAGGGAACCACATTCAATATCCTTGGATAAATCATACGGGAAAAGAATATGAAAAAGAATGTATGTATATATATAACTGAATCACTCTGCTGTATAGAAAAATTAACACAACACTGTAAATCAGCTATACTTCAATAAAAAAAAATACAGATATCAGAGCTCATGGGAAGCCCAGTTGATAGAGAAAAGCTCATCTTTATGGAAGAACCTCAGCTCATAAATGCAGAAAGAATGACAGAAGTAGCAATGTACCATTCTGCGACTAACAGAATAGGCAAGAATCAAAACTGGATATCAAAACATGTAGGTGAAAAGGATGACAGGAAAACGTGTCATCTGCACACTGCCAAAGACTCACCTGACAAAGACAAGGATCACTGCAAGGGGAAGGATGCAACTTGCCACACAGAGCTCTTGTAGCACGACCTTAACCGCACGGTCAGACCTCGCAGCACCAATCACGAGACACTCCGACAATGGGTGCCTTGTGAAGCTGTTTGAGGCACCCAGTATCACCTCTCAAGTGTTCTTGACAAAAATGTGTAATCTGAACCTCATCAAGCTGTGTGACCTAACTTCCAGTTTATAGGACATTCAGATAACAGAAGTTAACCACCACCATGAGGAAACAATCAGATAAATCCAGAATGTGGGACAGTTCCATAAAACAACCAGTCTGGTGCCTTCAAGGGTGGGAAAAAAAGCAATGGGGCTGTTCTAACTTAAAGAGATTAAAGGACATCAAAGACAATAAAATACCAGGAATGAATTTAACCAAGGGGGTGAAAGACCTGTACACTACTGATGAAAGAAACTGAAGACGACACAAATAAATAAAAAGATATTCTGTATTCATGGAATGGAAGAATTAATATTATTAAAATGTGTAAAACACCCAAAGGAATCTATAGACTCACTGCAATCCCTATCAAAATTCCAATGACATTTTCCATAAAAATAGAAAAATCAATCCCCAAAGATGTATGGAATCACTTAAGACTTCTGAATAGCTGAAGAAATCTTGAGAAAGAACAAAGCTGGGGGCATCACACTTCCTGATTTCAAACTATTGAATTGGCCAAAAAGTTCATTCGGGGTTTTCCCCCGCTGCAAGCACATATGGAAACTCAAATGAACTTTTTGGCCAAACCAATGTATTACACAGTTATAGTGATCAAAACAGTATGATATTGGCATAAAAACAGACACACAGATCAATGGAACAAAATTAAAACCCCAGAAACAAATCAACACATTTGTGGTTAATTAAGTCATGATAAAGGAGGCATGAATATACAGTCTCTTAATAAGTGGTGTTGGGGAAACTGGACAGCCACATGCAAAAGGAAGAACCTGAACCACTAACTTATACCATATAGAAAAATCAACTCAAATAGAGTGAGGACTTGAACATAAGACCTTAAACCATAAAACTCCTAGAAGAAAACAGCCAGGAAGTTCCTTAACTCAGTCTTGGCCATGATTTTTTGGATTTGGCAACAAAAGCAAAAATAAAGAAACTAAAAATCTTCTGAACAGTGAAGGAAATCAAACAAAATCAAAAGACAACCTACCAAATGGGAGAAAATGCACATCACTTGTAAGAGGTTAATCACATATAAAGATATAAAGACAATTTTCCCCCTGTGCCATGAAGCATGCAGGATCTTAGTTTTCCCAATTAGGGATTGAACCCACACACCCTGCAGTGAAGTGTGAAGTCTTAACCACTGGATTGCCAGGGAAGTCCCCACAATCTATAAACACAATCTGACTAAAAAATGGGCAGAGGATCCAAATAGACATTTTTCAAAAGAAGACATACATGCAACAGGTGCATGAAAAGGTACTCAACATCACTGATCATCAGGGGAGTGCAAATCAAGACCACAAGAGGTATCACCTCACACCTGTCAGAATGGCTACCATCCAAAAGACAAAAAATTACAAGGGCTGGCAAGGGTGTAAAGAAAAGGGAAATTCTGTGCAGGTTGGTGGGAAGGTAAATTAGTGTGCCCACTATGGAAAACAGTATGGATGTTCCTCAAGGAGTTAACGACAGCTACCATAGGATCCAGCAACTCCACTTCTGGGTATTCCCCGGAAGGAAATGAGAAACCAATTGAAAAGCTATCTGCAAGCCCATGTTCACGGCAGCTCTATTTACAATAACCAACACAGGGAAGTGACCTAAGCACCCACTGACAGATGAACAGAGAAAATGTGTATGTATAAATATATGATGGACTATTACTCAGCCATTAAAAAGAAGAAAATCTCAGGACTTCCCTGGCAGTCCAGTGGCTGGACTCCATGCTTCCACTGCAGGGAGCCAGCACAGATTTGGCCCCTGGTTGGGGAACTAAGATCCCATGTGGTGCAGCCAAAAAAATAAATAAAAATAACGAAATCTTGACATTTGCGACAACGAGGACAGACCATGGGTATATTATGCTGAGTTAAATAGGTCAAAGAAAGACAAATACCGTATGATCTACATTATATGCAGAATCTAAAATCAAAAACAAACTGAACTCACTGATACAGAGAACAGACAGCTGATGAGTGGGTAAAATGGGTGAAGGGAATAAAAAATTACAAACTTTCAGTTACAAATATATAAGTCATGTATAGAATCGTGACTATAGTTAAAAATGTTGTCTATTTGAAAGGTGATGAGAAAGTAGATCTTAAAAGTTCTCATGCAAGAAAAAAAATTTTTGTAACTGATGATATATGCTAACTAGACCTATGGTGGTGATCTTTTCACAATATATGTGAATACTGTTATGTTGTACATCTGAAACTGACAATGTTGAATGTCAATGATATCTAAAAAGACAAAAACAAACAGAAAACTTCAGAGAAATCCAAGCCATGCCTATTAGGCCCTTTAAGGCAGCTACACATCTTTTAAGCATCCCAGGAGTATACCTATAGGTCTCAAGATTCTGTCTTGAACGCATTTTGAGTGAAAAGACAGAGCTGCCCAGCCTCTTGGGTAACAGTAGGGCTTCTATAATTTTGAGGGCTGCTGTTTTACTGGAACCTCATGGAAGACGAGTTATTTATTTGAGCAGGGATTTGAACACAGGGAGGTTTCAGAGTCTATGACAGTACCCTATCAGCCTCTAGAAACATTATCCAACACACTAACTCATTTCATCCCTAAACCCCAGGAGAAAGATGGTAACAGCATGTCCATCTTACAGACAGGGAAATGGAGGCTCAAGAGGATGGAGTGGCTGTACCCAGTCACTGTGGCAAGACCAGGACCCAAACCTGGTTTGTGTGACTGCGGGGCCCTGGGCTTTACTACAGGGAGGCCTCCCTGGGTCCTGCCTGGGCCTGGCCACCTCACCTGCTTGTAGATGAGCTCGAAGGCCCCCGTGTCACAGTTGCGGTCCAGTCGCCGGTCGATGACCACACGCAGGGTGTCGGCCTGCACGCCTGCGCAGAGCCTGGCGGTGACAGCCGTGGAGGGTGCCATGGTGGGGCTGGCGTTGATCTCGATCAGCCAGGGCTGGAAATCCTCCCCGAACACAAAGTCAGCACCGTAGAGCTCAAAGCTGGCCTTCCGACACTGCACGGTGTCCTGGGAGGTCTGCAGGGCGTGGATCACTGCGGCCTTCATGCCAGGCACGATGACAGTGGACCAGGCATTTGGGGCCCCTGTCTCCTGCAGGTGGGCCTGGAATTTCTGGCTTGACCACATGTTGTCTGCGGGCAGCAGTGGGTGCCGGTGGCATGAATTCTCCAGGTGCTTCTGGATGGAGTTGTTGCACAGGTGCACAGAGCTGGGACAGAGAGCAGGAAGCTGGGGGCTGGCTCCCGGGCCCACCCACCTGACGGGGGGAGGGCGGGCAGACCCCCGAACCAGTCCTGCACACACTGAACTGTGCAGCCTGAGCTGACAAAGTCCTCATCCCCATCTTCTAGGACCGCTACCAGTCTGTGCTCAGGACCTCTCTGAGGGTACTAAGTATGGGGCCACAGTTACCTCTCCCAGTGCCTGGAAGAAGGTAGCTCAGAGTGCAGGGCCTGTAGTCACCAAGACATGTGCTCAAGTCCTGTCTTCACCACTGCCTGGTAAAATCTTACATAACTCGTTTAACCTGCGTGCTCCTTTCAAACACGTAAAAGACGGGGGTAGTAACAGTACCCACTTGGCCAGGTTTTCATGAACGTCTGAGATAATATACATGAAGTGCTCAGCATTCATCACATGCAAGCAGTTAACTGACAGCTATGAGCTCCATGTTACTGGCTCCATTCTACAGATGGCGGTGACTGAAGCCTAAACAGGGCTCCACTTGACCCAAGTCATAGAGCTTGGAAGCTGCCAAAAAGGGATTTGAATCCAGGGCTCAACAGGCTTCCTCTCACTCCCAAGTGAATGCTGCCTCTCTATTTCTCCTGATCCCCCTTTACCCTGCTCTATCTACATCTTTCCTCCGGTAACACGTATCACCTTTTAACCCATTGATGACTTTACTTATTATGTTCACAGCTTATCTGTTTCTCCCTGCTGGAATGTGAACTCTTGAGGGCTGGGTTCGTTTCATTCACTACTGTGTCCCAAATGCCTAGAACGGTGAATGGCTCAGGGCACACGTGCCGTAGGCATCTGCTGGGTGGAAGGATGGGTGGATGGATGACGGGCCTGCCTGCCTGCAGAGTCTGTGTCTGGAGCCCAGCACTGTACTGGAAGCCCTGCTCCTTGCCAGCTCCCCGACTAGATTAGGAGCTCATGGGACTGAGGGGACTGAGGGGGGTGAGGCTCACTTGTCTAGGTTCTTCAGGGAGAAGGGCTGTGTGGAGAAGCGGATGTAGCTGTCACGGTAGAACCACACAGTAAGTGGGTTCCAGTCGGTCACCAGGAACCACTGTCTCAGATCAAATTTGGTGCCAAAGATGAGCAAGGGCCGCTCAATGTACTTCTGGACCACCCACTTGCCGTCCTTCATCATCATGGGGTTGCCGTCCACCAGCTTCAGCATTTCCTCCAGGTGGTCCATGCACATGATACCTAAGTGGGAAACAGGGCTGGTTAGGGATCAGGTCAGGCTTTGGCTAGGAGATGGGCTAGGGGACTATGAACAGTTCATCCTAAGCTCTCATCCCCTAAGGACTGATAGGCCCGAGTGGGTAAGCCTGCCTTTCTCCATGTTCACTTTGGGAAAGCTGAGAATCTGCCAAGGATTTTTTTTTTCCAAATTAACCAATTTTGATGATGGAAAGAAATATATGTACATATAAAAATTTAAACAGTATTGGGCCTTTTTAAAACCATATACATATATGACTTTGATTAGTTTTTCATAATAACAGACTATAAAAGAGCAGGAGCAAAAAGTAGGCAGTACAAAAGGGTACACAATTTAAAAAAAATGACACATTTCCTGTTTCAAAGAAGCCAGGTGCTTCTTCCAGGTCCTATGGATGGGCACCCAAGTTATGGGAGAGTCTGTGTGTGCCTCAGTTGCACAGTATTCTATGCATTTAAACATTCTCAGGAACTGGAACAGTGCTTGGCACTTGGTGAGCATTCAGTAAATATTAACTCATCATAATTATTAGTTACCTGTGAAAAACATCTTTAGTTATCGATTTGCTGGCTCAAAGGGTATGTGCACTTTTTCTCTTTACAGAACAAAGATGTCCTACCAATTTGAACTCCGAGTAAGAGTGTATGAGACTGTATTTGCCCACATACCACCAACACTGTTGATGATTTATTTTTGCCATCCTCCTAGGTAGAATAGTATCTTATTTTATCTGTTTTATAACAAGTGAAGTTAAAGATCTTATGCTAATAACACGTATTTAATGCTGATAAATACAGTTGACCATTGAACAATGCAGGGATTAGGAGTGTCAACTCTCTAAAGAGTTGAAAATTATTGTATAACTTTACAGTAGGTCCTCTATACCCATGGTTCTGCATCCACAGATTCAACCATAGATCATGTAGTACTAAGGTAGGTACAAAGTGAAAGAATCTGCGTATATGTGGACCCATGCAGTTCATTCATGTTGTTCAAGGGTCACACTGCAAACAAGAATCACACTGCAAACAAACACATACACTCACAAATCGATCTTATTTCTTCACTGCTTGGTCCTCCAGACAGTCTGCCTGCCAATGGCACAGATCAACTTGTGCTTGGTTCCCAGGCCAGATTCTTTCTCAAAAGCCCAGACTGATTACTAAAATTCCCAATATCATGATGACTTGTGTAGCTACAGATTGAGACTGTTCATGACCTCTGACCCAGCAATTTCATTTTTAGGAGTTTATCCTAAAGAAATAAGTGGAAAAGCTACTATAAATGGAAAGATATCTGCACAAGATATTCATCAGTGTTGCTAATAGCAATTAACCAATCAATAATCAAATAAATAAGGAAAAAACTGATGGCCATCTAAATATCCCTCAGAAAAGGATGAAGTAAAACCATGAGAGTACATATAAACAAGATTAGATTGTGCAGCTAAGACAGAATGAGGTAGGAAAGTATATACTGTACTTTTATATAAGATTCAACAACAGGCAACACTAATCTACGGTATTATAAGTCAGAATAAGGGCTTCCACGGCAGGGAGGTAGAGACCAGGAGGTAGCATGGGGCCCTCTAGGGTACAGGTAATGTTTTATTTTGTAATCTAGGGGCTGTTTCCACGAGTGTGTTCCCTATGTGACAATTCACTGAGTTGTATATTCACGGGTACTCTTGTCCATGAGGTGGACTGCATATATATGTCAATTAAGTTTTACTAAAAATGGAGAGAAAATGTTGAAATACACTGGAATTCACTATATTGTTCTCTTTGCTTTTGTGTATGTTTGAAAGTGACTATAACAATAAACTAAAAATGGGGGCGAGGAGGAAGCAGATCTAGATGTACTGAAATGGGAGTGATCTCTAAGATTTATTAAGGAAAAATAAAGGTGAAAAAAAGTAATACTCACTGACATGGAAAGATAAATAATGAAAAAAGGAAGCTACAGAATAGGATGCTCTTATTTAGAACAAAACACACATACACCCAACATGCATAGACGGGAGTACAGAGACACAGCACAAGGTAAACAGTAGTTATCTCAGTGAAATCAAAGGTGCCCTTAGTTTCTTCCACTTTTCTGTACTGTCTGATCTTTTTTTCTAAAATAACAAATATGTATTTTCAAACTTGGAAAAACAATTTCCAAGGTGGAAAAAGAAAAGACTATGATGCCAGCTTTAGAGACATCCCAAAAGAGTGTCCCACAGTGTGGGGCTGCAACAGCTTCACCAGGACATGAACAAATTCTCCCAAGGACAGTATGTGGGGCAATCCACTGGCAAAAGTCTGCTTTTTACATCTCAGAAGCCCTTAAGGGTCTTTAAAGACTGAGCTAATGCACCGTCCCAGCCTGCCGGGTGCCCTGTTCAAATTCCATTCATGCTGAGCAGTCAAAACAGTGGCTAAAAATAATAGCACTCACATAGGAGTTACTCTAAAAGTATAGGATCAAAGCACTTTCCATATTGTACTCATGTAATCCTCTTGAGAAGGTATTATTGGCTTCGTTTTACCAAGGATGAAAATGAGGCACAGAAGAGGTTAATGAACCTGCCCCAGGTCTTTCGAATATTAGGGAGCAGAGCTTGGGTTTGAACAAAGGAAGTCTGACGCTCAGCACCCACATCCTTAGCCATTGTTCTACACCTCACAAGGATGCATAAGTCAAATCAGAGAGCCCTCAGACGACAAATAACTGCAGTACCACCAGGCCTGTCTAAAGCGTTAACCTAAATCAGGGCAGGAGAGGAGGCGCTGGCATCATCACCATGTTGTTTAGCTGCTAAGTCGTGTCCAAACTCTTTGGCGAAGCCATGGACTGTAGCCTGCCAGGCTCATCTGTCCATGGGATTTCCCAGGCAAGAATACTAGAGTGGGTTGCCTTTTCCTTCTCCAGCAGATTTCCCCAACCCAAGGATGGAACCCATATCTCCTGAATCGGCAGGCAGATTCTTTATTGCTGAGCTGCCAGGGAAGCCCTATCGTCAGCACAGCAGCCAACATTCATGGGGTGGCTACTGTGCCTGGCACCGTGCTGAGTGGTACATGCACTACCTCATTTAATCCTGGCCTCACAGAAGGTATTATCATCAACCCTCACAGATGTGGGAATTGAGGTTCAAAGAGGTGATATAACTTCCTCAGTGTCACACAGTGTATCAGTAGCGGAGCTGGGATTCGAACCTAGGCAGTTTGGCTCCAACAGAGGTTGTACTATTAACCTCCCTAGCCTCTGGTTGGGGAGGGTGTAGGGTGCTGGTACAAGAAGCAGGGGCAGACCCCCACCTCGTCCACGGGACTTGGCTCCCGGCTTCACGATCCAGATGTTGCGATCTCCTTCCATGTCCATCTGGGGCACCACAGCCCGCAGCTGCTGCAGGGTGTCCTCACAGCGCTGGACCTGAGTGTCGAGGTACCTGAGTTCTGCCCCCTCGCTGTGGGGAGATGATGGGACTTGGGCAGGGCTGGGCCTGGGGGCATCCTGGTGAACAAGGCAAGGGGAGATACATGCCCCCTGGCCATGGTCCCACCAGCTTTGGTCACACCCTTCCCCTCGAGACCCAGATGGGGCTCTCCCAGTCCTCCACCCCTGCCCTCAGGCTGGGCCCCAGACCCACCCTGCCCAGGGCACCCTCCTCGACTGCTGGAATGGGACCTTCTACCTACCGTAACCCCTCCCACTCCAATACTCCACCTTCTGCCACCTCTCTATTATATTAAAACTGCTCTTTGGCAGAATTTAATCATACCAGCATCAAATGATGAGGCACCTCTACACGCCAGGCACTGTGCCAAGGGCTTTACATACTTTATCACTAATTCATCTTCAGGGACATGTTACTGGTCTCATCTTAGAGAAGTATAAATTGAAGCCTGCAGGGTTAAGGGATGTACCCACGGCCACACACTGAGTTAAGAGGCTGAGCCAGGATACAAACTCTAGCCTGCCTGAATCTTTCATCCACAAGTGTTTTTGGCGGTTCACTCCTCTCCTAACCTTTAACCTAACACTGGTGGGTAGGCGGGCCCCTTCCTCATCTGATTCCTTTCTTGCACAATTACATCATACATCTCCTAGATTTATTTCTCTTCCCATCACTTACCACCTGACACCTACACTTATTTGGTCACTGTCTCTGCTCACTGGAATGTAAGCTCTATGAGACCAGGAATACTTTCTGTAGTTGTTATGCTCTGTTATACTCCCGTCCCCAAGTAGTACCCCAGCACTTATTAGGTACTCCCTAAACTTGTTAAATGAATGAATGGTTGCATAAGGAAGTCTCTGGCAGCGACTGGGCTGTATGGGTAAGAGTTTGGGGACAAAAATGAACCTGTTCCTTACAGGACAAAAATTGTCCTCAGCTAAACCAAGTCACAAAATATCCCAGATGGTGGCCTCAGCCAAACTCTCCCATTTCCTTTCTTTTGACTGAATAGCAAAGAAGCCTCTGCTAGATGGTAACCTCTTTTAACATCTCTCAGATGTTAAAGAGGCTGGAGCCTCTTGGATGTCTCCAGCCACGGATAACTTATCTCTGTTACTAAGGCAGGCATAGCACTGGCAGCTGGGCAGTGCAGGGAACAAGGAAAATCAGATGGAGGGGTCTTGGTAAGGCCTCTTTTTCACACATGAATCCTGGCTCTTCTATTTCCACAAGGTCTTCTGGAAACATTTCCGTGGCCATGGCATAAAGAATATACTGAGCAAATCTGTGATCTGGCCCAGGAGTGTCACAAGGCAGTGACAGGGACACATGCAATTTGAAAAAGCATATTCAACATGACAGTATGATTTTATATTTAGTAAAAAAAAAAAAAAAAAAAAAAAAAACCCAGTAGTTCTGTGGAAAGTGGACCTGGTGGTCAGGGGAGGGGAAAAAAAAAGCCTGGCTGCTGAGCTGTGGATTTGTTTTTAAAAGTTGAGAAGCAGCAATAAATATTGACTTAATTAATGCTAATGATCTAACAATTCAAAGCAATGTTACATGAGGGAATATTTTATGTAATCATGATTTTTTTTAATTAACATGTTTTTTTTTTGACTGCTTCATGTAGCATGTGGGATCTTAGTTCCTCAAGCAAGGATTGAATCTGCACCCCATGCATTGGAAGTAGAGTTTTAACCACTGGACGACTAGGGAAATTTCCTAATCCTGCTTTTGACAGGTTCCTTCAGCCCTCGACTCTCCCCACATCCAGAAATGCAAAGTACTGACATTCTTTTCACTGACTATTATAACTCAGTCCTGACGATTCTTTTTTTTTTTTTAATTTATTTGGCTATCCTCAGTTCTAGTTGCTTTCACTGTGGCATGTAAGTGGCAGCATGCGGAACCTAGTTCCCTAACCAGGGATTGAACCATGGCCCCCTTGTATCAGGAGCTTGGAGTCTTAGCCACTGCACCACCAGGGAAGTCCCCCGGTGATTCTTAATTTCAGAAGGGAGGCTTTATGTTTTCTGGCAGCTAAGGGGAAAGTATGGGATCACCTAGTTTTCATTATCTAATGTTTAAAATAAGATACAAATTATTCATCAACGATGTGGGTTTGCTGGCTAAGTCACTTGTTCAAAGTTCATTTACTAGTTCTTCAGTCTCCCCTATCAATCATTAAATCTGTCTGTTCCTTTCTACTGTAATACCACACCACCTGAGGCCTTTAGCCCTCCCCTTGACTTGCTGCAAGTCTCCCCGCTTGAGCTGTCTGGTCCTGAGGGCACAGATTTTGCTTTATTTCTGGGGTCTGGCACAATGCCTGGCACATAGGAAGGGCTCAGTAAACAATGAGTGTCTTCTTGCCCTTAGGCCCTCTTCCTGACAGTTTTTCCTGCACACTGTGCTGAACAGTATCTCCCTACAACAGGCCCAGGCCCATCTCAATACTGCTTTCTTTTGCTCAAGAACCTTTCCCAAAATGTGTCCTGCAAATATCACCACTAAGGATACTCGGGGCAAGGGGATGGGGTCACATAAGTACAGGATACACTGCACACTCTGTCCCTCTTGGGAGTTTACACCATCTTCTGAAAAGTCCTGCATCAAGGAAACCTATTTTATCTTGTTCAACCCAGTGTTTTCCAAATGTGACTGACCACAAAACCCTTTTTTCATAAACTCCATTTCAGCATGTAGAACTAGCATGCTACATAGCAGGCTTTGCGAAACGCTGGTTTCCAGGATAAAACCTAAATGACTTAATAAAGTCTTACTTTGTGAATGAATACTGAGTCAGTGCTGAGCACATCATAAAAATTACCCTGTCTAATCCTACCTTTGAGGCAGACATTATTTTTAAACCTATTCTGCATTTGAGGAAAGCAAAGATCTGATAGGTTACTGAGGTTCCCAAGGTCACAGAGCTTGGAAACAGCCAAGGCAGAACTTGAACTCAGATCCGTCTGACAGCACAGGCCACGATTTTAGTCACTATGCTACACTGAGATCTGGAGAAGAGTAGTTTGGACCCTGATATGAAGGCAGTGAGAACTCCTGAGGGTCCTGGAGAATAGTAGGGTGAATGAAAACAGGGAGACTTGGGGAGGAGCTGGGGGTGGTGGGCATTCGACAGAGAGGTTCTGTCCCTGACCATCAGCTAGGAACATGAAAGCTGCCCAAAAGCATGCCCCATGGCCCGGGCTGCACTCACTGGACCACTTGGTAGTAGCGCTGGAGAAAGAGGGACCAGCCCTCAGGGCTCAGGTAGAGCGGGGTCTCCAAGTCCTTGTCAATGTCCATATGCGCCAGGTTGTTAAGGTGCTCCTCGCAGGCACACAGAGCCTCATCCACAAACTCTGGGGACACCGACACTGGCTTTTTCTCCTGTTTCTTCGGCTGCTTGTCTGCTATAGAGATGGGGTAGAGGTGGGGGCTGTCACTCTCCCACACTCCACGGCTCCCACTGCCCCAAAGCCTGTCACTTACCCGTGACTTCACCTGAAATACACCTGCATCCTCTGCTGTGGGACCTGTCACCCACCTGGGGCTCTGTTCTAAAGTCACCTGTGGCCTCAGTGCTCACCCTTGCCCCTCACTGCTCAGGACCTGTCATTCACTTGAGGTTCCACCCTAAATTTCCCCAAAGCACCTCAGTACCTAGAGCCCCAGCAGACACACCTGCAGCCTCTCTGTGCTTCAGAGCTCTGACACACCTGAGGCCCCTTGAGCTCCTGCTCCTTACACACCCGGGAGACAGCCCTGGGGAGGTCTCCCTCTGGAAGAGCCAGAGACTTTCTTCTTACAGAAGAGCTACCGTGCATTTCACCAAATCCCTGAGGAATTCTGGGGCCTCTGGCTGATGGAATTCTGGGCTACAGGATGAGGTTGTGAGGTAGGAGCTAAGTCCAGAAAGGGAAAGGGCCAGCAACTGGTTGAGCTGACAAGTAGGGAGAGACTCTCTGGGTCCCCCTTCACAAGGCATGAGGGGTCCTCAGACCACATGAAACTACACGGTTTTACTGCTGCTTCTCCTCACATATCTGAGCTCCCCACAGGCAGGGATGGACCACATCCTCTTAAGCCTGTCCTCTCTAGAGCACTCTGCCACATGCCAGGCCCATCGGAGGACTGAGTGAAGCAGTGGGTCAATTAACAAACAGATAGGAAGACATGTGGGTAAGTGGGTGGGTGGGACAGAATAACGATGAGTGGATGGGCCAGAGGACAGATTAAGTGGTGGACGGCAGGATGGAAAAGAAGTACATGGATGGGGAGGCAGGCCTGTGGAAGCATAAGTAGGTGGATAGGGAGTGTGGAGTTGACAGAAGTAGGTGGATGAACAGATCAACAGTGCGGGGAGGATGAATGGATGGATGGGTGGGTAAGTAGGTAAGCAGACGGATGAACAGACTGTGGACAGAAAGAAGGGGAGATGTATGGAAGAGTGGGTAGGAAGGAGTGGTGGATGGGCAGATGGATAAGAAAAATACCATGAAAGATGGGTGAGGTGTGCTGGATGGGAGGATAAATGGTTAGGGGAGCAGAGGCGACCAGAGTACTTACTTGGGGCTTCTTCAACAGAGTTTGACTTCCACTCGCACTTTACCACCAGCTTGAGAACGTTGCGGGCAGCTGTCAGCCAGAAGTCCTCTGCTCCCGGGGCAGGGGATACCCTCCTCAGCCCCTAGGCTCCAGGCCTGTTCTGGTTCCGGAACCTGATCATGACCTGCCCCACTTTGGATCCGGAACCTGACTACTGTTTCTGACTCTAGAACCCCACTTAGAACCTGGCTTCTGTTTCAACTGTGGAATGAGCCCCAGAATCTGACCTGACTTGGCACATATTCCAACTTCAGAATCTTGCTTGGTTCTGCTGTCTGATTTCTCCTCCTCTGTTCCTGATCCACTTTTTTTTTTTATTGTGCATGTGTGTGATTTTTTATTTATTTGAAGCATAGTTGATTTACAACGTCCTGATCTACTTTTGATACTTATTCTAGCCTGGGAACCAGACCTTAGCCCCAAATCTATATAGGATTTGGAGACTAATTTAAACCTAGCATCTAACGTGGATCCAAATTCTGACCTGAATTTAGAGTATGTGCTGGAGTTGGAGCCTACTCTGTCCGTGAGCCCCAAAGTCTAGAAACTTTCCTTGGAACTAGACTTGGAACCCGATCTAGTTCAGTGGAATCTGACAGGGGGTTGGAACTTATTCTGGATTCCAAATTCAACTAAGTGACAAACTTTTAGAACCTGCTCTAGAAAATAAGATAAGCTATGTCAGCTCTTCTGAAGGTCTGGGGTGACCAAGGTAGGGGGCTCATTAAGGGAGGCACATAAGGGAAAGATGAGGGTTGGGGATGGAGAAGGAAATCTGCTGGGGTACATGGGGCATGAGAGAGGCCCTTTGCTCTCCAACACCAGCCAGCGCTTTAGCCCTCCTCCTTCGGCTTGAGGGGCCAGGCCGGGGGCTGGTATCTCCTTACCTATGAAGGCCTTTTTGTCATCCTCAGCCCCCAGGCGGTAGCAGCGCGGGAAGAAGGAGTCGGCGTCAGCCTCATCGAACCACGGCAAATTGCGGAGATTGAGGCACAGACCCACCTATGGAGTCAGCCGCTGAGGGGGCGGGGTGGGACTTGCCCAGGGGGCCTCCAAGGGACTCTCCACACTGGGCACCCACCCAGAGAGCTCAAGGGGACGCTGCGTGGACAGGCTCAGAGCCTCTGCCCCAATTGCTAGGCTCATATCCACCTCCACGTGCTGCCCATGTGGTTCCCTCTGCCCGGAATGCAACGCATCCTTCCTAGCCACCCTTTGCATCCTTAAATACCTGCCTCTTTGGGGAATCCTTCCCAGCCCACACTGATAATAGACCAGCAGGTCCCAATTATAAAGCCTATCATTCTTGCCATAACCCTAGAGGACAGGTCTTATTGGAATTCTCATTTAAAGAAGAGGAGCCTGAGGCTCAGAGAGGTGAAGTCACTTAACCAAGACAAGATATAATAGATCCATCAGCCAGACAGTCTCTGCTTAGGAGAGAAGGGTCCTCCTGCTCACAGTCATTGGCCATGGTGTTTGTTCTGACTCCAGACCCCATTTGGTCTTGGAGTCTATTTTAGTCACCATGTCTATATGTGCCAGACATGCTGCACAGGTTGGATTTGAACCCAGGTGTGTCCAAATCCCACTGAATCATGTACCTCCCCACCTCCTGAGAACTCTTACTGACAAGGAGAGCAGAAAAAGGGACTGCCAGCCCAAAAGCTGGCGGGTTGGCAGCTGCCATGCCTGCGCTCTGAAGAGCCCACCTTGGTGGTAAAGGAGCCTGCCCGAGCATAGTGGTTTATCATCTGATCCTTGGAGAGGAAGCGACAGTCCAGGACATCCCGACGAGTAGTCCAGATGAAGTAGGGAATCTCATTCCGAACCATACGTGACTGGGGAGAGGGGGGGAGACAGGGAAGATTGATGTGGGCACCACGAGGCCTGAGGAAGCTTCTCCCCGCCTTGCTGAGCAAGGTGGGTGAATGGAGGGAGAGGATCCTCCGAAGGGGGCCTCTAGCCTATGGGGTTGCACAGAGTTGGACACGACTCAAGTGACTTAGCAGCAGCAGCAGCAGCCTACATGTCATCTTTTTGTAAGTTAAGAAAAGACATCTCTTCCCTTTGGGGCACACACTGGTGAGCAGAGAGCAAGCAGGCCTGCAGCTCTTTCAACCAGGCGCCCCTGGGCTGTGACTAAACCCCACGCCTTGTTCTGGGTCTTGGCCATTTGCGACTTATTCAGTGGCAGGGCAGTGACTCTAAGCTGACGGTCACAGAGCATGTGACAAAGGTCTTCTCGTGAGCTCCACTTCTCCCCATCCTTCCTAGAACTCTGGGAGGAAGGATTACGCATAACCAGTAACACCATATGCCAGGACCTGTGCTTAGGCTTTCCTTGTTAATTCATTTAATCCTCACCATAACCCTATGCGGTAGGTGATCCATTATCCCCATTTCACAGATGAGGGAACTGAGGCTCAGGGACTTGTCCCAGGGTTCATAATGTCAGGCCATGTGGAACTACCAGTCCTCAACCTCACCTGACAGACAAAAATGGTAGTTTGGTATAGCTCAACTCAGAAAGTGGTGGTATGAAGATTCAAAGCCAAGTGTCTTGATCTCAACACACATATCCTCCCCATCATCATATCAGCCTCTTTCTAAAGTTTTTAAGAGCTTCTATCTAACCTTCACTTGCCAAGGACGGAGGAAGATGAACTACGGGGTTTTATTTGGAAGGCGGAATTATTAGGTGTGGAGATTGTGCCAGCTTCTGATACAACCTGGCAAAGAGTCCTGATCCCAGGCCAGTCTCACCTGTGTCACTCACCACTCCACTGGCCTACCTAGGCTTTAGAGAACCAATCGTTTTTACCGCAGATAGAGAAACTGAGATTTAGAAAATGGCTTGTCTGGGGTCACCAAGCTGGACTCTAGTGCTTTCTCTTCAAAGAAGCAGACCCCCATCCAGCCCGCTGGGTCCTCACCATCAGAGCGTGTGTCCCATGTAGGTCATCAAATTCCAATAATTCATTGAAGTCAAACAGCTGTGGTGGCCGGCATGCCTCCTCCTCATCTTCATCCTCTGTAGATGAAGAGCCCAGGTGTGGGAAGGCCCAGGTCCCCGCCCCTCAGCCCCACATCAAAGCCTTACCCTTGGGACAGTGGGAACCAAAGAAAAGGGACTCAGGCAGCTTGTAGGAAGGGAGGGATATCTCACCATCCTCAGTCGTGTCACTGTCACCCATTACTGAGCTGTCCAGATCCTTATGCGGTTGTGGCAAAGTGGTACCCAAGTGATGGACCATCTTCTTCTCCACCCAGCCCCTTTGGCGCAAGAGGCACCGGATCACAGGGTAGCGACCTTGGATCATAAAGATCTTCTTCTGCTATAAGGTGACAGAAGAATACTTTTTCAGTAAGTATAGCCCAAGTGCTGGTCACAGGGGAGATAATGGTGAGCCAGACAGCTATGGTCTCTGCCTTCATGAAATTTATATAAATTCTAGTAGGAGAGACAGACTGTATACAAGTAGAAAAATAATCTGCATAGTAATAATCATAATACCAACTATATTTTCTAATATAGTTGAGCATTTACTGTATGTTAAGCACTTAAATACATTACTAACAACAATGTGTATTTTCAATAGACACTATTATCTCCACTTGTGGATTCCAAGGTGGTGCAATGGTAAGACTCCACCTGCCAATGCAGGAGATGCTAGAGACATGGATTCAAACCTTGGGTTGAGAAGACCTCCTGGAGGAGGAAATGGCAATTCACTCCCAGTATTCTTGCCTGGGAATCCCATGGACAGAGGAGCCTGGCTGGCTACAGTCCATGGGGTCACAAAAGAGTCAGACACGACTGAGCACCTGCATGCAATCAATCTCTACTTAACTGGTTATGAAACAGAGGCACGGAGACACTGAGTAGCTTGGCCACACAGTGGTTAAGTCAAAGAGCAGGAATTAACATCCAGGCTGGGAAGCTCAAGACATAGGATTTTAATGGGGATCCAGATAATCAGTCAGGGGAAGCTGAGAAGGAGCCAGAAATGTACAGAACTGGGCAAATGGCAGTTAAGGCAGAGGGAAAAGCATGTGCAAAGGTCTTGAGGCCGGAGGGGTCAGAAGGAACTGGAAGGGAGCCAGGGTATATGGAATGTGGAAAATGAGGGGAGACCTCCTAAGAGGTGTGTGGAAGGCACTGAAGGCCTTGGAATGAACTTGGATTTTATATTAAGAGCAGTGTGAAGCAATAAGGTAAAGGAAGGGAGTGACACGTTTGGAGGCTGTTAAGTGTGGCTTGCTGTCCTATGGAAAACAGATGGCAAGGATGGAAGCAAGGAGACTAGTGAGAAGGCTGCTGTGGTTTCTCTAGGTGCCTCCAACAGAGATGGGAACAAAGTGGGAGTTGAGATTCCCTTTGGAAATAGAGACTAGTTTTGCTATTAGGATTAGATATGTGGGTGAGGAAACAGAAAGATCAAATTTCCTGGCTTGAGCAACTGGGAGATGGAAAAGACCAAAGAGCAGGGAAAAGAACAGGTCTGGGCAGGAAAATGAAGAGTATGGTCTAAGACATGGGTTTGAAATGCTTTGATGTTCCCTGGATGGAGATATCAGGTGGGGGACTGGATCTATGGAGCGGTGCAGTTAGAGGCCAGGCTGGGCTGGAAAAGGAATGAAAAGGGCTCAGGATGGATTGAACTAATAGGCAAGGAGACAAGTGTACAGAGGGATCCACATTAATAGGAATGTCCTGAGAAGTCTTCAAAGGCAATTGAAAAGTAGCTGCCTGGGATGGAGAAAGGAAAAGCAGGAGCGTGCAAACAGCTAAGATGGAAAAGGTGTGTTGGTGCAGAATGACACAAGATGCCAAACCAAGGTCAGGACAGAAAAGGGACTGACTGGTGGATCTGGCTCCTTAGAGGTCACCAGTGACCTTAACTAGAGAGGTTCCTGATGAGAGTGGTGAAGGATAGGGACCCAGAGTGGTGGGGGCTGAGGACCAAAACCCAGATAAAGAAGTGGAATTCTGCCAAGAAATTTGGTTGTGGACGGGGTGCCGAAAACTGGAGAAGTATTTGAAGACAGGCGTGGGGATCAGGGTGTTTTCTTCTTTATATCCTAAGGAGGGGAGAATATAGTGCCAGGAGGCAGGGTGAGCCACCCTCCAGGCCTTTTCTAACCCCCTCCCCCAGCCCCCTCCGACCTTGACAGCTCTCTCCACGTGGATCTTGGCGCTTCTGAGCCGGCCCATGTGTTGAGATGCCTTGGAGAATCCTCGCCAAAGGACAAGAGAACCTGCAGAAAGATGAGGAGTGGGGGTGGAGTAGGCACCCCTCCTCTCTCCACCCTTCATCCTCCACTGCTCTTCTCCGGTTCCCCGGATTCTCACGTCCGCCCCAAGACTCCGCCTTGGGCCAGGAGGGGCGGGCCACAAGTGGCCTCACCGTCCTGTGGTGGGTCGTCCTCCTGGGCCGGGGTAGGCGAGGGCCCAGGGGGGCGGGGATCCTCAGCGCCCTGGGCGTGGCTGTCGTGGGCCGAGGGCTGGAGGGCGCAGTCTAGGCGGCACGCTGAGGCTGGGCTGCAGACCGAGTCTTGGCCGTGTGCCGGAGCCTCCTCTGGAAGCCGGAACTCGGAGTGGCGCGCCCAGGGCCATGGGGCGGGGGAAGCGGCGCGGCGTTCGAGCGGCGGCGGCTTCCGTGGCCAGCTGTACACTGGGCCCCCCTCCTGGCGGCACCAGGCGGTGGGGTCCGGCTGTGCAGCCCCCAGCTCCCCCGCCCTCAGGAGCAGCGGCGAGGTGGGCCCATGCATAAGACCCTCGCCGCGCGCGCGCATTCCCGGGCCCCAGAGCCCGCCTCCCCTCCGCGCGCAGCCGCGTCTCGCGGGAGCGCCCTGCGGGGGCCCGAGCCGAACCCTCCGTTCTGAGGCCCCGCCCTGTTTTTTGTCGCCTTAGAAACGATTCCCCTGGCACAATCAGGCCTCGGGTGGCGGTTCGGGGGGCTACTTCCAGCGAGGCCAAACTCGGGGCCTTACCTGCTCCAGACCCTTCATGAATGGGGCACTGAAGCTGGAAGCATAGAGCACTGGCTGCCTTGCCAGTTTCTAATAGGGTCCTGATTCCTTATCCAGCGCTTAATGGGGCTTCAGTTATTCCACAGTATTCAGAAAAGACCACGTGCTAGGTAGTGGGCTAGGGAGGTGCTGGGGATCAGAAAAACAAGCTACAGATGGTCCCTGATTTCATGGCGCTTACTGACCGGTGAAGGGGTAACAAAGCAAGCAACAGGAATAACACAGTGTTATACTTTAGATAAAGTGGTCAATGATGTCCTCTCTGAAGGAGTGACATTTAAACTGAAACCTACTGAATGCAAATTGGTGAGGAGTTGGCCAAGGAAGGAACAGCATTCCAGGGAGAGGAGTCTCTGCAACAGCCCTGAGAGGGTAAGAACTTTTCTGGGGGAACTAAAAGGAAGCTGAGCAGATCTGCAGCTCCTGGCAGATGGAGCTTGGGTCAGGTCCTTGGGGGCAGATTTGAAAGCAAGGGCAGTATTATGGGGAAAATAAAAGGGCAGAACCCCCAGACTGCCCCCCCGAAAGACAGCACTTAGAAAATAAGTATCTTTGTTTCAAAACAATCTACCAAAAAAACAAGTTACGCAACAGCCCTCAACACAAGACTGTAAGCAACCTTTTTGGAGGTAGTACGAAAACTGTTACACCCTCAAATGTCCAGGTGAGATAAATAAGGTTCCAAGATGTTAAATAATTTTCCTTAAATCGCATAGCAGAGGGAGCCCTGGAACCCAGGTCTGACTCCAAAGCCCCACTCTTAAACAGAAAAACTATTAAACACAAGTCCGTATCATCACTTGTAAGGGTTGCCTATCAGTCATGCAAGTACCAAATGGACAGTGTGAGAGGCAAACTCTAGCAATGCCCTCTCAAGCTGAGTCCAGGACCCCAGCTCTGTCAGTCCCTGGTAGACTGGCTCACACAAGTGAAGGTAGGTCCTCCACAGACCTCTCTAGTCAACCCCAACCACTAAGATCGCTCTTCTCAACCCTGCAGCTGGTGACTGGGCTTCCCAAAAGGTATGCCTTCAGCAGAGGACTGGCTGATTGGAGACCATCCAGTCTGTTCTGATCAGCCGGCAAATTTGGTTTTAGCTCTGAACCCTGGGAGATAAATCCATGACAAACTAGAATTCTGGCTGGCTCACCCAGGCACTGCTGTCCTGTGAGGGCTGAGTGAGCAGCCGCCATACTCTAGTGGGTGTCCAGCTTCGCCGTGAGTACCTGCACGTGAGCAACACACTGCAAAGCTAGGCTACGGCCATGCGCCCCACAGAGGGGCACACCTAATTCTGCAAGACAGGAAGAGGAGGTCACAGAGGTAATGTCATAAAGGGAATGAGAGCAGTCCAAGTTGTCCCCACCCCGCAACCCCTCCTTCCTTTAACAGTACCTTGTCCTGTTTCAAGAGACTCCTTTTGGCCATATGGAAGAAACTCTTTTCAAAACTCAGCAAAGCCCAACCCTTCTCAAACTTTTCTTGGCATCCTCTTCCATAGACACCCACTTGTGGGCTCCCACTGACTTCCATTAGTGAACATGAAACACTTCAATGCACCTCTTTATTTACATACTCAACACTACCACTGGCCCCCAAGTCTGAGACAGGGATAATGTCACTCCCCACAACCAGCACAATGGAAGTTACCAACTTCCATTGATACTGGGCTGGTGGAAAGATCAGTCATTGTTTATCCACTATTTGTAATGGCAGGTACTATGTATCTCCACTTTATAGATTAAGAAACTAAGGCACAGAATATGAATAACTTGCTCAGATTCATAAGAATAGGACTCAAACACAAGTGTTTTTTTTTACTTCAAGGTATCACTAAGAGGGTTTAATCCTGTCCAACTGAACTTTCTGCAATGATGGAAATGTATCTACGACCATGTGATGTGGTAGACATTAGTAGCTTGTAAGTGTTGAGCACTGGTGGGACTCAGGCAATAAATTTTAAACTTTTTAACTGTAATAATTTAAATAGCCACATGTGGCTAGTGATCAGTATCATAGCATAGGTAGAGGCAGATGTCTTGCAACTGAATTCTACCCTTTTGCTCACTAGCTGGGAGATTTGGGGCAAGCTGCTGCATCTCATATGATACTTCAGTTCCTTAGCCATGAAATGGGATTATTTCTCTGATGTTACATTCTAGCCCAAATGAGCTCACTATGTGAAAAGGGCCAAAGCTCCATATAGGTAGAGAGCCGTTTCAGAAATGGGTGGAGCCTGGACTGCAATGGGTCTCTCAAGCACGGCTACTGTCATGGGCCAATCACAAGGCTATTTCTGGTGGGGACCCCCAAGCCCAAGTGCCTGCCACATGGTCTTAAGGAACAGCTCCATCTCCTTTCATCACGTATACACAGAGCACAGACCTCATGCATCCCCAGAGGGGCAAAAAGAGACTTTAATTAGGGGAGGGAGGATCCACCAGAATAAGAAAAGGTACAGCGAGCGTGGGAGCAGAGGAGCCAGGGCAGGCAGGAGGCCCTAGCAGGGATGCTCTGGAGGACTCACCTCTCCACCTCTAGCACAGGCACTGCACTGACAGACAAGGCGAAACAGCGACCCCTCTCAGCTGGGAGGGCACGAAGCGGCCCCTGAGGCCAAAGGCTGCCTAGATTCCACGCCCCAGCTCCTAGGTGTGGCTGGTGGCCACCAGTTCAGCCCTTGTCCCCAACCAGTGCTGGGTGGCCAACTGCAGGCAGGGCTCAGGAAGCTGGCAGAGGGTTCCCACCGCTTCTACTGAGCCTAAGGAGATAGGAGGACGAGGGAGAGGAACACAAGTCTGAAACCTCCCTCCCTCCCCACCTGGGATGGCTCCAGGGAGGAACAGTAGTCGCCTTTTGGCTCCAGGCCCGCCCAGACCCACAGCGACCAATAAGGTACAATCACTGGGACCAGTCACAGCCACTGGAGGTGGAGATTGTTTGTTTGTTTAAAAAAAAAAAAAGAAGACAAAAAGGTTACAGTCTCCTACAAGCACAGAGTTTTAAGTTTCAAGACATTAAAAAAAAAACCTGTCCCGGCCCAGGGGACTGAACATCAGAAGCCAGCCTGACCAGGCACATGTGGCCTCGGGGCAGGTCCACTGCTGCTTTGTGGCCCAGCGAGCAAGCACACCACCCCCCCTCCCGCATCTAATGCCCACCCTGACCCAGCTCCCTTCTGCTGCTGCCGCTGCTGCCGCCGCCGCTGCTGCTCTGGGAAGTTAACTCCAGGATGACTTCACAGAGACACGGGGGAGCCTGAGGGGGAAGGCCACGAGATCCAGCCAGGTGGTTTAAAACTGTCAAGAGAACCAAGAGGCAGTGAATGGTGGTTATTACTGTGTCCTGGCAGGCCTGTTCTGGGGAGGGGGGCTGATCTGTGAGCTGCAGCTATACCCACATTTCTGTGGGGCAGGACTGGGTCTCAGGACACCCTGTGGGCATGCGCTAGTTGGTCACAAATCAGGCACTGGCCCTAAAACTTAGCAGTAGACAAGGCAGAAAAATTATGGGTGATGTGGGCTCTTCCACAGCTCCCCTTGGCTTTGCCATGGAGACAGCCAAAAAGCCTTGTCATAGTGCCTTGCTTGCTGAACTGAGGTTGCCTTCTGTAGAAATGGGGGCTCACGTGCAAATGCCTGGGGATTCAGAAAGGGACCCAGGAGCTGGTGCTTTGCGTCAAGCTCTGAGGGGTCCGCCAAGCAGGACAAGCCCTGGACATATTTTGTGCCCTCAAATATCCGCCACAGTGCCCAGACCCGCCCTGGACGTTTTATAGACCAGACGCTGTGGACTACTGGCCCACTTGCTGAACTCAGCCCGAAGATGAGCACTGTCTGGCTCACAGTGTTTAAAAGATTATGAACTAGTTGCTATGAATATGAATTAGCCAATCTTGAAAATACAGAAGCCACTGCACACAAATCCACATTCTGAGATTCTCCTGATGAAGCCAGAGGGCTGGAGCTGTGCGGCGGTGACCCTCCTCGGGGAGCACGTGCTCCCTCGGTCCCCACACAGCCCACCTCACTCATGCACATAATGGCCCGAGCCTTGCATGCACCTGAGTGTCACCCCTGCCAGATGCCATGATACTATCTCAGATCTGAGTCAGAAAAGCTAACTCGAGCTCTGGCTCCTTCACTTACTGGCTGAGGCACTTTAAATACGTGACAGCTTCGAGAGCCCAGCTGATTCATCCATGAAATGAGGATAACATCTGACTCAAAGATTGTTTTAGGTGTTAAATGAGATATTGCCGATACTTGGCTTTTTGGATGTTTCTTCTGGCCGTGCCGTGCGGCCTGTGGAATCTTGGTTCCCTGAACAGGGATGGAACCCATGGCCCTGCATTGGAAGTGCAAGGTCTAACCCAGTGGACCACATGGGAAGTCTCTTTTCTTTCCCCGAGACACTCATATGTGCTTTCAGCTGTATTACTATAGAAATGCAATTACTATAACAACTAAATGACTACTGAATGAATAGCCAAATATTAAATTGGGACAAAATCTATATTTTTCATTTTCTTCAGTTGAATTTAGAGGCCTCCCCATGCCCTGGCCATATAACCTTTGTGCTATAATACAGGGAGAGTTTACTATGTACCAAGTGATAGGCTTTATACACGTTTCCTCATTTAATGCTCAACTACACTGAAAAGGTATATATTAACAGTCTCATTTCAGGGTCGAGGAAACTGAGGCTTAGTCAAGAAGTTCTGTAAGATGCCTGAGGAGGCAGTAGACCTGGATGCACACAAAGGTGGTCTGACTCCGCCACCTGTGTGACCTGAACAAGCGTGCTCCCCTGGGTGCACAGCACAGCTTCTCTGTACACTGGCTGCCCTCAGTATAATTAAAGCCCAGGGGAAGTGGGTGTAATTTCCATTTTTAGGAGCCTGAGCTCCTTCTGGGCTGGACCTGTATGCACTGGTAAGAATAAACACTAGTTCTACCATCTAGGGATCATAGTCAGCTCTGAGTGGAACATGTCAACAAACCAAAGACTGTTTGGAAAAAGAAAAAAAAAAAGGGCGGCCCGCTGTGAATGTCTAAAAAAGAACTGTGTCATCAGTTCATCAATGTAAACAATCTGTCCTCCACAGAGGGCTGCAGTCCATTCTGTCAGGAAGACACAACTGAAGAGGGATCTGTAGGACTTAAGCCATGAAAATGATGGAAAACAGAGTGAAGAAATCATGACTTTAAGCCTGAGAAACAGACGCTGAAGGAAACTATTTGAGTCTGTTTGAGAAGTGGAATTACATTATGATTAATTGCCCTATATTCCCAGAAAATTCACATGTGGCTTTAACTTGACTCACTTGGGGACGGAACTAGATACATGGAAGTACTCTATACATTCTGAGACATAGAAATGAACGATTAAGACAGGCACTGCCCAGGGCCCTGCAGACAGGAGACGCCCTATACAGCTCTCCAAGGTGAACCTTGGGGCCCTCCCACACCAAGGCATGGGGCTGACCTGCTGCCCACCAGAGTTCCTAGAGGCCTCAGGAAATATTTACACACCGCTGGCACCATTACCCCACCAGATGCTAAGTCTTCAGCACAACCTTTAGGTCCTTCTACTTCTGAAAGGAAACCAGGAGGGCCACTCCACTTACATTCTTGAGGAACTCCTCAGCCACAATGCGTGCACGGGCATTGACAGACAGCTTCATCTCACTGATTTCTTTGTCAATTTCCTCCATGAAGTGGATCACAAAGTCCACCAACTTGTGCTTATACATCTGCTCTGTGTGGAAGTTGGTGATCAGAAAGCTGATGTCATACCCCTAGGGAAGGAAGACAGTGGAGACGAGGGAGAGAATCAGCATCCTGGGGCACTTTACTGGCCAGGCCCTCTATGTCACTCAGCCACAAGCTTCCAGCTGACCTTCTCCCAAGCTACACACCCTTCCGGCAGCAGCTCGTCTGCCCTGGTGGAGATGTATATGCTGGATCCAAGGAACTAACAGGTGGATCAACTGATCCCAATTGAGAATTCTGTCTGTCAGACATCTCTGGCAGACTATCTGTGGTATAGTTATGTTCAGAATGAATCAAGGGAGAGTGAAAGGACTTGAAATCTTGTTATAGAAGAATCTCAAACAACAGGACCTTTTAGTCCAGAGAGAAAAGAAGATGCTGTGGGATAAGGAGGGACTGAGGTTTTTAACTATGGGTCAGACTGTGTGTAGAACAGCAATTTTATTTCTGGTGGCCCTGGAGGTTAGATCTAGGAGCAAGAGAGATTTTAGTTCAGGATGAGGGCGAGTTTGGCCAAAAACTAATGTGTCTGACAATGGTGTCTGCTGCTCTGTGTGGTAGGTGCTTAGTCACTGACTGGCAGGGAGTTGAGCAGGCAGACTCTGTAGCGAGCACTTAAGTACAAAGTCAAGCAACAACTGACCCCTGGTCATTGTGGCCTTGAGAGACTGACGCAGTTGGTGGCAGAGTTTAGAATTCTGATTCATCACGCTCTTTCTGCCACTACACTAGGCAACGCACCTCATCTTTTTCTGCCTTTTTCACAGCTGAGACAGACCCAACCTCCTAAGCGGATTCCCCTTATTCTTACTCCAGCTGAAATGAAGACCAATTCTCAACTCAGGTTGTGGGTGCCCTACAGCTGGGGGAGCAAGCAATCCCAGTTTTAGAAACAATCCCAGGCCACTGACAGTGGACTCAGTAATGGAATTCTGGGCATTACCAACACATGGACCACAGACCTCCACTGGTTTCCTTCTGAGGATAAAGAAGTTCTCTGCTCGCATCATCATGAAGCGCATGAACTTGTGACATAGAATCTTCTCGATTTCATCAGCCTGGTGAGAGCAAAGAAGAAAGGTGTTTCCCTAGAGTTGACACTCTAGGCCAACAGAAATTTGTAGTCTGGTCTTCTGACTCCAATTTCCCCCACGTTCGCTGGAGACACTGGGGTTGGGTATTGAAGTCTGAATCATGCAGTAACAGGTTGCCAGCTATAAGGAGGGTCCACTACATCAGAGCCCTCCAACTTAATGGGGCATTATCATGATCTTGCCTTTACCCATTCCAGAAAGGTAACTCTAACCCAGTGTCTTAACCACTGAACCACCAAGGAAGTCTTGGCAAGCCCAATCTTTTATCCAATCCTTTCAGAATCCACATCTATATTCAAATCTGTCCTTTCCAGTTTCATTTCACTAGTGCTACATTTTCCAGTCAGTGATACACACTATGAAGAATATCAGATAACCTTAGGTGGTCTCCACTTTAGTAACAATGAACATCAAACAATCCCCAAAGTTTCTCCCTGATGAACTCTCAGTATTTCTGATGAAAGAATTCTGTATCATGGGCTGGCAAGACCTTAACAGCCCCCAACATTTATTAATCTCCCCTTTTAACAAAGAGCAGGCCCTAGAGATAGAACTTTCTGGAGGCAAAAGTGTAACTCTGCTTTATTTTCATTGTGCTTGTATTCTCGTGCTGTCCTCAATTTGGCAAGGCATACTGTTTTTCTTTTTATGGTAGATTTAAGTAAAAGAAAATAAGTTAATTGAAACAAATCTATTAAGTAAAGAAGTATTCAAGTGGTCCATAAACATGGAAGAAATAATGGGGGTAGTGGGAACGTCAGACATTTGTCAAACACTGAAGAAACATGAAACTACACTTCATTTTCTTACCCTAAATCTCACTTTTGGAGTTTATGGCTATCAAACTGATACTATTACTGCTTATTTTTCTGAACTGAACCTAATTCTTCATTCATTATGAAGAGTTTTATGACCTGACACCAAACTGGCCCATAGCCTTGACTGCTGCATTACCTGCTGTCTACTCCAGAGCAAGGCCTAGAAGATAAGGCTGATTTCCCTTTATTCTACTGATCTAATAAGTTTAGCAAATCATTTCCTGGAAAGAGAACCTGGGTTTCTTTGCATCCTCAATCTGGCATGTTGACCTCTTACATGGGGGTCCCTGGCCTGCCCGGGGAGGCAGAGGATCTGAGGTGAGCTCACCTGTTTCACAGCAATGCTGACCCTGACAGAGTTGATGGAGCCTTCAATCAGAACCTTTTCCTTTTCATTCCTGCTGATGGTCACGGGTTGTAGCAGGAGCTCTTTGCTACTCCTGAGAACACAAAATGACAGAGGTCTCGGTACTATAAAAGAACAGAATGGTCAGGGAGACTCCATGGTAGGCTCCACAACCGCTATCTGGGACCAGAATCCAAGGAATAAGACTCACAAGCAGGGATGCTCCAAGGTGGGGGCCAGAGAGCATGTTCTCCAGCACAAAGAGCACAGGCTCTGGAGTCGGATGAAAATGTTCTGAAATTCAGCCTTCTTTGTTACTTCTGTTGGGCAAGTTACCCTATTGGAATCTCACCTTCCTCATTTGGAGACAGATCAAAAAGGGCCTGGCACATTGTAGGAGCTTTACAAATGACAGCTCCTATTTTTGTAACTACAGGCAAACCCTAAATAGGCAAACCCATTTAGGGAATGAGAGAGCCTGCCTTAGAGATAAGGACAAGCTAAAATCAAACAGTTTGGCCTCCTTTAATAATTAATCCAGAATAATTCACTTATTCAAAATTATGACGCCTCTCCACTCAGTTCCTATTTTGATGCCTCTGGATCCCTCTGATGGTAGTTAACTATACTGGTGGTGTCTGTGAGCTATTATCCTTTAAAAGTGCCTAGTGGAAACCATATATGTTAAGTAGCATAACAGGACACATTTTAACATCATGTCAATTTTCTTACATTCAAATTGTATCAATTTACTGTGGTAACAATCCTTATCTCAGATGTATATGTATCAGATTAAACATCAAAGGGGAAAAAGAAAAATTTATTTACAAAACATAAATCAAATAAAATAATCCAAAGTATGGAATATTTGTAGTAGGGGATGAGAGTCCAGTTGCTTTGAGGGGAGGGATCCTTGATCTTCAACTCTGAGAAGAGAGATGGCATCTCAGGTAACTCAATTCTCAAATCTTCTCCTTAAACCGCTAGAGGTTCAGTAACTCCTTGGGAATATTTCCCAAATGGCCCTGTGTTGAGAAGTCACAACTTGTGTCAAGCAAATCTTGGCTCCTGAGCAGCTTTTCCCCTGAGTTTTGTCCTGTCAACCCACTGAGTCTCAATTTTCTGAACTTCAAATTGGGAACCGTCATTTACCTGGCAGCAAGACAAAAAATGTGAATTGTAGTTGTTCTGACAACTCCAGGATGGAAGTTCATGGCACCCTCTGACAACAGTCATCTCTGGGTGCTGCATGCATCACCCCCGACCCCTTTTCCTCCCATACCTGACTTCTACTTCCGGCTTGTTGTGTCGTTCCACGACCTGGGAGGAGAAATTCTCCAGGCAGAGGGCAGCCTGCAGTGTGGCCCGCACGGCACTCAGGTAGGGGCGGAGAGTGGCAGTCTGGAGGGAAACCCAAAAGGACAATCAGAATCTGTCTCACAAAATTCACTGATCCCATAGTCCAGCTACACAGGAGCCAGGCAGTACTGAGGTCCTTGGCTCTGACACTACAGTGAACAGACTAGACCTTCAAGATGTCTTTCATTTTAAGTCTAGAACATTGGTTCTCAAAAGGGTACTGTTCTGCCTACCAGGGTACAGACAGATGGCAATGGCATGACATTTTTCATTTTCACAACTAAGGTTGGATAGGAGTTATTGGCATTGAATAGACAGAAATCAGGGATACTGCTACATAGCTTACAATGTACAACAGAATTATTCAGCCCCAAATAGTGCTGAAGTTGAGAAACTCTGATCTAGAGGCACACAGGTGAATGACTGTCTTCAATCTGCCGTTTGAGTCAACAAATGTATAAATCTATAGTGTGCCAGGCACACGAGGGGTTGGGAATTCAATGACTAAGAACATTTTTACCCTTAAACAGTTCAACCAGGTCAGGGAAACAGACAGTATGAAACAATGGGTAAAATGTGAAATAGTTAAGATTTACAAATCATATTTGCAGAAGAAACTGGTTTTGATTTGAAGATGGAAATAGGATTAGGAGGATTTTACAATGATAAAAACAAAAATGATATTCCTGGTAGAGGAAATAGCATCTAACAACACTGGACTATCTTCAAATCCTTGTATTAGCTAAGTTCTTTCTCACCCCAGGCCTTCACACATGCCGAACCATCTATCTTGCAGGCTTTTCTCCCTTTTCTTTGCCTAAGTCATCCTTTAGATCTTGGCTTATTCAGAGAAGGCCTCTTCTTTCCTCAGAGGCCCTTCTTGACTTCCCTTTTCATAGCACTTATTATAATTTACAATGATACACCTTTCAAATAGCTCCAAGAAACATAATTTGCTCCTTTACTAAACCGAAAGCTCCATGGTTAACAGACCATATCTATTCTGTTACATACCCTGCAACTTGCTCAGTCAGTACCTTCCCTATACAGTCTCAATCAGTTTCTGTACAATATGTGGATGAATGAAAAGATAACAAGATTAGAGTAACAAATAGGGGCATTAAAGTAGTAATGAGTACAATGTTGCCAGGAAGCATTTTAGATTCAATGGATGGGGTTCCAAATGGCAGTCCAGAGATTCATGAGGAGTCTCAAATGCCAGGCTACTGAGTTTAGCTCTTCTCTTAAAAGGGGTAAGGAACTTCTGGGGCTTTCTGAGGAGGAAGTTACACAACTACAGCTGCATGGAGACTTGGTGGAGAATGGATTGGAGGAGAAGGAAGTGACAGAGCCAGCAGAGAGGGTTATTTAAGTAGGGTAATGAGAGCCTGGCCTGGGGCAATGAGGGACTAGCAAGATTGTATCTGTCAAAGTTCATAGCAAATCTGAAAAAGGTACATTTTAAGTGGTCAACCCTATGACGCCTGCTCTTTCATAAATGAAGTAAGCACTTTCTTGTGTAATACTTCAACAAGTATGATGTTTAAAAAAAGTCAAGAGGCATCCCCTCCGTTAAGAAAAAAAATAAAAAATCCCAGGTTTCTAGCTGTGGTAACAAAACAGAACAAGAATAAGGAATACAAGAGAACAAGCAAATTTAGGGAGAGATGAGTTTCAATCCAGACGTCTAATTTTAAGGTGTCGTCAAGATATCCAGGTGAACCCTGAAAGAGAGCTAGGAAGGCAGATTTAGGAGTCATCATAAATTATATGGTCACGAAGACCTGTACATTAAATAGGTATCGGCAGGAAGAGGATGAAGAAGGGGAAGGCAGTGAGCCAAACTCTCAATTGACGTTTAGAAACACCCACAATTATCAAAAGGGACGACTTCCTGAAAGGGAAAGGTCAGCGGCATCAGGGTTTAACATTCCATATTAAGGCTGATACGGTTGAATTCTGATCAGGAAGGGGTCTGCGTGGAGGCAGCAAAAGAGAGATCCTTCAAAAAAGTAAGAGCTGGTGGCAACACGAAGAGTGGGATAAGGAAGTATGGAGGCTTCCCTCAGAGAACTTTGGGATCAAGCGAGCGAGAAAGAAAAGAGTGTATTTAGTGAAGGTCTACTCTGAGTAGGGAGGTATCCCTATTACATGCCTCAGCGACCCTACTACGGGCTATCAGGCCTACTACATGCCTTCAAGGCGCTACACCAAACCGAGGAGGAGCCACTTCCGGCTTCCTTCTTGCCTCAGTATCCCCCACCAGCTTCAAAGGACAGAATAGGAAGCCTCAAAGCCTGCTTCCCCCGAAGGCGTCCCCTGCTCTCCCCTTCCTCGCCTCAGCCCCTGCCCCGCCCTCTTTCTCCCAGCCTCAGGGCATCCCCGCACCCCCGACGTCCCTCGGCCCAGGGCCTCTCCGCTGCACACTCGCATCTCCCCAGACCCAGAGCCTAGAGGCAGAACAGCGGGGGTCCCTGGCCCGAGGCCCGGCTCGCTCACCATCGCGGGGGCTGGCTGGGCCGGAAAGCGGAAGTGCGGAAGTGGCCAGCCCCGCGACGCCTGCCCTTTCTCCGGGAGCGCAGCCGCAGTCTCCGCCCCGACGTCCGGACCGGACCATCTGAGTTCCGAGCGGGGGAGGGGAGGCGAAGAACATTTGGTCCCTCGGAAGTTTTCCCGTTAGGACTGTCTTAGTAGCTTTAGGCTCCTGAAACTTACAATCACTACTCAGGCGTCTCCCGTTCCCCATGGAGCTCTTGCTTGTGACTTTGGCTTTCTCGTCTTTTTTTCCTCCGTCTTCCCTCATAGTCATTCAATGGTGCAGCCCGACCTCAGGTTGGGCACCATATTAGGGCAAGGCAAGGCGGAGGAGCCTTTCGATCCTTCCGGTTCTGCGCCCCCTTCCTATCTTCAGGCCCCTCCTACCTGCAGCCTAGGGCTCGGCGAGACTAACTGCAGGGCCGAAAACCTGGCTGCCGAGCCCCGCCCTTCAGCGCCGGGCTGTTCCCTAGGGTACAGGGGTACGCCCGTGGCAAATCTTCTGCACCCCACCTGCAGCAGGCTCGCTCGCTGCCTGCAACCCTCCCCCCACAAAAGACTGGGGTTGGTACTCGCGTCTTCCCGCCCCCTTGTCAACTGCAGGGGGCCCTCACATAGCCAGTTCCGGAGCGGTTGCTCTCACCGACCGGAACTCTTCACCCCTCCCGCGGCCCCGGGGCCCCTGGAGGCTGCGAGGAGGAGGTAGAGGGGGCGGGGGCTGCGGTAGGGTGTCCTTAGAGGATTGGGACCCTGAAGGCGGGACATTGGGGCGATCCATGGGTGGGGCCAGCTATTAACCAGCCCCCACTTTTCCTGTGCCAGGCACTGAACTGAGCTCTTGACTGGCATCAACTCTAAATCCTCAGAACATCCCAGGGAGGTAGGTACCATTATTACCCCATTTTACAGATTCAAACTTAAGGGAAAACAGGCTTCTTTTGTCCCCATTTTACGCATGGAAAAACCGGCCCAGAGTTAATTAACATGTTCAGGGCTACATAGACATTGGTCAAGCCTGGGCTTGAATCCAGTTATATCTGGCTGTCCAGAGATCCAGGTATCTGTTTACTATCTGGGGCAAAGAGAAGGGGCAGAGGTGGGGAGGGGTGAGACAAGAAGAGGCTGGGAGGCACGAACAACATTAGCATAAGTACCGGATGCTTGGAACTCTGAGCTCGGCAGAACCCAGGAAGAGTGGAAGTGAAGGGAAAAGCATCAGAAAACAAGCATACTAGTATAGTATATCATGGCAGTTAAGTGAATAAATTCAAAACTACCTGGATTCAAATTGCATGTTGGTAAGCTTGGACCTGCCCCATCCTTACAAAGTCTGTTTCCTCATCTGTGAAAGATGAGCGTGGTGCCTGCTCTTGGGGTTGAGTGAGGAAGTCAGTGAGCAGCCAGTAAAATGTCTACGCCTCACTTGGCACGCAGTAGGTGCTGTGAGAAAAGGAGCTAAGCCATCATCCTTGTTAGTAGGGTGCTGAAGCCTGACTTTCCCCGAAGCTGTCCCTGAATGGAAGCAGCCCTTGAACTTTTCTAGTGCCACTTTTCCCCCCATCAATGGTCCTTTCCTCTCCAGCTCCACAGGGTCCCCTATCCTGAGCCATGAGTGAGCTGAAGGACTGCCCCTTGCAGTTCCACGATTTCAAGTCTGTGGACCACCTGAAGGTCTGTCCCCGCTACACAGCAGTGTTGGCCCGCTCTGAGGATGATGGCATCGGTATCGAGGAGCTGGACACTCTGCAGTTGGAGCTTGAGACTCTGCTTTCCTCTGCCAGCAGACGCCTGCGGGTGCTTGAGGCTGAAACCCAGGTGATACCGTACAGAGGGGACATCACTACAGTCCACTACAGGGATGGACTATGACAAGTTATGGGATGTGTCACTGAGTTAGCCTCAGCTGCCGAGACCCAGGTTACAGGATCTCAGGGGTGAAGAGAGAGACCCAAATATTGCTTGTGTGACATATAAAACATGCAAGAATGTGCATGATCCTTCTAAATTGTGAGATTTCTTATTCACTAAGCATCTAGGGACCCCCACTCCTCACAATTTTCTGGGTCTGTCGAGTTAATTAGGACAATTCCGGGCCTTTGGGGAATGTGCCAACTAAAGGGAAGGGGAGGTCAGACACGTATCAGGTGAATTGCTGTTCTGATTAGGAGTACTAGGGGAACTGGAATGGGAGGCCTGGATTTGAATCCTGCAGTTTCTGAGCTGTGTGACGTTGCAAAACTTACCACCTGCTTCAGCAGATCAGTCCTCCATCTGCAAAGTGGGCTGGATCATAGGACCTACCTCAGAGCTTTTGTGAGGATTAAGAGTGACTTTTTGCAAACGCTGAGCCCAACATCTGACACTGAGTAAGCATGTCAAATGTTATTTATTGGTCTGACTCTCATTATTTCTATTTATGGCATAAACACACTCTGAGCCCTGTGTACCAGGTGCTCTGCCAGAACCTGGGGAACAGAGATGGCTGAGATGAACTTCCTGGTCCCCAGTAGCTTATAATCCTGTTAAAGAGACAAGGTACTCTCTTTATTCTAGTTATGACCAGATGACCATGATTGGGCCTAGGGGTGCGAGGTACCAGAGACTCCTATAGAAAGAGGCCATTTTAACTGAACCTCAGAAGGTGAATAAAATTAACTTGTGGTCCCTGGGAACCCACGGAAGCTTTTTGAGTGGGGCTTTGGCACAGTTGGTGGTCTTTTAGCATCTAAGAAGCTAGATAGCTGATACAGAAAAGGCTTTCTAGTCACGGTGACATTTGAAGTGAAGGTTTGCTGGGAGGCATGCATGCCTTCAATAGAAATTACCACCAGCATATTTTCCTCAGGCTAACATGCACTGTGATGTGATCTACTTGTTTGACCTGCCAAACACTGTGTGACCAGGTTGGGTGTTGCAGAGGTGAATCGATACAGACAAGTGAATGGAATGATGACAAGTATATGAAAAAATCTTGTGAGATGGGCACAGAAAAGGAGCTGAGTTTTGCAGTATGAGTAGGAGTTTGCTAGATGAAAAGAGGAAGGGGAAAGACTTACAGTCTTCTTGAGTTCCAGACCCTAATTCTTCATGGGAAGATGGAGTTGTCCTGTGTCTTCCCTTCTCACCCTCAGTGACAGTCTTTGAATTTCAGATCCTCACTGACTGGCAGGATAAGAAAGGTGACCGACGATTCCTGAAGCTGGGTCGAGACCATGAGCTTGGAGCTCCCCCAAAACATGGGAAGCCCAAGAAGCAGAAACTGGAAGGGAAGGCGGGACATGGGCCCGGCCCTGGCCCTGGGCGACCCAAATCCAAAAACCTTCAGCCCAAGATCCAGGAATATGAATTCACTGATGACCCAATTGATGTGCCACGTATCCCCAAGAATGACGCCCCCAACAGGTTCTGGGCCCGGGAACATAGATGGGCCTTGGGATTTGGGCACTGGAGGCTGTGGGGGGGCCTGGGGTTGAGGCTGGTGGGGCAGGGGCACCCCCTCAGGCTCTGCTTCTCCATGCAGATTCTGGGCTTCGGTGGAGCCATACTGTGCTGATATCACCAGTGAGGAGGTGCGCACGCTAGAGGAGCTACTGAAACCCCCAGAAGATGAGGCTGAACATTACAAGGTAAAGACCCCGGGCCTACAGAGACATGATGGAGAGCAAGAGGGCTCAGAGATGCCTCAGAATCAAAGATCACAGAGCTATGTATCATCTTCCTTTTTCTCTCTCCCCAGCCTCCTGACAGTTCCATTAACCCACTCAGACACCCAGGTTCTAGCTCTCACCTTCCTCCCTTCTACCCTGCTACGTCCTAAGGCATCTTCTTCAGTGAGGTCCTCCCTTCATCCCCTTTGCTTTGGCTCAAAAATTCATCAGCCTTTACCTTTACAACCTCTTAATACTTGCTTCCCTCTAGAGGGATTCTCTCTCTCCCTTTTTTATTGGATGCACAAACATGGCATGTGGGATCTTAGTTCCTTGATCAGGGATCGATCCTGCACCCCATGCAGTAGAAGTAAGCAGTCTTCACCACCGAACCACCATGGAAGTTCCTCTTCTTTTTTTAATGTATAGTTTTTTGGTTTTAGTTTTTATGTTGAAAATAAAAGAGGTTCTATTAAAGAAAATGTAGAAAATACAGAAAAATGTTGGAGGGGAATTCTCCCACAGGTCCGCTCTCATGATTAGAGGTTCTTATAATACAGCCTCTTGTGGCTCCCATTACCCACAGACTCAAGTCCAAGCCTCAGTCCTTGGTAGCACAGCCCAAGTGCCCCTCTCCAATTTCCTTGGCCACACCACCTCTTTACTGCTGTTATTTGCCAGCCCCACCAAGCACCTTACCCTCACTCCAAGCTCACACAGGGTCCTTTCTGGTCTCTGGGCCTGTGCACATGCCCATCTCCCCTTGGCAAACTAACACCCTTCAAGCTCCTTATTGCACGTTACCTGCACCAAAATGGTTTTGCAGGTTTCCCAGCAGAAGGCTGGTCTATCTTCTGCACTGCCACAACACCTTAACGTACTCTGTCACTCCACTTGTCTGAATTTTTCAAAAACTTATTTGAAAAGGTAATCTATATAGGTAGTCACAAGTTCAAGCAGTGCGTAAGATATTTCTCTCTCATTTCTGACCTTAAGGCCTGTAGTTCTCTCTAGAGATAATAGCTGTCAACTGAAATTGTCTATGTACACACACCATTCTGCACCTTACATCGTGGAAATTTTCCTGTATTGCTTTCTGTGCATTTTAGTTGTTTATGTACCTGGCTTCTCTACTAAACTGTGAGTGTAGAGATTTTTATCTCCTGTATCTCTTCTCACCTGAGGCTCAGGCCTAGCCCTGGGCTAGATACTTGGAAGACATATACATGAAGGAATGAGGGTGAACGAAGAGCCTGTTGGCAGTTCCAAGTGCACAGAGAGACCCTGCCACACCCCAGGCTTCGCTGGCCTGTATTTATCTCTTCTGGGCTGGTGGGCTGTCTCCCACAGATCCCGCCCCTGGGGAAGCACTACTCCCAGCGCTGGGCACAAGAGGACCTGCTGGAAGAGCAGAAGGATGGGGCCCGGGCAGCAGCCGTGGCTGACAAGAAGAAAGGCCTCATGGGGCCCCTGACTGAACTGGACACTAAAGGTAAGTCCCTCACCTCCCTGCCCACCCCAGGCTAGGACTTGAGTTCCCAAAACTTCAGCCCACCAGTCTACCGTGTCTCTGCCCAATTCAGATGTGGATGCCCTGCTGAAGAAGTCTGAGGCCCAGCATGAGCAGCCAGAAGACGGGTGTCCCTTTGGTGCCCTGACACAGCGCCTGCTGCAGGCCTTGGTGGAGGTGAGTACCCCCAACCCAAAACATGAACCACTGTCTCTCTCGTTTCAATGTTTAAGTGTTTACTGAAGTATATTATATATTTAGAAATGTACATAGGTCATAAATGTACAGCTTGATCAATTTTCACAAATGAGCACCCTTGTACAACTAGTCCCAAGATCACAAAATAAAACATCAGTATCCTTGAAGGCCCTCTCGTGCCCCTCCCAGTGTTTAACCTCCCCCACCTCCAAGGTAGCCACTACTCCACAGTTACTTTTGTGGAGCGTTAGTGAAAGGCCCCATGCAAAGCGCTTTCTACACATCCTCTTGTTAGAGGCAGATAGTGGTTAACCCCACATTACACTGAACAAGGTTGAGGCTCAAAAAAGGGAACTATTTGCTTGACATCACAAAGCTAATAAGCGGAAGCAGGATTCAACCCCAGGTTCAGCGTCCCTTTTTTTATGCCCACTGGCTACCCCAAGGCATGTCTCTTCACCTTATGAGCCTCAGTTTTCCCTCTGGCTCAAACACAATAGCATCTTTCTCTCCCATGTAGCATTCTGGACACATGTTCCAGGTCAGTTGAGGTTGGGGGAGATCTCCGTTCCACACCATCAGACAGGGACTCCAGGTTTGCTGGCTTTTTAATTGTTTAAAAAATGTACATATGTATTTTTGGCTGTGCTGGGTCTTTGTTGCTGCTTAGGTTTTTCTCTAGGGGCGATCAGGAGCTACTCTCTAGTTGGGGTGCTTGGGCTTGTAATTGCAGTGGCTTCTTTTGTGGTGGAGCACAGACTCTGGGGCACACAGGCTCAGTAGTTGCAGCTCCCAGGCTCTAGAGTACAGGCTCAGTAGTTGTGGTGCCCGGGCTTAGTGGCATCTTCCTGGTTCAGGGATCAAACCTATGTCTCCTGCATTCCACTGAGCTATGAGGGAAGCCCACTTTGCTGTCGTAAACATGCACTCTGCAAAGGGTCACTCCAAATGTGACTGGAACTCCAGCCCACAGAAAAAGAGTGAGGAGGAGTGTGTTAAGGTCCTGCTGGCTGTGGCTCTTATCTCTTCTAATCACTTTCCACTGGCGAGTATTTGTCACATGACCACTCCGACCGCGGGGGAGGCTGAGAAGTGGGGTGTGTCTGGGCAGCCATTAGACCAGCTCCTGTGAAGAAAAGCGAGAATGGCTCTTGGACAGCCGGCAGCCTCTGCCATGGTATGCTTGGCACAGCCCCTGGTGCACTGCAAATGCTTAACGAGCCCTAGTTCTCATTACTGCTGTTGAATGTTACCATCACTCTTCTGTGCTCCCTTTTGTATCAGTACAAAAACAAGAATTTTTAAAATGATCAAAGCTTTTAGGAAGCCAGTTTGGGAAGACTTCCTAGAGTGGGTGGAATGAAAAGCAGAAAAGGTTATTTCTGGTGTGTGAAGACTGTCCATGTAGGTCAGAGGGGAGCAGGAAAATACTACAGCTCTTTCTTCTGACCATCTCTGTGCTCTTCTAGGAAAATATCATTTCCCCCATGGAGGACTCTCCTATTCCGGACATGTCTGGGAAAGAATCGGGGGCAGATGGGGCAAGCACTTCTCCCCGCAATCAGAACAAGCCCTTCAGGTGAGTGACATCCTGTCCACACTCAATAGTCTGGCCTCTGCTTCTGTTGACATCTGTCAATCCCAAACATGTGGTCTTTATATTCATAGAGAGACTGAGGACATTTTGATAAAGTCCAATAGAGGTCAGATGTGCGTGCTGGCCCAGCACTTCCACACACAGACTTAGTTCAGGGCTTTCATTATGGCCCTGATCTCATTGTAAGCCTGATGTCCAGCTGGAGGGGACTGGCTGGCTAACTCCTAACTCTATATGATGAAATAACTTGTAACTGTCAATCATACTAAAGAAATATAGTTAATTGACATGAAAAGATGGGATCAGTAGAGTGATAAGTGGAAAACATCCGTTGTAGCACGATATGAACAATATGACCCTGTTTTTACTTAAGATATATTTAAATATGTGTACATAGTAAAAAGCTAAAATAATACATAATAAAAGTGAGAAAAGGGATTTCCTGGGTTGTCCAGTGGTTAAGACTCCACACTGACAATGCAGGGGGTGTGGGTTCAATCCCTGGTCAGAGAACTAAGATCCCACAGTGCCATGAGGTGTAGCCAAAAGATTAAAAAAAAAAAGTGAGACTACTATGTAACAATCTAGAATATGTATAGTGTTTATATAATAGTAACATAAAATATATATTTTTATGGTTATACCATATGGAAAGAAAATGGTATGTAATAATAACATAACAAAATAATAATAATTCTCTCTAGGTGGTTAGCATTATAGGTTTCCCTGTATTTTCTATTGCATAATATATTGATATTTGTTGCTTGTGTCTGAAACAAGATCCAATGTATCTGTCTCTATATTTTGATATGTAGATAGAGAGGGTATCCCAAAGAGAAGGGAAGGTGTATGCTAACTTGGGCACCTCAGAGGGGTCCCCCTGCAGACTGGCCCTTGAGCTGAGCACTGCCTTCCCCTGCAGTGTGCCACATACTAAGTCCCTGGAGAGCCGCATTAAGGAGGAGCTGATCGCCCAGGGCCTGCTGGAATCTGAGGACCGCCCTGCAGAGGACTCAGAGGACGAGGTTCTGGCGGAGCTGCGCAAGCGGCAGGCTGAGCTGAAGGCACTCAGTGCCCACAACCGCACCAAGAAGCATGACCTGCTGAGGTGAGTGTGGACAGGAGGACTGGGCCAGGAGGTGGCTAGTGAGGCCTCGGCCACCATGGTCACCTTCTGGGAGCTGGGCGACAGGCTTTCCAAACCTGGCAGGGCCTCTGAAGACCTGAGAAGCTTTGAAAAGAAAAGTCATTGCTGGGCACCACCCTACTGGTTATATCTCAAACATTCTAATTCCACTGACTAGAGCTGAGGCATCTGTGAGTTATTTACCTCAAAGTGTGGTAAAAACAAGTAATACAGAATTTTACCCTCTAAACCATTTTTAAGTGTACAGTTTAGTGGTGTTAATTATACTCACACTGTTGTGTGGCTTATTTTTTAAGTCTCTCCATGCTGATTTTCTTTTTTCTCCCAAAGTGTACTTTTATTTTGATTCTTGTTCTTTGTTTTTGCTGCCACAACTCAGGATTGAACCAGGGACCTTTTGTTCCCCCCAAGTTTTATAGTGAAAAATTTTATACATGCAGAAAATCTGACGGACTAGCACAGTAAACACCAATATAGTCTCTACCTCAGGTTGTCAACTGTTAACATTTAGTTGGGCATCTGTGATTATCAGCCTCTCACCAGGAATTGACCAGTGTTGAAGTGCAGTGTCATTCATTTTGTATTCATTCCCGTCCATCTTGTCCTGCATCGGTCACAACAAGGATGCAGGCAGTAACCAGAGGGAGATCACGGGAGGTGCTGCCATTTTATTGGGGAGATAGACAAACAGCCCAACTAAGTCCCCTTGCTTCTTATAGGCGGGTGCTGTGTCTTCACCTCAAAGAGCAGGGCACACTCATCCATTTGGCCAGATTGCCTATCTCTTAGACCTGGTGCTGTGGGTTTGGAGGAGAGGCAGGGCAAAGGGCTTATGGTCATTGCATGAGTGGTTGGCAAGGCATGCACCATTAGGAGAGAAAGTTGCTGACGAGCTGCTGGGGTATTTAAGGATAAGGGTGTACTGAGTGTCTACCATGTACCAGGGGCTTTATGTCTGCCCTCTTACTTAATGTCCACTACAGCCCAGAGAGTAGCTGGTAGTTTTCCCTGTGCACCAAATGAGGAAATAAAGACCCAGAGAAATGAGTGCTCTGCCAAAGGTCACACAGCCAGCAAACAGCCAAGCTGTGACTCAAGCCCAAGGCTGAGTCCAAAGCCTCTTTCTAGCTCCCTCTCAAGGGCAAGAAGAGGAAAATAGAGTACAGAAGAAGGGAGGGCGAGGGCAGGGGCAGAGAGAGAGAAGTAGGGCTGTGCAGATGTGGAAGTCAAGGGCAGTGAAGGGACTAGCTTGGCTGTCAGAAGGCCTGTGTGGACAGGCTGCAAGGCATCTCCTGCCCCGATGCCTTCCTCTTCTGAAAAATCAACAGGTTAGACTATGTGGATCTCTTTAGTGACCTTCCAGCTCCACCATCTATTGAATTGATAGGTCAGGTTCGGTTCAAAGGCATCAATCTGGCATCTCACTCGCCTCCCGTAGACTTCAGGCTGCCTGGACCCTTAGGTGGCTCTGGAGTTTGGATGCCAAAGCAAACAGGTCTTTTGCTGGCACCAGGACACCTTTTAAAGATAGTTGGGAGCCAGCCTGCCTCGATTCAGATTTCCTGCTCACTAGTTGTGGGATCTTGGGGCATTTCTCACCCTCCTTGAGCCTCAGTTTCCTCACTGGTAACAATAATAGTAGTATCTACCTCACAAGGTTGTTATGAGGATTAACTGAACTACTGTTTTTGAAGAGGCCGTATTTGGCACAGGGCACCACGTAAGTGTGGCTCAGTAACTTTGCTTTTTGGTATGAAAAGGCCCACGGGTCCCTGGGTAGCAGATGGCTTCCCACAGCATCTGGTTGGCTGGTCCCCATAGGCTGGCGAAGGAGGAGGTGAGCCGGCAAGAGCTGAGGCAGCGGGTCCGCATGGCAGATAATGAGGTCATGGATGCCTTCCGCAAGATCATGGCTGCCCGGCAGAAGAAACGGACCCCCACCAAGAAGGAGAAAGACCAGGCTTGGAAGACTCTGAAGGAGCGTGAGAGCATCCTGAAGCTGCTGGACGGGTAGCTCTCACCCCTGCTCAGGCCACCTTCTGGCCTGGGATGGGGAGGCCCACTTCCTTCGGGCTTCCAGAAGCTTTGGCCTGTGGCTGCCTAGCTAATGTCAAATGGTGGCAGTCTCTAGAGGCTGGGCACTTCCTGTGACATCTTCTGGCCTAACTCTGTACAGTCAGGACATGAGGGGCCCTGCTGGGCTGGCCTGGGGCCCAGTCTCTGCTTGGTCCCCCAGATGAGGGGGGGCTTCATTTCTGGGTCATCCTTACCCCCTACCCTCCCCACTCCTTTCCCCCTCAAGGGCTTCTCCCTTGTGGTTTTGTAAAGTGCAGACTTAAGAATAAAGTGACTGAAACATGGTTTTTTTTAAAAAAGCATCCAGAATCTCTGCATGTCTGTTACTGTGGGGTGGAACAGAACTGGTGTGAGTGGCAGAGTTGACGCGGGCATGCTCGATGGCTCTCAGCCTGTGGCCACTCGCCCAGGTCATTCATTCAGGGAGAACTTAGTGAAGATTTCTGTGGTCACAGGTAACAATATCTCAGCTCAGGGTGGTTTGACGATAAGGACACATGTTAGCTAGGGGTTTGGTGCTCCTGAGACAGGGTGGCATCCACCGGGGTTGACCAAAGGGCCAGGTATCTACACACTCCCATGGTGTCAGCTTTTGCCTGAAGTAGTCACTTCAGCTGCAGTGGCAGCCAGTAGAAGCTAGTGGAGGCCAAATGCTTCCTTGTTTCTGTCCAGCACGAGAGGGCAGGAAGGCATCAGCTGGCTTCCACAGCCCACCCCAAAGAGCAAGAAGCCTTTACCAGACACCCTTAGGTCTCACCAGCCCAATCTCAGTCCTACATGCCCATTCTTGAACCAGCCACTATCACAGGATGACTCTAATGTGTTTAAAGCACTCTCCATGAGAAAGGAGTCTGCTTCCCCACTAAGCCTAAAGCAGTGGGGAGACACGGTAGAACACATGAATAAACAGACTCTTTCTTGTCTCTGTCTCCAATTGTTCCTATACTATGGAGTCAGAGAATAATTTGCAATTTACTATGGGAAGGTTGAGGTCCACATGAAGGGGTGGGAAGGGGGCAGAGTCCCTGAGGAAGTGACCTGTGAACTGAGACTTAAAGGAGGATGGCCAGGACGGCCAACATTCTTATGTGGCCAACACCTCTCCTGTTAGAGAACTGTCTTTTTCCCACTCCACGTAGCTCTGTGGGGCTGTCAAACGAGGATGGACACATGACACCAGCGTGGCCAATCTCAGTCTGCCATCCCTCTAGCCACAGTGATTGGTCCAAAGAGTGGGCAAGTGACCCAAGCTGGGCCAATCAGAGGCCTTCCCTAAGACTGCTCTATAGATGCTGAAAGAAAGGAGGACTTCTCTTTTGAGTGAAAAACCACGGAATATAAGCTTGAACCACCCAGTAACCCATTTTCCTGCCACATGGAAAAGTCTGCCTGAGAATACAGCCAATTCAGGAAGCAGAGAGCCAGGAGATGGAATACAGAGCTCTCAAACAATATAGCTGATGCCCTGGATCCTCCACTGGAGTTCAGTTATATTCTCCCACAAATGTTTTTTGGCTTAAGCTAGTCTACTTTGGAGCTTTGTCATTTGTCATCTAGAAAAGATGTGAATAATAAAAGTGGATTTTGGCAAAAAGAAGGGTGGTGTGCAACCCTGAGAGAAAGGACAGTGTGAGGAGGCTCTGCCTCCTGCTGTGTGGCAGTGGCAGGCGGGGGAGGTGCTGTTGCAGATTTTCAGTGATTCACTGCCCCGAGGTTCTGTACAGCCTTCTCAGAGAAACACCCACACTTAATTTCTAAAATTAAGTGCTCAATAAATTCAGCCTTGTACAAGGCACTACTAAACTTTTTAAGCTATTGAATCTTCTCAAACATCCCTCATGTAGGTACCAATAATATCCCAGTCACAGATGAGGAAACTTAAGTCTTAGGAGTTGATAGACCTTGCCTGCTCAAGTAGTGGATTAGTGGTTGAGCATGGTTTCAAGCTCAAGTCAATTTGACTTGCACACACAGTCTCTTTATGACACAACACATTAGGGACCCTCTTCCTTAGAGTCTGCCTATAGTACTTCTAGGTTTAGGTAGTGCACAACCTGTACAGCAATACATGGAAGCCCTGCCTACACACCTCATGTTCTTAGTTACTACTCATTTCTATGTCCATTAGACCAGACCATAAGTGCAGTAGGCGTCGTTAGCACAGTGTTCCAGGAACAGAAACGGTTTTGTGGAGGAGGAAGGATGGCAGCTGAGGTCCCAAGATTAGGTAGAATTGTGAGAGAGGAAGGTAGACATTATAAATAGAAGGAAAAACCCAGAAGACTGACTGGGCCTAGTTCATTAGGGAAAAAACAAAACTTTCAAGGATCGGTTGTGAGAATCCTAGTTATTCTCTATTGTACATCTACCTTCTGCCTGGTAGTGTGCTGGCCCTTTGCTCCCATGTCTTATCTGATGCTCATTACACACCTACAAGGCAAAGGACTAACATTTACCTTGCAGAGGAGGACATCCAGGCTCAAAAAGATTCACTGCCTTCTGAGGCTACATAGCCTCAGTGCAAGAACAGTTACAGCCCTGCTAGTACCATCCCTGACAGAGGTGACAACCACAACAGGACAGGGAGTCCCTTCTTATGGCCTACCCATGTCCATTAGAGCCAAAGAAGGCCTCCTTTATGGGGTTTGGGGAAAGCTGGGTTCCCTTTGAGGAGGGGGAGATTAGTTAAGGCAACTCAAGGCTCCAATTTTTTTATTTTTTGTGGGATCTTAGTTCCCCACTAGGAACTGAACCCAGGCCCCAGCAGTGAAAGTGTGGAATTCTAACCACTGGACCGCCAGGGAATTCCCTAGGCTACAGTTTTAATTGGAAATGATAGTGACCCCTTATCACCAATTTGGTAAAAAAAAGTCTTTTGTGTATTGGCCCTGAAAATCATCCACTAATATTATTTACCCTGAGTCCCTAAAGCCTTACAACTAACTTTCAAAAACACCAGGGTGAGTGAGAACAGGATTGGGTAAAGGTTAAGCCCGTGCGTAGGTGGGCTTAACCTACCCATGACCTAGCGTGGGTCCCCAGGCCTTCTTAGCTCCTGAGCACTCTGGGGAACTAACTGGGGGATGCAAGGTCGCACGTGACTTCTGCTAAGAAGCAATGAGGAATTCCCTGGTGTCCTAGTGGTTAAGATTCTGGGCTTTCACAGCTGTGACCCCTGGGTTCAATTGCTGGCGGGGATCTTGTAAGCCACAGAAGATAAAGAAAAAACAGAAGGAAGCAATGGCTGAAAATTTGTGGGAAAATGGTCACAGAATAAATTCATTTCCTGATGAGTGGCTTAGGACTCAAAGGAGAAAACTAAGCATAAATAGACCATAATTCACTTGTTCAAGTATTAATTCACTCATCACCTTTTCTCTTTATTCACTTCATAAAAACATCGCTCCATCTACTTGCCTCCATTTCCTCATTCACACTTTTGTTTCCTTACTCAGTGATCCTGTTACCCTGGCTAAAAGCTATGTGGGTGACAGTGGGAAGCAGCTGAGCAGACAACCAAAACACAAGGCAATAAAAGTAGATAGAAGAATGTATAAAATCTGCACGGACTTGGGACAGAGACTGGTTTAATAACAGCTCAGAAGGTCAGAGGGCTTCCCTGGTGGCTAAGACGATAAAGAATCAGACTGCCATGCTGGGAGACCCAGGTTTGATCCCTGGGTCAGGGAAGATCCGCTGGAGAAGGGAATGGCTAACCTCTCCAGTATTCTCGCCTGGAGAATTCCATGGACAGAGAAGCCTGGCAGGCTACAGTCCAAGAGGGCACAAACAGTCGGACACAACTGAGCAATTAACACTTTCATTTCATTTAGAGGGTCAGGAAAGATTTCAGGGAGAATGTGGAAAGGAAGTTGCGGGTCAGAAGACAGTCCAGACAAAAGGAACAGTAAAGCACAGAGGTGCGAACAGCTGGCTTGCTTAGAGAGAGGTGAGAACTTCAGTGTGGAGCCCTGGATGTGTGGAAGGGGAGGGAAGGATGAGAGATGAAGCGGAAAGTAGGTTGAGACTAGGCTGGGAAAGGCTTTGAAGGGCAGGTTAAGGTTCACTGGTTTTATTCCTAAGGTCAGTGGTTGTTCTCAAACTGTGGTTCCTGAACCAGCAACATCAACATCATCTGGGAACTTAATAAAGATGCAAATTCTCAGGGCCCAGGTCCACCCAATCAGCAGGGCTCCAGGGGGGAGCCCAGACGTCTGTTTCAGCAGGCCCTGAGGTGATTCCTGATGCTTTTTACATTCTGGGCATCACTCTTCTAGGCATTAGGGAGTCAGGGGTGGTTTGTGAACAGGGGAGTACCATAACAGCACTCTAAAATGGGAAGTACTCTGATAGCAGCAGGGAGGCTGCACTGAAAAGGGGGTGAGGGTGAAACTGCAGCAGACAGGAGTGCAATCGTGTGCAAAGAAACACATCTGAGATGGAGGATGTGGCAGAAACTGGCAGATGTCCTCCCAAATATATTCTCCCTTTCTTCTATAGTAATAGAACTCCTGATTTTTAGCTGAGCATGTGTCTCAGAAAGACTAAATATTCTAGCTTCCTTTGCAATTAGGTATGATCATATGATCCAGTTTTGGCTGACAGATATGAGTGGAAGAGATGTGTGTTACCATGAGGTCTTGAGTCCCAAGGGGTGTGCCCTCCATATTCCCTCCTCCCCATGGCTGGGATGAGGCATGGTGGCCATGCTTCTCAAAACATGTGGTCCAAGACACCATAGAAACACGTGAGTAAAAAGACAAAAAGCTAGGGTTCCTTTTACCTTGGAGCCATTGTACCAGCCTGAGACTGCTGTAACCAGATTGTTATACATTTCTATTTTAAGTCACAATTATTTTGAGTGTCTCCTAGAGAAACCAAACCTATGTTCTAGTTATAGAGTAAGTGGCATGCCAAGCCCTCTTTTCAAAATATACCTGCTTCCTTCTCTTCCCTTCGTCTCTTTCTTTTTCAAAAGAATTTGGGAAAACATAACTGAGGGTGTGTCTAATGAGTTTCATAAAGTTAAGCCCATCTGGTTAATGGAGTCACGGTCATTAACCATTAGATTTAGCTCTAAGCTTCCTGGAAGCTACGGTGCAAAATGGAAATAAGATGAGTTAGTCTCAGAACATTTGGTATCAGAGTAAAGGGCATCTCCCAGTTTTACTGACAAAAATTCTAATAATTTGTCATTCTGGTGAAATTTCTCAAATGGAGTCATATGTTGATAATATTCTCCATAAATTTGACAGGAAAAGGAGACTGAGTTTCACATGGTGATTTCTTATCACAACCTCAGATAAAGCTCAGGATATATTGCTAAAACAACTCTGGGAGAATGGTTATGCAAGGGACCCCCAAGCCAGGGTGGTGCCAAGCACTGTACATGAATTTGCTCCTCTCAACAACCCTATGTCAGAGCAGGCAATACTATAACCCTTATTTTACAGATGAGGAAACTAGGATACAGAAAGGGGAAGGGCCAGATCAGATAGCTGGTGGTGAGTCAGTATTGTAAGCCAGATCTTAGACCTTAGAGGCCTTATTCTAAAGGTCCCTCTCTGGGCTGACCAGCACCTTCCCATACAAAATTATAGGTACTGTGGGAAAAGAATCAGCAAAAGGCCAAGAATATGTGCCCTAGAATATGCCTGTTAGCCAAGAGAAATTAGTGAGATCTGGTAAACAGTAGAGGGACCTCTGAGCCTCTAAATATAGGCTGTTCCTGGGTGAGAAAGTAGGGGTAGGCACCATGGAGGCAGACGGAAAACCCCAAACGTGGGGCTCGACTAGAACTTATAGGCCTTCAAGAATGGAAGGAGAAATAATATTGAAAGTGCTGTCTTTGGGGACCTAATGTCTAGAAAAGGAGAGGAAAACGCTTCCTCTGTCTCATTTCTTACTGAGCACCTACTCGGCAAGTACCAAGTAAGTGCTAGGAACCCAAGGGACAACAAGGGAAAGGCATCTGCTAAGTCGTCTTGGTCTCAAAATAACCCTACAAAGGAGGTATGATCATTGCTGTGATTATGCAATGATCTAGACGAGGAAACAGGCTCAGAGGTGTTAAATGATATGCTCAAGTTCCCACAGCTGTGAGGTGTGGGGTGAAGTTTGAACCCAGGTCTGTCTGACTCAAAATCTTTTAATGCACCAGCACTGTTTCATTATCAGGGAGAGAAAACATGATGAATTCAACATTTAAATCCATTCTATTTCTTTGTTGTTCAAATGGAATTTAAATAACTGAAAACCAAATTGGTACATGGCCACCATCTTTTGGCCTAATTTGTTAAAAAGTGACTTTTTGATTGTAAAGTTAATATTACTCAACAAAAAAATATATGGAGGGAGTTCCCTTGGTGGTCCAGTGGCTAAGACTCTGTACTCCCATTGCAGGGGGCCTGGGTTCAATCCCTGGTCAGGGAACCAGATCTCATGCTGCAACTAAGTATTTGCATGCTAAAACTAAAAGACCCCACTTGCTGCAACGAAAACAGAAGATCCTGCATGTCACAACTAAGACCTAGCACAGCCAAAGAAATAAATATTTTTTTAAATGTTTTGGCACATATAAACATATAAAGAGAAGTAAAAGAAACAAAACTGAACCAGATAATTCTTGCCCACTCTCTCCACTCCTAGCTATGAATAATTTGTAGTTTGCATTTTACATTGAGGTTATCAAACTGCACATGTGTTTAACATCATAAGCACTTTTTTTTCTGTTTTTAAGTAGATTACAATTACCATCAATTTACAAGTTGTGAAGTAGTACATCTGGTAGATGTACCTTATGATTTTTAGTCATTCTCTTCTTGGGAATGTCTTCTAATTTCTGTTGTTGTTGTTATAAAAATATTTCTTCAAACAACTTGGAGTGTATAGCTTTGCCCTAATTTAGGATTATTTCCCTGAAATTGATTCCCAGAAGAGAAATTCCGGGGTCAAAAGGCTGGACATTTATTTAAGCTTTTGATGCATACTGCCAAATTGCTTTCCAAAAGAAAGATTTTTAGCAAGTCATTTTTCCACCAGAAATACTGATGTTGCTCACACTAACATCAGCTATAAATGGTTTCTTCTTTTAATTTCTACTTTCTTGACTACTTTCAAGGTAGAGACTATTCCATGTTCATTGTGTTTCATCTGTCTCCTTTGACCATTTATTGGGTTCTTAGTTATCAATTTTGTGTAGTCTTTACATAATAGAAATATTAACACATTGTCACTAAAACATTTCCTCATTCTGAAGTTGGCCTTTTACTGTTAGCTATGATCTTGGAATAAGGTAGAGTTTTGGGTTTGTTTGTTTGTTTCCAACAACAGAAGTTAAGGATGTTTTTATAATTGTGATGCAACCAACAAGGGCTTAATTTCCAAAATATACAAACAGCTCATGCAACTCAACAACAAAAAACAATCCAATCAAAAAATGAACAGAAGACCTAAATAGACATTTTCCCAAAAAAGAAATACAAATGGTCAACAGGCACATGAAAAGATGCTCAACATCTCTTATTATTAAAGAAATACAATCAAAACTACAAGGTACCACCTTACTCCAATCAGAATGGACATCATTAAACCTCTACAAATAACAAATTTTGGAGCGGATGGGGACAAAAGTGAACCTCCAAAATAAGTTGGTTCAGCCACTATGGAAAAAAAATATGGAGGTTCCTCAGAAAACTAAAAATAGAATTATCGTAAGATTTAGAAATCCCACTCCTGAACATATATCCAGGTGAAAAGTTAATCCAAAAAGATACATGCACTCCTATGTCACCATTCACAAAAGCCAAGACATGCAAACAATCTAAACGTCCAACTACAGATAAATGGATAAAGAAGACATGGTACATATATACAATAGAATACTATTCAGCCATAAAAAAGAACAAAATAATGCCATTTGCAGCAACATGGATGCAACTAGAGATTATTACAGTAAGTTAATTAAGACCAAGAAAGACAAATACAATATGGTATCACTTACATGTAGAATCTAAAATACGACACAGGGAATTTCCTGGTCATTCCCTAGTCTAGTGGTTAGGAACTGGCACTTTCACTGTCGTGGCTCAGGTTCAAACCTTGGTTGGGGACTAAAATCGTGTAAACTGTGCCACAGCACAGCCAATAAATAAATAAATAAAATATGACACAAATGAACCTATCTATGAAACAGAAACAGATTCACGGACACAGGGGACAGATGTGGTTGCCAAGGGGGAGGCGGGGAGAGGAGGGGTGGAGTGGAGGCTGGGGTTAGCAGATGTAAGTTATTATATATGGAATGGATAAACAGCAAGGTCCTACTGTATAGCCCAGAGAACTGTATTTAGTATCCCATGATAAAATGGATAAGAATACAAACAGAATGATGGAAAAGGATATAAAAAAGAATATGAAAAAAAAGAATATGCATATATATATACACACACACACACATATATAAGGTTTTTCCAGTAGTTATATGTGAATGTGAGAGTTGGACTATAAAGAAAGCTGAGCACTGAAGAATTGATGCTTTTGAACTATGGTGCTGGAAAACACTCTTTAGAGTCCCTTGGATTGTAAGGAGATCCAACCAGTCCATCCTAAAGGAAAAATCAGTCCTGAATATTCATGGGAAGGACTGACACTGAAGCTGAAATTCCAGTACTTTGGCCACCTGATGCAAAGAACCGACTCATTGGAAAAGACCCTGATGCTGGGAAAGATTGAAGGCAGGAGGAAAAGGGGATGACAGAGGATGAGATGGTTGGATGGCATCACCAACTTGATGGACATGAGTTTGAGTAAGCTCTGGGAGTTGGTGATGGACAGGGAAGCGTGGTGTGCCGCAGTCCATGGGGTTGCAAAGAGTTGGACATGACTAAACAACTGAACTGAACTGAATCACTTTGCTGTACAGCAGAAATGAACACACTGTAAATCAACTATACCTCAATAAAAAGGTTTTTATGTCTGTACATAAACCTGTCCATCTTTTCCTTGTCATTTCTTCCATTTTTCTCTAACCTCAGAAGACCATTCATACATCTAATGGTTAATTTTCTGTTGGATTCAAGAACTGATGGTGATGTCTGAGCTGTTTTGTCATTTTTTAATTACAAAGGAGAAAAGGGAATTACTTCCTTTACTTTTTTCTTTCCTTGTTTCCATGTATTTTTACTTTTCTTGACTTACTTTCTTAGTACCTTGAAATATGCTCATTGAAGATGGGGGCTCATTGGAGATGGGGGCTATAGGAGAAAATGGGTATATGTATACACATTATAAAAAGTCTGGAAGAGTACGTAACAAAACATATTAACTGATTTTTTTTTCTGACCAATGGGAGCAGGGCTGGGATGGATTTTGGTTGTGCCTGCCCAGCACTGCTATTCACTACTTGTGACTCTGGTGGGGCTGCCCATGACAGTACATTTACCTTGTATAGTACCTTATTCCTCTGCCAACAGGTTCAGGGGTAAAGGCATAGGCGTGTCAGTTCAGCGGAGCCCATCATAGTCCTTCCCTGAGACTGATACACAAAACTGGGTGTAGCTCCTCTTTTGCTGGGTTCAGTTGGAAACCTGAGGTTCTCACACCATGCTTGCTGCCAGGTAGAGGAGATCACTCTGCAGAGGAAAGGAAACCAAAGTGTAAAGAAAAGACAAGGAGATGAGAGGAAGCAAATCTTACAAGTACTGTGTCTCCAGTTCCAGTCTCAGACGCTGAGCCATGGTGGTCTTCCTTCAGTCTTGCCTCAGCTATGTTAAGCCCTGGGTTTCTCTCTGGTGAAGCTGGCTTAATTGGGTGTTCTGTCACTTGACAAGTGGAAGAATCTAACCAGTGGAAAGGAGATGTGGGGGAAGGAAATTGCCCCTTAGCCCCCTATTCCCAGATAAATCAGGTCCCTTCTCTGAGTCTCTGTTTATACTAAAGTAAAAGTAAATTTTATCTGTCATATTTTAAATCCCAATGGTATTCTAGGCACTTCACATTCATCAGCTCATAGAATTCTCCTGAGAATTCTGAATCAGTCATCAGTATTCCCATATTCCAAATGAGGAAACTGAGACTCAGGGAGACAAAATGTGACCCAGGTAAGTGGTCCTAGAAACCTCAGCCATCTTCCTCTCTCACCTGTAAAACAGGCATAACAAACTGACTACCACAGAACACAGTCTTGAGAATAAGACAGGGAAAAGCCAGTTGAAACTGACTTGAGGGCAAGCCTCGTCCTCTCCCCATGGCTGAGACAGTAAAGAATCTGCCTGCAATACAGGAGACCTGGCTTCCATCCCTGGGTGGGGAAGATCCCCTGGAAAAGGGAACGGCTACCAACTTCAGTATTCTTCAGAGAATTCCATGGACAGAGGAGCCTGGCGGGCTACAAATCATGGGGTCAAAAAAAGTCGGACAGGACTAGACTGAGAGACTAACGCACAACTCCCCATTTCCAGATGGAAAAAGCAGGAATTCAAAAGTTGGGGGTAGCACTTGGTCGTGATGGAGGTGGAGTCGGGGGCCCTCAGGCTGGCTCTTCTGGCTGGCTCCAGTCCAGGCCCACCGATACTTTCTAGAAGTTGCTCCTCCCCGCCCCACCATCTTCCCAAGGAAGGCCTTGCACAAGATGACGTCAGTCAGGTCCTTTGGCCCCCTGCCTGCTGGCCCGGAGCGGTTTCGGGCTTCCCCTCCCCAACCTGGCCCTGAGCCCCAGGCCCCAGGCGCCGGCCCCGTCACGTGATCCTCTTTGGCCGACTTCCCCCGGGATCCTGATTTAACTCTCCCTCCTCCCCATTCCCTCCCCGCCCCAGGCCCTCTGGGCACCACACCTGTTCTGCCTAGCAGGTGTGGGGAATTAGAGCATCACCTCTGCCTCAGAGAAGGACCTTTCAGTTTTCCGGCCAGTAGAATGCGGCCCCCCACCCTACGACTGCCTCTATTCTCTTCGTTGCTTACTTTTGCCTTGGCCTTTCCCTACGGCCCCATTCCTCCACCCCATCAGTCTCCCAAGCCCTTCCCAGGGACTAATTCCCGGGGCGGGGTGGGGAGGGGTGGGGTGGGGCTGGGAGGGGAGGGGAAGGGGACAGAGCTCAACCCTAAGGAAGCTCACAGGACTGGTCTGAAAGAAACTTCTAGAGACAGGGTGAAAACGGTCAGCTTCCGGCATCAGACAGACTTGGGTTCGAATTCAACTCTGTTTCTGACCAACTGCTGATTCTGAACCCTTCATCTCTTTATGAAGCCTCAGTGGTTCCTTTTGCGAAAAGGGGACCCCGCCGGGAGACGAAAGACAGAAGCAGTCCAGCGGGTGCTTTTACTGAACCGAGGGGTTCCTCCGCGCACCGCGCCCCTAGCGCCCCTTCCCCAGCCCCGGAACGGGGCCTCACCTCCCCAGTCCCTCCGCCGCAGGCTCCTCCTCCACTGACATCAGAGCCGCAGGCGGGCGGAGGGAGCCAGCGGAGCCCGAGCCGATCCCCAGCGAGAGAGCGGGCTGGCGGGCCAGGCGCGCAGCGGCGGCGGACAGCGGCTGGAGCTCGGCCCCAGCCAAGTCGGGCCTCCCAGCCAGCCCCGCGGCGGGGCAGCCGCAGGTACAGCCTGGGAGCCGCCCCGCCCACGACCCTGGGCGCCGGAGGGCGGCGGGATCCCCCATCCACTGGGTACCCTCTCCCAAGGATGGGAGGGGGTGCCTGGGCGTGCTGGACTCTACTTGGGCAGGATAGGGCCTTTCTCCCCCAGCTCTGTCCCAGGCCCAGCAGGTGCCAGGTGGCCAGTGGGAAACTGAGCGGGTAAAAGAGGAAGGTGAGGAGGGATGTGTGTGTATGTGTCTGCCTTAAACTGGGCCTGAACGTGGAAGGACTGGACATTTGGAGGTATAGATGTGTGGTGGCCGTATTGGGGTGTGCGAATGTCTTAGCACAGGCAAGTGGATCAAATGTGAAGTTGCAGGCATGTTGGTGTGTAAGGGTATCCGTCTGGGTGGGGATGTCTGGGAATCCGTGTTTTTGTTGCAGACTGTATCCACGTGTTTTGTGTGCTGGGGTCTGGCTCAAAGAGTAGTAAGTCAGAGTTAGGGGGTATATAGTTGTCTCCTGAGGATGTCTGGAGTTAGATATATAAGGATGTGGAGTTTAAGAGTTTCTAGGGTATATAGGAGGGATTCTGTGGTGGCTTAGTGGTAAAGAATTCGCCTGACAAGCAGGAGACACAGGAGCGATCCCTGAGTGGCAAAGATCCCCTGGAGAAGGAAATGGCAACCCACTCTAGTATTCTTGCCTGGGAAATCCCATGGAGAGAGGAGCCTGGTGGGCTACAGTCCATGGGGTCACAAGAGCCAGACATGATTTGAGCCACTGAACAGGGTGTACAGGAGCTGCAGGGTGACAGGTGTGAGGAATCCAGGATGTCTGGTATAGGTGAGGTAGGTATGTGTGTGTGTGTCTGTTCTGTCTGGGTGTCATCTTGTCCTGGTGTGTGTGGATGTGTTTTGGGGTGTGGAAGAGATGTGTGAGTGTGAGGGAGTCTGGGGGAGTGAGTTGATGTGGGCTGATGTCTGGGTGTACATGTGTGATCAGAGACTCATCTGGAGATGGAGTGTGTGGATCTGGGGGCAGGCGTCTGGCTTCAGGGTTGTGGGTGGGTCTTGATGCAGGGATATGTGTGGAACTGTGAGGTTTATTTTTTTTCGCCAGGCCTCCAGATGGATTTTAAAATTCTGCCCTCTGGAGCTTACCATCAAGTCTCCTTTCCTAGAAGTTTCTACCTGTGACATGGGTGGTCAGGCCCCCCGGGAACGAAGTCCCATCCAAAGAGTGGGATCTCACACCATGGGCTCTAGTTAGGGCACCTTCCCCTCTTTTTCCAGCAGAAGAAACAGAGGAGGAAAGTGCCCTCCCTGAGGTCCCATAGCACACTGGGCTGTGTTTTGACCTCCCTTTCCGGGGGCCTATGATGGGATTGAGAGGCCGTGTTTTCTGGATGGGTCCTCGTCTGGCTGCAGTGCCCGCCAAGGCCTTTGCTTTCAGCGAGGTTCGCTGGGGCCTCATCAGCAGCTATCCCTCTCCAACCAAATCCTATGCATCTCTAACTTCAGCTCCGCATTCTCCATCTGATAACTGGGGAGAGAGTGCTCACCTGCTACTGCCGATTGCGACAGAGGTCTCAACAGAGTAAAAGTATAGGCTGGATCAGGATGAGATGAAGCCAGTGGGGTACAGGTTGGGGGGCACCCTTTCTCAGACTGCTGGGACCCAGATCGGGAGTCAGGACTGAGAGGGGTAGCAGGAGGCCTGGGTAGCTCCAGCTGTGCCTGCTGTTGCTGTGGTAACAGTGCAGAAGGAGCTATTTAAAAACATGGCTGAGATATTGCTGGAAGCCCAGGCTGTCGGAAACCTGATTTCCAAGAGGCTTGGCAAGGGAGGAGGAGGAGGGAGAGGAGATACCCCAGCGATTCCCAGGGTGGGGCAGCGACATCGCTGGTTCTGGGGGCAGGGGGATCCTCTGGGGCTGTGTGTTTCTACAAATTGTTCTGGGGTCTTCTTTCCTGTCCTCCTAGAGTTCAGTGTCCCCTCATGTGTTTGGATATAGAGAGGGAGAAATTGGGAGGTAAGCTGAACGAATGAATGAGTGACTTTATTGAATGAAGAATTTTGCTGCCACCTGAAGGATTTTCCTCTAGGCTTATGAATGGATGTTGCTGAATGAACAAATGGCCTGTAAATGAATGTTGGATGATTTTTGTCAAATGAATGAATCAAGGAATGAATAAATGCGTGCTCAATGGGGCCCTCACTAAGTTCCCACAAGGAAGTCTGAGCCCTGCTGAGTCTTCTTCCGTTCCCTTTCCCAGGAGCCCTGGCTGTGGCCAGGGGGCAGTGGGCCATGCCGGGGGCAGTGGAAGGCCCCAGCTGGAAGCAGGCGGAGAACATTAGAGACATTTACGACTTCCGAGATGTTCTGGGAACGTGAGTCTCAGAGGCAGGAGAGGAGGGACAGAAGGAGGAGGAGCTGTCCCTGAGCTGGGGCATAGGGCGGGGAAGGTCCTCACTCGTGGGCTTGGCTGGCTGGGGAGGCTGGGTCCAGGGTGGTGCTTCCTCTGGCCAGTTGATCTCTGCTTCCTGTTTCCTGCAGCCCAGGCCCTGTGGTGGCCTTGTATGGCCCGAGTGGCCCGGAGTTTTCACTTCTGGCTGATAGGGGGTGGAACAGAGGCTGCTCTTGCTCTGGGTCCCTGTGACAATAAAGTAGGCGAGAATGAAGGAGCCAGTTTTTTAAACTGACTGCCAAGAACTGGGGGTTCTGGCCTAGGTTTTGGAACTGAAGCTGGGCATGGCTCTGTTCTCCATGGTGAGAATCCAGAAATAAACCTGATCTCTGCCCCTCAAGTTGATCCCAAACATGTGAGGGAGACAGACCCACAGAAAATGACAACCGGGTGTGTGCTGTGTTCTAGCTAAGTTCGGAAATGAGGACTTTGCTGAACCCAGAGAGCAGTGGCTTCTGTGTGGGGAATAACTTTCTGGAGAAGGGGGCATTAGAGCTGGGGATTTAAGGATGGGTAGGAGAGTACTTGTCAGACAGGGAGAAGGCATTCCAGGCAGGAGGAATAGCATAAACAAAGGCTCAGAGGTATGTTGTGTGTGGAAAGAGACAGAGTCCAGTGGAGCTTATAATCAGAGGCTTGGGGGAGGAGTGGAAGACATTGAGGAAAGAGAGGAACAGGTCAGGTAAGGCCTCAAAGCCAAGCTATAGAGGCTGGAATTAATCTCATGAGCCACAGGATAACATTTAAGACTTTGTAGCAGATGTGCAATAGAGAATGGTCATTCTGCCCACAGTATAGAGGGTACATCGAAGAGGGACACAACTGGAAGCAAGCAAAGAGGCTATCAGTCACTATTTAGTCTGATGATTGAGTTTTCACCATGAGATGCTGTTCATTGACTATGACTTATTATTCCAGGAAAAGCAAATAGTTCTAGAAAGCACCAGTCAACACTCATTCCTTAACCAGTGAACTTTAGTGAAAATGAATATGCTCCTTTCTAAGTCTGTTCAAAAGCACTGCTTCTCAGACTTCAGCGAGCATACACATCACCTGTTGTTTAGTCTCTAAGTCATGTCCGATTCTTTGTGACCCTATGGACTGTATGTAGCCTGCCAGGCTCCTCTCTCCTCCACTATCTCCTGGAATTTGCTCAAATTCATCTCCATTGAGTTGATGATGTTGTCGAACCATCTCATCCTCCGCTGCCCCCTTCTCCTTTTGCCTTCAATCCTTCCCAGCATCAAGGTCTTTTCCAGTAAGTTGGCTCTTTGCATCAGGTGGCATAAGTATTGGATCTGGTTAAAATGCAGCTTCTGATTTTAGTAGGTCTAAGGTGGGGCCCAAGATTCCACAGTTCTGCAAAGCCACCAAGTGATGCTGATGTTCTTCATAGTTCTAAAGAGTGTTGATTAAGCCATGACTCAAATTGGCTTTTGCAGAAAAAAGAATGAATCAGTCATGCACATAATCAAAAAGCCTAGGGGGTAAACTTCAGGTATGGGATACAGGGGCTCACATGATGTTATCAGGAAACTGTCTGACTGTTTTTCAGCTCTGATTTCCTCTGTGTTGGCTTTGTTCTCAAGCAGGCTCTCCCCAAGTGGTGGCAGAGATGACCACTGTTAGCTCCAGGCTTACATCCTACCAACTTAGCAGGAAAGAACACCTCATTCTCAAAGTGCCAGTAACCTGGCTTACATCACAGGACCCAGTTACTGTGGCCAGGGGATAGACAACTCTCATTGGCTAGGCTGGGGCACCTCTGGTACCAGAGAGGTGAATGGGTAATAGAGGGAGGCTCATTCCACCTCCTTGTCCTGGGGATGGTCACATAACCCATAGGGGAATGGAGGAGAGGCTGGAGGGAAGCTGAGGTTCCGGTTCTCCATCTCATGAATCCCCTCTCCCTGCAGAGGAGCCTTCTCCGAGGTCATCCTGGCAGAAGATAAGAGGACTCAGAAGCTGGTGGCCATCAAATGTATCGCCAAGAAGGCTCTGGAGGGCAAGGAGGGCAGCATGGAGAACGAGATTGCTGTCCTACACAAGTGGGTGGAGCACATTCTGTCCCTGTCCTGGGTCAACCCTGTCTTGACCTGTCCCACTCCCCTCCTCTCTCTGCTTTGGGCAAATCACCTAACCTCTCTGAGCCTCAAACTGCTCATTTGTAAATGGGGGTAATTATCTCCACTTGGTAGGATATGGGGAGCATTAGAGGTCCTTTACTTCAAGTGCCTGGCATGAGAGCAGACATGACAAATGTGATTAAGATGCCACTGCTTCTTTACAATGGTTTAATGTCCAGTGGAGAAGGTGATGGCAACCTACTCTGGCACTCTTGCCTGGAAAATCCCATGGACAGAGGAGCTTTGTAGGCTGCAGTCCATGGGGTCACTAGGAGTTGGACATGACTGAGCGACTTCATCACTTTCACTCTTCACTTTCATGCATTGCGGAAGGAAATGGCAACCCACTCCAGTGTTCTTGCCTGGAGAATCCCAAGGACGGGGGAGCCTGGTGGACTGCCGTCTATGGGGTCGCACAGAGTCGGACACGACTGAAGCGACTTAACAGCAGCAGCAGCAGATCTAAATGTCAATCCTTGAACATGTCTTGAACCCATGTATCTCTGCTGATGCTATCTCTAGACCTACTTCAAGTTGCCTCACATATTACACCACCTCACAAGTTTAAAAACACCCATCTGCTGATGCCCTGACAACAACCAGATGGTTTCTGAACTGCTCATGCTGATGGGAAACCTGCTGTTCTCACTGGAAATCTCACATAGAATCTCCACCTGAGCTTTCCCACCACCCTGAGCAGGGATGAAATAATCATTTCCACCACTGGGTCAGGAAGACTGAGGCCCAGAGAAGACAAAGGACTTGCCTAAGGTCACACAGCAAGTCTGTGGCAGACCCAAGCTTTCCATCAAACTCATTTGCCATCATTGGTTCATTTCTGGAGTGTTTACTGTGTGCCAGGCACTGTGCCAAGACTCTTCCCTGCATTTCTTCATGTGAGCCTCACCTCAATAGTTGAAGGGAAGTACTATCACTGGCTTCATATTAAAGAAAAAAAAAACTGAGGCTTGGAGAGGTTATACTCAATTCAGTGAATATTAGTGAGCACTCAGTCTGCACTAGGTGTGGGGAACAGTGGTCAGCAAGATAAAGCTGCTGGTCTTGGTGAGATGATATGCTGGTGGGAGAGGCTAGCGAATTTATAACCCCGGACAAGTGTTGAAATCCTATAGTGCTCAGCACTGTGAGGTGAGAAGACTTGCCTTCAACAGCACATGGCAGAGGCAAACGAGGACTCAGGTCTGTGCGATGGCAGAGCCCAGTGTTAACCTCTGTGCTCGGCTGCCTCCCACAACACTATAACACATCATGGTAAAGAAGCTTTTCCCTTTGGGACCCAGATCTTTGGCTCATCCTGCCCAGGTTTGCATGCAGTAGTTCCTTAAGATGAGGGTAGGGAGGTGGCTGAACTGTCCTCAGCTCTGAACCATCTCATTTCTCCTTTCAGGATCAAGCACCCCAACATTGTAGCCCTGGATGACATCTACGAGAGTGGGGGACACCTCTATCTCATCATGCAGCTGTAAGTGGCAGTGTCAACCCCTTTCTCACACCCATCCCTGCTGCCCCCTCCCTGGTCTCTCTGCATCCACAGCTCTCTTGACCAGACGCCCTGTTCCTGGCTGCAGGGTGTCAGGCGGTGAGCTGTTTGACCGAATTGTTGAAAAAGGTTTCTACACGGAGCGGGATGCCAGCCGCCTCATCTTCCAGGTGCTGGATGCTGTCAAGTACCTTCACGACCTGGGCATTGTACACCGAGACCTCAAGGTGGGTGTGGGCACCCAAGGGTGGAGCCTCCGCAAATTCCCCACTGTGGCCTTGGGTACTTCTCACCCCCTTGCTGAGCCTTGCCTTTCTGTCTGACCTCGTAAGCCCTAAAACTGCTTCCTCCCCATTCCAGTTCTGACACTCAAATGAACGCAAAGGTGATCATCCCAGTAACATCTTAGGTTTTTTTCTGATAATAAAACTCCCACTTGCTCTTTGTAGAAAACTTGGATGACAGAAAAACACAAAGAAGAAAGCCAGAAATCCCCAAAGCCCTACATGAGGTGCATGTTTGGTGGTACATCGCACTCTGCTCTAGGAGGAGAGCACTGGGGTGAAATAGAGCTAACTTTGAATTCTGGCCCAGCCATTGCCTAACTAGATCCCTAACTGCAAGTCACTTTGCCTCTCAAGGCATCCGTTTCCTCATCTGTAAAGAGGGATTATTCACAGTGGCCTCGCAGGGATGTGGTAAGGATGAACTGAAGTCAAGCACAGCACAGGATCTGGCACAGTAGGTGCTAAAAACTTCAGAGTTTCACAATACACACCTGAGATTTATAGGAGATCCACCCCCCGTCCCATATCCCTGAGGTCCTTATCCCTTTTGGAACTTGTAACTTCCTTGAGAACTTCCTTGAGTTTCTTCTGCCTCCAACCAAGATGGCAGCTATTAAAACTACAGTGGCTTTTGTGGGGGCGCTCACTGGAGTATTTGCGGAGGCAGAAGCTTCTGCTAGCCTCTGGCCATTTCCAACTCTCCTTTCCCTCCTTCCTGCCCTCCAAGCCAGAGAATCTGTTGTACTACAGCTTGGATGAAGACTCCAAGATCATGATCTCAGACTTTGGCCTCTCCAAGATGGAAGACCCCGGCAGTGTGCTCTCCACAGCCTGCGGGACCCCAGGATACGTGGGTGCGGAGGGCCCTGGTCTGGGGCTGTGGGCAGGGAAGAAGCTGGAGCTACAGGGCAGAGATTTGTTAACACCATGTCCCCTTCCCTCCATAGCCCCTGAAGTGCTGGCCCAGAAGCCCTACAGCAAGGCCGTGGATTGCTGGTCCATTGGGGTCATCGCCTATATCCTGTGAGTGGGGGCCTGGCTGTTATGGATATGACTCCAGACTTCTCCTCTCCCCTACTTTGCTCTCTTCTTCCGCTGTGCCATTTCTTCCTTCCTGCCATCCATATTTGTCTCTACCAGTTAATGACTGTTTTATTTCACTCAATTGAGACCGTGTTTCTGGCCACTGTGGCCAAGCACTGGGGATTTAGCAGAGAACAAAAGTGACAAAGTGCTTGCCCTCAGGGAATAGACATGCTAGTAGTAGGGGAGACAGAAAATAAACAGGTAAATAAGTATGTAAAATAATGGCAGATGGTGAGACACGTGTGAAGAAAAATTAAGCAGGGTAGGGAGATGGGATGGATGCTGTTTTAGATTAGGAAGTCAGGGAGCCTCTCTGAGAAGGTGGTATGAGTGGCATCCAGAATGAAGTGAGGGAGCCAGACACTCAAAAGTGTTTGGGGAGAGTGGCTTAGAGAGAGCACAGAGCAAGTGCAAAGGCCCTGAGGAAGGACAGATAGTGGCACAATACGGAATAGAAAGCCAGTGGAGTCGGACAGGAGTGAGCAAGGCAGAGAGCTAGATTTTCCCACTTTGTAGAAGGGGAACTCCTTCCTGAGGGTCCTGTCTGAACCTCAACATTGCGCCAAAGCTTCATCTGGGAGCCAGTGTGTACACTGACGGTGGAAATGAGAATGAATTTCTCCTTCCCCAGGCTCTGTGGTTATCCTCCCTTCTATGACGAGAATGATGCCAAACTCTTTGAACAGATTTTGAAGGCCGAGTATGAGTTTGACTCTCCTTACTGGGACGACATCTCTGACTCTGGTATTTGGGGCTTTGCTTTCTTCCCCTAATCATACTTCCAGTCCCTGCTTTATCTGCTTGGGTGGGGGGTATGGGTGGTTGGAGAGTGGGGGTGGGGGAAGGTCTCCTCATTTCACCAGGTTCTTTATAAGACCAGACACCTCACCCTGGGTGCTTTTTTTCTGCCTGTCCCCTGGTCAGGCAGTATTTTTCAGACTACCTCCCCACACTGACTTCTTAGTACCTAAAACACCATTAATGTTTTCATCTGTCCTTTTGTGCCTCCAGTTAGGCAGCAAAGCTGTGAAGCCATTATTGATCATTTACACGTCAGTGTGAATCTTCTCTAAGAACAAGTTATTCTTAAGGGAGAAAGCTAGAGAGCTGGGTTGGGTTGGGGGGCTTAGAGAAGGAGTAGTACAGGTGTGGTGGGGCAGTGCATGGAGGCCAGACCTGAGGGGGTGGGTTCTATCTTGGGGGTGTTCTCAGGCACCGCCATGCTGTTTTTGCTCTTGTCTGGGGGGCTCAGCCAAAGACTTCATCCAGCACTTGATGGAGAAGGATCCAGAAAAGAGGTTCACCTGTGAGCAGGCCTTGCAGCACCCCTGGTGAGAGCTCCCACAAGCCTCGGGCTAGGATGGGGTCTGGGGCCCCTAGGCCTGCCTCTCCCTTCACTGACAGCCCTCTACACACACCTGTCCTAGGATTGCAGGAGATACTGCCCTAGATAAGAATATTCACCAGTCTGTGAGCGAGCAGATCAAGAAGAACTTTGCCAAAAGCAAGTGGAAGGTGAGCCCACGACCCCCCATCTAGTCTCCAGCTCACACCAAGTGGGGCACACAGTAAATGCTCAGGGATGACGACTGAAGGGTCTCATTCATTCATGCAATGCTGTGACACCTATTTTATTCCAGTGATGGTCCCTGATCTTCAAGACTAGAGGGAGAACAGTGTATGCTTCTCAAGGAGACATAATCCAAGTTATGGGGTCCTGGAAGGGGCATAAAGTGGTCATGGTCTGACAGACTGCTCAGGCCTGAGAGCTGAGTAAGAATTAGCTTAGCACAGCAGAATAAGATCTGAGGCAGAGGGAGCCAGGGTGCAAAGGGCCAGGAGAAGAGAGTACAGCCATTTGAACAGTGCAAGTGCTAAGCCTGGCGGGACTGAAGTGGCTGCAGGCAGGAAACCAGGCTTAAGACAGGTCGGGGCCAGACTGCCTGGGGGCTCAGGTCCCACAGTAGAGCGCTGACTTGATGTTGAGGACTCTGAGGAACTCCAGAAGGATTTTCAGCTGAAACTTGACCTTTAAGAAGGGCTCTCAAGATGCTGAAAGGCAGTGAAGGCTGGGAGACCCTTTAGGGGACTGAGACAGAGATGTGGTCAGCAGACAGTGAGGGCTTGAATCAGAGTAGTGACAGTGGGAACAGAGAACACTGGACCAGGAGTCATTTGGGAGGCAGAACTGACAAGAAGCGATGTTAGAATGGATACTAGAAGAGAGGAGGAGATGTCCAGGGCCAGCCCAAGATTTTGGTTGGAGACAAGGTGGATGATGGTACCATCACTTAGATGGAGATCCTGGGGCCAGAAACTTGTTTTTGGGGAGATTTTGATTTAGGACATGGTAAATTCGAGGGACATTTCAGTGGACAAGTTGAATAGAGAATGATACACAACCTGGGCGAGTCCTTTAACCTCTCTGTGCCTGTGTTCCTCCTTTGACAATGCTGACACTAATAGTGCCCATCCCAAAGACTTTCGGGAAGATTAAACGATCTGTTGTGTAAAGTGTTTAGAACGGTACCTGACAAACAATGCTATACAAAGTGTTTACTATTATGTGAATGTGAATTATATGAAAAATTATACATGTCTACATATATACATTTTCTATGTGTGTATATATGTGTGTGTAATTATATAATATGACTGAATATAATTTAATGAAGTCTTACAGAGGTTTCAGGGGGTTTTGGGGATCAACCAGTATCACTTGGATGAAAATAACAGAATTGCTATTAAGAATTCTACCACAAGACCCTGCCCCATGATGTCCTATTCTCTCACAAGTCCCTTCTGCCTTTTTCCACAGCAAGCCTTCAATGCCACAGCCGTGGTGCGGCACATGAGGAAGCTACAGCTGGGCACCAGCCAGGAGGGGCAGGGACAGACAGCGAGTCGTGGGGAGCTCCTGGCACCAGCAGTTGGGGGTGAGAACAGGGCTCTGTGCAAGGGCATGGAGGTCCATGGAGAGCGGCCCAGGCTGGAGTGGAGGGTCTGCTCCTGTGATCAGCTCAGCTCTCTCTTCCCATGTAGGGCCGGTGGCTGGCTGCTGCTGTCGCGACTGCTGTGTGGAGCCCAGCCCGGAACTGTCCCCCTCTCTGCACCCCCAGCTCTAAGGGCCTGGATCCAGGGTCAGGATCTGCTATGCAGGAAGAGCTGGGGATGGCCTGCTCCCCCTCTTTCCCTGAACTGGGGAAGTACCCTGCCCCACCCCTCCACATCCCTTTCCATATCACCCCTCCACTTCATTTTCCATACAAATATTTCTATTTTATTGTTCCTTCTTATAATAAAGGGAAGAGATTAAAACCACAGACAGCTCTGTCTCCTCAGACAACCTATACCCCACATGGTTGTGCAAACTGCTTGATTTGAGGGTGCCTGGCCCCTGAGGTAGTTGCAGGAAGCCCCTTTTCCAACGTGAGACTGGATAGGGGAGAGTAGGAGGGAGCAGTAGGGAAGAGTGTTTGGGGAATCCCTTTCTCCATGCCCCCACCTAGCCTTCCGGCCCTGTGCACCTCTTTCTGCGCTTTGCTGGTGGCTCCTGAGCTCGGTGGAATTGGCGCAAGTCAGCACTGAACAGCACCTGGGGCAAGAGGGGAGGGAGGGCAAGAGTCGGGAGAGGGTACACTGGGGTTAGGACTGGTGGGGCAGTGTGGGGAGCTGGAAGGGTTCAAGGGTGGCAGGGCTGGGATGGGTAGAGAGTCCTTTAGGGTCAACTAGGACAGCAATGGAGGTAGAAGAAAATAGGTCAGAGCCAGGGAGAAGTCCTATGGGGTCTAGGCTGGAGATGGAGGGGAAGCCTAGGTACACTCACTGCTTGGGCCCAGCCAGCATAAGGTCCCCACAGGTTCCGGAAAAAGTTACCTAAACCGAAAAAAAAAGTTACCTAAACCAGAAGTGGTGAGGTGACATTAAATGGCCCCTTGTGCTCCCTACCCACAAGGGTGGGGTTTAGAGAGAAGTGTATTTCTACCACCTCAGCCTACACATCCCAGCCCTGACATCCCACTCTCTCTCCTTACCCAGTTCCTTGTTGGCCTGGGGGCTTGGGCCCTTGGCCTGGGTGGTGGTGGGGTGCCAGCTGTAGTCACGTTGGGCAATCTGCCACACGTGGACGTCCACGGGCACAGCCTGGGGTTTGTCTAGCGCCATCAGGCAGATGCAGTCGGCCACCTTTGACAAGAGAGTAAGCCACAGTAAGCCACAGAGGAATGGCAAAGTCCAGTCAGCAACCTGCTTCTAGTCCCAAAGCCAGATGCTTCCTTCTCCACTCTGAGGACACTCTTACTATATTTTCTATTAATAATTTAAAAAACAGCTGTGACGAGTGTGCTACTGGTGAACATCTTATGTGTGCCAGTTTCATCATAACCTGAAAAGAAGGTTTACTGTAGACAAGAAAATAGATCCTGAAAAGTGAAGTGATTTGGACAAAGTTACACAGATATGGAGATTCAGAACCAAGATTTAATGTTAGGCTGGAGTTCAGAGCCCATTAAAAAGAGCAATTTCAATAAAAATTCATTTTTAAAGCACAGAGAAATATAAAAAAGAAAACAATAAACACCAAATTCCCAATCATCTTTCTGATAGCTAACTGTTCTTGATATTAAACAAGAAGGTCTATTATCCTTTAATAAAAAAAATTCTGAAAAGCAATTATCCTTTAATAAAAAAATTTTTTTAAAAGTTCTGTAAATACATATAATTTTAAGAGAAGAACAAAATGAAAAGTGGAAGGCTTCCCTGGTGATTCAGTGGTTAAAACTGAGCTCCCAACGCAGGGGGAATGGGTTCAGTCCCTGGTCAGGGAACTAAGATCTTGCATATCACATGGTACGGTGTTTTTTTAAAAAAAAAAAGGGGAAACATCTTGTTTGTCTTCCCAAAGGTAACCACTATTGAGTTACCTATGATTCCTTCCAGAAATTTCTGCACACATATGGCAGTGTATGTATGTACCTGAACAAATGGTTTTTCTAAAAATGCATTCAAAGAGCAATGTCTTTTATACCCTTTCTGCATTCTACATTTTCTCTAATAAAAACATCTGCTGGTATCCTTTCTCCCTCCCACTCTGCCTCCAAAAGCCAAGCCCACACCCAGCTCTCAGGACTGCCTTGTCTCCTCCTCTGCTACTCTCTGCATGGGTAGTGAGAGTAGCTCCTACCTACCCCAACCTCGGGCCTCACCTTGGTGCCTACTCCAGGCAGGGTGCAGAGGGCCTTGTGCGCCTCCTCATAGGGGGCCTTGCGCAGCTGCTGCAGCCAGGGAAGTCCACCCCGTTCTTCCAAGATGGCTCGGGCACTGGCACTCACAAAGCGGGCACGGTACCCCAGGCCCAGATTCCTGAGCTGAGCTTCCACCTCTGGCCCTGTGGGGGAGTGGGGAGGAGAACAGGGGTCAGACATTCTCAAATCCTTCCCGTCATCAGGCTAGTGTGTGAGCCCTGCAAACGACAGGTATGCTTTTCCTAAGTACCCTTCTAGCTTGCCATCCTCTGGGAAACCCCGGGACACTTGCACATACAAAGGAAAAGGTTAAGCCTGGGTTCTGCCCCTCTACAAATGTTTTCTGAGCACTATGTGCTGTGCACTGGAGCAGGGGTTGAGAAGCACTTGAGTTCTTTAACCTTTCCAAAGGGTGTGAAATCATGAATTCACATTCATGATCTAAAACAATACATAGGGCTTCCCTGGTGGTCCAGTGGGTGAGAGTCTACCTGCCCATGCAGGGGACATGGTTCGATCCCCGGCCCTGAAAGATCCCACATGCCTCAGAGCAACTAAGCCTGTGTGCCACACTGCTGAGCCTGTGCTCTAGAGCGCAGCTACTGAAGCCCACGAGTTCTAGAGCCGGTGCTCCACAATGAGAGAAGCCACTGCAATGAGAAGCCCAACTACCCCAATGAAGAGGAGGCCCTGCTTGCCACAACTAGAGCAGAGCAGACAAAGATAAATGACCTAAAAAATGAATAGTAGTCATAATAACAGTAGCAGCTTCTATTATCACACTTTTCTCAAGGACCTTGATGACAATACTACTGTTCTTCCCACTTTACAGATGAAGAAAATGAGCGCTTAGAGAAGGTTAAGTAACTTGCTCAAGAAATGACATGATAGAGATGGGACCTTGCCCTGAGGTCTAGGACACCAAGCCGGTGCTCTTAACCCACTGCACCGCCCTACCTCATGACTGCCTTATTCATGCCTCAAATAGAGGCATGTCATAGAAACTGGATAGAAACTGTCATTCCCATTCCACAAACAAGAGAAGTTTGGAGAAGTGAATGAATTCCCAGAGGTATTGTGACTACTAAACCGGGAGCTAAGACCCAAGATGGGTTTTCTAAGCACCCAAAACATTCTGTTTTCTCCAGCGGGGGCTGTGGCTTTGCTATGCAGGCACTAAGCACTTCCTCCAGCTTGGTTCTCACATATGCCAACTGACGTACTTGCCTCTGTAAAATACTTCCCTCACAGTGTTCCCATGAAGAACATGTGTGTTTTTGGATGCAGAATTGTTGGGTTCACAGCAAAGATAACAATTTGCATTTTCTGCTTACTTCCTATAAGCCAAACACTATGCTAGGTGCACTGTGTGCATTCCTTTACTCAACCCTCTTGAGACTCTGACAGGTTGGAGCTATTGTTATCCCATTCAATGGATTAAGAACCTGAGGCACAGAGAGGCTACATAATGAGCTCAAAATCATACAGACAGAACTCAAGTGCCAGAGCTGAAATTCAGACTCAAGCAGGCTATCTCTAGAACATGTATCTTAAGGCCAAACTACTGTACACTGTATACAGATGTCTTCCGATGAGCCACTGAACTCACAGGCTAAAAGCACAGACCACTGAAGTGCTGACAATCCAGGGACAGGGAAGATGAGGTATAACTGGGGCTGACTAGACCAGGCAGGGTGGTTCTGGATGAGGGCAGTATTTACTAAGGCAGGAAGCTTTGAGATGGAAGAGAGGCATCAGGGGAGAACTCAACAGACCCTGAAAGCTGTTGTAAGGTCTGGAGGCAGGGACCCAGCTACTCACCAGCCAGGGTCTGCAAGCTGGGGAAGCCATGGTAGGTGACATCATCAAGCTGGATGAGCCGAGGTCCAAAGGTCTGGCAGAGCCGTTCTACCATGCCAGTGATGCGGGCAATGTTGTTGTTGGAGGAACAGATGAAGGAGAAAAGGCATTCGATGGGGTCCAGTTGCAGGAGTCGCACACCTGGGGATCAGAAAGGTAGGGAAATGAGAAATCACCTGCTGTTGGTAATGACCTCTTCTTACCCTCAGATCCTAGGCTCCAATGGGATCCTAGGGCAATGAGGGACAGCATTGTTAAAGACAGTAACACTGGAGCTCTCATTCTTTGTAGCATCTTGTAAGGTCCGTGTTATCACCCCATTCCACAGGCAAAGAACACACAATGAAAGCACGAGGTTGGGGATTTGTTTCATTCACTGTGGTATTTCCAGTCACAGAGGTGATGCTCTGTAACATTCAGTTACATTCAGAACAGATGCTCTGTTCATTCAGTACAGAATGAACGATGTCACTATCCCCAGATCACACAGCCAGGATTTGGCTCAATATTCCTGTCACTCCACTACGGTGGTAAGCAGGACATTAATAGTAGTAATAATAATTACTGTGTGTCAGGGCACTATTCTAGGCACTTTATATGTATTCGCTTCTTTAATCCTCATAAAATTCTGAAGTAGATATAATCCCCATTTTACAGATGGTGAAACTGAGTAACTTAACCAAGTCACAAGCAACCCAACCTCTGCCTCAGGCTCTGTACTCACCCTTGAATTTCTGAGCCACCTCTTGAAAGTGGGGGTCCACGGAACTCCAATGGTGATATAGTGGAGCAAGGCTGACATCCAGCTGGAAGTACTGTTGCACGGCCTTTAGCTCTTCCATTGTGGGCCTGCCAACCCTGCCCTTGTCCCCTCGGTACACAGTGCAGTAAAGATGCTCCTCAGTCTGGGTCAGGGTCCATACCTGGTCGGCCAGCACGCCACTCCAGTGCGCAGGACTCTGCTCCCTCCACCTGCGCCCCCAGGCATACGGCAGCCCTAGCACTCAGTGCCCCTTTCTGCACCCTTTGGGGCCCTCCTATTCTATAAACTGCTCCATATACAAAACTGATTCACAAACTGCAAAACACAAGCGCTTTCTTTTACATCAGTTATATTATGTAATCCTCGCAACAGCACCGCGCAGGCTTTTCCATCTTATAAAGGAGTTAATAGGGTCACCACTCGTGCTTCCGTCTCTTTTGTACCCTTCCTTCACCCTCAACGTTCCTTTGCACCCAGGGCCTGCGGTGCTGAGGAGCCAAGGGCCAGGGTCACTCACCGGAAAGATTGTCCAGAAGCCAGAACCAGGTCCAGGCGCAGCTCAGATCGTGGACAGGGGATGGAGGCCCATAGGGCCGGGAAGGAGGCTAGAGTGCGATGCCCCATGCTACCCGGCAGAAGGGAGACGACTGACATTTCCAGTCAGACCCCGCCCCGTGATGGTCCTGCCCACTCGGAAGGGGTTCTACTTGTCAAAAGACCTCGCCCCGAAGACCACGCCCCTCAAGGCCTCACCCACCAAATCCTAGGCTCTTAATTTAAGGCCAGCAGTTTTATTTAATTTCTCCGTTCCCCGCAGGCCCTGCTCCCTCAACGCTTCTTCCCTTTCACTCAGTCTCGACCCTCCCGCCCTTCAGAGCCTTTGGGCACGCAACCCAGTCCCTCAAGCTGCCGGGGCTTCGTGAAGCGCGCGCTAACGCGCTCTTCCGTTTTCTCTGGGGGCCGAGCTCTCTCTCACCGGAAGGAGGGCTCAGACCAGGCTAATTGGACCCAGCGGTAACCAATCCGCGGAGAGTTAGGAGGCACCAATGAGAATCGGGCGTGGCGGCGAGTGGGCGGGCGTTTCTAAGCGCCGCAGCGGTTGGCGCGCGCTGGGCTCTCTGCCCGTTGCTGGCCTTTCCTCTGTGGGATTTGTCTGCACTCATCCCCGCGCTGCGCGGCCAAGACGCACAGTGCGCCCTCAAGCCACAGTTCTCATCGCCTGATTTCCTCAGAGCCCTACGATTCCTCAGGGCCCGCCCGCCCCGAGCACCAAGTGCTATCCCCCAGCATCCTTAGGGCCTTTCTCAACGCGCCTCTTCTGACTGATCCTCGCCTTCATCAGTCTGCCAACCCTGAATCTCCCTCACCGAGAATCGTGCCCGGATCGCAGCTCCGGGCCAGCCGAGCCCGAAGTGTCTCTACAGCGTCTGGATCCCGAGGAATCTGCCTACTCCCTCGTTGAGTTTCTGCCCTCCAAGAGCTTGTCCCAGAGCCTCGACGCTGAGCAACCTTAGGCCTCACTGACTTCATCAGAGGCCTGCCTCCTTGGATTCTGCGCGGACTGTCCCATCTGGCGTCACCCGCCACCTGAAAGCCCTATCGAAAGGGGCCTCTCTAGGCCCCCTCCAGGACTGTGCCCAGAGACCCAGAGAGGCCCCAGGACCACCAACTCTGTGGCCCCAGGGCAGCCCCCTTGCCAGGGCCAGCTGCCTAGTCCAGGGAAGATGTAGCATGTAACTTCTTCCCTCCTGGAGAAAGACACAAAAACCACAGAGACAAGAACTGTGTTTGGACGGTTTCTCCCCTTCTAGCATAGTGACTCTTGGTTACTGTATCTGAATAATCAGCCTGCAGATTTCTTAACGGAGACTGGCAGCTGATGTACCCCTCTCTCCCACACAGTATCTAGCAGGGGACTGTAAACCTGGTAGCATCTCAGCTCACTGCTCAGTAGCCACAAGACCCTGGGGCTGCTTCCTGTGCTTGTCTCTTCTGTAGGGCACCAGATCTCAGATGCCTAGCACTTAGAGGGCATCCCTCCAGTAAATGTTTCGATTGGAAGAGAAGATGTCAAGGTGGGGAATGAATGAAGAGTCACTCTGCATTCCTGCTCAGTCCCTAGCTAAACAGGGGAAGGTCACAGCTATAGTGACTCTGAAGAAGTACCTGGACCATCCAACTGGCAAAGGACTTGAAGCATCTGCAGTTCAAGAAGGCATGGGCACTAAACTCTTCCCTTCCAGAAGTTTGGCATACTGGTTATAGAACCTGCTTTGCAGACAGGCTTTTATTCAAATCCTAGCTCTGCAACTTCCTAGTTGTGGGACCTTAGGCAAGTTACTTAATTTTTTTAAACCTTGGTGTCTTTATGGAATTAACTATCCTATTAACTTTCCCCATAGTTATTGCAAGGATTATACAAAAGTGTGGATCTAAAGGTGCTTCAGCACAGAGTCTACCACTCAGGGAAATACATAGGGAATGGGAGCTGTCATATTATCTTTGTCTTACAAATGCAACAGCCAGCAACCACTTGAGCCCAATTATTTCCCATCCCTGAGGGACAGAGCCTCCCTTTTCATCCCTTTGCTCTGGCAGAAGGCAAGAACCAAGAATTCCAAACAGACTATTTATTTTCTAAGAATCAATATATTTTCTTCCTTTGAAATAAATACAAACCAGTTTGAAAGGTGGGGGAATCTATGGGAAGAAGGGAAGTGGGGACAGGCCCCAGTCTTTTTTTTAGTACCAAATGACTCTGGCGCGACCCGGAAACGCAGTTACAAATGAGAATAATTTAAATTCTCCGCTAATTACAGTATTTACAACAGCAGGGGAGGGGGTCACCTAGTGCCCCTCTTCCGGGCTGGACAGACATCAGTCCCACTGCTAGGCTGGGCGGATGCCCGCTCACCACACCACCTCAGGGGCCTTAGGCCACTAGGCAGTTAAGGATTCTCCCGGCACGAGTAGGCAAACGTGGTGGGATGGCCCGTTTTACACAGTGTCCTAACCTTGGCCCACCACCCTGCGCTACAGTGCTGTGAGGTCTCTGGAGCTTTCCGGCCTGTGGGACCTCCCCTTCATTGCGCAGAGCCCCCAGGGGCCCTTGGAGTGTTCTGTACAGTCCAGCTGCACTCAGGGCAGGAGGGACCTCCCCCACCCAGCTTCCCCTGAGACTGGCCCCAAGACCAGGAATGAGTCAGTGCAGAGGCCGGTGCCACTCCAGGACAGTGAGCCAAGGGGAGGAGAGAGGTGGCAGGGCACTGAAGGCTGTGCTGTGCTGGGCAGTGTCAGTCACTGTCACTGGTCTCGCTGCTCTGTTCGCCCTGCACCTTGCTGCGGTGCTGCAGGGCCCTGTGGTAGGCTATCTGTACTGACTTGCGGATGTTAGATTTCCGGCCCTCCAGCATCTTCTCCTTGTCAAGGTCCTGATTCACGCCCAGAGGAACCAGCTTAGTCCTGGGCAGCCACTGCCTGTAGGATGAGATGAGGATGAAGTAAGTCATCTCTTATCTCTGGGAGGGCAACAAGCACCAGCCTCCCTCACTTGTTGCTTCCTTCAGAAACTCCTAAGTGCCCATTCTGGGCCAGGCTCTGGTGGGAGTTACAGAAACCAGGAGATGCAGTCCCTGCCCTCCAGGAACTGCTCGCAGTCTAGTGATGAAAATAGCCCAGTTGACAGTCACACTGGGGGATAACCACAGGGTATTTATGAGTGCAAAAAGGAGCCCTGACCTAGCCTGAAATAGATACCTTGTCCCATGGGCTCCAGGCAGATTTAACTGACATTAGGTATCTTCCTCAGACAATTAACAAGAACAAACGACTCCACTTGTAAATGTGACAGAACAGGGATTCAGAGACCCAATGATTATGTCTGCTTTATCCCCCATATCTTATCACCATGGAGGCAGAAGTGGGAGAACTAAATCTAGAAGCCACCTTAGTCTGGGTGTGGAGCCACCCCTACATTTTTCACAGTCACTCATGGTCCTCTGTTTTCTAGCTACAGCTGTTTGTCAGCTGCTGCCCACTCAGTCTCTCAGACTCTTGGTCAACACAACCCTTCTGCTCAGCGATCTAAGTCCCTCCCCCACTGATTTATGATCGCCCAGGCTGTCAGTGCTGGAGTTTCCTGGCAGCCTGCCCCTATAGCTGGGGTTGCATCTGTGGCTGTGAGTCACATCAACTGCTCCCCTCCTCCCTTACCAGGTTCTCTTGTTGTCAAAGAAGAGGACGAGGTAGAGATGCTCTCGGGCTTCTTGGGTCATCTGTTCCCCAAGTTTCAGCACCTCCAATGGGGGCACAGGGATGGGAACCCCATGGTGGAACATACCTTCCCGGGGCATCTTTGGATCAATGATCTAAGAGTGTAATAAGACCTTGGTTAGTTCAGTCTCCTCCTTCCCCAAGGCTTACCCTATCCAAGAATCTGGTGATTACCTCTGAAGAGGGGACAGAAAAACGTAATCATCTAACTAGGGTTGCAATCCTGACCCTCATCTTCTTCTCATGCTGAACTATATTTCAGAGCCCAAGAGATAAAGGGAAGAGAAAGGGACAGATGGAGAAACTAATGAGGGACCTCTAAGTGACTATCTGCTAAAGACTCGTGTGCTCTGCAGCTTGGCAGAGAGTAGGCGGTCTGCTGCTTTTGAGTGTATGTCTTGGGACTGGAAGACAAGGGGTATGACGAGAAAGGCAGAAGCCTACCAGAGCTGGGTATGATGGGTACCCTCGGCATTTGGCCCACACCAGGTCCAGAGCATCCAGGGGGGAGTCCTCATCCTCTGATAGCCAGCCAGCTCCCCGGCCCAGACTCTTCCTTACAACTTCACAGGAATGGGAGAGAGGGGAAAGATCAGCAGCCAGGGGTCTGGCAAGGCCCTGACACCAGGCCCCCAGCGTCCCTGGCTTTGGGCAGGCGTACTTACTGCTGTGGCCCACGCCGCGGCCAGTGCCCACGGAGTAGGCCTCATTCTCAGTGCCTGAGGTATCTTCGCTGCTGTCCTCTGGGAATGTGCCCCGAGAGAAGGAGGGCTTGCCCCGGCCTTGTTTTGAAGGTGTTGTGCTGTGGACAAAAGGGATGCTCAACTCAAGAGGAGGGCGAGAGTGGAGAATGGCATGGCGGGTGTCTTCCCTTGGCCCCTAAGGTCTAAGACTTTTGGAAAGCAGAGGCTACTTGAATAATGTCAGACTCAAGTGCCCTCGAGGATTTGGGGGTGATCTGACTGAAGTGGGCTGGATACAGCACTAGTGATGAATGTATGCCCCATCGCTAGGTCTGATTTTTAAAAAGAATACAGAAACTGGGAAATTTTATGTGGCACTTCTTGGGTTTGTTTGTTTTTTTTAAATATCATTCTGGCCAAACAAAACATGTCTGTAGGCCAAATCCAAGTCGCCATGAATCAGTTTATGCACTCTGTTCTAAGTGAAAAGTGAAAGTGTTAGTTGCTCAATCATGTCCAATTCTTTGCAACCCCATGGACTGTAGCCTGCCAGGCTTCTCTGTCGATGGGATTTCCTGGGCAAGAATACTGGAGTGGGTTGCCATTCCCTTCTCCAGGGGATCTTTCTGACCCAGGGATCGAACCCAGGTCTCTCACATTGCAGGTGGATTCTTTACCATCTGAGCCACCAGGGAAGCCCTCTGTTCTAAAGCATGAACTTTACCAATGATGGTCCCCTCTAATTCATTATGGTGACAGTCTCATCTGTTCTATTTATTTTACAGAGAAACTTTGGTCTCAGCCATCTTAATCTACGTGGAGATGGCTGCCACCACACTCCCCAGAGGGAAATTTGGAAGGCCGTCCTGGAAGCAGGTTCAAACCCAGAGGGCTGGTACCTGGTCCGGTCGGAGGCAGCACTGCTGCTGCTACTGCTGCTGGATTCCGAGTCTGAGCTGCTCCGAGGAAGGCTGCAGTCGTTACGGTAAACCAAGAAACTCTTCTTTACCGGCTGGTTTCCACCGCTGAAGCCATTGGCTGGTAAGTCTTGGTTGAGGGTAGTGGGGAGGGAAGGAATCAGTCAGTAAGATGCAGATCAGAGATCTACCAGGGGTAAGAGGGACTTAGAGCTTGGCTTTCCGTTCTGTGCTGGAAAATTCCTCCAACCTTGGCCAGCAGAGCCAGCTCTGGGCAGTGTCCACCACAGCTTGCCACAGCCCTGCCCCCACCCCTTGCACTTCCCTTGGCAGTTACTAGCCTTAGGACACAGATGACTTAAAGGAGGTTCCCAAGGAGAATGAGAAGAGAAAAGGTGAAGTGATAAAATGGAGGGCACCCTGGGTGGGAATCTGGCTGGGTTGGTGTCTCTGGGCTTTAGTTTCCCCATCTATAAAGTGAGGGGGTTGAATTGACAGGCTCCCTAAGGGCCCTTCTAGCTCTGATATATTACGGGCAAATGAAGGGCTAGGTGGGAGTTATACTGGGAAGGATGGCAGCTTGGCTCACTCTATTGGAGGGGCTGGGTGATGGTGAGGCTCACCCATTGGGGGGTCTTCTGTGGATTTATCACTGTCGCTGTCTGAACTCGAACTGGGCCGAGGGCTCCTACCCCGCTTGCGCTGACGTAGGGAGCCCATGATGGGGAGCTGGGGGGGCCCCACAGGACTGCCTCCGTGGCTGGGGGTCATCTGGCTCTCCCGGTTTTTGGGGGGCCGGCCCGGCCTCTTGGGCGGTCCAGCTGTCTTCGGGTTCTTTTTGGAGAACAGAACTGAGGTTCTCCTGCCCACCTCAAGTGCGGGGGTTGAGGACATGTTGGGACCCAGGCCTGGAGCAGAGAAAGAGAGAAGGAGAGTCGGTGAGGGGCCTGAAGTGGGAAGGGTGTCTGTCTACGGTAGGCCCTGGGGATATAGGACATAACTTCAGCTAGAGTAGCGGAGATCATTTGGGGGGCAGAGTTGGGAACACTGTCTCTCAAACAAATAGCCAGAGAGAGGCAGCTAAGAGGCCCCCGAAGGGAATGAGGGAGAAAGTGCAGCTAGCTGAGCAGGAGGGACCTCTGCCTGGGGGGTGGCAGGGGCTGAGTGTGTGCTGCAGAATCCAAGTCTGGCTGGCCTTGGGGTCCATCATGCCATGGGGTTCAGACCTTTGCTTGTCTCCTGGCTGCTGCTCTCCTCGGCGGCACTGTCTGTCTGTCCGTCCTTGTCGCAGGCCGCTGGGTGGGGTGTCAGGCTGCCCCGGCTGGAGGGGCCGTGTCGCTCAGGCCCATCCCGTCCAGTCTCCCGCTGGTGGGCAAGCTTCCTCCGCAGTGCCGTCATCTCTTTCTTGATCATCTTGGCGCGCCGAGAGCGGCCCACACTCTGCTTGCTGGCGTTCACCTCATCCAGCCGTTCAAGCAGCAACTTTAGCTGCTCTTCCACTGGCAGGTGTTTCTGGTTCTCAAGCAGGACCAGCCGCTCTTCCTCTGCTGCAGGGGGGTGGGAACAGGGGATGAGAGGTCAGTCTCAGGGCAGCCCTCTGGGCCCCATGAGCCTGGGCAGGCAACCAGAAAGTCACTCTTCTCCCCTCCGCTTCTCACCAGGGACGGCTGTAAAACAGTAGCACCAAGATGTAGAAAGGCAGGGATTGCTCTCCATTCACCCAGTCTGGCTTCGAGAGCATTCCTGGGGCTAGCATGCCAATGCTCAGACTAGCTGCTTCCTGCCTACACTGCCTGCTCCCAGGAGGGGACTTTTGGAAAGCTGTTCATGCCTGGCATTGGCCTCTATGTGTATGTGTGACTTATCACCCACCATCTTCGGTGTGGTGTGGGGCCTCGTCTCCAGTCAGGCTGTGGGGGATATGCATGCCCGTCTCAAAGTCAATGCCCATTTTTTCTGCCTGGCGCCGGGCCTGGCGGAGCACCACGCCACCCTGCTCACGGAGCCGCACTGCTGCCCGGTAGAAGATGGTATCCTTGGCATTATACTTGAGGCAATTGCTGACGATGAGGTTGAAGTCCTCCTCAAAATCATCAAAGTTCAGGTAGCGGTAAGCCTCCAAGTTCTGCTTCATGGTGAAAAAGTCCATAGGCTTTTTGATGTGGTCGAGGTAGTCAGGTACCTGGGAGAACATGGGAGTTGTAGCTAAGTGGAGGTATGTTCCTCATTCCCCCTGAACCCCTGTTCCTAACAACCTCCCTTGAAATGCATCCAGCAACCTCCTCCTCCTACAGTCAGAGGCAGGCATACAGCACAGGGGAAAAGAAAGCTGGATTCTAGTCTGGACTTTTCTAGTCACAAGCTGTGTGACCTTGGCAAGCCTCTTAGCCTCTCTGGGCCTTCTTTTCCTCACTTGGAAAACAGTAATAAAATTACAGCCAAATCTATGTCCTACAGTCACATGAGGTTTTAGTAAGAAAATGGCTAAGGGGATCCTCTGGAAGTAACACCACCCTGTATTCCTATAGCTCTTTTTACTTATCAATAATCCACACAAGGAGGCTGCTGCCTCAGTCTCTCATTTTATACCTTTTAGAGAGAAGAGTCTGCCAGTCAGGACCTACGGCTTCAGAGATGGTTCTTTAGGTGCTGAGCCTTCTAAATTCTCCGTTCTAGGGTTCAGCACCCGGAAAGTGTCTTCCTGCCCTGGGCTTATTCACTTGGCAGACTCAGTCCCTGCCTCTGGGGAAGGAGTGCAGACTGCCTCCCATTCTGGGCCCTTGAGGTACGACAGGGACAAGACAGAGTCCAGGTGATGCCTGTGGTTCCGGTTCATCCCAGAGCCCCAGAGCCACCAGCCCCTCTCTTCATGGTCCCCTCCTAGCCCCTGGCCCAGACCTGCGGCAAGGGTCCATCTGGGAGAGGAACAGAAAGAAGGTGGAGTGAGGGGAAGGGATTCTTACTTCGTCCAATTCGGTTACCTCAGACAGAGGGACCGGCTCGCTGAAGATGTTGCCCGTGTCCTTCTCTTGGAGCTGCTCCAAGGTTTTTCGAAGGAGGATGAGGAAGGGGGTCAGCTGCATCTCCATGGCGATCTGCTGAACCTTGATCTGACACACATAAAGGCCCCATCAGCCAGGCCTAGGCTGGTCCCTTGGCGGAGAGGTCTGGGGAGGTGGCTGTAGCTGGTGTGGGAACTCGCCTTCCTTCCCACCCCACACTGCTGGGTGCACCTCACTACTGTGAACTTCCCCTTCCTTGAACTCCCAGCACCAGCTACCCGCATCACATCATTTAGGATTCCATTCATAAAACTCTCCTGTGCCATTCTGCTTCTGATGAGCCTGAGCGCAAACTAAGCTCCAGGTTATCTGACTCTCACATTAGCTGTGTCACTCCTGGCCAGGGGAGTGACTTTTCTGTGTTTTCTGTTTTCCTGGGTCTGTTTTCTCCACTATGAAAAAGAGTTGGTCTGGGAGCACTCACCGTCTCCCTTTTGAGTTTCTCCCGCTTGCGAATCAGCTCCACCAGCAGCCGTGCTCGCTCTAGGTCATGCCGAAGTCGCTGCCAGGACTTAAGTTGTTCTTTGAGGGCCCAGTTCTTATCCTCAGAATCTCTCTGAAGAGGCAAAAGAGGGATCAGGAGATGATGAGAGAGCCAGAGGTGACGAGAGCCCAGGAAACTTGGGTCAAGGGCAGGAAAAGCCAAAGCTGGGAGCACAGTGATCTCCTGGTAGGCTCGCCAGCTAAAGTGGAAACTCTGCAACCCACTGTTATCTGTTGAGCCCAGCAGAGTTGGTGCTTGGTATATGCTTGTTGTGAATGAAAGGATGAACACAAGGAATAATGCATGAAGAATAATGTGTAAGGATTTCATCCTTAGCCTGATTTGAGGTCTAGTTTAAAGAAACAAACAGTCCAAGCCCTAAGGCATTGGAAACTGCAGTCACAAATCTCTGTTCTGGGGACCTCCCTGGTGGTCCAGTGGTTAAGACTCCGTGCTTCCAATGCAGGGAGCATGCGTTCAATCCCTGATTGGGGAACTAAGATCCCACATGCTGGGTGGTACAGAAAAACAAGCCAGTGATAAGTCTCTGTCCTCGTCTCCCTGGCATTAGTTCCCAGAGCCCACAGGGAATCTGCCATAGTACCCCAACTTGGTCACAGTTCCTCTGAGACTGCAGGTGGGTCTGCAGGCGACGCAGCAGCGGGACCCCATTCCGCGACTGCCTCTTCAGCGTCCAGTAGCTGTGCAGCCTCTGCATGAATTGGCTCTTCCTTTGGATGGTCAGGCGGTTAGTGATTTTACTGAGCCTGGGAAACAGGAGAGCAAAGAGAAGAAAAACCTCTTGGGCCTTGATTTTCTCACAGAGAATAGGGGTCTTTGGCCCATGAGAGTTTCTGAGTGGGGCTGAATAGGCAATAAATCTATTGTCAAGAAGGCCTGTGACTCTGGGCTAGGGGATAAAGGAGCAAACACAGCTGGCTGTCAAGGGCACCTCAGGAGACAGGAAGCCAAGCTCCCAGAACTCACCCTGTTCACCAGGGGGGTGAGCAAGCCTGGCCCCTAAGACTGCTTATTGTCACTGCAGCCCTGAGTACTAACTGACCCTGGGACACCCAACTCGGACCGAGCCTGGGAAGGTTTTAAGATGAAGTACTACAACATAGCAGTCAACTACAGGAAATTGTCTAGGTAGCACAAGAGAGAGTAAAAAGTAACTGATACTCACAGCCCTCATTTGTGGCCATAACACAATTCCTTGAGCATTTCCTTCCCTCTTTTCTGTTCTGTTCTCCCTTCAGAGGCAGACTATTTCTTCCACTGTGGCTGGTGGCTACTCCATCATCTTACTTCCTAACTTACACCACCCCAGCAATATGGAGGGCAGTTTCAAATACACCTGCCAAGTCGGCCAGACAAGAGCTGAAGTCTCTGGTTTCTAACGAAAAAGTCAGGTGACCTGCTAGAGCTAATCTCTTTGGATATTAAAGACAACCACCACCTCCAGGTAGCTCCTGACAGGAAGAAGAAAACCCAAGCCTGTCACTCCACTCAGGGGACTGTCAGTCTCCAACAGGGCTTCTCCCCTCCCTGACCCACCCATCGGCTCCCCCCATACCTATGTGGTGGAATGCAAGGCACAGACACCACAGGGGCCGCAGCTCGTTTCTCTGCCAGGATCTTCCGCGCCTTCTTCATCTTGATCCGGGACTTGGCCTTGGCTTTCTTGACCTTCTCTGAGCTCCAACTCTTACCCTCATCTTCCTCCTCCTCCTCCTCCTCCTCCCCTTCACTGTGGGACAGGGCAGGCAGGCGGCGCGCTGAACCTGGGGGTGTGTGGATGTCGCAGTAGGCGGTCTTGCGGACACTGAAGGAGGTGCCATTGGCACCTGTCTCCCGCACAGGCTCCATCTTCATGTAAAGGCCAGCCTGTTGGGCACATGTCACGTGGAAGGCTGTGTAACAGTTGGCCTTGTGGCACTGGATGCAGGCCCCTGAGCCCCTCTGTTTGCAAATGTAGCAGGTCAGCTTCCAGCGTGCGGGCGGGATGTGCTCAATGCTATCAATGGGCTCCAGGAAGACCGTGTTGGCAAAGCAGACCTCGGGGATCCAGAGGGCACACACCACATGGGCCCAGCGCCCATCATCTGTCTGCTTGAAGGCACCACCCTTGTTGGGGCATAGGGCGCAATCCACAGCGCGGGAGGGTGACTGCAGGCAGCGGCGGCAGAGCCACTGGCCCTCGGGGATGTAGGGGACCCCGTAGCACTCCTGGTGCACGGCCAGGTTGCACATGTCGCAGAAAAGAATGACATTGCTGTTCTGGCACTCGCCGTCATTGCAGATACAGCACACAGCATCCTCGTCTACGAGCGCATTGGGGTCGCCTTTATTGTGGCTCTCAAAGTACGACTCCTTCTCCAGCCGGTCCATTAAGTACTCAAAGATCTCCTGCGGAATGGGACTCACACCCTCTGTCTTCCGCCGCTCGTTCATGATATCTAGCCAGATGTAGTCCTCCTCATCCATGTCGTACTCAACCTCCTCATCCAGCTCCTCCGCAGACTTCTCAATATACCTGCAGTGCACACAGGCAGCTCGGCATCAGAAGGTTGAGATTTCCCTCCCTTAAAGAATGTGGGTTACATCTGCCGAGCACTCACCCTATTCCACGCCCATGCCTTGAATGTATATGTTGTCTCATTCTAGCCTCACCTTTACTCCAGGCACCGTAAGGCCTGTCATCATTCTTGTGCCGAAAAGGAAACCTAACGTTTGGGGCAGTGAATTCACCTGGCCCAGCTCTCTTGTAAGAAAGTGGAAGAGCTGGGATATGAACCCAGGCATGCCGAGCTCAAAGCTCATGTCCTAGCTGCCACACTACCTCCTTTGAGATGCAGAGGCTCAGCAAGATCCTGAAGGGAGAAGGATGGGGCGGCTAGGACCCGTGATTGCAGTGGTCTGGGTGATGGTACAAAGAGTCAGGGGTAGGAAGGTCCTCAGTTTTCACTTGCCAATTTACATTTAAGTTGTCTGACCACCAGCTGGCTGTATCCTGAATGGAGCTGCTGTAGGTCTTCTCTCAGCTGGTGCAGCAGCAGCTCAGGGCTCCCTCAGAATATAGGTACTCTTTGCTCCCTGGAAAGCCTTGGGAGATAACAGTCAGAATAGCTAATATTTACTGAGCATTTACTATGACCGGGCATTGTGCTAAGTTATCACAGCTATCTTCCCCACAGTCCTTGGGTCAATGTTCTTCTTGCCCTCACTTTATAAAGGAGGAAACCGGAAGCTTTGGGAAGTTAAGTGCCCCACACAGGTGGTTCACACAACCAGGAAATGGCAGAGCTAGGATTCAAACTCCACTCCACAGCACTCACTGGGCCCACAAGACTGCAGCCAGGGGTGGCTCCAGGCGCCTGGAGTACAAAGCAGGCTCCCCACTCCCCTGCCATGCGCACTCCAGGTGGCCTGACTCTGCTATTGTAAAGCTACAGGGAGCAAGGAGGGAAAAGAACGCGGCTTTGTTACTGTGGGACATCCAGGACATCCCTGCTGTTTTCTAAACTTCAGTTTTATTGATGAGAGAATGAGGGAATGTAGGGGACCTACATCCTCATTTCCTAAGAAGTCAGGATTAAACGCAATTACAAAAATGAATGGGCTAAATCAAGTGGTACATAGCAGGCCCTAGATAAATGTTAGTTCCCGGGCCTCCACTCTGCTCTCCATAAGGAAAATGCAACTCTGCAGGCTGGAGCAGGCCAGGCAAGCATAGGCTCTGGAGCTGTGCTCTGGGTGACAGCAGGCAAGTGAGCTAACCTTTCAGGGCCTTGATTTCCACGTCTGTAAAGTGGTGGTACTAACTTGAACCTCTATCACACAGATGTTGGGAGCATTAGATGAGTTAATATAGATAAAGTGCTCAGAAGAGTACCTGGAGCAAGTACTCAAAAGTGTTAGTCAATTATTAGCTTCATCATGCATTATAACTGTTTTTGTGTCTTAACTCCTCCACTACTGGAGAGAGGCAAGGACCATGTCTGATTAACCACACAGAAAGAGGCAGGCAGTGTTGTTCATCTGAAGGACATTTTGAGTGGAAGGGAGGAGAGACTAAAATGCTGTGTCTGTCAGAGGCAGCTGCTTGCTTAGTCCTTCACCTCGTCCCCAAGGTGACTGCAACATTTTCATCCTTGAAAAAGGGTGTGGCTCAGGGCTAGTGTGAACCATCTGGCCCATCCCAGGCCTTGGCACCAGCTTGCAACCTTTTCTCTGCCATGACACGCGTAACATTGTGTGATGGTGCACAGCTCACTCCCACAGTACACTCAGATGAGTGTACTGCGTGTCATGCGCGATTCCTGACATACCAGCTGACACTCCACCCTCCCTCTCCCCCTCAAGACAGTTTATCAGATGCGAGCAAGAGCCAGTGGTATTGTTAGAGAGATGACCTCGAATCTTCTAACATTTAAATAAAAAGTAAATAATTTCCTAAGCAGGCAGTTCTGATAACAGTAGTAACAAATTACATGCAACACACCTCCCAACTGACTGCAGGGGACCAGCTGAGAGCTGCTGCCTGGAGAACAGATCTGATCCACAGGAGGAAAGAGTGACTCTGAGTGGAAGGGTGAAGAAAATGAGCAGGAGCTAAGCTGTGTTGCCTAAGGGAGTAGAGAGTGCTGAAGAATCATGAGGGGTGAGGGCAGGCCTGGAGAGGGGTCTGTGTGTTGGGAGATGGGCATGGCAATGAGCACTAACAGAAAAGAGAGACAGTGAAAAGCCAGAAGGACGTGGAGCTGGGCTGGACAGATGGGAAGGATGGAAGAGAGGAGGAAAAGGCAGGCTGGCATGTGAACAGGGGTGAGAGGAAAGAAAATCACTTGAGTTCCCCAAAACTTGCTTGTAAAGAACTGAGATTTAGTACTTACTATTGCACTTTTGGTAAAAACTACCTTTCACATAAAAACCTTTCTAAGAAGTCCTTGTCAGAGATCAGGCCTTCTGATTAGCTGATGCCAAAGACAGCTCCTTAACTAACTCACCCAAGTGCCCTCTTTGACTTGGATGCCAAGACTCTCAGAAAGGAGTTTCACGCTTGGTGTTTACTCCATCCTTAGCTAGGGTTTCTGAATGTAGTTTCACCACCATACTTCCCCCACTCCATTTGTTTACCTCATGTTGAAGGAATTTAGCCTTTCGACTGTGATTTTTATTAGGAGCCGCTGTGACAAATTTTTGGAAGGAAGTGGGATACCAAGAAACGGTTAAATGAAATAAAAGGGTTCTTTGAGGAGTATGAAACATAGGTGATGAAAACTCTGCTTCTGCATGCTAAAGGATGGGTGGCAATAACCGGACAAGTAATGAGGAAATCACTTAAGCAGACTTACAAATAGCTTTTAGGACTCTATGAAGTCAGTGTCCCTAGTCTTCTACACTGAGGCTAGCAGAGGAATATTATATCTGCACAGCAGATGGGGTCACTGGAACACCAAAAGCCAGACAGATGCCTTTCCCAAGGTCATGGTGATAGAGCAGAAAGGTTCAAGAACAACAAATGGGACCCTTTGATACTGCAGAAATAGTGCCGCTTTAGAGTCAGAGGAATATAGGTTTGAATCCCAGTTCAGCTATCTACTGGCATGTGACTGCTCATAAACCTGGTCCTTCTTCTGGACTGTGATTTCCTCATCTGTGAACAATATCTACCTGACCTAGTTGTGAGAATAAGACAAGGGAATGGCTAGAAAGCACCCAGGGCAGGGTCTGGTAAGTGGCAGTGTACAGGAAGTGCCATCACCACTAGCTGGGGCACTTCTGCCTTGGCAGGGCCACTGTGTCGCTGCTATGCTTTACCTCTGCCATTTCCTATCTGTTGCTTGTCACCTATCTTTGGTTCCTTAGCCCTGCTTGACCAGTTTTCCAGAGTTGGGAGGTAGAGGTGGCCTTACCGGTAATAGGAAGTCGGCCGAGGCGGGGCGTCAGGGGTATCCTGCTCCAACTCCCGGTAGACCACCTCCGGCAGCTTGGGAGTGGTGCTGGCAGAAGCACTGTGGTGGTGATGATGGTTGGAGTCCTTGCGTTTCTCCTTGTTCTTATGCTTGCCTGACTTGGGAGTAGCGGCCGGTGTCTCGGTGTTCTCCTTATTGCTGCCATTCTCAGGGGCCTCCTCGGGGGCCTCCTCATCCTCGGACACCACATCCAGGTTGTCAAAGATGCTGATGCGGTGCACGCGGCCATGCAAGTCCACTTCCACCATGCGCTGGGCCTGTGCGTAACTCATCACCTCACGGCTGGGTGACTGGGATACCTCTGAGGGGCTGGGTGACTGCTTGTTGGCTGGGCGTGACTGGCGCCCCTTCTTCTTGTGCTTTCGGAGTGGAGTCTGCTGTGGGGGCGGCGGGTTGTCATGGTCATAGTGGTACAGATGGTACTCAATACCACTGTAACTCTTGTAGACCTTGCGGCAGGTCTCCACGGGGCACTCATAGGGTGGCTTAGTTGCCCGTAAGTTGTGGCAGAAAGTCTTCACGTCAAAGTCCACCCCCATGCTGTCACATCTAGAATGTACAGATCAGTTAGCGTAGGCCCGGGCCACCCACTCCACTCTCTCCAGCCCTCCCTCTCCCCAAGGGACCTGGCCAGCCAACCTCTATGGCAGATCCAAATGCCATCTCGTCCACACCATGGCTATGGTCTTGGCACTATTACCTCTTGTCTGATCATCCTGCTCTATGTCTTGGTTCTAGTTTTATCTCACTAAATGTGTCCAGAATGATCTTTCTACCAAGTAGCATTAATCACATCAGTGTCTTGATTAGAAGCCTCCTGATGCTCCCCACGGATTTCAGGATTATATCCACATTCCTTATGATGATAGTCAGGGTGTTCCTTTCATTCTGTGGCCTTAGTCTTCCTTTCTAGATCCTTCTTTTCACCAGTTACAGCCATATTTCTGTCTAACCGGGGCAACTTGCCATTCCCTGAATGTTACCAGCTCTCATTCCCACAAAATCATGTCTATTTAGAATGCCTTCCACCCTCCCTGATTAGTGAGCTCCTACTCATTCTTCAAAACATGGCTCAAATGTCACTTCTGTTATGATTTCTTCGTCTATCTCACAGAGAGCTGTGTTTTCACAGCATTTCATCCTCACCTCCACCACGGCACTCACCATACCCACTTCCATAGCCCCAGAACCTGGCATGCAATATTGTTTTGGCAAATGAATAATTTGTTGAATGAGTAGCTAAATGAGGGGGTCACCAGATTAGGGACTGAGATGGATGAAGGCTAGTGTCAGCCCATGCAGAAGTTTGAATCAGTGGCCAAAATGATTTGGTCCTGGACTCCAGCATAAATAAATGAATGACAGAAAGAATCGGTGACTTTCTGAGGCCTCTGGGGTAAGCCTATGCCCTGGCCCTGGGGATGACACCAGGCCTTAAGAGTACAAACAGGAACATGGCAATCCAGGCACACTTAGCTCCATGCTGGTCCTTACAGCCCTCCCTTCCTTCTCTCCAGTGTTCCTGGGTGAGTGGAGACAGCAGATGGCACCAGCCCCCAGGAAGCCCAGGCTGGTCAGAGACTGCCCCAATTTCTCCAGGCCTAGCTGAATTCAACAATTTAACTATGGGCTGGGCACCATTCCAAGCAAAGCCACCCTGAGCTCCCTGACTAACAAGAGTTCTTCTCCTGTGACTTAACCCAGCCAGTGAACTGCTCCAGCCTCTCTGTCCAAGCCCCTGATTGCCATTTCATTAACACTACCTAAACTGCCCTTACTTCCTACCTGTAGCTATCTTTAAACAAACCAAAAGAAGCACAAACAAACTCTACCGTTTCAATGAGTCCCTGGTGAAGGCTGCAGCTCTGCTCCCCTAGCTCCCTAAGCAGCACAGAGCCCCCAGCAAATGTTCCGCTGGGACTCAGCAGCAGACGCACAGAGAAGAGACATGGAAACTTAGACCCAAAAGTCCGTGGGGAGGGCCCCAGGCCCTGGGGTATGACGACCGCATCTGCCCAAGGCTCTCAGGGGACTGGAGGAAGTAGGGGGCGGAGGCCAGAGGGATCAGGCCAGGCCCAGGCGGTGCCCGCAGCCCTCTCCCGGATGCGGCGACGTTTCCCCTTGATCAAAGTGTACAAGTTGAACAAGGCTCTCCTCCTGCCATTGACCCAGGCAGCCCCGAAGGGATACACTGTTGCCCAGGGATGCGGGCTGGGGGCGAATGCACTGTCACTTCTTTCGTCTGGAGTGGCCCGACCCTCGGGCCGACCAGTTTCAGTGCGTGCCCCACGAAACTAGCCTACTCCTTCCCAGCTTGCCATTCCCGCCCCGGTTCCCTGGCCCGCACTCACCGGCCACCTCGAGTCCGGGCTCATCGCCGGGGACGCCCGCCGGGGCTCCGACCCCACTTAGGGAGGCCGGCGGGGAAAGACGGGCCGGGGAGGGAGAGCCCCAATTCCGGAGACTGCAGACCACGCCACCCCGACCCCCTGCCGCCCCACGCTCTGGCCCGGCTCCCTGGGATTCCCGCGCTGACCCCTGCCGCTCCCAGTCCCGCAGGCGCCCGAGCGTCTCAACTCTGGCAGCCGCCGCCCCTTTCGAAGGCCCCTAGGTTGCCGGGTCTCGGGACCCAGCGCCGCCGGAACAATGGAGGCTCCCGGAGGCAGCGCGGGGACGGCGGCGGCGGAGACGGTGGCGGCAAAGGCAGTGGCAGCGGCGGCGGCAGCAGCAGCGGCGACGGCGTCTGCGCAGGGTAAACTCGGCGCCGCGGCGCTGCCGAGCTGCACTTTCGCCACCGATCCCCGCCCGCCTGCTGAGGCTCCAGAGGCCATTCTCTGGGATTCGGAAGGGTCCCTGGACATCTTACAGGGATTTTCTAGCGCCTCCATCTTAGAGTTGAGTTTTTGGAGACAGAAGTTGCGATACTCAGGATCCGGAGTGGTCGGGCCGTTTGTAGCGAATCTGCCGGCACGGACGGTGAGCGCGGGACTGGGCGTAAGGAGCCCGCCCTTCTCCCTTCCCCCTCTGCCTCTGCCCCCTCCTCCCTCCCTCCTGCTGGCGCCGCGGCTGCGGTAGGGACCTGGCCTTGGTCTCCGAGGAAGGCGGCGAGGCGGGGCCGGAGCCTCGGGGCGGGGCTGGGGGCAGGGCCAGGAGCAAGAGGGACGCGGACTGCAGCCTAAGGGGCACCGGGAGTTATGGGTAGGGGCGGGGCGGGGCTGGAAGAGAATAAGCCAATCTGTGGGGCGGGGTTTGCGGAGAGTGGGCGGGGCCATCTGTAAAGCAGGCCCCAGTAAGGAGAATAGGGACTGAACGGGGGGTGAGGGGTGGGACTTAACAGAAGAGGGGGCCTCAGAAAAGGGCGGGGCTTTGAATGGGCCTGGAACTTGGAGCTGGGCTGGGGAGAGGATAGAGCTGGCAAAAGCCGCGCGAGGCTGAAGGGAAAGGGCGGGGCTTGGAAAAGGTAAAAGGGCAGGGCTGGAGAAAAGGTGTGGATCTGAAAGTAGCGGCCTGATTGGGGGCGGTGCAAAATGCTGGTTGGGTGCAAAACGGACTGTGTAAGTAAAATAAGATTCAGATGCTGGAACCGTGTAGGTAGGCGGGGAAACGCTTCATGATGTCAAAACAGCTGCTTTTAATGTGACTGAGTCACTTAGTAGCCATGTGAACTTGGGCAATTTGTTAAATTCTATCTCATTATTTGTAAAGCTGAGCTCTACAACTCTATTGTCAGTTTTGGGGGGCTTTTGAGAACTTGGGTGGGTGCCAGGAAGAGTCTACTTGTAAAACAGTACTTGTTGCTTAGCCTGTCCAGTTTTGCCATCAAGGGGAGCGTGAAAGGGTCTGCCAGGGTTCTGGGGCAAAGCCAAAAACATCTGGAAACTTCTAATTTATCTTAGTATAAACCTTGCATTCGACCCGCTATAAACTCTATTTTCATATACAATGTCTTCCCCTAAACATCCTAATAAAACTGACACTCCAGGAAGAGGTTTGCTGGTTAACATCTTGGCATCTGGAATCAAACTACTGGGTTCTGTTATTCAATAAGTGATTTAACCTCTGTGAGCCTCAGATTCTTCATGTGCAAAAGATAAAATAGTGCTTATCTCACAGGATTGCTGTGAGGATTAAATAAGATGATGCATGTAAATTACTTATCAATGTCTGATATGTAGTGAATACTCAAAGAAAATATCAGCTTTTTAAATTATCCTCACTCAAAAAACTTGAACTAGATGGATTAGAGCAGATTTATACAGAATCATCTTAAAGCTGACCCCTTTTGAGGTCAAGGATCCCTTTTAGAATCTTATAAAAGCTATGGGCCTCTCCCCTCAGGAAAAATGTACACACATAAAGGTTCACTTGTTTCTTAAAGTATTTGAAGAATATCTGAAGTTGGGTTAGATGAATGTGTGTTAGGATGGGGATGATCCCTAGCTGAAGCTGTCCTTGCTCCATCCTTCCCTTGGTGTGTCCCAGACCCTGGGCGTCCCAGCCTCCCTCCCCAAGACCCATGAGACAGAAGTGGAGTAAAGATCAGCTTTATTATTGGCAAGAAGGCAGGAAGGTGGTGACAGTGCCAGGCCCTTCTGTGGGTGATGGGGCAGAGGGCTCGACTAGCCAATACTGATCCTCCAAGTTGCCCTCCCAGTGAGGTCCAAGGTTCCAGGTGCCTCTGATTTTGAGCAGAAGCAATGGGTGGGTAGGCGGGCAGCCTGCTGGGCATTGGTTAGGTGGGCTATTCAGGGATGCTCTGGAGCTGGTGTTGGGCTAGGGGTAGCAGGGGGTGGTGGGCGAGGCTGGATGTCCCTGGTGCGCATATAGGATAGTAGCTGCTCTGGGATCTCTGCCAGCACATCCTTGGCAAGTCGGGCCATGCTCAGCACCTGGTTCCCCGACCGGTCGACATAGTCTCGGAATGGGACGAACTGCGACAGGCATGATCAGATATAGGTGGCCACAAGAGAGGACTGGGGAAGGTGGCAGGAGGGAGGCTTCCTCTTTGACCCGTAACATCTCTAAGTATCAGTCTCTTTCCCACCTTATCTAGAGGAACTTTCTACATTTGTTTTCTCCCCACCCACTTTTTTTTCCACCTTCTATTCACCCTTAAACCACTCTAAGTTGGCTTCATGCAGTCTACTGAAACTGCTCTTGCTAACAAAGTCAACAGCGACATGTTCCCCAATCAGTCCAAGCAGGCAATGATTGTCATGCATCTTGCTGACTCCCCTTGAGCTTTCCATTACATTTCACCATAATCTTCCTGAACACTTCCCACTCTTGACACATTACATTCTTCTAGGTTTTCTCTACCTTTCTGGATGCCTCCTTGAACCAACCCCAATGCTCTAGATCTGCCTAATCGCTTTATCTGATGCCTTTTCTTTCTTAATTCTCTTCCTGGGTGATTTCATACACTTTCAACACATTTACAAATTGTTCCCTGGATTAAGAGGTACAAACTACTTAATATAGGTAAAATAAATAAGCGACAAGAATAAATTGTTTAGCAGGGTATTGTAGCTTTTATCTTATAATAACTTTTAATGGAGTACAAACTAAAAGCACCGAATCACTATTCTACACACCTGAAATTAACACAGTATTGTAAATCAACTGTACTTCAATTAAAAAAAAAACCCTGTTTCCTGATAACTCCTACATTTTTGCATCCATCCCTACCTTCTTTTCATTAAGGCCCAGAGTCACAACTTGGTTGCCTGTATCACATCTCCTTTCATATGTCTGAGATAACTCAAGCTCAATGTGTTGACAGCTGAATTCTAGGCTTTTCTGCCAAATCTGCCTGTCTTCCAGGCTTTCCTTTCCCCATAAGTGAGACTACCACTCACCCACGGGCTCAGTCTAGGAAACTAAGACTCCCTGTTACCATTTAATAAAATATTCAATTCTCATACATTTTCACTTAAATCGTCTCTTGAACCTGTTTCTCCTCTCCATCCTTACTGCTCCTATTTCCATCCAAATCCCTAGACTACTTCAAAGGCTTCCTCACTAACAGATCTCCCTGCCTTCTCCCTCGTCCTGTTGCAGTCCACACTCCTGCAGCCTCTCTGCATGTCTCAGAATGCAAGACTGACCATCTCACTTCTCTATCTAAAATCCTTCAAGAGCTTTCTAATTATTTTAGAACAAAGCCCCAAACTTCACCATGACTGGCAGGGCCTTGCCTTCCTCTTCCACTCACTGCTGTGATCCTGCCACCCGAGCCTCTTGCCTTCTCCATGATTGGGCCAGTTATTTTGAACCTAAGGGCCTTCTCACCTGCTGCTTCTCTGCCTGTTATACTTGTACCTTGCTTTAAATTTCAGTTCCAGTGTCATTTCCTCATAGCAGCCTTCCCTGACAATCCTGCCTAATCAGATCTTGGTTACAGACTCTCACTGTGGCATTTGCTGTCCCTCTGGAGCACTCAGCACCGTCTAATGAACTGTACCATTATTACTGGCTGCCTCCAGTAGAGGGCAGGTGCCTTGGGGACCTCTTACACTATGAATCCACCATGGCTGCAGTAACCTGCCTGTTTCTCAAACAGAACTTGTTGAATGAATGTAGGAAAGCTGAAAGAGTGAAGGGAAGAAAGGTAAATGATGAAGAAGGCAGTAAAGGGACCCTGGTGGTCCAGTCGTTAAGAATCCACCTGCCAATTTCAATCCCTGGTCCAGGAAGATCCCACATGCCTTGAGGCACCTAAGACTTTGTGTCACAACTACTGAGCCCACGGTCTAGAGGCCACGGGTCACAGAGCCCAACCTCTGCAACAAGAGAAGCTCACACACCTCAACCAGAAGGTAGCCTCTGCTCCCATAAATTTGAGAAAGCCCCGCATGCAGCAATGAAGACCCAGCAGAGCCAATAAATAAATAAAAATTGAAAAAAAAAAAAAAAAGGAAGGCAGCAAAGGGGAATGGCTGCTAACTTGGCCCCTCCTTCCCACCATGCCTTTTGACACCATGACTTCTTTTTGACCCCATGACATCTGGTCTACCTGAACAATGTCACGCTCAGCATAGCGTCCCCGAGAGGACACGCGCACATCATCACCATCCAGCTCTTCCATAGCTGCAGGAAAGACACTTGTCAGCTGATTGGTCTTTCCCATAACTACCCATGCTGCCCTCTGCCTCTTAGCTCCCCTTTGGAGTCATCAAGAGACCACCTAGTGGTTGTATCAAAGTCCTACAAATATTAGGCATTTTAATGGAGTTATTATTATTCCCTCCCACGCATTCCATCATCCTAGGAACCCCAGGAGGGAAGCATTTGTATCAACAACCTCAGTTATAATGAGGAAATGGGTTCAATGGGTTCAGAGAAGATCTGACTTGGCCAGGGTTCGACACAGGCATCCATCCTATCTTCTCTATGAGACAGGCCTGGGTTCCCAGATCCTCCTGTTTTTCCCAGTGCTTGGTCCCACTCATGAAAAATCCCCATCTTACTCACCTTCAAACATGGCTGGTCCCACACCGACAATAATGATAGACATGGGCAGTGATGAGGCCTATGAGGGGAAAGAGGGTAAATGGTTGGGGTGAGCAGCCACAACAAGGGAAGTGACTGCTGAGGGACAATTCTCCATGTGTGTGATATTTTGGCACATATTACAAGCAGAGGCACTGATTTCTATTTATGCTGGACTATCTTTTCAAGTATGTCTGCATATGTAACAGCCTTGAAAGATACAGGGTCTTCCTATACAGCAAAGGGCAGGTTTGTATACTGTCCAGTATAATAAAATGTCTCATGCTAGGACAAAGGGCAGGCATGCTTACTGCCCATGATAAAAAGCTCAGCTTTTCTACACCCAGGGTTTCTGTTCTGTAGTACAACCCTCTGGTCATCTGGCCCTTGGCACATTATCATCTGGGAAGTGGGACTTAGTGAATCAGAGCCAATGCTGATAGTTGAGCTGTTGCTATTGCTGGGAATAGTGGCATATGGAATCTCAATTCCTCAACCAGGGATTGAACTCATGCCCCCTGCAGTGGAAGTGTTGAGTTTTAACCATTGGACCGCCAGGGAAGTCCCACACACTTTTGCTTTTGATCCAGAAGTCTTGTGTCCACTGCCAGCATCCATGAAATTGGCAGCCTGACTTGTTAGCTTGCATGTAGGGCAAAATCTCAACCCCTGGACAGTTATTAACAGTGACTTCTCCCTGCCAAACCCTCCTCAGACTTACACTGACAATGGCCTCCTTTGTCTGTGTCATGTCAGAGATGACCCCATCAGTGATGATGAGCAGAACGTAGTACTGGGAACCATCAGAGATCTTGGCTGCAGCCCTGTGGGAGAGGCTAAGATCAGAATTCAGCTGAAAGCCCAGAGAGTCTAAAGGAATGTCTATCCCTAAAACTTCCACAGCCGGCCCTATAAGCAGAGGACAAGAACTGGGGCTTCGGAAGCTCATGCTCCTTCCCCAGAGCTGGCTGCCTGCCCCCTCCTACCATCCCTCCAGTGACACTCACAGAGCATTTACTATGGTAGCTACTGTGTTAGGCATTGTGAGAAAGAAACAGTCCCCCCAGTCCTCTTGAGAGTGGACACTGAACCAAGAATCACAGAAATAGCTATAGAATTGCATTTGTGAGGAGAGTTGGGAGAGAAAAACCTACTGCTATGACAGCGTCCTGAAGGGGATCTTGACATGGCCCAGGTCAATTAAGACTTCTTTAAGGAAACAATGTTTGAGGATGAAGGAGAAGAGGAGGGAGAGGAAGCTAAGTGAAGGGGAGGGGGAGGTCATTCCAGACAGAAGGAACAGCATGGACGAAGTCCCTGTAATGAGACTGGAGGGTCTACCCTGTCTGGAGCCCAGAGAGTAAGGGGAGCAGCGTGGACCATATGACTGAAGTGGGGTGGGGCCCAGATCACACAGGACTTCGTTGGCCCTGGAATGATCCTGGTGTTTATACAAGAACAAGACCAAAGACTGAAGGCCTTCTTTCTCTCCTCTCTCACCCATTTCTCCTCCTCCCTTCTCCCTTCTGCTCATCACATCCCATTGCCTAGGCTTCTGGGTCCTCACCCGGTCTAACAGCTGCTTCCAGAGTCTTTTTCCTTCTCTCACTATCAGTCTTTGATTACCAAGATTTTTTTATCTGAAATGAGTTCAGAAGTCATTGCGTCCAATCACCTTATTTTATACAAAAGAGAAACAAGACCTCAGACAGCACAAAGGCCATGGCGGACTTGGTCTCTTGACTTCCAGTCTCAAACCCTGGAGGAATGGAAAGGATGGAGCTGCACTATCCAGTAAGGTAGTCCCCAACTCCTATGAAAGTTTATATAAATTTAGTTAAATAAAAGTATCTCAGTTCCTTGTTCACCCTAGCAACAGTCCAGGTGCTCACTCTCTGTATGTGGCTGGGAGCTACCATACAAGACGTCACAAGATACAGAACATTTCCATCATTGCATCCATCACTGCAGAGAGTTCTGTCGGACAATGCTGATATCTAAGCTTGATATAAAAAATCCAGAGAAAAGCAAAGTGATAGAGGAGAATTCAAACAGCTACAGTTCATTTTGCCCAGGGCCCAGGGTGGGAGTGGGGCATGATCCTCCCTAGCAGCCTTTGCTCTTTTCCTGAATTTGGGCTGCGGCCTCTTCATAGGTTTGGGTTGCCACCATTTCCTGTCACTCATTCATTCTGCAAATAATCACTGCACACCTGCTGTGTGTCAGGCACCAAGTTTGGTGCTGAGCTTGCAGCAGAGAATCAGATGTTGTCCTGGGGGGAGATGGATGCTTACAGCATGACGATGCAGCGAGGCGAGGGCTTTGAGGATATGACATCTAACCTAAGACGTGAAAAGTGAGTAGAAGTTAGCCAGGAGGAGGTGGAGGTAGAGGGAGCGGGGGAGGATGGGAGGGTAAAGGGAAGATGTTCCAGAGAGAAGGAACGGCATGTGCAAACCAAGAGAGACTGGGTTCTAGGAGATGCAGGTAGGACTACAGAAGAGAGAGGAGGTCAGAGCAATGGGTAAGGGCCTCCCCACAAAGGGATTTGTGAGCAGGGGCATTGAGGGGTGGTGTGGAAGGGTTTGGGGGCTTGGGAGGCATATCCATGGCTCCCTGCAGAAGCCTGGCATTCCCAAGGCCATTTAGACCTGGAGCTGGGTGACAGGCTGGGGAAAGCCAGTCTGTGCCCCACTTGGCTGTGGGGTGGCAGACAATAAAGAGTCATCTGTGATCAGCAAAATCATGGCTGCACACTCGACATATGTGATCTGATTGAATCCTCACCACCATTCTATGAAGTGGACACATTTGTTATTCAAAAGTGAAGTTTACAGGCATGAGTAATAACATTCCAAAGGGGTGGTGAAGCCGGGGCCCCAGTCCCCAGCTGACCGACAGCCTAAAGCCTGAGCTCATGATGCGTCTAGGCTGCATTCTCACCTGCTCTTTCGCTACTCCTCTGTGCACACTGCATACTCTGATCTAGGTGTACTGTTCACTGTCTACCGAGCTTGCCCCTTCATGCCTCTGTGCTCTTCACATGCAGTTCCTGCCGCCAGGCCTGCTCTGCACATCTTCCTCTGATAAAGTCCAGTTTGACCTCTGCACCCAGCCAAGCAGTCAGGTCCCTCCACAACTAGGCTGCCTTGGGTCTCTTGGATGCCACCCATCAAGATGGGCTGCCTGCCCTTCATGGGTTCTTATACCGATGAGTGTACCAACATGTATGCCAAGGGGAACCCAAGGTCACAGGATACCTGAAGCACCCATTACACTCTATGATCTGGTGGATAAAGTTAGATGACTCTAAGTATACTTAAAGCACACCTCCCCATGCCTTAAATTATAGCAAATATGGGCACACTGTCAGAAGCATGTAAAATTTGCATGAATTGTTAAGATAAAATATGGGGATTTCAAAGACATTTTCAGGTTGGCTGCTTTCAACCAGGCCCCCAGTTTCCCCTAGGGGAAGCAGTTGTTTGCCTTTGCCAACAGGCGACTTGCTGGAAAAGTCTGGGAAGCTCTGGCCTGTAGAAGGTAATGATTTATTTATATTTCTGTCTCCTGTGCCAAGGCGGGAGATCTCAAGGGCAGAGACTAGATCTGATTCATCTGAGTCTCCAGTGCCCCAGCAGATAGCTGAGCACATGCACATGCCGTTTGAATAGTAATAATGATAATAATAGTAACAGCAATAGCTCACTCCTATAGCACTTACCATGTGGCAGGCACTGTCCTATGTGCTTGACGAATATTGAGTTAGGCCTCATGACAGCCCTATGATGCAGCTATTATTATCCTCATTTACAGTTGAGGAAACAGACACAGAGAGGTTAAGAGTGTTGCCCAAATTGACACAGCTACTAAGTAGTAGAGTGGGTGTATTAACTCAGTCTAGCTCTACAGCCCACATTCACGCTACATTTTTCTTTATGCAGTGTTCATTGAATCAGTAAATGAATGAGTGAATCAGTGAATTTGCCCGAGATAATATTTAAGTCCATTTAATAACAATTACAAAAGAAAATGTGTTCAGGTTCCATTATTAAGTGAAAAGATCGGTAGTGAAATGTTACATCAAATTTGACTGGCATTATGGCTACATAAGGAAAAGACTATCATTAACTGTATATATATATAAAGCATATATATATCTCTCCACATTCTCATGGGCCATTTTCTGGGTCATTTCTTATTTAATTTCTCCATCCTTAAAATTTCAACAGCAATGTTACATTACTTTTGTAATTAAAGAAACTATTATCTCATGATGAATTAGAAGATAAACTAATAAAAAGATGTCCTTTTCATTATAGGGGACTGGAATGCAAAAGTAGGAAGTCAAGAAGCGCCTGTAGTAACAGGCAAATTTGGCCTTGGAGTACAGAATGAAGCAGGGCAAAGGCTAATAAGAGTTCTGCCAAGGGAACACACTGGTCATAGCAAACACCCTCTTCCAGCAGCACAAGAGAAGACTCAACATGTGAACATCACCAGATGGTCGACACTGAAATCAGATTGATTATATTCTTTGCAGCTAAAGATGGAGAAGCTCTATACAGTCAGCAAAAACAAGACTGGGAGCTGACTGTGGCTCAGATCATGAATTCCTTAAGGACAAATTCAGACTGAAATTGAAGAAAGTGGAGAAAACCACTAGACCATTCAGGTATGACCTAAATCAAATCCCTTATGACTATACAGTAGAGGTGAGAAATAGATTTAAAGGACTAGAACTGATAGACAGAATGCCTGATGGACTATGGATGGAGGTTCGTGACATTGTACAGGAGACAGGAATCAAGACCATCCCCAAGAAAAAGAAATGCAAAAAAGCAAGATGGCTGCCTGAGGAGGCCTTACAAATAGCTGTGAAAAGATGGGACGTGAAAAACAAAGGAGAAAAGGAAAGATATACCCATTTGAATGCAGAGTTTAAAGAATATCAAGGAGAGATAAGAAATCTTTCCTCAGCGATCAATGCAAAGAAATAGAGGAAAACAATAGAATGGGAAAGACTAGAGATCTCCTCAAGAAAATTAAAGATACCAAGGGAACATTTCATGCAAAGATAGGCTCAATAAAGGACAGAAATGGTAGGGGCCTAACAGAAACAGAAGATATTAAGAAGAGGTGGCAAGAATACAAAGAATAATTTTACAAAAAAGATAATCACTATGGTGTGATCACTCACCTAGAGCCAGACATCCTGGAATGTGAAGTCAAGTGGGCCTTAGGAAGCATCACTATGAACAAAGCTAGTGGAGGTGATGGAATTCCAGTTGAACTATTTCAAATCCTGAAAGATGATACTGTGAAAGTGCTGCACTCAATATGCCAGCAAATATGGAAAACTCAGCAGCAGCCACAGGACTGGAAAAGGTCAGTTTTCATTCCAATCCCAAAGAAAGGCAATGCCAAAGAATGCTCAAACTACCGCACAATTGCACTCATCTCACATGCTAGTAAAGTAATGCTTAAAATTCTCCAAGCCAGGCTCCAGCAATACGTGAACCGTGAAATTCCAGATGTTCAAGCTGGTTTTAGAAAAGGCAGAGGAACCAGAGATCAAATTGCCAACATCCAATGGATCATCAAAAAACCAAGAGAATTCCAGAAAAACATCTATTTCTGTTTTATTGACTATGACAAAGCCTTTGACTGTATGGATCACACTAAACTGTGGAAAATTCTGAAAGAGATGGGAATACCAGACCACCTGGCCTGTCTCTTGAGAAACCTGTATGCAGGTCAGGAAGCAACACTTAGAACTGGACATGGAACAGATTGGTTCCAAATAGGAAAAGGAGTACGTCAAGGCTGTATATTGTCACCATGCTTATTTAACTTATATGCAGAGTACATCATGAGAAACGCTGGGCTGGAAGAAGCACAAGCTAGAATCAAGATTGCCGGGAGAAATATCAATAACCTCAGATATGCAGATGACACCACCCTTACGGCAGAAAGTGAAGAAGAACTAAAGAGCCTCTTGCTGAAAGTGAAAGAGGAGAGTGAAAAAGTTGGCTTAAAGCTCAACATTCAGAAAACTAAGATCATGGCATCCAGTCCCACCACTTCATGGGAGATAGATGGGGAAACAGTGGTTGACTTTATTTTTGGGGGCTCCAAAATCACTGCAGATCGTTATTGCAGCAGTGAAATTAAGAGACGCTTACTCCTTGGAAGGAAAGTTATGACCAACCTGGACAGCATATTAAAAAGCAGAGACATTACTTTGCCAACAAAGGTCCATCTAGTCAAGGCTATGGTTTTTCCAGTGGTCATGTATGGATGTGAGAGTTGGACTATAAATATAAAGAAAGCTGAGTGCTGAAGAATTGATGCTTTTGAACTGTGGTGTTGGAGAAGACTCTTGAGAGTCCCTTGGACTGCAAGGAGATCCAACCAGTCCATCCTAGAGGAGATCAGTCCTGGGTGTCCATTGGAAGGACTGATGTTGAAGCTGAAACTCCAATGCTTTGGCTACCTGATGTAAAGAGCTGACTCACCGGAAAAGATCTTGATGCTGGAAAAGATTGAGGGCAGGAGGAGAAGGGGACGACAGAGGATGAAATGGCTGGATGACATTACCAACTCAATGGACATGGGTTTGGTGGACTCAGGGAGTTGGTGATGGACAAGGAGGCCTGGCGTGCTGCGGTTCATGGGGTCACAAAGAATCGGACATGACTGAGCGACTGAACTGAACTGAATCTTTATTAGAGGAAAAGGGAGTCGCTGGATATATATATATATATATATCTCCCTGAAATTCTCCCACTTTAATTATTTTTTTGTTTGTTTTATCTTTTTACTTTCAAGTTTTCTGAAGTATTTTGTTTTACATTCGTCTCTTCTATTTAGCATATAGTATGTATGTGAAAGTCACTCAGTTGTGTCCAACTCTTTGAAACCTCATGTACTCTATAGTCCATGGAATTCTCCAAGCCAATACTGGAGTGGGTAGCCTTTCCCTCCTCCAGGGGATCTTCCCAACCCAGGGATAGAACCCAGGTATCCCACATTGCAGGCAGATTCTTTACCAGCTGAACCACAAGGGAAGCCCAGGAATACTGGAGTGGACAAGAATCAAACCGAGGTCTCAAGCAGATTCTTTATCAACTGACCTATCAGGGGAGCCATTAGCATAGAGTAGAATTATTATTTTTTATTCAATCAGAGAAACTTTTTCTTTTAATAGGTGAATTTATCCAACTTAAGTTCATTGACATACGTTCGGTTTTAGTTCAGTCATTTTATTTTATTTGCATTAAAAATCATTTGATATGTAAGTTGAATTTTCTTTGCTTTGTGTTTTTAAAATTTTTAAATTCGGAGTTATTCTTCCATTTTTAGAAGTTACTCTTCCATCGTTAATCTACAACTTGAGCTCATTTTAATCTACCATGAGCACTGACTATGGGCTAGACAGTGTGCTTATTATTCTTATATTGTTACCAAATTTTAAATCCCCAACAACCCTATAAAAAGAAGATGCTCTTATCATCCATTATTATGCCCATTTACATGGCTGAAATGGAGGCTTAGAAAGAAGTTAATGTGCTTCAGGTCAGATGAGGTTAGTGAGTGGTGGACCCGGGGTCACTCCCAGGTTTGATGCCAAAGCTTGTGCCTTATCCACTGTTCTATGGGTCCTTCTCTCTTCCTCAAACTTGAGGCCTGGTTTGTTGTTCCCAGGAAGTGGGGTTGGGGCAGCTCCCTGACACTCTTTCTACCTCAGAATAAGGCCTGATGTAACCTCTTTATACCAGAGCTTGGCCAACACTGAAACTTGCACCCTCTCCCCAAAGGGAGACTTCCTTGGGGAAGTCAGTCCCCTGTCTGGTCCCCTTAACTTCCCCCAGGTCCATCCAGTTTCCTTACCTGGCCACCTGGTTGATGACAGGGGCGAAGTAGGTGGGCCCGTAGAGCTGCACTGTGCGCAGGCTCTGGAAGTAGCTCTCCAACACGCCCTCGATGCCTGCGCAGTTGGGGTCCTCATCATTGTTGTTCTGTCAGGGAAGATGCCCTGCTGGACTGATCCCAGCTCACTCTTGCCTTTCTCCACCGCTCTCTTTCATACTCCCCTCCAGACTCCAACCCAGCTCCCCTCCTTGCTCTGCCACCCTCCCGTATATCCTGCTCTTCTGCGTGGCCTTGACCCTTAGAAGAAAACCTAAGTAGAAGAATTTTGTCAACTTGGGTGGGCCAGATTCCAGAGTGTGGAGTCTAGACTCTGGCCCATACCTTACCAGGGGGAACTGGTGGGAGATCCGTCCCTCTGGAGGGAGCTTGGCGCCAAAGCCATAAGCTGGGAAGAGCTTGTCACTGTCATAGTCCTGGATGATTTCTCCCACTGCCTTGAGGGCCATGGCATAGGCGCTGAGCTGATAAGGACTCATGTAGTGCAGGGAGGTGGGCTGCAGGGGATTCCCTGTAGGGAAACAGGAGCCCCGCCTCACGGTCATCTTGAGGATCTGTCTATTCACCTGCCTGGCTTTGTATGCATCTATGCGCTGCCTATCCATTCATCCACTCTTAACCCATGCTGCTGCTGGTGTTTTATCTCTAAGTCGTGTCCGACTCTTTCATGACCCCATGGACTATAGTCCGCCAGGCTCCTCTGTCCATGGAATTCTCCAGGCAAGAATACTGGAGTGGGTTGCCATTCTCTTCTCCAGGGGATCTTCCCAACCCAGGGATCAAACCCATGTCACCTGTAGTGGCAGGCAGATTCTTCACCACCGAGCCACCAGAGAAGCCTCTTTACCCATGTACTCCATTATTTTACTCAGTCATCCAAATGTTCATTTTCAAACTATCCATGTACCAACCCCTATACCTAATCTGTCAGTTCATCCACCTGCTCAAACATCTATTCACCCATCCACTGGCCATAAATCCGTCTACCTATTCATCTCTATCCATCGGCTTCTCCATCCTCGTATCCAGCCAGCCACCCACCTGTGCATCCAGCCAGCCAGCCTGCCTGCCATCTATCCACATGCTCACCTGCTATTTCTCTTTCTTTCCCATCCATCCATATAACCATATTCTTTTGTCCATCTATTCACTCATTCATCCATCTCTATCCATCCCATCCATTCACCTGTCTGTCTGTCCTTATATGGATCCATCCACCATCCACCTCTCCACTCATCTATTTCCCGAAGTTAAACACCTGTCCATTTGTCCACCCACATGCCAGTTCATGCATCCACCTCCTCAGCCTTTTGTACTCACTCAGACCCACTTGCCCACTCTGTCCATCTATCTACCCACACAGATATCCACCCACTTACCTATTCATCTGTTAGTACACTTGTATTCCCTCGCATCCATTCATCTACTCATCCACTTCTCAAGCTATCTAGAGCTATTTATCCTTTCAGTTTTCTTTGATCCATTTACCCACTTAGCTTTCTGGACTCTCTCCCACCATTACCACCACAACACTCCTGCCCAAGTACTAGCCTGACTGGGCCTTGCCTCAAGCCTGAGGTTCCTGGATAGGTTAACTTTTACTCCCAGGCTTTAATTCAGGCCCATCCCTAATGACTTCTTTAGAATCCCTCCACACCATGTCCCCCCATCCATGCCTCACCATTGGAAGCTGTGAAGTCAATGGCTACTGTGAAGTTCAGCTGTGTCCTGTTGGGGAAACAGATGGATTGAGAAATGAGGGACTAACACTTACTATACCAGGATTTCTCAAACACTTGTATGCATCTAAACCACCTGGGAATCATATTAAAAGGCAAATTATGATCTGCATGGTCTGGGTGGAGCCTGAGATTCTACATTTCTAACAAAATCCCAAGTGAGGCAGATGCTGCTGGCTCATGGAACACACTTTGGGGAGTGTGTTCCCACATGCCCCATTCATTCCTAAATGCCTACCTCATGACATAATATGCATAATTTAATTTAACCCTTACTATAGTCCTGAAGTAGTAATTTACATTTCCACTTTACATTAAAATCAGGTTTAGAGAAGAAAAGTACCTTTCTGAGGTCTGCTTGCATCCACTAATCCAAGGAGAATGTCCCCTACACCCTGCTTGTCTTTTCTTTCTCTCTTGGCCTCTCTCTCTTGCCTAGCCATATCTTCTGTCTGGGCTCCAGTAAGGCTATGGGAGACCACTGGTCTGTCATCTTCCCAGGGGGGCTGGAAGCTACGGCGAAAGGCAGCCCTATGGAGAGTACTACGATGGACAGCACTCTGCACTTTATAGTCTGCCAAGTGTTTTCAAGTTTGTTTTCATGATCTCATTGGATCCTGACCATTAATGAAGAGTAAAACTGAGGCTCAGAACTGAGAGAAACTCATTGCTGGACTTTCAGTCCGGAGCTTGGCTGTGACTCACCCCCCCTTGATGTAATCGACAAAAGTGAATTCTGAGTCCACAGAAAAGGAGAGCAGCGTCACCTGTGGGGCAGAAGAGGCAGCCCTGCTACTCAGAAAGGGTGGTTGGTCTAGAGAAAGGGGAAGAGGCACTCGACTCCAGCCCCTGACCCACCCTGTCCGATTTCTGAAAGGGCAAAAGGAGGAAGCATCAGAAACATACTTGGGTTTCCAAAAGTATATTAAATCATGAAATAAAACTTAGGGTGCCCCCCCAGAAAAACCTGCAAAAGATTAAAGATCAAACAAATTTCCTTAGCTGAGAGGAAAAAAAAGACTAAAAAACGAAACAAAAGGAAAACTGAAATGGTGCCATCTTGCATCCAACATCGCTATGTGGAAGTAGTCTGCACCCATACCTCTCCCATGCCCTCACCGAGTGGTCATGCTGTGTGACCCCATTCTGGGGACAAAAACGGAAGGGTCCACAGAGGGCCAGAGCTCTAGGGAGTACTCACGGTTCCCGAGTTGACGTATTTCTTCTTCTTACATTTCTTCCGAGGGTTAAGCACCTAAGTGAAGCAAGGTAACAGTGATAGTGAGCCTGAGTACAATTGGGGTGGAGGCCTGGGAAACCTGGGCAGGGCTGAGCTCTCACCTCATACACTGTGAACTGGTTCTGGGCCTTGCTCAGCTCTCGGTAGCTGGTGGTGAACTCACCGATGAAGTCATGGCTGCAATGAGGCCAGGGGCAGGTAAGCGACTGCTGCTGGCTTGGAGCCACCCCTGAAACCAGTCTTTTATCCTCACTATCCCCTGCCTCTACTTGGTCTGCCAGGCATTGGGCCTTGGGTCAGAAGAGAGACCAACCTAAGAGGAAGAGAAGGGAAGAGACGGTGTCTCAGATAGACAGCTGAGGGGACCAGCTGTGTTCAAAGTCCTGGCATCTGTCGTCACCCTCTCTGGCTCCCAAGGCTACTCTGGGGTTCCTAGTGAGTGTGCTACATATTTCAGGGAACTGTTTGGTTTAATTATAGGAGAGGGCAGTGCTACCTTCCATCCCGGTCCCAGTCATACACATCAATCTTCACCGTTCTGAAATGTAAGAGATAAACATAGGCTACGTTTGTAGGATAAATCTGAGACACCCCCACCCATCATAGTCAAGATGATCTTGACTATTCACAGATCATCCTTCCATCCATCCATTTGTCCTTCTATCAACCTTCCTCCCATCTGTCTTATCCATTCATCAGTTCATGAATGTACCCAACTACCTACTGATACTATCACTATTACTACTGCTGCTGCTATTTGTACTACTATTACTATTCTTTATTACTGATTTTTTAAAAATATTTGGCCATGCTGCCATGGCTTACAGGATCTTATTTCCCTGACCAGGAACTGAACCCAGGCCCTCAGCAGTGAAAATGCAGAGTCCTAACCACTGAGAGAACCACTGTACCACCAGAGAATTCTTTTGCTTCTCCGATGGCTCAAAAGGTAAAGAATCCACCTGTAATGCAGGATTTGATCCCTGGGTCAGGAAGACCCCCAAGAGTAGGAGATGGCAACCCACTCCAGTATTCTTGTCTGAAAAATCCCATGACAGAGGAATCTGGTTGGCTATAGTCCAGAGGGTTGCAGAGTCAGACACAACTGAGTACACACACATACATATTCCAGGAATTGTTCTCAGCACTTTCACCAACTAATTTAATAAGCACTCTATAAAGCAAGTATTAATACTATTATTACTTTTGAATAAGGAAAGTGAGACCCAAAAAAGAGTAGCTTGACTAAGGACCATAACAAGTAAATTGCTGAGCTGAGATTTAAACTCTGACATCCTGGTTCCAAAGACCATGTTCTTAATAGCTATGCCTAAGTCATCTCATAGGGCCACTGACCTATGTGGCAGTTCATTCAACCACCCATCCTGCCATCTAGTCACCCTTTTACCCATACAAATTTACCAATCAGTTACTTATTAAACTCTATCACCCATATAACTATACATCTAGCCCTTCAATGACACACTGATCCATACAAGCGTCCAACTGTATCTCCACGCATCTACCCAACCAAGTACTCAGCCATCTGATATTTGTCCATCTAATCATCCATTCGTCTACATAACCATCTGCTTATGTGCCCACTCACCTGTCTTCATGCTGCCCATTTGGGAATTCATATTGTCGCCTGTCCATCTACTTTACACTCACCCATCCATTCCCTCTACCATCCGTTCATCTGTCTATCCATTAACGTACCTGTCATTCGACTTATTTATCCTCCTGCTTTTTCAGTCATACCTCTGCCTCTCTAACTATCCACCAATTTCGCATATACCCACCCAGCCTCTCATGCGTTTAGCCATCCATCCATTAATCCACCCATCACCTATTCATCCACTAATCCACCCGGCAGTCCACTCACTCATTCATCTGCTATCCATTCATCCATCCCACCCATCAGTCCTCTTATACACACATTCACATACCCATCTATTCATTCACCAGTTTATCCATTCGTCTGATTATCTATCCATATATCTGCTCATTCATTTATTCATTTGCCCTTTCATTCATTCATCCATCCACCCATCCATCTGTCCATCTACCTATTCATGCGTGTGGCTATCCAGCTGCCTTCCCACGCACCCATCTCCATGTCAAAAACTGTCTCACTGAGCAGGATCCTCCAGTGCTATTACGGCACTTCTACCTTCATTCTTCAGCCCAAGAACCCCATTCTCACTCCCTTGTCCCCTTACTCCATAGCTTATACTGACGCAGACCTGTCATAGTCTCCATTGCACAAGGCCCGCACAGGGATGCTGAAGGGCTGCCATACAGGATTCAGTGTGTTTTTCACAACTTCTGTCTTGTGGCAGATGGTGAACCTGGAGAGGACAAGAGGACTGGAACCTGCCTTTGGGGTAGGACTGAGCCCAGAGACAGGGCCTGATATGCTTGGGTTAAGCACATATTGGGTGCTGCCTTAAGTGAATTCTGGGTTCAGGTCCTGATGGAGTCTAAGATGTTCCAGCCTAAGAGCCCTAATGGGCCCATGGTAATAGCAGGAGCAGTGACTCACGTGCCATCCTCATTGCTCCTGTAGAACACTAGGAAGGGGTCTGATTTCCCAAAGAAGTCCTTCTTGTCCAGTTTGTTTGCACACAGCTGCATGGTGGCAATATCCTGTGGATGAAGTTGGACTATTGACACTCGAATTGCCCCCAGACTCAAACAGCCCACTAAAGGGAGTTTGGGGAGAGAAGAGAGCCTCCTGGGTCTAGCATGTGGCCCTTACTGACCCGACAATTGCTAAGTTCCTCTGCAGTCAGCAATATGGTCCCACACTTCTTGCCTGGTACACCCCTGGAAGCAGAAAAAGCCTCTTTGTGAGGGGGGAGAGTAGGAAACAAGGATCAGGGTGGCCAATCTGGGACTGGGTAGGCCAGGGGATTCAATTTGTCATTTACTGACTGTCCTGAGTGTTTCCATCTCTGGTGGGGTAGGACCTGACTTGGACTGGGGAAGGTTTCTGGTCTGGAAGGAAGGGGTTAATTTAGCCTGTGTGGACATCTCATAATGGTAGCATGGGAAAGACAGGATTTAGAGTTCTGGGCAAGTTGTTTTCCCTTTCCTCAGGCCCTTGGTTTTCTCTTTATGTAATGGGAATCTTGTCCACCTTTTAGGGTTGTGAAAAGATCAGAATGAATGCATGCAATAAAAAGCAGTTGGTAAGCTTGGTAGATATGAAGGTGGTTCTGTTTCTCAAAGCAGACTGCTATATGCCAGGCATTGTTCTAGGTACAATTTGGCCAGTTGGCACCTTCCAGCTCTGCCAGACCCTGCCTTTAGGGAGATTCCAGGGGCAGGTGGGATGTCAAGGCCAATAGGCAAGTAGAGTGTGATGTGATGCAACAGTCCTGAATGAGGGAGAGCAATTTCTACCCAGATCTGGGGCAGAAGGACTGGTTTGTTAGGTCAAAGATGCTGTGCTTTCAGAAGATTGTGAAGAGTGAGATCTAAAAGACCAGGGCAGCCTTATCCTCTTCTGATCCAAGAAGGGATACTTGCATATGCCTGGACACCCATCCCCAACTTGCTTTGGGTCTCCAAGCAGTCAGAGGCCTTGTGGATAAGGGCCTGCCAACGCTAAACTTCAGGAGAGCCACAGTGTGACAGAGAGGACGCTAGGTTGGGAGTACTCCCAGTTCAAGTTCTGATTCCAACTTGCCATGTGATTTTTATCATCTTTAATATGAGAATTTGAACCATTTCATTGGCTCCTGTGATCTTTGGCTCTCTGTGAAAAGATAGCGTGTAATGAGTGCAGGGACTCTGTACCTGCACACCCGAAAGTGAGCCACTGATGCTGCTGCCTTCTCACTGTTCTCTCTCTCCGAATGTTCTCCCTCATCTCCTCACCCAGTGTGCATGCCAGTCACTCTGGACTGTAACAATCACTCCCTTGCATCCTACGCCTTTCCCCTAGCCCTTCTCTCACTTCTGTCTACTTTTTTGGCAGAACCACAGCCTGAGTTAAATCCAGTTCTCTGCTTAACCCATACCACACCTGTGCAGCTGGAAATGGCCAGAGGAGAACGCACACTCATGCTGATCGGCTTCATTTTAGATGTGTGACCACAGACCTCGAGAAGGTCCTTCATCAGACTGCATTCTGCGTGCCTTCACCCTCCAGCGCTGTGAGGTGGCACTTGCACTCCTCCTCCTCTGTCCTTAGCCCAGAAAGCCTCCTCCTCCGTCCTCACTCTCAGCCAATGACCTTGTTTCCTACTTCACTGACAAAGCTGAAGCAACCAGAAGACAGTGTCCACAGACCCACCGCACACCTACCCTGCCTCCACTGTCTTCTCCCACACAAGGCCTTCCTACCGTTGCTATAAATGACTCCCATGTGCCCATTTAGCCCTCCCCTGTGTGCTACATTCCACACCCTCCCTCTTGTCTGTACAGAGACATCACCAACTGTCCCCCCCTTTTTTTTGATCATGCCATGAGGCATGTGGGATCTTAGTCCCCCGATCAGGGATCGAACCCACACCCTCTGCGCTGGAAACACAGAGTCTTAACCACTGGACCACTAGAGAAGTTCTTTCCCTCTTTGTATTATGTCAGATTTTCAGATTCTACTAGATCATTCCCATTAGCATACAAATATGATATAATTTTTTTCAGGTTAAAATATTACAAACCTCTTCTTGATCTCACTTCCCTCTCTAGCCACGCCTCCTTTTCTCTTCTCCTCTTTGCAGTAAAATTCTTTGAAAGATTCCTAATTCCCATTTCTCTCTTCCATTCTCTTCTAAACCTCCCTAACCAGGCTGTTATACGAACCTCTTCTTCAAAACTCTGACAAGCAGAGTCACCAGTGACTGCCATCTTGCTAAACCCAATATCCAGTTTCCAGTCCTCACCTTTCTTGACTGCAGCAGCATTTGACATGATCAGCCACTCTCTCGTCATTGATGCATGACATCATTTGCTTCCAGGACAGCACTACCAGCTCTCGGTTATCCCCCCATTTCATTAATGCTCCTTCTCAGTCTCCCTTCCTAGCTCCAGCTCATGGAGTTTTGGTCTTTGGTCTTCCCTCTCTCCTCACTCCTTTAATCTCATGTCCTTAAAGAGCATGTAAGATTTATGTTTCTTATTGCCTATTTGACATATCTACTTGTCTAATAAAAATTTATGAAATTCAATACGTCATACTGAACTCCTCATTGACTTCCTCCCACAACTTACTCCTCTCTCACCTAAAAAAAAGCATCTCTATTTATGGCAACTCCATCTTTCCACTTGTTCAGGCCAAAGGCCTTGGTGTCATCCTCGACTCCTCTTATTCTCTCACGTCCATATTCATTCTGTCAGGAATCTGCTGCTCTGTCACCAATTTATATCCAGAATCTAACTAATTCTCCCTTCCTTCACTGCTGGCACTGTGGATTACTTCCACTTTTGCCCACCCAAGATGTAGTCTCAACCCAGCAGCATCCTTTGAAAGCAAGTTAGAGCATTCCTCTACTCAGAACCCTCTACTGACTCCCAACTAAAAGCAAAAACTAAAGTCCTCACAGTGGTTCCCAGGCCCTAACTGTGAATTCACCAAGCTCACTTCCTCCTTTCTTCCCACTGCTCACCCAGTTCCACCCACACTGGCCTCCGTGCTGCTCTTTGAACACATCAGACTTCTGCACAGGCAGTTTCCTCTCCTTGAACATTCCTCCTCCAGATATCAGCACAGCTCACTCCCTTACTTTCTTCAGATTATTGCTCCAAAGTTACCTCTCCATGAGGCCTCCTCAACCCTTCCGTAGAACACTGCAACACCCATCACCCTGCATTTCCGGTCACTCTCATTCTGTTCTACTTTCATTCCACAGCATTTCATGTCTTCTAGCACATTATGTAATTTACTTATTTATTATTTCAGTTTTGTACTGTTTCTCCCTCTTCTGTTACATAAGCTCCCTGAGGGCAGGAGCCTTTGTTTCATTCACCACTGCAACCCAAGCCACTTGAACAGTGGCTCACGTAGAGTATATGCCCAGTAGTGTCTGTGGAATGGATAAATCCTTGGTACCCAGCCCAAGGTATAGCATTCAAAATGTGCTAATAAGTATTTAGTGAGTGAATGTAATGTAAATTCCAGAGAACTTGATTTAGTGAGGAAGAAGTGGAAGTGGACCTTAAAGGCTGAATCAGATTCAGAAAAAGAGTGAGGAGAGAGAGTGAGAGAGAGGAGATATGTCAGGCCTGAGAGTGACTTGAGCAAAGCCCTGAAGGCTCGATTTTCCCAGGAGGTGATGGGAGCCATTGAAGGCACCTGACCAGGGGAATCCCAGCCTCCAATGATACAGAGTCAACTGCATCTTTAGGAGAATTCGGAGGCCCGTCCCTCCCGCATTCCCCTTCAGGTTCAGCTCACGTGAGGGGTCGCTCAACTCGGCTGCCCTGGCCTCCGATCACCTCTCCCAGGGCCAGGAACGCTTGGCCCAGGAAATCCTGCACGGGGACACAGAGTCAGCGAGGACAGGAGTGACTGGTGGTCCAGAGTTCCAGCTCAGCCCTGGTGAGGCTGCTGCACTGACCACTGCGACTGGAGGCAGTGGAACCACCCAGCCAGGGCTTTAGACGAGGGACGGGGTCCCCAGACAAGCCGCCCTTCTAGGTCCTGACATCGGGAGCCCACTGCCTCTACCCTGCCAAGATACCACCCACCCCTCACCTTTCACACGGCACACAGGCTGACCCTGCCCGGCCCCATTCAGCCTCACCTTCTGAGGGTCCCAGCAGCAGTTGAGAAGGAAGAGTAGCAATGAGTAAGAGGCACAGGCAGGAAACAGAGGCAGGAACAGGAGAGGAGGGCAGGGAGGGCAGGTTCGGGCCGAAGAAGGTCGAGTCGGGTTTGAGGGGTAGGAGGGTTCTAAGGAGGGTCGTTTAACACACAGTGAGCGCCGCCTGTGTCCCCAGCCTGCCCGTGAGGGAACGGTTGCTCACCGGTTTGGAGATGTTGGTTTTGGAGTCGACGTTGTACCTGGGAAGAAAGTGGGACCAACATGGGGCAGGGGTGGTGGGAGAGAGCCAGGAAAAGGGGTCCGATTTCGAGTCCAGGTTAAAATCGTGGGTGGAGGGTGGGGCAGTCTTGTACTGGAATTCAATCTGGACTTCCTTTGGGCAGGAGTCGCGGTCAGAGGGAGTCAGACCTGGGCGAGATTAAGTCCGGGGCCTGCTGGGGGCAGGGTCACCTCCGAGGTGGGACTTAGAAAGGAGCGGAGCCATTTAAGAAGGGTTGTCAGCAAGACTAGGCCTGGGGAGTGGCCAACCTAGACTTGGGGGCGGCGCTAAGCCTAGAGAGGAGTCCTTCAAAGTGCCACCGAACTGGGCCTGGGGGTGGAGCCAGGTCGGGGGCGCGCTGGGGGGCGGATCCAGGTTGGGGGAGGTCCAAGCCAGGTTTCTGGGCGGGGCTCACACATCGAAGCGCAGGTTTTGCTTTTCCTCAAAGAAGTAGTCGAGGACGAATTTGCGCACGAAGTCTGGGTTCAATGTGTTGTCGATCACCTCGGTCCGTCCGAACTGAATGCGGAGTGGACAATCAGCCCGGGGCCTGCTGAAGGGGGCAGGTGTTTTCCAGGCGCGGCGATGGACTGGTTGAGGCTTCTAGGACTTACCTCCCGCCACTCCTGGCTGGCCCGGCTCTGCGTGTAAAGCACCACCACTGCGGGCGGGAGCGGGAGCGGGGGCGGGGAGAGAAGGACGTCAGGTCCGCCCGCCCCCCCTCCGCGCCCCTCAGGTGCTCTTGGACCCCAAGTTCCCTCCCTCCCGACCCTGGTGCCGCCTACTGGGGTCGGACTTGGAGAAGGTGTCGAGGTCCAGCAGGTTTCTAGAGAAAGAGACAAACAGACGGACAGCGAGTGGATCATTCTGGAGCCCACTGCCGGTACCCTACCCAGAGTGGGCACCTAGGGAGGTACGGGGTTCAAATCACACCTCCCTCCCCCATAACTACACCCTGCCGGGGGCCCCGCGTTATCAGCACCCTGGACAACACCGGAAATCTCAGCCCCAAGAGCTGTTTCTCTGCGGACTGGAAGCATCCAGACTGCCTCTAAGGGCCCAGGAGAGGGTTAGCCCCCAGAACTTTACCCTCCTGGGGCGCAGATCCTACTGGATCCCCGGAACCCATCCCTTCAAGCCGCAGGCGAGCCCTCTGTTGAGGTTGGGGCTATTCAAGGAAACCCCCTCCCCGCGTCCGCTAGCAACTCCTGAGTCTGCATCCGTGATTTCCCCCGGCCCGGATGCTTCTCCTGGGGTCTACCCGCTGCTTGCGCTGAGCCCCTGAGCTGGGTAGTGCTGGGGCAATGCCTAAGCCCTCCCCGGCACGGCCCGCTCACCGGCAGGACACAGTAATTTCAATCTTGGTGGCCGGGACGCTGCGATCGGAGGCTCCGCTGAAAGACATGGCTGGTCGGGTGGCCGGAGCTGCGGGAGGCCGCGAGACGGGGGCTGCTAGGGGTGGCGGCGGCGGCGGCAGCGGGGCCGGCCCATGTGCTGCCGCGGCGGTGGCAGTGGAGGCTGCGCTCCCTCCAGCCCTGCGTGCGCTCTGGCTGCTCGCGCCTTCACTGTGGCCGGCCGCGCAGCGGCTCCAGATGGCAATGCAGCTCCGCCCGGCACCGCGGGGGGCCCCCACCCCATTGGAACAGCCTCCAGTAGGCCAGGAACCTTACACAGATCTAACTTCAACTCACTAGGTGGGAGAGTCCTCCCAGTACATCTCCTGGAGGACCAGGCCTGCCCCTAAGAGAGCTGTCCAGGATGCTGAATGGCCCCGGATATCTAGTGGGCACTGGGATAGATTGCTCTTCCTGAGGGGCTCCCTCAACAATCTGCTTCCCCTTGCCACTCCCGCCCTTCCTCAGTCTCTGAATAGGAATAGCTGCACATTTGTTCTCATTAGCTGTGTGACCTTGGGCAAGTTACTCAACATCTCATTGGCTCATTCAGTTCACTGGTAAGAATGGCCATAATAGCACATACTTGGGATGTTGCAAAATTTCATCAAGATAACCTATAAACAGGATTTAACATAGGGGATTATACACAGTAAATACTCAAAAAATGTTCACTGGTATTATTTCCCTCTTCTGGGCATTCACACTAATGCCCTCTTATGTGTTCAGTCAGAGGTCAGTAAATAGTGCACTGTGCACAACATTTTTGTCCATGTCTTTGAACCCACATGACTTCATGGTTTTAGAGATGAAGACATGCTCTGTGAGGATGCAACTCACTGCAGATCACACAGTAAATGAGGGTGGTGGTCAGCGAGGTTCACCCTCCCCATATCACCTACTGTCTTCAAGGCCCTGGAAGCCAATCCCTCTCCAAATGCAGGGCCTGCAGGTCACCTGTACCAGAAGCAGATTGTTTGCTGAACTTATTAATAATAAAGATTACTTGGGAATTCCCTGGTGGTCCAATGGTTAGGAATCCCCACACTTTCACTGCCAAGGGTGCAGGTTCAATCCCCAGCCAGGGAACTAAGATCCCAGGGCATGGCCAAAAAAAAGATTCCCCCCACCCCTTTTTTCCAGCTTAAAAGGAAGATCCAGCAACTTTAAGTCTAAGTTTCAGGCAGCCCTGGAAATCTGAATGGATAAACAGGCTGCCCAAGTGACTGGGGCCCATTCAGGCCTGAAGACCACTGTTCTCACCTTAACAGCCTGTTGATATGTGTTGCCATCTCACTGGAGACTTTCATGGCTCATGAATTAAGAGGCACATCCAGGTCTCCCCAGTCTCTTCCTGCTTCCTATGTTTCTCCAACCCCCCTATAAAGACCCCTTCTTCTAGCAAAAGGAAGGAAAGTGAGAACCTTCTAATTAACTCCACAAAGGCAGCAACCAAATGACGATGCAAGAAAATAGCTGTTCAAAAAGACTTTGATTTCATTCTGTGATCTGTGTTAGACTGCCTCATTCTCAGTGCAGGTGACCCCTCCTCCCCAGGAGACAAGAGTGGAAAGTGGAGGTCTTCTGTGAAGTCTCAGCCTTCCCAAGGCCCCAGGGAAACGCTACACGGTTCTGAGAGTTGACAGGAATCCTGGTAGAGGCTAAGGTGGTGGCAGGCAGTGACAAGCGGGTCGGCAGATGCCAGTCAGGAAGCTGGGGGTGGGAGAACCCTGTCCTCGGTCCTGCTCAGCCTCGGGGCTGCCGTGTGCACGATAGTGAAGGGGAGTTTCCCCCCAACCTTGAAGCACCCCTCGGCTGGGCATGGCTTTGATTCCGCTCAGGTGAGAGAGGATCAGGAAGCTGTCATGGGCTGGCTGCTTCATAAGGTGCTGCTGCTGGTGCCCCGGAGTCCAACGCCACGGACAAACTGCTCCAGCAGGCCACCGATGGCGCCAGAGGGACTGGGGGCTGCTGCGCGAAGCCCCACTGTGCTGCTGTATGCAGCCAAGAAGGCTGAGCGCACCTCCTGTAGCCGAGTCTCCCGTTCACTCAGGGCTGTAAGTCTGTGGGGAGGGAGGGAAAGAGAGAATTAATGCATTATCCCGGGGCAGGATCCATCCTCCTCATCCTTACGCTCCACTGCCTGTCCTTCTGCATTCGCCAGGGCAAGGCCGGCACCTGCCCCTGGCCATGCTGCCCTTGTGGTTCAGGCCCCAAACGTTCGTTCCTGTTCCCATCTTCAACTCTCCCTCAGGCTGCTGTTCTTACCTGGAGAGGCCAGAGCCCTCGCCTTTAGTCACTGCAGTCCCCAGGGAAACCTCTAGGAAGGGGCTGGCTTTTCCAGCAGGATTTCCGTTCTGATTCCATCTGGTTTTTCTTTTCTGGCCTCTACAGGCACTTATCAAAAGTCAAGAAGGGTAAAAGTGTGAATTTCACATGAGGCTATCTGATAACCTGAAGGGTCATTCATAGAAAAGGGCTGAACTACCAACCACACACAACCTCTGGACTCAAAGTTATGAAGTCTCGGGGCAGGAGGGATGGAATTAGGGAAAAGGTCACAGATCTACTTGAGATGAGCCCTCACGTTCCTATCCACCTAAGCACCAAGACCAGCCCTTAACACCAACTCCCTCCAAAATTTCCCCTAAGAGACCAACGCCTGGGTAATCCCTCCTGTGAATCTGTCAAAAGCAACAGCAATATCCCTAATTCCCAAGTCCAGATGACTTGTACCTGGGGCCTGGGGAGCACATGGAGGTATGAGGATAAATGACAGCCCAGGGCTTAAGTATGGAGACAACAGACCCAGGAAAAGTAAGACTGGTGGGAGTGGGGTTTGTGTACGTGTGTGTGTGAGTGACAGAAACACCAGCAGTAGCAGAAAGTAGCAGCAGGTTCTAGGGTGAAGAAAAGTCAAATAACTATAGTGGCAGCACAAGGAAATGAGGCTGATCCTGGACTACTGCAATACCATGAACAATTCCCAAGTCTCTCTTGGCATGTGGGGGAGATTCATGGCCCTAGATCTTCTTTCCTTTCTAATTAGTTTTCACTTAGGCTGGAGACCATGTGTGCCTCTTTAGCTTTCTGTTAGAGCATATAACCAGGAGAAATTCAGATTAGTAGTTCATATTCACACGGACTATCTGAAGGTCCATACGTGTACATTCTCACAGCCCCCTATTTTGTGAGGCAGAAAGGGGAAAGATCACAACTTCTTTTAGAAACAAGATACCAGGAGCCCAGAGAGGATATGTGATCCGCTTGAGGACATAATGTGGGCAGAGCTACTACAGTGCCATTCCCTCTCAAGACATGAGCCAGAAGGCTCACAGCAGTCAAGGGTTCAACCCCAAGACAGAACTTGTAAACCTAACAGCTGGAATTTGGATTCAATTTCTGACACCAAAGCCAAAGCACTGAACCCACATACTATGTGATCTCACCAGTTATCAACCCTGAGCCCACGCCCACCCTGCAATCTCAGAGGCCACGGGATCATGGAGAACCTAGCCCTCCTCTGGGAACCACCCAGAACCTGAGGAATGGCTGGGGGCACAGAGAACTACCTAACGCATTAATTACAGGATCCAGGGCTGAAGCTGCCCATTTCTGTGGCTAATGCCAGGTTAAGTGACGGTGCTATTATGCAGGGGCAGAGATGTCAGCTTCCTCCAGCTTCTAGGCTGTTTGGCTTCAACAGCAAGAGCCTACGGAAACACGAAGAGAACTATGTCTTTAATTTTTCTAAGAGATCTTCTTTTTGGCTTAAGGGAGTAGCTATAGAGAAAGCTGTGCCAAGCCCTAGAGGCCTTTGAAGTCCTTGGGCTACTCCTGAGCTGCAGGGCCAGGGCTTGAGAGAACCATCTGGGAATCCCAAGGTCTGACCCCTGCTGCCCTAGGCAGAATCCATCTCAGCTCCCAAGGGCAACCTGCCTCCAACAGGTCAGCACTGGAGGGTATGAGCTGATCCTGAAGGTGGTGACGACCACCCAGCACCTGAAGTTCATTCAGCCCATGGCGGGGGCAGTGGTGGGCAGAGAGCTGAAGACCCTCTGGCAGCTACAGCCAAGAAGTTCATCCTGCTCCCCAGGCCACCGGAGGCTCCCTGCCATCTGACATCCATGAAACGGCAGAGCAGGCAGGGGGCAGGGCAGCCCGAGAGGCAGCTGCTCAAGTAGATGCACTGAGGTGGAGGCCCAGTACTGGAACCTTGGAGGGAGAGGAGTTTATAGGCATGGGCTTTAGTATTTCTGTCCAATTTTCTTTCCTGACCAGAGGCAAAAACAGATGACAAAAGGGGGCAGGGAACAGCTCGGTTCTGCTTGGGAGCACAGCCCTTGGGCTAACCCAGCTCCGTTCTGGCTCTGTCTCCACCATACACCTACCTTCACTACCCCACTGTTCCGCTTTCAAAGGATTCTCATGTCAGGCAAAACCTTGGACCGAAATAGCATCCTCTATAGTTAGAGTCCAGCCAGCTTTCCCAAAGGGTGTGCCCCAAGACACCCATGGATGGGTTTCAGAGGCTGGGGAGAATGATCACACTCCAGCACCTTTCCTGAGCAGCCCATCAGGCCCCTTCACATCTCAGGGTGCAGGACCAGTGAGGTATATGTAGTGGAGACATTCAGGATGGGCAGGGAGCCCAGGCCAGCTCCCTGGGGCCAGCTGCCACTTCATTCCTGGCCAGCACTCGACTGCTTGCCAGCTTCTGATGCAGGCAGGGGAAGGGGCATCCTGTCTTCTCAAGCAAGACACTTACAGACAATTGTTAGGGAGCTCATCCGGGAAGCTGAAAGGGAGAGAGGAGTCTGTGTGCAGGACAGCCCGTTCCTGAATACTGCCACAGCCTGTTACCATCTGCCAGCTGCCAAAGTCTGTGGAGAGAGAGGATCCGGGCAGGGGATGGTCCACTGATCTGGGGCAAAGAGGAGAGAGAGGGGAGATGATGTAGTCAGTCATATGCCTGACAGGGGAGACCCTGAAGAGTTGGGGGGGAGGGTGCTTTGATGCTACGGTGGCCCTGGGACCCGGCCACAGGGGCCTATTGGAAGAGCATCTGTGGAGTCAACCACTTTCTCCCAAAGTGCAAAAACTGCTGCATAGCTTATGACCAAGAAAGAAGAGTCAAGACCATAAGGCAGGCTTAGCTGTGAGGACACTACTTCATGCAAAGATTTACAGGAGCAAAAGAACAAGAGCAAAGCATGGTGACAAAGGTGAGCCAGCAACCAAAGCCAGGGATCAGGGCGTGCCTGCTCTGCCTGACAAAACAAGTAAAATCTCAACAGCACCACATGGAGGGGAGCAAGATTGAATGTTCCAGGGGCCAGCGAGGCAGGATCACCTCACACTCCTGGCATGGCGACTGGCAGGGTGGGCATTGTAGAGCCCAGGATCACTGAGGTCCTATTGGAGGGATGAGCGAATGAGTCTCCTGGGGATGGTGGATGTGGTGACCTAGATTGGAAAGGAGGGTGACAGGTGCCCTGAGCCCCACCCTCTTCCTCTGCAGAGCCTTCCAGGAGCCAAAGTTCGTATTCACAAGCATCAACCCAGCAAACTCACTGGCTATGCCCAGAGGGGAGGGATGAATCAGGCAGCCAACCGGACAGCTTCATCAGACCTTTTTCAAATAGGGGTTTGTGGGATGTAGGGAAAGGAAAGCTGCACTGGGAATATACCACTGCCACCAGCGCTCCACTCACAGCCAAGCCTTCTCTGCTGTCTCTGGATGGTGGCCCAGCCGGTGGGGGTGGAGGAGGAGAGGAGGAGACAGGGAAACATCAAACAAGGCCCTTCTATCAGCTACACCAGGTCCCTGTCCCCAGAGATGCATCATCTTTGATGCTTGACCCTTTATCCTTTAATTCAAGAATAGCAGAAGGTGTTCCTGTAGGGACCCAGAAACAGCAAAAGCATGAATCGTGGTATAGGGGGTAGGGAACTGAAGAATGAATTGACCTTGGCCCACCAGCTGGCTGGTGTCAAGGGCTCCTAGACTGAGGTGACAGTCCCCCTGGGTCCCCAGGCCAGGATAATCCACAAGCAGTGGCCAAACTGAGTGCAGCTCTGGCCAGGGCTACATCTCTGCTGATCCTAAACCATCTTCATGGCAGGGAAATGGCAGCCCGGACAGGGGAAGACACTTGCCCAAGGTTCCACCACAGTTAGGGAGTGCAAGAACAGATTTTTATTTTTTAGAGCCAAGTTTGATTACGATTTTGTCATACAACAGAATCACCTTGAGACCAGGAAAAACAGATGGCTGTCCACATTAAAGCTGCCATGAACTGGAATCTCCTGCAACAGAGACTTGCCATATTCCTTGCTCCTGGTCTACCCTAGGAAGTGTGTGACAGCAGGACATGGATGAGGACAGGATGCGGGCTGCTACCTGGTGGAAGCCCTGGTGATGACAGAGCAGGGCTGCCTTCTTCCTAGGTGGGGAAGCTTGGTGGCCAGATGCTGTATCTTTGGTGGTCCTTAACTGTTTATAAACTAAACAGCTGACCACACGTAAGAGTAAGCTGCAGGCCACAGCCTGGGGCCGGTCCTGTGCCTTTTCTGGGTCATGCTGGGGTCTCATGTCGGTACAACCCCTCTTGAGGTCAGCCTGGCTCCACAAACCTCACCTACTGCTCCACGTTTAAGATAGACATTCTTTTCCAGTTTGGGGGAAAACAACTGTTAAACAGCAAAGTGTTGAGGGAACGAAAGTACTGTGAAGTAGAGGAGGCTCAGGAGGATGAGGGACTTCTAGAACAGGGAACATGGGGGTTTCCATGTTCCCCACTCTCCAGGGCTATCAGAGACTCATACTTCCAATGGGAAAAAGACAGCCAGGTAGAATGTGGTTACAGACCGGTTCCCAGCAAGGGCTCCTGGTCTTTGAGGCTACCTTCCCTGTACTTCCCCTGTCCAGCAGGCAGCAGCACCAGGGAAGAGCCATGCTTGAAGCAGCCAGGGGACAGCTGTGGCATGGAGTAGGCAGGATAAACAGCAACAGGACGCATGACCCCAGGGGTCACAAAGTAATATCAGCAAGCAGCCAACCATCTTCTGCATCTTTTTCAAGAGTCGAGGACACAGGCTCCAAATGAACCTTTCTACTTGAGGCTTTTGTCAAAGAAAGGGTTGCAAAGTAATGTAACCACTGAGTTCCTGGATTTGAGAGCAAGGAGCTGTATGAAGCACAGAGGTACTCGTAAGTGCCAATTTAGCTGGCGAAGAGGGGACACCCTAGAGATGACAGGAAACAGTCACCAGAAGGAAACAACTGCACCTGCCAAGTGAAAGAAGGAGAGAAAACCTTCAAGTTAGCCCCAGTGCACAGGTAACACAAGCAGCTTTAATAAGCCCCCATGCCCTTCTGCCCTACACCTTAACTCAAGTACACACACAGCATCCACCTTCAACCATCCACCTACAGGACTGGAGGGGACATGCCATCCTCAAACTGGAAAATGGTAGAACTGACAGTGCTTCCAAGGTTACCTCACTTAAACCCAAACTTATGAAGACAAAGATCACTATTCCTACTTTAATGATGGGATGAAAAAATGAGCTCAGAAGGGAAGTGCTCTACCTCAGCAACAGCTAGGACAAGATTTATCAGATGTGAAAGGTCATCAAGTTTCCCCAGCTTGGACTTCAAGCATTGGTGTGTGTGTGTGTGTACCAGGGACCTCTGCATTCCTGCAGCAGCCCAAGGAGAAGTCTTTCGAGGCTCCAAGATTTCTCTTATCTATCTCAGTTTCAAGCTGGCAATGCCTTAACCCTCCTTACCACTTATCCCTGCTCTGGACCTGTAGCCCCATGTGAGAACTCACCAAACATGGGACAGGAACCCTGTGTGTCACAGAAAGCAACCTGGTTTCCCTGCCTCATTAAACACAGCCTGGGACACAGCTCGTTGCTTGTAACAAGCAGTCAGTAGGTGGGGAAGGATAAGCGGGGAGCGGCTATCTGGGCAGCAGAGTTGGTGCCCATGTTGTCATTCAGCTATTCAACCAGACTGCTGGAGTCCCTCAGGCAAGTTCACTGGCTCTTCAGGCAGCTTGGCCTCCAGCTGGGCTCAGCAATATCATCCTCCCACCCCATGCATGAACGGTACAATGCTAGCAATCCCCAGCCCCCAAAATGTCTGACCCTGGAACAGAGACTAAGACCATAGGAGAGGGGCACCTTACTGACCAGGCTTCAGGAGGCGTCCTGCCTCTTCCCAGCCCAGCCCTGCAGATGGTAACGGATTTAACAGTGGCTCAGAAACACAACTCAGAAGCTACTGTAGTGGCAACTAAGGACACAAAAGGGCCACCAGTCTTGCCAGTGAGGGGTATGGGTACTGGATAAGAATCAGCGCCCCACAGAACCTTCTTCCTAACCCGACACCTATTTCTTAACTTTGGACAAAGCTTCCCCAACTTCTTTCCCAGAAAGTCCTACCTTAAATGAGATAAGCTAATATGGACATGGTGGGGGGTGGGTGGGGAGGAGAGGGTGTGATGAATTGAGAGAGTACACTGAAACCTATACATTATCATATGTAAAATAGGTAGCTAGTGGCAAGTTGCTGTACAGCACAGGGAGCTCAGCCCAGTGTACACTTAGGGCTGATTCACACATGGTAGTATGGGAGAAACCAACACAACACTGTAAATTAACTGTCCTCCAATTAAAAAAAAATTTTTTTTTTAATTAAAAAGGAGAAAGAGATACACTGGTAGAATTTAGGACTCTGCAGCATATGAAACCCAGAGAATTCATATTATTAGGGGAATTCTGGCTGTCACACATAGCTTTCTACACGGTACCTCCTGCTGCATTAAAAAGCTGATTGGTTACTGTTACCTAAGAGTAGCAGGAAAGCTAATGACAGGATCCCTCAGGCACTTTAAGATAAGAAAGACTAAATTAATTTTAATGTTAATGGAAATACATAATTATAATTAGAATGCTCCAAATCAGAATCTAGTCTTTCAAAACCCTTGGCAAACAAGCACCCAATCTGGAACTCTGTCTCCTAGTCTAGCCTGCGGCCAGTCCAGCCTGGCTACAAGCAAGCACTGCCAGACAGCCCAGCAGGGCCATCAGAAACCACACAGCAGTCCACCCCAGGCCTCTCCAAGGCCTCGTGCCCCATTTTGGTCCAGTTACTCCAGCCTCCTCCACCAGGCCCCAGCTCACAGGGTCCCAAGTTCAGGAGGACACCCCCAATCCTCCTCAGCCTTCTGGACCACCCTGGACCAGCCATAAGCATTTGAGCCCAGTGCAGGTGGATAACCATTAGGGAGACAGAGGGAAATGATCACAAAACTGGAGCGAATGTCAGGAAGAAGAAAATGATACAGAGCTAAGGTGTGTGGTGGGGTGCTGCCTCAGTAGGGGAGCCCTAACAATTGGACAATTATGACCACGAGGACCCAGGAGACTAGGGGAATCTTCTGGTTTCCTTCCCAGTTGTCCAGCAACGTTGCACAGGCAGAAAAGGAGGGATGGTGAACAGGAGCTCCAGCCCGCAAGAGGGTCACGCGGTGCCGCAGCAGCCCCACAGCAGCCCTGAGAGCTGAAAAGTGGACACAGGGCAGCACCAAGGATGTGAGCGAGCACAGCTAGGGGGCTTATCTGCTGGGTGCCACCTCTGCTCAGCTGCCTCCACCAACCCGTGGGGACAGAGGGGTTGTGGCCTTTGCTTACCAGATTCATCTACAGCCCTGGCAGACATGGCAGTGCTCGGAGTTGAAGGGCTCACCTTCAGAGGTGACCCCTCTGGACAGTGCAGCTCTTACTCGCCTAGAGCTGATCCACTCAGCCTGGGAGGGGAGGGCGCTCTTCCCCACCTTCCCTCACTGCCTGTTTTTGCTCAGAAAGGAAAAAACAGAAGATGGCAAAGGAAGGAGATTTTCCAAAGTTTCAGGTCTTTCCTTATATAATAAGTTTGGGTGCAGTTTTTTCTTTGGTAACATGTCTGCTACAAGGAAAGACCTGAAATTCTGGAAAATCTGACAGAGCTGGGCTTGAATCTGGAGTGGACTTTAACACTTACGATCTTTCTGCTAAAGGTTCTTTTCTCCCTGGCATTTGTTAAGGACCTCTTAAGTCGCACATTGCTTTGTTCTTTCCAGAAGGACCAGACATTCTCAAGGCTTTAGAAAACAAAATAAATCACAGGATTTCTTCCCTGGCTATACGACATGGAAGGTATGAGGTCAGTGAGGAAATCCTTTCCCCAAATGCCAGGCCATCCCTCAATCCTAAGCCTTCCTGGTGCTCAGCTTTAATCTCACCAGAGAAACATCATTACTGCAGCACATTCCAGGCTCACCTGTCCATCCTGGCTGAGGTGCTCTCCTGCTAGGTGTAGTCTCGAGAGGTTGTCCCCAGCTACACACATCTAGCCTGACTCCCTCCTGTCCATTCTCTTCCATACCCCACCAATTCAGACAAGGAATGGGAGAGCCAGAAGCAACTCAAGAGGATCCAGCTCCATCTCTTTAATCAGAATGTGTGGTGACAGGGGCTGAGACCTGGCAAAGGCAGCAGGTGGTGGCAGCCCTGACTCCCTGCCCATCACAACTGCTCCACCTTCTCAACTCCCCATCAGCCAGGGCTCCAGGAAGGAGAGGTCTCAGACTGCTCTGTGAACCTGCTTTCACTCTGTAACAAAACATGAACTCATCCTCCAAACAGTGGGTGAGCCTGCAAGTCTGTCGATCCCCTCTGGTCTCTTGGATATACCACCTACCAGACCACATGCCCTGGAATCCCATGCTCCAGCCTTATCAAGAGAGAAGGACTTTGGAGCTCCTCACCTGGGCTTGGGGACCTCCAGGGGACTGCTACCCATCCTGAAAAAGTTGTCAGAATGGTTTGAGGATGAGGAGCTGGAGGACTTGGCTTCCACCAGTCCCTGGTGGGGAGGCAGGCGGTCCTCGGAGGGCTGTGGCCGGTTCCAGAGCATGCTCTGTGGAGAGGAGGAGTGGCTCTTCCTCCTGTGGTGGGAAGACAGGCTGCTGGTGAAGGGCCACCTCAGGCCCACCCTCTGCTCACCTGAGCTGACTCTCTGGGCCCAGTTTTTATTTCCACCGGAAAAATGCCACATGGGAGAGGGCACACTCAGCACTCCCCTGGGCTTGGCCATAGGCAGCGAGAACTGGGTCTTCAGAGGGACTATGGCATCCAAACACATTGACCTACTGGCCTCAGTGCACATGCTGGGCAACAGATTCTGAACTAACATTTTTAAGGACTGCCCCTTCCCCCCAAGTGTTGTACAAAATCTTGAGCCCTTTGTCCAGGGAGAAAAGTCATCTGATTCTTAAAGGAGCTGACCCTCAAATAAGCTCCTGATCTGCAACCATCATTTCTTTTTCTTTTTTCCAATTCTGTTGTTATTGTTTTATTCACTAAATCATGTCAAACTCTGCGACCCCATAGAATGCAGCTCGCCAGGCTCCTCTGTCCATGGGATTTCCCAGGCAAGAATACTGGAGTGGGTTGCCACTTCCTTCTCTGTGCAACCATCATTTCATACTCAGTACTTTTTTCTATTTTTAGGCTTGGCCCCACTTCCCAGGCAACTGGTATGAGGAAGTGCCCCCACGAAGTCCCTTTAACACTGTCCCCTCACCCCACCCTGTCTGCCCAGCCCTGCAGCTTCTTCCTTTGTCCCACAGGGAGCACTGGCCCTTGATGCTCTTGGGCCAGCATGGCAGCATCCCTCCCCAACCAGATGGCTGGCCTCTGAGGCCCAGTAGAGACAGCAGGGCAGGTAGCTGAGCTCTCAGGCCTACTGTTGGGGCCCCTTTGTTCCAGGGGCTCCCTGGAGCTGGAGCCCTGGCTCCCAGCTGTTAGCAAGCTCAGTTCTAGCCTGGCCCTCACCAAGCTGCCTGAGTCTGTGCTCCTGCAGGGACCAGCTCCACGGTCTCATAGGTGAAGCTGCCGGCGGCTCCTGGGGAGCTCTCCATGACTAGAGAGAAGTCACTGCCAAGGCTGGTGGTGCTGCCACGGTCCTTCCGCCCTGAAGAGAGTCCAGGACCATCAGTTAGCACGTTATCTTCTCCTATGAGGGGTCCCCCACCCCTTCTACACCATACGACTGGAAAGAGAAGTTTCTAGAACATACAATTCCCATGTGGTCTATACTCAGAAAGATGCACAGCGGAAGCCTGCTGGGGCCCATGACTCACTCAGCATGCAGATATCTTCCACGGTGAAGCCTGCATCCCGAGTTGGCAAACTCTTCCTCCTATAAACAGAAGCCATAACAGTGAGCTTCAGATTGGCCTGGGGATCTCCTTTGTCTCCCACTATGTTGTCCACCTGGAAAAGAAGCTCCAACTCAGTGGAAACTCATGGAGACAGGGCCTACTTAGCCTGTTGCAAAAGGCCAAGGCCCACTTCTGGGAGGCCAGCAAAGCCTGCTTCCTGCCTGTCAGCATGGCCCCTCAGAGGTCAAGTCTGGCTCAACACACTAACAACCTGGATTTGGAAGGTGAAGGAACACGGCACAGACACCACCCCTCACAGGGGTCCTAAAGCAATCACCAGGCAAAGACCTCTATGTATGCCAAACTGGGAGCAGACTGCTCTGTGGTGGGGGGCTGCAAAGACACACCTCTGCAGCAACTCAGGAAGGAGAACTTTGGCCTTGGAGGTGGTGGCATGGGCAGCTTGGGGGTTTCCCTATTCCTTCTCTCCTGCAACGTGCCCTGCACTCCTAGTGCAGCATCTTCACCCTCTGGCCCTCCCCAATTACCCCTATGTGCCCTCAGAGGGAAGGCGGGGACGGAAGGCTAGCTTGCCCAGCATGCAGGGAAGCAGGGCGGGGAGAAGATGGCAAGCGAGACCTGCCTGCCCTAGCAAAGCCCCTCCCAGTGCACCTGCCTTCCAGCGAGAGCAGATCTCTCCTTACCTCTGTGTCTTCAGAGCAGAGAACTCTTCAGAGATGATATGCTTCAAAAAATTGAAGCAGAAGAAAAAAATCTAAGAAACAGACCAAAAAGCAGCACATATGAGAAGATAGTCTTCCCCAGGGAGAAGGATCTAGGTGGCTGGACTTCCAGGAGAGGGCAGCCAGTGACCCTGGCCACCCCTGCCAGACAGCAGCCCTGCTCTGGGGACCCTGTCAGATATTCTGGTGTGGAAACAGAATAGGTGGTAGAGAGGGTGTAGCAGTTCGGGCAGGCGTGCCTGCACTGGGTGAGGAAGGAAGGGACTATGTGTGCTTCCTGAGAACACAAGAGGGTAAGCCTGGGATGTTTCAAACTACCTGCAAGTTCAACACATGTGTTCTCAAGCTATTCAAAAGGGAGACGACAACAGCCGCTTCTCCCCCTTAGTCTCTCCTGAGAAAACCATGGAGACAGGGTCACAGGGAAGGACAGCTGAAGAGAGAGGATCTGGAGGCAAGACACAGCAGGAACACCACAGGAGGCTAAGGAATCAGATTTCGTAGGGGAAATACCCAGAAACAGTATGCTTCAGGCCCACAGACTGCACTGCTCAGAGACCAGGGTCAGGATGGAGTCTAAGGCGGACCAAGACAGCGGGAGGCCCTGAATTCTGGCCCCACATCCACATCCCCATCCCTGTGGGCAAACGCTCTCTTTCCTTCCAGTCGGCACCCATATCCATCGGGCCTCTGTGAAGCGCACACAATGCACTGTCTCTGCAGTGATTCTGAAAGGTGTGGTCCATCAACCCCTCAGTTTGGAGAAACACCTACAGAATATCCCAGAGCCCCATAAAATTTCCTCAAAATGAGGAGGGAGGGCGCCAAGATCAGTCCAATTTGAAAACTTTGTTACATAATTTTTTTTTTTGGCTTGTGGGAATCTAGTTCCCTGACCAAGGATTGAACCTGGGCCCTCAGCAATGAAGGCATGGAGTCCTGAGCACAGAGTTCTAACCACTGGACTGTCAGGGAATTCCCTGTTACATAAAATGAAATAGATGTCTTCATTACAGACTTTTCAGACTTTAATATGCTAATGCGCTCGGAGAATCTCAAAGGCAAAGGAAGGGTACAGAGTACTGTTTAACAGGTCCCAGCCTTTTGCATGTTTTAGTATCTTGAGTGTGTGAAGTGGGAGGGAGGGAAGGGGGTGCGCTAAGAGAAAAGCCCACCTTCTGCCCACCCTCCTGGCCGAGGAGACCCTCTTGTTTATGCTGAGACATGGCCAGGGTTTGAATCCAGAACCCACTGGATTCAGCCACATCCCCAGCCCAGTCTCGGAGGTGAAATCTGGCCTGCCTTGGGGGGTTGGGGACAGCATGGTGGTGGGTGGGCAGTAGGTCCTGGGGCATCAGCACCCAGGAAGTCTCAAAACAAGAGGCTGTAAAGGGGTCTGTGTGCAGCTTTCCAGCCAAAGTCACCGCCTCTGACAGAGTTCATGGAGGCCTCTGAGGAACAGGCTTATGAGCTCTGCAGTTCTGGCAGATGCGATAAGTACTCAGAAGAGATTTGCAAGGGGAGAGGAGCAGCTGAGAGGGAGGAACAAAGAAGGCATAAGACATGATCCCAGAAAGACGCAGCCTCAGGAGGGGAGAAGGATGCTTCAGGAAAATGGGGGGTGGGGGTGTGGAGAAAGAGACAGCACTGCATGCAGCTCCCACACTGGGCATCTGGACTTGCTCTCCTTGTGAGGCGGCAGGTGGACACCAGGAGACTCAAGGTTAGCCACACTTTCCAAGGTCACCCAGGTAATAAGTGGCCTGACTAGGGTTTACACTCAAGTCTGACTCTAGGTCTGCATGTAGGGAAAACAGGCTGAAAAAAGAGTGACAAGGCGAAGGCTACAAAAAGGATTCTGTGTGGACAGGGCAGAGAGGAGGAAGCAGGGACAGTGCCCAGACAGGAAGGGGACCCAGGGCCCCTCACTGGGCCTGGGCTGGTGGTGAGGAGCAGGCAGGACTCTGCCTGCACGGCTGGCCCTAGGGCTTAAAGTTGCCGAGCGGGTGTGATGAGGACAGAGGACAGGGAAGAGCTTCTGGGTTTCAGCTGTAAGGGTGAGGGCACAGGAACGACTTGTAAATTGGTTCCAAAGCTGAGTGCAGAAAACAAGGTCAGCCGTAAAAAGGATGGCAGAGAAAGAGGGGAGGAGGACTGACATATGAAGGTCACAGGTAAGTGTCCTTCCTGAAAGTAGGGGATTGAGGTGCAGCACGGGGGCTGTTGGGCTGGATTTTTTCTGCCACGCTGCCCGACCCCAGCACATACCAGGCAAGAACTGCCCCCAAAGTGTGGACACCAAACAGACCGCCATTCTGTCCCTCTCGGGAGTATAGGAGCCAGAGCTTACGGAGCTCTGACACGTGCTTGTGGACTGTGAGCAGTACTCACCTCCTCTCCTTTGCTGAGTCGATCTACCAACATGTGCCTGAAACAAGACAAGGAAGTCAAAGCCAGCAGTGTGCACGCAGGAAGGGGACAGCCCATGGCTCTGGCCCCACAGCCTCAGGGGGGCCTGACCAGTGCCTCCTGTCTTCCCAAGGGGGTAGGACTGTCTTCACCTTCGACCCTGTCACAGGAGCCCCCACACCCACGCACACACTTGGTTCCTGAGGCACTGCCCCATCCCACAGCCTGCCATCCGTCCCCAGAAGGCTCACCCAAAGAGGAACCAGTCGTAGGCCACTGTGAGGTAGAGGATCTCAGCGGGCTTCAGGGATGCGTGGATGAGCCCGTCCTGGAAGAGACGTGTCCAGATCAGAGACAGGCCCCCTCCTGGCCTCAGGGGCTGAACCACACCCATAGCCCCCTGAAAACCTGACTGCCCGACAGCCCAGGAACAGGGTCAAACTTTACAGCTCCTGCTCTGGACACGTGGGGTCCCTCATGTCAAATCCTCTGTTTCTGGAGACCGGCTCAGTGCTCCCCAAGGGTAGACCCTGGAAAGGCCTCTGAAGGCTCCTTGACCCCTGGACCAGCCCATGTATACTCACTGCCCACAAGGAAAGGCGCAGGAGAGAGATGAAGAGGGGGGTCCGGTCCCAGCCTGAGATACAGTGTACCAGCAGCCCGCTGTCATCTACGCAGGAACACAGGACAGGTGGCCCAGAAGAAAAGCAAACACAGGCTGATGAGAAGGGGATGTGCCACCGTGTAGGCCTGGGGTGAGATCCAGGCTGTCCCAGAACCACAGCCTAGCTCCCGAGGCAGGCATGGGGTGTCTTGCCAACCCCACCACAGTTCAAGGATGGGCACTGAGCCCAAATAGAGACAATGAGCATGAGCTCTGGGACAGAGATGGTGTCTCTCTTCTGTAGGAGTTCAGACGGCAGCAGACAAGTCTGAAATGACTGCCGGTTTTAAGCTAACTAAACAGTTGGTGTGAGACAAGGAGAGACTGTTTCTGGTATTTGTCTCCTGGCTCTGCTCTTGGGCCTTCTTCATTATACTGTTCAAGCAAGTGTGACCTCACACAAGTCCTGACTGATGCAGAGAAGTCAGAGTCAGACTGCCCCAGGACACTGGGCATCACTGGCTCATTCAACCAAAACAGTCAAACCAGCTGGAGCACCACCCAGAGAACAGGCCTGCCATGGGCTTGGGTGTGGCCAGGAAGCCAAGGCTGACTTTCTCTCAACTTTTTGAACCAGAAGAGGCCGCTGCAGCCCCACACAAAAGGCTGAGGTTCAAAGCTCAAAGGCCAGCTGAACCAGTGTAGGAATACCCTGTGTGTGCTTCAGATTGTAAGAAGTTCACAATTTTGTTTTCTAGGGTTTTGAGGACATGGATAATAAGCGAATCCCCATATCCTTCTCCCACAGAGCAAAAGGCTCCAATAATCACACACTGGTGCTGTCAAGACCTGGGAACACCCCCAACATCCACTGGCTTGAGGCAGGCCGAAGCGGACTCACCGTCATTGTTAATTATGGAGAGCAGCAGTTTCAGGTAGTTTTGTGTTTGTTGCACCAGGTCCCAACTCTGTTGGAAAAGAAAAAGAAAAGGATTCCAGGAATAGGTATTTAACTCAGAATGGGAATTTATACAATATTTTAAAAATAAAAGACTGAAGGCACTGGCGCCCCACTCCAGTGTTCTTGCCTGGAAAATCCCATGGACGGAGGAGCCTGGTGGGCTGCAGTCCATGGAGTAGCTAAGAGTCAGACACAACTGAGTGACTTCACTTTCACGCATTGGAGAAGGAAATGGCAACCCACTCCAGTGTTCTTGCCTGGAGAATCCCAGGGACAGGGCAGCCTGATGGGCTGCCGTCTATGGGATCGCACAGAGTTGGACACGACTGAGCAACTGAACTGAACTGAAGAGTTATTTTGGGGCAAGAAGTACCCCAGATTCATGGTCACAGGCCCAAATCCCAGATTCTCTGTGACTTCACTCCCCACATGTCCCTGCACCCTTTCCCACAGGCCCCACCCTCGGTGTGCTCTCACCCAAAGTGAGAGTGAGGAAGAGGAAGCCATGCAGACACCCGGGCAATCCACACCCCCACACCCACTAGCAACAGCTGGATATTAACCTCCTCTGAGTCCTGGGCTCCAGGCACAGCTGTCCAGGGAGTTAACAGAAGTCAACAAAGAACCTTGAGCCTGTGGCCATTGTCACCAAACGGCAAGAGCCACTTCATCTGCCATTACATCATAGAAACTAAGGAAAATATCAGCCTTCTCACCAATTACTTTTTTACTGCTACTCACTATACTGTCTTTCGATGAATAACAAATGCAGTTTGGCAGACAAAACTTTTAAAACAGGAGGCCCATGAGGTAGGAGATAAAAAAATAAGCAAAAGCCATAGAGATCGGAACCTCTATTTCAGCCCAAGCAAAAGGTCTAAACTAGACACTCCAAGAAGTAGCCCACTTTGGAGTCCAGAACTCCATGGAGGGGCCTGACCCAGTTCTGTGGCCCCTCCCTCTGAGCTGGGGGACAGTCTCTCAACATGACTGCTTCTCAGTGTCTGGACTGTGCAGAGAGGCTGCGGTAAATGCCAGCAAGAGTGCTCCCACTGGGAGGGTGAACACAGCACCTGTAATTGGAATGGTTTTCCCAGGAATTTAAAACAGGCTCATTTACCTGACCCTCCCACAGACCCTGGAGAGTCCTGACCCACTTTCAGTGGCTCCAGAGAAAGCTGCTGCGCCACATTAATAGTTATTACCCATGGCAGCTCGAGGGTCTCTCTGCTTGTCTGGTTCAACGTGTCAGACACACCATTGTCCACAGATTTCCTCCTCACTCTGAGTCCCAGGGGAGGAAGAGCAGGCAAGGCAGGAGACTCGCAGCAGATGCGAGGGGTGGTTGGACGGGTGGGGGGAGGGCTGTGGCAGCCGGGAGAGGGCAGGGGGCCACCAAGGAAGAGCCTGCGGGGCCCCCCAACCATGGCAGCTGTTTGAAGGGGACACCAATGACCAGGAAGCAGCAGCAGATGCTACTGTCCATGGCGCCTAGGGCGGGGGCAGGAACCACAGCCCGGGGAGCACTGGGTTAGTGGAAGCCCAAGATCACACAGCTAAGCTGAGCTGGGGTTTGGACCCAGGCCCGTGGTCAGTCACACGCTACACTGTGATGTCTATTTTCTCAGATACTAGAGTGAAAAAACGAATGTCTGAGGAGAGTATAGAATGTGAAGAGGACCCTGGAAATGCATGAAAATCTACACTCATTTCTGACTCATCCCATGTGTGCCGTGAAAAAGCCTCCAGGTGCAGACCTGAGTACCACATATCTGGCTTACATTTGTATACCTGGAGTACTCTCCCCTGGCTGGCAAACTCCAACTCATCCTTCAAAGGCCCAGCCCCATTATCTACATACGGAGTCTTCTGTAGCCGCTGGCCAATAATCTTACTACGCAGATGATGATTATGCTGTTGTCTCTTCTCCTAGACCGAGTCCAGTGAGGGATCTGCATCTAAAAGGCTTAGTGCTTAGGGACTAGGAGGTACTCTTGGAAAGTTCCTTCACTGCCTGTTCATGGTCAGGGGTCTGTTTGAGGAGAAGCAGCCCCTGGAAGGGGTCTTTGGGCACATCATGAAAGAATAGAGCTCTAGGGGATTCCATTCGGCTACTCAGAGGGTGGCATGGCTCCTCGTGCACTGGGAACACTGTTGTGAACACCGCTGTGGGCCGGGCCCTGGGATACAGCAGTGAACACAATAACCCCAGCTCTCGGGGCTGCAGGGAAGGGAAGGCAAAGTGGACTTCTGCAGGTGTGTTGACTAAATGAAGCTCTGTAAGCTGCTGAACCATGTAATGGGAGGTGAGCCTGGCCCAATACTTGGGGACCATTAGGTAAGGCTTTTTAGAGATGGTGACACGCATGTGAGAAAAGGGTTTAAGGAAAGCACCCAGTGTTTCTGGCACAGAGAACAGCACATGCAGAGCTGGAGAGCATCCTCCCTAAGGAAGATGGCCAGGGTGGCTGGAGGAGAGGGAGGGGACAGCCAATAAGTCACCAGAACAAGCTCAGGCCACGTGGAACTGGTGGACCATGTGAAGGTCCCTGGAATTCTGAGGATAACAGGAAAAGTCAGATGGAATTTGGAAGGACAGAGTGACGATGACAATCTTGGCCCGTCATCTAAGTACTGCTCTCTGCCAGGCCCTGTTCACATGCTTTACGTTCCCTACTTCCAATCGGCTGCCCCTCAATGTGGCCCCACTCTCAGCCATTAGATGACGGTAGCCTGCATTAGGCCAGTGACATGAGACGGAAGCAGGAAGGCCTGGAGAAAATCTCTAGGGCAGAGACTTAGAGAACTGATGGGACCTAGCCATCAACGTAGGGGACAAGAGCCACCATCCCCAACATTTTGAGTTTGAGCATCTGGATAAATGGTGGAGGGCCTGGGGGTGCTGTGGGTTTTGACAATTCCATCTTGGGCAGCTTGACTTTGAGGTGTCCACATGACTGACACTTGGGGAAGACTGTAGGTGCAATTGCCAAGTGAGGCCTGGCCCAGAGCCAGGGCCTGGGTGACCAGGCAGAGGATGAAGGAGTAGTGATGGGTGGACCTGGCAGATGAAGAGTCAACGCAGGGGCTGAAAGGACCGAACTCATACCTGGCTGAGGAAGAGGATGGCAAAGCACAGTGAGGCCAACTGGCTGAGCAACACTGGAGAGCAGGCATAGCTGGGGGACGCCCTGCCCCCTACCCTCATGCCTGGGGCTTTATGAGTGCTTACTCCTGAGTTAGTAAGCCAGGAGTTGCCCCCTAATCATTATTACTAAGTTGGTCTGGCATTTCCATTAACAGCACACTTTCATGCAGTGATCATATCTGAACCTTGCCACAACTTTGAAACAGGTACCGTCAATTCTGCTTTCAGAGGGAAGTGAGGTCAGTTGCTCAAGGTCACTGAGCTCCGTGAGAAGAGCCAAAGGAGCTCACACCCAGGGCCTCTATCCACTAAGTACAACTCCTCACACACATGGGACCCTTCCCAGAGAGACAGACTTCCTTGTCAACACAGCTGACGGCATTAATGTAGAGTTATAGGGAATTTGGTGAGGAAGTGGTTCTCAGATCTGTATGCACAAGGGGAAAGAATGGTGCCAGCAGAGAGAGTGGTAGTGGCTGCGAGGACTCTGCACACCACAGATTCAGGAGGTGGCCTGCCGCTTTCTCTGCCCGCCTGTGTGGGGACAGACTGGGGCCTACAGCAGAGAACAAGGCTCCTCAGCCCGTTCCACCTTTCTGGGACACAACGAACAACCTGGAAAAACATCTACACAGAGAAGACCCAACACCCCTATAACTGGATCATGCCAATAGTTATGGAGCATCTGCCTTGTGTCCAGGGGCAGATGTAAAAGGAAAAAACAGGGTAAGCATGGCCTCTGCCTTTATAGATCATCTGCTACTAGGATAACAAAGTTTAAGGTGATACCGGAACACAGAGGTGCATAACGGGGGGTGGGGGTGGGGGCTGGGCCTCTAGGAGAGGGAGATCTCAAGGCTGAATGGAACTGTCCAGACCCAGGGGCAGATGAAAAGAGGATGGAAGCAGGATGTTTTCTAGGTATTCGGTGGCTCACCCTTCTGGCTCCAGGCCATTTTCAGTTCTAGGATGCACAAGCCGTGGTTCCCCATCCCCCTGGTATTCAGTCTACAGAAGATGGGGAAGCAGCTCTATTACAAATCAGTAACCGGAGCTCAGTGGAAAACTCCAAGATAGACACGCCCAGGTATTAATGGGAATGTAACGTAGGCATCAAACTCCCCAGGGATGGGGAGAGGAGGCACATCAGGCAGGTCTTCTTGGAATGGACACACAAGCCAAATCCTGAAGGCAGTGTGTCAGCCAGACGAGAGGAGCCAGTGGGGGGCGCGGGGCGGGGGGCAGCCAGGCAAAGGGAATAGGTGTGGGGAAGGCAGTGGGCAAAATGAGGCTCCCTGTCCTGGCTGAAGCAGGTGGCAAGGAGACAGCTAATGGGCTACGGGCTTGTACAGTGTGGGCCAGATGGTAGATGGGTTCATCCAATAAGACTGGCGCCCCTTCCATGGCAGACAGTAACAAGAGAGATGTACAATGGAAATAATTTTCAGGTTTTTATAAGCAAATCAGGGCAGGGAGTGCTGTACTTCCTCTGATGGAACACGCATTTAAAAGGTAAAATGAAAAAAGTCACTAAGTCCCAGAGCCGGAAAAGCAAACTCCATGCAGTCCTCCTCTGGAAACAGAATCCCCTGGTGGATGCAAATCTTTCAGTGAGTCATGTTCAGAAAGCTTTGATTTTCTGGGCCAAGAGCAAATCAGGAGAGAGAGTCAGAGAGACTAGCAGCTCCTCCTTTCCTAGGTTGTCAGAGGTTGGAGATGAGCCAGGCCTTCAGACCGCTGCCTGAGGGGCTTGTGGGCTGGGCACCAGGGGTCCCCTCACCTGATACTGGCTCCAGTCAATATTCAGAGAGCAAGTCAAGAAGTCAGGGATGCTCAGAGGGGCATCGACGTAGTCCTGGGGACAGAAAGACACTGTGAGACACAGGCTGGCCACCAGGAGACGCTATGGTGACTGGGCAGGCGGAGGGCCTGAGGCTATGGCTACCATGGGCAGGCAGGGTGTCCCCCTGACAGTGCTAGCCTTCTCTGAGCCAGATGCCTGTGCCACCCTGAGAGGGCTAGCTTAAAAAATCAAAGGGACCAGATGTTGCTGCCAAGTGGAGTTTTTCAGCTGGCCATTTGAGCGTTTGCTGCTGAGACGGAGGTGATGGACTGGACGCAGCCTCTAGCAGCTCCTGGGCTGCTCCCACCCACTGGGGAGGAGAAGAAGGCTGCCCCCTCTTCCCACAGGAGGTGGTGGAGCAAAGACGAAGCACTTCTCCTGCCTTGACCCTGAAAACTTTTTTAAAGAAAGGGAGAAACTAAAGGGAGAGAGAAAACAGTATGTGATAAGAGTTAACATAAGGAGAAAAGGGAGAGAAAAAAAAATGAGACTCACTCAGGAAAGAGAAAAGAAACGAACAGGGTAGCTGTTTTCCCCTCAAAATTTTCTAGCTGGTTTCCCTTCACAAAGGACAGAAGACCCAAGCTGACAAGTGGTATTGTTCATACCTGCTTCCAGTTAAAAATGAGCCCTTCAGCCATGTAATCCCGATCCTTATATTCCTTGAAAAATTCACAGCCTGGAAAAGAAGGGCAGAGTTACAACATCACTCTTCCTGGCCCAGTGTCCTGAGACACTCCTGGGTGCCGGAGGACCAAGGTGGCCACCAGCTGACACGAGCGGGGACTGGACTGGGTGGGTGGGCGCCTCCGATGCTCCCCCGATTTCCAGGTAGACCCTTCCTGATGAGGTAGCGCCTGCCTGCACACCTCTCTTTCTCTCCATCTGTGCTCATTGGTTGCTGGTCACCTCTCCTTTCATTTCAGGTTCCTCTGTTCTATACATCCCTGAAGTCCCAACAACCAGAGAACAGAAGCATGGCTTACACAATTTGAATCCTGGCAGCACTTTCTCAGCAACTCATCTAGTCATGTAAGATCCCCCTGCTACTACTCCAATAAAGCAAATACTGCTATAACGCAAGCCACGTAAATCTTCTGGTTTCTCAGTACACAGTAAAGCCATGCTTACACTATATTATAGTCTATTAAATGTGCGATTACATGATGCCTAAAAAATCCAATATATCTTACATATAAAAAATACTTGAGGGAATTTCCTAGAGGTTCAGTGGCTAGGACTCAGAGTACTGCCGTGGGTCCGGTTCAACACCTGGATGGGGAACCAAGAACTGCAAGCCACGTGGTGTGGCAAAAAGAAAAAAAAAAAAGCTTTATTCCTAAAAATTGCTGACCAAAATCTAAGCCTACAATGAGGTGGAACAGTAAAGTCAAAGATCGCTGATTACACATTCCCATAACAAATGTAGTAATGATGAAAAATTTTGAAGTACTGTGAAAGCTATCAAAATGGGACAGAGAGACATGAAGTAAACAAATGCTGGAAAAATGGTACCAATAAATAGACTTGATGCAGGGTTCCCACAAACATTGAATTTATAAAAGATGTAATACGTAAAGAGTAACACATTGAGGAGCAGTAAAATGAGGTCTGCCTATAGCAGGCCCACAGGCTTTCAGTGAGGACTGAGCACTGTAACACGCAGGAAAGGACCATGGACAGTGTCTGAAACGGGACAGGCGCTCCAGACACAGGCCCATCTCGACAAGTGAAACCTGTAAGAACCACCACCAAGGTAAGACCTCAGGAGCCAAGAGAAAACGAGTGAAAAGGGCCGTGCCGACGTTCCCAGCCTCAAGCCTCAGCCTTTAGCTTAGCTCTGTAACTCTGAACAAGTTAGCTTCTCTCAGCCTTGACTTTCTCATTTGTCAAGTGGTTAAGGATGCAATGAAACAATACACAGAAAACACCCGGCCGAGCACGGACAGCCCTCAGGTGACAGCACACTGGTGCCACCTTCCTGTTGAAGCCGAAGCAGGAGCCCCAGAGCAGCTCTGCAGCTTGATCCAGGGGGAATGAAGCCTGCCCTAACCACACAGGCAGGCCAGGGCTGGGGGGCTGGCGGGGAGCTTCCTGCATTCCTCTCAGGTCCTCTGCCAGAGCCAACACAAACTCTGAAGGACACAACCCTTTGGCCACAGGTCCAAGTCTGCTGAGGTCCCCCAAAACAACAGAACAATTGCCCGAATTCTGTCAAGGTAGCCACAGGCCATAAACATTCCCATGGAACTCGCCGGGTCCTTGGGCCACGCTCAGCCTGAGGTCACCCCAGGGAACAAAGGAAAGGTTCCTCTGGGGGGTAAAGTCTGGAGAACATGTTCTGGAGAGTTGGCTCTTATCTACCCCCCACCTCTGCCCTCCTTCACTCTAAGTCCCCAGGCCCCTCTGCAGAAGGGGAAGTCAGGCAACAATACTCAGCCCTAACACTTCAGCCTACTCCTGGGTGCCTCACTGGGAGAAAGAAGAAATATAAATATCAGACAGAGGCCCTGAGCTTATCAGCCCAGGTTTAGAAGAGACACCAATTATTCCTCAGAGCTCCCATGAAGTGCTCTGCTTTCTCAGACTCGAGCACTCGAATAAACACCGCAGGCTCCAGGCCCAGCTCTGAGCAGCGTGTGAAACAGAAGCAATTGACTGTGAGAAATGCAGGGAATTAAAACAGCCTGGGCACCCAGGGCAAGGCCTGACACTCATTACCTCAACGGGCTTCTGAGCCTGTTGAGAGGCAAAGGGATGGCACCAAAAGTGAAGTGAGAGCAGGCACTCACTCGAGAAGGAAACAATTAGACTTGTGCTGGGGAGTTTTCGGCCCCGTCTATTTTGGGGCCTGAGGGAAGTGCTCCCAGAACACTTCTCATTTTCAAGGGCCAGCCGAAGCCTAAGTTAGTCTAACAGAGAACTGATACCACCACAGTTCCTGTCTGGGCTTCAAACCCATCAGAGGGCTCAATGGAGACCCCCAAAACAGCAGCAGAGTGCATTTCAGGACTTGGTTTGGACAATGTTAATTTTGCTATGCAGTAATATAGGCAGATGAAGAAATTCAAGAGCATAAGCACAGGAAGTAAAAGGTGCTTCTCCTGTGCCCTTACCTGGCATCTCCCCCACCCCAGGCTTCTGAATTTTTATTGATTACCCATTCCCCCTTACTCTCCCCTCAACACACACACGACTATCAGATCCAGCCCATGATATTCTGGGAAGAACAGGGAAAAAAATTCAGAGATAGATAGTATCATCTGACCTTTTTGGCATATTTCTTTTTTATCCTTTATATAAGCACTTTTCCTCTCAGACAGTTGAGCTTTTACTATTTCATTTTGTATTGTGCTTATTATTAGCACCTTAGGCATTTTTCTATGACTGTGTAATATCTCATTCTACAATACTATGCGTGGCTGTGCCATTTTTACATAATCATTATTCTGATTAATGAAAACATTTCCCATGTTTGGCTGGGTATAAATGGACATGATGAGGGACCTCCCTTGGCGGTCCAGTGGTTAAGACTCTGCCTTCCAATGCAGGGGCATGGGTTCAATCTCTGCTTGGTGAACTAACATGCTGTGTGGCCAAAAAAATAAAATAAACTCACATGATCAACATCTGCGGGCCCAGGCTGGCTGGATTACAGCCTAATGAATAACTGGGTCAAGTGGTGTTAGTTTCAGGAGTCTTATAACAAGTTGCCCAATGACAGCAGAAAGGATATTGTGCCATTGTTCTGGAGCAAAACAATTTTTCTAAACCAAGTCCTACTGAGAACCTGAATACAAATACAGAAAGCTGACGCCTGGGTCCTCGGCCAACACAGAGCTCTCCCATTAGGCAGTGTACCTCAGTATGGGAACCCCGAACCAGCTCCTGAGAGTGGGGAGCCTGGTCTGAAAACCAACCTGAACACTACACTATGGAAGCCCTCATGCAGACCCCCAGGTGGGACATCTTGACAGCTCTGATGCTGCCAAGCCCATGGCATCACCGTAATGGTCCAGCATCTGCTCAAAACAAGCCTTTCCTCCCACGCACCCGTCACTTGGCCCAGCATCAGCCAGCACCTGTCAGGGCTGGACCTGGCACATCACCCAGAAACAAACAGCGTTATCCTCATTTATCCTCAGAAGGGTTAGGGGACTTGTTCAAGGACACAGTGCTGCGGCTGAGATGCACGCCCAGCCTTACATGCCACCAAATGCTGAGCTGGCAGAGGATAGGGAGGAGAGCCCCTGACAGCCAGGCCACTAGGAGTCGTGGTTCAGGTACCACCGGCTCACACTGGTGAGGATATCCTCTGCCCACCAGGCACCAGATGAACCTGAGCTTCTAAAGAGAAGGCCTCGTGGCTAGACAGCAACCTGGGGTCACCAGTCTGCTCTTATCATTGGCCTCGTGGCTCCAAGATGAAGAGACAAGATCCAGCACAGGACTGAAGGCAAGGCTAGTGTTGAGGAGCAGGAGAGAGGTTTCAAGGACAAAGAGTTCACTTTTTGCTATCTGTTCACAAAGTCTGGTGCTGAGGTTAGGGCTCTCATACCTCTCTGAACAAGCAGGTGTTGCTAGAAGGCTACAATGCAACCAATGGACCCAGGTAGTGCAGAGAACACTGCCCTGGCTACAGATGGCATACAGTCTGTGCCAGAGACACATGCAGCCGGCTGTGTGCTCGCCACAGTGCTCTGCAATGTGGCGAGGCCACCAACCACGTGCAACTGAGGACAGAGCGCTTACTCCACCGCAGGAACAGCCAACACCGCGCAACTGGTGGTGGACCCCAAGAACGGCATGTTAGTGGCACAGAACACGCTGATTAATCTGACTTCACCTAATCTGACGAGACTCTGAGCTAAGCCTCACCAACTTCCAGTGATGCTTGAGAAAACCTGGGACTGGCACAGTGAAGGAACTCGCTCCAGGGTGCAGAAGGGTGGGTCTGAGTCCGGACTCCATCCCCGGGCCCCTCCCAGGGCAAACCCCTGCCAGGACAGTGTCCTACCCTAAGCTGAGAGCCAAGGACCAGGAAGCACACTGTCCTACGCTGAGTGACAGTGTATGCGACCGGGGAGTCCCAGGGCACCTGCGCACCTAAGTGGCCAGGGCCTGCAGGTGGCCTTGAGAGCCTGGGTCCTGGGAAGCCTGTCCCCTGACCAGACTCTGGAAGGAGCCCCTACCTGGATACGGGATGGAGAGGAGAGTGAAGTCGGCATAGCGCTGGGCTTTGTCCACCTTCTCGGAGGAGGTGACACTACAAGACAGGACACAACGTGTTACGGCATCACAACCCATGCATGCCATTCCCCACAAGCATCACCACAGCTCATATAACCCTCCTCTGCTACAGAAACCTCTCTCAGAGCTGGGATGAGGCCCTTCAGCCAGGCTTACTTTGAACAATTAAGAATGGGACCTCTCGGCCACGTACCCCAAGTCACCAGGTGACAGCGCTGACTCTCCCTGACACCACAGCACCTGCGATGGGACCTAAAGTCATAGAACCTCAATCTTTATAAGCCTCTCAGATAAAGGAAGCACAGCCCCCCTGACCGAGAGAGCACACTGAGAAAAGAGCAAAACAACCGAGACGCAGGAGGGGCCCTGAGGGGGGACTCTCTTCTCCACTGTCTTCTCCAGCACTGGCTGAGGATGCTCCCCAGCAGCATCTGAGAGGTGGAGGACTACTCTGACAGATGACGGAGGGACAGGGGGAGCTACAGACAGCTGAGCTGTAACTTAGCCTCAGCGTGACTTATTTTCTAAGGCAAACATTGCATAATTAAAGGTCAGTATTATTAAAAAAATAAATGACACTTTGGGAAAATTTCACAAATTCATCACCCCAACCCAGGCTCCATTTTTCTCATTTTCCTTTGTCCTGTGAACACTTGGCCCATACAGGATATAAAAATTGAGTGTATACTGATTTTCTGGATCCACCTTTTTTTTTTGGATCCACTTTAAAAGAGATGCTAATCCACCAGAGATGGCGGAGCAGCAGCGGAGTACACATGAGACGTTGGTGGCTCCCTTGGTGCCTACTGGACCACCCGAGCAAGTGACTTAACCTCTCTGGCTTGTTTCTCCCCTGCACGAGGGGTACATGAGAACCTCCTCACAGGGAGGGCTGTGCGAGGATACAGGGAGAGGATGCTCAAGGCCTGGCACCCAGTGCGCCCTGGTGACTGCTTTGCACCATCCCCAAGCCCACGAGCCTGTGAACACATGGCCTCTACCCACTTGGAGGGGGGTGCCCTGCACTCACTTCATGCCAAACTTCACCTTCTTGTTCTCCACCATCAGGTCACAGATGTACTTGACTGACAGGTACCGGAGCAGCTTGATGTCATAGCCTCTGACCTTATCAAAGAGATGCGTGTCGGAACTTCTGAAACAGACAGCCAGAGGGAGAAGCTGCACTGAGTGTCCATTCCCCGAAGTCTAGGTGCTACAGGAGCACTTCCGTTTCCCTTCTCCAGGAAAGGGAGGCTGGAAGGGCCAGGACAGGACAGTGGTCCCAGTGAAGGTGAGGGAAGGTGACTTTCCAAGAGATTATCCTGCTCTCTGGGATGCATTTCAAAGAGAAGCAATATGCAGCTGGGGCGGGCAAGGGCTTTCTAGTGCTGCTTGACATTAAGCCAGAAGACTCAAGATAATCTCTGAGTTCTAAAAAGCAGCAGGCTGGTGGCTGATCGAGTCTCTAAGCTCCCATCAGAGTTTATCTCTCTCTACCCACCTCCCTCTCCCCCATTTACGACCATTTTTAGCCATATGACTTGCTTAAAATGTAACAGATTGGAATTCTCATTGAGAGATGGACATTTTAGAGCTATTTTATCAACTGATTGTGAAATACTAGCAAGTGAATTCCTTCTGCTTAGAAGGCCTCTGAAGCAAGGAGAAAGATAAAATTTTCCTAATCCCCAGGCTGCCTTCTGATCAGTCACACAGATAAGGGCAAAAGTAGAACAAATAAACAGTCACCATTAATTTATTTTTTTAATGCCCACTGCTTTGCTGAACCCAGCAGACATCTCGCCAAGAACAGCGTGCAGCGTGGAAGACGGCCTGGCTGGGGCAGAGGTTGTCTGATCTCCAGGGATGAGCCAAACATTCCTGTGTGCAAGCCAGAGCCGCGGCTCGTGAACCAGCAGGCAGAAGCTGGGCACAATGAGATGCCTTTTCAAGCTCCGAGCCATGATTTTGGGCAGCTGATCTGACTAGGGTGCTGATGTGCATTCCAGAGATGCCTGACACCAGTTAAAGACTCACCATGTGGCACAAACCATGCAAAGGAGCTTTTCCAAAATATCATTACTGTCATTTTCTAAAAAGTATTTAGAAAGGAGGTAGCAAGAGCAGGAGCCAGCCCCCTCTCTCCCTTTCAGGGGACCTGCAGCGCTCCTCTGTGCTGTGCTCCCTTATGGCACAGTCCCTTATGTGGGACTTCTGGTGCCCACATCGCCAACGTGCTGATCACAGTCCTCAGGCCAGGTGTGTCCAGCATCACCGGGTAGGCTGGACGTCAACACCCTGGAAACCATGGGGCTTGAAGATACACAGATGTCTGCGCCATGTCTTGGGCCTGCAGTGCCAGGAACCCCAGGATTGGGGTACTCTCTCTGGGGTCCTGGTGAGCAGCCAGGATAAAGACAGACTGCTCAGGCAGTTCATAAAGTCAGCTGCGGGTGAGGCTACGGGGTGGACTTCAACAACTCTGTTTCAGAGATGTGGACGAAGGAAGCCAATACACTCACCTGGACCACTGATGATGTTACAACCATCAGTAGAAAACAGCCACCACCAGTCACATACCTGCCCCTCACCCATGCCCAGACCCATAATTGACTGGCACTGACCTAAGAGCATAGTCCTCCTCCGTGAGATCCTCTGCATCTGCCCAGGAGTCGTCTGCACCCCCTGTGGGAGGAACCTGCAGTCAGCACTTGGGGCGTGGCAGGGGCTCCCTGCAAGGGCTGCTTGACCAGTCTACCCCTGGTTCCACCCCAAAGACCATGCTCCTCCCTCTCCAGGACTTGATGCCCCACATGCCTGGCCTTCTCCTCACCACAAGCATCTTCTCAGGTGATGAGAGGAGGGGCTCTAGATGCCCCTGCCCCCACCTCAGTTTGCTGCCCACTCCACAACCACCACCACAGCTGTGGCCCGGAGTAGCTGTTCTCCACGACTGGGCTCCTGTCCTTAGTCACAGAGGCTGCAGCTCAATGCTCACCTGAGAAGATATAGTTGTAGCCAGTGCGTCCATACAGCTCCCCCCATCCGGCTAGTGTGGCTGACCTGCAAATGTGCTGGGAGGGAAACCACATTTTCAGGGTCAGATGGTTTTCTGGAGTTTTTTGGTTCTACTTTCCCCTGCCTTCTTGAGATATAATTGACCCATGACACTGTGTAAGTTTAAGGTGCACAACATGCTGATTTGTATCACTAACATACTGCAAAACCATTACCACCAGAGTCAGCTAACACCTGCATCAGGTCACGTAATTACCATTTTTTTTGTGTGTGGTAAAAACATTTAAGATCATCTCTCTCTGCAGCTTTCAGATATATAATACAGTGCTATTAACTATAACCACCACGCTGTACATCAGACCCACAGATCTTATTCATCTTACAACTGGAAGTTTGTACCCTCTGACCAATAGTCAGGTGGTTTTCTCAAGTGCACATGGTAGGGGGAAGCCCTGGAACTCTGATCCTTCCAGAAAAGCAAAAGGGGTGCAAGAGTGCTGCCCAAAGTCTTCTCAGCGTCAGGGCCACTGTGACAGCAGTCTCTCTGAGGCAAGCCTAGATTTTTAACCTACAGCCTCTGTCGAGGGGTTCTCTCTCCCAAGCAAGAGGCACCAGAGTGTCACTAATGGTAATGGGTAGATTCAGTGGTTGTCACGTGTAAGTGGTCTTACTTGGGTAAGACCTGGCAATTACCACATGTGTATGTCAGCATGTCAGTGAAGCACAAACACCACCTTTCCACTGGGTTTTTCACAAACCCATGAGGAAAGTGCGGCTGGGGGCAGGCACTGCTGCTGCCTCAGAGATGAAAAGAGTGACAGGCGCAGGGAGTTGAAGCAGTGCCTGAGGCCCCACAGGGAGGGGTGAACTGGGATCTGACTGAGCCCACCTCCTCCAGAGCCCGTGTGCTGTCACTGCCACTGCTTAGCACAGGGGGGGGAAACCTTGGAGCAGGGGGGTCAATTAAGGGAGAAAGGTTTGGGGGCTTTTTTTTTTTTTTTTAGAAGAAATTTTACCTTCTCTCTCCTACATACTAAAGGAATGTAGTAATTGTAACTGTGCTTAACGATGCTTTTACTCTTTGCTTATCACTGAAGCAGCAATACAAGAGCTAGAATTCTAGAAACCAGGCAACAGGTGTGACCTTCATTATCTAATTTTTTTAAAAAAAAAAAGTTTATTTGGCTGTGTCAGGTCTTAGTTGCTCTGCAGCATGTGGGATTTCAACTTCCAGACCAGAGACTGAACCCACATCCACTGCATCGCATGGCAGATTCTTAACCACTGGCCCACCAGGGAAGCCTCTCACTATCTGATTCTAAGGCTGACTCTTTATAAATTGTGTTTGATGAGATCCAAGAGGGGTGGGGGAATGGGAAGAGCTATCTAGGATCCGGTGATCCCAGGGTTTAGCTACAGATTGAAGGAAGCAGTGAGGGAGGCTGGGAGATTGAACTGGGGGAGGGGGATACATTTCTGAATGGGTCATGCAGCCTGGCGGTAAGGAGGGTCCCTGGAAGACTGGAGAATATTGCCAGAGGGCGTCTCCTTCTCTACCTGTAAGACAGTGGGAAAGAAACAGTTTTGCTGCTACAGGAAAGGGGCATGGTAGGAACTGGCAGGTCACCACTGGCAGCTTAGGACAGGGGGCAAATGATAGAAGAGCAACCTGCTACAATCCGGGTGGCGCTTTTCCAGTGCTGGGAGCAAAACGCATTGGAGGTAGGGCTGTCCTGGAAGCCTATAAAGAAGGGCTTGGGCAAAGAATCCTGCTAGCCTGAGCAAGATGCACTCTACGGGGGAATGTTTCACTTCCTCTGGGTCCAAAACAATTTTGCAAATCTGATGATAATGACAAACTGTCTCCAGAAAAAAATGTACATGCCAGAGTTTACCTGTATCTCCCAGTCCATCCACAGATCCCTCCCTAGCCTCAAATAACATCCTCTACTCAGAAGAGACCAGCCCAGTAATTAGGAGCTACAGAAACAGTGTCCATTTTCAGGTTGAGGACCCTCAAGATTCCAATGGTACTGGGGGTCTGATTCATGAGCAAACAATTGCAGGGGGGGCAGCTGTTGAAGTTTGACCAGCACATGTTACCATGTCCCCCTCCCTCATCATCCAAGCTGCAGCACCAAATCTCACTCTTCTTTCCATTATTTCTATTAAATCTTTCTCAGGCACACATCCTCTCTTGAGCTGTTGAGCTCTGAACTCTTTTCAAGGCTCAGATTCTTCTCCCTAGTTTCCTCAAATCCCCTCGATCTGTCCCTGTCTTTCTGGTCACAGAGGCAGCCACACCTGGTCCAGGGGATACATCAGGTGGTGGAGGATGGGCAAGCTGGCTGGCTTCCCAAGTGAAGCACCAACCTGCACAGGAAGGTCCCGAGAGCTGGAGTCTGAGGGGAGCCGTACCCTATGGGCGAGTCCATGCCTGACCTTGCTCCCAGGCTTCACGGCTCCAATGCATAGCCTACCATTTCTGTACTTTAAGCTCAGCTCTTGACTGAAAAAGCAGGATACACTCTGAAAGCTCTCCATTTAGCTAATTAGGAGTGGCCTCTAATGTGGCATGAGGAAGATGGCTCTATAGGATTTGTAAATGTAGTACCAACTTTGGCACGCAGAATAAAAGCAGCTGATCTCTGCTCCCCATTTCTTGAGGGAGGAAACAGAGAGAAAGAGGAGCTGTTCCAATCTTAATTGCCTAAAAATCAGATACAAGTGTTGGGGGAGGAAATGGCACATGAGAACAGCTTACTCTTAAATGCTTGAAGTGAGTTTTATTAAAAAATTAATAATATATCTTATTTAAGCCTGTATGTCCCAAGATATTACTAAGTCAACATATAATCACTTTAAAAATTATAAATATTTTAAAATTTTTGGATTAAGTCTTCAAAGTCCAATATGTATTTTATAATTACAGCACATCTCAAGTAGGATGTTTTATTTTCAGTGTTTAAAGGGTAATGTAGTCCTACCTCAAATGAAAATTGTGTTTAATCAAAAAAATTTCTACATGGCTTCAATCATAAAATGGAAATTAACTGAAATGAAACAAAATCAGACGTTTAGTTCCTAAGCTGCACTAGCTGCAACAGGCTGAGTTTGGAAGGAAGCAGAAAGTCAGCACTTCTGAGCATACATTCCCCGGCCCAGCTTGGCTGGGTATGTTGACAGCAAACACTGCTGTCACCAAACTCATCAGGGCCTGCTGGGAGACCCAGCTGAGGACAAGAAGCCCATCTCACAACAGCAGACCCTCTCCTGTTCTTCCCCATCTCCCTACCTCCTGATCCTCAAGTTCACAGCTCTGCCTTCCCCACTCACTGAGCTCCAGGGTGATAGGACTGTCTCAGTCACCTGTGCCCCTAGAACCCAGCACAGGGCCCACTACTGTGTAACCCAAGAGCAGTGTCTTCCTAGAGAGCTTGCCCACACCAGCTGGGTGGACAGCTGCCAGACATTGGGAGGACAGCAGTAATAAGACACGGCTTCTGTCCTCATAGGGATTACAGCAGAGAGGAGACAGCAGACTTTCAAACACAATAGGAATAAAACGTATGTAAGCAGGTATTAAGACAGTGAACACGACTGAGTCATGGGAAGGTACAGGGAACACAATGAGATCACAGCAACAGACACGAAGGGGCAAAGGGAGAAGAAAGCAGGATGAATGGTAAAGCCCTTAGCGTCAAAGCCTCCCCGACATAATACCACCCCTGTCCCCAAAAAAGGAATCTGCTGGCAGTCCAGCAGTTAGGGCTCTCATGCTCTCACTGTCGATCCAGGGTTTGATCCCTGGTTGGGGAACTAAGATCCCCAAAGCCTTGGGGTATGGCAAAAAAAGAAAAAGAATAATCACTCCAACTCTTCACCCTCCCTCTGAAATGTGGTACCTTGGGGCTCCTTCCTCAGTCTCACCGCAATTTCCCCAGTGCATTCTGGAAACTCCCTTTTCAAGGTCTGCAGAGTGACAAAGAACTGACCTGACAACACACAGATTACTCTGCTTCAGGACTTCTTAGAGCCTTTCCTACACTGACGTACACTTACCAATGTACCTCCTGAATCTGGAGCTCGGGGGTCAGGGTTAATCTAGGGTGCGATGTCTTTCCATCTTATTTGAGAGAGAATGCGTTACACAAGCATATCCTTAAACTACTGATCTATGGAACACACTGTGGGAAGCACTGGTTTGAGTATTTCCTACATAATTTCTAGTGACAAACACTATGATTCGCATAGCAGTTATCTAAACAGGAGTTGTCAGGCCTTAGCGCAACACGAAATTTTCCAAAGCGGGGAAGGGAGAATAAATCAGCTTTAAGATGATCAATTTCTGGAACTTCACTCCCAGACATACTTTCCCCTAAAACAGACCTACCCTATGAAGTCTGTGGCTTCCTGACTCACCTGTCACATTTACCCTTTTTCCATTCTACGAAAAAAAGACACAAAAGGAGAGGAAACAGAGCTACCCTATGAAAGCTGCGGCTGTTTCTCCTTTCCTACCTCCCCTTGTCACATGAAGGCACAAAAGGAGAGGAATCAGTCTAGCATTTCTCTTTCCCACTGCCTTGCCCAAACCCTTGCCTTCATGCTGGGAGAATGGACCAAAGTCCCAGAGGCGCCAGGACCACAGCACACGCAGGTACCTACCAGATGAATAGAACAGAGGGCAGACATTTCTGCTCTCCTCCCCCAAGCTATTACTCTGCTTCTTCTAGATTAATCTTTCTCAAAATGATATTTGTATCCTGCATTTCCCTGCCCAGAAATCACAGAGGCTTGTCTGGCAAATGCAAACACCTCAGCCAGCATCCAGCCTCCTGCACTCAGACCCTTCCATCCTCAGCTCCGCCACTTACCTCCACTCCCACCGGGTGGTCTCCCAGCCTTTCTCAGGCCTGCCTCACTGTGTATCTCCAGGCAGGCACCTGCCTGGAATACCCTCCCACTCTTCTTCCAAAGCACGTAGCCTAGTCCCCCTCACTTCACAAGGCCATGCCTGCCGGTCCACACCACTGCCCGTCTTTAGCGGATTCCCCTGATACCACACTGTGTGGCCCTAAGCTACAGTGTAGTAACTGGATGGCGTTCTGCAGTAAGTTTAAATCTCAGCTCTCAAGTTGTATAAAGTAAACTTGGGGAAGTTATTTAACCACTTTGAGCATTCATTTCATCTGCAAAATGGGAATATCTAATACATCAAAGGATTATAAAAATAGGTGAAATGAGACCCTATTTGGGTACTAAATTAATACTCAATAGAATATAAGCTTGATAAGGGTGCGAATTTTTGTCTATCACATATGCTGAGGTACCTTAACGTCTGAATATGATACATATTCAATAAATACTTGGCAAATTACACTACTGAAAGAACGGACAAACAACTTATCTGATCTAATCTATTCATAAACCTGTGATGTAGGCATGATTATTTTTCCCATTTGACAGAGGAGGAAATGGAGGTCTTACACAGGCAGGAAGCAGCAGAGCTGGGATCAGAACCTAGGCAGCAGGGCTCCAGGACATAGGGTGGAGTCCTCTGCTGTGACCATCCCTTTCCAACCTAGACCCACCCTTGAAAAAAGGGGTATTGGAATTGGTCTGATTCTCTGGCCTGCTTCCCACCACACCAGGCACCCGGTAACCACCCAAACTTGCCTGGCAACAAGATAATTGTCAGTTCAGTTCAGTTCAGTTGCTCAGTCGTGTCCGACTCTTTGTGACCCCAGGGACTGCAGCACACCAGGCCTCCCTGTCCATCACCAACTCCCAGAGTTTACTCAAACTCATGTCCCTTGAGTCGGTGATGCCATCCAACCATCTCATCCTCTGTCATCCCCTTCTCCCACCTTCAATTTTTCCCAGCATCAGGGTCTTTTCAAATGAATCAGCTCTTCGCTCAGGTGGCCAAAATATTGGGAGTTTCAGCTTCAACATCAGTCCTTCCAATGAATATTCAGAACTGATTTCCTTCAGGATGGACTGGTTGGATCTGCTTGCAGTCCAAGGGACTCTCAAGAGTCTTCTCCAACACCACAGTTCAAAAGCATCAATTCTTCAGCACTCAGCTTTCTTTATAGTACAACTCTCACATCCATACATGACCACTGGAAAAACCATAGCCTTAACTAGATAGACCTTTGTTGACAAAGTAATGTCTTTGCTTTTTAATATGCTGTCTAGGTTGGTCATAACTTTCCTTCCAAAGAATAAGCATCTTTTAATTTCATGGCTGAAGTCACCATCTGCAATGATTTTGGAGCCCAGAAAAATAAAGTCTGCCACTGTTTCCCCATTTAGGTGCCATGAAGCGATGGGACCAGATGCCATGATCTTAGTTTTCTGAATGTTGAGCTTTAAGCCAACTTTTTCACTCTCCTCTTTCACTTTCAACAAGAGGCTCTTTAGTTCTTCTTCACTTTCTGCTGTAAGGGTGGTGTCATCTGCATATCTGAGGTTATTGATATTTCTCTCAGCATCTTGATTCCATCTTGTGCTTCATCCAGCCCAGTGTTTCTCATGATGTACTCTGCATACAAGTTAAATAAGCAGGGTGACAATATACAGCCTTGACGCACTGCTTTTCGTATTTGGAACCCGTCTGTTGTTCCACATTCAGTTCTAACTGCTGCTTCCTGACCTTCACACAGGTTTCTCAAGAGGCAGGTCAGGTGGTCTGGTATTCCCATCTCTTTCAGAATTTTCCAGTTTATTGTGATCCACACAGTCAAAGGCTTTGGCATAGTCAATAAAGCAGAAATAGATGTTTTTCTGGAACTCACTTGCTTTTTTGATGATCCAGAGAATGTTGGCAATTTGATCTCTGGTTCCTCTGCCTTTTCTAAAACTAGCTTGAACATCTGGAAGTTCACGGTTCACATACTGTTGAAGCCTGGCTTGGAGAATTTTGAGCATTACTTTATTAGTGTTTGAGATGAGTGCAATTGTGCGGTAGTTTGAGCACTCTTTGGCATTGCCTTTCTTTGGGACTGGAATGAAAACTGACCTTTTCCAGTCCTGTGGCCACTGCTGAAACAACTGTACACTCTGCATTAAGCCAGGTACCTCCAAGGGAGGGAGAGCGAGGCTATGGAAAGGTCTTACCTTGCCCTTGAACAAGATCACTGGGCAGACAAATCGTCCTCTGCACCTGGCTGTCTTGCTGCGGTTGACGAGGTCCTGCAATTTGCTCACCTGCACGGTGCTCTGAAACCTAACACAAAGCAAGAGAGGTAGGTCAGGCTGCTTGTGCATGAGTACTGTGTAACCCATGCTAGAGGTGTGTGCATGTAAATATTCATTTCAAATTGAATAAATGCTCAGATTCCTAAATTCTAGATCACAGACATCTTAACTTTTTCAAGAAAACAACAAAAAAAGCTAGATTATAGGTACTAAAACTGAAATGATCTTGATTTCAAAAACCTTTCAGATTCAAATAAAAAAGTGAGCTACTCTGAAGACATGGTACTGAAAATACAGAAACACAGGGAGCAAACTGAATGTTGATCATGTCCAGGGTGCTGTTTTTCACTCCAAAAGCCTACTTTTGGAGTAGGCTACAAATATGTTGGGGACCCTCTGGCAATAACGGGGCCATCTTTGCGATCTTTCAGAGGGCAGGATATGATGAAGTTCACATTCCATGTGGTTATGAGCCTCTGATACATCATCAACATTTCAACCAACACTAACAATCTAAAATGTCAACAGGGCAGAGAATGCTGGAGCAAAGGTGGTGAAAGAGAAGCTATTTGTGGCCTTGACAAGCATGGAAGTTAAGGCACTAGAACACACACAAAAAAACACATTTAGAGATGAGTTTAAGCAAGTCACACCTATAGCAGATCCTTAAAATAAGGGTCTACTCTCACAGATTCACCCACTGATTCTTAACAAAAGGCTCCACAACAGCCATTAAGAACTTCTGCTTCCAAGAGAAACAGGAGGCAGGAAGTTCAACAGTGGGAAGCTCTCCCAGCTATGAGAGTAATGGAAGAAAAGGAAGGTAGTCAAGCTCCTTCCTTATGAGGGTTAGGCTTCCAACCGAGTTTGAGAGGATGTCATCCCTCCTACATCCCAGTCCTGCTCATGTCACTGCATGACATGTGCACACAAATAACTGTTTCAGAACGAGTAAGTTCAGTGACTCCTACATACCACTGGTACCTTTTTAAGCATATCTGGATTCTGTTGGCATTAATAAAAACAGAGTCTTCTGAAAACAGTGCTGATTTCTTAGTAGCCTTCACAGATATATTCTCAAGCCAGTTACTAATAAAACAACTATCAAGTGAGGATTTGAAACTGAAGTTAAAACAGGGTCTTCAAATAAAAACCTGATATATGGAGTCTAGAAAAATAGTTCTGATGAACCTATTTACAGAGAAGAAATGGAGACACAGACATGGAGAACGATCTGGTGGAAACAGCGGGAAGGAGAGTGTAGGACAAACTGAGAAAGCGGCACTGACGTACATATACTATCATGTGTAAAATGGATAACAAGCGGGAAGCTGCTGTATAACACAGCGAGCCCAGCCTGGGACCCTGTGACAACCTAGAGGAGTGGAATGCAGAGGTGAAGAAAGGCTCAAGAGAGAGGGCATATATGTGTGTGTGTGTGTATTTGCGGGTGTGTGTGTGTGTGTATATATATATATGTTTGTGCATGCACGTGTGTGAAGTTACTTCAGTCATGCCTGACTTTTTGTGACCCCATGGACATGAGCCCTTCAGGCTCCTGTCAATGGGATTCTCTAGGCAAGAATACTGGAGCAGATTGCCATTTCCTCCTCCAGGGCATCTTTCCCACCCAGGGACTGAATCAACATCTCTTATGTCTCCTGCATTGGCAGGCAGGTTTTTTACCACTAGTGCCACCATATATGATGATGACTGATTTACACTGTAAAGCAAAGACCACTAGAACACTGCAAAGCAATTCTTTTCCAATCCAAAAAAAAAAACCACAGAAAAATAAAAACCAATCAGATTTTAATAATAGGATAACTGAAATAAAAAATACAGTAGAGGGAATCAATACCCAATCAGATGATACAGAAGAACAGATGAGCAATCCGAAAGATAGGAAAATAAAAATCACCCAATGAGAACAGCAAGAAAAATTTTTTAATGAGAGGAGCTTAAGAGACCCCTAAGACAACATCAAATGTACTAACATTTGCATTATAAGGGTCTCACTCAGAAACAGAAGAGAGAGAGGGAGAGAAAAATTATTTGAAGAAATAATCACTGAAAAATTCTCTTATCTGGGGATACAGGTTAGAGAAAGCAGGTACACGAAGCATAAAAAAAAAATAACAGTAAAAAAATAACTTGGACCAACAGTTTGTTGATGGTAGAAAGAAAACAAGAGGATAAAAGAAGAGGATTTAATCTTTCCATGGTGTATGTTTCTATACAGTATGATTTAAGACATTTTCCCAATTTTATTAAGCATTTTGTTTTAAATCACAAATTTATTACATCTTTACTATAATTCAAATAAAGAAGTGACTACATAAGACTTTTTTTCCCTTTTTTGGGGGGGGGCTGCACCATGCAGTATGCAGGATCTTAGCTGCCTGACCAGGAATCGAAACTGTGTCCCCTGCAGTGGAAGCTCAGAGTTTTAACCACTGGACCACAAGGGAAGTCCCCATGTTATTTTTACAACCAAGATTTTTTTCTTTTCTGAAGTAAGGAAGAAGGCTGGAGTGCCTCTTCAAGGTACGTATAGAGTGCTGTGCTTAGTCGTTTAGTCATCTATGACTCTGTGACCACATGTACTGTAGCCCGCCAGGCTCCTCTGTCACTGGAAATTCTCCAGGCAAGAATACTAGAGTGGGTTGCCATAACTTCCTCCAGAGGATCTTCCCAACCCAGGGATGGAACCCAGGTCACCCGCATTGCAGGTGGATTCTTTACCATCTGAGCCATGAGGGAAGCCCAAGAACGCTGGAGTGGGTAGCCTATCCCTTTTCCAGGAGATCTTCCTGACCCAGGAATCGAACCGGGGTCTCCTGCATTGCAGGCAGACCCTTTACCAGCTGAGTACCAGGGAAGCTGGCACAGGCCAATCAGTCAGGCCCTAGAAAATACATGGCTCACTGGAAATCAAGTTCTACCACCTTCTCCTCACTCTGTGAAATAAGAAGGCATCTGAGTACAAAATAATTGCCCAATTAAACTCAGATGCCAAGAGAATATAAAACAAAGTACACACAATACTGCTTACATTAGTCTTTCTCCCATCTTTTGGTGGCCCCAGGCCATTTGCACAGATGAGATCAGCACTATCTGCTGAGTTAAAAAAAAATTATTTTTATTTATCTGGCTGCATCAAGTCTTAATTGAGGTATGTGGGATCTTTAGTTATGGTATGCAAAACATAGTTCCCTGATCAGGGATTGAACCCAGGCCCCCTGCACTGGGAGCCCGGAAGTCCCAGCACCGTCTGCTTTAATTGACTCTGAGTTCACACCAGTAACTCTAAATGCCTTGAAACTGTATTTGAGTCTCCCAGGCTGAATACTTCCATTCAACAAATGCTCCACAAAACCAAAGTAGAGAACATACCAGCATTTCCATTCTCAGGGCTCTGGGCAGTCTTATGTGGAGGAAGGCACACTTTTTTCATTAGGCTAGCTGGTGCTTTATTGTCCTGGGTCCCCTAATCAAAGAACCAATTCAGTTTCTGCTCTCAGTGGTTCCTGTTTTTATTTTTATTATTTCTTGGCCTTAGGATCTTTTTCTTACTGTGCTAAGTACTGGGCTGTGTCTGACACATGATACTTATATTTGAAGGAATGAAAGTGGGCTATGTATTTATGTTTGTCTTGTGGGACTGAGCCCTTAACCTGTAAGATCTGAAGCTATCTCTGGGTAGATGGTGTCTGAGTTGAGTTGAACTGTAGAACACACAGCTGGTGTCTGAAAATCAGTGGTATGAGGGAACCCCCCTATTCTACGCTCACACATCCTCGGAATTACCAAGTGCAGAATTTTAACTCTGTCTGCCAGTGCCTCACCTATACTTGGCCTAATTCTGGCCTTTGTTACAATGGCATTGCTCATTTATCAGTCTGTGTTACTCACCAGACCTAAAGGCAAGGATTTCATCTCTCTGGCAGGGTCTCCAATTAGATCCCTGAGATGTGTCCCATGGCAGCAGTTTGTCTTACTGACAAACACATGTCTTGGCCATTCAGAGAGCCCCATCCAGGCTTCTATTCCCAGATGATGGGCTAAACTGGGGAGGTGGGTTAATAGAACCAAACCACTTCCTGAGTCCAGTTCTACCTTGTGCAACTTGGTCTAACCAGTGTCATATTAACACCAAATCCAGGCATGTAAAGAGGCAAAAGGTTCTATTTCTTCTCACCTACACATGCACATATTCCCTTCTCTTCAACAGACGTGGCCCACTGAGTATCACTCTGAGGCCTTGCAAGAAGTGAAAAGTAAAAACAGACTATAACTCCTCTAGGGTTAGCGATATACTGTGGTGGTCCTGGCCTGGAAGGCAAGTCTCTGCTAGGCAAAGTGGGAGCTTCCTGGCAGTGATAGAAAGAAGAGGCAGGCATACAAGTGTTATGATCTACATATAATTAATTCTCGCAATACGTTCCTTTTTCTCAGAGAACTCCGCCTCGACCTGGATAGAGGGCATCTTACACATGAGCAAACTCCTCTATGTGAAAGCCCTCTCTGGCTCCCTGTGGTTCCAGGCTATAGCAACGGACTCATCTAGGAAGCTTTCTGTGATGCAGAAAATCTGATTTAGGGCCCCTGGAATCTGTGATTTCAATGAGTGCTCAGAGGGTACTAGCCCAATAACCACTAACACCCATTAAGTCCACACTCCTTGGACCAATGATCAAGACTCTATATAAGCTAGCTAGTCCCTAACTAGGGACATATAAGGGACATTCCTACTTGGCTGTCCAATTCCAGATGAAAGGCATCTCCACCACAGGGTCTCCCCACTCACTGACACAACAGGCAGGATCTACCCTTCTCCTCAATTTGTCTACAGCAGCATTTCTTCAACTTCTATGTATGTACGGCCATCTTGTTATGCTGCAATTTTGATTCAGTGGCTCTGGAGCCCAGGACTCAGAATCTCTAGCCAGTGAGCTGAGCAGTGCTATGAGCAATGATGGCCTGCTGCATCCCATAGAACACCTCTACTGTAGCCCTTCTCATAACAGTGCTTCCCTGGGGCCAGGGTTTCAGATATTGTTGGCAACACCTCCTGGAATTCCCTTAAAATCAACAGCAAGCAGGAAGTCTAGCAGAACAAACTTTGAGATCAACATAAAGCACTTCCTAGAGCCTTATAAGCCTCTTGTAAGTACTTATTATTACTTATAAGCCTTATAAGTAATAAGCCTGATTACTTATCAGTGTCCAACAACTGCTACTGTTTACTTACTGCCCATAGGCTGCATCCTGTGCTGGGTGCTCTGTGTCACTGTTACCTCACGGAAAAGCACCCGGGCTTTGGTAGGTCCTCAATAAATAGTAGCACTTATTTCTAACTCTTAGAGCACATAAATCATGCTTGGAATAGTCCCATTTATCAGCAGGGATTGCACTAGCTACTTTTCTAAACAGAGGTAGAGGCTAATGAGGAAACTAAGAGCCAAAGCAGTTCAACAACTTGCCCAAGTTAGTTATGCAGCCAGCAAGTAAACTGACCTCAGGCTTTTAAGCTCTATACATGTACGTGCCCTTAAGCATGTCCACAAAGCATACCTCCCATTCACTCTCTTAAAAAAAGAAACACCGAGGTTCAGGGAGGTGAGGCATGAAGTCAGCTGTCTTAGGACAATGAGCGATAGGGTGGGAATAAAACAGGAGTCCAGGACTGTGACTTCCTGAACAGCTCCTTCTTCTATGCTGTGCTATCAGGATGCCAATAAGGCTTAACATCTGGGAAAAGTAAGTCTGCCTTGCCCAACGACAGAGTTTCCTAACCCTAGGGATGAGATATCACAGCCTTCCCAGAAGGGCACGCCTTGGTGACATGATGCTCACGTGTCTTTCTCCTTCTCAGAACTCTCATACTCTAGGAACACGATGTGCTGTGGGTAGTGGCCGCAGATATCCCCATTCACATTCTGGATCACGCTGTAACAGTAGTCTCGGCCAAACAGCTCCAGACACCTCTTCTCAATGCGCTCAACCTGCACAGAGGAGGAGATATGAACATAAAGAAGATTCCGGGATTGAGAATTAGGCGGGTCCTGCCCTGGAGAAATCTCTGGGAATAACCGTGTGCCTCTATAATTATAATTCAATACAAAGAAGAGACCTGTTGCTAGGTCATAGGCCATAAACGTGCAGTTCATGAACTCAAGTAATAAACTTTGGTGGGGGCCGGGAGGAACTCTAAAGTCCTTAATGCTGTGGTGAAACTGTGTTTCTTAGGCATTCAAAGAGAGGACTACACCTTTCATGAGATTCTCAAAGGGGTCCACAACCCCTAAATATTAAGAACCTTTGCTCCAGGTTACTTTAACCAGCATCAATACCATATCTTCCTTTGGCTCCAGATGCTTCTCAATTCTCCAGTTATAGAGCAGTACCTAGAAGCTCTAATTAGTGTAATGAGTAGAAGCTGCAGACAAAGGTGTCTCCTTACAAATTGCTTATGAAATAGAAGGAACAGTTCCCTTAAAACTGCTCTTATTTTGCTCAATTCAGGAAAAGTCCCCTAAAAGAAGGACATAAAACTTGTAACATCTCAACAAGCCTGCAAAAGATCAGAAAGTTTAAGGCCAACTGGAGTGAAAGTCAGATGTAACTTTTTACAACACTGATCTTCATGGGTGTGTAAAATGAAAAGAGGCCCAGGAAAACCACTGACCCTGTAACCACCCAAAAGACCAATGGGGAGGGAAAAACTCACAGGAATGAGGAATCCTCAAATTTTAAGGGACATGAAAATCATTAAGAAGCTTATTAAAAATTACAAATTCCAGGTTCCCAACCTCAGAAATTCTAACTCAGTAGGACTGGATGGGACCAAGGAACCTGTATTTTTAATAAACACCCCAGGTTGATGCTGATGCTCTGGAGCCAAACCAGAGTTTCAAGGCCCTGCATGGAAAAGAATTTCATTGGAAAACCTGATGCTAAACCTGCCAAAACCACGTGAGGAATGAAAGATGGCAGGTCAGCAAGATTCCCATCAGATGGCCAGGCAGTGCCTAAGATGGAAATGGCGTGACCAGACTGGAAGCTTTCCAGGTCTAGCAATAAGGAGACTGAAGGGAATCCCAAGGATGGAAAAACAGAGGAACTAAGACTTGCTTTTGATAAAGGAATAGAGAGTGTGGGCTCTCTTCCTACTCTATGGGAGAAGGAAAGGGATGGATCTAATTCTAAGTCATGCGGAGACAGTTTAGGAGGCAACACAACTCGGTTTACCTCTTTGCTCCATTCTGCACCAGCCCTCCAGCCCCTTCACTCTCATCTCTGTCTGACTTGCAGAAATCCTCTAGCCTTTAAAAACTCTAAACTTGAGGGCTTTTGTCCCCATACCTGAAGCAAGAGAATTATCCCACCCTTCAGCATCCCTTCTCTAATCTTTGAACAAGGTCTCTCAGGGTTGATCCCTGACCTCCAACCTTTCTGTCTCAAACCAAAATGTCGTCCTTCCTTGGCTCACTCTGACCCTAGTTCCTCCTTTCGGTTTTTAAACCCGAACCCTCACTCTCCAAGTCCAGACCCTGGGAACTTCCCTCTCTTTCTGTCCTCTGACCCCTTACCTCAGCCTTTCCTCAGTTACTTCCCAAGGCAGGGACCTTCTCTTTCTGCTCACTGCTGCTCCGTACTCACCTTAGAGCCGCCCGTCCCACTGCAGTCTTTGGCCCGGTACTGAGTCCGGGAGAACTCCTCCAGCAGCTCCCCGAGTCCTGGCTCCTGCGGCTGCGGGCTGCCCGAAGAAGCCGAGGACCCCGCCGAGGCAGCAGCGGCGGCCCGAGCGCCAGCCATGGCCCAGCCTCCCGTCCCGCTCAGCGCCCCGAGGCTCCCTCAGCGCGGCTCAACCCAGCACATGGCACCGGCAGGTACCAAGTACAAGTCCAGAATCTCCACAGCCGCCTCAGCCGCCTCAGCCGCCGCCTTCGCCGTCCACTTCCGGTCCCGCCCTGCCCAGACGGATGTTTACCCCGGCACCGACCAATCGGAGCCCAGGAATCGCGTCCTGCCCCAAGGTTACCCGCCCACCCCCGACGCGGAGCGGCCCAAGTGGTCTCCGGGGAGGAGACCGCGGCCGCTCGCAGAAACCGCCTGCCCCGCCCCACGGGGTTTCCCCCGGAAAGCCGGGCTAAACCATTGGGACTGGGGACAGCGCGGGAACAGGAGGAAGGGACCACGGAAAGACCGCGGAAGAGTGGAACGAACCATTACAGAAAGAAGAGGATGCTGCAGTAGTCAACCCAATTTATTGAAGGAAAAGGGAGGCGGGGATCATGACTTAAAATTCTGCGATTAAGAAGCCCCATATTATTTTTCTTTTTTTAACAGAACATTTCAAACACTCACAGAAATGGAGAGACTAGTATAATGAACCCTCATGTATCCATTAGCTTGTGTCAACAATAATCCAAATACTATTCAAACTATCCTGTTTAGTCGATCTTTCCCCATCCAATACAATTGTTTAAAAGCGCATCTCATTATTCTGTTTATTATTTAATCTGTGAATACTTCAGTATTTATAACAGATTAGCACTGTTCAGTTCAGTTTGCTCAGTCGTGTCTGACTCTTTGCGACCCCAGGGACTGCCTCAGTCCCTGAGTTTACTGAAACTCATGTCCATTGAGTTGGTGATGCCATCCAATAATCTGTCTTCCTCTTTTCCTTCTGCCTTCCATCTTTCCCAGCATCAGGGTCTTTTCAGATGAATCAGCACTTTGCATCAAGTGGCCAAAGTACTGGAGTTTCAGCTTCAACATCAGTCCTTCCAGTTAATATTCCAGACTGATTTCCTTTAGGATGGACGGGTTGGATCTCCTTGCTGTCCAAGGGACTCCCCCAAGAGTCTTCTCCAACACCACAGTTCAAATACATCAATTCTTCGGTGCTCAGCTTTCTTTATAGTTCAACTCTCACATCCATATACGAGCACTGGAAAAATCATAGCCTTGACTAGACGGACCTTTGTTTGCAAAGTAATGTCTCTGCTTTTCAATATGCTATGTAGGTTGGTCATAGCTTTTCTTCCAAGGAGCAAGAGTCTTTTAATTTCATGGCTGCAGTCACCATCTACAGTGATTTTAGAGCCCCCAAAATAAAGTCTTCCACCGTTTCCCCATTTATTTGCCATGAAGTGATGAGACCAGATGCCATGATCTTAGTTTTCTGAATGTTGAGCTTTAAGCCAGCTTTTTCACTCTCCTCTTTCACTTTCAACAAGAGGCTCTTTAGTTCTTCTTCACTTTCTGCTGTAAGGGTGGTGTCATCTGCCTATCTGAGGTTATTGATATTTCTCCCAGCAATCTTGATTCCAGCTTGTACTTCATCCAGCCCAGTGTTTCTCATGATGTACTCTGCATATAAGTTAAATAAGCAGGGTGACAATATACAGCCTTGATACATTCCTTTCCCTATTTGGAACCAGTCTGTTGTTCCATGTTCAGTTCTAACTGTTGCTTCCTGACCTGCACACAAGTTTCTCAAGAGGCAGATCAGGTATTCCCTGGTCTGGTATTCCCATATCTTTAAGAATTTTCCAGAGTTTGTTGTTCCACACAGTCAAAGGCTTTGGCATAGTCAATAAACAGAAATAGATGTTTTTCTGGAACTCGCTTGCTTTTTCAATGATCCAATTGATGTTGGCAATTTGATCTCTGGTTCCTCTGCCTTTTCTAAAACCAACTTGAACATCTGGAAATTCACAGTTCCTATACTGTTGAAGCCTGGATTGGAGAATTTTGAGCATTACTTTTCTAGAGTGTGAGATAAGTGCAATTATGCAGTAGTTTGAGCACTCTTTGGCATTGCCTTTCTTTGGGATTGGAATGAAAACTGACCTTTTCCAGTTCTGTGACCACTGTTGAGTTTTCCAAATTTGCTGGTATATTGAGTGCAGCAGTTTTACAGCATCATCTTTCAGGATTTGAAATAGCTCAACTGGAATTCCATCACCTCCACTAGCTTTGTTCATAATGATGCTACCTAAGGCCCACTTGACTCCACATTCCAGGATGTCTGGTTCTAGGTGTGTGATCACACCATCATGATTATCTGGGTCATGAAGATGTTTTTTGTATAGCTCTGTGTAGTTTTGCAACCTCTTCTTATTATCTTCTGCTTCTGTTAGATCCATACCATTTCTGTCCTTTATTGTGCCCATCTTTACATGAAATGTTCCCTTGATATCTCTAGTTTTCTTGAAGAGATCTCTAGACTTTCCCATTCTATTGTTTTCCTCTATTTCTTTGCACTGATGCCTGAGGAAGGCTTTCTTATCTTTCCTTGCTATTCTTTGGAACTCTGCATTCAAATGGGTATAGCTTTTCTTTACTCCTTTGCCTTTCGCTTTTCTTCTATTCACAGCTATTTGTAAGGCCTCTTCGGACAACCATTTTGCCTTTTTGCGTTTCTTTTCCTTGGGGATGGTCTTGATCCCTGCCTCCTCTACAATGTCATGAACCTCCATCCATAGTTCTTCAGGCACTCTGTCTATCAGATCTAACCCTTTGAGTCTATTTGTCACTTCCACTGTATAATTGTAAGGGATTTGATTTCGGTCATACCTGAATGGTCTAGTGGTTTTTCCTACTTTCTTTAAGTCAGAATTTGGCAATAAGGAGTTCATGGTCTGTGCCACAGTCAGCTCCCAGTCTTGTTTTTGCTGACTGTATAGAGCTTCTCATTCTTTGGCTGCAGAGAATATAATCAATCTGATTTTGGTATTGACCATCTGGTGACGTCCATGTATAGAGTCTTCTCTTGTGTGGTTGGAAGAGGGTGTTTGCTATGACCAATGAATTATCTTGGCAAAACTCTGTTAGCCTTTGCCCTGCTTCATTCTGTACTCCAAGGCCAAATTTGCCTGTTACTCCAGGTGTTTCTTGATCCCTACTTTTGCATTCCAGTCCCCTATAATGAAAAGGACATCTTTTTTGGGTGTTAGTTCTAGAAAGTCTTATAGGTCTTCATAGAAGCATTCAACTTCAGCTTCTTCAGCATTACTGGTCGGGGCATAGGCTTGGATTACTGTGATATTGAATGGTTTGCCTTGGAAATGAACCAGGATCATTCTGTTGTTTTTGAGATTGCATCCAAGTACTGCATTTTGGACTCTTTTATTGACTACGATGGCTACTCCATTTCTTCTAAGGAATTCTTGCCCACAGTAGTACTGTTAGAAATAATGATTAAGAGGCATTCCTTGGTTGCCTAGTGGTTAGGATTCCATGCATTCACTGCCATCGCCCAAGTTCAGTCCCTAGTCTAGGAGCTGAAATCCCACAAGTTGAGCAGCAGGTCAAAAAAAAAAAAAAGATTAAGGAAGAAAATGTAGGTGTTAAACATACTTTAATTCTTCATGAAGTGACCAGTGTTTGTTCCTGAGGATCTAAAAAACTCCAAAATGGGGCTGAAACTAAAGAATAAAGAACAAAGAAGAGAAAAATAGAAAATGAATGAAAAACCATGAAGTATGTATAGAGCCCAGGGCTGGCTTAGTGTTTGGGAATTGGCTTACTAGATATACCATACTTATAAACCAAAGTTACTGAGTTTTGGTTTGTTGCTCTGGCACCCTGGGCAGGAGTGGTTCCATTATTTGTCATACAAGTTTATTTCAGTGTTAGTTGCTCAGTCATGTCCAACTCTTTGTGACTGTAGCCCACCAGACTCCTTTGTCCATGGGATTCTCCAGGCAAGAATACTGGAGTGGGTTGCCATTCCCTTCTCCAGGAGATCTTCCTGATCTAGGGATCCAACTCAGGTTTCCTGCATTGCAGGCAGATTCTTTACCATCTGAGCCATCAGGGAAGTAATTCTCCTTTTTATCATCCTCTTGACCATTCACAAGGATAAGCCAGAAATATCAGTACTGGACTTTCCTGGTGGTCCAGTGGTTAAGAGTCTGCCTGCTAGTGTGGGAGACATGGGTTTGATCCCTGGTCCAAGAAGATTTCATGTGCGGCAGGGCAACTAAGCCCATGGGCCACAATTACTGAGCCCACATGCCCTAGAGCTCGTGCTTTCCAACAAGAGAAGCACTGCCATAAGAAGCCCACACATTGCAGCTCAAGTGCAGCCCTGGTTCACTGTAACTAGAGAAAGCCCACGCATAGCAATGAAGATCCAGGGCAACCAAAAATTAAATAAATAAAAAAAATTTTTAAAGTACCAGTACAAACATGACCCTCAGTTGCCATTGCCTCTTCTGTTCCCAGTGTAGCAGTCACAAGAGATGATGTCAGGTGGTGTCTTGGAGCTGTTCCTCTGCCCTCTTTTCTGTTCCTCTGCTCTCTTCTTCGGTTCCTTTGCTCTCTTTTCGTGCTTTTAGTCAGAGAGAAACCTTCTGTTTGGATCAATGGCTCCCTACATGCATTTAAAACTTTGAGAGACCCCAGATGATTAGGTAGGCAATAATAATTACTAGAAACAAAATAATAGTCATGGTTTGGAGAGTACTCCTGAGCCAGGGTCCCCATGATCCAAGCCAGCTAGAAAATTGGGGATGTCTTTAAACCAGTTGACTTGTTTATATATTTCATGTAACTATGTCCCTTCCCCCAAAATATTTATGCAGTGAGCTTGTTCCAGAGAAACAGAGGTGTAGGAAATCATGGAGAAGTTATGACAGCCAGAAAGGACAAGATCACCAGCATCAAAGCCAGTCCAAGAGTCAGTTTACCCTTCTTTGTAATGGCCTGAGATGTGTGAACAATTATCATTCCAGGCTAGAGCAAGGCAAAAGATGGAGAAAAGAATCATGTAAGAATTTGAAAAAGGATGGTTCAGGAAGAAAGGAGGAGTGTAAATAAACATTCTTAATCTGACTTTTGGAAGAAAGCAGTCTATCTCAATGTTGCCTACTTCTCTCCATTGTCCACTGGATTTTAAGGTCTCCACATTTACACAGGGCCGGGTGTTAGGTGGGGTCTTCTTCAGTTGTGAAATACTGTGTATCCAAGTTTTGACACCCTGTAATTCAATAGTGATGACAGAGGTCAAGAACACTCCCATAAGATCCTCTCCAGGAATCTTATCTTTGCAAAAGCAACAAAGTAAAAAAGTAACTGTCTGTAAATGACAAAGGACTGTAAAATGCCCATGATTGAGATCTGATGAGAGTTCATTACAAAGGAATCAACGAAGAAATTTGGTTATTTCTGTGACACCCAGTATTTTTAAGATAATAACTGGAATTATGGCTGATAACTTTATAGAAGGCATATCAGATTTATAGAAAATTTATAATTCCTGGAACACTTAGGCTAATAATGTACTCCTACAAAGATAAGCTAAATATCACTTGGCAGTGTTTCCTTTGCAAGTTAACATAACAAATAAGTCTAATTAGCTTAACATTTTTCTTTTTACAAAGACAGAGAATAAATATTCTAGGGGTCCTTTGGAAAATCCCTGAGTTGGTTCCAGGTCAAAAAAATTAATTTAGAATTTAATTTTGGGTAAGTTAGTTGAAAATATTCATTTAACCAAGTAACATGTAAAGACTTTAAAGGCAAGCAGAGAAAGTTACAGGACTGTAAAAACCCCAAACCCTTAGTCTTTTAATATTCAGAGTTTTTTATTTTCAGATTAACTGTCTTAAAAAATATGACTAGGCTTTTGTGTGCACCTGGGCAGCACATATACTAAAATTAGAACAATACAGAGAAGATTAGCATGGTCCCTGTGCAAGGATGATATGCAAATTCATGAAGTGTTCCATATTTTTCTTGTTGATGTTTGACAGAAAACAACTAAATTCTGTAAAGCAACTCTTCTTCAATTAAAAAATAAAGTGGCAAGCAGCCTGAAAAAAAAAAGATTTATTAAAAAAATATGACTAGGCTTTTGAGAAAAAATAAAACTGCTAATGATCTTGAAAACCTCGACATATCAAAAGTGTTTATTTTTTGGCATTACATATAATTTTAGAGTTCTTCTTTCTCTTCATCAAAACCTTAGTCTAAAATAATTGGCCTCTAGTGCCTATCATTCTTTAATAATTTTACAGTACTGTTGTTAAAAATTGTCAAATTTAAGTATGATAACTCTAGTGACTAAAATGTTATAATCTAAGTACACATTATAAATAAAACAGCATTTGGCAATAAGTTAAAATTTTTTGTACAGTTGGCAAAAGGGGGTGGATGGTATTAAGTTCCAAGTACATTATAGAATTGGAAAATGAATTTTTTCTGGTTTGATAAAGAAAAGTTACATTTTATTCTGATAACTTCATTGAATTGTCAGGCGAATTAGAAAAATAAAAATCAAATGAAAAAGCCCTCTTGTAGCTGATAAGATAGTGCTGGTTTGGTTCAATAAGCAATGGGCTCCATGTATGATTTTATTTAAGCTAAATAAAATTTTTCATTGAAAAAAAATATTGAGAGTTTCCTTAAGATAAAGATAACATGAAGTACAGGAAATTATTTTGGTAAGACACAACATCTTTGTTTTCCAGGCAGATTATTTAAAAGGTATCTTTTCTCACCCATAAATACATACTACTTTCCTTTCATAAAGATGTTCCTTATATTATTTCCAGTAATTTTAATTATGTATGTTTTAGCATTCTTAATTTCTATTGAAAACTAAGAAAGAAGCAATCTGTTACATTAGTATTTTGTAGACTGGTAAAGTTATAAATATATTTCACAATTTCTGAAAGTTTATTCTTCCTCATAGTATATTTTTCACTGTGGCACAAAACACGTTTATTAACAGAACCAAATATCTTTAGTTCCTCTGTAAAGGAAGCCAAAGTGGATAAACCTATGTTAAGAAGTTAATGTTTCAGTATTTTATCATATTTGGAAATGATCTAGATATTCAGTGAATATCTATTATTTAACTTATCTCAGTATAACTTCACTGTTTCAAGTTGTCAAAAAGATTTTGGAAACTATTTTTAAGTAGACATAACGTTCTTTAGTCATTAAGTCGTGTCCAACTCTTTTGTGACCTATGGACTATAGCCTTCCAGGCTACTCTGTCCATGGGACTTCCCAAGCAAGAATAATGGAGTGGGTTGCCATTTCCTTCTTCAGGGACTCTTCCATACCCAGGGATCAAACCCACATCTCCTGCAATGGTTGGAAGATTCTTTACCATTGAACCACCAAAGATGCCAGACCTACCATAAAGCGTAATTATTGTTGAAAAGTTCATTTGTAGGGAATTCCCTGGCAGTCCAGTGGTTAGGACTCTTTCATTGCCCTGGCTGGGGTTCAATCCTTGGCTGGGAAACTAAAACCTGTAAGCAGAGCTGCACAGCCAAAAAAGAAGAAAAGAAAAGTTCATTTGTAAAGTTTTACTTACATCTATTTAATTTTCTTGTTTTTAACAATTATATTTGGAATATTCATGAAAATTTAGTGAAACATTAAACTGACCACCATCTTTGGTTACCTTTTTGGCTAACAAAATCTGTAACAGGTGACAGGTGCTTATGTGACTTTTAGTAATCCTATGTAGAATATTGTATGTCTGAGTTGTATTTATTGTGAATAACTCTAAATACATGTCTGTTTTAAATAAACCAGCAAATTTAAACTAGCTTCCCCTGTCAGCATTACCCTAGATCATGTGACCTTGAGAAATATTTGAATTAGTTTTTATATTTCTGAGAATGTATTTGATTTATATAAATATTTGATTTCTTTAAGCCAATTAAATAGAAGTGAAGTGAAGTGAAAGTCTCTCAGTTGTGTCCTACTCTTTGCAACCCCATGGACTGGGGCCTGTCTATGGAATTCCCCAGGCAAGAATATTGGAGTGGGTTGCCATTCTCTTCTCCAGGGGATCTTCCTAACCCAGGGATTGAACCCAGGTCTCCTGCATTGTAGACTGTTTACCATCTGAGCCACAAGGGAAGCCCCAATTAAATAGAACTCTTTACAAACATATTTTGGAAATACCATTGGGAGGTAGAAAAATTATCACACATCTGTAATACACATATAAATATATACAGAACAGAAGCAAACTTCTATTTTAAATTTTAGGTGCAGATTCAAATTATGTTTCTAACAGATAAAATAAGTTAGGCTGACCTGTTCAGATGCCTTAAATTTTTTAGTAGTATTTATGAGAAAAACTCTGAAGACTTTCCATTTGTATAGCTTCCATATAGCCTTTCCCTTTTTTTCTCTTTCTGATAAGAATTTCCTCCTTGAAGTTTGCATTTCAAGCAATCTGTTACACCAGTATTTTGTGGATTGGTAAATTTACAAATTTAATTCCCTAGAGAAGAGCAGTTACAACATTTAAATCTCAAAGACAAGGAGAAGGAATGTAAGTTCCTCCAATGAATAGGGCAGGTTTGGGGATTGGTAAAAAGGATGGGTGAGGTTTTTTGTTCTTGTTCTAAATAAACAATGTGAGTGAGAAGTTGCTTCAGTTGTGTCTGACTCTTTGTGACCCACCAGGCTCCTCTGTCCATGAGATTCTCTAAGCAAGGATACTGGAGTGGGTTGCCAGTCCCTCCTCCAGGGGATCTTCCCAACCCAGGATTGAACTCAGGTCTCATTATGTCTTCTGCATTGCAGGCACATTCTTTACCACTAGCAGCACCTGGGAAGCAAAATAAAGGACTTCTTCAATTCCTCCAAGACTTGGGTTGCAACCTGAATGACATCATAGGCAGACCCACCCATCCAACTACTTTGTTTGCTTCTTTATATCAGGAATAAGATGTTCAAATAATCAAGAGAGTCCTATGTTCTAAATTTAGAGTTGTTTTTGGAATTTTTTCCCCCCACTGAATACATGGTTTCATTTTAACTTAGGGGAGAGGGCCTAAAAAGAAGTTCCTAACCAACTCTACATATGAGCTTCCAATCTGGCCAACTTCTAACCATACAGCTACTTAAAAAAAAAATCCTTTCAAATATCTTGTTAGGCTTCCTTTGGGAAAAATAATAAGTATTCCTGGCAGTGTTGAACAACCCGATGGATACAAGAGCCATGCCGGGAGAGAGTACAAAAGATACTACCTCTCCCAAGATTCAGAGCCACTCCCAAAGGTAGCCAAGACTTAGATAACCCCCTTGAGAGCTGGTGTTGACTGAAAAAATGCATAATTCTCATGAGATTTATGATTTATTCAGTGGACTTTCTGAGGACTTAAGTCTGAAAGATAGCCTCTCAGATGTGAGTGGCTTCTCCAAAGAGGTAAGGGAGGAGCCAGGATATATAGGAGTTTTGTAACAAAAACCAGGTAGTCAGAACATCTGACTTTCTTAATTAAAGAAAGCCATACATCTCAAGTTAATGAATTTAGTGCTTTGCTATACATGGGAAGATGCGAGAGTGTGAGTTCATTGAAATCATTTCTCTGATTTGCACCTTAACTATGTAGGGCCAGTATGCTACTTTTCTCAATCCTGACTGGGGGTGGCTGCCTTGGCTGCTGGCTTGATGGCAGCTACATCCTTTGGAAGCCAAGAAAAAGAAAGGGCTCCAAAATCACCGTGGATGGTGACTGCAGCCATGAAATTAAGATGCTTGCTCCTTGGAAAGAAAAGCTATAACAAAGCTAGACACCATATTCAAAAACAGAGACATCACTTTGCCAATAAAGGTCTATTTAGTCAGGGCTATGGTTTTTCCAGTAGTCATGTATGGATGTGAGATCTGGACTATAAAGAAAGCTGAGTGCAGAAGAATCGATGCTTTTGAACTGTGGTGTTGGAAAAGGCTCTTGAGAGTTCCTTGGACTGCAAGGAGATACAACTAGTCCATCCTAAAGGAAGTCAGTCCTGAATATTCATTGGAAGGACTGATGCTGAAGCTGAAATTCCAATACTTTGGCCACCTGATGTGAAGAACTGACTCATGGAAAAAGACCCTGATGCTGGGCAAGATTGAAGGCAGGAAGAGAAGGGGAAGACAGAGGATGAGATGGTTGGATGGCATCACTGACTCAATGGACATGAATTTGAGCAAACTCTGGGAGACGGTGAAGGAAAGGGAAGCCTGGCGTGCTGCAGTCCGTGGGGTCACAAAGAGTTGGACACGAATTAGCGACTGAACAACATCCTTTGTTTATTCATACGGCAGGTGATATTTTTCAAGCACCTTGGCAACAGTCAGTAGGACCGTATCTGACCCACATTTTTTGGTCCAGCCTAATTTTGGGGCTTCCAACATGCAAATGTGAGTGATGACAACCTGCATGCCCCAGGCAGACAGAAACCTGAACCGAGATCTAAGGACACAAAACTAAACAGACAAGAAAACAATAACTGTCCCTAAGAAAGGATTGATAACCAATTGGTACCCCAAAACCAAATTCACAAGAGCATTGTGCCTTCCTTCCTCAACCAGGCCCTAGAGAGATCCAGAGAAGCTGACAATGATCTTCACCTTTCTCAGATTTCTGCCACTTTTCCAAGCAGCCCATCTTCAGGCTCCAGAGCAAGCAAAGTTTAGAGAGTGCATTCCAGGTATCCACAAAAATCTGACATGGTTTTCCATTAATTTCGAATTTCGTTTCCCCTTGGCTTTTTAAGGAAATAACTGGTAGCAGTTTACCAGAAAATCCCTGGGAGGGGCCCAGATAGGGATCATCCTTCAAGGTTAAATGTAGGAGCATTCGAGACAGTGTGGAAGGATTTGACAAACTTTCAAGGACATTCTCCCAGTGTCTCAATTGACTGCAAAAGAGACATTGAATTCTGGGCCAGTGCCTTGATGATAGACCTCTAAGAGGGTGCAATGGAGGATGCCCCCTGTTTGATTTCTGGCCTTGGAACTGTTGCAGTTATAAGGTCACCAACTTGGAAGACTGTTGTTTAGGGTCTTGTAAAGGTCTGTTCAGAGTAGAAAAACAATTTAGATTGAGAACTAGTAGAGTATGAGTACCCAGGTAAAGGAGGCTAGAGCAGAGTAGCAGGGGTCATGTCAGTCTTACAGTCTTAATGTTAATTTCTGCTTTACATTGATTCACTTACAAATAATGGAACTACTTCATATATACTATTAAATTTTCTTTTTTATATTGTTTTCCGTTATGATTTATCACAGACTATTGAAAGAGTTCCCTGTACTTACAGGAGGATCTTGCTATTTACCTATTTTATATATAATAGTTTGCATCTGCCAACCCCAAATTCCTACCCCATCCCTTTCCTACCCTACAGAACACAAATCTGTTCTGTTTGTGAGTCTGTTTTGTAGATAAGTTCATTTGAGTTATATTTTAGATTCCACGTATAAATGATATATATGGCATTTGTCCTTCTCCTGAATTACTTCACATACTATGATAATCTATAGTTGTACCCATGTTGCTGCATATGGCATTATTTTCTTATTTTTTATGCCTGAGTAGTATTCCATTATATATACATATATATTCCATTGTATATATGTACCACATCTTCTTTATCCGTTCATCAGTCAATGGACATTATGTTTTTTCCCTATGTCTTGGCAATTGTGAATAGTCCACATCTTTGCTATGAACACAGAGGTGCATGTATCTTTTTGAATCATAGTTCTGTCTGAATATATGCCCAGGAGTTGGACTGCTAGTTCATATGCTAATTCTATTTTTAGTTTTCTTTTTTCTTTTTTGGCCATGCCACACAGCATACAGGATCATAGTTCCCCAATCAGGAACCAAAGCTGTGCCTTCTGCAATGGAAGCAGGGAGTCTTAATCACCACCAGGGAAATCTCATATTTTCAGTTTTCTGAGGAACCTCCATACTGTTTTCCAGAGTGGCTGTACCAATTAACATGCCTACCAGCGGAGTAGGAAGAGAACACTAGTACTTTCAATGATTTGTTAATCAGTCAACTAATTAACCAAGTTTGTATGGAGTGCTACTATATGTTAGGCACTGTGCAGGCTCTGGGAGTCAGTAGTGGATCTTTGAGCTTTGTTATTCACTGTCCTCTAGGGAAAGTGTTAGTCACTCAGTCAAGTCTAACTCTTTGTGACCCCATGGATGGTGCAGCCCACCAGGCTTCTCTGTCCATGGAATTCTCCAGGCAAGAATACTGGAGTGGGTTGCCATTCCCTTTTCTGGGGCTCTTTCCAACCCAGGGATTAGAACCCATGTCTCCTACACCGGCAGGCAGATTCTTTACTGAGCCACCAGGGAAGACTGTAGGGAAAGAGCAATCCAGTAGAGTGCTGAGGAAGAACAGTTAAGATGATCTGGGAAAGTTTGCTTTTCTGGAATCTCATCTGCTGAAAATCTGAACCAGGAGGCTGAGTTCCCAGTGGACCTCGCTCCCAGGACAGCTGTCTGAATCAGAGAGGGAGTTAACTTTTCGTTCAGACTAACTTAAGCTCTCAATTTAATTAGCTAAATAGTATTCCCAGAGAGATTCTAGGTAGAGTTGCTAATCAAGGACCTGTTTGGTGGATTATTTCTATAATTATTTCAATTATGATGATTTCTGACTTCAAGATGGCCTTTTTCGGCCCAGATGAGGTCTGGGAAATTCCATTTTTGAGTGTCAAATCTATCCTTACAAGTAACTGGGAGGATGGCTGGGAGGTTAGTTAAAATAGTTGGGATTCTTTTTTGTAAATTAGTAAACCAAAATTTATCTTTGGGTTTTTGGGTTTTTTTTAGTTATATAGCTCTTTGGTCCTTTTTTTTCAACACAGGATATTAGACACTTCAGAGAAAAGCCAACATTGGCTGTTTACAGGGATAAGAATTATCTTTCATAGGCAAGTAGAAGAGACATTTAGAGAAGAGAAGCAGTGTGATGTCACCAAGCCCTGGGAACTCAAAATAATACATTTACTAGAAATGTCCATCTTATACATAATTAAACTATAGCTGTTTATATTGCAAATGAGAAAAACTAGTTTGACTCCTCAATATTCCTTTAAAGTAAATTATTACTTTTTTCATAAGGTATCAGCTATAAGGGAGCTTACAAAAGTTTTGACTTTTTTGAAAAGAAGTTGATGATCTGGAAGTTTCAGCTCCCTTGAGTTAAAGACTGTTTTTACTCACAGGACAAGGTACACACTATGGTCTGCAGCAGAGGTAGTCTGCAGGAACTCATCTCTGTGAAATGGTTGGAATTCTTGTTTCAGAGTTTCAAGGCCTATTTTATTCTAATTATAAAAGTCATACTGAATTTCAGCCAATACGGTAGACTGAGTTAGTAACAAACTTATTTTCCTCCTGGTGTACACTCCTAGGAATCTTTGGAAATGTTGCCTACTGAAAAACCATTTCCAACTCCAACTTGTCCTTTCTTCACCACTGGAAGAGCTCGCTCCCCGATGTAGAGAGTGGAGCATGCTCAGAGTCACTTTTGCAGCCTCTCTTGAAGATACAGGTAGGTTACTGAGTCCTGGCCAATGGGATCTGAGGGCAAGTTTGCAAAGAGACTCTGGGGAAGAGAATGCTGCCTAGTAGAAAGAGTTGCATGAGAGGAAAAGCCTTCTTCCTCTACTCTGGGCATGGCAGAGACTGCTGCAGCCATCCTGGGGCCATAATAAAGAATATTACAAACACGGACTGTGGAGAGGAAAGATGGAAAGTTCTCAGATCCTCACTGTCATTGCTGAGTTACAAAGTTAACCTGAGAATCCTTAATTTTTGCTACAACTGCTCACCATTGAGTATTATGTCAGCTATGAATTTTCACAAATGGCTTTTATTATGTTGAGGTATGTTTTTTCTATACCAAATCCTTGTTCATCAAGCAAGGATGTTGAATTCTGTCAAATGTTTTATCAGTATCTATTGAGATGATTATATGGTTTTGATCTTTCTTTACATTAATATGGTATATTTATTGGTTTGCATACATTGAGCCACCTTTGCCATCTCCTAGAGATAAATACCACTTCATCATGATGTATGAGCCTTTTAATGAACTTTTGAATTCAGTTTGCTAGTATTTATTTTGTTGAGAATATTTGCATCCATATTCATCAGGGATATTGGTCTGCCATTTTCTTTTCTTGTAATATCTTTATTTAGCTTTGGTATCAGAGTAATGTTGCCCTCATAAAATGAGTTTGGGAGTGTTCCTGCCCTTTCAATTTTTTGGAAGAGTTTGAGGAGGGTGGGCATTAGTTCTTCTTTAAATGTTTGGTAGAATTAACCCATAAAGGCAACTGGTCCTGGCATTTTCTTTGTTGGAACATTTTTGATTACTTATTCAATCTCCTTATTCACTATTGGTCTGTTCAGATCTTCTGTTTCTTCATCATTCAGTCTTGGCAGATTGTATGGTTCTAGGAACTTATCCATTTTTTCCAGGCTGTCCAATTTGTAGGCATATAATGGTTCATAGTTGTCGCTTAGGAGCCTTTACATTTCTGCAGTATTAGTTGTAGTATCTGCTCTTTCATTTCCAGTTTTATTTATTTGAGTCCTCTCTTTTTCTCTTAGTAAGTCTAGCTAGGGTTTGTCAATTTTTTTTTAGAAAAACAACTCAGTGTCACTGATTTTTTTTTCTATTGTTTTTGGAGTCTCTATCTTATTTCTACTTTGATCATTGTCATCTCCTTCCTTCTGCTAACTTTGGGCTAGTTGTTCTTGTTTTTCTATTTCTTTGAGATGTAAAGTTAGGCTGTTTAGAGATCTTTTGTTACTTTTAATGTAGTCATTTATCACTGTAACTTCCTTCTTAGGACTGCTTTTGCTGCATCTTAGATGCAAAATTATTATAATTTTGGTATGTTGGATTTCCATTTTCATTTGTTCCAATATTAAAACAAAAAATTTCCTTTTTGATTTCATCTTTGATCCAATGTTCATTAAAATGCCAACAAATCTATCAAAAAACAACTAGACTTGATAAACAATTCAGCAAGGCAACTCAATAGATGGTCAATATAAAAAGATAAGTTGTACTTATATATATATATAGTAGCAATGAGCAATCAGAAATTGAAATGTAGTAAACAGTACCATTTATAAGAGCACCAAACTCCCCCTATGAAATACGTATAAATTTAACAAAAGTTGTGTAAGATTCATATGCTGAAAACTATAAAATATTGATGAAAGAAATAAAACAGAAAAACGCCAAAATATACCTTGTTCATGGATTAAAAGACTTAATATTATTAAGATGTCAGTTGTTCCTAAATAGATCTATAAATTCAACCCAATCCATTTAAAAGTTCCAGCAGTTTTGGTAGACATCAACAATCTGATGACAAGAATTATGTTGAAAAGTAAGGGAACTAGAAAAGTCAAAATACTTTTCAAAAGAATAAAGTTATAAGACATGTACCACCTAATTTTAAGCCTTAATATGAAGCTACGGTAATCAAGGTAAACTGGCATTGTTGAAAGGAGAGACACAAATTAATGGAACAGAACAGAGTTCAGAAAAAGATACAGACATACATGACCAATTTATTTTTAAAGTATCTTTATTGAGATAATTCACATACCATAAAATCTACCCATATATAATTCAATGACATTAGTATATTCACAGAATTGTGCAAACTACCAAAATCCAAGTTTAGAATATTTTCATCTCCTCAAAATGAAAACTCTGAAAAGTTTCAAAAAGAAACTCCATACCCATTAACAGTCACTCCTCATTCTCCCATTTCTCCAGCCTTAGGCAATCACTAATCTACTTTTCTCCATAGATTTGCCTATTCTGGACATTTCATATAAATGAAGCCACACAATATGTGATCTTTTGTGACTGTTTTTTTCCCACTTAGCATACCATTAGTCCATTTGGTTGTAGCATGTATTATTATTTCATTCCTTTTTATGGCTGAATACTATTCCATTGCATGGCTATACCACATTTTATGTATCCAGTCATTGGTTGATAGATATTTGTGTTGTTTCCACTTTCTGGCTATTGTGCCAAAAATATGAATAGTGCCACTCATAAGCATTCATGCACAAGTTTTTGTGTGTGCATATGTTTTCACTTCTTTTAGGAAGGACTTGAGCTTGGAACATACGAAGAACACTCACTTGCCCCCAAATTAAAATAAACTATGTGTATTTAGGGTATACAAAGCTCCAGATAGTCAGGTTAGAAGCAGTGTGGGAATATGTTTCTATGGCATTTGCTAGTCTTCGATAATTTTCCAGGAGCAATCACTTCTGCTTCTTATATCCTTCCTGTGTCAAGACCTATGGCTGTAACCTAGTCACTGTTCTCCTATGTGAAGAAAGGAATTGCTGGGTCATATGGTACTACAATGTTTAACATTTTGAGAAACTTCCAAATTGTTTTCCATTTTGTATTCTTACTACCCATGTATGAGGATTCTAATTTCTCCATCCTCCTCAACACTCATAATCTCTCTTTTCTTTTAAAATTTTAGCCACCCTAGTGGTTGTGAAGAGGTATCTCAATGTGATTCAATTGATTTCTGACAAACGTGCAAAGGCTATTCAAAGGAGAAAAGATAGTCTTCTCAATAAATAGTGCAAGAACAATAGGATAACCATATGCAAAAGATGAACCTCAAATCAAACTGTCATCATAAACAAAAATTAACTCGAGGGCTTCCCCGGTGGTCTAGTGGTTAAGAATCTGCTTGCCAATGCAGGTCACACGGGTTTGATCCCTGTTCCAGGAAGATCCCACATGCCGTGGAGCAACTAAGCCAACTACGCCTGTGAGACACAGCTACTGAGCCCACCCTCTAGAGACCGAGAGCCACGACTACTGAGCCCGTGTGCCACAAGTACTGAAGCCTGCACACCTAAAGCCCATACTCCACAGCAAGAGAAGCCATGGCAATGAGAAGCCTGAGTACCACAGTGAAGAGTAGCCCCTGCTCTCTGCAACTAGAGAAAGCCCGTGCACAGCAATGAAGACCCAGTGCAGCCAAAAATAATCAAAAAAACCCCTCAAAATGGATTATAGACCTACATGTAAAGAATAAAACCATAAAGCTTCTGAAAGGAAATACAGAGGAAAATTTTTATTAACTAGACCAAGGAATCATTTCTTAGACACTATATAAAAATGATCCATAAAATTAAAAAATGATAAATTGACCTTCATCAAAATTTTGAACTTTTGCTCTTTATTTTTTATTTGTTTTTTTTTTGAGGTTTGTATTTTTTCATTTATTTATTTATTTATTTTTTTACTTGTTTTTGCCATACAATGTCATGATATCACCATGGGTTTACATATGCTTCCCCTCCGGAACCCCCCTCCCTCCTCCCTCCCCCCCGGGAAATCTCGCTGCACCAGTCACAAGCATCAATCCTGGGCTGGCGATTGATTAGACACATGACAATTAACATGCTTCAATGCCCTTCTCCCATAACATCCCACCCTTACCCTCATCCACAAAGTCCACGAGTCTATTCTATACATCTGCGTTCCTTTTGTTGTCTCCCATGTTGGGTTCTCGTTACTGTCTTTCTAAATTCCATATATATGCGTTAATATACTGTATTGTTGTTTTTGCTTCTGGCTTACTTCACTCTGGATAATGGGCTCCAGTTTCGTCCATCTGAGTAGAATTGCTTCAAATGAATTTTTTTTTAATGCTGAGTAATATTCCATTGTGTATATGTACCAGAACTTTTGCTCTTTAAAACATACTGTTAAGAGAATGAAGAGATGAGTCACAGATTAGGAGGAAACAGTCACAAAACATATCTAATGAAGGATTTGTATCCATAATATATAAAGAACTCTTAAAATTTTATAATGAGATAACTAACAGTCCAATAGAAAACAGGAAAAAAATACTGGAACAGCCAGTTCACCAGTGATGCAAGTAAGAACAGGAAGAGATGTTCAGCATCATTAGTCATTTGTTGTTGTTCAGTTGCTAAGTCTTGTCTGGCTCTTTGCAACCCCATGGACTGCAGTACGTCAGGTTTCCCTGTCTTTCACTATCTCCCAGAGTTTGCTCAAAATCATGTCCATTTTACTGGTGATGCTACCCAACCATCTCATGCTCTGTCGCCCTCTTCTCTTCCTGCCCTCAATCTTTCCCAGCATCAGGGTCTTTTCCAATGAGTCAGCTTTTCACATCAGGTGGCCAAAGAATTGGAGCTTCAGCATCAGTCCTTCCAATGAATATTCAGGACTGATTTCCTTTAGGATTGACTGGTTTGATCTCCTTGCTGTCAAAAGGACTCTCAAGAATTTTCTCCAGCACCAAAATTAGAAAGCAACAATTCTTTGGTGCTTGGCCTTCTTTACGGTTCAACTCTCACATCCAAACATGACTACTGGAAAAACCATAGCTTTGACTATACCTGAAGAGATGTTCAACATCATTAGTCATTAGCTGTTGTTCAGTTACCAAGTCTTGTCTGACTCTTTGCAACCCCATGGACTGCAGTATGCCAGGTTTCCCTGTCTTTCACAATCTCCCAGAGTTTCACTATCTTCCAAAGCTTTGACCTTTGTTGGTAAAGTGATGTCTCTGCTTTTGAATATGCTGTCTAGGTTTGTCATAACTTTCCTTCCAGGGAGCAAGCATCTTTTAATTACATGGCTGCAGTCAGATTCTGCAGTGATACTGGGTCCTGAGAAAAGAAAATCCGTCAGTTTCCACATTTCCCACTTATATTTGCCATGAAGTGATGGGACCAGATGCCATGATCTTCACTTTTTGAATGTTGAGTTTTAAGCCAGCATTTTCACTCTCCTCTTCCACCCTCATTTAGAGACTTTTTATTTCTTCTTTGCTTTCTGCCATTAGAGTGATATCATCTGCATATCTGAGGTTGTTGATATTTCTCCCTGCAATCTTGATTCCAGCTAGTGATTCATCCAATCCAGCATTTTACATGTTGTACTCTGTATATAAGTTAAATAAGCAGGGTGACAATATATAGCAATGATGTATTCCTTTCCCAATTTGAACCAGTCCATTGTTCTAACTGTTACTTCTTGACCTGCATATAGGTTTCTCAGGAAACAGATAAGGTGATCTGGTATTCCCATCTGATTAAGAATTTTTCAGTTTGATGTGATCCACACAGTCAAAGGCTTTCATGTAGTCAATGAAGCAGAAGTAGATATTTTTCTGGAATTCCCTTGCTTTCTCTCTTATCCAGTGAATGTTGGCAATTTGATCTCTGGTTCCTCTGCCTTTTCTAAATCCATTTTGAACATCTGGAAGTTCTTGGTTCATGTATGGTTGAAGCCTGGCTTGAAGGATTTTGAATATGACCTTGCTAGCATGTAAAATGAGCACAACTGTAGGGGAGTTTGAACATTCTTTGTATTGCTCTTCTTTGGGTTTGGAATGAAAACTGACATTTTCCAGTCCTGTGGTGGCCACTGCTGAGTTTCCCACATTTGCTGGCATATTGAGTGCAGCATTGATGACACAACATTCTCACTTCTAGGTATTTACATCAGAAAGTGAGAACTTATATTCTTACAAAAGCCTATATATGAATGTTTAGAGTAGCCTTATTCATAATTATCAAAATGTGGAAACAATCCAAGTGGCCCTCAATTGGTGAACAGATAAACTATGGTTTAGCTATACAATGGATCCCTACTCAGTAACTAAAAGAAACAAACTACTGATACATCCAACAACACAGTTGAACTGCAAATGCATTACGTCAACTTCAAGAATTAAGACTGAAAAAGGTACATACTGCATAATTCCATTTATGTGACATTGTTGAAAAAGCAAAACCCGCAGTGAAAGAAAACAAATAACAGTGGGAGTTTGGGATTGCAAAATGCACACTATTTTATTTAAAACAGATAACCAACAAGGACCCATTGTAAAGCACACGAACTCTTTTCAATATTCTATAATAATCTAAATGGGAAAATAATTTTTAAAAGAATATATATATGTATATGTATAACTGAATCCCTTTGTCGTACTCCTGAAACTAATACAACATTGTAAATCAACTATAGTCCAATATAAAATAAAATTAAAAAGAAAACAAGTGGTTACATAGGGTTCAAGGTATGGTGAGGAGGCAACATCAGAGGAAATTTTGGGGAGTGGTTGAACTGTGGTTATACAACTTTATGTGTCTGTCATTACTGAAATGAGTGAATTTTATCATATCCGAATATACCTCTGAGACTTCCCTATTGGTCCAATGGTTAAGATTCCACCCTTCCACTGCAGACAGCATGGGTTAGATTCCTGATCTTGGACTAAGATCCCACATACTGCATGGCAAGGCTAATAATAATAAAATAAATTAAAAAAATTAAAAATTAATCAATAAAACTGACTTTTAAAAATTACATGTAGGGGACCTTTAACTAGAAGATGAGACTAAAAATATATATACAACAACAACAAAGATGGAAGAATAAGATTCTAAGCTAAAATATTCTAATATCTATTTTGGCATAGAAGGAGTATAAAAATCTTAATTTACTTTAGAAATTATGTTAAGTATTTCTGTTTACAAATGTAGGGGTAACCAATAAAGGACGGAAATAAAATACAAGAATCTCTTGCTTAACATTAGTAATCTGGGTCAGAAATCAGACGTTCTGTGTGAAAGCACAGAGCAGAATGAAGTATAGTTCCCATTATTTTAAATGGGAAAAATTATGAGGCATGATGTGTCAATACCAAACCCCAAACAATTTCCTAAAACATAAATAAAACATAGCAAAACACCTGCACATAAGCAACAGTCTATTGTATTAAGATTTTATATGATTAAAACCACTATTTCCTTCAAACGGCGTGGTACTACCCTAAGGATAGACATATAGATGAATAGAATTGACTATAGAAAGTCTAGAATTAAAAGCCTCACATATAGGCTAACTGATTTTCAACAAGGGTGCCAAAACCATTCAATGGGGGAGAGGACAGTCTTTTCACATCATTGTATTTGTAATATTGGATATAACACAAAAGCACAGGCAATAAAAGGAAAAAAATGATAAATCAGACTTCATTGAAATTTAAAACATTTGTGTATCAAAGGATACTATCCAGAGAGTGCAAAGACAAACCACTGAATGGGAGAAAATATTTACAAATCATATATCTGATAAGAGATTCATATTCTGAGAATATAAAGAACTCCTACAACTCAGCAACAAACAATCATCCCAATCCAAAAATGAGGAAAGAATGTGAATAGATATTTCTCCAGAGAAGATGTATGAACCATCAATAAGCACTTGAAAAGATGTTTAATATTTCTAGTCATTAGGGAAATGCAAATTAAAACCACAATGAGATACCACTTCATACCAAGTAGGATGTCAATTATAATAAAACAAAACACAACAAAACAGAAAATAACAAGTGTTGGCAAGGATGTGGAGAAACCAGAACACTTGGCATTGCTGGTTGGAATGTAAAATGGTGCAGCTGCTGTGGAAACAGTTTGGTGGTTTCTCAAGAAGATAAACATAGGATTACCATATGATGTAGCAATTTCACTAATATGTACACAGCTAAAAGAACTGAAAGCAGAGACTCAAATGGGTATTTAAACACCAGTGTTCACAGCAGCATTATTCCCAATAGTCCAAAGGTGGAAACAATATAAATGTCCGTCAACAGCTAAATGGATAATATAGTAGCCTTAAAAAGAGAATACAATGAAAGAGTAACCTTGGGAAATAATACAACTCTGACACATGCTACAACATAGATGAACCTTGGAAACATTATACTAAGAGAAATAAGTCAGATACAAAAGGACAAATACTGTATGTTTCTACTTAGATAAGATACTCAGAATAGGCCAATTAATAGACAGAAAGTAGAACAGAGGTTACCAGGGGCTGGGGAACACAGAGGAAATAGGGAGTTATCATTTAATAGGTACAGAGTTTGAGATGATTAAAAAGTTCTGGAAATGGAAGTGTTGATGGTTGCACACTGTGATGTACTTGATGCCACTGAATGAACACTTAAAAATCATTAAAAGAATAAGCTTTGTTATGTATATGTTACTACACACAAAAAGCAGAATCAAAAACTCTGCTTCCTAACCACCAAACTAATGCTAGTGCTGTTAGCAAACGGCTTCAACAAACTTGGGTGCAATGACCTGATACAACAATTTCTCTCTCCGCACCAAAGACATCTGAGATACACGTTCTTTGTGTAGATGTGGAGGCACAATTTACAAAGAACACTTAATTCTGATATTGTATTAATAGTGGTTTGAATATGGCTTAATCTATTGCCTACACTGAGTTTTGTTTAAAGCAGTGTGCTGAATTTTAGGGATGTAAATTTAAAATTTTCTTTTCTAAATATTGGCCAGAAAATATTGTGTTGAGAGATAAGAAATCTCTATGATGTTCTGGTATTGAAAACCAAGAGGATTCTCTTGAGAAACGTCTCACAAAAGTAGGAATTACAGATCTTCCAAACGAGAAGCAAAACCAAGAAAAAAGAAAATGAAACCATTAAAATAGAAGGCTTGAAAAAAAAAATAGAAGTCTTGGAAGGAGAAAAAAAATACATAGAAAAAGCACAGTAAAGGTAAAACACAAAATTAGATGATGGAAGTAAGTTCAAATGGATCAATAATCATGATAAATGTAAAAAGATCAATGTTTACCTATTATGAGACAGAGGCTTTCATATTAGATTTTTTTATGAAACTTTTTGATTTTTACAAAAGACACTCCAAAAACATGATGACAGAAAGACTAAAGATAAAAGAATATACACTCTTTCAGCCATTTTGGACCCTGTGGAGGCCTGCTGGGAACAGGACTTCTAAAATGACAAATATGTCTGGAAGGCTGGGGTCCAAGGCCATTTTTGCTGGCTATAAACGGGGTCTACGGAACCAGAGGGAACACCCTGCTCTCCTGAAAACTGAAGGTGTGTATGCTCGAGATGAAACTGAATTCTGTCTAGGCAAGAGATGTGCCTATGTGTACAAAGCAAAGAACAACACAATAACTCCTGGTGGAAAACCTAACAAAACCAGAGTAATCTGGGGAAGGATAACTCGAGCTCGTGGAAACAGTGGCATGGTTCATGCCAAATTCCAAAGCAACCTTCCCACTAAGGCCATTGGACACAGAATCCATGTGATGCTATACCCTTCGAGGATTTAAACTTATTGAAAATAAATAAAAGTGTGGATTTGTAAAATATATATATATACAGAAGGAAAATACTGGTCAAAAGAAAGCTATTATGCATCTAATAACTTAGTCTCAATACATATGGCAAACAAATCAATAGACTCACAAAGAGAAATGGGCAAATCAATCATCATGGCAGATTTTCCTCCCCAATATTTTTTAACGAAAAATTTCAAATGTATCACAAGCTGGAAGAATCTTAGAGCATACACCCAAACACTTACTGTTTAGTTCTACCAATAACACTTCTACTCTGCATTTACTTTTTCACATATCTATCAATCTTTGCATCTTTCTGTTCATTACTTACACCATCTTATTCTGTATGCATTTCAAAGTAGATTTAGTTACTTTTCCCTTAAAGACTTCATTAAGTAAGGTTGATTATCTGACTGCAATTTTTTCGTTTGAAATGAATTTTATATACAATGAAATGCACAAATCTTAAGTGCATGCTTGCTGAATTTTGACAAATGTTTTTATCTGTGTAACCTAAACTCCAGGTAAGATACAGAACATTACCATCAATCCATAAAATTTTCTCATCTCCCTTCATAGTCCATCGTAATGGGAGACTTTAACATATTTTTCTAGAAATGGATGAAATCAAGCAGATAGGAAAAAAAAAGAGTAATGATCTAGAAAATATGAACAATGCAATTAACAGGCTTGAGCTAATAGATAAAGAACTTCCTCCCATTAACAAGGAAATCACATTCTTTGAAAGCATATTTATGAAAATGAACCACGTATTAGGCCTCAAATGGATCTTTCACAAATTCCAAAGTGTGAGTTTCACAGAGACCATATTCTCTGATCACAAAGACAGCAGACTATCTTGTCATGGCTTAGGAATATCTTGCCTGGACATGGACCTAACCACAGAAGGGAAAGCAGGGTTCATGTGGAGATATGACTCCCATCACATAAACTGCTAGCTCATGCTGGAACCTATTCCTGCTTATCCCAGTTTTTATTGGGTCTCTGTCATTTGCAACCCAAGAGTCCTGAAGAAAATACACACTTCCCAGGAGAGACACAGTGCAGCTATGAAAGCATTTTATTATTGAATGAACAGTTCTTTACACTTCTAGTTTGCTTCAAGTTTAAAGCAAATTATTTAATCATTCATGAAAGAGTATTTTTTAAATGATGGCCTTTTAATAGATGAAACCACTGAGATTCCAAAAGACAAAGTGACTCATTCAAGACTCCAGCTCCAGTGAGCCCTTGCACATGGCTCTGAAAATCTCTGAGTGAACTTCTGTCATGCTTATTCTACTCCATCTGTTTCCTAGGAGAGACTAGACTGCTAATTATTTCAGGGCAGGGACTGGGTCTTCTTCATCTTTGTGTCCCCATTGCCTAGTAAAGGTCCTGTCAAATAAAAGGTGCCACTGATACCTACTGGCTGAGTGGTTTAGGTGATGAATGATTTCTCTAGTCAAAGAGCAAGATTTAATGTGAGAGTTTGAAGGAGGAAAGAGAAAGAAAGGGCCTTTGGTTTGACTCTTTCAGAGACATTAGACATTCTAGTTTCCCTAATCATTGCTTTAAATATGTTGCCTCATTTAATCTTCACAATAACCCTATGACATTGTGTTATCGGCTGAACTGTCTCCCTCCTCCCTGCCCCCAAATTCAAACTATTGTAAAGAAAAGCGTGGGATTCAAGAAAACCATGGAAAGACAGGCATGACTTTTGCCATAGGCTCTTTTTTTTTATTGGTTTTGCCATACAATGACATGATATCGCCATGGGTGTACATATGTTCCCCCTCCAGAACCCCCCTCCCGACTCCCTCCCACCGGGAAATCTCTGTGCAGCAGCCCCGAGCAACAATCCTGGGCTGGGGATTGATTTCACATCTGATACTTAACATGTTTCAATGCCATTCTCCCAAATCATCCCACCCCTGCTCTCATCCACAGAGTCCACGAGTCTCTTCTATACGTCTGCGTTCCTTTCCCTGTCTCGCGCCATAGGCTCTTAAAAGTATAGAGGCTTCCCTTGTGGCTTAGCTGGTAAATAATCCATTTGCAATGTGGGAGACCTGGGTTCCACCCCTAGGTTGGGAAGACCCCCTGGAGAAGGGAAAGGCTACCCACTCCAGTATTCTGGCCTAGAGAATTCCATGGAATTCTGTATAGTGCATGGGGTCGCAAAGAGTCGGACATGACTGAGTGCCTTTTCACTCACTTCACTTACAAGTATTAAGAACCTCTCCATTTCTCAGCTTATCCTCTTGGGCTTTGCCATGAAACTGTGAACATGACTGTATACAGCCTTAAGGTTGCTTCCTTATAGCATATGATCCAAGGGATGAAAAACTGAGACTTGAACCCAGATGGTCTGATGTCAGTAACCAAATGATATGGAAATAAAAAGGAAACCTGGGTGGTTGAGAAGAGCTGAACTCACTCTACAGAATTATCTATAAGGCACAGTAATTAAGAATGTGGGTGCGACATAAATCCCAGCTGTTTCACTTGCTAGAGGTGTGACTCTGGGGAAGTAATTTAACTTCTCTGCCCTCATCTGTAATACAGGCATATCTCACTGTTGTCATCTGTAAGATAGTACCTATTCATATTAGTTTGCTAGGGCTGCCATTAGAAAATACTATAAGCTGGGTAGCTTAAACAACAGAAATGTATCTTCTCACAGTTCTGGAGGCTAGAAGTCCATGATCAAGGGGTCAGCAAGTTTGGTTTCTTCTGAAGCTCCTCAGAAGATGGCTGCTTTCTTTCTGTGTTCCCCATGGTCATCATCTAGTCTCTGTCCCCAACTTCTCTTTTTATAAGGACATCTGTGATACTGGATTACGGCCCACTCATATCATCTCACTTTACCTTAAACACCTCTTTAAAGGCCCTATTTCCAAATAGCCACCTTCTGAGATAGTGGAAGCTAGGATTTGAACATATGAATTTTGAGGTAGGGAGGAGGGATACAATTCAGCCAATAACATGATCTCATAAGGTTATTGTGAAGATTAAATGAGGCAATATATTTAAAGCAAAAATCAGGAGAGCAAGAATGGTGTAAGTGCTTAATAACTGTTCATTGTAACTGAATACTTACTTTAGGCATAAGGGTATTGAGCAAGTCACAAATCTTCCTCTGCTAGCATTTTGGCTGGAAAAGTCCTGGGGGCTTTTCTCCAGGTGGAAATGTCCAGGTGCTCAGGCCAGGGTCATCTTTTCCTTATAGTCTATGGTTCCCAACTTCAGCCCACAATTGTTCCGTTCTGTCAAAAATACGCCACTCTTTGGTTGAAGCTGAAGTCCCAGCTCAACAAACTCAGTTGAAGGATAAAAACCTTTCTTGTAAACTGAAACAAATGATCTAGATATCATTCTCAACTATTTGAGTTGGTTTATGAGCCCAGTCATTGTATCTTGAACAATGGAATATTCTCATTATCCAGGTCTGACCATCTGCCTGGCTCTAGAGAGGAGTGTGGCGGTGATAGAGGGTGAGTCTCACCAAATCCAGAAACTGAGTAAGGGGAAAGGAGTTTCTTTAAAGACAAAGGCAGTATGGGTGGCGGGCAGCTCTTTCCAGGGTGGTGTCAGTGTTCTGCAGAGCTAAACTAGAGCAACCAGTGAGGAGCGGGGACCCCATCTCAGCAAGAACTCTCAGTTCTTGCCTGCAGAGAGAATAGTAAGTGGACTTCTGTGATTTTTTTTTTCCTGGAGTGCCTAACTTGCCTCAGCAGGATAGAAAAAAAAAAAGGCAATAATAAATGGCAGGATAAGGAGAAAAGATGGAGTTTCTGGCTCCAGTAACATGTTCAGAACAGTACCCACACCGGGAGCACCCATAGAAGAAGACTTCGAGGTGCTCTGTGAGGATGACTTCCCTCCCTGCTCCTCCCAGCACCTTCCATCTACTCATGAAGCTGTATGCTTCAGGATGGCAGCGACCACATCTATTTTACCAGATCATCTTCTCCCCAGGGCCCAGCATAGTGCTGTGCTGGCATGTTGCAGGAGCCTATCACATATTTATTGGGTAGGTTAAAAAAAGTAATGAATCAGGTTGATCAGTTTAATTGGCAGTAAGGACTCACCTCTTTGTACAAGTCCATCCCCCTCTTTGGCCTCTGTTCTCCATCTGTCAAGTGAGAGAAGGTGTGGAATGAGGCTCTCTCCACAATGCTTTCCAGCTCAATGCTTCTGGGATCTTAGGGTTCTCAGGAGACAGTCTGGTTGCCTCTTCAAGGAACCAATGGAAGGGGAAACCAAGTTGATTGTGCAAACTGTCTCCGGTGAAATGACTTCATGGGGGTCTGTAGTCCTCAAATTGTGGAGGACTGCACATATTTTTTTTTTAATTTGGAAACAACATTGACTATTTATTATTTTGCCAAATTTGGACATTGAAGGGAAAGAATGCCATTAACTATCAACACCATTTCTTTAAAAAAAGGTTTTTTTTAAATACCAAGAAAGCAAGAAGTACATCATCTCAGCAAAAACAAAAACAAACAAAAAAACAAAAACAAACCCCCCACAAAACCCCACTCCCTCTCCCCATGGGAAAAAAGACAGGTGGCATCCTCACATGATTATTATTTTCTTTGTAGATCTAAATTTCATCAGACTGATCCCTGTGTATGGTCCAGTCCTTGGATCATACTAACATTATTTTCATCATCCCTCAATACCTGTCAAGTGGGGCTTAATCTGCTCACTTTACAGATGGGGAAACAAAGGTTCAGAGAGCAAGTGCAAGATCAGGGAGACAGTAAGTTTTCTGGGTGCCAACTTAGACCACCTTGGCAGAACCTAAACCAAGAGCTATTTCACAGCAGGGAAGAAATGACCTACACTGGCCCCCGTGGAACGCCCCCTCGTGTTCTCAGGTCTAACCGTGAGTCTGGACTTACATGCTTTGTCCTTTAACACACCACACGCTCATGATGTATCCACTTCACACTAGGCACTGGGAAAGTGTAGGAAGACAAACCAACACGTCCCCAGCCTCCTCTCCTGTTCCCCATACTCACCCTGTGTCCTGCTCTCCAGGCCTAACTCCTAATGCACTGGCGGCCAACGAACCCCCACCGCGGGAATGGCTGTTAACAGTTTTTTGGGGGGAGGTTCCCTCTCCCAGAGGTGTTGGCAGTTTCCTAGGAACCTCTGGGAACTTTCAATGCCTCCAAGACCCAAAGGACTGGAAGTATAATGGTGCAACTCGAGGCACTGGGATAGGCTTTACCTGAGTTAACTTGGGAGCCAGGGGTCAGTTCAAATTCTTACCAACTAATATTCTGCTCGGACCCTCCCCCGTTCCCATGGGCTTTGCGTGGGTCCCGCAAGCCCACAGCTCGGGCTGGGAAAATGGGGTCCCCCAAATTAGAAGGCCTTACTGTGGAGGAGGCTTACTGCTCGGGCTTGGGGACCCCCCAGGAGCGTGCCTACCTCGCTCCCTGACTGGACTGCCAGAACGCGGAGTTCCCCTTTCCTGTTCCGCTCCGCTCCGCCCCGCACGCCGGCTGCAGGAACGCGCCTCCGTCGGGCCGCGCCGGTGCACGAGAGCTCGCGCCTCGGCGCGGGAGCGCGCCCCGGGGAGAACCCGAGCAAGATGGAGGCCGCGCGGAGGCCGCCGCCTGGGCCCGGCAAGCCGCCTCTGGGAGCGCAGAGCCGCGGCGCCTAGGCCGTGCCAGTCCCGGACCCACCGCTCCGGACCGGGCCCAGGTTGGTCTCCCCGCACCCCCTCCCCCCGGCCGCAGCCTCCGCGCGCGTCCGGCCTGGGCGCGGGGCAGCCGCCCCCCACCCCCCACCCCCGGCCCTACCGGGGCCCGGCAGTTCCCCCGCGCCCCGGCGACGGCCCCCTGCCCCTTGCCCACTAACTCGCGGCCCGGGCTGCCCGCCGGCCCCGGTCCGTCGTCCCCTTGGCCTGGCAAACCTCTCTCCCTAGCCCTGGCGCGCCAAACCTAGGCTCCCCTCAGCCTCCATCCAGCCCTGTCTTCTGAGGGACCCTCCCAACCCCCCGCCCCGCGTTCAGACCCTGCAGTCCCGGTCCCCCGATGCTCCTCTAGCCTCATCCTGGTTCTTCCACTTCGCCCTCCCAGTCCCAGCCCCCATATCACCTTCCCAGTCCCCTAGTACTTGCCCCGTGTATCCCCTTCCTACCCTCTCACGGAAGGGCCCATCTCCCTCTCCACAGACCCCTTTTAGACACTCAATACCTGACCCCCTTTTACCCCTCATACCAACCCCCAAATTCCCTTCCGAGCTCCCTGTTAAACCCCTCAGCTAATTCTTCAGTACTAGACCCCAGCCTCCATTCCATCTCCCCACGGTCCCCTCTTACTCCGCCAATACTGGTCCCCAAGCCCCCTCCCCAACTCCACCCTAACCACTTTCTAGCACTCCCCCCAGCTCCCATATTCTCATTCCAACGCCCTCATCCCAGCCCCCCAACTTTCACATAGCCTCTTCCTAGGTCCCCGAATTGGAGAGCTTTGCCAGTCTCCCCCTCCCCCCCCCCCCCCCCCGTGCTCTCCTGACCCCCTCCTAGCTCCTCCGTACCAGCCCCAGGTCCACTCAGCTCCGCCTCAGGCCCCGCCCTCGCGGGTACCTTGGCTCAGGGCCGCTTCTCGCGTGCGTCCCCAGCTCCCGCCCGGCAGCCCGGCGGTCGGTCCCGGGCCGGCGGCCCCCGCCAGCCGCCGCCGCCGCCGGCCCCGCCCCCGGGCACCATGCTGCCCTCGCAGGAGGCCTCCAAGCTCTACCACGAGCACTACATGCGGAACTCGCGGGCCATCGGCGTGCTATGGGCCATCTTCACCATCTGCTTCGCCATCATCAACGTGGTGGTCTTCATCCAGCCCTACTGGGTGGGCGACAGCGTGAGCACCCCCAAACCTGGCTACTTCGGCCTCTTCCACTACTGTGTGGGCAGCGGGCTGGCGGGCCGAGAGCTCACCTGCCGCGGCTCGTTCACCGACTTCAGCACCATCCCGTCCGGCGCCTTCAAGGCGGCCGCCTTCTTCGTGCTGCTCTCCATGGTGCTGATCCTCGGCTGCATCACCTGCTTTGCGCTTTTCTTCTTCTGCAACACGGCCACGGTCTACAAGATCTGCGCCTGGATGCAGCTCTTGGCAGGTAGGGGAGGGGCGGGGGCGGGACCCCTAGAACAGACGCCGAGGACGGGGCTCCTTTCTTCCAAGACCCCATTTGAAGGAGTCAGTGAGAGATTCTGCTCCTCTGTCTAAAGACACACCTCCTTCAAGGACTCTCAGTAGCCACTGGGGAGGGGATTCAATGAAAGAGACACGTTGGGGCAGAGGGCAGAGGCTTAGAGCTGAGTCTATAGGTATGTGTGCTTGGATGTGGGAAGACTGCGTTTATTTATGAGTTAAGCATTTTGTATGAGTTTCTGAGGGTTTCTAAGAGTCTCTTTTGGTTGTCTTAGGGGAAATAATGATCTGAATGAGGAGTTACTCTATATGTGAGCGATTTCTGTTGCACTGAAAAAAAGCATGAGATGGGGAATCAAGAGGTCTGACTTTGACCTTTAACTTGCTTGCGTTATCAACTTGGATGTTTCCCTTTTCTTCTCCGAGGCTTGGTTTTCTCATCTGTAAAACAGTGGAGAAAATTTCATATACTCATGAAAAAGTATTTTGTAAACTATGAAGTGCTGTGAGAAGATGAGGGGGGTTGGAGAAGGCTGTCTATTGTGTCTATCCAATGTTTGAAATGTGAGTGGTTGACAATACCTGGAAACATGGGTCTCTGGAGGGCAAGTCTCCAGCACCCTCCCCGCCCCCTGCCCCAAAGGCAGAAAGGGTTCTGGTGCCATGCCTAGTGAGAATGAGTCTTTGGGGACTCTCTGAAATGTTTGGCTAAAACAGACACCTTTCCCTAAAGAACAGAGAAAGGCCTTTTGGAAGTAGTAACTGCTGAGACAGTTTTCCAGGATCCATTAGAGACCCCCTCCCCCCCCATCCCCGCCTACCTTTCGATCGAACACAGATTTTGAAGATTCAGCAACTTCGGCATTTGCCTAATTGCAGGCAGAGAAGAGAGTTGGGCTGGGGAAAATGGGGCCAGGGTATAGCAGAGATATGGAGGAGGAAGACTGATGAAGATTTGGTGAAGGAAAAAGTTTAGAGCATTCCAGGGTTAAGAAAGAAAAGGGAAAATGTGATGATCATGCAGCTAAGATGGTTTTTAAAAATAAGCATCTCAGGATATTCAACAAGTGTCAGCCCCTTCAAAAGAGACCTCCTGTAGAAGGTGTTCTGTCACTTGCTGATGATTCCACTGCTTAAAACACTGTAGAGAATTGTCTTTGGATGGTGAGGCATATGCTCTTGAACATTGTCATGGAGGGAAAACCACCATCTTTTCAAGGAGGTCTCTGGTTTTTGGAAATGGCCAAGTGTAGAAAACACAGGAGGTGATCAAATTGAGAATGGTCACTGGAGATGAAAGCCAAGGTGTGAAAGCAAAATCAGGAGATTGGTTTGCTTGCCCGAGAGGACTGTTATAAATGCTGGGAGGAATTATGGGCTCTTTGGAAGAACTAATCAAGCTCTCAAAGGACTGCCTTGCAGAAGTCAGCTTTTATTCAATATGGACATTCTGGTGGGCTTGTTTCAAGTCCATCTCACTCCAGTCAACTTAGATGGAGGTCTTTTAAGATTCTGGAGAAAATGAGAAAGGAGAATTGTAAGATGTGTGTGTGTGTGTGGGGGGGGTATCTGTCAATTCCCGGAAAGTTATTTCCATTCTACTTTTATAAGGTGAGCCAGAAAGAATATAAACTCAGCTGGAACTCCCATTTCCTGAACCTTAATTTGTAATCTGCAGATGGGTTGTTGACCTCTTGGTCTTCCAATTCTGTGTAATCTGTGTGGGTTTAATCTTGGGGACTTGATGAACTATCCAACAACCCCATGTCAATTTGACTCTCAGGGATCTAGAAATCAACTTCTTTGAACCCTGCCTTCTTCCACTGCTGTCTTAGAGAGAGGAAACTGAGCCTAGGGAAGTGAAGGTCACACAGCCACTAATAGAGTAAACTAGGCTTGACTCCTGGCCCAGTGCTCTTTCCCTTGTCTTACTGCCCCACTCCAAAGGTGGTTATCAGAATCAAGAAGCTCATTCTATCGTACTTAGAGATTTCTGAGCTCTGGGTAAGTGATTGATTCACTTTGCTTAATAAAGGGCAGGGGCTGGAGCACTGGACTACTAGTCATGGCATTGTGCTGGGATGTGTCTGTGTACCTTAGCTGATTCTGCCTGTGACTCACCATCCAGTGTTAAGTAACCAATTTTATCTTAAACCTTAATTTTCTCATCTGTACAATGGGGGACTAATCAGTCAGATTAGTGGATTTAAAATATGTCTTTCAGCCATGTGGGGTTCCTAGAGTAACTCTTTGACTAAGATCATTCTACTTAGAAAGGGAGAAATCAGTCATCCTCAGAGAAACTGCAGAGAAGAGGAGGACCTTGTCTGTATCACATAAGAAGTAGAGAGCCTTCTCTGGCAGTCCAGTGGTTAAGACTCTGTGCTCCTACTGCAAGCAGCATGGGTTCAATCCCTGGTTGGGGAACTAAGACTCCGCATGCCATCCAGCAAAGTAAAAAAAGAAAAAAAATTAGAATGCCTGTTGTATAGTTTTTGTTCAAGTGAACATTTACTCAGGATTTTTGTTTGTTTTTGTTTTTGGCTGCACTATGAGGCATGTTGGATGTTAGTTCCCCTTCCAAGGATAAAACCCCTGCCTCCTGCATTGGGAACATGGAGTCTTAACCACTGGCCTGCCAGGGAAGTCCCTTTACTCAAGTATTTTAGAGTCTTCTGAGTACAGAGCACTGGACCATTGGGAAAATACAAAGAGATACTTATTCTCTTGTGTTTTTCTCACGTGCTCAGTGATCATCCCTCTGCTAGGTGCTACAACACTGAGATCAACTCTGACCTCAAAGCTCCTAGGTCTATAAAGCACAGTCTCTGCTCACAGGAAGCTTACCATCTAGCTGAGTCACTATATTGGTCAGCAGTCTCTCAGTGAAGTGACAGAAACCCAAATCAAGCTGACTTAAGTAAATTAAGGTAAAGGGGGTAGATATGCAGATGACACCACCCTTATGGCAGAAAGCGAAGAACTAAAGAGCCTCTTGATGAAAGTGAAAGAGAAGAGTGAAAAGGCTGGCTTAAAACTCAATTCAGAAAACTAAGATCATGGCATCCAGTCCCATCACTTCATGGCAAATAGATGGGGAAACAATGGAAACAGTGACAGACTTTATTTTCTTGGTCTCCAAAATCACTGAAGATGGTGACTGCAGCCATGAAATTAAAAGATACTTGCTTCTTGGAAGAAAAGCTATGACCAACCTAGACAGCATATTAAAAAGCAGAGACATTACTTTGCCAACAAAGGTCCATCTAGTCAAAGCTATGGTTTTTCCAGTGGTCATGTATGGATGTGAGAGTTGGACTATAAAGAAAGCTGAGTGCCAAAGGATTGATGCTTTTGAACTGTGGTGCTGGAGAAGGCTCTTGAGAGTCCCTTGGACTGCAAGGAGATCCAGCCAGCCCATCCTAAAGGAGATCAGTCCTGAATATTCTTTGGAAGGACTGATGCTGCAGCTGAAACTCCAATACTTTGGCCACTTGATGCAAAGAACTGAGTCACTGGAAAAGACCCTGATACTGGGAAAGATTGAAGGTGGGAGGAGAAGGGGACAACAGAGAATGAGATGGTTGGATGGCATCACCAACTCAATGGACGTGAGTTTGAGTAAGCTCTGGAGTTGGTGATGGACAGGGAAGCCTGGCTTGCTGCAGTCCATGGGGTTGCAAAGAGTTGGACACAACTGAGCAACTGAAATGAACTGAAAGAGGGTAGTGATTTTGGCTCACATACATTAATAGTCAGGAGTACTGACTTCAGGCATGGATGGATCCAGATGCTTAAATAATGTCATTAAAAATAAATCTCTCTCTATTTCCTGATTCCTCTGTGTTGGCTCATTGTTAAGTTCACTTCTCTTTTGAAGGTGATATGTATGGCTACCAGCAGCTCTGAATTTACATTGCTTCAACTTAGCGCTGCCTGTGGACAAAAGAACACTTGTTATTCAGTGGTTGCAGAAAGAGTTCCAGGGCTCATTCTGATTGGCTCAGCTTTGGTCAAGTGTCCACATCTTAATTAATCAGTGAGACTTTGTCTAAGGTCTTGGCCACATGCCCATTCCTGGGACACATGAACTGATGGGGGAGAAAGAAATTCCCACACAGGGAAATCGGGTGTGACCACTGGAGGAGAGGTACTGTAGGTTAGACAGTTGCAGACAGAAACCTCATCCTGGACAGTCTGAGCACCAGTAGGTGCTCAGCCTTAGGTGCTGTGGAAACCCAGGGCAGTTGAGGAGGCTGCTGGCTTATTGGGGAGGTGAAGCTTGAGTTGGCCTGGATGTGGCCAGATGTGAGGTTTCAGAGAGCATTCTGAATGGACGGGAAGATCATGGGTGGAGAGACAGAGGGGAGAAAACCACATCTGGCTTGAGTGTGGGCTTCACTTAGGGGAGCAGCAGGGAACAAGGCCAGGAAGGAATGATGGTGCTCTAGTGTGTGAGGCTCTGAGTACTGGGTCAGAAACTTTAGATTTTAATCAGCAGGTAGTTCAAAGCTATGACCACTGTTATTATTCAGGAAAAAAAATGTTAATAATTTCTGAGCCTTTATTCTATGCTTGACCACATGCTAAACGTTTACATGCATACTATTATTGACTCCTCACCACCGCCCTATGGAGTAGGTACCCTTATGAATATTTCATAGGTGAGAACACTCAACCTCAGAAAGGAGAGTCATTTGTCCAAGGTCATACAGTGGGTAAGCAGTCGAGCCAGAATTGTAACTCTGTCTGTCTAACTCGAAAGCCCAAGGATTTATGAAGGATTTATAAAGGAACATTAAGTATGGGAATAAAGACAGGATGAATCTGCCAGAAGAGTCGAATGCTAAGTGGAAAGACTGGGAGACTCAGGTGGCTCTTTGTGGAGTGAGGCGTCAGCTTTTCAGGGCTTGTCAGAATCTCTCTGCTGTGCTTTATCTGGTCTTTCCCATTTACGAGGTGCTAGCCGTTTTCACATTCATTATGTCATTTGCTCTTCATCTGTTAAAGTGACTTGTCTAAAGGTCAGACATCTAGCGAAGGGAGGAGCTGAAACTTCATATGAGTCTAAATGGATCTAGAACCCGTTTTTACCCCTAAACTGGAACCCAGGATGTGAATACACAGATTACAACTGTGAGGTCAATGTATTCTGTGCTTACTTGTGGGCCGAGTGAGGTTAGTCAAGGGGAGGCTGCTGGCTGGAAGCCTGGTTCAGGGTCTGAGCAGGCAGTGTGAAGTGGTGGAGGATTTAGAATTCCTGCTCTGCCACCTCCTGGTTGTGTTCCTAAGTGGGGTTCTTCTCCGATTCTCAGCTCCCTTTTCTGTAAGATGGAGATGATTATTGTACCTACCTCAGAGGTGATGGAGAGAAATAAATGAAGCCATGGGGCTGAAATGCTGAGTGTGGTTCCTGGTGTACAGTGATCAACCGATGAACGGTCACTCTTATGCCTGTGACGTAGTCTAAGTGAAGAGCTGCTTGTGAGGAGTCCTTGCTGCTCAGGTGAAAGACTCTGGACTTGCTGAGATGATCAGAGGCCTGGAGAAGCCAAGGGCTGTTAGGTAGGAAGGGTCCTGCTCCTCAGCTCGCTCCACACCCTACATTGTAGAGATGAAAGAACTGAGTTCCAGAAAGAAGAGATAGGTTCGTGGTCACAAAGTGAGACTCTTCCGTCTACAGAAGGGAGATGTTTCTGACCACATTTACTCAGTGTTGCGAGCCTACTGTGTGCAAGGCGCTGACTGGTGCCGAATCACCGTGGAGAAGAGAGCATGTCAGATGGAGTGGGAGCTGGGGAGACTGATGGTGGCACCAGGGGCTGGGTAGTGATCCAGAGACGAGCATCTTCCAGCCTAAGATGTGTGTCCAAAATCATCAGGGGTCTCTGAGCTACAAGCAGCAATGTCATGACAGCTTAGAATATGTATCCACATTCCTCCCCACTTCCTTGGGTTATGTTTCACATCTGGTTTGGGGTTTTCTTCATCCAGAGAGTCTTTGTTGTATGCAGTGAGACTGCTGAGCACATTTGGGGACTTTCTTTCCTCCCACCCTTTCTCCCTCCTTCCTTTTCTTTCTCCACCAACTCTCCTTCCTTCTTTCTTTCTTGCTTTCACCTTCCTTCCCTCCCTCCCTTCTTTCATTTTCTGCTTTGCTCCCTCTCTCCCTACACCCTTCCTTTCTTTCTCACACCAGTCCTCTTACTGACAGCCTCCTCTGTGTGTCAGGGAAGCCTGAGTGAATCCTCTTTCCCAGGTATTTCCCACGCGGTCCAGTGGTTGAGACTCCGAACTTCCCCTGCAGGGGGGGGCGGGTTCCATCTCTGGTCAGGAAAGTTCTGCATGCTGCGTGGTTTGTGCTGTGCTGCCGCTTAGTTGCTCAGTCGTGTCAGACTCTTTGTGACCCCATGGACTGTAGCCCACCAGGCTCCTCTGTCCATGGGGATTCTCCAGGCAACACTCAGCAATACTGTATTTTCTAGTTTCTTTTTCTCTGAAAGAATTCCATTGCATATACCCCATAATATTTTGTATTAATATATTTTTTGCTTGAATTTTTAAAATATCATCACCTTGTCATGTTTCTCTGCTATGAAACAAATACATATAAATTTTTTTTATATCTAAAAAAAAAAAAGAATTCTAGGGTGAGTTGCCATGCCCTCCTCCAGGGGATCTTCCCAACCCAGGGATCGAACCCAGGTTCCCCGCATTGCAGGCAGATTCTTTACCATCTGAGACACCAAGGAAGCCCAAGAACACTGGAGTGGGTAGCCTATCCCTTCTTCAGGGGATCTTCCCAACCCAGGAATTGAGCTGGGGTCTCCTACATTGCAGGCAGATTCTTTACCATCCAAGCTACCAGGGAAGCCCATGGTATTGCCAGGGGGAAAGAAAAGGAGTCCTTGCTCATAGTCTAATAGGAGATACAGAAAAGCAATCATATCATCGCACTATAGGATGACACATGAAATGACTGACTCATGCAAGGATATCTTGGGGGCACCCACTTCTGACACATTAAGGACAGCCAGGGAGGTCTTCCAAATAGGTAATAGCTTTTGAGCAAAATCTGAAAGGATGGGGAGAAAGGAGAAGGGGAACCAGGCACAAGAGACAGTATGATCGAAGGTGTGGGGAGGGAAGATGAGGCACCACAAGCAATTAGTGCGAGGTGATGTGAGAGCTGAGACTGGGAAGATGGACAAGGGCTGCACCGGGGATGCCCTGTACGCCGCGCTGAGCAGTTTAGACTTTATTAAAGCAGCAGATAGTTGTTGACTTTTTTTTTAAAGTGTTTGACATTCTTTGACTTTCATTTTCTTTTTGGACAAGTTAATACATTGCACATGAAACAAAACTCAAAAGATAAAATGATGTTCAATCAGATATGTTTCCTCCCTGCTCTCATCCCTCAGGGATCTTCCCAGAGTCTCTTCCCAGGGACAAACACTTTTACCATTTCTTGAGTATCCTGTCTGAGGAATTGCATAAATATACGAGCAAATTAGAACAATGTATTTTTTTTTATCAATAGTATACTAGTTACCTATTGCTGCAGAGAAAATTACTCCCCAACCCAGTGGCTTACGCATTTCTTGTCTCTGTTTCTGTGAGTCACAGGAATTTGGGAGCAGCTTAGATGGGTAGTTCTGGCTCGACGTCTCTCATGAAGTTGCACCCAAGACCTCAGTGAGGACTGGTGTCAGCTGAAGCTTGATTTGGGTTGGAGGAGACCTCAGAATGAGTGATTAGAGAGAGAGAAATAAGAAGCTACGCTGTGCATCTCCCTTTTTTGGTAACAACTTTATTGGGATGTAAATCATGTGCCACAAAATTCACATGTATAAAGTGTACAATTCAGCGGTTTTTAGTATGTTTACAGAGCTGTGTAACCATCACCACAATTATTTTAAGATATTTACATCACCTCAAGAAGAAGGCTTATACCCTTAGGTTGTCATCCCCTAAGCCTACCATCCCCATCCTCTCCCTCCTCTAAGCAACCTTTAACCTACTCTCTTATCTAGTAGGACTCTTCTGGGCATTTTGTATAAATTGTTGTTGTGTTTAGTCACTAAGTCACATCTGATTCTTTTGCAATCTCATGGACCATAGCCTACCAGGCTTCTCTGTCCATGGGATTTCCCAGGCAAGAACAGGAGTGGCTTGCCACTTCTGTCTCCATTTGTGTGAATAGAGTCATACAATTTGTGGTCTTTGTAACTGACCACTTTCACTTAGCATCATGTTTTCAAGGTTCATTCATAATGTAGCATATGTCAATATTTCTTTCCTTTTTATGGCTGAATAATATTCCATTGTATGGATATACCACATTGTGTTTATCCATTTATCAGCTGATAGACATTTGGGTTGTTTCTATCTTTTGGCTATTTTGAATACTGTTGCTGTGAGTATTTGTGTACAAGTTTTTGTGTAGATACATGTTTTCCGTTCCCTTGGATATGACATGTTTTCAGTTCCCCTGGATATATACGTGGGAGTGGAATTGCTGGCTCAAGTGGCAACTTGAACATTTGAAGAACTGCTATATTGCGTTCCAAAGGGGCAGTATCATTTCACATTCCCACCAGCAAGTGTGTGAGGGTTCTTATTGATATCCTCAGCAACACTTGTGTTATTATGTTTTTTTTTAATATGACTTTTTGATTATAGCCATCCTACTGGGTATGAACTGGTAATTCACTGTGGTTTTGGTTTGCATTTCTCTAATGATTAAACATCTTTTCACACACTTGTTGACCATTTGCATATCTTCTTTGGAGAAACATCTATTCAAGTCCTTTGCCCATTTTTTTCCTTTCAGTTTTATTGAGATATAATTGACATATAGCACTGCATAAGTTTCAGGCATACAGTATCATTTGGCTTACATATATTATGAATGATTATCACAGTAAGTTTAGCAAACATCCATCATCTTATGTAGATACAAAATTAAAGAAATAGAAAAAAATTTTGTGTGTGATAAGAGCTCTTACGATTTACTCTTTTTTGTTTGTTTTCAGGATTTACTCTCAACAACTTTCATATATAATATACAGCAGTGGTAATTACATTTCTAGTGCTGTACATTACATTCCTAGTACTTATTTATCTTGTCCCTGGAAGTTTGTACCTTTTGACCACCTTCATCCTATTCTGTCTCACCCCACCCCCACCTCTGATAACCACAAGTCATCTGATTTCTTTTCTGATTTTTCAAGTATAATCTACCTACTGTGCTATGTTAGTTCCTATCATACAACATAGTGATTTGATATTTTTATGTATTTCAGCATGATCACAATGATGACTCTGGTTACTCTGTTACTGTACAGAGATGTTACACCGTTATTGACTATACTCCCCACGCTGTACCTTACATACCCACAACTCGTTTATTTTGCAGCTGGCAGTTTGTACCTCTTAATCTCTCACTCACCTATTTCTTTCCTCCCCACAACCCCTTCCCCTTTACCCATTTTCAAATTGGGTTATTTTTCTTTTTACTATTGAGTTGTAAGAGTTCTTTTTATTCTTGATATAAGTCCCTTATCAGATATATGATTTGCATATATTTTCTAGTATTCTATGGCTATCTTTTCACCTTCTTGATAGTGTTCTTTGTAGCACTAAAGTTTTAACTTTATATAAAGTCCAATTTATCATTCTGTTGTTGTTGCTTGTGCTTTTGATGTCATATCTAAGAATCTGTTTCCAAATCCAAGGTTACAAAAATTTACCTGTATGTGTTTTTCTAAGAGTTATAGTTTTCATGCTTATGCTTAGGGCTCTGATCCATTTGAGTTAATTTTTGTATATGGTGTAAGGTAAGGGTTCAACTTCGTTCTTTTACTTGTGGCTAGCCAGTTGTCCCAGCACTGTTTATTGAAAACAGTGTTCTTTCTGAGTTGAATGGTCTTGGCACCCTTACCTAAAATCAATTGACTATGGGTTAATTTCTGGACTCTCACTTCTGTTCTGTTCTGTATGTCTACCCTTATGCCAGTAACAGACTGTCTTGATTAACTGTTGGTTTCTAGTGCATTTTCCAATCAGGAAGTGTGAGTCCTCCGACTGTGTTCGTTTTTCAAGATTGTTTTGGGCATCATACTGCCTTTTTTTAAAAAGCTGAAGTATAGTTGATTTATACAATATTTAATATTGTGTTAGTTTCATGTGTACAACAAAGTGATTCAGTTGTATATTTTTCAGATTATCTTCCATTATAAGTTATTATAAGATACTGAATATAGTTCCCTGTGTTATATAGTAAATCCTTGTTGTTTATCTATTTTATGTATAGAATTTTGTATCTGTTCATCCCTTATTTTTAATTTATTCCTTTCCCCTCTCCCTTTCCCCTTTGGTAGCAATAAGTTGGCTTTCTAGTTGTGAGTCTGTTTCTGTTTTGTATGATATTCTCTTGAGTCCACCCATGTTGCTGCAGGTGACAGTATTTCATTATTTTTATGGCTGAATAATATTCCATTGTGTGTGTGTGTGTATATGTATATATATATATATAAAACTTTTTTTGGTCTTTTCTGGATATGTGCCCAGGGGTGGGATAGCTGGATCATATGTTGCCTCTATTTTTAGTTTTTTAGGGAACCTGCATACTGTTCTCCATTGTGGCTGCAATAATTTACATTCCCACCAACAGTGTAGGAGGGTTCTCTGTTCTCCACATTCTCTCTAGCATTTATTGTTTGTAGACTTTTCAAGGGCAGCCATTCTGTCTAGTGTGAGGTGATACCTCATTGTGGTTTTTATTTGCATTTCTCTAATAGTTAGTGATGTTGAGCATCTTTTCAGGTGCCTATTGGCCATCTGTACGTCTTCTTCAGAGAAATGTCTTCTGCCTTGCTCATCTAAAAATTGGATTATTTGGTTCTTTTGAGCTGTATGAGCTATTTATATATTTTGGATATTAACCCCTTGTCAGTTGCACAGTTTGTAAATATTTTCTCTTATTCTATGGGGTGTCTTTTCATTTTGTTGATGGTTTTCTTTGGTATGAAAAAGTTTGTAAATTTGATTAGGTTCCACTTGCTTATTTTTGCTTTTATTTCTTTTGCCTTGGGAGACTGATCCAAGAAAATATTGCTACGCTTTATTTCAGAGAATGTTTTGCCTATGTTCTCTTTTAGGAGTTTTATGGTGTCATGTCTTCTATTTAGGTCTTTAAGCCACTTTGAGTTTATTTTTGTATATGGTGTGAGGGAGTGTTCTAATTTAATTGATTTACATGCTGCTGTCCAGCTTTCCCAACACCCCTTGCTGAAGAGACCATCTTTTCTCCATTGTGCGCTCTCGCCTCCTTTGTCGTAGCAACCGCCTTTCATGTTCTAATCTCAGACATCACAGACCACTTCTGCCACACTCCAGTTTTAGAAGTGAGTTACTAAATCCAGCCCACATTCAAGGGGAGGAGAATTCAGCTCCTCCTCTTGAAAAGAAGTGTATTTTAAAAGTTGTGGACATATTTAAAAACCACCGCAAATGGTAGGATACTAAACAGTTGGTTTGTCTTGCTTTTTAAACTCAACAACGCATTTGGAAATTGTACCAAATCAGTGTATAGAGAGCTACTTTTTCCTTAAGAGCTGCATAATATAATTTTTTCCCCAAGATTTCTTTGGTGTGGACCATTTTTAAAGTCTTTAATGAATTAGTTACAGTATTGGTTCTGTTTTATGTTTCTGGGCCATGAGGCATGTGGAGATTCTTAGTTCTCCCCGACCAAGGATTGAACTGACGCCCCCTGCACTGGAAGGCAGAGTCTTAACCATTGGGCTGCCAGGGAATTCCTATAATATACTTTTGTATGGATGCTTCATCATTTAGAAATCAATATTTAAATTGTTTACAACACCTTGCCCTAACAATATTTCAATGGATAATGTTGTATATAAATAATTAAGACACATATGCAAGTATTAAGATAAAATAAAGACCTAGAGTGGAATTGCCAGATTAAATGGTCCCTGTGTTTACAGTTTGACAGATTCAGTCATAGGCTCCTTCACAGAAGTTACACAAAGTTACACTCATAGCAGTAGTGTATGAGGGTACCTGTTTCCCCACATTCTTGCCAACGGAATGTGTTATCAAATGTTTTAGACAACCCAATGGGCAAAAAGTACTCTCTTATGGTAGTAATTTGTCTTTCTCTTAGGAATGAGGTTGAATGCCTTTTATATATACAGGCAAACCTCATTTTATTGCAGTGCACTTTATTACACATCACAGATATTGCCCCTCCTTTTTTTTTTTTAACAGCTTGAAGCTTTGTGGCAACCCTGTGTTGAGCAAGTTGATTGGTGCCATCTACCCAATAGCATTTGTTCCCTTTGTGTCTCTCTGTCACATTTTGGTAATTCTCACAATATGTCAAACTTTTTCATTATTTTATTTGTTATGGTTGATTTGTAATTGTTTTGGCATTTATTTTAGCTATAAAGGATTTTAAAATTAAGTTTGTACTTTTTTTTAGACATAATGCTATTGTACACTTAATAGACTACAGTATAGTATAAACATAACTTTTATATGTGCTGGGAAACTTGTGTGACTGGCTTTATTGTGATATTCGCTTTATTGTGGTGGTCTGGAACTAAACCCACAATATTTCCAAGGTGTTCCTGTCTTTTTTCTGTAAACTGTCAGTTCATAAATATTTTTCTACCAAGCTGATGATATTTTCCTTCTTTGATTTGTAAGAATTCTTTATAAGTTAAAAAGTTAGCTCTTGGTGATAGAAGTTAGAAATATTATCCATGAGTTTATTTTTTGATTTTGTCTATGAGTGTTTTCTCCATGGTGAAATTCTGTGTTTCTCAGCTTAAGCACATTACCAGTTCCTTCCAGGATGGCTCCTGAGTGTAGTATAATACCTAGAAAGGTCTTGGAGTGTTTTGAGTGGGGGTGGGAAGCATAGATCTGGTTGTTGGTAGAGAGGATGGGCTGGAGGTGTAAAGAGGCTGAGGGCTGAACTATTCTTATTCCAACAGTCTTTTATTTTTATTTTATTCTTTTCATTTCCATTTCATCTTATCCATCATTATGAACCTTTAATTCCAGAGCTGTTTAATGGCATAATGAGAGCCCTGGATCAGGAATCTGCCTGGCACAGAGTGCCTATTGAGTAAACAGATGATGAGCTCTGATTTAAGTCCTAGCTCTACCACCCACTCCTTTAGGGGCAGCATATTCAGTAGTCAGCCAACCTGAATTTGAATCCTGGGTGTGGCATTACCAACTAAAGTGTCCTTTGGAAGGTTATACAATTTCTGACTCTTAAGTTTCCTCCACTATAAAATGGAGACTATAATAGTTTCTAGCTCATATCCAATGGTTAAGACTTTGTCTTCCAATGCAGAGGGTGTGAGTTGGATCTCTGATGGAGAAGAAAAGATCCTACATGCCTTGTGATGAAAAAACCAAAACATAAAACAGAGGCAATGTTGTAATTACGCCAATAAAGACTTTAAAAATAGTCCACATCAAAAAAAAAACCTCTTTAAAAAAAAGGGGGGGTCTCTCATCTTCTGGAACTGGAGGGAAGTTAAGATTAGAGTGAATCTAGGTAAAATTGTCATCAATTAAAAAAGAAAGGTTGAAAATTGACAGCTGGGAGATACACCTAGAACAGCAGGGAGCTTAGAAAGTTTGGCCTTAGAATTTGGGGCCTTATTCCTAGGTTCTGAGCCATTACATGTAGGCACGGGAATGAACAAGGCCAGATGTGGGTTTAGCAAGGTGACCTGGGCAGCTGCTGCAGGGGGCAGACTGGATGGAGGTTTGAGGGGAGATCAGGAGCCTGGTGGGGGGCAGTGGCCGTGGTCCAGGTGGAAGGGGCTGAGCTGGAGGAGGGGAAGGAGGAGACCTACTTAGGAGCCCAGCCCGTGTGTGTCTGGTGGGGAGAGGGAAAGGCAGGCAGGCCTTGCAGATGATCCCAGGTCCCCTCACTGAATGATTGTGTCTTGGAATGACATGCCCAAAGGACACAGCAGGGGTATCTGCTCAGTCTGGGAAATGCTGAGTTTGTCAGAGGAAGGGTCTGACAGCTGCTGGCTTTCCAGGCCTTGGCCCGAGGAGAGCGGTCTCAGCTGGAGATGCAGATGTGAGTCTGAGTGTGGGTGAAATGGCCCGAGGGAGAGGGGAGAGCGTGTGGAAGCAAAAGGGGAGACAGCCCAGAAACACCAACCTTTAAGATGCAAGGAGGAGGAGGAGCCAGAAAAGGCGGCTTGGAGAAAGGAGCCAGAGCAGCTGCTCAAATTAGCAACAGAGAAGCTGAGAAGAACAGCCCTGGGAAAGGACAGTTTCCTGGAGGAGCCAGAGGGGCTGGGGAAGGGATGGGGCCACCTGGATGGGCCTGGGTCAGACTGGAGGGGGGAGGCAGGAAGTAGGGAGAGCAGAAGGAGGCTTCTGACCAAGTCCTTGAGCACAATGTGGCAGAGCTGAGCCAGGGCAGCGGGGCATGCAGCAGACAGCAGATTCCAGGGTTGTCCAGAGGCCACCGGAGGGCTCTGTGCAGGCTGGACCCAGGGGTGGTGCAGTAAATACTGTTCCTGAATAATATAATTACTGCACAAAATGACGGTGCCCCATTTCTCTGTCACAGCATATGTGACACCAGGTACAATTATCTGTGTTCCTAACAGTTCCCTGACTAAACTGTGGTCTCCTCGACATCAGCAAGTGTCCCAGGGAAAGGGAACAGATAGTGCCAAGACCTCCCGGGCAGGGGGTGGGGCTGAACAAGAAAGGTAGTCAAGGTTAGTGTTAGGATGGTGGTTGGAAAGGAGGTGCAGTGTGGCCGGAGGGTAGGGATCGGATCGAGAGGCCGAATGGCTTGGAGGAAAGTAGAGGGAGCCTGTGGGCCACACAGTGACCAGGCCTCAGGGGTTATCCTGAGCGTAAGGGGCAACTTGGGAAGGTGTTGAGCAGGTGAGTGAGTGGCACTGTCTGCTTTGGAAAGCGTCTTGTGGATGCTGAGTGGAGGGCAAGGATGAGAGCAGAGAATCCAGTTAGGAGCTGCTGCGATCACGTGGGAGGGAGACCACGAGGCTTCGACAGATGGCAGCAGCGGAGACAGAGAAAAGAGGTCAGCCCTAGATATGTTTGGAGGTCAAGCCAGTCGGCCCTGCAAGTGGATGGGATGCGGGGGGGAGGGAAAGGGAGGAGTCAGGGTGCCCCCGTCATCTGGGTGCTAGGGGGACATGGGGAGCCCTGGCGCAGGATTCCCACCCCTGAGCTCCCCAGCTGACAGAGGCGCTAAGATCGGACCTGGATCTTCAAGTCCAGCAGGTCGGGGTGACTGTTAAGACAGACCCCATCTCCCTTGTACCACAAACCCATGCCCTGGGTGGGGGCAGGATGGAGCTGGTGCGAAGGACAGGAGGACAACCTCTGTCTTGGGGTGGAGGGGGGCTTCTCCTGACAGCCTCCTGGTGCACCAGGTCTGAGGAAGCACTCCCTTGGAAAGCTGTGGTCGCAGTGCCGACACAGACCCTTTTCCAGGCTCCTCTCAGCCCCAGAGTTGGCCTGGTTCTTTCTAGAGAAACCTTCCTAAAGGCGAGGAAGGGAAGGGACTCACAGAGGACGCAGGATATGAGCACCCATCTGTGCATCCTCTGCTATACTGCTCCTCCATCTCTCTCACCTACAGCTTTGTCAAGTTATCATTGTTCTTTGTATGAACACTGGAGAATATAGATTAGCAAGATCGCACACATCAGCTTAGTCTCGCAGAAGCAGTCATCTTAACTGTTGGTCTGCAATCACACAGAGTACTGGTTATGAGCAGGCTCTGGAGCCAGACTGTCTGGGTCCAAATCCTGGCTCTGTAACTTACCAGCTCTGTGGCCTTAGATAACTTGGATTACCTCTCTGTGCCTCTGTGTCCTCAACTGTAAAAAGATGATAACGACAGCACTTATTCCACAGAGTGTTGTGGGGATTAAATGAAGTAATGTGTGTAAGATAATTAGCATAGGACCTGGTGTGGTAAACCAATATAACTATTGCTATAACCATGTAAGTATCCCCAAAATGAAATTATACTGTATGTTATTTTTCACATCCTTTTGAAACTTAATGTATCATGAGTAATTTCTGTGTCATTAAATCTTACTCAATATAATTTAATAGGGGAGTAGTATTCCATGGTATGAAAGAATATTCCTGTGATGTTGGATAATTAGCTGCTTATTTCTTTCCTTCCTTTTTTTAAATTATTTCTCCCCCTCTGCCTTCCTTCTTTTCTTTCTTGCAAATAATGACGTGATAGGCCTCCACATAGCTAAATCTTAGAGTACATTCTTGAGCATTTTCTTAGGATAAATTCCTAGAAATTGGCACGCTCACTCAATAGGGGTCTAGAGATTTTTGGTTTTATGGGTTTTTTTGTGTGTGATTAATTCATTATTTCTGTGAATTTCATCTGGCTTGTGCATTTTGATTCTTTGTTCCTTTAATTATTTCATTCTGAGTGAGTGAAAAATCTCTGGCAACAGTCAGTTATTAGTGATCAACTCCCACCTACCTTATGGTTTCAGCAGGTCCCTTATTGACGTGGTCCCGAATTCAAAAGGGGCCGCAGGCTCGCAGTGCAAGATTGCCGTCTGTCCTGTCCTCACCCCCTCAGTTCCCTCCTTAGAAGTGACCGGGGTTGTCAGCATGAATGTTGTGTAAGTGGATTCAGTTTTTCCCAGTGTTATGACTCTAAGATGCATCCGAATTGTTGCATGTAGCTACCACAACAAAATACCATAGACTAGGTGGCTTATGCTTATTTTCTCTTAGTTCAGGAAACTAGAATTCCAAGACCTAGGTTCTGGTGAGAGTCCTCTTCTTGGCCTGCAGATGGCCACCTCCTTTCTTTTTGCCATGTCCTCATGTGGTAGGTGTAGAGAAGAGCAAACTCTGTGGTATCTCTTTTTATTTATTTAATTTATTTATTTGGCCATGCCGGGTCTTTGTTGCGGCAGGCAGGGTCTTCAGCTGTGGCATGTGAATGCTTAGTTGAGGAATGTGGGATCTAGTTCCCTGACCAGGGATGGAACCTGAGCCCCTTCCATTGAAAGCCTGAAATCTTAGCCACTGGACTGCCAGGGAAGTCCCGTGGTGTCTCTTTTTAAAAGATTCATTTATTTGTATTGATCTCTTTTGGGCTGTGCTGGACCGTCATTGCTGTGAGCTTTCTCTAGGTGTGGTGAGTGGTGGCTACTCTGCTGCGATGCGTGGGCAGCTCACTGCAGTAGCTTCTCTTTTTGTGGAGCACAGGCTCTAGATGGGCAGGCTTCAGCACTTGTGGCACACGGGCTTAGTTGCCCGGTGACCTGTGGGGCCCTCCCAGACCAGGGATCAAACCTGGGCTCCCTGTCTTGGCGGGTAGATTCTCCACCACTGGACCACTAGGAAAGCCCTGGTATCTCTTCTTATAAGGACACTGATCCCATCATGCGGCCCCACTTGCATGACCTCATCTAACCCTGAGTACCTCCCCAAGGCCCCTGCCACAAATACTCTCACACTGGAGGTTAGGGCTTCAGAATATGACATTTGTGGGGACCCAGTTCAGTCCAGAGCAAACCTCCTTGGAGTCTGCTCAGGAAAAGAAAGCCCTGGGGGACATCCAGTCTGACCTCCTAGTAACGGGTAGCAGCTGTGGGACATCAGGCATGGAGGGGCAGCTGAGCGTAAACAAAGGCCTCCCTTTAGGAGCGACCGGCCCCGTGGATGTCCCTTGAGGATAGTGGAACGGTGTCATAATGAAACTCTGCTAAAACAGCTAAGCATAAAATGCATAATTAAAAAGCTTTATATAAAGGCACATTTACAGCACACATACACTTTAAAGAAAACAAATATTGTTTATTTTCTCTTACTAATTCATCACTTTTTTAGTCTTATTCTGAGTTTATTCCCCAAACCCAAGTTATGGTTTTTCCTTTCAACTTGCCTTTAGTTTTTAAAATTATTCTTCAAGGCTTACACTTCTAAGAGGATCTCATGGATGGCCAGACCTAGGTGGAAAAGGATTGGACATAATAATATTGTTTTTTATCATCAAAGTAATCTGTGCACATGTTAAACACTTCCAACAGTACGGGAGGGCAGAGAATAAACAGTGTCTCCCTCCTTTCCTCCACCACACCGGGCTGTGTTTCGAGGTGCCCATCATTAAGTTGCTTCTGTATCCTTCCAGAAATATTTATATAGACTTGCAAGCTTATGTATGTATATATGTGTGTTCTCTGAAAACCCAGTATTTTTAATTACGTTTTTTAAATTTTATGAGTAATATAAAAATACATTCACTCCATGAAGAGCTAAAGTATTACAGACAGGGAAAAGTCCCCATCCTCTCCTTGCCCAGAGGCCACCATGGTTATAAACTTAATTTCTGTATTTCCAAGATATTTTTACATGTATTTACATACACATCCATGAGGAAAATATAGCATGTCATTTTCTGTATTCCCGTTCCTCCCTTCCTCTCTCTCTTTTCTGATAAATACACATAACATAACATTTATCATTTTGCCAGTTCCTAGGCGTCCAGCTCTGTGGCATTCATTACACTCACACCGTTGTGCAATCATCTGTACCGTCTGTCCTCACAACTCTCTCTTCACCTGCAGAGCTGAGACTCTGTCCCCATTAAACACCAACTCACCACACCCTCCCTGAGGACCAGTATTCTGCCTCTAGGAATCTGACTGCTTCCGGCTCCTCATGTAAGTGGAATCATATGCTATTTGACCTTTTGTGACTGACTCATTTAATTTGGCATAGTGTCCTCAAGATCCCTCCACCTTGTAGCACCTGTGAGAGTTTCCTTCCTTTTCCAGGTGCTCTGAGGTGGCTCAGAGCATCTGACAGGTGAAAGTGTCCAGCTTGAACCTGAGAACAATACTTGGGTTTCACTCTGCCATGGGGCCGCAGAGAGGCGGACGTGACTTAGCAACTGAGCACACACACAGACTTGTGATTATAGTTTCCTTCTATCTGTGGCAAATGATCCTGGTTTCCTTTCTTTGATAGTGATATAAAGCTTTACTTTGTAAGTAAATGCCTCTCAGTTAAAAAGTGAGTCTATGGAATTCCCTGGTGGTCCAGTGGTTAGGACTTTGTGCTTTCAACACCGAGGCCCTGGGTTCAACTCCTAGTTGGGGAACTAAGATCCCACAAACTGTGTAGTGTGGCCAGAAAAAAAAAAAAAAAAGTGAGTCTGCTCAAAGAGAAACATTAAGTAAAGACCTATCTGGGTTTGAATACAGAGCCCAGCACTTCCTAGCCGTGTGACATGAATATGATACTTAGTTCCTCTGAGCCTCAATTTCCTCATCTGTAAAACGAGGATGATCATTTTCCCCTCCTCTAGATTTGTTATAGGATTAAATGAGATCATGCATGTTAGGAGCTTAGCACCCTAGCACATAGTTAAGCACTCAATACTATTTGTTAGCATTATCATGTTATTAATAACTGTAATTTCATTCACCTTAAATTTCACACAACACCTCCTGGCTGCCTGGGAAGTCAGTGGACTCTAGGGTGACTGGACAGTTGTGGCCCAGCTGGAAGCCCCTTCCCCTGGACGTGGTTCTCAACCAGGGACAGCTTTGCACCCAAGGGGACATGTGACGGTGTCGTAAGACGCTGTGGGTGGTGGGTGGAGGCCGAGGGTGATGTTATATATCCCACAGTGCCCCCCACTTGCCCCTCTCTGCACCTTGCACCTGTGTCTGGCCAGCTCATTCCTTCAAAAAGATACATGAACTTGTACTCCAAAGACCTCAGTCTCAGTTTCCTCATCCAGCAAATGGGGATGTTGAAGGCTGCCTTGCGTCTTTGAGCCTCTTGATCACTTACCTGGCCTACACTGCCCCTACAGGTCTCTTCCTGTCTTTCTCAGGTCTTAGGAAACCTGTCTGATTGACTTTTCTCCATTTGTGTTTCTTGTTCCCAGCGTAGTCTCTGGGGCCCCATCGCCACCACCTAGAACACTGCAGAGCAAAGGAGGCAGAGAGAGTGAGTGAGAGATGTAGAGGTCCCGGCCCCTGCCTTCTCTGAGTGTCCCAGTAATCCTGGGTCTCTTTCCAGTCATTCCCTGACACGTATAAGTATTCTATTTGTATGTTGATTTGATTCTTCTCCACACACCTCTGCTCCTGAGGACAAGAAACCATGCCTGCCGGTGTCCCCAGCAGCCTGCACAGTGCCTGACACATAGAAGATATTCAGAATTTATTTGTGCAATACATGGAGAGTCAGAGAGGGGAAGGGGTGAGAGGATAGGTAAAGAGAAGGAAGAGAAGTGAGAAAAGAAAGACAGAAGAGGAGGAGTGTTGAATGAATGTCAAATGCTGGGATCTAAGGAGAAAAGAGGGTCAGGACTGAGGTGTGAGCACTGTATGGACTAGCTGGAGAGAGGGGGAGGCACGTGGAGAGAGAAGCAAAAAAAGATGAAAAGGGTGGAGAAGAGAAAGGAATGGAGACGCACGACTTGAGAGACACGCAAGTGGTGAGGCAAGGAGACCAAGAGAACGTGCAGGTGCTGAGCCCTGGGGAAGAACTCACTGAATGCTGAGCTTGCGGAGGGAGGAGGAGCACCTGCAGGATACTGCTGCGTTTCTATGGAGATAAGGATGCTCTGGGCGGGAGAGGAAACACTGTACGCTGGAGAGGAGGCGGAGGGATGGGGTGGGTTTTCCTCTTCCCTAGGCTCTTTCCTCACCCCTGCCTCAAGCTGGAGATTCAGGACTAAGAGTGGGGAGGTGGGAGTGCGCTCCCCCCCACCCCTCAGAGAGCCCTGGGGATGCCATGAGGTTAGGGTCCTTGTCTCTCATTTTTTCATCCCTGGCAATTGACCTTCCTTCTTTTTCCAGGGTCCTGGAGGGTCTTGGAAAGTGTTAGGGAAATATGGGGAGATGAATGGGTCAAGCCCTCTCCAGAGGCTCCTCCTCTCTTCCTGCCTCATAAATGATAGAGCACCTCTGGGCTCAGTTCTGGGCCTTCACTTCAGTCTCTATAATGTCTAGTCCTGAGGATTTACATGTCCACAGCTTCCACATTTCTATCTCCAGCCCTGATCTCTCCCTGAGTTTTCCTCCCCATTTGGGTTTCTAAAAGGGCACCTTAACTCACCAAGCTCATTCTTGCCTCAAGGCTTTTTGCATTTGCCATTCCCTTTGCCACAAACTTGTTTCCCAGCCGTTAAACAGAGGTGGCCTCCGCTTGAGCACTTGAACACTGCATGGACTAGCTGTACGGAGAATTGTCTTGAAGAAGGCGAGCACAGGAGAGGGGAATGAAGGCCTGCTCCTGTGTGTGTGTGTAAGATCAGAGTGCTGTTGAGGCGCGCTGTGTCAGTGTGAGGAACACATCCTTGGGGATGTGCGGGAGGACTGTCCTATTGGAAGGTGGGAGATGAGACCAGAAGTGGCAGAACTCAGGCCGGGAGCAGTCTGTGCTGTGGGGAACACTTTCTCACATATGGTAGCTGAAGGAAGGAGACAGCAAAGCCAGGGGTCCCTACCCACCCTGGGGACTAGCTGTGTCTCGTAGGCAGTGGGCAGAACTGAACCCTACTCCCACTTCGTCATCACTGTCATCTGAAACCCAGGTCTAGCACCCCGTGGGCCTGACGTGGGGTCAAGGGCCCCCTTGCCCCAACCTGAGCCTTTGGGAGCCTTTGCGTCTCAGACACAGTGACGCAGTCTCTGTTGGACTGTCAGACACTAAAAGGGCAACATCACTCCAGCAAATACAGTCAGAAACTCTCACTGCCAGGAGGGGGAGATCCCAGCCTGGAGGTGGCCTAGTGAGCCTGGGAAATGGCGCTCAATAAAAATTTGTTGAGAGGGAGGTGGGAGGGGGTTCTGGAAGGGGAACACATGTATACCCATGATGGATTCATGTTAGTGTATGGCAAAACCAACACGATAATGTAAAGGGAAAAAAAATTTTTTTAAATAAATAAAAAAGAAAAAAAATTGGTTGAGTAAATGACAGAAATAAAAAATAAAGAATGATGAGGATGAGGGAGAGATGAGCCAAGATGCTAAAGGGAGCTGAAGGAGGTGACCCTGGTTCGCTGTTTTTTCCTGTCTCCAGGAGGGCTTCCTGGAGTTGTTGATCTGATGGGGCAGGCAAAGGCTTTGCCTTTATGCTCTCCAAGGCATGAAGCCCTCCTAGAGTTTAGTTTCTAGGTCGGTAGGAGATTAACCAGGTCTTGGGTTGATGGGCGGAGTGGGGGTGCGGGGTCCCAGCCTCCGGGGGGCTTTTGGTGGTCCTCAGGCTCTGGGAAGTAATCAACCCCTTCTCTCTTGCTTCCTGACCCGGCGGTGGGCTCGGCCTGGCGCCCCCTCAGCTCTGTGCCTCGTGCTGGGCTGCCTGATCTTCCCCGACGGCTGGGACGCCGAGACGATCCGGGACATGTGCGGGGCCAAGACTGGGAAGTACTCCCTGGGGGACTGTTCGGTGCGCTGGGCGTACATCCTGGCCATCATCGGCATCCTCAACGCCCTCATCCTCTCCTTCCTTGCCTTCGTGCTGGGTAACCGGCAAACCGACCTGCTGCAGGAGGAGCTCAAGCAGGAGAACAAAGGCGAGTGGGCGTGCCTGGCGTGGCGGCTGGGGGTGGGGCGGGACGCCTTCCAAGTCGAGGGAAGCCCGGAAGCCCAAGTAGGAAACCTCACAGAGAGGCCGACTGCCTTGGAGACTGTTGGAGGTTATCCCTCAGACCTAAACATTTGCAGGGGCCTGACCCAGCAAACCCTACCATGAGTATAAACCCAGGAGAAATGTGCATAAATGCTCTTGGCAGCAGTTTCAAAATCTCAAGCAACTAAAAACAACTTGGAGGATGGATGAACGCATGGTGGTGTATTCACATCACGGACTTGTTTATAAGTGTGGAAATGAATGAATACCAGTTTTAGGTAACAGTGAATGGCTACATCCTGTAAACATCATACTGAGGCAAGGGGGACCAAATTCCAGAGGATGACAGATATTGTATTTAAAAACAAACAAACAAACAAAATAAATGATCAATACAAAAGGTAGGATGGTCGTTCTCTGTGGTTGGAATGGAAGCAGAGAGGCAAGGATGTGAGGTGGGGCCAGGTGGATGGGTACAAATTATTGGTGGGTTAAGTTCCTGCATGGTGAGCGTACAGATGTTTGGTACAGTATGCTTTATACCTAGTACACATAAACCTCCATATGTACCAGGTAACAATATACAGTAAAGAAAAAATTGACACCACCAAGGTCAGAGCCTTAACCACTGTTATCAGATGCTTACCTGTATATCTATGTACATCCCTTTATGAAAAACAAGATCGTGTCATGTGCTGATATAGGAGAGGCATCATCGGAAACAAATCTCTCCTCAGATTGCTCTTGGTGCTCAATTCTAGAGCGCATCTTTAAGATCTTTATCATTTTATGGAGAACCATCTTGTCCTTTTCATCCAATGCTTAGTGTTATGTAAGATGAAAGGATTCACCATTCTCCTCGTAGGGGCTGTTAGGAGATTCCCCCCTTTTTTTTCCTGTTACTGGGAAGGTCATTACAAGAATGTCTGTCGTGGTCTCTGTCTTATGTTTTTTCAGTGTGTTTCCCCGAAGTGGAATTGCACACTCACGGTTGTAATGATAATTCCAGGTTGTTTTCTAAAGGAAGGTCAAGCCTCTGACCCAGGGGCCCACAGAGCCCCTGGAGAAGGGGGAGACACCCTGCCTGTCTGGGTGCCCGCTTTCTGCCTTGAGAAATCGGATTTCACCGTTGTCTTAGTCTCAACCTTCCTTGAGCTGTTAGCAGATGCTGGATCTATGTTCAGCACTCTCCTTTAATTACATTCATCTGAGTCTCTCATCTATAAAATGGGCACAATGATAGTGACGGTCATTAGCTCATTTGCCAGCAGGTACTCTAGTATTGTGGTGTGAATACACTTGGGCCATAGTGGCAAATTGTTTGTGTGGGAGGTAGGTTGAGCTAAGAAATGACTTTACCTCTTTGAGCCTCGGTTTCCTACAGTACCTAAAATGAAAATGGTGGACCAAAAATAAAATAAAATAAGACTCAGGTCCTTTTTGTCCCCTGAGGATACTGAGAGACCTGATGTGTGGAGTTGTCCATCGTCAGTACAATGGGACTTGGATGCAGACAGGCACACCAGACGACCCTAGGGACACTTGCCCCAGTGCTAGGCTTTGACTCTCCAGACTCTACCCAACTCACCTCACCTGAGCCCCCAGGAGCCCCTTAGAACTGTCTTCATGAGATGAGGCGAGGAGTGGGAGCAGGCACTCCAGGTTCAGAACAGCCTTTTCATTTCATCTTCCTGAGAAGCTTCCTTCTACAAGTCAGATGTTTCTCATCTTAGAGGAATCTGAGTGATACTGACTCATGTCCCAGTCCCTGTTCTCAGTGAGGTTTCCTTCTCTGAGGAGAGTGACCCCTCCCCATGATAGGGAAGACTCAGCCTCCAGTCTAACGTGTCTTAGCGGTGACTGCTGGAGTAAGAGAAAGAAGGAAAGAGCAGATTTTGTATAATGAATCAGCACTCCCCCAGCTGTGGTTTGTGTAAAAATTTCAGAATGCCAACAAATATTGAGGGTTTTGTAGCCTATTTCACGTAATGTAGGTTATGTAAATTTAATGTATTTTAAATGAAAGTTAACATATAGTAAGCATTAGTAAATTAGAAACAAATTAAATTGGTTGCTAATACTTTCACAGGATATAAGTCAAATCATTATGCTCTACATACACAGTGCTGTATGTCAGTTATATGTGAGTAAAACTGAAAAAAGGAAAAACAAAGAAAAATGCTGGTGTTAAGAAAGGTACCACCTTACAGGGCTGTCCTGCGATGAAGAAAAATTGTGCCTATGAAGAGGCAGGTGGTGAATGCCCAGTGAAAGCTGTCACTTGTCATAGCTTCTCGTTAGGCAGGCACCGTGACCATTTTGTAAGTGGAATGGCCGAGGTCTGGAGAGGTCCAGTAGCTTACCCGAGGTCACCTAAGTGGTGGAGCCAGGATTTGAGCCCAGGTCCAAGTCCGAAGGCCAAGTTCTTTCCTGCTGCCAGCCCCCTTTTCAGAGCCCTCCTGGGCTGCTGAGCTCCCTGTCCTCTGAGGCTCCTGTCTCTGGAGTCACAGACGCCTGGGGCTTTCTATGGTCTTCGTGTGAGGGCGGAGCCTGCCCTCTGGTGGCCGCGTCCAGAAGTGCAGTACAAAGACAGACGTGGCTTTGCGGAGGGGGTTTGGCGATGTGGGCCCCACTCAGCGTCCTCTCCTCCTTCCCCAAAGCACCCTAAAAATAACATAAGGGAGCCCCAGTTTGCCTTCCTTCAGCATCTGGGGATTTCCTTCCCTCACTGGGCACTCAAGGTGAGTGAGCCTCACAGCTCAGTTCCGAGCCGAAGCCCTCTGGATCAAAATTAAGCTCTGCAGTGCTGGCATTTTCACTATTTACTATGTGCAGAGCCTGGCGTGCTGCAGTTCATGGGGTTACAAAGAGTCGGACACGACTGAGCGACTGAACTGAACTGAGAACCCTCGGCAAGCATCATTTATGTCTTTTGACCCCTCAGAATCACTGTGAAGAAGTAGGCTATTATGTCCATTGTACAGATGAGGAAGTTGGGGCTCAGGTTGAATGAGCTGGCTCAAGGCCTCCCAGCTTATCAGGTCTGGTGGCATTTCAGCACCTGTTGCAGCTCACCCCTCCACCCAGCTCTGCCCTGAGGAGAGGCTGAGGGAGCCCCAGTGCTGGGCGGCCTCTGACTTTCTCCACTTCTCTCTCTCTGTCTCTCTTAGATTTTGTGGGCGCTACAGTAAGCTCTGTGTTGCGGCCAGGGGGTGATGTCTCCGGATGGGGAGTCCTCCCGTGTCCCGTTGCTCACACACAGGGACCCTGAAGGCCGGAATCACAGCCCAGAAGTTGACCTGCCCTCAGCTTGTCCTGTCTCCTGCCCTCTCATCCCTCCATTCATGCTCCGAGGGAAGACCCCGATCTTGGATTGACCTCACCTGCTATCTGCCTGTGAACTCTGGGCTTTGAAGAGAGGTTGGGGCTGACATGCAGCCTGCGGGAGGGGAGAGGCCCTGCAGACCCTGGGGTCTGCACTTCCTTCAGCTGACCTAAGGGAGCTGGCCCCCAGTCCCTGGCCTCCTCCTCCTCTCCAGCCTGGCCGGGGTCCTTCTGAGTCTCTGGGGAAAGAGGCGCTGTGGCTCTCCACCAGGCTCCCCCAGTCTGGAGGGCTGCAGCCTGGCTCCATCCTCGCCTCCTCTGGCCCCCACCTCCTGCAGAAACTCATTCAAGATACTGCTCCAGGGCAGACCGGACTCTTTCCTACCTTTATTCTTTTTTGCCAACAATGGTTCCATCATCTCCTCATAGAGCTCCGGGCACCACCGGCCTCCCCGAGGCCCCTCTGCTCCAGCCTGCTTCCAGCTCTCCTGAAGGAATCTGAGCTGCACCGAGGGAGAAAGCACAGGACCTCCGGGTCTGCTGCTGACTGGGGCCCTGTCAGCGCGGACTCTGAGCCAAGCGTTCTGGAGGCCGCGCTCAGACTCCTGTCTTGGTGGCACGTGGCTGCTGCAGGCTGGGGCTGAAAGTGGCTCGGCCTGGGGCTGGCCGTCCCCTCCCTGCGTGGACGGCTCACCAGGGACTGGACCTTGACCCTGGCCTGTTTTGTACAGCATAGACTTCTTGGCCCTGTTGTCAGGGTTGAGGGAGGGGCCCATGAGTGGGGAATTAGGGGACGCCTCACCCCTCTGCCCCATCTCATGTTGTCCCCCCCACCTCCTTCTGCCAAGAGCAGAGACTGTCTTGCCTCTTTGATACTTTTCTGCATAACTTGAACTTGCAGGTCACCTCTGAACAGGGTACCCCTGTCCCCATCCCCAGGCCTTGGAAACCTGTCCTCACCTCTCCCTCCTCCCTGCCCACCTCTCGCCTTGCGGTTTGCCCAGAGTCTCAAACCTGGTGGGCACGCTTGGAGCCAAGGCATGAGTGAGTGTGTGTGAGTGTGTGTGTGCGTGTATAAGTGTGTGGGGGGCAGATGAAGGGTCTTCTCTCCCCCCTCCCCCCACTGTGGGGCCATCAGCCCCCCACTGGGAGCGCAGGATGGAGACTATAGTGTGTCTGACCTCCCGTCACTGCCTGGAGGTAGAGCCATCTGGCCTGGGGTGTGGATGGCCCCCTCCAGCCCCCTGTTTGGTGGCCAGTTAGCTTCATCTTGTGTGCCTACTTCTGTCTCCAGGTACCCGCTGCCTGGCCCACAGTGGAGGGGGAGCGGGAGGCCCCTGCAGGCTCAGTGGGGAAGCATGTGGTCATGTCGGCTCAGCCAAAGGAGGGAGGAAAGCAGCGAGTGCCATGTGTTCACAACCCTGTGTTCATTTCCACTGGACCTGGACCTGGGAGGCAGGGTTGCCAAGAGAGACCCTAGAAATCCTCTGCCCGAGTCCCCCATTTGAACCCTAACTGGAATCACATGCTTGATTCTGGGAGGATTCCTGAAACCTGGAACGTGCTAAGTCCTGACCCCTGCCCTCTCTACTCCCTCCTTCTGGTCAAACACCACCCCACCTCCCTCCCCCATGCTCTGGCCCCTGCACTGTGCCCCTCCTCCTGCTCCCCCCAGGGTCCCATGCTGAGTGAGAAGGTTGGGGGGAGCCTCGTAGGGGGGGCGGCGGCAGAAGTGAGTTCCTTCAAGATGCTAACCAAAGCCCAATGTTGGAAGCCATCAGGAGGAGGGAGTAGGAACAAGTGATTAGAAATGGGAAGAAGATAGAGATGGGGAAAGAGAAGAAGGAGGCACAGAGATTGGGAGAAGAGGGAGGGAGATGGAGCTATGAGGAGGAGGAGATTGAGTGAGGTATTACTAAGTAGAGAAAGAGTGACCAGAGAGGGGACAGGATGGATAGAGAATGAGGATATGGTGGCCAGAAACAAGGAGGGCACAGGGATGGCAAGGAGGCAGAGGAAGAGGTGAGTTGTAGGGGCCAGGTGCTGGGGAAGAAAGGAAGGGGAAAGTGATGGGGAGTGGGGAGCCGCTGCCACCATGGGAGCCAGAAACCCCTGTGTGCTGCTGGTGAGAAACTTAGGACCTAGCTCCTAAGAGGCAGAGGCAGGGCCTGGGCAGCCATGCCGCACCCTGTTGGGAAGGGATTGCATCTAGGTGATTGCCCAGCAGGTTAGCGCCACTGGAGTGCCACTGGAGTGGGTTAGTGGTAGAGAGGGGGGTGGTTCCCTGTCACCATCCACCTAGCCCCCTGCTTCCCTGACTAAGTAAGGATGGTGGGCAATGCACCCAAGAGCTTAGGGTTAGGAGGAGAGTGTTGGTGGGACTGAAGAAACACCAGGGTACCTTAGGGAAGGGAATGAGGCTGAAGTGGGTACCAAACCAAAGTCTTGGAAGGACTGAGGCTTCAGCAGGGGTGGGAGCAGAGCAGGAAGGAGATGCTTTAGCCAGAGGCCCCAGGTGAGGCTGAAGCGTCACTAAGCCAGGACCCAGATGGCTCTCTGGGACCAGGAAGCCATCACAGCGAGGACGTTTGTGGTTTGCTCTCACCCACACCTGGCAGCTTGGTTTAAGCCTTTGGGAGGAGGCTGAAGCAAAGGAGATGGTCTGTTCCCAGCTGAATCTCTTGGTCCCTGAAAGAGGCTGAACTGTGTGTGAGTAGTCCACTGAGGCACTCCTCCCCTCGCCGTGCCTGGACCAGAAAGGGTTTCCTCTGCCCAATGCAGGACTCTCCCAGGAGAGGCCAAGGCTGCTCCGACCTCGAGGGGGTTCAGAGCACTGCTTGCTCAAGTCCTTCCAGGTCTCAGGATGTGAGAACTTTCCTCTTTGGGGATCAGTACCATGGGTAGGTTCAAGATCTTTTTCAGGCCTGTTATAGCCAAGAAGTTGGGAGCTTTTAGAGAAGGCTGTGTGTGGGGAAAAATTCCTGCCTGGCTGCCTGTTGAGGTTCCTGCTTGGGCACAGGGGATTCACCCTTCTGCAGCTCCCAGTGTGAACTGAGGGAAACCAAAAAACCCTCTCTTTGGAGAAGCTGGGACCTTCCTGGCACGAGAAACTTCCACAGGCCCCTGCCTGGCTCAGGGCTAGCCTTCAGGTGGGACTGGAGTTTCCTGAGAAGGGAACAAGGGAGCCACAGTCCTCCCCTGAGCTCTGACCAGCAGAGAGTCTGTGCTGAGTGTCATTAGGATAGCTTGGTGTTGTCTACACTCCATTAGTAAGTTCCGTCTGAATGTGTCCTCGCTGTTCATCATCCAACTTGGTAACATTGATTTTGGTCCTGACCCCTTCTGCTGCTGCTGGATTTGAGCTTCAGTGCAGGTGGAATGATGTTCAAATAAAGACACACTTTATATCACCCATGCTAGCTTCTCCTTCTCTGAGTTGGCCCCCAGGGGATTAAGAGGGGTGAGATTCACCCGGACCCTTTGTACTAGGAATAGCCGTATTAACAGACCTTACATGAAGGTAGCCAGACCATGACTGACACAGAACTCCCTGGCTTTCATCAAGGACACCTCATAGCCTTGTTTGGACTTGTCACTTCAGTATATATTTCAAGGAGATTTCCTGAGATCCCACAGGACTGAGTCACACCACACACCTAACCGAAATGTAGTCTGTTAACAACTAAAATTGGAGTTGTTTCCAGCTGCCATCTCTGCCAGCTCCTGATTGCATGGGTTGGAACCAAGACTCCACCCTTTCCTCCTGAATGGCTGTGGCCAAGTCCTTTCACCTCTAAATCCCAACTGAGTACATGGGGATGATGACAGCGCTCTCAGGGAACTTGGAACAAATGAGGGAATGCCTGTGAATTGTGTTGCAGTCTTAACACATAGTAACATGCCCCAGATGGCAGCTCTATTGACTAAAGTTTTTTGCATTTGGGAATTGAGCCTTCGTTGAACACATTTTGAGCACACAGTATCTGCTTAGAAAGGAAGAAAATCAGAGCCTTTGTCTTAATGGTCTGATTGGGGATACTAACATGTAACGATGTAAAATCTGCCTGGTGCAGGGTACTGTGGCTAGAGGGATACCTTACATGGCTTTAGGTGGGGTGGGTAGAGCAGGGGATGGATGGTTTTACTGTAGAATGAACAGGAGGTAGGTAGGCAGGGGACAGGTAAGCCATTCATGAAAGAAGGCAGCTGGGGGAAAAAGGCTGAGATGAGAAACAGAATTGAACCTGTGGAGAAGAGCAATTTAATAATGCTGAACTGTAAAGTGTGAGGTAGGGAGTGTCAGAGATTCATCTGGAGAGATCAGCAAAGGCCAGATGATGCCAAAGCTCTAAGACTGTTTACAGCAGTTCAGACCTAAGAGCAACAGGGAAGGATTTTAAGCAGAAAAAGGACACAATTAGATATGCATTTGAGGTAGATCCCTCTTCTCATTGTGTTATGGGGGTTGAGTTAGTTGAGGACAATTTAATAAAAAGGAAAGCAGAAGTCTGGCCTGAAGCAAGGTGGTGGCAGTGGTTTTGAGAGAGGTAAATAATTTAACATTTAGGAACTGGAATTATACTGACAGGGATGGTGGTGGTGGTGGTAAGGGATTAAGTGGCATTGAGGAGGAGAGTTAAGTTTTTTGCTTGAGGGGAAAGGGAAAAATTGCCAGTATAGCAGGGGACGAGATAATCAATTTGAGACATTCATGTGGGACATCCCTGGAGTGTCCAGTAGTCATCCGACTTTGGGGGCTCAAGAGAAAGATGTGGGCCAGAACCACGAACGTGCAGGTAACAGATGACAAGTGAAGCAGACATGGGCTTCTTCAGGGTGACGGCGGTGTGTGGAAAGAGGACGGAGTTGCAGAATGCTGGGAAATGCTGACGTGTGATGGTCAGAGGAATGGATGTCCAGAGCTCTTGCCGGGGTCCTGCCCCAGCGGGTCCGGGGGTCTTGAGGGGTGAGTGGCGTCGGCGGAAGAACAGAGCTGAGTCGATGTGTGGTGATGAAGCATTCTCTCTTTATTGCAGTTAGTTTTGTAAGGTGATGGAGAAGTCTTTCCCTTTATTTTTGTTAGTTTACAGTTTTATAGCCAAAAAACATCCCCATTACATCACAGCTATTCTATGCAATCTTTTGTTTTCTGCCTACCATCAACAACTTTAACGGTAAGCTCATTTTCCTTGCAAAAGGTCGGATTTCTGCATAACTAGACTTAACAATAGTATGTTTACCATTTGAATGTCTCTAGCATACTTCGGATAAGTACATCAATCTAAATAGAAAGGTTACATTTCTCTTATTAGGTGCTATTATGGCCCTTTAGTGGGCCGGGGCTTGGGGGTGCAGAGTCGACGATAAGAAAATAAAGGGAGAGAGAAATGAGAGAGAGAGAGAAATGAATAGAGACATGAGGACCAAGGCTCTGATGGAGTAAAGGTGTTTATTCAGCATAATGTGGGCATATATATACTGTCTTACAAGATAGCCTTTTCAGCAAAGATAAAAATCTTGCAACTTATCCAGGAAACATAGGGCTAGAATCCATCTCAAAGAGAGGGGGGTGTAAAAACTCACTTTCCATATCAGAGAGGGAAGAAGGTTGTAAATGGTTACTTTAAGAATGTGTGCATTTCTTTTGTCCCCGGGAAAGGTGTGCCTCTCCACTCATCTCTGAATATTCAGGGATTGATAAGGGGCATCAAAAAACAGCACACAGGAAGCCTCCTGCTAAATGTTCCCTGACAAGGTGCAACTATGTAGAAGCTAGAAAGAGGGGCTTAAGCTTGAAACTGTTTTATTTTATTAACCTATTTTGGTTCTTACAAGGAAAAAGAAGACAAAGAGACAGTTTAGCAGCACTGCTTTAACAATGAAACCCTATTAACCTTACAACTACTAAAAGGAATTCCTATGTCTACACTACCCTAAAGCAATCAGTGTCTCCAACTATGCTGGCCACAGTTATGAGCATTCCTAAGTCCCATTCCAGCCTGGTTTCTTCAAGGAAGGGAGCCTCTTCCGCGGAGTGGTCGGGGGAGTGGGATGTGGAAAGGTGACCCAAGTACGAGCCCTTCTGGTGGTGGCTTTGCCATGACCCCCAGAGAACTCTTGGTAAACTCCCCAGTAACTAGTAGGAGGTATAGTAATCTATTTAAATGTCCCTTATACCTCCTTTGTCCCCGGGAAAGGGAACCTGCCTTCCCGGATCCTCTGAGGGAAATAAGGTCTGAGGGAATTACCTCAGGATGAATTTTTTCTAACTGGGGCTGACCTGACATGAGCTAAAACATAAACAGATGAGCATAAACAGAACTTCCCAAGAAAAATACCAGGAGGGGCCCTGCCTTGGGATGCCCCAAAGGAAAATCCACTTTGCAGTTTCCTTCTCAGTCTCGTGACTTTGTCATCTGAGTGAGGGGGTATCCTGACGGCTCCTGGCAAGCTCTGACGAGAATGGTGAGAATGTGGTGTCAGGGAAACCAAGGATTTAGAATTCAAGGGGGAAGGTCAACTGGTCAGATGGACTGGAGAGGTCCAGACTTAGGGACTTAAAAACGGGTCCCCTAGATTTGGGAACAAGGAGTCCATTGCTGGATTTGGTAAAAGCATGTTCGGAGGAGGGTAGAATCGAATTAAGGTCTGTTCAGGGAGAGAATGGCAGGTGACTGGGTGAGGATCACCAGAGAAGTGTGGAGAAGAAGGGGACATCAGTGGAATTTTTTCAGGAACTATGAAGTATAGTGAACCAGCAGTGGACAAGGATCAGCATGTAATCTAGAGGAGATTATGGAATCTCTTTTTAACATGGAACAGTTCTAAGTGTTTGTAGGTCATGGCTGTGAAGAGTTTAAAGATAGAGGATGACTAACGGAAGAGGAGAGGAAGCCTCTTTGGGGGTAAAGTACAGGGGTGCAAGGCTTAGGGTGCTCTTGCTGGCAACAGTACTCTTGCCTGGGGAAACCCATGGACAGAGGAGCCTGGCAGGCTACAATCGTAGGGTCACAAAAAGAGTAGGACGTGATTGAAGCAACTTAACACGCACGCATGCACCCATGCTTGATGGCATCCAGTTCTTCAGTGAAGCAGGAGGCAAGACTGTCTACTGAAAGAGAAGGGAATGAGTAAGAATTATGAAACTTTAGAACAGTTGCTAATGCAGCTGTCAAAGGATAAAAAAGGACTGACAGGTGACTGATGAATTAGTGGTGGCACCAACAGATGGGAGGGCAGGCACAAGAGGGAGACTATAGACTGAAAGGCAAGTGCAAGCTAAGGTGAGTCAGAGATCCACTAACAGATCAAGGCGGGGTATGGGAAAAGGAGGGACTGCAGTGGGGCAGACTGATGCAGAAAATGGAGAAATGAAAGCACTGAAGTTTACACAAAGAAGCTGGAAGGTAGGAGACTGTAGCTAATCAGAAAGTTGGGTATTTGACCTGAATAGTCTGAGTAATTCTTGACAAAGATTTTGAAATGCGAGGTACCCTGGCTAGGATGTCCACCCAAATGGTGACAATAATGGCAGAAATGGAAGGGCAGGAGACAAGCCAAAGTTGCCCCAAGAATCAAAGAATCAGAGTTTGGATGGTTAAGACCACAGCAGGAAGAGGGCTGAAAGCACAATAACCATTGCATGAGCAGCAGAGGAAATACAGATTTCTAATAGAAGGTACAAGATGTATTTTGTCTGGAAACACTTAGGGAGAGCCTCCATGTGATAGGGTGTGAGAAAGGAGCAGCCTCTATGTCAAAGGTTGCAAAGGAGAGGGTGTCCTAAGGAGAGAACCATGTTCAGTTAGGTCAAGAGACAATATGGAGGAGGTAAGGGTTTGTCTATCATAGAAAACAGCACTGCAGAAAAGGCTAAAGAGAAGGGTGGGACAGAGAAAGACAGAAGGATGCTACGCTGTAAAAGCAGAAGCACTGGGCAGCCAGGTGGCACAGGGAGCTGTCATCATGGGAAGTGACTAAAGAGCGTGAAGCCTGTGGAACCTGCCAGACTCCCAAGTTTACAACAGAGCTCTAGTTTAAAACCCTTTCAAATCGCCCGAGGCAGAGCAGGACTGGTGATGTCATGTGCTGGCATCCACACAGGTGTTGGAAAGCTCACCTAGGTATCTAAATCCAACCTGAGTGGTTGGAGGCTTCTTCAGATTCATTTACTTATTCAACAAAACGTGGGTCGAATGCCTGTTCTAGTCAGGTACTGCTCTAGGCTCTAGAAATATGCAAATAAGTCAGACAGAAGCCCTGGGTTCAAATGACCTTTGCAGAGCTGTATGCCTGTTTATTGTGGCTATGTAAGATTCTGTTCCTTGTTAAGGCATGTTGCAGTATAAAACAGACGTACAGGTAGATGAGCTATTGTACATAATCTTCTAACCATAACCAAAGAGAATCTTGCCAACCACCCCAGAAGCCTTTCAAGTGCTCCCAAACACTATCCCTTCCTTCTCTCCTAAGAGTAACCACTGCCTGGAGTTTTAGTGCAATCACTTCCCAACTTTTGTGATTTCTTCATCCAAGAGAGCATCTTCAAACAAAATGGTTTAGTTTTGACTGTTCTTTGGATATGTCTTTACCACTTGGTTTCTTTTTATCCCTCCTTGCAATTTGTTGAAGAAACTGGACCATTTGTTATGTAGAGTTCTACAGCCGGGATTTTGCTGGCTCTATTCTGGTGGTTCAGTTAAATGAGTTTCCTCTGTTCTCTGTATTTCCAACAAATTCGATCTAGATGCTTATTCACATTTAAGTGTGTGTTTGCACAGTTTTATGACTGCTTCATGGTTGTTTTCTTCATCAAGTGATACTGTCTAACTGCTTTTGTGTAATTAGGGGTTGAAAAATAGTGATGCTCCAATTCTATCATCCTCTTATTTGTGGGAAAGCTTCTATAAAGAGAAACATCCTTATTTTCAATCTAGCCTATACAGTTGTATTGGTAAGGCAAGAATGCTGAACTCTTTTACTTTCTAGTTTTCAGAAAGAGTTGCTTTCCTAACATTCTCCCAAGATGAACAGTTATTTGTGTTTTGTTACCATTATGAACTCATGGATTTAAATGTATTTGACTCTGACACACTGATCATAATTAATGCTCAAAATGTTGTATCACTGGTCAGCAGAAGCCTCTTTAAGTTGGTTTGAGTCTTTCAAACCTAACCGTAAATCATCTTTGATAGTATCATTGCTCCCTTGATGGGCTTCCCCAGTAGCTCAGCTGGTAAAGAATCTGCCTGTAATGCAGGAGACCCCGGTTTGATTTCTGGGTCAGGAAGATGCGCTGGAGAAGGATACGTTACCCACTCCAGTATTCTTGGGCTTCCCTGGTGGCTCAGCTGATAAAGAATCCACCTGCAATGCAGGAGACCTGGGTTCAGTCCCAGGGTTGGGAAGATCCCCTGGAGAAGGGACCAGTTACCCACTCCAGTGTTCTGGCTTAGATAACTCCATGGACTGTGTAGTCCATTGGGTTGCGAAGAGTGGGACATGACTGAGCGACTTTCACTTTCACTCTCTGATACACAAGATGTTCCAGGGTGCTACTGTACATTCCCTCCCTCAGACTAAAATCTGCTCTTTCTCTAAGAAGCCTTTCCAGTTGACAGAGTTAAGACACACACATATATGTAGGTATCGGATCTATCAATCTAATCTATTTGTGACAAAATCCGTCAAGTTAATACTGATACAAGGAAGATTTCGGCCTAACATCTGTAACTTTTTACCTCTACGTGAATCCTGGCTCTCACGACTGGATTCATTAATCTCACATTAAAGCCATCAGATTTAATGCCACCAATGTAACTATCATTACAATAATATGTAAAACCACATTCTTTATTTCTTTGTAGTTGCACTGTATTTAGTCTTAGGTCACACAAACCAGCTGACGTTGCAGTCTCTCCTTACATTCTGCATTCATTCTTAGTTCTAACTGCATACAACTGACTATCAGACTTTCTGCTGATGTTTCTCAAGACAGTTTGGTCACCTCAATCAGCTGTTTCTAACAGATTCCTACAAAAGATAATTATCAGGAATAAAGCTCCCCAAGTTCTTGCATGTGGATGACAGTTTGCTGCTATAACATAGTTGGTATGAAATTTTGGTTCACAGTCTGAGTATTTTAAAAGTATCATTCTCTCTTGCCATAAAGTGTTGCTGTCAGGAAGCCTGATAGAACTTAACATTCTTCCATTAGAAATAACTTTGTTAAAGAGGGCTGGATATTCATCAAGGTTCTCATTTTTGCTTCTTCTTTTCTTTGAACTCCAATAATTTTAGGATGTTTTGATACTAGATTTGAATCCTGGGTTGAATTTACAAGGTATGCAATATATTCAGTCTGTAGTTTGAAACATTTCAGGAAAAGTTTTCTCAAATTGTAACTTTTGGTATTGTTTTGTCTGTCTTTGGAAACATCTATTTCACGTGTCTTTTTCCCCCTGGTCTTTGTCACTTAAGGAAAAAAGAGACTTTTTTTAGAGCAATTTTAAGTTCACAACGAAAGTCAGAAGGTAGAGATTTCCCATATTCTCCCTGCCCCACATAAGCACAGACACCCCCATTATCCACAACCCTCATCAAATGGGACATGTTACAACTGATGGACCGATACTGACACACCATTTTCACCCAAAGTCCATTAGAATTCACATTGTGTGGATTTGGGCAAATGTAAAATTACATATATCTCTCATTACAGTATTATACAAAATAGTTTCACCACCGTAAAAATACTGTGTTCTGCCCATTCATCCTCCTGTCCCTTCAACTGCTGATTTTGTTACCATTTCTACAATTTTGCATTATCATTGGAATCACACAGTATGTCCAGACTGGTTTTCTTTCTCTACTAATAATATGTATTAAACGTTTCTCCATTTTTTTTTATGGCTTGGTAATTTGTTTCGTTTTAGTGGTGAGTAATAATCCACTTTTCAGAAATACCAGTTTACTTACCCATTCACCTACTGAAGGACATCTTGGTTGCTTCCAAGATTTGGCAATTATCAATAAAGCTTCTATAAACATCTACGTGGAGGCTTCTGTGTGGACATGCATTTTCACCTTCATAGGGTAAACACAAAGAATCACGCCTGCTGCACTGTGCGGTAGCAGTACAGCATGTTTAGTTTTTTAAGGAACTACCAAACTATTTTCCAAAGTGGTTGCGTCCGTCTGCACTCCCACCAGCAATGAATGAGAGTCCTGTTGCTTCACACCCTCATCAGCACGTGGCAGTGTCACCGTTTTGGATTTTGGTCATTCTAATAGGTAATGACATCACACCGTTGTTTCAATCTGCAGTTTCCTGGTGACGCGTGCTGTTGAGTATCTTTTCTCATCTGCTCCTTGGCCATTTGTACATTAGTTGTCTGTTCAAGGTCTTTTTGCCCATTTAAAAATAAAGCTGTTTTCTTTATTCATGCCAACGGTATGATAAGAAAGCATTCTCCAGGTAACCCCAAATAGAGCTTTATTTGAACTGAAGAGCTCTAGTAGGCTATATACCTACTGGTGGCTATCAATACTGCTGGACTATAAAATGCACCCACATCTTGAAGTAGAGTCTTTAAAAACCAACATGCCTGACTGATTTGCCAAACCCTTTCAGTAAATTAAACACTACTCCTTTCCTCACCACCATTGCTGCTTTGCAAGTTTCTACAGGTAAAAATTCTTCTCAACTTATACTTCATGACCTCAACTTTGTCTACTGGATCTTCTAATTAAAGTGTAGGCTGGACCTACAATGTGAAGGCTATATAGATCTGTTGTCATACTGTCCTCAACTTCTAATTAAAAAAGAGGTTATCATCAACATATTAGTTTCTTGTATATAACAAGTCAATGTATGTATATATTGTGAAATGATCACCATAATGTCTAATCAACATCCATCATCACAGCTACAAAATTGTTCTCCTGTGATGAGAACTTTTAAGATCTACTCCTTTAGTAACAGGCAAATACAGTATTATTAACTATAGTCATCACAGTGTAGTTACATTCCTAAGACTGATTTAATGAAGTCCAAGATAGACCTATTTATCACCTTCACCCATTTTGCCTACTCCTATCCACAACCTCTGGCAACCAACTACCAATCTGTTCTCTGTATTCATGACTTCGTTTTAAGATTACCCATATGTGAGACCATATGGTATCTATTTAGCATAATGCTCTCAAGGAACATCTGTGTTGTTGCAAATAGCAAGATTTCATTTTTTGCTTATGGCTGTCATTGTCAATATACCTTCTATTCAACCATTAATAGACACTTAATGGGTGTAAGCTACTGTAAATAATGCTGCAGTGAACTTGGGGGTGCACATGTCTTTCTGGCTTACTGTTTTTGTTTTCTTCAGATACATATCCACAAGTGGAACTGTTGGATTGTATGGTAGTTCTATTTTTAATTTTTTGAGGACCATCCATACTGGTTTCCATAAAGCCTGTACCAATTTGCACCCCCAGCAAAAGTGCACATGCGTTCACTTTTCTCCAGATCCTCACTAGAATGGATTTGTCTTTTTGATAACAGCCGTGCTAACAGGTGTGAAGTGATACATTACTGTAGTTTTTGACTTGCATTTCCCTGGTGCTTAATGTGGAGCATCTTTTATGTACCTGTTTGCCATCTGTATGTCTTATTTGGAAAAATATTATTTTCAGATCTTCTGGTCATTTTTAAATTTCTACTTTTTGAGTTACGATTTGCAACTATCTTCTCCCATTCATTTTGTCCATGACTTCCTTTCTTTTGCTTGTACAGAGGCTTTTTAGTCTGATGTGGTATCACTTGTTTACTCTGGCTTTTGTTGCTTTTGCTTGTGGTGTCAAATCCAAAAAACCATCACCCAGTCCAGTCAATGGCAAGGAGCATACTGCCTTATGTTTCTTTCGAGGAGTTTTATAGTTTCAGTTCTTACATTAGAGTCTTTCATCCACTGAGTTAGATTTTTGAACGTGGTGTAAGATAGCCATCCCATTTTATTCTTTTACACGTGGCTGTCCAGTCTCCTCACTTATTGAAGAGACTCTTTCCCCTATTTACTCTTGGCTCTTCTGTCATAAATTAATCAATCGTACGTGCACGGGTTTATTTTGGGGTTCTCTGTCCTTTTCCATTCATCTGTTTTTATGCCAGTACCATACTGCTGTCATCACCGTACCTTTGTAGTATAGTTTGAAACCAGGAAGCATGAAACTGGCCTCCAGCTTTGTTCTTTCTTGAAATTGCTTTGTATTCAGGGTATTCTCTGGTTCCTTACGTATTTTAGGATTGTCTATTTATGTGAAAAATGCCACTGGAATTTTGGTAAGGATTACACTGAGTCTGAAGATTGTCTGATTACTTACTGTTGAGTTTTAAGAGCTTTTTGTATGTTGGGTAACAGTCCTTTAATTAGAGGTGCCTTCTGCAAGTATTTTCTCTCAGTATGTGGCTTTTCTTCTCTTGACAGTGTGTTTTGCAGAACAGATGTCAATTTTAACCATGTTCAGCCTATGAGTTACTTCTTTCAAGGATGGTGGTATTGGTGTTATGCTTTCTAGATTGTTATCATCTCGGTTTGTTTAACAGTTTCTCTTATGTTTAGGTCTGTGACCCATTTTGAGTTGATTTTTGTGAAGTGTGTAAGGTTATAGAGTCTAGATTCACTTTTTTGGCATATGGATGTCCAGTTGTTCAAGCCCCATTAGTGGAAGACTATCTTTTCTCTATTGTATTGCCCTTACTGGTCAAGTAATATTTGCTGGCCAAGTATTATGTGTGGGTTTGTTTCTGGGTGCTACATTCTGTTCCCTTTATCTATTTGTTTATTCTTATTTCAATGCCAGGCTGTCTTGATTAGCTTTATATTAAAACCCGGCTGACTTTATCCGTCCCTTTTAGCACCATGTTTGCCATTTTGGGCCTTTTCCTTCTACTTATGAACTTCAGAATCAGTCTGTGGATATCCTGAAAATAATCATCTGAGAATCTGAGTAGGATTACAAATCTAAAGGTTAAGTTGAGATCTTTCATCCTGACATTTGAGTCTTCCCATTCATGGCCATGGAATATTTCTTTTTAGTTCTTTCACAAACAGTGTTTAGTTTTACCCATATAGGTTCTTAGGTCTTTTATTAGATGTCTGCTTATTTCATTTTTTGGGTTCGAATGTAAACGATGTGTTTTAACTTTCAAATTCCAGTTGTTTGTTGTTGATACACAGGGAAACAAATATTGACATTTGTTATTAACCTCATTCCCTGCAACCTTGCTATAAATGCTTATTAGCTGCATGGAGTTTTTTTTTGTGTGTGTGTGAGCAGTCATTTCTTTTTAAGATATTTATGTCCTCTATTAACAATTATTTCTTCCTTACCAATCTATATACGGTTATTTCCTTTCCCTGTCATATTGCATTAGTATGCACTTACTGTCTGTGCAGATATTATTCTGCTCCTTTCCTGTAAATGTTTGGAATTTTACTTTGGTACTATTACCCACTTTTACTGGGTCAATAAGGGGAGGAATGATCCCCTCCACTTCCCCACTAGTTTCAAGGTTCTACAGCACATATTTTGTGTGTGCAAAATACTGAAATATGGACTTTACAAACAACAGCTGATGAAATCCAGCTGACCAATTTATGACCAACTGTTTCTCTCAGGAGTTAAAAACTAAAGTTATTTAGCACCTTTACAGACAATCCTAGTTTTACTGTCAAAATACTTCATTTAACGTGATCCTTCACCCCTGCAAAATTGTGTTTAGAATTTTCTTGGGCCCAGACTGCTCTAGCACCTTAAGACTTAACCACACACCCTCTGTACACACTGCAAACCCATCCTAGTTTGACTGCTGTTCTCACACTGGCTTGCTGAACTTCCAAGTGAGTGTTCATTAGGAGTTCTGAGACCTACCAGACATGCCATTTCTTCCTCTGGAAGAGAACATGGTAACATGAAAGTCTTGTGTTTTCTTCGTTTTGTGGCTGATGGGGATATGTAGGCTTCCTATAATATAAAGCTGTCCGAGGTTCTGTTTTGCTATCATGACTGCCCTCTGTGCTTTTATGGAGTACTTGAGAAATATTCAAAACTATTATCTTTCCAGAGTTAAGTTTTGAGTGTAGGAGCAGGGAACAGCATCTCCTTCAGTAGCTATGCTTATCTCCAAGCTCTTCCCTTTACTGATCTTCAGCACAGGAACCTTTCTGTCTCAGCCTCATAGCAGGTTACGAAGGCTGTTCCAGCTCTGGTTGATGAAATGATGGTCAGTGTGGTTTCGAAGTAAACACACAGTCCATTTGGACAATGGTGCACTTTTTTCTTCAGGGTGAGCTGTGTCAGAGGAGAACCCTGTACCATAAAAATGATTCCTCAGAGCTAAAAAGGCCAGACTGTTATTTTTAAGGCAAGAAAGGATATGATACAATTTGTCAGTTAGTTAAGTGATTTTTAGTTAGTTTCAAAGCATCTTTATTTGTCTTCTGGGTAAACAGCAAAATTTCCAAGACTGTCAGTTTGAGCCTGTCATTTGGATGAGAGAAATCTTATACACACTGTATCCTCTGAAACTTATAAAAAAAATATAGAATGAGAATAATATACCTACCTTATACATTTTAAGGATCAATGAGATAGAAAATGACTTAAGTGGAAGAGCCTGGTTAACTGAAGTTGTATACAACGTGCTTATTCCTGCTTATTTCTTTACCACAGTTCAGTTTCAAACATCTGTATCACACTGAAAGCAAAGCACCCGGGAATGGAGCAGTCGGCTGTCTTATCTTCATGTTCCCAGCACCTTATACATAGTTTAGCACACAGCAACTCCTCAGTAGAGGATTACGGCCTAATGTTTTTTGGGCCGTGCTGGGTCTTTGTTTCGGCACATGGGCTCTTCATTGCGGCATGCTGGCTTCTCTAGTTGTAGTGTGCGGGCGCTCTAGCTGACCACAGCAGCATGCTGGATCTTAGTTCCCCAACGAGGTACTGAACTTGGATCCTCTGCATTGGAAGGTAGATTCTTACCCACTGGACCACCAGAGAAGTCCCACTTACTGCCTGATCTTAGTCATAAAATGGTGAAGGAAGATCAGTCTGTATTCCTGGCCCCATTATGGGCAACACAGCTCCACCAAGAGCACACTCTCCTGAATGTGGGTCCATCTTGCTCCCACATTTCCGAAAGGATAGCTTCAGGAAAACTAAGCAAGGTAGTGTCACAAAACTGGACAAAGAAGTTCTCAACTTATGATTATTATGGTTAAGAATTTTATTATCAAAATTATTACATCTCTTGTGAAAGTTCAAATGTTACAGCAAGGTGTAAACACTCCACTTGAGAAAGAAGTGATACTTCTTCCCTTCCAAGAGTCCCCCCCTCCCGCCCCACCCCCCAAGAGGTCTGGTCTTGACAGCACCCTGCCCACACAGAGTGGCTGGGGTCTCTGCACGTGCCAGGCAGGGTGAGGGCCGCCTGCCCGCTGGCCTCTCCCCTTGGTTAATAGCCAAAGGGAGAATGCAAACCCCAGCCCAAATGGAGAGACATTTACATACGTTTTATATAATATACAAAGAAACCAGCATCCCAGGCAACATGATTTCCACTCCCAACGCTCTCCCAGACTGATGGGTTTGTGGGGGAAACAACATAAAGAAAAGTATTCTGCTGACATTTCAGCACTAAAAAAAAAAAAAAAAAATCTCCCCTCGTTTCAGCAAACACCTGATTTGAATTTTGAAAAAGTGAGATTTTGTAACAGTCACACACAAAGAGAGAAGACTGTGCATATGATAGTTGTAGGAGAGGGTAGAAAGAAAAGGGGATGCAAGAGGCTGAGGGAAAAAAGGAAAAAACAAATTAGAGGGAAGGAAGAAGGGAGACTCACAGTATTATCTTGTCCAAAAGAAAGAAGTAAGGTCCACTGCAGCACCAGGGATTACACCTGTCAGATATTTGCTACCCCTACCATGGTTATAACTGAATACAAAAATTAGATAAATAAAAACACGCCAGATATTACAGTAAACAAGTGAAAAGAAATAAGCTGGCAACCGTATGGAATTTAAAAAGATTGTGTACCCCACCTGGCTGGCTCCAGGGCTCCTCCAGGGGTGTACAACAGGCACGATGCACTGATGGGGAGAAGCCAGTCTGCTCTCATCTCTCATCCAGAACAGTTGTCATTAGGTGTGTGGGTGGCTTTAAAACACTCTCACCTGGGCCACACTCAAATAAGCATCTCCCAAAGAGACGTGGGACATGCCCACACACAATCACAGTCCTGTCGGTGCCATTCCACAATCAAAGCTTTCCACTCTTACCCTGCAGTCACGAGTGCATGCTCTCCAATCATGGAGGTGGTCCTACTCAGGGGATCGGCAACTCCAGATTAACTGGGAGTAGAAAAAATAAAATTCAAAGAACTCCCAAACTACTTGGGGCTCTTCCTAATCAAATGCATTGCCAATGACTGGTAAGTAGCAATGCAATTGGCCCATCTCTCTTTTCTTTGCCTACTTACTTCATGGGTTACTGAGCTGTGAAACAGTTTGGGGAAGGGGAGTGGGCTGGTACCAGCTGGAGGCTCAGACAATTTACTAGGATAATCTGCTTCTGAATAATCAAGAATTGACCACGAATACTTCTTCAGAGAGCCAAGAACCCCTCAGAGCACACACCAAGCTTCACTATTCCTGCCTCTTGGTGTTTTTAAGACAAAGTTAAGGATTATTTTCAGTGAACACACCTTGGCCAGATACCTGCTTTTGGAATGGTTGTTTTATATACCCACCTTTTTCCTTAAGTGCATAAAACCCTGACACTACTCAGATGGCTTGGGGCTTTGAGATTGGCTCTTTTCACTTTTTTTTTTTCCTTTGAAAACTTCCTTTTTTGGATTTAAACAGATGTCCTCACTGCACAAGTGACTACAGGCTACAGGCAAGGATAGGAGATGGAGGCTTCAACACAACTCATTGCACTTAGAATTGTTACTAACCGAAACACCATTTGCTTGTCAACAATGTACCCTTAACAGCAGGGAGAAACTTCTTTATAGTCTCTGCTTCAGACAAGATTTACATCTTTCTCCAAGGCCAGAGCCAGTCGTGACCACAAGTCTTGTTTCTTGTCGACCAGACCCAATCCTCTGGCACCTTGTACCCCCTTCCCCAGCAATATGCTCGGCCTAGGTTCCAGAGGCAGCTGGAAGGAAGCAGCTATGGGCTCATTCAAGTTCTGTTTGCCCAAATCCAGAAGCCCTAGGAAAGTCCTGTCTGAGTCTTGACCCCCGACCCCTGCAGTGGCTGGAGTCGGTACTGGTGCACACCCCCACTCCCTCGATGTGGGTAGTGCTGTGAATTGGAAACCGCAGATACCCTGGAGGCCTGGTAGGCAGCTGACTGCCCAGCACTGGGCAAGCTGATAGTCCGGAAGTCTGATGACAATGACGACCTAGAGTTCTGAGGAAAGGAGGTGGAACTCAGAGTTCCTGTGCTGGACTGGGAAACCGAGTCTGAGGTCGGCGAGTCTGGGGGGCCCTGTGGGGTAGGGCTAGCAGCACTGGAAGGGCAGCTCCTCCTTGGAAGACTGCTGCCGGCGCTGTTTCCAGAATGTGGCTGGCTGCTATAATACCCTGGTGTCCCCGTAAACGGGGCCAACGAGTCTGTGGACACAGGGTGGGCGGGACTGGAATAGGACGTGGAGGAGAGGGAGGATTCTGAAGAACCATGAGAAGGGGGGTTCCCAGGTCTCAGTGCAGTAGTTCGATAACTGTATCCCGGAGACTGGGTGGGATGTCCTCTAAAGGGGGAAGAACTCTGTTGAAGGAGGCTTTGTGATTCTGTCCGTGGACTATCACACTGCAGGAGCTAGAAAAGGTTGGGAGGAAAAGCATAAGGAGGTGAACAAGTCCCCATTTAAGCCTTTTAGGCTTGTGAATATTTAAAAGACCCTACTTTTTCTTTTTCTTCTTCTTTATCTTCTTAAACATTTGTTCTTTTTAGGATACCAAAGACAGTAAAATGGCTGTCTTAGGTCACTTCAATTTTCTGGTATGATTTATTACCTGAAGGTGAGCCGATGATGACTTATTTCCAAGGCTGCTGAAACTATATGCAAAGACGACATCTCAACTGCAAAGGATGGCCGGGATCACAAAACATTTGGAACCCAGAACACATTCCTATGCCCAGAGATGAGCACTTTTTTGCCTCACCTGGTAGCTGTATCTGGAAGGGCTGTAAACGGCTGCTCCTTTAGAGAGTGCTGATGCTGAGCTCAGTGTCTCTGGGCCTTCACCATCGGCAGTGTCTGGAAGGTAACACAAAATCAACTCATTTTCTAAGAATGAGTGAGAGAGAGCCACTGTTCATTCAAGTCACCAATGCCAGCACCAACCCCTGCTGCTCTCTGATGTATCAGTTGAGTGCAGCATGCCAGAAGGGCAAAATGAGTGGTTAATTATGGGCTGTTTTAAATGCCTGATCTGATTTCTGTCTCCGTCTTTCTCTTCATCCTTCATCAAGGTGATTCCCAGGGCTTTGAAGAGATGAGTTACAGAAAGGTATCCTTTGGGAAAAAAGAGCAGACAGAGAGCAAGCAACGCTAGACCTTAAGAATGCTATAGCCCAAGAAAATGAAAGCAAGACTGAGCTGGAACTTTGCATGTAGGGGAGCCCAACCTCATTAAGAAATGGACTCACCTCAGCCCAGCATTTGGTGTGAACTGTGTGGAGCCTGGCTCATGTGTCCCTGAACCTGGCTGGCAGAAGAAGGCCATCAGCTCACCTGAGTCTTTCTCTGTGATGTTACTCTCCCATGTGGGAGAAGGCTCTCCTTTTTGGGCCACCCTCACACTGCTTCGGAGGACCTTGGGGATGCTCCCTCCTTCTCGGAGTCGTTCTACCGATGTGGGAACCATCCTGTGAAGGCAATAGGGTGTACACTTATGCCACAGAACTTGAGAGTTAAGAGTATGGAACAAACAAGGCTCTGACAAACAGCTGTACAATGTTTCTTAAAACATCCTCTTTGAAAACATTATTTTCTTCAGGACCAATTTAAAACAAGGTATTTTCTCTGCCTCAAACTATGTCAGGCACCTAAGAATAAACACTTTGAGAAAAAACAATCAAGGAGAAGGGGGGTTTAAAGGTGTCTACTGCTTTTAACCTCCCTCTTGAAATGCTATTTTTCTCTTCTGTGAAGTCATGTGACTGGCAAGTAGTAGTAATGTCTCACAATTAATGAACATTACTCATTTGAGTCATGTCTCTTCTTTCCCAGACCTCATTTCTTCAGTTCAATATCCCTAAAACGCTTTATTTCACTCATTTGATACTTAGTACCTGACATTAGTATTATCTATTTGTCGTCTCTCTTAAATTAGACAAATCCTTTCAGGAGTGCGTCCCAACTCTCTCTATCTGCTAGCCACGTGGAGCTGGGACACCTAATGTTAATTTCTGTGGAACTGAGCTCATCTCCTGACGTACCTTGTACACGAAATGGGAAAACAGAAGAGGCAGTGTTAGTGCCCAGTGAATGAAGTGACTCTTCTGTGTCCACAACTATATGCCACTCAACATACTGTTCTGCAGGCTCGGTGGCAACTGCTTGCTTCTATAAAGCTCGAGGATTGTGACTGATACTATTAAATCAGCCGAATATGGTACATGGTACTGGTGGCTGGCTTTCTCAAGTGTTTCCATATATCTCAGGTAAAGAGTCTAGACGTTTACTTCCCTCCTCAATTTAATCATCAGAGCATCGAATTTAAACTTACCACCTACTGCTGATACTCTCTTGAGGTCTGCAGTGAGATGAAGTGCCTCGGGAATCTGATGGGCTTACCGCCTCCAGATGAGACAGAGAGGAATGAGACGGGGAGAATTTTTTGTGAGGGGAAGATGGGGTTCGGGCTGAGGATCCCTGCACACCATGGGCACCAGTGTCAGAAAGGGAGTTACTGCCGCCTTGCCCGGCTCCTGCAGACTTGCTTTTGCTCTGTGTGGAGTCACCTCCCCCACCAGCAGAATTTTCCTTGGCTTCTTGTTTCCGTTTGCGGTACTCCAGCAGGGATACCTAGGAAGAAAAAAAGAAACAGGACTCCAGCTAGACCTCATTTGTGGATTACTAGCAATGGGGAAAGAACATGGAATCCTAGGAAACTGCTAGCAGGCCAGACAAACAAAGCAGGCACCAATAGGTGACTTTTTCCAGGTCTGAGAGACCTGAGGACAGCTACATATTTAAATCATTGAGAAACTGGCAAGAAACAGAGAATACACCAGGAGATGACATTTTTGAAAAATGGCATTTACCAGTTGACCTCAACCTTTGTTCTGCCTTCAGAAAAACCGGTGAGATCACAGTTCCATGTAACAGAAGTGTGCTATCACAGTAATTTGCAACAAACGTAGCACCCAGAAAGGTGGGGGACTTCCCTGGTGGTCCAGTGGTTAAGATGTTGTGCTTCCAAAGGAGGGGCACAGGTTCGACCCCTGGTTGGGGAACTAAGATACAAAATGCTATGTGGCATGGCCAAAAACAAACAAAAATACATGAAAAGGGAAGGTGAAGAGCTGGGAGTTTGTGTAGCTCGAGAGAAAGTCTCGTCCTCAATTCCCAGAAATCCCTATAGTTGTGCCAGCTCTAGAAAACCTGCACCTGGAAACTTCTCCCCAATGTGCCACTATTCCTCTGCCTTCTTCCTTCCTGACTGCCACAGCGAAAGCCCTCTCCCTGCCCCACCTGGTACACTCCCTTCTGGCATTACAGCACACTGTGCTCACACGGACTTCTGACCTGACGCAGTGTCTTGTTTACTTGTAACTGTCATGTTCTACAAGGGCAGAGAGCACATTTATTTGACTTTTTGTCTTTCATGTACAGCACAGAACTTGCGTGATAGCAGGTGCTCAACAATATTTCTGAAACAACAGATCATGATTTCAATCATTTTTGCACATAATAAATGAAACCAGAAATCCAAAGACTTGTTACCATTTTTGTTCCTACTAGTCAATACTGTTCATGCAAGAGTAATCTTTTTTAAAAAATGTTTTATATTGGAGTGTAGCTAATTAACAATGCTGTGACAGTTTTAGGTGCACAGCAGAGGGACTCAGCCATACATGCATCCATTCTCCCCCAAACCCCTCTCCCATCCGGGCTGCAGCAAAATGCTGAGCAGTGTTCCTTGTGCTGTACAGCCAGACCTTGTTGGTTATCCATGTTAATTAGTTTCCCGACTGGGGACCCAACCCAAGCTCCCTGCAGTGGAAGCTCAGTGTCTTAACCACTAGACTGACAGGAAGTCCCCCCAATGCTATTTTATTAGAAATTATCTGCCAGTGTTTCCTCCTTCTTTTAATCACTTAGGGCCTTCAATTTTCTGTTCAAATATAAAATATAACAAAAATACAAAGTAAGATATTTTTGTGTATGCAATTTCTATATACAATCATGGAAAGGAGTTAGTGTAAGAATTCTGGTGATGTGTTTCACTGCAATGCAAAGATAAAAAGCAACCAGCTTACATGTGAACAAGAGTACCATAGATACTTTGCAATTATGTGAGACTGTCACACACAGAGGACATTTAAGCATCTCCAGATCTGACCAGTAACTGGAAGTTGATTGGACAGCTCAAAATACTCCCATGTATTTCCAAATAAACCTAGTTGAAAATCACTGACATAAAAAGCAGATTTTTGGCTTTGTAATTTCTAGAATAGGCATCACCTACAAGTCGAGCCCCAAACACGATCTCTGTGACCTGGCCCTGCCCATCTCTAGTCTCCTCCTCACTTCTCATCTGCTACCACAGCAACATTCAACTGCAATCATATCACATCCCTGCTGCCCACTCAATGGAGTGTCAGAGTTACTTGTTTTGCTCTGTTCTGTAGCATCTTCAACTCCTCAATATGTTGATTGATTAATTACTATTTGAGATCAGTCAAATCAGTGACCTGTCACCTTTCATTCTATTCCTCGCAAATTTGGCTATGAACCTCCTGTCTGTCCTCAAGTACCCTCCACAAATCCAACTTGGCCAGGTTTCCTCTATTAAGTTGTTCTTTTTCCTCATCTGCTAAGCTCAGTCTCACTTCCTATAAGCTCCATTAGGGCGAAATGGAAGTGGCAATACAGCATGGTGGCAGTAAGGGCATACAATCTGGGATCAGGCAGACCTAGGGAGTGTCCTAGCTCATCCATATACTAGCTGTGTGACCATGGGCAACTGGTCTTAAGTTCCATCATTTGCAAAATGGGAAATTACCCATCTTATAGGACTACTGTGAGGCTAAATGCATAAGAAGAGCCTAATGGTGCCCAGAACATGAAAAGTAGCATAAAACATGTAAAGCAGCATTATTCTTTTTCATTGCTTTATCCTTTGAATAGCCTAGCCAACTGTATGGCACATACATGAGAAGCATTTAAATTTGCTTAATATTTACAACACTCAAATTATATTAATACAGTCTTTCACTGAACATGCCAAGAGACTATGTCTTACTTATCTTCATTTTCCTCACACTGAGAACACTGCTGAAAACATAGTGGTAACTCAGTGACTACTTACTGAATTATTCAGTTAATGTTCTTCAAAAGGGTCTCTAAAATGTGAAACACTTACCTTTTTCCTCTGTGGTGGGTTCTGGGGGGCAGATGGGACTCCTTCACAAGTCCTTTCGCCACCAGGTGACATGGATCCACGAGAGAGGTCTTTGAGGAAACCATGTTCATATCTGCTGGGAAATCCTTCTGCAGGGGAACAATAGCCCCCATCCAAATGTAAAGGCTTTCTATCCCCTACCAGGGGAGACCCTCGATACAATCCATCTGCTCGAGGCATAGCGTTCAATGGGGAGTAGGCATACATCAAGTTAAACTCTGTCCGAAATGTCTGGTCTGAGTTTCTCACAAGAGTCTGATGTCCATCTCCACTCCTGCTTGTAAAACCAGTCTCAGAGGTGGGTCCGACCGAGGGATGAGGAGCCAGGTCAGAATGACCCGAGTTGATCAGGGAAGGTCTGTCAGCACAGGTGTTAGTGTTGGAGTCAAGGTAGCCTACTTTTGTCAAGTCCAGGTCTTTTCGGTGACAAAGCTGAAAGAATAAAAATCAACGGAGACATGGGGTAGGGGAGAAAGGAAAAAGTCAAAGGGCAGAAAAGAAGGGAAGTGAGGGGGCACAGGTGAATAAGGAAAGGTAAGAGGGACGAAAGTAGAATAGAGAAAGCCATTAACATCTGTAAAGATCCCATGTAGCACCAGTGTACACATGCCAGATTACCAAAGAATCCTGGGAAAGTCAGAATTAGATAATTGGCCAAATGTGACTATTTTGCCTGCTTAGCCTTTCATCAGGTTTGCTGAGTCACCCTGCACTACATTCAGGGACTGGCAGTATAATCTGGGATTTACCTGAGCCCCACGGAGCCACAGAGATGAGAATGGTGTCTTAAGATAACTGGCTTCTGGTGTTATTCATTTCTTAACTAATATTGATGGAAGGTGGGAGGAGGGGAAAAGGTGAAAGAAAGAAAGTAGACGAAAAGTCAGGTATTTAAGTCACTGGTTCAGGGAAGGAGAATGGTATCAGCTGAGGACGTCAACCAACCAGGTCTTCACCTACTTTCACTATTGAATATGCGTGTTTCTCACAAAACTCTCTGGTCACTCAGTTCTCTCTGCATCCTCTACTGTATGTCAGCATACCACAAGAGCACTAACGTTCATCACTGCAGAGCAGCTGAAATGCTGAAACGTACCAAAAATAAACCCATCTCCTTGGTCATCATTACCTCCTAACATCAAAGATTTTCTGCCACTATGTCCACTACAGCTAACTCTCTAGAAAGAATAGAATCAGAAACTCAGATAATATACACCACTGTCAGCCTCCAAATTATTCTATCTTAGAATCTTTAGCAACTGAGGAGAGAGAGCTTTACGTTCCTTACAAAATAAGACTAAAAAAAAAAAACACTCAGAAAACCTCTAGTACACTAGAATACAATCTTTAGTTTCACACTGATCTATAAAATCCTACCAATTTAGAATTTGGTCACTTGTCACTGAGTTTAGCACTAACATTTTACTGGAAGGGTGTGGGAATAAAAGCTCTTAATATCTGAAAGTTTATGAGCGACTGTAACTTTCTTTTCAAGAGGAGTAAGGCTCCATGTGGATTCATGGAGTTATCACTGCTACGTTTGTCGAAATCTTTAACAGAGTTAAGAAACAGCACTAACATGTGAATTTAACATCTCCACAGCAGTAAGATTTGATATGCTAAGAGATGCCATCTGTACAGCAACCATTTTCCCAACCACTGTGGAATGGACGCCTGAGTCACAGAAGCCATGGGCTGATTTAAGCTGAGAGGTATGACTCTGCCTTGCTAAAGATGCTTAATCAACCAAAGCTCAAATCATCCAGTTAAACAGAGCTGTCAGATTAACTCTGGAATAAAGCATACATTACTGCCTAACCTTTTCAATATAAGCTGCTCCTTTACCAAGTCCAAGATAATAAATATCAAAAGACAGCTCCTACCAACTGTTGATTTAACCTTCCTTATTTAACAAACACACTTTGTTAGACTTTAACGAGGTTCCCACATTTTCAGCTCCTTTAAACTTGACTTCTAGATTCTATTCTACTTTAAAAGAACTCTTCAGCCATACCCACCGCCCTCCCCTCAAAAGCAACAAAAACGAACCCCACCACACACACACACACCTACTTCATTTTCCTCCATCTACATTGAGAGTTCTGAGTAACCACAGTCACACATGGGAAGATTCATTCACCTTACAGTGACCAATCGGCCACCCTCCAGCCCATCACCCCACTCACTCGGATCCCCCAAGCCCTCCCCACAGACGCAGGAACACACTCATACCCACTCACTCACAGCCTCCAAGTGTGATTGAGATGGTGTGATAACTACCTCGGGTGACAGGGACTCGGGCCTATTCGCAGGGGAACTCTCAGGGGAGGATATGTTCTAGAGGAGGGAAAAGCATCTTGTTATTCATCTACTCAAAGAAGCAAAACAAAACAAACAAAAAATAAAGCAAAAGCAAGCATAGATGGTTAGCCACAAATCTGGGGGGGGGTGGGGTGGGGGTGGGGCAGGGAGAGGGATAAGAATGCACAAGGGAAATGTTTAAATGCAGAATCATCTCAATGGACAGAATGACTTGTTAAAATGCTTCCTGGTGTCTCTGAAAGCATTTAAGGATAAACTGGTTATGTTTCATGCTATAAGTAAACATCTCAAGCAGATAACAAGAGTTAAATTGGTGAGATTTTATACTGTTACACTGTCTATGTTAGATGAGATTTTAGTAACCTGTAGTATTTGTTATTGATAGGCATCCTATCACTCATCCCTCATGCTTCAGGGTACCTTTCCTCTTTACCCCACACCCTCTTCTGCAAGTCACATTTTCTCATTCTTTTCTGTGACTCAGGCCTGCCATATTTACCCAGGGGAATTGCTTAGCATGCAGGGGGCTGTCAGGGCTAGGGAGATGGCCAGTTCCTCTTGAATGACAGTTGCAGGAGTTAACAACTGATGGATTCTCCAGCTCACAGGCTAGATGGTTCGTAACATAATCCACTGTACTTTGAGGAACAGAGAGAAAAGGATTTAAAAAAAAAAAGGCAGATGTGTACACTTCAAGCCTCTGGTCCTGAACAAGGGCTTGTCCTTAGGTGTTTGCCTGAAGCAGCACTTCTGAGTGAAACAGTAACTGGGCAGTGAGTTCGGATAGGAAGATATGGAGGGAAAAAGCAGGGAAAGTAGGGAATGATGGTGGTAGCTGTGATAAGGAAAGAGGAGGGTTTCTAATGTAGCCTCTGTATAGCTGTGGCCTGGGTGGCTGAACAATTCTGTGGCAGAGGATATGAGGCTGCTTCAGCAGGGCTACTGGCTGTTAATAATTTGATTTGGTGGGGTGCTGTATGTGAGAGGTGGATAGTGGGCTATGGCTCTCTAGGTAGGAAGGCAAAGGTTATTTTGGTGGAAAGAAGGGGTTCATTAAGCTTGCCCTCCCAGTGCTGCTTTACTCCTTTTTTTTGATGCTTCCCTCTCATGATCTTGTTTTTTTTATTAGATGTCTTTTCAACTCATCCCCTTAGCATTTCTCATGTTTCTTCTGGAAGGTTCTTTATTTTTCCTTTTAAAAATATTCTTTCCCCAACAAACTGATCTTTACTTGTGCCATCTCACTGCTATGTGTGCGTCACAATCTTAGGTGAAAATATGGCTCCCTATTTCCCTATACTAGAATATAGTAAAGTGTATGGCAATTAAAATGGTGATAAAGATGGCCAGGATGATGAAATCTGGTTTTTTTTGAACTGATGAAACAGGCCAAATTTTCTTAGTTAAGTCATGAGACTAAAATAGTGAAAACATGCACTGAACTTTGTGAAGGGATGAGTTATTTAATATACTATAATATTTTCTTTCTTTCCTGATGTTCTAACATTATGCTTAGACTATGCATCACTAAAATGATCTTTGATTAAGAAAAACAAAAACAAAACCAAACTTACATTTGCATAGCATTTCATAGTTATCCAAAACGCTACAAGAGGTAGGATATACACTGAGTGCTAACCTGTCTGTTCTAGAAGGCAACTCACCTTCTAATTTTACCTTTAAATTTTACAATAATTAAGTTTACAATAAACTATGAAATTCTATTCCTATAATCTACTGCCCGACAGGGAGAATGTCCTCTCATGAAATTTTACTTTTACCATCAAACTTTAGCCGCTAAATGAAAAGTCAACTGCAATTAGATACAAGTAAACTTAGTAAGGCCCGTCACAGGAAATCTGGTAAAGGATAACTTTCCTAGAACTCAAATGTGACCAGGAAGGTTTTTTTTTTATCCCCCCTCTCAGAAGAAGGTTTGCTCCAAAATAAGTTAACATAGTTTAGGAACAGAATATAGCTTCCTCTTATTTTCAAGGTTGCTAGTTACCTTTCTGAGTTAGCTATTTCAAGGCTCAGGTCTTTTTAATTCCCACCCTTTTAAAAAAACAGAATAGGCAGGATGACACTGATAAGAGCATTCACCTTTATCAAACAAGACATCTGGAGAAGTGCAAGCTGTGTTTAGTCATCAGAACAAATTTTTCTGAGAAGGAACAGTGTCTGTTTAATTAGAAGTCAAAGCAACATGCAATAGATTTTTTTAAAAACGCACTCACATTGATTCTATTCAATAAACCTACTACCACTCAAACTTGAACACTAACACAGATCAGAATTAACTTTTTGAAACAGGTGACCAGAGAGTGAGCAATAAATCTGGTTCTTATAAATGCATGTTGCTAGTCTCTTTCTACTTCTAATTTCTAACACATTATTACAAGAAGGGAAAGTAACCTGGAAATGAAAATCCTAATCTGCCAAAAACCATACCTCAACACTTTCTAAATCTATTTACTGAGGCCACAAAGAGAATGCAAAATAACAGACACTACACTGATTTAAAGGCCAAGAAACGGAGGCAAAACCAGTCACTATAATCTGCACTCTCAGGCTGGTGTCATTTTAATGGTTACTAGGAAAGAAGCTAGAGGCCAATTTTAACCAAGGCATACAGTAAAGATAAAGATGAAGGTCTAGCATGACTATCACCTAAAGGTACAGAGGCTGATGAACTGCATGCAAAAGACAGATGAGTATCACCCGTGGGAGTGCTCTTCCTATTTTGGGAAGTATAGAGACTGCCAAGATGAGAGGCTACCAGGTAATAGGTCACAATGACCCTGAGGTTTCCCACTCTCTTGCTAAGGTGGGCAAAGAACATGGTAAAGAAACATTTGGAATGGTATTATATTTGAAATGAGGAGGTGCAAATGATGATTTTCATATTCAGAACTCCCAACAACCAAACCCAAATCACCTCAAACTGCAGAGGAGTATTGCAGCGACTAGCAGTAGTAAGAGATGTGACTGGGGAGAACATGAGGCTGTATCCATTTCGACACTCCTCTTCCGGGTGAGATGGGCCAGGTGTGGTCAGCTGGGGGCTCTTTGAGCCTGGATTGGGAGGGGGTGGTGTGACTGGAGAAAGAGGCTGCAGTAACTTGGTGACATTCTGCTCCATCAGATAGCGAGACTTCCATTTCTTTAATGGGCTCAACAAGTCTGTGAAATACAAAGCCTGGATGAGAGGTTTGAAATTACAGCCTAAAGGGATAGTGAAGCCATTAATCTCTAGCCCACAATGGCTCATAACTCCACTTTTGCCTCATCCCACTGTTATCTCCTGCAATCAAACCAAAAGCCCAAAGGTTCTTTAACTGCCACACTTAAAGTGATCCTCAAAACTCTCTAACCTCCCAAAAACTCATCAGATGAACCTGACTCTTTAAGTAACTAATTCCTGGAGCTAATTTAATCTCCTGTAGTGGAAAACATAAATTAATTTTTTCACATTCTTAAAAAACCTCAAATCTGTGTCTCTGTTAAAATCACTCTCTGTTGAATTGTTGGTTCATCAACTCAGTTTCCAGCTTTTATATACTTTTCCATTCTTTAGCAATTCTTTATATAATATTCTGCTTCAGCAGGAGAGAGTTATACATGATTACCTGATCCTTACTGAGTACTTAACAGTGCTTCAAAGTGTGAAATCATTTTTAACATAAACCTCATTTTCAAAAACTAGGCTGGTACTCCTTTTCTGACTGCAATATCCTACTTTCTATGGTGGACTTCTTAGTTCCACTTTGAAAGAAAGTTAACATGCTTTAAATTTTAGTGACTACTCAGGGCAATGCACCTATCTCACTTTCTCAAAGGAAAAATCTATTTATTAGATTTTTGGAACTAACAAAAATCTATTTAGTTCCAAGCTATTCATTTGTTTAGTACCTCTTTGAACTAGGTATGTGGGGGATAATGGTTATCATATACTCTACTTTTTAAAATATACTCTATTTTAAAAGAGTTTATGAAAGCATAAGAAAAATAAAACATACATAAAAGACATTTAATATAAATTTAAGAACCTCAACAGAGGTGGTCATACTGCTATGCATAAGGAGAAAAAAAAATTATGCTTTTAACGGCTTGTTAGATACCAGACACTATACTATGTGCTCCATGTGAATTAGAAGGTTTAACCTGAATAACTCTATAAACCCAGTACTAGTTTTATCATTCCTATTTTAAAGAAGGAGTAGGCAATCTGGTTCCCATCAACATTCTTAATCATTAGGTTAAATGATTAGGTTTCCTCCCAAGCCATTGAGGAAAAGTTTTGGGACAGCAGCACAGCTATGCTTCAAAACAATTCCCCTGGTAGCAGCGGTTAGCATGAGAATGAACACTGGGAAACTATTTAGAGTTAATGGAGTAGTTACACAGAAAGAGTTATGAATCACTAATCTAGGGCAGTAGAGGGTGAAACAGAGAAGAAATAAAAGCAAACAATACTGGAGATACATATTTTTCCTTTCAGATATCTAAAATATTAAAAATTTTCCTAGAAGTATATTTGTATTTTCCTTCTGTTCCAGATACTATGTTTTTCTTTTCTCCTTTTGAAAAGTGCCTAGGTATAAACAAAACAAATATGTGATTCATAACTTACATTTAGGTTTATAAATTTCAAGAGTCTTCAACAGTGAATCTTTTAAAAGACCACTATACTGCTAGGTCCAACAGTGTAACTACTAAAAGCAATTATGTAAGTTATAAAGTTCATTGTAGAAAAGTTATAAAGTTCAGATGAACTCTCCCATCTCCAAATCAACTTACAGGTTACTCATTTAAAATATATTTATTATTTATTATAATATATTTAATGAAAGAGACCTAGCACTCGTCCTTATGAAGTTTACAGGGCAGTGATAAACTGCCTACTTTTTTCTATGAACAATACTATATTTACAAAATTTTCTTTTAAAGTTTCATTTTTCTTCTTTTTGCTATATACAGCTATCAAATCTCCTGGTTAAATTTATCTTTTATGGTTTTGTACCTTTATTTAAGTAATTCCCAAGATTATATAAACAAACACCCACATATTGAAACACATACTTAACTTGAAATCAAATTCACAAATTAATGCACTGCTAATGTCCTGGGGTATTTTCATCTCAATCTCTTTCTTGACATGGCCTTACTGATTCTTTGTCTAAATTACACTGAATAAATAACCTGCTATCTCCACTCATAGTAAAAATCATTCCATTACAATGACAAAAATGTTACAGTTGTATTTTAATTTTATTAAGTCTTTTTTGGCTATACAAAGTTTATATTACAAAAATGTTAGTTGTATTGTAATTTTATTGAGTCTTTTTTGGCTATACAAAATTTACATTTTTATTTAGTCGATTGTATCAATTATTTCCTTTGTTTTCTGCCTCAGACATGTCTTTGTCACCCCACCCCAAGACTATAAAAATGACCTATTTTCTTATTATCTCCATATTTAATTTTCAAATTTAACTCAGAATGTTCTAACTTTTTCACACAGCAAATGGCTAGCATAGTCTTCCAAATTATTTTGTAATTATAGAATCATATTTCTATACTGGTTTGAAATATGACATTTATCCTACTAGATACTGAGTTTAGTTCTGAATGTTATTCTGTACACTTTTAGTAAAATTGGACAATTCCAGTCATTCTATTCTAGCTCTCCAAATTATTTTGCCTATTCTAGCATACTTGTTCATGTCAACGAACTGTAGAAATCACTTGTCAACTATGCTGATACTTCCCCTTCCCAAGGCTGATTGGGGCTGTATTAAATTCATGAGTAATCTGTGAAGAATTCTCACTGAGCACTGTGGCATGATCTTTTATCTACTTATGCCTCCATTCATATTCCTCTTCATCATTATTACTAATATTTTGGCAGCTTATGGGGTTGAACCCAGGCCCTGAACAGTGAGAGTGTGGAGGCCTAACCACTGGACTGCCAGAGAACCCCTTATATTATACCTCTTCATTACAGAATTGCCCCATTTCTATATTAGATTTATTCTCCAATGTTCCGTTACTACTGTGAATTAGATGTATTTCTCCCTATATATTAGTTAAATGTTATTGCTAATATGTAAGAAAATCATTCAGTATGTTACATATTTTTGTATCTAGCTACCCTATTGACCTCTACCAGTTTTTCAGTTAATTCTTTTGGCTTTTCTAAGTAGACAGGTATATTATTTGTATACAATGATAACCTATATATCAGAAACTTTTATCTCATTGTTTTTTAGATAATCAGTTTGGACAACAATTCTAAATGTTGTTAAATAAGAATGGTAATACTGGGATAATCCGATAACCCATTTAAAAGGGTTAATCTATTTTTCAACATGAAGTATACCTGGCAACTGTTTTCAGATAGATGTAAAGTAAGAAAATTATTCAGTATGTTATTTTATTAGATTTATCATTAAGTTCATATTTACTATGCTATTACTCTCTCCTCCTCCATTTGGTTGGCTAATAAATTATTATATGAATAAAATTTCAAATACTGAACCTCCTTTATGTTCCATGGAAAATTTTTATTTGGTCATAATAGTATTCTTACAGATTCAAGATTCAGATGACTGAAATCTAATTCAGAAGTAGTACTGTACAGTTTGTAGGAGGTTAATTTGATAAAATATACAAACAGTAAAAATTTTAATGCACTGTATAGTATTTCATCAAAAGTATAGGCAACAGAAGATAAATCACAAATTCTCCCATTTCTTTATTCATTGAAACCCAGGTCACTTTTATTCTGTATTACTGGCAATTATTAATAATTTCATGACTAAGACTGTGCAAAAGTGCAAAAGTCCACAGTCTACTTCTACTTTTAGTCCCCACCTACTTCTGTACAATAAGTAGCTAGAAAAATTACTACTAGGTTTTTAAATATGCATGATAAATCTCAAATTTCTAGTAGAGGTATTATTTCCCTGTCATTTTTGCAAATCCTTTCTCCCAGTATTTCTGTCCTCCTATCAGTTCAGAGAGCTAAAGACATAGAAACTTTAAAAGACAAAGCCAAACGACGAATGTACACAGAATTTACTTTGGCAAAGATCTAATTCTTTCCCATCTCCCACGTAAGTAAAAATTACAGAATAATTTACAGAATCTTTCACTTACATAAAGCCTGCTTCTGGCTACTCTGTTCCATATATACATCCATTACTGAATCGGTACTAATCTAATTACCAGCTTACAGCGTCACATTAGAAGCTAGTTTTATACTGCTAGGTAAAGTACTTCTTTGTCATTACTTTTCAATTTTTCTTAGTTACTTTCATGTTTATTTTTTATAATAAACTTCCAAGACAACCCCCAAACAACCTAGCTTGATGGAAACTGAATGAAGGAAAGAAAAAAAACTCATTGTATTTCCTCTTTCCATTAAGGAATATGGAAGTTCCCTTTATTTCAAGACTTAAACAAATATTCCTCAGTAATCCTTTGTTCTACATGTCTCCACCATTCCTAGGCAGTTTCTTCCTTTCGTTGAGCTCAGCAATGAAAATTTTTCTTCATTCATTTTCTTGGTACATAAATGCTATTAATTTTTATATATCCAGCAGTTTATTTTTTTCAATTTAGACTCCTAGGTATATATCCACATCATTTACCAATAATGAACATTATATTCTCCCTTGCCTTCAGAGTTAATACTGTTTATTTCTACACAACGTTAGCTTAATGTATCCCAGTATGTGATTAATTCCTGTAAATTTTCCATAAATGTTCAACAAGAAATCTGTGTATAATAATGACAATAATAATTCCTGTTGGGGGTCTGATACTGCACTTTATGTACATTAATCTCATATTAGCTCTACAAGGCAGATATTCACAGATGAGCCTCAGAGGTATTTTATACCTTGCCCGAGTTAGTAATGGTGTGTGTGTGTTAGTCGCTCAGTCATGTCCGACTCTGCGACCCCACGGACTGTAGCCCACTAGGCTTCTCTGTCCATGGGATTCTCCAGGCAAGAATACTGGAGTGGATTGCCGTTCCCTTTTCCAGAGGATCTTCCCGACCCAGGGATCGAACTCTGGTCTCCTGCATTGCAGGCAGTTCTCTACCATCAGAGCTACAGGCAAGTCAGCACTAGTAAAGGGTAGAGATGATCTTTAAATTCAGGTAGGTCTGTTGGATTCTTTCTACTGTATCAATCTGTTTCCCTTTCTTGATTAACATCTCTTTGGTCTTCTTGAGATGAGAAAAACAAAATTAAAAACCCCCCAAAACCAAAGAAACCAAAGCAACAAATAAAAGTAACTCCTCAGGATTTACACTAGTAGCAATATACCAAGATGCTTGTTTGAGTACTGCTTGGTTTCAATTAAGTATTTTCCAGTTTATGTTGATGCTTAAGGGCAAGGTGTATCCTTTGAATCTTTCTTGATGCAAGAAACGAGAAACTTCAATAAAGGTTGGTGACTAACAGTCTTAACTCCAACAAGGGCACATAATAATGAAGGCACTTTCCTTATGAATCTTTGCCAGTCAAGACATGAATTGCTCAAACAGCCTCCCTTTCCCAATCTCAAATACATACATACACGAAACACAGACTACACATACATATGTATGTGTTCTAGACAGAAGATTCCAATTGTTATACTCTCACTGAACTGTAAAAGCTAACAATAAATTGATAAAATTGACGAAAATTTGTTACCAGCATTTCTTTATATTAACCTGGTTCGAGTAAATCTTCCTAATCACCAGTGAAGAGAATGAAGTATTTCATATATATGGTATCATTTAACTCCCAAATGTTCTACACTGGGATTTTATTATATTGAGGTTATACATGTGATAACTTATAAGGTATAATCCACTCTAGGGATAGAAAAATAAACTAAATCAATAATTTGAAAAAACCCTATTTTTAGCAGTCTATTTTTTCCAAATATAATCTTACACAAAGTTTTAGTATAAACCAGATATTACTAGTACAAATCTCCTTATTTAATTCAAGTTCATATTTACTCAGGCAATGAACAAGACGTTTCTATGAAAATCTGCAATATTACTATGTTAAGTACAGACTTGCATGACTTTTAGCACTGTATTTATTTTGGTATTTTGTTTTGATTGCATAATATTCACAAAATTGATTTAAAGGTAAATAAACAGAAATCACACAGAACTTTTCAATTAAAATAATACTGGCCAAGAGAAACTTGGTAATAAGACTATCCCCAAATAAGTTGGTATCAAGTTCATGCACCTGTCCTTTCAATTGCACTCAAGACCCCTGTGAGAGTTACAGCAAAACCAACGGACCAGATGACTTTTCATGACCCTCCAGTTTAAAAATTCATATGAGGACTTTAAATTGGATTTAAGGTCATGTCTTTTTAAAAAATTTACACTAATTGTGCAAGCTCTTTTGAAAACAACCAATTCATAATAATTTCTCATTTACTTTACTCACCCCGTGCCCCTTCCACAAGTCCCACCCCACTCAATCACCTACAATTTTGATTCTTTCCTGAATAGTGCCCACATCTTTTCTTATTTCCCCTTATAAATATGGATATAGAGCTCCTAAACTTACTACTTGAAATGTATCTAACCTTTTAAAAAACCATTTCTGCTGTTATCTGTATACTGTCTAGTTCCTTCTTTGCCGTCCTGGGAATACTGATCCCTGACTTGAGATCTCTCTCTTCCTCTGTAAAGACAGATGTAAAGTAACTATTTAGAGAATGCTTTTTTTTTGGTATCATACTTTTTAAAGTATTCAGTGAAATTTTTAATGTAGACCCAAAGTAATCATTGCTCATGTATTCAGAAAGGTCTGCGATACATACCTGCATTGTCTTTGCAGATACTAGAAGAATTACTGTTCTCATTACTTTGGTATAGGTGCTGAGTTCTAGTCTCTTGGGGTACAGATGATGTTTGGGTCATCCCTTCTTCCAAGGCTTGCTTTATCCAGCGCTATAATGGGAAAAGAACCAGGGAATTATCAACAATCGTTTAAAACTATTTGGCTCTCCTATTTATTTTAAATGCATCAGCTGGTGACAGACATTAATACAACACATTCATTCAGGTCCACAGTCAAAGTATTTTTTGTCTTGTGTTTCAGCATTTTAGGATATTGCCCCATTAATTCCTTCTATGGAGCATAACTGAGAAAGCCTGAGTTACACATAATGAAGTCCCACTTAAAAAAAAAAAAATAATAAAAATGATTACTATTTACCTCTTCATACTGCTTAGAATGGAATAAATGGGAAAAAAGAAGGAAGAAATCTTAGCATTTATATGAGACTCCGATCACATAGAATAAAGCTAGCACATATAGTAAGTGTGTAAAAAGAATATAGATCTCTTAAGAGGTGTCTGTCCTGTGCTGGGGATATCTGAAGAAGTAACAGAAAAGGTTCACAGGAAAACTCTGGATGAGAATAAACAGCTTTTTACTACAAGTGCCAAAGTGCTTCCAAAAAGACTACGCTCAATATCCTGTGAGTTTTCTCTCCATGTTAAGTAGTTTGGTTAAATTATGCATGAATAATACAAATCATTACCATAATCCTTCTGCAGAAATCAAAAAGGAAAAAAAAGTTAAAAAGAGCTCTCTAACCAGTCACATTTTTTTGTAATGAATATTGGAACCTAAAATGATGGAAACAAACTGTTCAGAAAGGAAGCCTACAGAGATAAGGATAGAAAGGTCATGTGACCTGTGGAAGAGAGAAAATTTCTTACCTGTAATTATGTTCTCTTAAGATACACTCACACAGTTGTAGGTTGCTCACCACTCTGTGGCTCTCCTGCCCTGACACAAGACAGATCGAATTTTGATAAACATCAATTTCTGAGTCAGACCATATCCCAAATAGGAAGAGTAAAGGTGATCGTAACTTACACCTTTAGAGAATCAATATTACAGGTAAGTAAATATTCTCTTTACCAAAGATAGTAATTCTAATAGGAACTTAGGAAATAATGTGAGGAAGCCAAGAAAACATTTACATCATGTAAATGGCATTGTGGTCTGCCAAATGGAAGCAAAAGTATAAACATGAAGAGATAGAGAGTGAATATCTAAAAAAGAGAGGTAACGTCAACTGAATCACCACATTATATTAGGATTTGATCAAGTCTCTGAAGCCAAAATAAGACGAAGAATGAACTAACTCTCCTACATACAGAATATTGCTGTGAAGATGAACTGTCAGAACCATAACTCCCTACACAGAAGAGACCTTAGAGGTCACTTTGTCCAAAGCATTTCTTGTATAGATGGGAAAAAATTAGGCTCAGGAGACCAAAAATAATTGAAAATTCTTTGTTATATAGATACCTTACTACAAGTTTTCCTTATCAGAGCAGATGACAGGACTCATTTGGGGTCACTGTGCTTTTCTCCAAGGTAAGTTAATTTCATGAATTTCCAGTGTCATATAGGTGCACCCATAGAAGAACTCTCTGGATCTGATGACTACAAAAAGGGAAATTAAAACCAGGACAGGGGCATCTTAAGGAATAAGATGCTGCTCTGGTTAGCTTATGGTCGAACACAGCAACCTGATCAACTCCTTCCTCCTGGCCGTACTGTATGTCTACACAGTATTTTAGGGCCCATAAAGAAGAGCACCAACAGTTACTTGTATCTAACAAGTTTGAATCACCCCTATGGATAATAAATTAACTTTAGACCCTTCTTCCCAAGTTCTAGCTACAGTTATTAAGGTCAAAAGAACATGTCTTCCTTCTCTGGAACTCTGTATTGAAGAGATTTTTAGGAAGCTCAGAGATGTTTTAAAGAGTATCATTATGATGGGGAAAGGTAAAGAAATTAATTCAGGTTTCAGAGTCCAAAGACCTGGATTGAAACTAGGCTGCGCATCTTCCTAGATGCTTAATTTTGGCAAGTTACTTTCACTTCTGAGCCAAAGCTTCCGGATCCGTAAACTGAACCCAATGATCCCAAGCTCACAGGGTTATCATCAATGCTAAGTGAGACAGTGCATGTGAAGAAAGCTTGTAGCACAGTACTGGGCACACACTGTTCAGTGAGAACAGTTCAAATGAATTTCAGGCTATGTACTGAGTATACAGATTAATATCACTCCAGTGCACACAATAAAATATCAACGCAAAGCATAATGTTTCATTTTCAGCCTAAATGGGAGACCAAATGCCCCACACATATTATGCCTACAAGGTGAGTTCAGAGATTTAGAGAGAACAAGGAGAGATACTACTGAAAGGCTTGTTAGCTACTCATAAATGCTTCCATTTCAAAATAACAAGTTAAGTAAAATTCAACAAGACATATTATAACATGCTAGTTAAGAGCTGTGAATTGATTTAATTTAGAAACTACAGAGACATCATAAAACATTCTGCCAAATACTCTAAAAATCTGGGTGCAAATATACACCTGCAACTTTACACTCTTAAACTTATGAAGGCGTTATACCTCCTTTAATCAGATATGATAGAGTAAGCCTACTAGGAATACATACTGTTTTAACTAATCCCATGGAGGGTGGTTGTTCCCATCTATCTGTTTAATTATATTTTCTCTGAGTGATATTTAGAAATTTATTACAATTTTATTATGGAAATCTTCTTAGGTTCTGTACCATGTTAAGAATTTTCTAGCCAGTCTAAAAAAATCCCCATCTCCATCTAGGATAAAACTGAGTTCAGTTTCTACATAGGACCCAATTTCATTAATTTGTCCCATAAAAAGTTACATTCTTGTTTTGTAATATAATCTTGATACATTAACAGCAAATACTGAACTTGTGATTTAAACAATTTTCAAAGACTCAAGTAAGATACTTTGCTATGTGTCGACATATATAGCTTGAACTCTTCTTAAAGACTAATATGACACAAATAGATAAAAAGTGTCTGAGCAGAGCCTGTATAAAACAAGACTAAGGATGGTCAGATACATGTAGAGACTATAACATGAATATGAATTAAGTGGGATTTCTAACTGTTGCCAGTGGAGAGACACAAAGATGAGATACAGATATAAGTCTGAAACCATAACCAGGTAAAAAGGACTCTAAGAAATAAATTTTCTATCAGATTTGAAGTCATATTTCTACAAGTTTTTGATTTTCACAGAACTCTGCTACTTGGAAAAAAGTAAGATGGGAATAGAAAGATTACAGCCTAGCATCAGAATGATAAAGGCAGCATTTCAAGAAGGTAGTCTATACTATTTGCAATTCAGACGTTTTTATCATTCTGTATTAATAATTATTAACCCTTCTTAAAGGATCAAGAAAGAAAATCTGTTATTTGACTTGGTAAGATACTTCAACAGTTAACATCTTAGGAAGTCTAGTACTATGCCCATCCAAAGACAGAACAAAAGGAAGAAGTTTATTTCATAAATATATTAAGCCATCTTTTGACTTGTTCCTCTAAACTAAAGACAGCTTCTCTAATTGTTTAATACTACTCTGAAAATGTAGATTCTGGGCTATTACCCTCAATGAGGGACTGACCTAAAGGTAATGGTAAGATTAGTTTTACATGCCATACCACAGTTAATGAAAGCTGCCAATTATTACACAATAAGGTTAATCATTGTTATTGTTTGTTTAGTCCTAAGTTGTATCCGACTCTTGCGACCCCATGGACTGCAGCCCACCAGGCTCCTCTGCTCGTGGGATTTCCCAGGCAAGAATATTTGGAGTGGGTTGCCATTTCCTTCTCCAGGGGATCTTCCTGACTCAAGTCTCCTGCAAAGCAGGCAGATTCTTTACCATCGAGTCCCTAGAGAAGCCAAGGTTAATCATAATGGTCATTAAACGGCAAATATTTTTTTTTCTAATAACTCATAAGATTCAAGATAAATAACTTGGTATAGAATAAAGGATTCCCAGAGACCTAACCTTCACTTCCTTTAGTAAATTTCTTGTCTTATTTTCTTCTTAAAGATGTTGTCACTGTTTTCTGACACCTGAAAGTTATGTTACTCCATTACCCACAAACCCTTTTGGCAAAGATCTCATGATCAAATTTCTCTTTAGGAGCTGTTCTACTTGGAAATTACCTGTTCTAATTTTCCCTAAATAAATTAGTAAGTGACTCAAACACTTAGATTAAGATTAGGAAGACTTTCTTCAGTGTGTGTTGCTCATTCAGTGGTAGTGCCTCTGCTTTGTGTGCAGATCCCTGCTGCCCTCCTCCCCTCCATATCCCCCAACACTTGGGTTCATCTTGTATGCCCCTCCCCCCAGGACATAGTATCTGCTCTTTGGGAAAAGAGAAAAGCTTTAAGTTTGAGGAGTCAGGGAAGACCTGCCTGGAGTTGGAGACTTCATCACATCAAATAATCTATATGCAGCATCCTCATGTACGTGATGCCAGTGGAGGAGGGCAATGGCAGACACTGAGGAAGGCAGCCTGAATCCAGATCTGAGGATAAGAGAAAAGGGTGTTCCAGGGAGCAGACTCTGCCTCAAAGGCGCCGAATGAAAGGGCGTCCTATGCTTCTAGAGACATGAAAATGACATTACAGATCTGAGGGTGCGATCTATTTTTGAGAGACACCTTTGGAAAATAGGCAGGGCTTCTGGGAATTAAGAAAGCATTCCAAAAATAAACAACCATCAAATACGACTGCCATTAGATCCAAAAACAATACATAACTACAGAAGAGAAACCAGAGAGAGAGAGACAGAAAACTTTATAGTAGGTTCCATAATCACTAGGGAATAAACACTCATTTGATCTAGGAACAGGAATTCTGTCAGTTGTGACAGGACTTTTCCTCTACCCTCAATAAAATGATAATAGTGACTGAGTTAATCCAAAACAAAATTTGATCAGTCTTTAACTTGTGCAACAGTGCTCTAGAATACCTGGGACCCAATCTTACAGAATAATCACAAATGGACATGTTAACCAGTATCACAAGAGCACACACAAAACACCCTTCTCTACCCAGTCACCAACTGCTAAGATAATAGTGAACACAAAGACAAATTTGCTAAGACAAACTGAGCACCAAAATGTAGCATACATCCCACCTTAGTTTCACTGACTCTTGATGCATCAGTATTTGTGGCTTAACAACTAACTCATTAAAAACTCATATGGGCAGAGTGTGCTTCTCTAGAGAATGTGTTTGATATGTCACCGTTACAGGCATCCTAGGTTAAAAGGAAAAAAAAAAAAAATCACATGAACAAAGACATACCTTTTTACAGGAGCTGAACGTGCCATCAGGCAGAAGTGGCCTTCGACGCCTCTCAGGGATAAAGGGTGAGCCAAAGCGAATGTAGTGTTTGGGGGTGGTGCAAATTAACGGGGAATGGATAAGACCAGGTAACATGTTCAGGGTTGTTGCCAGTACAGTTGGGTCCGTAGTGATACGTAAAGGGCACTCAACAGGACATTCTTGCTTCTCAGCTTTGTCATTCAACCATTCTGTAACTAGATACTAAGTTAAAAAAGAGACTGTCAGTTGATGATGTTGCAGATGTAAAGGCCAGAGGCAGCAGTGTAACTCACAAAGAAAATCCTCATCTAGAAACTAGGACAGAGGTAGATAAAACAGCTGCAGAGTATGATTCGCATAATCAGAGCACAAGGGCATTTTAGCTCACCCTCTCCATGCTCATTATGGGAGGAACGATTTCAGTTATCAGTAATTTAAGCTCTGTCTAAAAATTATGGGAACAAAAGTCCAAGCAGCATGGACTCAATGTCTAAGCATTTTATCTCAAATCTAATAATTCGTAGACTGCTTTTTCTCCCCTGAGGATTAGAGGCCCTTTTACTTTACAAAGGAACAGCTTTTGCCAGACTACACTTAGGAAGATGGATTTGTAACTTACCTTTTTGGTTTTTGGGTATTTAGATGCAGCACGGTTGACATGGGATCCAGTAACTGATACCACAGTTGGGTCAGACCCTGTTAATTGCCTGTTTTCTCCCGAACTGTCTACATTTCCAGCTTCAGTAGGAGTTACTGAGCTGTTATTTCCCCCTTCTTCCAAGGCAGCTTGTGACAACTCTGCCTGCTGTGCAATGGCCTGTTTTTGACGCTTTAGTCTTTGGGCTGAACTGGTCCGGTACCGAGAAATTCGACTCTTCGGTCGGGGCCTAGAAGGCTTTGCTGGAGGTGGTTTGGGGACTGGTTTTTCTGCAGCAATGTCCTATAACAACAGCAAAGTTAACTGCTTACCAGAAATGTCAGCAAATATTTTATCCAGCTTCCTATTTACTTTAAGCACTCTGAATGTTCACTGGTGAAAAAAGTGAGCATTAACAAACATTAATTTCAAATGTAATCCTTATAAAATTCATATATTTAAACCAGCCAGAAAGGCTACAGGAAGATGTCTCTGTTAGTTACTTCTTTTTCCAAAAAGTATTTATAAAATTGGTCAAAAGTCAGCTGAAAGTAGCCAGCAAATTTTAGATTCTTAGCAGGGAAGGTAAACCCTCCTCTGTTTTTCCCTCAGATACTGACGTTTTAGCTTACAGCTTAGAATTTGTGGCTAAGATAGAAAAAGGAAGAGTTAACTCTGAGGATCCTATGAAAGGTCAGGTACATAACTACGCTACAAAGATGGCCAAAGAGAAACCACAAGATCTTTATGAATTCACCACCAACAATTTATCTGGCAGAAATTGTAGACAGTTCCATTCTAGCCTGAGAGTATCTAGTTATTCAAATTCTGTTTCCCTGAATTCCACAAATCAGCTAAGTGATAAGCAAATCAGCTTATTTACTGCAAAATAAGGCAAAGCTGAAAATGCTGATTCTGGCCATTCCAAAAGATAGGTAATTGATATTAGCAAGAGTTATCTAAGGTCTGGTGTCTTTTCATCTTACTCCTGCTTGGGAAGACCTCCGGGTATTCACTCCAACACTCTGTGGGTTGCTTGTGATGGCGATATTTGAGGCAGGGTTGCTAACTTCAGGTTCGGGGGCTTCAGTTTTTGTCTCCTCTCCCAAAGGAATCTCTGAGGTGGTGGCAGCAATCTCTATGTCAGAACTGCTTTGTTCCAAGGGCTGATCCCGCCGCTTCTTTCTTTTCTCTAAGTTTTCAAAAGCATGCATGATGGCGTCAACCTTCCTATCTTCCCGGGTCTAGAAAGAAATGACATTAGCATAGAAGGAAGCCTCTACCAGGAGAAGACAACAGCTTCTCACAAGTATTATTAATGCAAACGGATAGACATTTATTTCAAAAGAGGTCAGCTATTTTGAAACTTTTTAATTCAAAAGAAAAATAGCCATAAAAATGAATTTTTCTCTGCATTTTCAGAGTTAAAAAAAAAAAAATCAAGCAGATTTTCTTCAACAGCTTCTCAAGGACAAAAATAAACATGACTGATTACGGCCATAAAGTAGAACTTTTGAATCCATTATGACTGTAGGTTTTGTTGGTTTTTTAAATGTCAAGTCACACAAACGTAGGAAATTACTAAGTCAGCCTAAACAAAGATGCTTTGCTTCAACAAGACAGTTTTTTGAAACCAGTAAGTTAAGACTGTCAGTAAGAAACCTCTTAAAACCATCAACAGATAAGATAATAGCCACTAGAGAACTTATATGTGTATCTGTAAAATATCAAAATAAAATCTACTCTATAGAAAAAGCCCAAATTGTGACCTAAAGGTGATGGTATAGTAACTTATTGAAGAAATAAAATGATATAAATTCTGAAGGGGCTCACATGCCATAGGTAGCAGGAATCAGCAGGAACAAAAAGATGTTAGAAGGTACCCACCCTCCTGCTATGAGCTGGGTTCTCCTGGTCATCTGCAACCTCTTCTTTCTCCTCTTCTGCTTTTTCTTCTGGATTGTCTATTTCCTTTAAGACAGAGGCAATATTCAGCTGTATTCTTAAACCTCAGGAAAAAAAATCAACCCCTGTTTTTCCCCTGGGAGCTTAAAGCTCTCTAGAAACAATTCCCAGTGCTTTAGTGTTACTTATATGGGGGTCACATGGTAAACACAGATGATAAATACAATTCACTGCACTGAAACCTGGTTAAGTACCCAAAATGATGCTCCTGGCCTTTTTTTTTTTTAAAAAAGACAAAAACAGAATGAATGAATGAATGAATGCATACCCACCTTGATATGAAGGGTATTAAGTGTTAACATAGATTCCCTACATAAAACATGTGGCAACCTGGGATCCTCTTCATATGAAGAGGATCAACACCACAGCAACATCTTCTGACCAGGAAAGATTACCTCATGGTCACTGGATACAGTTACTTTCTCAGGAACTTGCTCTGGCTGCTGGTTGTTATCCTCTTCAGCGGCCTCATTCTGCTGCTCCATCTCTAGCTCTTTCCGTCGTGCTTTTCTACGTCTCGTCTCTGCTCCGATGGTAGGTAGGCTTGGAGGAGGTGGGAGCGGTGGGTCTGCAGCATTGGGATTCCTTTTTTGTATAGGGCAATTCCGGTTTCCCTTGTGACATGCACAGTCCACTTTATAATTACTGCTCCAAAGAAACAACCAAAAGTGCCTGTCTCAGTACCCTTGAAAATCAGTTATGTTATCTATTCATTATTTTGAAATCTTAGTAATTTCCTTTGGTATTATCTTTGAACAAGTTAAAAAGAGTCATTGAGAGAGTCCTATAAATATTTTCAATATTCTGTGTTTCTCTATATAACCCAAACTCACTCAGTGGACAGGAAAGCAAGTCCCCACTAAATTCAATTCTCCCAACTGTCTTTATGATATTTAAAGGCAGTGAATCCACAACAGAGTCTGAAGTAGTCATACTTATCTTGTGTCTAACTTCACCATGTCCTCACTCTTACCTACTGATTCCCCACTTATTACCTTTTCTTCATGTACCTGTGCTGAACATCAATTTGCTACATAGACCCTTATTGCCTAAAAGGACCAAGGCAAAAGAAGCAGTCATTTTACAAAGCCCATCACATAATCATCTATGACTTGCTATCTGTTTTTCTGCATTGTCATATACAGCTGGATTATAGTGGATGATGTGAGTGGATGAGGTGAATCTTTAGCTTTTTCAAGAACAGCTTAAAGTGTAAGACAAGGCCATTCATGTTACGAAAGGCTGTGGAGATCTTACCAGTTACTGTACTCATAATCAAATGCTATGGTGACCTCAGCATCCTTGGTGATAGCAGACACAGCATAGATACAGAGATGAATCATCCCATCGGCAATCATGTGTCGCACCTGTGTGAACAAGGCTAATGATTATGATTTATCAAAAACAATAGAAACTTTGTGTAAGGGGAAAAAAAAACCTTTTATTCAAATAATATTTCCTCACTTAGTTACGGTAGTCTGCTATTCCATTTGATACTATCATACAGTAACTGCTTAAAAATACATGATATGTCTTGAAATAAAGAAATTTTCAGATGTTAGCAATCAGAGTAAACATTGATCTACATCTTAAAGCTGTTTTCAGCTGTACCAGAAAATTAAAATTCTTAGTTTATAAGAAAAGCTCTATGGATTTTCTTGCTGCATTTGATGTGGCTGCACTCATTATGCACCAAATAATTAACTTTAGAAATGTCTAGAATCATTCCTTCAACCTGATCACCTAAAATCTAAAAAATGAAACCACACACCTTAGTTTTGGCCCAATGATAAATCTTTTGTATGGCAATTCTTTAATATAACCTCACTGACTTCCTATCCAGCCTAGCTCTTTCTCTTTTAGCAAATGCCAACTTGCTTTTTCACATTTTTGCCTTCTCTAAAGAAAATCCACTTCTTGACCTCATCCTGTCAGAATAAATAAACCATTACTTTTGATTTTCATCTCTTACAATGAAAGACTATAACCACTATCTACAGACCTTAGTCTGGATGGAGTTTTCAGACTGTTTCTTCAGTTGACTTGTCCTTTTGGTGGTTTCATTCAACGAGGAGTTGCTACAGAAATCTTACCTCTGCATTTGGTGTACATGATCTTCTGATGAACCGAGCATCATTACCGAAAGTACGTGCATCCACACACATCTCTACACCATTGAATTTTGAGTAGAAGAGCACAAAGGGGTATGGTCTAGGAATATAATTAAAATTTCTGTAATTCTCAGAAATAAAAAGGCCACCCCATGATTTCAAATACGAAACACATGACAGAAGATGTAGCAGTCCTCGGCAACGCCTAAGCTTAGAAAACACCACATGCTTGTCTGCTTCTGATTAAAGAGTAAGCACAAAGCAAGGAGTGCTTTGCTTAGAAAGGAGTCATCACCACTTCACAGATTAAACAACTTGCAGATTTATTTGCACTTCTCTACAAAGAGCAGAGAGGCTTGAGTTCTCCTGCAAGAGCATCCTACCAACAAAGATGGCTTTTACAGCTATACTGCTCAGTCAGACCCGCCTTACCCCTTAATACTTAATGAACGATATTCTTACTTTTTGAAGAAATGCCCATTGACCTCAAATTGCTGCCGTAACATGACTTTGCCTCGATACTCTATTATAAGAGTGTCCAAAGCCAAATCTCTTGCAGCCCTCAGGATCTTCCGGTGCTTCTGAACACGAGTGACTCTTCCCAACTGTAGCTGAATAAAATCAGAGTATTAACATTAGATGACATCAATAGGAGCTAAGTAGACATTTAAATTATTTCTTAATGGCAGGAAAGGCACTAGTACTTTTAGGTTTTACTTGTCTATGTTATTTAGCTCAATGATGAGACATTTTAAAATTTGATAAAATCTTAGTATTTCTAGGAAATAGGTTCTGCATAGTGAACTTGCCACTCCCTTACCCCCAAAGAAAAAAAAAATAAATCTAAGAAAGATATGACTAAAATTTTAGTGGTGCTATGTGTAATGTAAGAGCTTAGGTTTCCACTAATCTTAATAATTCCTACGAAGGCTGTATAAATTTCCAATACCCTAATTTACCTATTTGTAATTAACAAAGATATATATATATCTTAAAGTATGCATCTGAACAGTTTTCAAGTGCCCAAAACTTGCTTTTGGTTAAAGATGCTCCTCAATAGATGGCTAATTTGTTACCCTAAGGCCTTATACATTTGAAAGATAGGCTAATTTCAAAACATGTCCTTTTCCTGAGTTCTTAAAATCTCAACTAATCTTAAAATCTCTCCTAATCTCTAATTAGGAGTCTTTAACCCTTTGATCCTTACCTGCATTTGGGACCCAATAACTGTATTATTACAGGCCAATTCAGTCTTATTAATAGTGTCTAAAATAGTAGGTTTGCCCACAAATTCCTTGTTAGAATGTAGATGTTGTTCAAGGGCGTTCTGTACATCTGCACTGTACTGATTAGTGAAGGCTTCTTCATACTGATCAGTCCATAGTCTTATCCGATTTTCCCATCCCTCAGTTGTATTCTCATCTAAATTCTGTGCCTCAGAAGGAGAATTCTGTAGAGAACAAAAGTCAAGTAGATTAGGAGAGTCCATAAAAGGGACAGGATGGGACGGGAAGGGGTAGGGTGGGGGAATGCCAGGCTAAACATTCAGAGAAAATCAGTTTTCACTTGGCAGTTGCTGTGGCATAAAAGCAATGGCCTGGGAAGTCAGGATCTGGCTTCTATCATGGTTTTATTACCAATAAGCTGGGAGGTTCAGTTTCCTCATTTATAAAGTGAGAAACCAATCTGGATTGCAATTCTGTCCCATCACTATGATTTTACGACCATCTTGAAGTCATAAATATCAAATTTATCAGAAGAATGACATCAAGTTTGTAAGAAAATCTTCATAAAAATGAACAATAGCAATACTTCAAAATACTCACATTGCTTAGGTTTTCAATACTTATCAACATCAGTGTGCCATTACAAATTGGTAGTTTTATTACTATCCAGGAGTATGTTTTTGAATGTCTTATTACACAAGTAATATATGTTCACTTAAAAGCTACATGTGACCCAAATAAATAAATAACTCATAATCTTGCCTCCCACAGAAAAAGCTATCATTCAGTACATCTTTCTAGCATGCTATTTATGACATTGCAAAACAGCCACACAATGAAGAGATAAGGTGGGGGAGGGCCATGGGTAGATGCAGTGTAGGAAATGCTTATAATCTTGCTACACTTCACTCGGAAAACCGCTGCCCTCTATGACAGTACAGTACTGAGGAAACAGTATCCCATCTTGGCAACATCTTCCTAAATACTTTTATGTGTGCTTTTGCTATACACACACAGCTGAAGTTTGATATATGTTCTCCTCCATGGTGTTGAGGACTTAAGGTGTTATCAGAAAACAAAATAAATGCTGATAGTGACGATATCACACTAGTGATGACTAAAAGGAAAAGACTAATACCAAAGCTACTTATAAATCCATGTTGACTTTAAAGTCGCAAAAACAGGTATACAAAAATTAAATATGGTTTCCATGAACAATAAGAGAAAACACTTACACCCACTGTAACAATTGCTTTCTTTCATTTCTATGTCACTAATTTTGATCGACTATTGTCTACCATCCTTCCCCCAAGGAACAGGAAAATGGAAGGAAAAATTTAATATAACTGTTTTCCACATTACTTACTAGATTCCAAAAGGATGAACAATAAACAAAAGCATCTAACAAACACCCAAGGCCAACACACTGAGAATAGAATACTGCCTGCTTGAGGTAGACAGTAGCAGCTGAGCGAAAGAAAAAGTACAAAACTTGAGCCTTTAAGGGAGCTTGTAAGACTGGGGATTAGGGGTGCCCCAATACAATTCCCAGGTTTAAGCATCTAGTAGTGATCACTAAACTTCTGACTTGTCAAACAATGTATACTGGAAGCCTGTGCCATAGTTTTAGCTATTGTTCACTAACACAACTCTTGTCTTGTCTGCTATCCTGTTCTTCTGAGTACTGGAGACGCCATCTCAGTGGGTTTAGAGCAACGGTTCCCAACCAGTGGGGATTTTGCCACCAAGAAGACTTTTGGTAATACCGGAAGTTATTTTTGATTAATATGTGGCTTTGTTGGCACTTAGTAAATGTTAGGGATGATGCTAGCATCATATAGGACGATGCCTACTGTAATGCAAAAGACAGCTCTGATCCCCACGAGGAATTATTTGGTTCAAATGTTGTTGGCTTAAACAGTGTTGAGGTTAAAAAACTCTGGTTTAGACCGGTTTCCAATAGGGAAATTCAGCTTTGGGGTTAAAAAGCCAAATGACAGATTCTTCTCACTCTTAAGCTATGGTTCCCACTCAGATCTTTGATAAGGTTCTTACTAACAATTAATTCTGAGTACAGAATTTATTAACTCAGAAGTATGACACGAGAATCAAAATAAACCAGTAATTTTTAATTATTTAAATTTTAACATGGTTATGGAGCTATCTGTCATCATCTCAAAAACTGCAAGCTATATTTGGGGTTAACATGTAGTTTTCTGGGAGAACCAGTCAATAGCTTTCAGAAAGTTTCAAACTTCTAAAGGCAAGTTACCATAGCTGATAGAAAAAAGGGTTTAACACCTGAGATCAGGGTATGTCTGCCCCATAAATCTATTTAAGGTCCCCTTTAAGCAAAGGTCTCTTACAGGAGAAAGATCTAGAAAAGAAACAGTCACTGTGTTAGAAGATGTCCTAGGACTCCGGTGGTCTTGGGCTCTAAGTCCTCTCCCATCTTTTATATAGATACTTACAAGTCTGCTTATGGGTATATGCAAGCTGAGGCATGTGACCTTTTTAAACAAGCCAGTTTGGTGTTCCACGTATAAATGTGTATTCTATCTATATTTCCTAAGAAAGCTTATCCTCACTAAAGGAGTTTAATGTTTACCCTATAATGGTCAATGAGAAAGATTCTGCTTTTACATTATTTACACATCCAGATATAAGAATAGTTACAGAACTAAACTAGACCTTAATTCTAATTAAATACTTTGAAGCTGTAAATAATGGTTTGGGAGGTACGCTGTCCTTCTACATAAACAAACAGGTAAAGGAAGATATCAGACAGTATATTCAAATTTCCTTTGGGCAAACTCTTCTTCATCAACTGAAAGCTCCTTTAAACTATTGTGCATCATTTGTCTATTATCCATCCACTATCTGAAATCATGTCTCATAAGCTTTTACTTGATAACTAAAGAAAAGAAGTGCACTAACATCACCTGAGTCTTCTATACCAAGCAGATATGCCAGGAGAAAACAGTTCAAAAGTAAGTAATTCCAATAAGAATAATTCTTATCAACACTACTACTTTCCTACTGATGAAATTTATCCTTCCAACTGGTGATTAAAGTGTACATGATGCTAGGGTGAGTGCATAAGAGATCCCCTGTCACCAGAAAAACCTGACTCCTGAGATGGAGGCCAATCAGAATGATGGAAAACATCAACCTCATTTTGTTTGGCAAAATGTCACTTACCCCATACCCCAAGAAAAGCAGCTAATGAAAAACCAGTAAATGAAGCCTGATTACAGAAAGGAAAAAATATTTTAGAAAATGGCCAAGAAAATCCACTTTGGAGAAAGGCTCTATGAAATCTGAATGGCAGCAATTAAAAACTAACAAAAAGCAGAGTCCAAGATTCCCAGACCATCAATGTCAGGAAAGAAGCTGACCAAAATGCAAGATCACAGTGAAGTAAAACACAGCATCAGAGAAGAAGACCCCTTACCTTCATCCGCAAGGACTTCCGGGATCCCTCTCGAAATGCCTATCCCAAAGAGGAAAACAAGTAGAACAAAACAAAACTTGGTACCAAGAATGACAGTTATACCTATCTGAGACTAAAACTAAGGCAAGAACTAGTGTTCTAGTCTGTCCCCTTTACTCTAGGTAACAAATACAATGGAATTCCCCACACTATTATCAAGAATAGGGGTGGCATAAGGCCAGTGAACTCTGAGGCTAATACCAATACTTTCCACTGTGAAATTAGGTAATTAACAGGGAAGAGCATGCATCACTTAAATCCTATATGCACCCTTGACACTAAAAGAAAAAGTATATAAAAATATTAACTAAGGCTACAGATTTACCAGTTTGAAATTAAGAAGGAAACAAAGACCAATCCCCTTAACAAGGGGTGGACAAGTCACCTAGAAGCAACAAAGTTGCTGTGATGGGGAAGAAAGAGCACACAACAGAAGAGGTTTCTTCTGGAGACTTTTTAGTTGAGAATACAGGAAAGTGACCACAACACTGAGTAAGCCTAGACCGTTCAAGAGACGTTTCCTGAATTTTTTGAAACAAGGAAAAAAACAATCAACCAACAACATGAAGTGGGCATGGACCAGCACAAGAATTTCAGACTGGGTTTTGGGATTGAGGAGCAGGAGGTACTTTAAGGACAGTGGAAGCCTAGACTGGAGGCAGCTGTACACACGGACTTGTGCCAGGTGGGGCTGGGATTTCATACCTGGGATGTGGGGTTGGAGTAAAAGAAACTAAGTGCCAGCTGTGATGGTATGGAGTGGCAGAAAAGAGGTTGATCTGCATGTTCGTAACACAGATTAGCTGATTTTTGCAAACAGAGCAGAAGTGGCCCATCAAACATCTGGATCAAATTTCTTAAAAGAATTTTGGTGTATTCTTCATCCAACATTTGGGCTATTTAAGACATATTTCTCTTTAAGATAGTTTTACCCTCCATACCTTGATTTTCTTCGTCTTTGGTGCTGCACGACCCTTTTCTGGACTCTTTTTCCGCTTCTTGGGTTTGGTTCTTCTGACAGTTAAGGTGATGCTTGTAGGTGTGTGCTGTGTTGCTGTATACAACACAGTGGAAGGAGAAAGCTCCTCATCCCAGCTTTCTGTTGCACTGCTATCCCCACCTGAAAAAAGGTCAGTTCACAGTTTACAGTGCATAAGAATTCTCCTAAGTACATTAAAAAACAGCTTATTCCTTTAGACTGAGCCCATACTCAGTAAGTCATAACTTCTATTAACCCTATTAGAACATAACTACCACAATCCATATGAAAACAAAACTCTTGTATCTCTCTCACTAATACAAACCCTATTCTCTATCATATGTACTTCCCCGCTTGAATTTAGTCTCCAAGCTCCCTTGCCTCGATGTGTATGTAACACAGAAAAGGATCTGTTCTTGGGTGTGTGTATGTGCGCTCACAGGGAATATTTTGATTAGTACAGGCCTAAACTGTTGATTCTGGATACAATTAATTCATAACAACAGAATTACAATGGTTTTTGAGAAGACTTCAATGACTGTCCATGAAAAGAGCTGGGGATCATGGGAACTTTCAAGAGGGGTTCTTAGGATGAATATTAAAACCAAAAGATAGTATGCGTCAAAACATGGGCCTAACCCATCTTTGGCTCACCTGATATGTTGTCCTGCTTCCGCCGATGAAGTCTAATAACCTTCCCCCTGCTCATTCCCCTAAAGAGGGAAAACAAACTTAAAGTAGTCCTTCCAACAGCATGCAGTGCATCATTGCACACATGGAAGAAGTGTCTCTGCATATACTACCCCCTTCCTCCCACCTACCAAATGTTTCCAGGACATTAAATTTCATATCAAATTCAATAGCTTTAAGATCAATCTCTCATTCCTTGTTGTCAGCAATTCTCACCTAGTGCAGAGAATTCGAGCCAAGGAGCACTAAGGAATCATCTACATTAACAAACACAAGAAAGAATACTTTGAGCTTTTCCCTACTAAGAAACCCTAATCCCAGTAACCCAGGGTTGGACTTAGATGGAACATGATCTTACCTGCACTTGTCACAGTTGAGAAGGAAGCCATCCTGAGAAAGACCACAAGGACACCAGGAAGGAACAGTCTCTCCTTCAGAGTTCGGGCTGTCTCCACAGCGTTCCTCTACAGGCGACGGCAGGCCGTTCAGGTCAGAACGAGGGATGATCGTCTGGACAGGGGGAGAAGCAGGAGGTGTCGGAGGAGGAGGGGCTCCGTAATTATGATCCTGAAAATAAGATTTTTTAAATCAACAGTGTCCAAACACTGGCCCCTCTCTCCCCTAAAAGTATGGTACATATGGAAAGAAAGAAGAAAGTAGTACCCTTCGTTTTTTGGCTTCAACCAGGAAAGTGATAAAACAAAATGCCAAGGTCAACTGGGACATAAAAACAAGAACAATGATGCAGGGCTAGACGTCCGCTGGAGGCAGGGAAGTGCAAAAGGGGCAACTTCGTCATGCTGCATATAAACATTTCAAGAAAGTCACAATGTATAAGAATGGATTACACTCCAGGAAGATCACTGCTCTGGAGAAAAATAAATGCATACTCACAGCATAAGGCAGTCCTCGACACCCATGCCTCTGAGTGGTCCCATAATTATGAGTGGAATACACGCTCTTCTCATTAACTGCTGGACTAGCCTCCACAGATTCAGGGCTGCACAAAGGCGAAAAGCAATGCATGATAGCATAACACCTAATCTTTCCTTAAACTAAGACTTAACTTCCCATTCTAACCCCTCCTCTTTCCACAACCACCAGCCACTAGAGTAAGAGAAAGAACTCAGTGAAACAATCTGATCAACATAACTAAGCCTATAAATAACAGTGGGCGTGTTATTAAATGTGGATTCGTGTGTAACATGAAGCCAGTATAGGCAGATGTCTCAAAGCAGGCACCTGGGATACAAGGTGTCCCTAATGACAAACACAAACGTACCAGCTGAGCAGGGAGTTTCCCCTAGAGAAGCCACTCTGGGCTGGTTTAGACTCAGAACTATTCTTCTTAATTGGATCTCTTAATACTTCCATGAAACCTCACATGACATTTGCAGTGAGTGAGATGATGAAAGTGCCTTCTGCACTGCCCCAGGGACCAGGCCCTCTTCCATTCACTACCAAGACAGGATACCCTGAAGAAAGTACAGGTAAAAACAATGGCATCTTATATTTATCATACCTCTCATCTTGATGAACCCCCAAACACCTTCCACATATTAAGAATAATAATTTCTCATCCACCAGTGACATGCAAGCATATCAAGGACACAATTATTTAATAGCTGCATGGTAATACCACAGAACTTCAAAGTAATCAAAACTGCACTCAGAAGTTTATTTTAGTGACAAATAACAACAGTAGTACTGACTACCATTCTGAATTGTCTATTATTTTCTAGGAGATTTATAGTATTAATTTGTTTACTCTGCCAGTACTAAACATGGTAAAGAGCACCCCATTTTTACAGAATGTGAAGTTGAGGTGGTGAGATTATATAACTTTACCAAGGTCACACAGATAATGTGTGACTCCAAAGTCTGTGATATTTCCACTATACCTAACTAGTTTGGAAACCAGGGTAACTTTCTTCCTTTAAAGAAAATGATGTAAAATCTTAAGTAACCAGGCTTATTGAGAAGCTTGGTTGAGTATCCTTCTATACTGACATCGAGTGGAAAATAAACTGTTTAAGCATGATTTATTAATATAAAACAATTATAAATGTGTTTTAAGTTAAGAAATTTAATGTAAGTCCTTATTTGATAATAACAAGATAGAGGTGGCTAAGGACAAAACTGAAGTTCTGGGGCAAAAAGAACGTGAACTGATTGCTTAGGTACCTGGTTAGGTTTTGGAGAATTCTTAAAGATAATTAAGGAATGCAACTGTTTTGACTTTGCAAAACTGAATAATGGATCATCTGTCATTTAAATTAACTAGCAAACTAGCACTGAGATTCACAAATTAGAAACTCCAAAGACACACATAACTCAGCCTTAGTGATCAATCAAAGGGTCTTTTAGGGAATCAAATAATGAATATGGTTTGTTTCATGTAATAAACATTTTTCCTGCTTGGAAATATACATAATATAGGACTTGGTGGGAATAAAGTGTGCAGTTCAATGTGGTGCAATGTCAGCTGAGACGTGAGGGATAAAAGAAAATTCTGAGATATGTATCCAACTCACCCAGTTATATGCTCCAAAACGGTGAGAAGGGATCTTATAAATAACAGCAAAGGTAATTTCTAGGTGAAGAAGAACTTTAGACATAGGAAAGTATTTTCTGTTAGTGAAGTGCATGCATTTTATTACTTAAAGAGTGTCTGCAAGATGGGAACTGGGCAGGGTTGGGGGGGAATACATCAAGAATGCAGGTCAGTATTCTTGAGAAATAGATGATCTGAATATGGCTCACTGAGAGGCAATCAGCTCTGATTATTAGGAAACAGGTGGGGTTTCCTAAATGAAACCAAAGGCAGACAAGCATTAATAAAATGAAGGTAGAATTTAGTTTCTATGATGGACAGTTAAGAGAAAGTAATAACTTTATACAGCATTGTTAATTTACTACATAAATAAGTATTTCAAAGAGCTGTACATATTTTATGTAAGAGATTTTGTACCACTGAACACATGGGGTGAAACATGACAGTTGTTTATTAGAAATGGATTTTTTTTTTGGACAGGATAAAAGAAAGTGGCATGAGATAAAAGATGGCCATGGAGATGGAGCTATGCTGGTTGTATCTTACCCATCTCCAAACTGGGTAAATATGAACATATGCACTTCATGTGCAAGTCTAGGGAATAAAAATAAAATGTATATTGTGTAGGTTAAAAGGCCATCCCACTGTCATAATACTTTGTAGTTAAGCACAGCATTTAATATATTATTTATGTGTGACAAATACTACAATTTAAGCTCATATCTTTTGATGAGGAAACTTATGCATAATTACATGTTGACAGGTAACTATAAGATTTCCTAGGATATTCCTTGACATATACACATATACCAGATCTTCTCTATATTTTAAAATACTGATAAAGAATTTAGAGTGTTAGGTTTGCATCTCTTTATTAGCCAATTATTTTATGCAAATGTAATTGTAGACTCTCTTCCCCTATGTTTAAACTTCTATGACAGTTGGGCACATACACAGAAGCCATGCTCACAACAGATATACTCCATCAATTGTGTTTTAAGTACAATGTGCAACCTGCTCTTATAACACTACCTCTGAAATTCATTTATGGCAGGACAGTAAACTCTGAAAAGTCTTTCCTTCTATTATTACATCTAGAGGCTTTCCTACAAATATACAAAAAAAACCCTAAACAACAAAAACAAAACATAATGTACACCATTGCCATCAGATTTAAAATCCCATTAAGTAAGGTCTAGGTCTTTTTACTTAGTTGAGTATATTGCCCTTAATACCAGATTTAATCTCAGAGTGCCCAAAACGGTAGAATACAAGTGACGGTGACATACGCATAATGAAGCATTAACAAATATCATCAACAATTTAACAGAACGGTATATAGGCTAATTGTTGACATTCTCTTGCTTTATAGGGATACAAAATGAAAAATTGAAAAATTAGCTATGCCTACAGTGCAGAAATCTGTCTGGAGATCATAGATGAAAATGTTTCATGAGATAGAAACATTGCAGTCAAATTTTGAGGCCGGAAATGCCTTTTGATTCTGTAATTATTTCTAGACTCCCTAAGCAATAATTATGGGTAGTCACCTCCGTACTCTGGGAAAAATACATGTTTTAAGAATAATTGTTTTAGGTCTTTTTCTTACCTACTAATCCCAATCTCGTCGAGTTAATCAACACTGAATTTTTTGTTGTTGAAATTTCTCACAAATGTTAAAGTTGTCTACCTATACAGTTTGTTAGTCATTCCATATAGGAGGCTAGTGATTGACTTTATACAAATCCATTAACACTATACAATTACCTATTGATGCAGTTAAGTTTTTAAGTACTTTGTCTGGGAAACAGTTATAAAATTGGAAGCTTCAGCTATTGGTGTAACTAAATCTCTTCGGCATGCAAAAAAATAAAAACAAAACAAAACAGGAAAAAGGGCTCTGGAAATAACACAATCCACCCCTTCCCACACCCCACCCTCCATCTTCTTTTTTATATGGGAATAAGGCCAAAAACTGCTTTCAATTACAGACTACCCCAGAATATAACAGACTGCCTCTTAGGGTAGCTTCATTTTAAGTCTTCCTCTTTAAGGAAGTCATCAAACAGTTATTTTGGGTGGCTTTGTGAAGAAATACACATGCTCTTTACTAATATTCTCAGTTTTTAGGAAGAAAACCACTATTATCAGGGATGCAGTTGAACCCAGAGTTTTGGAACAGTTTCTTTACTTTGCTGAAGGGGAAAGAATCCCCAGGGACTGTGAAAATGGCAAGAGAAACAGGGGAATTAGAGCAACACCCACCTCACTCAAGAAGTGGCTGTGGGATCAAGAGTCTGAACTGGACCTGAACATATTCAAAACACCAGGATTTTTCCAGCCCAGACCCTAATCCCTGGTACTGCCTGGAATAGACTTGGCTTCTGGGGGTGTGCTGCCCCCTAGGCCCCTTGGGTCTCTTTCGCTGGACTTTCACATCCTGGTGTAGTGCCACTTCGTCTTGAAAGGTAGGGGGCTTCCACTTCCTTTCTGTAAGCAAGGAAGATTGGGTACAAGGGAGGTAAAAGGACAAGAGGGGGAATCTGTGAGCAGGGGGAATCTTGGACAACTTAAAAGAGAAGGGATACAAAAGGCTAAAATTTTTAAAACTGAATAATATATAAAGTTTTATAATGAAGGCCTACCTTCATTGCCATTTGGCATTTAAATTCTTCAAGAATTGAGAGTCTATTTTAGGGATTGGATTTTTCGACAAATTCTGAATTCCTAAAGCTGCTCTTAGCTGAAAAAAAAGTTTGGTACCACTGATTTTGAAGGTCCTCTTTCTAGGCAATGAATATTATAAAAAGCAGGTGACACTACTTTCCACATTTTCTATCCCAAATATCAGAAGGTCTAAGTAACCTGCCCATACAGTAGCAGCCCCTTTACTCTAGAACAATGAGAAGTACATAGGAAGAGGCCTTCAAGGAAAATCAGCAGGAGAACTCCTCCTTATCCTCCCTTCATCAGATAATCATTGATTACAGAAGCAGGTATCGACACCTACTTATTTCAATCTTCCTTACCCATCAAAACAAATGAAAATAATCACTATCTTGGAAATTTAATTCTATTAATTATTTACTTAGAAATACCTCCCCCGGCCCAATTCCCCCTCTCCCCCCCACCCCGCCCTTCTAGCTCTTTTTTGCCTCCAGCTTCTACAGGGGAAAGGGAACCGTCTAGGTTTAATGCTATTTATAATGGGCTAGGCTTGGGTGTAGAAAATACTATATATTTACTATTAGATGCCCATAAGAAATTTGTCTTGATACAAACTGGTGATGTACCTACTACCTAGGAAGCAGCACTTACTCTGATCCAGCAGCCATATCTGAGTAGGATGTATCTGGTGTGGTGACTCCCAGAGGGATTGCAATGCTCATGACGTCCAACACAGCAGAGAGTGGAAATCACGGGGTCCAATTATTGGAAACTGGCCACTCTGAGAGTGGGGGTGAGCTGCAGAGCCTCAACCAACATGTTATGGACATGAGGAATCCTAGCACAGAAAATGAAAATATCTAGTAACCAGATAGTTCTTTAAATTTATTGCAAATGCTAATGAATAGTTTTCTATTTTTTTTTGAATGAAGGTTTTAAGGGACAGATATAAAGTAGAAGGAATCAGCATTGTCCATGTTTACTATGCTCCTCATTAATGTTCCACAAAGTGAGGTAGCAAAAATTATGCTCTCTTTTCAATTCTATTTCCCTTTTTTTTCATTTCTATTTTCAGTTGTTTTCTTTTCAGATAAAGGAAAAATTTATAATTTGCTCATCAATGAGCACATTTCTCCCATTCCACAACTGCTTATCAAACAAGATGTTCTAGGACCTAACTAGTGAGTTTTAAGTCAGATAATGGTCAAAAGAATTATCACAGTTTAATGTTATTCCTTCCAAACTAAACAGGATGATAAAAGCGATCAATCTGTTCATACTTGACTAAGAATAGCTGGTTTTTTATTGCCTTCTTTTGACATAGAATACCCTTTTACTACTTTTAAACTCTTTTAATAACTGTAATTTGGGGAGAAGATGTAATGATTAATATATTTATAAGGTGATATCCCGCTAGGTATGAATAAAAACATAAAACACAAAGTGTACAGTTTGAAGATAAGAATTAGAACACACCGCATGGAAAAGCAGTGAGGATACCTTGAAGCTGGTGACCACAGCCAGAGGAATTTGGGGATAGAAAGACAAACTCAGTAGCATAAACAAACAAAAGTAGATTAAGAGACTTGGAAATATGGTGCAAAGGGAAAAGGTGTACTCTGATTTTTACATTAATGATTTTACATCTTTGTGAAAAAAAATCATTAAAAAACAAGAAGTATTTTATGGGAGTAAAGAAACTCAGTGTGACTGTTAAGGTTCAGGTTAACAAAGGTTTTTGCAAACAAAAACAAAAACAAAACAAAACTACACTAAGTCATGATTTATATAATGATTCATGATAAGACAAATAACACAGTAGAAAATGATAACACTAAAAATTTAAAAATCAAATGAAAAGTAACAGCATATTAATTGAGTCAATCCAGGTGATTTATGCAAATTTTAAAATGATAAGATGATCTGAGATGCTTGACTCATTTTGAAATATGAAGCAAATTAATGTGGAAAAGAAAACCAACTGTGAAGAGTGAATCAGGCCAAGCTTTTTAAGAACACATAAAAATAATATTCCTCTTTTATATAATTAAAGTGCTGCTGCTGTTGCTAAGTTGCATCCGTCGTGCCCGACTCTGTGCGACCCCACGGACAGCAGCCCACCAGGCTCTCCCATCCCTGGGGTTCTCCAGGCAAGAGCACTGGAGTGGGGTACCACTGCCTTCTCCCTAGAGAGACGTAATTCACCCCCTGCCTGCTATGTGGCAAAAACAGGAGCTTTCATGGCACAGTGGAAACACTGGCTTTAAGTGCACGGGCTTGAGTCCTGCACACTGACCTCGACTCAGGCTCTGCCATTCCTAAGATGCGTGACTTTGGCCAAGCTACCACAACTCTAAGCCTGTAAAATCTCAAGAGATAATAACAGCATTTACCAAACAGGAACTGATGTAAAAAGACGGAGATAATGCAACGTTTCCCAAAATATTACAGTTCTGTTAGGAAAATGTTTTTGGATACCAAGTAGACAAAGACCTGTGTTTCCGCAGCTTTATTTACTCAAGTAAATATTCTGAAATAACTACTGCATCAAGCTCTTTATTTTTCTAACATTCTTGCTGAAAACAAAATTAAGTTTAAAGTGCTAGAACAGCTATAAACTAAGTAGTTCTCCCTGGCATCTACACTTGAAAGAGCTGGATCTCACCAACAGATCTAGGACTCTCCAAAATCTGGGTGTGGCAATATGCTGGCTCCTACTCAACTGGGGGTGACATATTCGACTTGAGACTGAAATAAAAAAGGCAGATCTTCCTATTTATTGTCCTTACAGCTTAAAAAAAGTGCTAGCATAACTTTCTGCTTTTGGACCCATCCTACACATAAATGTTTCTTTTTTCCTAACAATATATTCAGAGTAGATCTGTATACCCTCTGAGCCTCTGGGAAACTGAAATAAAATCTACAAATACAGAAGAGAGAATTCTTATCAAATAAGCCCCAAATGGCATTTTTGAACTTTGGGAGCTTTTGGTTACAATTCTTTCTCTATTTGATATCATTGTATAATTCTCAAATTAAAAACAAAAACAAAAAATCCAAAGGCTACTTAAGCTAATAACCAGAACACAATCTAATAATAATCATACTACCCTCCACCAACACTGGAATCTCAATCATGTGTTATACTTCAGTAAAGAACTCAACCTCCAATTACTCAACACCACTAAAAAATCCTGCCATAGCCATCACTGTCATACAACCATAAAGAAATGCAGGTGTCTAGATAAAAGAAAACTTTTTTGTAATTTTATTTGACCACTTCCACTCTTCTGATGGAGGCATTTTAGATTAGCATGGTTATCTTGCTTCAAGTAATATTTTTATAATATTGGACCTTTTTAATAATAATAAAAGATGGCAAAACCAAATTTCTCATATAACCCTGAGCCTGGTTCTTCTAAATAACATGTAAAATGTAGCTATTAAAATGTTAACTGAAGAAGTTCTAACATTATCTATATGCAATATGTAATTATAATTTACTGTAGTTTTATAACATAAGACAACAGGCTCCTACTACAGTTTACAAAGCTTAGTAGTTATAGCAGTTACTAACTTATCACATAGTTTGGAGATATGTCCTATAAAGAGTGATAAGAATTAATATCTCTTTGTGGAAGAGTTTCAAGATTTCTTTTACTTGTTAATTTTTCTCTATTCATACCAAAATATAAACTCAATTAGGAGAAGGATTTCTGTGTTTTATCTGTTATAGTTCCAAAGTCTAGAACAAGTATCTGAGAGTATTTCCTGGCACAAAGATTTTTGAGAATATTTGCTGAATAAATTATGATCACCATTATATCAAAATTAAAGTTTTAGTATTCATTAAAGTGCAGAAGTTAAAACAAAAGAATTTACTTGGCTCAGTCACCTTTTTATAGACCTCTGAATATGAAGTCCCCCAAAATTATCTGCCAGTAGCTGTGAAGACCTAGAAAAAGTTGAGAAACAAATTAGTATAGATAGAAATAACAAAGATGGACACACAGCATGGAATTCTAGAGAAATAATATTTTAATGGCAATTTTATTTCATTTTTGTATTCTGCCTGTTTACCATACTATGTTCCACTTAGTACTTTATATTTGTCCTTTAACCTTGTTACATTATTTTCCTGTAAACCCAGAACCTAAATAAGGGCAGAACAGGCAATTGTTTTTGAGTTAAGAAGTGGTAAGTACTGTCTCTGGGTGATCCTTCTCCTTCCATCCAATTAGAGGTTTCTTCCATTTCCCAAGGACTGATTCTTTTTCTCTCTCTGAGAAGGTACTTCTCTCCTGACCGATTCCTAAACTCAGAGGCTTTTCTTTAATCAACTTCATGTGATTCTCCAGTCAGACGGACTCACCATCATCTATTAAAGCTCATATTACTCTTTTCTTCCCCCAACACATTTCTCCATCCTCTCATCCTACTACAGAAAGTGACAAGAGTCAATTTCTTAACTACACAATGGAAGACATGTAGAAAATAGAGCTTTAATTTGCTTGCTACACTCTAAAAAGAAAAGGAAAACAGTGATGACCCAGGATTTTGGGGAGGGGGACAAAGTCAATTCAACAGTAGCTTGAAAAGGGTATCAATATCTGAAGTGTTAACATATCATATATGTGAAAATAGTTGTTTGAGGGATTCCAGTACTAAGCAGTAGAGTAAATGTTCTTTACACTGGTATCTTATGGATTTCTAACTTTATTAAAAACTGGAAAATAAACTATTCTTTAGAAACCATTTTAAAAGACCATACTCAGAACTTCAAGAATGAAAGGCATGAAGGTGAAGCGAAGTGAAGTGGCTCAGTTGTGTCTGACTCTTTGCAACCCCACGGACTGTAGCCTGCCACGCTCATCCGTCCATGGGATTTTCCAGGCAAGAGTACTGGAGTGGGTTGCCATTTCCTTCTCCAGAGGATCTTCCCAACCCAGGGACTGAACCCAGGTCTCCCTCACTGTAGGCAGACGCTTTACCATCTGAGCCACCAGGGAAGTCATAAAAATGAAAGGCATGAGGGTAATAGTAAACAAAAGGAAGAAATTACATCAAGGAAGAAATACAATCCTTTAGCAAGAACAAACAAAAAAGAAAAAAATGCCACGAGTAAAAAGAGAAATAAACACATGAGTATACAGACGGGAGAAAAGTCAGTGCTCTGAAATTTCCATCTAACTACAATCAGAACACTCCACCAGAACCCCCAGGAACAGTAATAAATTCTTAAGACTCAAAAACACAACCAGCTTGTCTCCCAGTCCTGAGTACTCTTTGAGAAGTCACCATTTATTGATACATACAGTTTCTAAGGAAACGGCTGTTAAGAACATGCCAGAAATGGTTTATAATTACTCCTTTTTAATTGGGTTCAGAAATGGTCAATAGTCTCTGTATTTGTCATTCTGACAGTCTCTTCTCTACATGACTTGCAGAAAGCACAAGACCCGTGTGATCTGTCAGGTCACTCTCAGAGAAGACAGACAATAAGTGTTTTAAGAACAACTCCAACAGAGATTTCAGAAAAGGAAATTGCATCAGCCAGGTGAGCCGGAAGCAGCTGGGAGACAAGAGTCCAATAAACAGCCAATCCGATGAAAGAAATTCAGAACAAGTCTGCTTCAGTAATCCTGTGAAGAGGACTGGCAGGAAGAGGAGTGCCGCTTCAGAAAAAGAACAGGCCTCATATGCTTCAGACAGTCTTTGTACTGTGGCTGTGGACCTTGGCCATTCTCCCAGAAATGATGCAATCCTGATGAACAAGATCTGCTGCCAGAGAAACAATTGTTAACAGCCTATGCAGACAGAAATTTAGCCAAGAAGCAGTCTCTGATCAGCTCTCTCCACAAACCACCAGAAAAGTCAAATTTCTTCCTAAATTTTGGTCTCTGACAAAGCATGTAAGTGAATATATATTTAGATATATACAAGCATGCCATTTTCTTAGTGTGTCCTTTTTTAGTTCCTCTGGCTTTATAATATTCTCTATCATTCAATGTGAAATAAAACATTGAGATTGCTTTTAATTTATGAATTCTCACATTATCAGCAAGGTACTTACTTACATTGAAATTTCACATCTTTTTCCTTCATTCTTATAAATATATGCTCTGAGCTATATAGTGGCTTTCCTAAGTTTTAAAATCACTCTGAAATCTAGGGCTCAATTATGAGATTTCAGAGTAAAGATAAATTATGTACAATGACTAAGGGCCAGAAAGGTATATTTTATAGGTATTTTTGAAATTATGTTAAACTCAGTATGTTAAAAATAGGCATGTATTACAGAAAAAGAGATAATCTCTTCCCGCTTAGGCTGACATAAAAGGTAGGCTGAGTTACAGTTTGCAATGTCCACTTTTCTCAAGGGCAGTGATATTAATCTTTTAAAAGGGGGGTAATGATTATTTTCATCCTATTAGCCACAAGTTACTATTCTAGAATCAACTTAAAAAATGCAGCCTCAACTTAAAAAATACTCCCTAGATTCTTCACCTCCGAGGTCTGATTTCTTTTTCAGAGCTTTGGTTATCAGGTTGCTAACACAGTATTGTAACTATAAATTAGGGTTCTCCTCCACTGGAATACTAAATAAGAGACTGTATACAAGACATCTCTACTCTCTAAACTCTTTAAGTAGCCAGAAGCCACAAGTAACCAAATTTTTCCTTTCTGAAAGCAATAACCTTTAAACCAGGGTTCACTAAAAACACAAGCTTCTAAAATGCATTCTGAAACCAATGTGTTCAGTCAAATCTACTATCTTAATATTTAAACTATTAAATAATATTTAATTAAAAATCAACAGATTAACAGAACAGCTCTGAAACAGTAAAAGACTTCTAACAGGCCAAAAAACCCAACTCAGTTAAGAGGAAAACATGTTAGAAAAATTTTCCATAAGGGTTAAAAGGAAATAAACATTAATTTTAAGATTTAATTTCCGAATCTACTGATTATTCAAAATTTTGTCATACATATAAGTTGAGTTTATTCTTAAATACTCTTTATTTAGATTTCTTACTTTTGAATGACTAAACAGTAAAAAGAGGATGGGGAAGGTATATTAGAAGACTTATTGGTGATTACCATCTTCAGCTTAATTTTTAAATCACGGAACAGTTAAGAATGCAATAAGTATACAACTTGTTGTATATAAACAATCAACTTGTTTGAGAAATAATGCAGCAGGTACATTATATGCTTATCTTCCATTTCCAACCCAAAGTGAGATATTGAGGAAAAACACTGCTGTTTTACAGCAACATAAAAGCTTTTTACCTTGGGAGAAGAAAAAGGATGTTAGGAAAAAATAGTATATTAGGAGTTAAGAAATTTGAGTTCTAATCTACAACTTATTTAGTTTGGCGATCTCAGAAAAATAACTTTTTATAGACGAACCTTAAATTCCTCTAAAATCTTCACTGAGTTTCCTCATGCTCTAAATTTCTGTGAATCCTGGCACTGACAATTAATGCAACATCTTAAAACTCTGTCTTCTCATTGTACAACCAAAAGAATACCTATTCTGCTGACTCAAAGGTGCACATGGATTGGTGTTTGTAGCAAACAAGAATTTAAATGGCTCTCTGTAACTATGAAATATATGTAAACAGACAGGAGCTGCTATTAATAACCTGAAGATGGCTAAAAACTATTTTCACTCATTTCCAACAGTGTCTATTTCAACTTTCCTACAGTAAAAATACGAGCAAAGGCTATGTGGGAAACATGCAAAAAAAAAAAAAATCTAGGTGAGATAAGTAACAAGCATTAGAATAAATAAATAAGAATTACTGGAAAATAAGACACAAACTCTGAGAGCACTCAGAGTTCTGGGGGAAAGTTCACATACTTGGGGTAATGTAAGTATAAGTTAGGCTTCTAATCTGAAGCAAGTTAATACAGGCAAAGGATCTAGAAGTGCAGGGCTGAAGAGGAGACAAGTCAGATGTGTGGTGATAACTAGAGAGACTGAAGATCATGATTTAGAAATGGAGAGCCAAGATAAAGCTTTCCTTTTCTCCCAGCCCTTCTCCTTCAACACTTGTTTATCCCCTGGCTCCTTTACCTAAATTTATACTCCCTCTAGGGGCATCTGGGCTTGGCACAATAAACTGATGTTTATAAAAGCTCTAAATTTACTAGAATAGGAGGTAATTAAAACCCAGTTTAAAAAAAAAATCCTATTCCAGTCCATAGCAAAAACTTCGTTCCCCATGAAAAACTTCATTAATGGTAATACTGTAGAGACACAAGACATACTTCACTGTACTTGGGGGCAGGGGTGACAGGATAAGCGCACATGCTGCCAATAATGGAACTACGGAACGACTGTGATCTTACATTCTTTTAAGATTACAGTGAGGAAAATAGTATTTTATTCATAACCCACTTAACAATGATAAACAGATATTTACAGCGAAACTAACCAAGAATGCAGACTCTTTTCTATTCTTAGAAATAATCAATTAGGAAAATTTTAGGTTTCTAAGTATCAAGTAAAGATGATGCCCTCAATGAACTCTGATTTATCTCTTTAAAGAGCTATACTCAAAAGACTTCCTAAAGGCTTTGTTCTACTCTGTAGCCTCTGTTCATGCTTTAGAGCCATTTCTACACTAAATTGGAAAAGAACCTCTCCTACTTCTATGTTTGCCTCCTCCTCTCAATCATACCTTTTCATTTCCAAACCCTGAAATGGGAACAATGTTTGTTTACTCCACACAAAGTAGGTTACAGACATTTATAAGGCATTAATTTTATACTTTCATTAGTTTAGGCAAAATTTCTCTACTTGATAAATTCAGAATTTTAAGTTTAGAGCCTAACTCATTATTCTAAGTAGACGAAGAAACAGAGCTTTAAAAATATTAACTTAGAAGAAGCCACATACCCAGTAGTGGAGAAAAGAAAGAAAATTAGATACCAACATGGGAATAAAAAAAAATTTCTTTTTTCTGGAGGCTACTGAGCAGCTTGTGGGATTTTAGTTCCCCAATCACAGAATGAACCCAGGCCCTCTGCAGTGAGAGCATGGAGTCCAAATCACTGGATTGCCAGGGAATTTCCTAAAACAAATTTTTAAGAAATTAAGCACCAGTTGTTACTGGTTCTGCATTAGACAAACAAGTCCAGATCAACATTTCTGGTTCTTGGGAGTTATATTATCTAGATTCGTCAGGGTCTTCTTCATCCATTCATTCAATAACCATGAAGTAACTACTCATATAATTATACTATGTATGAAAATGATGCTAAGAGCTATTTATAAATGTTGCTCTTATCCAACTAGAAAACGACAGGTACTCAGTGAAAACTCTTTGGGTTTGCTTGTGTGCCAAGTATTTCATTTTCACAACCATGAAGGGAATAGAAAATCCTAAAGTGTGTCTCTACAATTAATGACTCATCTTGAAGTGAAAACAACACCCTACCCCCAAAGAAAGAAAACCCAAGCCACTCCATAGTTTAGCAGTGACACAGAGGAGTACAGAAACAGATTCTTCTGCAATAAATCTTTTAAACTGTTTAGACAAAACTTATCATTGATTGGTCTCATGAAAAATTCTATTAAGAATGAAGAATGATGAACAACGGGCAGCAAGAACCTTCAAAACACAAACAGAACCTGACTATACATGCTCTGTGATTATTTGGCTGATGAAGTGCCAAAGTATGTAACAGTAAAGGAATTTAAAGCTTAGTAATTCTGATACGCACAATAGGGATCCTCTCCTGACCAACAGCTATATCTTTATTAACTTATAAATAAAAATATAAATATAGCTTAACATAAATTTTTAAGTTTTATTTTATATAAACTTATAAAATATAATCTATAATATAAAATATATTATAAAAATATACAAACATTACAAAAGCATAAAAAGTAGAAGTGAAATTCTCACACAAGTATAATTTCCCAAGTCCCATAAGACAAAAGTGATAATCCTATTGTTCTTTAATCTACTTGGCTCATTTAGTTTTGGACATTTATATGCATAAATACCAACTTATTTCTCTCTCTTAAATGACAACACTGTATTCTATTCTGTGGATCTACTACAATTCAAATCAATCCTCTGCAGGTGGATGTTTCAATTGTTGCTAATTCTCCACAATATACACAAAGCTGCACCGAACACAGGTACATACGCCTTTACACACGTGTATAAACATTTCCTTCGGACACATTCTTAGAAGTGAACTACTAGAAGGGCACAAGCGTATTTACTAGTGATGCTGAACCACCCTCCAGAAAGTTAAAGCCATTTAACACTCCCATAAACACGGTGGGAAAGCTGTATTTTCTCATAAGCTTCCAAATAATTTCAATTCTAACAGTTTTCATACAGTCTCTTCCTTAGAAGAGACTCTCTACTGCCTAAGAGAAAATCCTAAAATGAAAGTTAACTACAAATACTTAGTAATTCAGTGATTAATACTCTCGATTGAGTGCACTCAGTTCAGTTCAGTTGCTCAGTCGTTTCCGACTCTGCGACTGCATGGACTGTAGCATGCAAGGCCTTCCTGTCCATCACCAACTCCCAGAGTTTACTCAAACTCATGTCCAATGAGTCGGTCATGTCCAATGAGTCATCTCATCCTCTGTCGTCCCCTTCTCCTCCTGCCTTCAATCTTTCCTAGCATCAGGGTCTTTTCCAATGAGTCAGCTCTTCACATCAGGTGGCCAAAGAATTGGAGTTTCAGCTTAAACATCAGTCCTTGCAGTGAATATTCAGGACTGATCGCCTTTAGGATGGACTGGTTGGATCTCCTTGCAGTCCAAGGGACTCTCAAGAGTCTTTTCCAACACCGCACTTTAAAAGCATCAATTCTTCCAAGCTCAGCTTTCTTTATAGTCCAACTCTCACATCCATACACGACTACTGGAAAAACCATAGCTTTGACTAGACAGACTTTTGTTGGCAAAGTAATGTCTCTGCTTTTTAATATACTGTCTAGGTTGGTCATAACCTTTCTTCCAAGGAGCAAGTCTTTTAATTTCATGGCTGCAGTCACCATCTGCAGTGATTTTGGAGCCCCCAAAATAAAAGCTTCTCACTGTTTCCCCATCTATTTGCCATGAAATGATGGGACCAGATACCATGATCTTAGTTTTCGGAATGTTGAGTTTTAGTCAGCTTTTTCACTCTCCTCTTTCACTTTCAAGAGGCTCTTTAGTTCTTCACTTTCTGCCATAAGGGTGGTATCATCTGCATATCTGAGGTTATTGATATTTTTCCTGGAAATCTTGATTCCAACTTGTGCTTTACCCAGCCCAGCATTTCTCATGATGTACTCTGCATAGAAGTTAAATAAGCAGGGTGACAATATACAGCCTTGACGTACTCCTTTCCTGATTTGGAACCAGTCTGTTGTTCCATATCCAGTTCTAACTGTTGCTTCTTGACCTGCAAATGGATTCCTCAGGAGGCAGGTCAGGTGGTCTGGTATGCCCATCTCTTTAAGAATTTTCCACAGTTTCTTGTGATCCACACTGTCAAAGGCTCTGGCACAGCCAATAAAGCAGAAGTAGATGTTTTTCGGGAACTCTCTTGTTTTTCTGATGATCCAACCGATGTTGGCAATTTGATCTCTGGTTCCCCTGCCTTTTCTAAATCCAGCTTGAACCTCTGGAAGTTCAGAGTTCACATACTGTTGAGTGCACTGGATGACTTCTAAAATTCTTTTATACTGAATAGGAGCTCTCAGCTGCTTTTTCACTAAATTTGGGTTGGGATATTCAAAGTAAACCTTAGATAAGGTAATATTACAAAACCAAAGTACTTTCTGACAGTTGTCTCATGAGATAACTTTAATTCATTTAACAGAAGGCAGCACCAAGCTCTAAATTTCTTTTCCCAGTTATGAAAAAACAAATTATGCTAACCATCTAGATGGCATCTGTAGATCTGAGCTCTTCAGTTTCAAACAGGTTATCAAAACTGTTGAAGCAGTTCTGCCTCAGTAGTATAAAATGATACCTTCAGTCTTAATTACCCTTGGAAAGAGAAGAAAATCTGAAACTATAAGAAGCTCATCAATATGGTTTATTATTAGACAAGAGTGCCAAAATATGGGCTAAATTTATAACAAATTTCCTATAAATCATTTGGTATATGCTCCCCTATCACACTAGACATGGATCAAATCTAAGTTCTGGGCAAATGAGGCAAAACACCCCTCCCTTTCATTGTGCTGGCATTAGCACCCAACTGAGAGCCTAAATGAATAGCTGTTCTTTCTCCTTTGAAATATTTCACGAATTGTCTTTTATCCATTCAGCAACATGATTCAAGGCTGCAATGAACTGCTCTCATGGCCTCAGGGTTCTCAACTCTTCATTTTCCCATAATGCTAATCCTTCTAGGGCCTAATTATGATCATTATCATTTTACTATTAAAATCTAAAATGGCTACCTAATACCTGGGTTAGTTCAAACTCCTTTGCTTGAATAAAAGATTGACTTTGTTAATTAGATATTAACCTGTGTTTTTTCCTTTTCCTTCAATATTTTGTTCACACTACTTACCTTGTCTGATATGTCTTTTTTTTGCACTGTAAAAAAACTTTATTATGAGATATTTCAAACAAATATAAAATCACAGAAAACCCTGTACTGAACGGATATAGACCCTACCAAGCTTTAATGAACATTCAACTCAGAGTCAATCTTATTTATAACCTTTCCTTTTCTACACTATTATTTTAAAGCAAATCCCAGAAATACCAGTTGTATGTATTACATCTGGTGAGTAAAGTTGTCCCTTGTTTATTTTAAATATTGTGAGAGTGGTTGGCATATAATGACAGGTGGCAGTGATAGGGAAAGACCATCATTTCACTGCAAAAGTGAAAATGGATAAAAAGCTTATTGTAACCCATCAACTGATGTGCTGAGTAATGTTTATACACGTATGGCTATGAAAAAGTATCTTATTTTTTTTTCTTACGAAAAAAATTCCTGGGAATTCCCTGGTGGTCCAGTGGTTATAGGATTCTGCTTCTACTGGAGTGCACACAGATTCAATCTCTGGTTGGGGAACTAGGATCCCACAAACCATGTGGTCAAAAAAGAAAGAAAAAAGGACTGAAAGCAACTTTTTAAAAAAGGTTTTATGATTCATTTTATAAAAACTTTTTTGGCTGTACCACATGGCATTGGGATCTTGGTGTCACCCCCCCATCCCCCTGACCCCTACAGCAGAAGCCCACAGTCATAACCGCTGGACTGCCAGGGAAGTTAAGTCCCTGTATGCAATTATTTTTTGATTTGAGTTTGTTGATAATAAGATTTCTTATGTTCTTGGGAATGCAAGTTTCTCCTTATAGCAGAGTTAAGCACAAGCACGCACATACACGCCAGTCTGTGACGTAGTATTTCAGTATGTATATGCTATGCACCAATAAGCAAAAATAAGTGAAACCACAGCATTGAAAAGAGAAGGACTGATTATCTTCCTCTTTATCATCACAGTAGCAACAGCTCATATCTGAGGTGTTAGCCAGCTGTTCTTAATGAGCAGTTTAAGAGTACGAGAACCTTAGAATGATGGCAAACTTATGGTTAAAAAAGCTCACTGACTCAATGAAGGCATACTTTACAGTCAAAAAATAACTCACCAATAATGGTAAGGGTCACAGTACTAACAATGTGAATGTCACAGAAGAGAAACATGTGGGATGTAGACAGCTGATTCCTACACGAACCACAAAGCAGATATCTGACGATTCAGTTAGTGGAAAAGAGGCCCAAATCACTGTCAATGCAAATATATACCATTAAACATTCTATTACCAAACTACCCTCCATAAACTGCATTGATAACAGTAAAGTTAAACAAATAGTGACGTACCCAGTGTGTTTTATTTTTTTTTTTTGTCTAAGCAAAAAGTTAGCCTGTATTTTACTCATACAGTAGGTTACTGTGTAAAATGAAAGCTCTGGAAAAGTAAGTACATTATTTCCCTAGAAGAAGATGAACATCTCTGGACCAATTAGTTAGTAATTTTTTATGAGGCTCAGAAACTTTAAGTACCTGCAAAACATCATCATGCAAAACATCAAAAATACTTAACTTATGGACTATAAAACTATTCTCTGGAAATCTTAATATGAAAAATAATTTAAAACCTTGATACCGGGAGTTCCCTGGTGGTCCAGTGGGTAGGACTCCCATGCCTTCACTGCCGAAAGTCTGGGTTCAATTTCTGGCTGGGGAACTAAGATTCTGCAAGCCTGTGCAGTGCGACCAAAATATGAAGAAATAAAAATTAAAACCTTGATAATCCAGTTTCAATAAACACTTCAGCTATACAGGGGCCAAAATTCTCATTCATTAACGAGTGGTGGTGGTTTAGATGCTAAGTCATGTCCGACTGTTGTGACCGCATGACTGTAGCCTACCACGCTCCTCTCTCCATGGGATTCTCCAGGCGAGAATGCTGGAGTGGGTTGTCATTTCCTTCTCCAGAGGATTTTCCCAACTCAGGAATCAAACTGCGGTCTCCTGCATTGCAGGCAGATTCTTTACTGACTGACGGTGGTGGTTCAGTCCCTAAGTCATGGCTGACTCTTCCAGTTCCATACACTGCAGCCCTCCAGGCTCCTCTGTCCATGGAATTTCCCAGCAAAGAATAGTGGAGTGGGCTGCCATTCCCTTCTCCAGAGGATCTTCTGGACCTGGGGATAGAACTGGGGTCTCCCACACTGCAAACAGATTTTCACCACTGAGCCACCAGGAAGGCTCATCATTAAGGAATATTTAAATTAGCCCCAGGGCACACTCAAAGCAGTACTTTTAAATGAACACAAAGAGTTTAGTAAATTGCTCCAAATTTTTATGCAAAATGTAATCACAACCATGTGCCCTGTTGAAATTTCCGAAGTATTTTACCATCTCTTTCAATCGCCTCTGCTGGGTTTTCGGTCCTATCACAGTCTGACCCTAAGCAAAGCCCAGAATTCCAGCAATCAGTCAAGTGGTGGAGAACATGAAGCATCTTAGGTTTTACCTTCTACTTTTCCTTTTGGTTAAAACATCTTCCATTTACAAACTTATTTTTTCCTAAGTAAAATACTCCTAAATATTCAATACTATTGTTTTCGAACACTGTACATATCCTTTGCTAGTGCTTGACAACCAATATGAAAACTAAGACAAATATTAAATAAGAAGAAATCCTATGCCCCAGACTTTGATAAATCTCTTGTAGACCACTCCAAATAACTTAGAGTAGTGGTTCCCAAACTTGTTGGGCACAGTTTTTTAAAACTGCAAAAATTTGGGGGATGGAAGAAATGGCTATAAGGGGGTCAAAAGTAGAAACTTGCATTATAAAATTAATGTGTCATGGGGGTATAATCTATAGTATGGTGACTAGCTAATACTGTACTGCAAGTCTGAAAGTTGCTATCTTAAAAGGTCTCATCAGAGGAAAATTTAACTATTAAGGTGAGATGTGCTAACAAGACTTATTGTGATCACTTCACAATGTATTCAGATCATTATGAAATCATCATGCTTTTTTGTTGTTCAGTCCCCAAGTTGTGTCTGATTCTTCGTGACGCCATGGACTGCAGCATGTTAGGCTGCATCATGCTGTACACCTGAAGTATGTCAATTTAGTCTCTATTAAAAAATAGCCTAAAAAATGAGGCCATTAGGATGCGCCCTAATTCAGTATGACTGGTGTCCTAGAAGAGAAAATTTGGACACACAGAGGCACACCAGGAATGTGTACACACAGGCGAATAACCACACGAAGACTCCAAGCCAAGGAGAGAGGCCTCAGGAGAAACCACTCCTGTCAATACCTTGATCTCAGAGTTTTAGCTTCAAAAAAAGTACAAAAATTTTATTTGCCAATTAGAAAAATACAGTAAAACAAACAGCAAACAAACAACCCCAAAAGCCACACACACACACAAACCCCTCTGTGAATTTATTAATACATTAGATCTTTTGCAACTGAGGTTCCTGGCCTACAAGGTACTAGTGTCCAAGAATAATTACAGAGAAATGACAGCATTTCAAAGCACAAGACCCTTTCATTATGTCCCTTAAGGACCACTGTCTATTTAGCGACAACAGGTCTAAACAATTTATACTCTGACAAACATATCAGATGACATTTACTAAGTGTGACCCCCCTCCAAAAAAAAAGGAAACAAAGCAGCTCCCTGCCTAAGAAGGTGCTGTCCTTTAACCTCTTGAGCAAAACCACCATAAAGCCCCTGGTTAAAGCAGGAAAAAAATCACACAGTCCATGGTTCTTCAACGAATTTAGTTTCCTAAGAACCCACTAAGACTCAAGTTTGTCTTTGACGTTTTAAAGTCCAACTCTTCCCCTATACGTATATGAAACCAAGAAGCAAACCCATGAGGCAAGATCTCCATTTGCCTTGGCATTAATATGTAAAAACTGACCTGAGGTGTAACTGAGGTCGTTACTGTTTTTCTAGCAGAATTTAATACTTCTTGGCTATTATTTGAGCATACATATTCATTAAATCCCTACCAAGTTTGCATTACTGAACTGTTAAAAGGAAACAGTATTTGTCTGATTTCTTTGAGGGGTACCTACAATGAATGTTTATTTGGCTATCAGTCTATTACAATGAAAAACAACTCCTAGTTTACAAGTCGAAATAAGTTTTAAAGATGTTTGGAAGCTGTTTGACACCATTCCTTATTCTACAGAAATTCAGTTCCTTTAAGAAGTCTTAGCCTTATTATTAATGATTTCCTTTTTTAAAATTCCTTTGCAAAAGGTATTTTCTTTGGGAAAAAAAGGTTTACCAAGCACAACTGAGTGTGCATCTATGCCAATCTGATACAAGCAGGTTTTGATCTCTAGCAGCAAAAGTATTTGCATTTTCAGAAATACAAGAATTTCCAGATTCTTTATAAGAAAACAAGTACTGAATATGTTCACAGGTAGGCTTTGTTGACAGTTTGCTGCTTGGCCCAACAGGTCAAAGGGCGGCATCTTTTCAGGCTGAAGAAGAAATCAACCGAGTCAAGTTTTTTTCTTAGGAATAAATCTTGGACGTTTATAGTTATTAACCTTTTTGAAGAGTAATCACAGATTTCTGTGAGAATCTTATCAAGCTTATGAACCTTTCCTTCAGAAAAATGCAGAGACAAAACTCAAGGTAAAACTTCCAGGGATTTATAACCTCTGATCTACACTCTTTCCTGAACTACAGGCAGTCTGGGATAAAGGAAGCCTGTAACTGACTGAATGGTAAATACCCTGGTAAATATTAAGAAAGTCAGAATTTACAATTTGTCTAGTAGGGGACAAAGTCCAATAAAACCTCATCCATTTCCTCTATCTAGATCCTGGAGCCGGATCCAATTCTAAGCAAAGAATCCTAGAGGAAAAGGAGGAAAATTACAGATGGATGGCAATACGGAAAGTCAGGAGGAGAGGAAAGGGTAGATTATATCAGTGAAGCCTTCCATAAATAACCTAAGTAATGCTGCTGCTGCTGCTAAGTCGCTTCAGTTGTCTCTGACGCTCTGCGATCCCAGAGACGGCAGCTGTCTAGGCTCCGTCGTCCCTGGGATTCTCCAGACAAGAACACTGGAGTGGGTTGCCATTTTCTTCTCCAATGCATGAAAGTGAAAAGTGAAAGTGAAGTTGCTCAGTTGTGTCCGACTCTTAGCGACCCCATGGACTGCAGCCTACCAGGCTCCTCCAGCCGTGGGATTTTCCAGGCAGGAGTAGTGGAGTGGGCTGCCATTGCCTTCTCTGCTAAGTAATGCAGTATAGTGAAAAAAATCCTGTAACCATACAGAGTTGACTCACGTTATTACTAGTTGTGCAATCTCTCTGATTGTTTGTTCATTTGAGACCACTCACTCTATAACACAACTCTGAGAATGAAGTAAAATAACACTAAAAGAACTTAGCAAGAAATTGGGCCAAAAAGATAGAGCGGGCAGAAAAACTCAAACTACTTAATACTTAGCACATTGCTGTGCAGGGTTACAATATGAAAGAAGCAAACAGAGGTCAAAAGGAAGGCAAATAGGAGCTTCTTTCCTGCTTCCAAGGCAAGAGTATTTAGTGGAAGAGAAAAATCTACAGTTTGAGTTTTGTTAGTAACTCACCAAGTCTACTAACGTTAAGACTTGCTAAAAGTCACAGAATAATTTTCACTCTTAGTCAGATATTCTATTAATTTTCTTAGAGAAATCTTAACTGTTTGGCATTGATGTGATATTTGTAATATACCCTTTCAGAAATTCAACCAGCTCATAAAAAGAAATCTACTGTATACCGAATATACTATTAATTTACCCACTTGCTTTCTCAATCCTGTATAATTCCTGTCAGGAAGTTTCCTGAATTCTATAAAGACTTTTAAAAAATATTAAAGTTTGTTTTTAGTACAAAGTCATTATATATCTGTGTAGTCACTCTGTTTTTCCATTGATTGGAAACATCATGTAATAGTCACAAGAGGAACTGGGTTCAAAAGCCAAGCAGCACCAACGGGGAGAAACTGAAACATGTACGTCACTGCTGCTGCTGCTCAGGGGCCTCAGTTGTGTCCGACTCTGTGCGACCCCACAGATGGCAGCCCGCCAGGCTCCCCCGTCCCTGGGATTCTCCAGGCAAGAACACTGGAGTGGGTGACCGCTGCCTTCTCCAACACATGAAAGGGAAAAAGGAAAGTGAAGTCACTCAGTCGTGTCTGACTCTTAGTGACCCCGTAGAATGCAGCCCACCAGGCTCCGCCATCCACGGAATTTTCCAGGCAGGAGTACTGGAGTGGGGTGCCAGTACCTTCTCCGGAGTATGTTACTAACCTGCTTTAACAAGACTCAAAACAGCCAAACTGATACGTTTACTTTAACCTTTAAACTTTTTTATTGTGAAAAATTTCAGACAAGTAATAAAAAAGTAAAATTTTACAAGGAACTTCACTTATGTATATCATTTCAACAATTACCAACTCACAGTCAATCTTGTTTCATCTTTCTCCTCTCCTTCATTCTAAAGTAAACAGCAGTAACATCATTTTGTTCACAAATATTTCAGCAAGCACTGCTAAAAGGTAGTCTTAAAAAAAAATGTGTGTGGATTGTAGTTCCTGTTATGTTTTGGGGGAAAGACCATTGTTTTCTAAAATTTTAACTGGAATAGAGTTGATTTACAATGTTGTGTTAATTTCAGGTGTACAGAAAAATTAATCAGTTATTCATATACATATAGCCACTCTTTTTAAGATTCTTTTCCCATACAGGTTATTACAGACCACTGAGTCGAATTCCCCTGCTATACAGTAGGCCCTTATTAGTTAACTATTTTATATGTAGTAGTGTGTATGTAGTTATCCCAATCTCCTGAGTTATCCCCCACCCCTTCTGGGGGGGACGATAATTTTAGCCATTATTTTGTCCCTTCCTAGAACTCCCAATTTCTGTATCTGTGTCACCCAACCTGAATTTACCACAGCACTTCTCAATCTCACTCTAATGCCAAAGCATAAAAGCAAAACAAAAAAAGAAAACTTCCAAAAAATTAAAGACGGAACCTTCAAAACTCATTTTGCCCTGATACCAAAGCCAGACACTACCCAAATCGATATGATCAGTTCAGTTCAGTTCAGTCGTTCAGTTGTGTCCGACTCTTTGCAACCCCATGAACTGCAGCACACCAGGCCTCCCTGTCCATCACCAACTCCCGGAGTCCACCCAAACCCATGTCCATCGAGTCGGTGATGCCATCCAGCCATCTCATCCTCTGTCTTCCCTTTCTCCTCCTGCCGGCAATCCTTCTCAGCATCAGGGTCTTTTCCAATGAGTCAACTCTTCGCACGAGGTGGCCAAAGTATTGGAGTTTCAGCTTCAACATCAGTCCTTCCAATGAACACCCAGGACTGATCTCCTTTAGGATGGACTGGTTGGATCTCCTTGCAGTCCAAGGGACTCTCAAGAGTCTTCTCCAACACCACAGTTCAAAAGCATCAATTCTTCCACGCTCAGCCTTTTTCACTGTCCAACACTCACATCTATACATGACTACTGGAAAAACCATAGTCTTGACTAGATGGACCTTTGTTGGCAAAGTAATGCCTCTGCTTTTCAATATGCTATGCAGGTTGGGCATAACTTTCCTTCCAAGGAGTAGGCGTCTTTTGATTTCATGGCTGCAATCACCATCTGCAGTGATTTTGGAGCCCCCCAAAATAAAGTCTGACACTGTTTCCACTGTTTCCCCATCTACTTCCCATGAAGTGATGGGACCAGATGCCATGATCTTAGTTTCTTAATGTTGAGCCTTAAACCAACTTTTTTCACTCTCCTCTTTCACTCTCAGCAAGAGGCTTTTTAGTTCCTCTTTACTTTCTGCCATAAGGGTGGTGTCGTCTGCATATCTGAGGTTATTGCTATTTCTCCTGGCAATCTTGATTCCAGCCCAGCATTTCTCATGATGTACTCTGCATATAAGTTAAATAAGCAGGGTGACAATATATAGCCTTGATGTACTCCTTTTCCTATTTGGGACCAGTCGGTTGTTCCATGTCCAGTTGTAACTGTGGCTTCCTGACCTGCATACAGGTTTCTCAAGAGACAGGTCGGGTGGTCTGGTAGTCCCATCTCTTTCAGAATTTTCCAGTTTATTGTGATCCACACAGTCAAAGGCTTTGCATAGTCAATAAAGCAGAAATAGATGTTTTTCTGGAACTCTTTTGCTTTTTCGATAATCCAGCGGATGTTGGCAATTTGATCTCTGGTTCCTCTGCCTTTTCTAAAACCAGCTTGAACATCTGGAAGTTCATGGTTCATGTATTGCTGAAGCCTGGCTTGGAGAATTTTGAGCATTGCTTTACTAGTATGTGAGATGAGTGCAATTGTGTGGTAGTTTGAGCGTTCTTTGGCATTGTCTTTCTTTGGGATAGTAATGTAAACTGACTTTTTCCAGTCCTGTGGCCATTGCTGAGTTTTCCAAATTTGCTAATCAATATGATACACGTTAACAAAGTGAAGAATAAAAACTGTACGATCATCTCAATAGATGCAGAAAAAGTAGAAAAAAACATACAACAACAAAAAAACCTCTCAACAGATTTGGTATAAATAGAATGTACCTCAATATAATAAAGGCTACGTATGACAAACCCACAGCTAACATCATACTCAATAGAGAAAAGGTAAAGCTAAAAGCTTTTTATTCAAGATCAGGAACAAGACAAAAATTTCCATTCTTATCATTTTTATTGAATAGAGTAGTGTAAGTTCTAACCAGAGCAATTGGGCAAGAAAAAAGAAAAGCCATCCAAATCAGAAAAGAAGTAAAACCATCTCTTTGCAGATAATGGTATTATATCTAGAAAACCCTAGAAATTCCACCTAAATTGTTTAGAATAAACAAATTCAGCAAAGTCATACGTATATCAATTGTTTTATACACTAATAACAAAATACAGGAAAGAGAAATTAAGAAACTATCCAATTAACAACATCAAAAAGAATAAAATAACTAGGAATGAATTCAACCACGTGAAAAATCTGTACACTGAAAACCATAAAACACTGACGAAAGAAACTGAAGACACAAACTATAGTCCATGCTCATCAACTGAAATACTACTAAAGTGTACATACTCTTCAAAGTGATCAACAGATTCAATGCAATCTCTACCAAAATTCTGAAGGCATTTTTTACTGAACAGCCAAAGCAATCTTGAGAAAGAAAAAGAAATCTGAAGCATCATATTTCCTGATTTCAAACTATATTACAAAATTACAGTACGGTGTTGTCATAAAAAGACATATATATATCAGTGGAACAGACTAGAGAGCCCAGAAATAAATGCATACATATATGGCAAACTAATTTTCAGCAAAGATATCAAGAATATACAATGAGGAGAAATTCAGTAAAAGCTATAAATCAGGACTTTTTTGGATATTCTTTAGTTTTGAGAAGCATCTCTGTTACTAGGGCTGTTAAGAATATTTTATAGGCTATGACAGAACATAAGCAACTTAAGTGTCTGTAAACAGATAAATGGTTAAAGATGCAGTATATATAATGGAATATTACTCAGCTATGAAAAAGAATGAAATATTGCCATTTGCAGCAAAACGAATGGACCTAGAGATTATCATACTAAGCGAAGTCAGACAAAGACAAAATTGTGTGGAATTTTAAAAACAGCACAAATAAATTTATTTATAAAACAAAAAAACAACTCATAGACATAATAAACTTATGATCACCAAAGAGAAAAGGGATACAAGGAATAAATTTCTAGAAAATCATTTTAAAATATAAACTAATACTTCTAAAGCTGATGATTCTAATGGAATAATTTTTCTTAAAAAGTTTAACTATACAAATCTGCTTAAGTCTGAATTTAATTTTAAATGTAAATTTATACAATGGCATTTTGATGTTATATTTTCTGTAAATTATGTTAGCTGTAAAAGAAACTAAAAGTGTTTTTTGATTTGCATATAATGAAAATATAAAATAAAAATGCAAGTAATTAAAATTTCATTCATTAAAAAAAATACACAATGAGGAAACGATAATCTCTCTTTGCCATAAATGGTGTCTGGAAGACAGAATATTCACATGCAAAAGAATGCAACTAGACCCCTATCTTATATCACACAGAAAAATCTACTCAAAATGTAAAGACATGAATGTGAGGCCCTGAAACCATACAACTCCTAGAAGAAACGAGGAGATAAGTTCCTTGACACTGATCTTGCCAATAAGTTCTTAAAATTAATTCTTATTGGAGTATAGTTTCTTTATAGTGCTGCAGTGGTTTCTGCTGTATAACAAAGTAAATCAGTTATACATATATTCATTCTTTAGATTTTCTTCCCATTTAGGTCACCACAGAACACTGAGTAGCGTTCTCTTTGCTACACAGTAGGTTCTCATTAATATCTACTTTACATACCGTAGTGCCTTCTTGTTGGCTCAGATGGTAATGAATCTGCCTGTAATGCATGAGGCCTGGGTTCGCTCCCTGGGTTGGGTAGATCCCATGGAGAAGGATGGCAACCCACTCCAGTATTATCCCCTGGAGAATCCCATGGACAGAGGAGCCTGGTGGGCCACAGTCCATAGGAACACAGAGTCGGACATGACTGAGTGACTAGGCACAGCCAGTACATACATGTTAATTCCAATTTCCTAATTCATTCCACCCATTCATCTACTTTTGCCCTTTGATAATCCTAAGTTTGTTTTTCTACATCTGTGACTCTCTGCTTTGCAAATCAGTTCATCTGTACCATTTTCTAGATTCCACATATAAGAGGTATTATATGTCTCTTTCTGACTTACTCCACTCTGTACAACAATCTCCAGGTCCATCCATGCTGCTGTAAATGGCATTATTTTGTTCCTTTTTATGGCTGAGTAATATTCCACTGTATTTGTGTACCGATCTTCTTTATTGCCAATAATTTTTAAAAAGTTGACACCAAAGGCCAAGACAACAAAAGCAAAAATAAACAAGTGAGACTAAAACAAACTACAAGCTTCTGCAGAGCAAAGGAAACCAACAGTGCAACAAGAAAGTATTATGGAATGGGAGAATATATTTGCAAACCACACAGCTGGTAAGGGGTTAACATAAAAAACATCTAAGGAACACATACAGCTCAATAGCCAAAAAAAGAACAACAAAAATTCCAGTTGAAAAATAGGCAGGGGCTTCCTTGGTGGTCCAGTGGCTGCGAGTCCACACTCCCACTGCAGGTGTCCTGAGTTCAATTCAGGTCAGTGAACTGGCTCCCACATGCTGCAACTAAGAATCTTGCATTCCACAACAAAGACCAAGTGCCACAGCTAAGACCCAGCACAGCCAAATAAATCGAAAAAATTAAAAAAGCAAGGGCCTGAATAGGTACTTTCCTAAGTTCATTTCAGTTGTTCAGTCGTGTCCTACTCTTTGTGACCCCATTGACTGCAGGACGCCAGGCTTCCCTGTCAATCACCAACTCCTGGAGCTTGCTAAAACTCATGTCCATCCAACCATCTCATCCTCTGTCATCAGAAAAATGACCAACAGATCCTTGAAAAGGTTCTGAATATCACCAATCATCAGGGAAATGCAAACCAAAACCTCAGTAAGACATCATTTCACACCTGTTAGTATGACTATTATCAAAAGTGGAAAAAAAGGGAACCCCCCCCATGCACTGTTGGTGGGAAGGTAAACTGGTGCAACCACTGTTGGAAACCATGTGGCGGTCCTTCAAGAAATTTTAAGTAGAACTACCATTTTATTTAGCAACTCCACTTCTGGGGATTATGTCTAAAGGAAACAAAATCACTATCTTGAAGAGCTATCTGTACTCTCATGTTCACTGTGGCATTACTTACAATAGTCAAGTTATGGAAACAACCTAAGTGTCTGCTGAAGGATGAATGTATTAAAAAAAAAATGATCTTTATCTACTTACCTACCTACAATGGAACAGTATTCATAAAAAGGGGCATCTTGCCATTTCTGACAACATCGGAACCTGGAGTGCATTACGCTAAGTGAAGACAGAGAAATCATTGCTTATACATGGAATTATGGAAAAAGAAACAAAAACTCACAGAAACAGAGTGTAGAATGGTGGCTGCCAGGAGTGTAAGAGAAACAGGAAGCCATTGAAAGGGTACAAACTTTCAATGAAAAAGCTGTCTAAGGATCTAATGTATAACATACACTATAAAACTGAAACTTGCTGAGATTAGAATTTGTAGGCTCCCTCTCACACACACAAAGGTAAACGTGATGAATGGAAAGTGTTAACTCAGTTGCTGGAATCCTTTCACAACTTACGCATATATCAAATCATCAAGTTGTATGCTATACATTTATCACAATTTTACCTGTCAATTATACCTCAATAAAGCTTAGAAACAAAAACCTCCCAAACATCTGACCAGTTGAGCAACCTGGAGTTTTACAGCTTTATCTGAAGGCAATTAAAAGGCCTCATGATATACCTTAAAACTCCAGAGTTAAAAAAAATCCCTTTGATTCTAGTCACTATACAAGTTGTTTATATAAAACAACTTTTAACGTCTAAAAGGGACCTTGGATCCCGAAAAGAAGTTTTGTTTCCTTAAAGCTCCCTTCTCTATTAACATTTTTAATGTAATTATATTCATATAGGAAGCACTGGTATATTTGTAATCAGAAGCCTCAAATTTTAGCTACACACCAATTATTCCTTTTAACAGTTTGTTCTTTTCATATAACCAGTGGAGTCCTGAAAATTAGGTGCTATATTTATATTATTTATCCTAAGATGCAGATAGAGTTTAGAGAATTGATCAAATATCCCTAACAATAATAACTTCCAAAATTAAAGCTAACATTGATAAGATGTTCCTCTTCTAAAAGCCTCTGTGTCCTAAATCAGTCTATATGCACCAGCTCATGTAATGCCCACAACAAATTTATGAGAAATGCGCTATTCTCATGTAGCCAAAAATTAAACTCACCAAGTTGAGAATCTTGTCCAAGGCCAGAGCAAGAAAACTCACAAACTAGAACCTGAACCAAAGTCTAGTGACTTTGTATAGTGACTGCAGAACACTCACACCTCTAACTATTATCATGTCACATTTGGCATGTCTTGATTTAACATTTTTTAGCAATAAAAATAAATACACTAGAATGTAAAATAGATTGCTGAAATTACGTGGTAACTTCTTTTATGTATTATAATTAGAAAGGATAAAACAGTTTTAATATTTAGCAGGTTTCAGATTTTCAACAATTTGATTTTTAACTTAAAACTTATAAAATCAAGTAATTTGACTTTTAAATGACAAAGTTAAAAACCAGATGACATACTTTCTAAGATAATATCTAAATTTCAGGTCTAAGGGTGAATCACTCAAAAAATGTTATTGATGACCTCTGTATCAAGTGGTACCAGTGGCCAAAATGCTAGTCAGGTTTCAAGTATCTGAAATCATCAAAGACAAATGGAAAATGATTTAGCATTTCAGGAGAGAGAATTTTTACCCCAATACAAAATAGCGAGTTTATAAAAAATATCAGTTGTTGGTATTTGATAACTTTTATTCTGAATTTAGTGTTCTATGACTTTTTATAAATGTAATCTTTTCCCATGCCCCAAATGGGGAAAGTTTGCTTTCTTCCCAGAGAAAGGAAGTCTTTTATCTTGAACTGTCTATATTAAGTCAAGAAATTCTGGACAACAGAAGAAGAAAAAAGTCTATATTCCTCTTCTATGGGCTAAAAGTTACCATTTACTGAAAAATCGAGAAGCAGATAATTTTAGTAAATAAACTAACTTTTAAATGCTCCTTGTGTTATAACAGAAGTACCATGACAAAAATCTCACTTTAAATAGCATTCATAATTTATCTGTTAAGTCTTACATAATAGGAATAAGAAAAGAAGACAACGGGAAAAATCTAGAAGCTAGATCTCTGACTATATTCAGATTTGTAAATTCTACTTAGAAACCATATTTTATATAATTATAAAACAGAAAGTAATCCCTGGAAAGTCTGAAAGTGAAATAAAACAAATTAACCTGTTTATCAAGTTGGTGGCATAACCACACAAAGATCTATCCCAAGTGATCTTAAACCACTGTAATTTGACTGTATATCTCTGGAAAGATATATCCTAAGGGCAAAAACAAACAAACAAACTCACTTTCCAGTAATCACACTGTTCTGCCCTTCTAAAACTGCTGTGTGTGTATGTGGGACAAAGTATGATAATTACATTGGGTATTATTGGAAACTGAGATTTGGGGCATGGGGAAACATTACATTTATAAAAATATAATTCAGCACTAAATTCAAAATAAAAATGATCAAGTATCAACAAATGATACTTTATTTTTTATAAACTTTTTATTTTGTATTGGGGTAAGGCTTCCCTGGTGGCTCAGAGGTTACAGTGTCTGCCACTGGGGTGAAGCCAATTAACAATGCTGCAACAGTTTCAGGTGAACAGTGAAAGGACTCAGCATACATATGCATGTATCCATTCTCCCCCCAGGCTGCCACATAATAACAACAACTGGTATTTCAAAAAAGGAAAAAAAGTGGAAAGGATGAAACCATTTTTTAGTTCTATCCACGGAAATGGTCTAGTAACAAGGTCCAACCCAAAAGCACCAAATACCTCTAACATCCAAACCGTGGTCTCTAAATACCACTTCCCACTAAAAGAAATCAGTTTTGAAAAAATGAGTTAAGTTCAGGTTTGGAGCAGGAAATACACAAAATGATCGGGGAACATCTTGTCACACTGGAAAGCAACGAATCAATCAATACAAGTCAGGAAACGACTGATAAGGAGTAAAAAGGCTTTGGAGTTAACAGCCAAAGGTGGGACAATTTTTGAATGTCAACATTAATGACGGAAAGAGATTGAAACATATCAAACAGGTATAAAACCCTAAGTATACAATAATAATGACACTTCATGGCTCAACTCTAGAGGTTGCTAAGTTACCAATCCATTATTTTGAAAACTAGTAAGTAAGGGGGAAAAAAGCAAGCATTGATTTTGCCTTTCCTATTCAAACTGTTATCTTAGGGGACCCACATAATTAGCAAGGGTGAGTATTACAGAAAATAAATTGAGCAGTGATAGAATCTAAGCCTGTTCTTCTCCAAGTGTGGTCTGAGAACTTCTGAAGTTCTTAGATTCTTTCAAAGAGCAAGTAAAGGCTTTTTCTTTTCAACTACGTTATCTGTGGGAGGCCAGATTTTCTTCGGTCTTCAACCAAAACAATTTATCACAACAAATTAAATGCAGAAGTAACTATAAGAAAGCAGTTGTCTTCTATCACCAAAGAGATTTGTTAAATGTTAATACCATTTAAAAAAACTGGAAAGTTATTTTTCATAATAATCATGTTATATACATCAGCAGGATTTGTTATTGCTATTCTAAAATTAGTTAATAACATTAAAAAACTACTGTTAATTTCCAGTATGGTAAATCTCAATAGAAACTATACAAACAGAAACTCTCTGGGGCCTTCAACAGCTGCCTAACATCACACAGACAAGCAGACATTATGTAACTCTTAAGCAAAGTATCTAGTTAGTACTTTATTATAAAGTATACTTGCAATGGATCTATTCACTAATTTACACAGAATATGGGGGGGGGTCATCTAATAGTAGAACGTGGAGACAGAGTTTCCAAAATCCAACAGTAAGAACTCAACATAATGATAAATTTCATTAACTAAGTGTATAATATGAGAAAAAGAGAACCTAATAGATTAGAAAGACAAACTCATCAGCCAAGTGCAGTGTACAGACCTTATCTTGGTCAAATGGACTGGTTTCATTAAAAATTAAAGGGAGTCCATTTTTTCTATTTCCCCTCTATTTTGTTGTATTTGGAATTTTTCATAACAAAAAATTAAATCTGTATCTATTCCCTTCCTCACTACCACTAAAAAGAAAAAGGGCATTCTAAAACTCTCTCTTTAGTTGCTAAGTCGTGTCTGACTCTTGGCGACCCCATGGACTGTAGCCTGCCAGGTTCCACTGTTCATGGGATTCTCCAGGCAAGAATATTGGAGTGGGATGCCATTTCCTTCTCCATTCTAAAACTGTCCATATGAAAATGGAGGTTCAAAGAAAATGAAAGTCGCTCAGTCCTGTCCAAATCTTTACGATCCCATAGACTACATAGTCTGTGGAATTCTCCAGGCCAGAATACTGGAGTGGGTAGCCTTTCCCTTCTCCAAGGGATCTTCCCAACCCAGGGATTGCATCGCAGGCAGATTCTTTACCAGCTGACCCACAAGTGAAGCCCAAGAATACTGGAGTGGGTAGCCTATCCCTTCTCCAGGGGATCTTCCCAACCTAGCAATCAAACCGGGATGTCCTGCATTGTAGGCGGATTCTTTACCAAGTGAGCTATCATGGAAGACCCTAATATGAGGGTTCAGAAAAGCAAATAGAAAAATCCTAGCAAAGAAGACAATCAGAAGAGCTCTAAAAAAAACTGCATTGCTACAGAGTGACAAAAAGTTCCCACGATCCTCTATAATTAGGGTGAAAATATAAATTATGGCCCAAACTGGAACATTTTTGAGAGTGAAAAGGGTGCCATTACTAATTACTTGGGAGACATAAATCAGGAGTGTCCCAGGGAAATCAAGACATATGGTCACTCTTTCCATAAAAGATTAAATTAAAAAAATCATTTTTCACAGTAGATATTAAACTCAATCCCCTGGGTTAACTATCAAGAACCATATTCCTAATATTACAGAGTTTAGAAAAGGTAAGGCATTCTGTACAAAATTATGTTTCCTCCTTCTTGCCTGGCACAGTTGTATCATAAAGTGAGATGTGTTTACTTCTCTTCTTGTTGCTTAGTATATTCTACAAATGTCCAGCCATTCCTTTTCATACCAACTGTGCATGATAAACTATGAGAGGGAAGCTACACTTACCCAGAGCCTTGCTTTTCTAAAAATACACGTCTTCCTATGGACCTCCACACAAGACCTAATCAGGCTCCTACTCAATTTACGAATGGATACCTTATGCGTAGCAACACTTCAAATCTTAATGGCCTAAGGGTAAAGTAAGGAAGAAAAAGCAAAAACATCTCATCCAGCCTAGGCTCCAAGGAGCATTGGCATTACTATCACCTACTTAATCTAAGTATGGCTATAGCAACAGCAGGGTTTCATACAAGATGTTGGCATAATTTTTAAAAAAAGAATCTTTAACAAATATCTGGTTTTAATACTGCTTATATGATACATACCACCAAGAAAAGAGTACCCGTAGCTCTAAATACTTAATCCCATTTAATCAGTTTTTTAAATATTTGGTAAATTTTCCCAATCAAAGTAGTTTATATATGAAAATATGCAGCAATTTGGTACAATTTGTTGTTTAGTTGCTAAGTAGTCTGACTCTTTGCGACCCCATGCCATGCTTAGCCTACCAAGCTTCTCTGTCCATGGGGTTTCCCAGGCAATACTGGAGTGGGATGCCATTTCTTTCTCCAGGGATTGAACCCATTGAACCTGCATCTTCTGCTAGAAAGGCAAATTCTTTACCACTGATCCCTATAATTTAGCCCCATTCTAAAATGTGCACTGACATGATTTCAACCTTTTATTCTGTTCTATTATTAAGTTATAACATTAAAGTTTCAATTGCCATAAATAAAATAAATCTGTCTGGTAAGAATAAAAATAATTTAAAATGGATTTCAAAAATTTAGACTTCTACAATTTCCTCAAATCTGTTTTCTGTTATTGTTGTTTTCTTAAAGTCATTTCACCTTCTATTTTCCAGACTGTGGGCATAAAGACATTTAATTTGCATGGCTATAGCATCTGCACTACAGAAATCAAGAAAATAAAAGTTTATGTCATCCAACAATCTAATGCTACAGCATGTAATCTAATGTTCAGCATGCAATCAATCACAGTGCCTCAAAAGTCTTTCTCTTTTTTTTACTTTAGGTGATTAAACGCCTTTGTTTTTAGAACTAAAATATAGTTTTTTTAAATAGGTTTTCAAAAAGTGCCTTTTAGATTCTATCCCAATGTTATCATATTAAACACTTATTTTTTAAATAACCATATGTAACTGTGGCTCTTCTGCTTCTATCTGGTTTCTCTTATAAAATAAGTCAATTCTCAACAGCCTACATCAATGAAGGAAAATGTAACATAAAGGCAGAGTAATTTGCCAACAGGTTCTTACAGATTATTCCTCATTAAAAAAACCTTACTTTGATATCAAGAATGCCTGAACAGTTGATTATTAACTGCAGATCATCCTCCTTCGGAGGGCTGTGACAGAAAACAAATTGTATGTGTTGAGGAACACACTGAGGTTGGTGGAAGGAAATCGAATTTTTCAACACAGGCCAAAGATAAAAAAAAACCCACAAAGACAGGAGGACAAAAAAAAAAAAAAGAAAACAACCTTAAACAAAATGACAAACAATGGGTGCGAATATAAAACAAGGAGATCCATATGGACACACACCAAAATTAACAAGTCAACATTATTAAATATGCTAACACTATACTGGAACATTCTAACTAGATCATAATTTCTAAGAATTATGAAATAACCCTCTTACTATATTCAGCAGTGCACATGCCTTATTAGATCACCAGGTTTTATTTGAGTCTTCACATTTCAGGACTGGGGATGAGAAAATTTCACCATCAGAAAACAATAAAATTTCTTATTGAGGGGATGGTATGGAAAACACAAGGCTTGAAGAACATAAACTAGCAGCTTGAAGAAAGAGCTCTGAAGGATGAAAAAAATCTATGTTCAAACGATTTCACTTCCACTAAGGTAAAGAGGTAAAAATTTATCAAGGTTTAATTTTTTTAACCTTACTTTTATCATAAATCTGAGTTATACAAGTTAGTAATCCCCAATTCAAATTGCAAATATTATCTACAGAAGAAATTCTTTTCTTTCTTCAAGCTAATATGGTGGCATCTGGTGCTAATAGTGACTGTGTTACCAACCAATGAAAACCAAGTATGCTTAAAAACATTTTTTTCCCCGGAAGTCTAAGAACTGAAATGGTTTATCAAGAAAGAGAATAGAAGATACTTTAGTTATAAAATCTCTTTTGCTATGGACTTTTGAGAATTGTTTTAGAATAGGACAAATAAGCTTTGTATTTAAGTACATAAAAAACAAGCCCATAATCTAATCATAATAAAAATCGTTATTTGCCAACCTAATTTTTCCCCTTTGTCCTATTTTATTTCTTTTGCTAGGGAGAGGCGTTGTGGGATAATAGCAGGAAATAAGGTGGAGCAGCTGCACAGACAAGATGAGGTACAGCGCTGCTATCTACCTACATTCTAGCCTACTGCTGGCCATGTCTTATTGCAAATGAGATGAGCTGTTTGAGGAGCCAAACAGTTATCAAAACCTGTGGGATCAAATCATGCCCCCTCCCCACTTTTGCCAAAACTTTCTAGGGACCCTGGCAAGATTCAGGTAATAGGAGTACTAGAAGCCAGGATGACGAGATTTCTAATTGCTTGGAAAGTGGTGTGCATAGGCCTGTGTGTGTGTGCACATGTTTATGCACAAAAGCTGCTTACCCCAGTGCTAGCAATGCTGGTCTTAGGACATGTAGTGAAAACTGTCTGAAATGGAGGCCAGGGTGTGAACTAGATGGCTTCTATTTTAGGTCACACAAATCTACAGAAATAATCCATGTGAATGAAATGACTACCCTAAATTTCTATAATAATATAAAATACAGCCTACTAACTCTGTTAATGTTGCTACTATTTCATGAAAAATAGTCTAATGGCAATAATTAGTCACTCAAATTTCCTTTTTCAGGTCAAAATATATCATTACTGCCAAGACCACTGTGCATAAAAATATAATGTTAAGTGGGTAACACATTTATATTTCTTTTACTATGAGAGAAGTCACAAAACTTGGTCAGGCTTGCTTACTATTACAATGTGCATTAAAGGTATTTTTAATTATTCTATTGAGCTTAAACACCTCTTCTTTGCTAACAGCCACAAGCTCTGAAAACATAAGGAAAAAAAATTAACGCTCCAGTTTCCTTTGTTATCTCCTGCAGTCTGGATATAAGGGAAAACTCTAAGGCTGGTTTAATAACATTGCAATGAAGGTGGTATCTCAATTCAAGCAAGAGATGTACTCTTAGAAATCTGAGTTCAAATCAGTTATGTCTAAAAGTCAAATTCTTGGAAAATACATTAAGCATTTAAAAGAATCTCAACATATATTTTTTAAGACGTCGGAATCCTTTTGCAATCAAAATAAATGCTATCTAACTTGTCTGTAAATGCAATTCTTCAATATTTTGTTTTTTTTAAAAAGAACAGGCACAAAAAACCCAACCAAACAAAAAGAACAGGCACACATGCACTGTTCCACATTTTAAAAGGAACTATAAAGACTGTTCAGGACACTGATCCTTTTAATATTTTAATGCAAACTTACACAAACTTTGAAGTATTTCATTATGATTTTGCATAAAGGAATAATGTCAGATCTCTTTCAACTCTGTGATTCATATTAATTCTCATAAGCTAGATGCAACCACCCCACTTGCAGCTGGGAGCTGAGCACTTACGTTTCAAACAAGGTTGTGCCTAACCTAAAAGGGAGGTTGGGTAATCTCCAGGGAATATCAGGTTATCCAGGAAGTAGAGATGAGACTGAAATAATAAGTAGCCTTTCTTTAGTTAACATTTTACATGATGGCAACCCAACACTTGAATGCTGCTCTTCATAATACGGATATAAAATTGCAGCTAACAATATCTAACTATCTTACAAAGGGAAACAAATTATTTTACTATTCTGATCTAGTCCAATAATCAAATATGGACAATGTATATCCTGAAATATAAGGGTTTTATTCACATACAATATTCTTTTCTATATATAAATGAGAATTCAACTGTCAGATGCTCTAGAACTGGTCTACTGGGGAGGTGATTTGTATTTAGGAGGTGGAGTATAGGGATTTATTTTTTTAATTTATACAAAGCTTTAACATTTCCTTTTTCCTTGGAGGAGGGGGTGGGTTCCTACCAGATATTCAGGGATATACTAAATTTGGGGTTACCATTATATGGTTGGCACAAATTCAACGCTAGAGTAGCAACTATAAATGTTTTCTTTAACTGTATGCCAAACTGAATAATCTCCCAGGGAAAAGAACCTCCTCCTGCCTTTCCTACCTCCTGCCCCTCCCCCACCAACATTGCCTCCCTGCTGTGCAAAGAGCCCTTTGTCCTGCCCTGCACTTATCTAGCTGTTTGGCCATATTGACAGGCCAACTAGAGGCATAATAAGCGAGTCAGTTTGCCATAAGCAGCTGGCAATTTGAAACAAAAATCTTCCTTTTCTACTCAGACCAAGTCCTGCTGCAGGCGTCTCTGGCTCCTCCCATGCTTCCACCTATTTTTCAAACAGCACAGCTAGGAATTCTGCATTTTCCCTCAACTAGGTAGCACACCAGAAACTTGACGCCCCAGACAGAAACAGTCTGAATAAAGTCCTACATCTACTGCTTTTTCTGTGATTCATAACACAGACCAAGAGTATCCTCAGCTCTAGGTGTATATACATGAATAACACGGCTAAGGAAATGATTATTACTTCAATCTGCCATCAAAACTCTTGAGAATTTTCATACTTCATGGGAAGATAGAAGAGGACAGATATCGGTCACATCAAATCAAGTCACATGTATCAGATAAAGACTTCCAATAACCTCAGTGTTTTAAAAATACTAAGACATTATTCCAACAAGCAGAAAATTCCTTATCCCTGTCTTTATGTCAAAGATAACTTAAAGTGACCCTTACATCTCTCCTTGAGGTACTCAGCAAACAAAATCAATGTGATGGAAAAACTAAGTGAGGCAGGATGGGATTACAAATTCCTTGCTTGGTGAGAGAGGATATAAAGTAGACAGAGATTCTGCTTCATTGTTCCTTTTATCTCTCATACTTCTCTTTGTAAGTGTTAGGAGTTAAAATATATTCTCAGACTAAGAATTCTCTAAAGCAATGCTTTCCAACACACTGCTTCCCCCACTATGTTATGGGGATATCTACTCAATTCAGAATGAATATACAACAGAACATCTTTCACAAAACTAACTGATTAAACAAAATATGTACTGAGAAATTAAAGAAATGATATTCTACTAACCTCTCATGAACTACCTTGAATCTTCCATCACAAGAGAAATTGCATTAAGAGAAAGGTTAATAATGCTATTTCACCACATACTTTGGAGTTTTTGGCATCAAGGAATGGTGTCAATGGCTATTTACCATAAGTACATTATACTTTTAGAAGTGACTGAATGAATTTTTTTTAATACAAATAACCACCAGTTGTATTACTAAATATATATTATCTCACAATTTTGCAGAGTCAAAGTTTCATTTGTCCTAAATAACAAAAATAAGGAAACTTTATTTATGATCCACTTTTTCACTGGTAAGATGTATCCAACAATCACTGACTGTCCTTAGCTTTTGCCCAATATTTCATAAATTATTTGAATTATGAAGAGGATAAAGTAAAAGTGGTTGTCTGCACATCTACATTTCGAACAGTACTGTTTTCCTGTCCAAAGGGAAAAAATGAAGTTGCCATCCTCCTCCAGAAAGGACAAAATAAGTCCAAAAAGTATGTTCATTTCTGGACACAAAACACTATCAGAAGACAGTAAAAATTTCAAGCATGCTGGTTAAATAAATTCTCTGAAAAGGCCCTCTATGCTCTTCTTAAGGAAATTATCTTACATTAAGATCTCCAAAGGGTTCTGAACAGGAAATACAAGTTAAAAGCAATAATTTTATAAGGTAGCTTTCATATTATATAACAACTTAAAGACATTTGTATCTATGGTAAACAGCCAGTATGAGTGACACCATACTTAACTGATACGGAATCTTTTATATGTGATAGTAATAAGAATTAGAACCACCTAAAATGTTATCCATTAAAGGTTCTGTTTCATTAGTCCGCTTGCAACACTGAAAGACAATGCAACCAACATTTGTGAATGACAAAACTCATTCCCATTCTTTCTGGTTCCCACCACAAATGCCAGAGTCATACTACACATTACAGATGACTGAGTTCATTTACACAAAACTGAATATACTAAAACTCTGAAGGAAAAAAATATATATAGGATGCATGAGTCTTAGGGGGAGACAATAACAGGCATCTGTTAAGTATCAGATGTAACTGATGGTATATTGGGCTGGTGATTCTCCTTCAAGTATTCCATACTGAACAAACTATTCTGCTTAACCAGAGATCTTCCTAAACTGTGGGAACTGTGGAAGAAAGACTATATAAGGGGCCTAGAGGCTATCCTCTCAAGTATCCTGTATACTAGATTTATTCAATTTCTGAGTATTCCTTCTAGTCTGTCATATTTCAAATGGATCATTGTCAAACACATACATCCTTGTGACCTTAGATGACTAAATTCAACACATTTTACAATTAATCAGTATTACAGGTCAAATTCTAAAGAAATAATCTAATTTGGAGAAATCTACTAACACAGAAAGTAAGAAAATACTTGATATTTATATACAGAAATCATTCTGAAAAGGACAGTTGTTTTGAGAGTCTAAGACCCCAGATATAGTAAAATGTTTAGCAAAACATCTGTTCAATAAGGTAAATATGGCCTAACAACTGGAAGGAAGGAGACGTACAAATAAAGTATTAAAATTGATTTAATGATTAAAAAGATGGAGGAAAACATGCCAACTGCAGAAAAATCAACTGATAATTTTCCCCATTTTGGTTCTCAGGAAGATCCTTAAATTCTTATTACCTTGGTTTTAAAAGGATTGAAAAATTAAAGCTTCTGGTCCTATCCAAGCAAAATCCCCAGATTAAAACCAAAAATCTGTCACAAAAACCAAACATAAAAGTCTTTAACTACGATCCAGTTTCCAAATGCTGATATCCATAAATGGGTAGAAGGTTATGAATTGCTAATTCTCATCTCCCCACCAATAAAATGCAAACCAGCTCAGCAGTGAAAATTCCCAGGAAAGCAAGGTTTCCGTCTTAGCCCTGAAGCAGCCATTGCCTGAGTGCAGCTCCCTGCAGCCAACAGCATTAATGGACGCTGCACTGCTGTCCTTCCCTGGAGACAGCAGCCAGCACTACTCAAGCTTCTCACGTAGCAACCAGAGCTCCAGAGCCAGCAGCTGCTGCTGCCTTGTATACTCACCCCTGTGATCCAACCCAAAGGAACAACCTTCTTCTTACCCCACCCCCACTCCTTACACATTCTTTTATTTTTTTGGACCAGTGCTCCATGCCAGAAGGGCTGGAATTATGCCTTTAGAAAGAAACAATCCTAAGGTCACCCTTTTAGTTTTAACTGTGGCTTTTTACTAGAAAAATCAACATTTACCAAATTCCAAATATACACTTAATAAGGCAGCAATTTAGGAGTGAAGATCAACCTTTAGTCTTCAAAAGGACAATTTACTAAATATTCTCTTTACAGTCAAATTTAAATTTGCAGTTAAAGACAGAAGCTTGTGTTGTGTCCTACCAAAGGACATAATCATGTTCTACATAGTGACATCCTGAGTAAACCTTGAAGATTCTAATCCCATAACGACCCAGAATTTTTGGCTATAGAAGAAAACTAATGATCCTCCTGAAAAAACCGGTAGAAATCTAGTAAAAAAAATTTCCTGTCCTCCAAGAAGCCCAGAAACCTCTGAAAATGTGAGGTTTACTAGCTCAGATTCCACACACCTCAAATTACCACTTATAATTTTCCTCTGAGAGTGACCTACAAACATTGATGTAAAACTAATCAAGAAAATTTCCCAAACAGGGGGTACACGTTCTCTTGAAAAGCTCAGGAACACTCAACTCAGCTGGATCCACCCTAATCACAGTATTGCTATGTAATGTGTAACATCTGCCCAACAAAAATGTTAATATGACCTTGGTCATAAATATGTCATTTAAATGCAACTCGTTTCATCAAGTGATAAAGGGAATTTGCAGAGGACCTGGGGATTCTTTTAGTACTATGAGAACGAGGAAAACTAGAAAAATAAACTAAGTATAGACAAAGCCGAAGGCAACCCAGAGGTCTGGGCAAGAAATGAGTTAGTGGTGAACACATTGCACAAGTAACATGAGAAAGCAGAAAATGCAGGTCATACACGCACCCCTGACCCAGACCAGCAGACCTGGCTGCAGCATCAGTATCCAAGGGAAAGACCAGTTATTCCCAAGAAGTGAGACGAGCAAAGCAGCTCTGTAGAATAAATTAGCATAGAAGGGGCTTTCCCAACAGAAACTTTCCCTCTCACGCGATTCACCTACTTAAAAACCAGAGTTTTTTCTCACCACCTTTCACTTCGCATCCCTGGCTTCCACGCAGAGGGAAAGAGAATTCATAAAGGCTACATTTTTCTGCCTTTAACGACGTTCGCAAATGATCGCTCTCCACGCCCAAGGCAGGGAAAACGACACAATCTGGCTCAACTCCAAGCTAGAACCCTACAAATTCAGTGAGGCCATCTCAGACACACTGAGGCTTACGCCACTGAGAGCCCAAGAATGTGAGGTGGGGGTGGCGAAGGCAATGTCCTTAGTGTGGAAAACGAAGCAATCATCTGCGATGAGGACCCCAGGAAGGGGGGGGAGGCGTCCAGGAACATTCGGGGGTGGGGTGGGGAGATCGAAGCCCCCCCCCCAGAGGGATCAGAGTTGTCACAAGGCCGTGCGAACGGGGGTGGGGGTGGGGTTTGGGGAGGGGGATAAAAGTGTGCCTGTGTATTTTGAGAGGAGAGCAGCGAGAGGCCTATCCTCAAGTAAAAGGTAAACGTGGAGTAGGTAGTTCCCAGGAAAAGGGGTGAAGAGGCGTGGGGGGATGGGAAGCGTCCTGACCCAGGAAAGACGTGAAAAGGGTAGTGGGGTCGACGAGATTACGGATGGGGCCTCTCCGCCTGGGAAAGGGGTGCAACGGTGTACGGGGGGCGGCGAGGGGGATGAGAAGGGGCAGCATCCTCCTACTGAGAGCCTGGGGAGGGCCAGGCCCACGTCCCGAGAGCAAGCGCGGGGAGACGGAGGAGGTGACCCTTCCCTCCCCCGGGGCCCGGTCGTGAGGGTAGGTCTCTCTTTTCTGTTGGACCCTTACCTTGTCCCAGGCCTGGGCCCGGGCTGCGGCGCACGGCACTCCCGAGAGGCAGCAGGACTCGAGTTAGGCCCAACGCGGCGCCACGGCGTTTCCTGGCCGGGAATGGCCCGTGCCCGTGAGGTGGGGGTGGGGGGCAGAAAGGCGGAGCGAGCCAAAGGCGGGGAGGGGGAAGGGCCAGGGAAGGAGGGGGGGCCGGCACTACAGTGTTGGCGGACTGGCGGGACTGGGGCTGCGTGAGTCTCTGAGCGCAGGCGGGCGGCGGCCGCCCCTCCCCCGGCGGCGGCGGCGGCGGCGGTAGCAGCTCACTCAGCCCGCTGCCCGAGCGGAAACGCCACTGACCGCACGGGGATTCCCAGCGCCGGCGCCAGGGGCACCCGGGACACGCCCCCTCCCGCCGCGCCATTGGCCCCTCCGCCCACCGCCCCGCACCCATTGGCCAACTCGCTGCCAATCAGCGGAAGCCGCCGGGGCCACCTAGAGAAGAGGCTGTGCTCTGGGGCTCCGGCTCCTCAGAGAGCCTCGGCTAGGTAGGGGAGCGGAACTCTGGTGGGAGGGGGTCCGGCGGATTGGTGGGGGGATGGGTGGCTGAGGTCGTCCGGCCGGTAGCTGGGGGGCGCCTTCCCTGGCGGGAAGATGGGAGCGTAGCGTTTGTTACGCTGAAAGGGAGAGAGGTGGTCAGAGGCAGGAGTGCGGCCCGCCTTGCGGCAACCGAAGGGGGAGGGAGAAGGGAGCGGAAAAGGCTCGAATCCGGACGGAGCCATTGCTCCTGCAGAGGGAGGCGCGCTTCCGGCTCTTATCTTGTCACTGATTGGTTGCTGCTCCTCCCGCCGTGTGTGAAAACACAAATGGCGTGTTTTGGTTGGAGTAAAGCGCCTGTCAGTTACAGCCTCGGGAGTGCGCAACCGCCCAGGGACTCTCGCATTGCCCCCTGGGTGGGTGCTTAGGTAGGTAGGGTGGAGAGAGACTCGGACGGGCAGGCGCGGTCGGCCTCCCCCGGGGAGGTGGGGGTGGGAAGGCAGGGTCAGTGAAGTGGCTTCGCGCGGCGTCCTGCCGCACCCCCCTTCCTTCGGGGGAGTCGGTTTACCCGCCGCCTGCTTCGCTTCCGCGTGTGATTGGCTGCTGAAGCCCAGGGAACGGCCCCTTGTTATTGGCTCGCGTCCCAAATGAGCGAAACCACTGCGCGGGTCGGCGGGGAGGCGGTCGTTGGTACGGTCCTCCCCGAGGCCCAGCGCCGCAGTGTCTGGCCTCGCGCCCCTGCGCAACGTGGCAGGAAGCGCGCGCTGGAGGTGGGGGCGGGCTGCCGTGCCGAGGATTCTGGGTGGTGGCGATTGCGGCTCCGCCCTGGGCGCCCGCTGCCTGAAGGACGGGACTAGCCCGACCTGCTCCTGGACCCGTGGGGTTGGAGGGAGGAGTAGGGGTCGGTCCTGCTGGTCTGTGGGTGGGAGGTGCATGTTCTCCAAATATCGGCGTGAGCTGCAATCCAGAGGTGGCTGCAGTGGAGGAGGCGGAGAGAAGGCCGCACCCTTCTCAGCAGGGGGAGGGGAGTGCCGCAGTACCTTTATGGGAGTTCTCTGCTGCCTCCTGTCTCCTAAGGACCGCCCTGGGCCTAGAAGAATCCCTCCCTCCTCTGCGATCTCGTCATCGCCTCCATGTCGAGTCTCTCCTCGATTATGGGCGGGATTCTTTTGCCCAAGCTTAACCTTATTCCTGGGCGTTGTCCTGCAGGGGATTGAGCAGGTATAAGATTGAGGAGACGAACCCAATTCCTTTTATCTTCCCACAGACTTGAGTTTGTGTCACAAAATAATTTTAATAGGGGTGGTGGAGTGAAATGAAGGCCAGGCAACCCCTGGGACTGATTTTATGCAGCGAGACTGCATGTTACTACTTATTGACATCCTTTTGTTGCATTTTTTCCAGGAGATTGAGAGAGGTTAAAAGCGTGATCTCCTGAGTTTTATACTCTCCTTATTTGAGACAGTTGAGAAATAGGTTAAAGGCATGATTTCTTGAGTTCCCCATTTGAGACCGTTGCTACACCGCCAAACAGAGCATCTTAGATTAGATCTTAAAAATTTAATTTCCCACCCTTGCATTCTCAGAATCAGGCCTTTTAGTAACTCTCACTCATACTTTCAGCCCATTTTCTGTTTGTTATACTTGCTTATCCTTCCCAGTCATACCGTTGGCTTTCTCCTCTCCTGTTTTTGGTATCCTGGTGAGTCATGAAACTAGACAGGTTTCACCACCAATTAAGGCTACACAGCTCGAGCATAGGCTTCACTCTTGCCCAGCAATGCGTTTATTCCTCTTTTATGGATATTACCTTTTTTTAAAAAAAATCTTTACCTTTTCATTTAATTTTTAACCTCTGCTGGGATTCTACTGACTCTCCATAGTCCAGATGATCTTGACTGCTGCTTTGCTGAGAATTGGACATGAGGTTCAGCAACATCCCTTTTATATCCTTAGAATACCTTTCAATCCATATTCATTGGTACACTCATCAGTTAGTAATCGAGCTCAGTTGCCTTAAGGTTAGTATCCTCCGAACTAGTATCTCTTGTCTCTGGTATCTGCTGATACAACTTTCATGTCTCCAGGACAGTTACTTTCATACAAAGATAAAGCATGGAAGTAACTGATCCAACTCCTTTACTGACTGGTAACTACCTACAGGATGAATTCCATCATCACAAACGTGATGTACAAGGTCCTTGAGTGGACTAACCTCATCTTAACAGCCTTTTTTTGTGTGACAGTTTTCCACATAGCACATCCAAACAACATTATCAGACCTCTTTGTAGGGTGGTTCCTCCTGGAATGCTACCCTTTGATAGTCCTTACCCTTCCAATAAAGACTGTTAAAACTCTAATATCATCTCCCCTATGATCCTGCCTTCTGTTATCTATGCTTTAAGCCAGAATCCCCTTTCTCTTGGTCCTGTAGCACGTTGAATCATAGCACTTCTCAGGTGGTTGTCATTGTTTAAATTCTCTTAACTATTCTGAGCTTCTGGTTGAGTGTCGTACCTAAGTTCCTAGTGTATTCCTTGATGGCTAGCCAGCCTTAAGTAAAACGAAGTGACTGACTTGTAGATGTCTAAGGTTTGATAGATTGTCGTCTGTTAACACTTCTTTGTGTGCTTGCTAGTGTTCTAGATTAGCACTGTCCAGTAGATTTTGCAGTGATGGAAATGTTCTATAATGTGCTATCTGATATAATGGCCGCTAACCATACATTATTCTTGAGCCCTGGACATGTGGCAGTTGTCACTAAGGAACTGAATTTTAAATATGATACAATTTAAATTACTGCTGTGGACAGTGTGGCTCTAGCTACAGATTTGTGGATTGCAGAATACTTAATGTTGTTCACTCAGTAGTGTCTGACTTTTTGCAACCCCGTGGACTGCCCCACACCAGGCTTCCATGCCCTTCACCATCTCTGGGAGCTTGCTCAAACTCTTGTCCATTGAGTCAGTGATGCCATCCAACCATCTCGTCCTCTGTCATCCCCTTCTTCTGCGTTCAATCTTTATATGGACTTTGATAATTTTCTCCTCATACTGAGCAGTAAGGAACCTCTGGCACATTTAGGTTCCCCCCACACCACCCCCAACTCCTGCCAGGTTGGTTGGTTGGTTGGTAGGTTTTAATATTGGATTGACCAAAAAGTTCATTTGGGCTTTCTGTATGATACGGAAAAACCCAGATGAACTTTTTGGCCAACTCAATACCTATTTGTATTCTTCTCGTGCTCAGTTGCTCAGTCATTTCTGACTCTTTGCAACCCGGTGGACTGTAGCTTCGCTGTCCATGGGATTTTTCAGGCAAGGATACTGGAGCAGGTTGCCATTTCCTGACAGCTAAATCCAGAAAACCATTTCTAAAGATAACCTGACTTGAACAATGTTGAGAAAGCAAGTATTAATGTGTTTGAGTTTCAAAAAATAATGCATAATGAATTTTAGGAAAGTGGGATTTCATTAAACCATGATGATGACAGAAGTTTAGTGAGGAATAGGACTTTAAAAGATAAGTCTTTTAACTTATTTTTCCTTAAAATACGAGAAGTGCATATAATTGGCTTGCTATTTAATGCAGACTCCCAGTCCCACACCCAGAGATTCTGAATTCAGTTAAGATTGGTGGGGGGCATTAGAATTCTGTATCTTTTATATCCTTCCGATGTTGGTAGCCCGGAAATCACACTATAAATACAGTCCTGTGGGGCTACAGTATGCGGTCTTTAATAGTTTTAGAAGCTTATAGGTCAAATTGTTTTGTTTTTATTTTAGAAGGAATGTTAAACTATTCCAAGTAAATTTTTTTTTTTTTGAGAAAGAAGTTTCCTTTTTTGTCTATTTTTCCACTACATGCATTCCTCAAGGATATGGATTTGTTTTTGATTCCCCAGTGCCTGAACCTAGAGCTGAGTACTCAATAAATGTTGATTTTATTGACTTATATGTGAAATTGATTTTCAGATAAGAGTGTTAAGTCCACAGAAACAGTGCTTCTTTTACGGAGAAAGTTTAGGATTATACTTAAATCAAATTACCTAATATTCTGTTCATAAAGGTAAAGGAAACTGATGCCTCATGGTCTCTGAATACATTTGTCGGCCATTTAGCTCTTCCTTGTTTGTTTCCTGTACGAACCCTTGCACTTAGCCTCTTCCTGTGCTTGACTTCCTTAGACTTTTATTACAATTTTTTAAACAAACCCACTACTTAGCTCCTTTTGAAGTAGAGCCATATTATTTCTTATACTCCTTGGACAAAAATTGAGTAGAGTGAAAACACACTTGCATGAGAGAATTGAAGGTTTTATAAATGCTCTTAATTTTTAAAAAGATTTACAAAATTTGAACATAATGTTTCTATCATATTTTTTGTGCACAGAAGAGGTATGGTAAATTATGGTTTGCAACTGTTAATCCAAAATGTGATAGGGATCAGCATCAGGAGGGTAAGACTGGTTTGTTTTAGGCAACATGTGAGATTTTAATTCACCAAATGTTGGGAGCAGAGTCTTAAGACTGGACCACCAGGGAAGTTCATAGGCCAACCTTAACTGTAGGACACATGGTTAGGTCACGTACCCAGAAGTCTGGTACTTTAGATTGCAGACTGAGAATTGTTGATTTAGTTACCTGATAATGTAGTACTTTGTATTGGAGGGTGTATTACTCTAGAAGACTTTTTCTTATCCTTGACCCCCCCATGGAGTCTTGATGGAATGGATGAGAAACTGGAATATTAGAGAACTGTTAATGCATGGAATAAAATATTTAGATTTATTTTATGTATAAATATTTTTTATATTTATTTATTTTATGAACTTACTGACTTATACATGATATCATGAGGTATACCTTACTGGTGACTAGAGAGACTATTTCTGCCTCTCTGATTGTATCATTTAATGATCCTACTTTCCAGCTTTTCTCCTGGACCTTTGGTTTGTAGTAGTACTTGATTACCTTTTGTTTTCTAGTTTTTGGGGTTTTTGAAAAAGTCGTTTACACTGGGCTCTTCCTGCTGACAAAATGTAACACATTTTCAGAGACATTTATAGAACTAGTTATTTTACCAGCTAACTAAGCATGTCTAGAGAATGGATTCTGGTCAGTTCAGTCAACACCCTTTACAGAGTTTTTTCTTTTTACTGACCTTTGGTCAAAATCTCATCCCAGACATTTTACTTTAATAAGCAGTGGCAGCTTACTCTAGTGCAAACTATAGGCAAAGCTAATGGACACACAGGATCGAAGAAATGAACTAATGATGTTGAGTTCCCGTTGGGTAATGGATAGTGTGCCATATTCTGCCAGTGTATTTAGTGTGGTTCTGATACATAAAACCTCATATCTGACTGAGCAGGAAACTAAAGCTGTGAGACTGAACAACTTTCCTATAGACATAGCAATTTATTAAGGGCCAGGGATCCAAACTCTGGTTTGATTTGCTTAGCTAATATTACCAATTTAGGGTACTGTCTTTTCTGATGGAAACAGTCTTTTAGAAAATTCAGTCTAGGTGCACATACAGGATAGGCTGTAGGGCTGAAGGCAGAGAGACCACGTAGGAGGTATTTATAGTAGTCCAAACAGGAAATGATGAGGTCTTATATACAGTGATAGCAGTCAAGATGGACAAAGACTTGGCCTAGCTAAATGTCAGGCACGAAAAAGAATAGTCTCAACACATTGCTTTCTCAAGGAAGTGTTCCATGATGCCTTAACTCCAGTATATTGGGTTCTCCAACTGGATGCTGTCTAGCATTTCTCACATTTATCATCATTAATTGGGGTGTTTTCCCCATACTCCTTTAGCTTGCTCCTTCAGGGCATGACTTTGCTTGTTTATGGCTGTATCCCTGTTGCCTAAGTATATATGGAGGTCTTCAGGGTCAAAGCTATTTTCATAATCGAGTTAAGTCCCTTACATATGAACCTTCAAGTTGCAAACTTTCTCTCCAATCATGTAAGATAGTTCACATGTCTCCTGTACATTGTCACAATGTAGGGGTTTTCTTTGAAGAGGCACTGTTAGTTTTTGAGACACAGGATCCAAACGTAGAACAGTACATAGAGGTTTGTAGCAACTGTTAGGAATGCAGTCCAGTGCTATTGTGTCATCTCTGATGAGAAAAAAAGAGCTACTACCCAGACATCATCACTGGATCAGGTATTCAAGAGGGTGGATAGAATTGAATCCAGCGAAGAACCAGAATCTGTGCTTTTCAGATAGAATTGAATCCAGCAAGGAAACAGAACTTGTGCCATCCAGGTCAGGTATAAGAGAAATTGCAGCCTACTTTCCATCTCCTATTGCTGATAACCTTCAGCTCTACTATCTCCCACCTCCTCTCCCCTCTCCAGTCAGTAACTCTTGCCTGTTCCCTCTATGCCAGCCCTTTATGCCAGCTGTTGTACTATATTATTGTACTTTTCGGCGTACTGTATTAATGTATTATGTATTAATGTTTCTGTGAAAAGCATTATAAACTTGTGACAGTAGTATGATATAGTCAATTGTGTTAGTTAGGTACCTAGGCTAACTTTGTTATACTTAGGAACAAATTAGACTCACCAATGTGCTCTCGGAACGAAACTCATTTGTATGCAGGGGACATACTATACTAAAATGAAACTTAACGTTTTCAACTCATTAACCTTTTTAACTCATTCTTACAAGTGCAAAGAGGCTACAAGATATGTGATGATGTCATCACTGATGTTAATTGAATGGTGCTATATATTCAGTTTTCCATAATTTCCTAAGGTGGTAGGTTTAAGTATGACTATCTGCATCTATAGAAGTTAACACATTCGTTAGCTTATACCTTCAAAATCCCAGCAAACCTCAGTATTACGCAGTTGTTATAAAATCCTGTAGTCTTTGTGCCTAAGCGTGAACATGAAGACATTGTTGCCTTGTTGTGAAATAAAGTTTTAAGTATTATCTCACAATTTATAAATTTTTATATTGAATTACAATTTTAGAATATGAATTTACTCAAACCAATTTATATTTTTCTTAAAGAATGAATCATTGGCCTAAAAGACTGGTTGTAAGACTACATGTTCGACCCACAACTACACCATCTAAGTCTGAAAACGCTAAAAAGATTTAATATTTCACAGTGGTCTGAGAATTCCAAAAAAACTATAATAAAAATCTACTGAAGTATATTAAAGGACAAGTTACTCTATGGCATTGGGTGAAGGAACATCCATACATGGTAGTAGAGAAACTTCACAGAGAGTTGATGCTCCCAAATATGTGTGGGATGCAAAATAAAAACTCATGGTAGTGCTACCCTTTAACAATGCAGTGTAAGATTTGTGGTCAGACATGAATGAGGTGTGTGTGAATATCTCGTCCATAGAAATAGACTTAACGCCTTACAGTGGATGAATCTACAAACATGGCTGAGCTTGTTCTTTTGCTTTTAGTTGGCAGCAGCAGCCAACAGACTGTCCTACATGATGCACAATAAACATTTCCTGAGACAAAGTGTTGAATAACGTTAAAATCTCAGTTTATTCTGATACTTTTTCACTAATGCTGAAAAGCAAAGGTGGTTAAAACTGCCAGCATTTGGCACCAAACTAGCATTCTTTACTGCCACCCATTTGCAGTGCAGTGGTCAGTTTCATTTAATGATGTCTTTATGAAAATAGTAAAATTATTTATTTGAATCTGGGCCGAAAACATAAGTGATGAAATGGAAAGTTTACGTGTGGTGCTTCTGCTGCATGCTGAAGTACTCTGGTTGTCTCAAGAAAAAATATGCAATTGAACTGCAGGCTGAATTAGCTCCTATATTCTTAGAACACCAGTTTTACTCGAAAGAAGGACTCAAATTTTTGTTGTCAGACTTGGCTGTTTGGCAGACATTTTTCTGGAGGTGAGCTTTTCAGGGAAAACAACTGATAGCAGTTGTCAATGATAAAATTTCAAATTTGGAAGTGAAAAGTAGAACTTTTGGAAAACTTAAAGGAACTTGACATCTTTTCAGTAATGATTTTAGCTACTGTGTAATAAGCTGGGCCAACACTTGGAATATTTCTGTAACTAAGGTGAGCCAGTAATTTCCACATTGGCAATACATAAAATAACAAAATTGCAAGTAAGGAACATTTCAATCAACTGAATGCAGAAGGTAAAAATCCAGCTTCTAATAGTGCCTTCTATTAAGGCAGAGATTTAAGAGAACTGAACTGCAAAAATAAATAATGCCAGTCTCTGTGGAAAATAATTTCTTCCATGAAAATGTTAATGTGGGAGAAGGCAACAGCAACCCACTCCAGTACTCTTGCCTGGAAAATCCCATGGACGGAGGAGCCTTGTAGGCTGCAGTCCATGGGGTCGCTAGGAGTTGGACACGACTGAGCGAATTCACTTTCAATTTTAACTTTCATGCATTGGAGAAGGAAACAGCAACCCACTCCAGTACTCTTGCCTGAAGAATCCCAGGGACATAGGAGCCTGGTGGGCTGCCGTCTATGGGGTTGCACAGTTGCACAGAGTTGGACACGACTGAAGCAACTTAGCAGCAGCGGCAGAAATATCATAAACAACTAAGAGAAATACTAAATAAAGATGCATCAGACGATGGCAGAGGAGAAAAGTAAAACTAGAAGTTTAGGATTATTGAATGAAAACTAGTTTTATCAATGAAAAGTTTCATTTCTTATACACTAGATATCTTCCATTGTTGATCTGTTTTGTTTGAATGTCATTTCAGAAAAACATACTTTCTATCATTTCAGAAAGATACATGTCAAAACTGTAAGGAGATTTCTATACAAAAAATAGGTTTTTGTAATGTGTTTGTTCATATAATATTCTGTTAAGACTGAATTTGCCTAAGCTCCATATATAAATAGAATGATGATAGTGATGACGTTTATATATTAGGAACTCTAGAACTGTCTATTTGTCATTTTAAATTTCTCTCCAATATCTCTTTTTAGCTCATCTTTTAGATTTTTTAAACTCTTTGTGCTATAGAATGGATTAAAACCATAGGATATCCAGTCTTTTACACCTTTGAAAACTAATATCACTCAAAAGTAATTTATATAAAAGATACTCTGAAAACAAATCTGAATTGTGTTCTGCAATGAAATATTAATTTGCTAATTTTAGGCTATTTCAAGCTAGACTTTTATTTAGAGAAGCAAAAATTTTTTTCCCATTGGTAGTGGCATGTTGCCACTAAATACCATTAAATCTATTCTGCTCCTGTAGGCAATAGTTGGAAGAAATGATTCCAAATCAGTAGTGCTTCTCAGTTTCTGAGGTATGATACAAGCTACATTTTCAAAGCTGACTGGGTAAGAAGATTGTTGGTACATTCGTTGAATTGCAAATGCAAATCTGTATATAATGTAATTAACATATTCCTGAAACAATAAATTATCTCTGTGATGTGAAAAACAAATGTTAAATGTTACATACTTGTTACTGAAATCTTTTTTCTGGTTTTAATCTAATATGGTAAGATAGTGGTAAACAAAGCTACTTGGGGCCCTGGATTTTTTAAGAATGTAAGGGTTCCTGAGAAGAAACCTGCTATAGCATAGTACCTATATAAACATTCATACCTGTTGAATATGAGAATGTAGTTTACAGTGGCTCCCAGAGATAAATGTGGAATACTGGGAGGATGGGCATGCTAGGACAAGGAGCAGGTTTTAGTGGGGAAAGAGGTTCATGTTGAGTTTTAAGTAGGACATACAGAGAAAGGGCAAGTAACAGTAAACAGTTGGAAATTCAAAATTTGGGCTTAAGGAAAAAATACCACCATTCTCCTTTCCAGGAAAAATTTCTTTCATCATGGAATATATAATTAAACATTTGTTACTTCATAACTGATTGGTATGTGTGTCAGCCTAAGGGCAAAGGTATGAGGGTTGATACAGCAAGTTTTGTATAGTTGTTTCCACATTGTGCACATTTAGAAATTTGGTACAGGGGAGTTTCTCTTGAACTTAAAGTGTAACCAAGGTACAATAATTTGATTTTTTTGTCCTAGAATTTTCAAACTGTATTCTTACTTAACACCTCACCTGAACTTGGAAAAGGCTTTTCTCTGCCTAATTCACTAATAATAAGCACTTGTGGGCATTAATGTACATTAGGTATTTTACAGAACTTTTAAAATACTTCCTTTTTTTCAGTCTACAGTCCTTGTAATACAGACTTGAACCATGCGTGACATTAGTATGTTAAAAATCTAAAATTTTCTAAAAATCTTACTACCATTTGAAAAGAAATGTTTAAACAAATGTTTCCCTCTCTAGCCACTAGTACATTGTCTGTCTCTTGAGATAGTCATCTTCCTTTCATTAAACTTTTTTGTCTCAATCTTATTTCTCTCCCCCGTCTAAAATATATTGAATGTCTGGTCCATTACCTCAAGTCATTTTCTGTTCAGATTATTAAGATTACCTCCCCCATCTTTTTACATTCCCATGGTGCAGGAGGCCCACTTCAAAAGTTAAAAATCAAGGTCACACATCTAGTAGGTGGCAGTGTCATATATAACTCATTCTCAGCTTTTCGAATCCCTCACGTAGCACATTTCCTGTTCCTGTCAACAGATTACAAAAACAGTACTAGGGAGGAAAACGACAAACTATTACAGTGTTCACTACATACTTATATCATCTTCAACCAGTCTGTTCATGTTTTTATAATGGTATTTAATAGGACTAAAGCTATGACAGATCCAACACAAATGTGATATACTCAAACACAGCCAATATGCAAAAATGTCCGTATGTTCAACAAATACTAAATGTCCATGCTGGTAGGTAAATGTGTCAGGCACTTGGTAAGCAGCAAAGAAAACAGACCTGTTCCTTGAACTTCTCTAGTCCTGTGGACTGCGGACCAAGAGTTTTGAACAGTTTATTTTGTCAGAGGCGAAAGATTTTATGTTGAACCTATAATAGTGCAACTGTGCATTCTGATGATGGTAGAAACTCCAGTCTAGGATATAAGGCCCTTATAAATGGCTCAATTCCAGTTCATACTCAAATGGGAGGTGTATCAGAGAGAAACCATACAAGGGCTGTGGGTTATGCTGCTAATCTGAACTTTTCTTTCAAAGGAAATAAACACTGTCCTTTTGTTCTAGATGAGACATCAAAAGTTAATTATGAATAGCACTGTTATGTAACTAACATGGCACTGAAAATTCTAAGCTGAATGTAGCCAGAAACTCCAAAATAAACTGCATATAGAATCCTACAGAAAACTCCACATCTAATCTGTCCCTGGGAAGCACGGGTTTCACAAGACTTAATTTTTAGGTTATTTCATTTTCCACTGTTTTGGGAAGGACTTTGCAACTGAAAAGCAAATATGGTACCTCAGCTGGTAAAGAGTCCACCTGCAATGCGGGAGAGCCTGGTTCAATCCCTGGGTCGGGACGATTCCCTGGAGGAGGGGATGGCAGCCCACTCCAGTATTCTTGCCTGGAGAATCCTTACGGACAGGAACCTGGAAGAGCTACAGTTGATGGGGTTACAAAGGGTCGGACATGACTGAGTAACTAAGCACGGCGCAGCAGAGTGACTGAGAAAAATAACAGAAGGACTTGCATGAAGTTTTTAATTCATCAGTTCTCTAGTCCTTTAGAGAAGCCAACAAAAATACTTTGACAGGTTTATGTCTGATTTTGAAAAGCATCACCTTTGTGTACTGAAAGAAAAAATAAAACTTCTTTAAATATGGCTTGTTGGTCCCTTCTTTCATCTACCATTGTATTTGCTGCTATTTACAAATAGGAGTGTCTATCTTCAGATTAATGTGTTAATCTTATTCACTGACCTTGTAACTTTTAAGGCAGATAGTAAACTTTGCTATAAGCCTTACATAAGATTTAGCTTGTCAAAGAACAAACACTATTTTACAAAGCATAACAATGCTTCATTTTTAGAAACTGAGGTAAAGAACTTGAGCAACTAAACAGCAAAGGTGCATAGGCAAAGAAATGTAACCTCATGCTCTGATTAGGCTCTCTGTCTTTCCATGAGGCCAGAGTAGCTTTCCACCTACAGTGGAAAACAGGAACTGTTACAAAGCCTGAAAATGTTCTAAACCCAAATCCCAGAGCATTTTAGTAGTCTTAGCATCTTTAAAGCCTTTTAAGAAAAGTACTAATTGCTCAACTACCCCTTTCAAGCAGTGCGAGAGAAAACCTCTACTTTCTTATAAGACTTATTCCATTTATACCTTTTCCGAACTACGGTGAAGAGATTTATAGCAAATCTTTGATTAATACTATTTTTTCTCTCAAAGCAAGTTCTTCGTGCTGACATTTTCAGCGTCAGGGAGCACAGACATTATTAATCATTTTTGATCTTTGTATTACCAAGGACATCTTTCTCCATCTTGTTCTGAAGGATGAACAAAACTTTGAGGCGTACGTTTCAGAAGATACACTGCAGCATGAAGACCCCCTATGTTGACCCAAACGGTATGCACCTTCCGCCACAGGTATCCCATTCCAGATAAAGCCTGTGTATACACAAAAAGGAAAGTAATTAGCTGATAACTGCTTCTCTACCACCCAGAGGTCTTAGTAAGAAACACTGGGAGAAGAGAAAATATATTCTACTCAAATAGCCCCAAGTCTAGTTAAAAAGGCCCTCAATTAGTCCCAGGCTGAGGTTTTGCGCTAACTAACGCACAGCACCTTGGCAAAGCACTTCTTGTCCTGAGTCAGTAGTGCAGCTCGGCCTGTCCCCGGCCTACAGACACGGCTCATCTCCCGCAGGCAGGCTGGATAAAGGTTCCAGTTTCTCTTCTTGGAGCCCATCCTATAAGAGGAGGTTGACTGAGTCACTCACTTTTGCAAAAGGTAAGTAGCTAGGACTGTATGAAATGAGAAGTTATTAAAAATTCATTGCAATAAGAAAATCCTGAAGTATGAAAAAAGTTGCCTTTTAAAACCACAGCTTTGCCGTTATGTGTCAATGAAATAAATGATTAGTAAATTGCTTAGAATCTTGAATGGGATGAACTGGTTAAGGGAAAAAGAAACTGACAGCTAGGTAGTTATCCAGGTTGTCTTAGCGTAAGCAGTTACATAAACCAGACTGAATGTGTCCTCGGCGTCTGAGCCTGCAACATGCTGGACTACTGGTCTGGGTTGTGTTTCCTTTCCAGGGGATCTTCCGGACCCAGGAATCGAACCTGCATCTCCCTCATTGGCAGGCATGTTCTTTACTAGCTGAAACACTGGGGAAGCCACATAAACTAGTGATTCAAAAATATCCTGAGATTTTCTCAACCTTTCTCTGAAGTATTAATGCAGTTCAACAATGGGCTACAAAGTGGATGAACCTCCTGTGATGGTCAGGATCAAAGTGTATAGTTAATACACTTCTGAGTTCTCAGAAGAAACAAAATGGGTGAATCTATCATACTAAGGGAAGTAAAAACCTAAGTCTCCTAAAAGAAACTGAAGATTTCTGACAGAATAAGCTCAAAGAAAATACAACAGATTTAGAAGACATGTGGGTAAAAGTAAAACTCATTTTTTTCAAGTCTCACCTTTTTCCAAATGGCATGTCTGTCACAATAATGTCTACAGAGCCAGTTCTTAGTGGCAGGTTGCAGATATCCCACTGAATAGCATCTATAGGCAAGCCCAAGGACAGTCTGCTGTGGGGACAAAAGAAAAGGTGCTTCAACATATCCTGGAGAACAAAATTAAAAAAAGACTTCTCAAGAGACTGTTGTAGTGTCCAAAAATTAAAATATCAGTGACAACATCTGCAACTTAGTAAAAATTTTTAAGGTAGCATGTATGTGGAAAGCACAGATCATAAGCTAGAACATTTATAATGACAATAGGTAAGAACAAGTAAATTTAGAAATTAGTTAAGACTGATTTTCAACTTTAATTGCATAAGAAAATATTTTAATATGTACTGGTTTTATAAGAACAGATTTTGAAATGAGAAAATGATTATAAAGTCTGAGTTATGAATGAATCAAATCTTGGGATACATGTCCTGTAAGACTATAATCATCAAAAGTGGTCCTGAAGCATACTAAGACATTAAAGATTATATGGGTGGGATAGGCAAATATTTTGGTATTAGGTGACTTTCCCCCCTGGATTTCTCTAATTCTTGTAACATTTAGCACAAGATTGAGTTCCTTGTTTGTATTCAATTAAGTTTCAGACAAAAGGGCACCACTGCCATCTCCTTCCTCTTCCCTGAGACCTAGGAGGACAGCTAAGGCCCCTTCTCTCACCCTTTCATGGGGTGCCTTCTCCAAACTACATCACCTACTTAATAAAACATTTCCAGAGACAAGATCACTTGTGCCTCTGTTAAGTCCCCAGCTGGATGCCTGCATGCATAATGGAAAAGTTATAAAATTGTAATTATTCTATGTGGAAAAGAAGATACAGGAATAAGAAAAGAAGGAAGACAAATTTAAATAGTTGCATTAGGATAAGGAAAATTATAGTTAAAATATTTAAAAAATATAAATTACTTTCAATCAACTTAAAATTTGAATGGAATTTCACAGTATATTTATTTGGTTATAATGTCACAATGCACTGGTATTAATTCATAAAGCCAAATGAAATTTGATTATCTACATCTAAGCGATGCTACAAAATCTTTAATTTTTACCCTTCTTTAACTTGGATCTTGGTCAATAAAGATGAGATGTTATTTGCAGCTCTATTCACAGCCAATGGATTATTATCACCAGCAATATGATAACAGTTAGACCATTCTGTAGCCCCCTAAAAGACAAGAGTATATATTAAAACAGAATTAGCAAACTGCAAAAAAAAGAAAACCACCCCAAAATGATTAAAGGTAAAATCATTTCAACCACTTGTCAATATTCAAGACAATCCATGTCAATAATTCAAAGCTTTGCTAAAGTGGCAAAATACTGCATGCTGTCCACATTGCTACTTCCCTTGCTTGAAACACCCTCCAGTTCTGTTTGCTCAACTCTTACTCATCTTTGAAGACCCAGCTCAAACGTCATGCCCTCTGTGACATCAACCCCACCTCTCCAAGCTGTCTCTCATTTGCCTCTCCAAAGCACTGTACATATATCTGCCACTGCACCTGTTCCCTTTTTCATACTTCTGTACCTATATGCTCCTCAACAAATCTGGGAACTCCTTAAGGATAGGTCTGGTATGTTATTTAATCCCTCACCCAGTACTCCCTACCACACAGGAGGCCTTTCATACTTTAAATATACTTTGAAAAAGTTAACCAAATCAAACTGACTAACCTATACCCTTTTGCGATTATGGGATTTTTATATAATCTGAGAAACGAATACTTCAGAATTTAAATGAAGTGTAATCTTCATTATATGAGCTTTTGAATGATAACCACTATATTCTTGAAAGGATTTTCTAAGTTTAAATTAAAAACATGTCAACAGAACATAAAATCTGAGCTTTTCCTATTATTTGTGCAGTGAGGTGACACACTACCCTAGGCATGAACAATGTAGAAACAGTTCTGCCCTCGGTTTAGGGATGAAAAATAGCACCTCTTTCTTGGTAAATAGTAATAACCTCTCATCCATGGACACAGTGCTTCATAGCTTTTTCTTTTGCCTCTTTCTTGAGGGTAATGGAGAAGGGTGATGTAAGGAGGAGGATGAAGAGTGTGATGAAAGCCTCCAGTGATTTCTGATTGCCCAATATTCATTTTTTCTTCTAAACCTATTTATATAGATTTTCAGCTCCTGAAAGACAAGGGTTTTGTAGTACTTCCAAGTTTTAAAGGGAGTATTCGAAATTAAATATTTTAGACTTTGGTGAACAAACTGTCTATATAATCTGTCAATTCCTTTCATAATTTCATTCATTTTGATCATATATCAGCCTAGGTTTTTCTACACTGACATTCTCATGTCTACCCCTACACGGAAAGGCCTCAAACATTTTCTTTTTATTGGCAGTGCTGGGGGCTCTTCTGGACTGTCTTTAGCTCTGTTGTGTATTTCTTGACATGTATTGACCTTCAATGCTATTTCAGACAACAGACACATCATGGTTTAAAGCTGGAGAACACTCTGCTTTGTTTCCAGAATTCCTTGTGACAACTGATTTTTCTCTGTGTGGCTCCTGAGCCAGAGTAAATTTCTCTAGTTGATACTAGCAGAAAACAGCAATCATCTGGACTACTATGATTTCCTTCTGTGATCCTAATTCCCAGATGGCAGATGTCCCTTCCTAAGTGCACTCTGGATTATTTTTCCCTTTGTAGGTTGCTTTAGACTTGTTCATGTGTCCAGTTTCTGCTCACTCAGAATCTGTGGTATCTGCCTCAAGTTTCTTCCCATTGGCTTTACAAATACTGAATTTAAGAACTTGCTATGTTTGACAAGTTTAAGAAATTTTACTGGGAGTGCCCTCTTCTCAATTATTATAAAAGTTTAGATAGTACTGATTCAATAACAATGATTCAAGCAAACTCTCCTGTTAAATGTTCTCCACTTAGAAAATGCCTTTCCATTTCTTGCTTTACTTTAGGTAGTTTTTGAGTCCTCTCAATGTGATGGTATTTTTGTTTTGAAAACTTTGTAACCTTGCTAAACCTCCTAAAACATCTAAATAATGTTCCTAGGTTTCCCCATCATACTACTATACTTACTTCCTCAAGAACCTAAGTGGATTAAGAAACATAATCTTACTTTTTAGAGAGTAAATGCCCTCTTTCAGCTTATGCTTGTGCCTTCAATTATCTTTTCTGTTCAAGTCTACCCCATTGGTCTACAGAAATGGGACTCATCAGTTTGTAATTCTCAGCATTCTCTCTAATCCAGTGAATAAACATGACTTCTAATCTAAAGCCTAGTCCTTGGCTATCTGTAGTAAGTGGCTACATCCTTATCACAAAAGTTCCAGCTTTACTAGTGTAATTCACTCAAATCTTGGGTCCATGGACTTAACCTTGGTCATTACCCATTAGTTCTAGAACATTCTGGATGCATCACTTTCTTATCTAAAAGCTAAAGACAAGTTATTACCTCAATTGGTATTGCCCCTGTTCCACACATCGGATCAACTATTATATCAGTGGGCTGAGGTGCACAGAGCCTAGAGAAGAAAACAGCCTATGTGAACAAACATCAACAGCCAAGACACCCACAATGACTATTCCTGATGCTGTCAGATCACAGGTCTGTTATGCCAGCCTGAAGGAACAACAACCAGTATTTACTTCAAAGATAAATGTGTAACTGTATGTTGAGTCTATATCCTCGCACTTAAAAAAATTACATATAACTAAAAGTCCTCTGACTATCATCCAAAATCTCTATTTCACTTTGAATGGAATTTGGCTTGTAGATCTTTTCGTGTGTGTGTGTACATATGTTTTTAGAAAATACGTGTTATTTGGTATATAAACTTATGTTGTTATATTGAAAACTCAAACTTGTTCAAGTACAACATGTATCAATACAAGTTTACTGGCAATTACTCATTCAGTATTCCTTTCCTAATTACCTTTAGACAATGAAGGTTGCTATTAAAATAACTATTTTAGTTTTCAGCTCTTAGTTGCCAGGCATGGGTTTCCGTTCTTTGCATGCATTATCTCTTTTAATCCTTTTAAGAGCCTTGTGAGATAGGTTACTATTATTATTCTCAGTTACAGATAAGCTGACGCAAACCCATCCATCTGTGGACACAAAGCTAATAGGTGACAGAGTCAGAATTAGAGGCATTACTGTTAGTGGCTTAAATGTTACTGCCTCTATGAAATATCTCCTCCTCAGACAGGTGACAAGGTTCTTCTTTCCTTCTTTTCTCCTGCTATTCTTTTCACATTCTATTATGGTTCTCCCTCACAAAACTGAGGACTAACACTGGACTCCTTTTTTAAATTAATTTGTATTGGAGTATAGTTGCTTTATAGTTGGTAAAGAATCTGCCTGCAATGCAGGACACTTGGGTTTGATCCCTGTGTTGGGAAGATCTCCTGAAGAAGGAAAAGGCTACCCACTCCAGTATTCTTGCCTGGAGAATCCCATGGACAGAGGAGCCTGGCAGGTTACAATCCATGGGGTCATGAGAGTCGGACACGACTTAGCGACTAAACTGTCATAGTTGCTTTAATACTGGATTCTTATTATAACGCCTGTCCAGCTTTCAAGAGTCTTCTCCAACACCACAGTTCTGGACTGCAAGGAGATTCAACCAGTCCATCCTAAAGGAAATCAGTCATGAATACTCATTGGAAGGACTGATGCTGAAGCTGAAACTCCCAATACTTTGGCCACCTGATGCGAAGAACTAAGTCACTGGAAAAGACCCTGATGCTAGGAAAGATCGAAGGTGGGAGGAGAAGGGGATGACAGAGGATGAGATGGTTGGATGGCATTACCGACTTAATGGACAGGAGTTTGAGTAGGCTCTGGGAGTTGGTGATGGACAGGGAGGCCTGATGTGCTGCAGTCCATGGGGTTGCAAAGAGTCTGACACCACTGAACGACTGAACTGAACTGTCCAGCTCTACTTCCCTGTTCCTGCTCCTCAAAACACAGAGCAACAGAATCCTTGGCAACCCTCTTGGGAGTAAGCAACTCTGTACTCCCAGCCACTGTTGCTGGGTCTGAGTAAACACATGACAGAAACTATGTCGATCAGATTCTCTCTTCTTCTAACAGTTGGGAACAAGGAGCTAGAAACCCTGGTTATTTAAAATCGGAAACATAAATTTAGATGAGTGGGAGCCATTTATAGAGATAACTAGAGGCAAGAGCCCATAGGCTCCCAGGGTAGATAAAAGTGACTGTCTAGGTTTCTGGTGGTCTTCTCTAAGACCAGGATCCTACTTTTCTTAAGACATAGCTTTCAGTTTTCCTGTGGGTTCCCCAGGACATCTCAGCATTTTGCCATTAATTCCCACTCCCACACAATCATCACTTTTTTAAATCTTAAACTAGCTTATTTAGTTTCTAACAGTTGCACCCATAATAACTCTCTATATTCCTGGCTCCTACCATAATGCCTTCAGTAGATAATGTTTGTCAAATGAATGATGACTAGGAGCTCTTCCTTAATGAAATGGGCCCAGTTTTCCTACTGCTGTCATTGAATTGACAGGTTCCAATTGTGTTGAACTAGGATTCCAAGGATGAGCAGGGAAAAAGAGGAAGCAAAGATTGGAAGACAGGGAAATAGAATTAACTACCAGGCATGCCAGGTACTGTATGTAACAGGTATTTTGCATCTGTTTCTGCATTTATTCCTCACTCATAATCCTTTAAGTCTCACATCAAACCTGTTTTGCAGTCTGGCAAACAGAAACCTAGAGAAGACATCTTGTCCTAGAGGTGGAAAGAAACACCCCATGAAAGGGAAACAGGCAAAGAAGAAAGAAAGCTGTTTTTATTCTTTGAAAAGTAGGAAATTCCAGGATGATTCCTGGGTTTCCGTGAGTATAAAATTTTAACCTTTGTGTTAAAGCTCTCTTGTGTTCATTTATACATTATACACATGTATGAAATCTCTGCTATCCATCTGCTTCACTGCACAGAAATGAAACAGAACAAAATTTGTTCTATTTCCCAACATGGAATATATCCTTTCTAAACAGAAATGTGGCAACTACATTCAAAATTGCAGATGAAAACAATCAATCTCATTTTAAATAAAAAAACTGAGATATTAATTAAGTGATCTTTTCAGAATCTCAAGGAATCAACGATGGATACAAAGAAAGAGATCTTTAACATTTTATCCTGTTCTTTATCTATTAGATTCTAACACAGTACTTCACAAAAAATTTTGAAGGGAAAATTCAAAGTGTCACTTGAACCTACAAGGCTAACTCATTCTCTTACCTGAGCATCCCATAGGCAAGAGTAGATCTAAGAGTTGTGGGTCCAAAATGTGTGATATTTCTTCGGTGGAGACTCTCTTCTGTCAACGCAATGCCCACAACAATTTCATTATCATGGATATTCAAAAGAACCTACAAATAAGACAGAATAAAATAGCTTTAAGAGAGTTCAAATTACACTTATTACTAAGATTTTAAAATTTGAGGCTTCATTAATTTCTCTTACTTTATTACTGAGGTATACCTTGCATACAGTAAAATGCACAAATCTTAAGTATATAGTGCAGTGAATTTTTGTATATACATGCTGTGTAAGCACCACCCAGAAAAAGACAGTTTTTCTTGCCCTCTCAGTCATGCCCATCTCAAATTGTCATTAATCTGACCACTATCATGATAAATTATGTTATCTTTTTTTGAGCTTCATATAGAGGAAATTGTTTAAGTATATACTATTTTAGAATTATTTTATTCTTTTGATTCACTGTTTTCACAAGTTAGGTATAACCAGATTTCCTTCGATTTTTATAAGAGAAACATACTTTGAAGGTTTCCAGGCTTCTAAAATGCATTTAAAAAATTTTAACTTTGGGGGAAAAAATTCCAAACATATAGAAATGCTTAGAAGAATACTGGCACAATGAACTCTTAAGTGTACCCTTCATTTAGATTAACCAACTGTTAACGCCAGGCCACATATGCTTTAATACCTATTATTTTCTTAGTACTTTTAAAAAACTTGACTCACAAGTAATGCCTATCAAAGAATTTTTTTTGGTCCTAGTTATAGTTTTTCTGACACAGTTAAATATAAACTATTCAAATAAAAGAAAAATGAAATGTGTTCTGCCATCTTCCACCTCAAATTTCCTCATCATGATCTCGACAGCAGCAGTTAACAGTTACTTAGCTCTATGCAAACCAGTGTTCTACACACTTTATATTTGTTACTTCATTTCATATCCACCCCCTGAGCTAGATATTATCATCCTCCTCTTATAGAGAAGGAAATCAACACACAAAGAGGTCACTTTTACTTGCCCAAAGTCATACAGCTTATAAACTGGGATTTAAACCCAGGCTGTGGGACTTTCTTGGTGGTCTAGAGGTTAAGACTCTGCACTCCCAAGGCAGGGGGCCCAGGCTCCATTCCTGGTCAAGAAACTAGATCCTGCATGCTGCAACTAAGAGTTCACATGTCACAACCAAAGATCCCACATGCTGCAGCTAAGACCCAGCATGGCCAAATAATTAAATAAATAAACCCAGGTAGTACGGCTCCTGAATCTGTCCTCTGAGCCCTTTTGCTAACTTCTGGACATCACTGTTCTAGTTAGCCTGTTCATCATCATAACAGCTGTTACAAGGAAAAAAGAATCAGGAATTGTTCTTCCAATTTGATGTGCAAAAATAAAAGAGAGAATAAAGACTTGCCCCAGATTCAAGTGTCCCTAAAGCAACAGTAAACAACCCCTTGGTAAAAACATCAGCTGCTAGAGGCCTTTAAACTGCTGGAGATGGAAAGATTAGTCAGTATGGCCCACGTGTGAATCACCCATATAGCAGAAGATTGAGACCAAGGAGAGTGAGCATGTTAAAAAGGAGGATCTGAGCTTGGGAATATAGCACAATTTAAGAAAGAGAGCCTGCTCCAGGATGAGTGTTAGCAATGATGTCCTCATTTTAGAAGGTCAAGGTTTGTTTTAAAAATATACTCAACTTCAGTAGCAAACTCTGCAACCAAGACACACAACAACAGAACAGTTGCTTTAGTTCTTTTGAATTTTATAATCTGAACGTCCATACCATGTTAGAAAAAGCACTAGGTTAGAAATTAGAAAACTCAAGTCTCATTAGCTCCCCCACCTATTGAGCATGTAGTACAGACCAGGTATCATTCCAGATACTTCAAAAGTATAATCTCATTTAACCTTTAGGACACATAGGTATAAAGTGTTACTGGCTCCAATTCAAAATAGAGGCTCAGACAGACTATCTTGTCCAAAGCTACACAGTTATGGAGTACAAATCTAGACTTAGCTCTGCCTGCATTGCCCATACGCTTGTTAATGATTCCCCGTTAACTCTGTGACCTCAGTTTAATTGTCCATGAGACTAAGTCTTGAAAATTCTACAAATTTGTTATGACAACCTTCTTGAATCATCATAGTAAGAACATGCACTTACCTCCACATCAAAGTTGGTCATATCAGCCTTCCATTTAAAATAATCTTGAACAGCACCCCCAAAATCTCTTGCTGCCTCATTTGAGGAAAAGCAATGTTTCTCTCCTGCCCTGTTGCATGTGACTCTAAACTTCAGCACTTCAGGATCAGCTTCTTTTGAGTTTTCCTCAGTCTCATCTTTGCAAGATGTCAAATCATCACCTATTAATGTTGATACCTCTTCTTTGATGGCTGGATTTTCATAACAATCTAAGATCTGTGAATCTGAGACACTTTTAGTGAACTCTTTTTTAACATCCTTCTCAACTGTTGTGTCTCCTTGTCTATTTTCAATCTTCTGTTTATTTGAATTCGGATTTATCTTTCTGCGCTTCATTTTTTTTTTCTTGAAACATGTGTTAATTTTCCATATTTTTAAAGGGTCTGACCATGGAAGCTTCCCAGCCAATTCCTCAAAATCCTTTAGAACTTCTTCCTATAAAAGACAGAGAATGAAATTCATTAATTTCATTCATTTCTCACCACTTTAATTGAACAAATAAACTCCTACTTTGCCTATGGATTACACTAATCGGCTATGTTGGGGGTGGCAGGAATATAGGACAAAAGAGTAAATAATACAATGCCTGTAACTGAGGAAATTAAAGTCTTAATTGAGAATATTAAGATTTATACAAATTAAGCCCACTACAGAATAATACAAGACAGAATGGTAGATCAGAAGCTGGGCTTCCAGATTAAAATGTAAGCAAATAAGGAACTATTAACAGTGGTTACCTCCAGGGAGGGGAAGTGGGTGGATGAAAGACAGGGGGCCCAAATAACCCAATTTCTGTCTATGTTTCTTTTCTTACATCATGTCAGCATCATCTCTCTCAAGCTTCCCACCTCTGCTTCACATATGAAGGTATGTGCTTCACATGACCTTTCCGCACTGCTGGTTCCCTTCTCATTATTCAACAGCAATTTAAAAAGCACATCCTCTGAGAGACCTGCTCTACTCTCAAGTCACTCTCGTCTCATTTTATTTTCTTTACATAACTTAGCATCATCTAAAGTTATTAGGTTCATTACCAAGGCTCCTCTCAGAAGGTAAATGCAGGGACTTCCCTGGTGGTCCAGTGGTTAAGACTCTGAGCTTCCAGTGTAGGAAGTGCAGGTTCAATCCTTGGTTAAGGAACTAAGTAAGACCCCACATGCCACACGGTATGGCCAAAAAGAAAAAAAAAACCCAAACCAAAACAACAGAAAAAGAACAAGAATAAGAAAAAGAACAACAGAAATACCAACTCTATAATAATAGAATCTACATGGTATCTGTTAACCTAGAACCAGAACATAAGAATTCTAACATAAGAATTCCTGAGTGCAGGGAAGGTCAAGCAGAGGTATAGGACGACACCTGAGGAAGAATACCTATACATCTCAGGCAAAGTGGGGAACAGTCTGCAAAGGAGGAACAAATAAATTCTTCTCTGGAAGAGCAGGGAAGAAGAGCATGCACCAAGAGGGAGCTTCCCTGGATCTTGCTTGTTTCCAAAAGCAGCAGAGGAGAGAAATGGAGGCTGAATAAGGAATCTCAGAGATAGGCTCTATTTGCTAAAGAGAAAGAATAGAGATGTGCAGAAATACTCTATATAGTAAATAACCTGAAAGTTCCTGAACCCTTCCAGCTAGGGAGAAGGAATGGTTAAAAGAACTCAGTAAATGGTATGGAAATTATACCTCAATAAAGCTATTTAAAAAAAGAAGGAAGAGGAGAGCTCATTCACCCACAACCTTTTGCCAGAAGGAACTTCACAGTGATCAGGGGGATTTCTTGCTGGCCTGGAACAGTTTCTGAATCTCCCATCAAGAAGGAACTCCCTCATTCAAGGAAAAGCAATTATCAAAACTTATTAGCCCCAGACTTGCATGAATGGAAAAAAAGAGGCAAGGGACAGAAAATCAAACAGCAGAGAACAACCAGTGACCAGAAAGATACTGACACAAAGCAACTGAAATCCATGATGAGATATGTTGCCATGAAATCAAAAAAATGTAATAAGGAAATACTTCTGCAACGTAAGAGCTCAGAGGTATAAGCACAGGAAAAAGATGAGGGGAGCTGCCAGGAGAAGACGAAACAGGAGCTTGTAGAGTTCAAAGAAAAAATGGAATGAGGAAACAAAACCATTGCAGAAATGAAGACCATATTCAAAGCACCACTTATAAAAGCCCCTGCTGAAAATACAGTAAGGGATGTGAAGGAAAGCAAAGCAAAAACAGTAAAAATGAGCAAAGATTTTTAAAAGGAGAACAATGGAAAACATCAAAGACAGTCAAAAGAGATGCTACACATGTATAACTGGTTTATTCCTGATGAAGAGATTTAAAATAAAACATATTAAAAAAATAATTCAAGAAAACTTAAAACAAATATAAATGGATATGAATTGCTCTGTAGGTTGACATGTCCTAACTAGGAATTATCAACAAGGAGACATATTCTGGTGACTTCAAAAAGTAGAAAAAAAAAATCATCTGGGCATCAAGCAGAAATAATAAGAAAGCAACAAATAACGGGGGGAAATAACAGGGTGGCTTCAGATTTTTCTATGGCAACATTTCATGCTAGAAGACAATGAACACTGTCTATGATATTCTTAAGGAAGGAGAGCATGCCTCCCAATTTTAAACCCAAACTATTAATCAAGTATAGAGGTGAAAGACAACCATTTCTGAACTCATGCCATCCAAGAAATAAACCTATAACAAAAAGACAAGTAGTGTGCCTATAATCAATTTAATGAAAAGACTAAAATGAAAACAAACATAGGGATTGTGATAGCAAAACAGAATGTAAATGTTACAAAGAGATGTATCCTTGGAGGGGAAAGGTAACAGAACATGGGAAGTAATTTAAGCACACCGATATCTTCTTCTCTTATATTCTGAGGTGAAAGGATAGAAATTAAAGCTGATGTTTTTTTAAAGTATACTTAAAGGATTTAAAGGCATATGATATGGGTCAACACCAAGAAAAATTATAAAACTGGAGGATGAAAGGGAGGGAGGAGAGATGTGGAAATATGCCAACTTCATCACTGCTCTTAGTAGAGATTCAAGAAATACTGTGTAAACAGTAGATTAAGTTGTATTTACAAAAGTTAACAGTTAAAGAACAAACTTTCCAAATATTTTAAAACACATGCACATGGAAAAAGCAAACACATTTTTAAAAAGCTGAATGTATATAACATAAACATGACAGAATCAAGACCACACATTTCTGTCGTATCAATAAAATAAACATCAATGGGATAAACTTATCAAATAGGAAAATGACCCTCAGATTGAATATGTACATAGATGTATGTAGGATGTTCACTGCACTACTGTAATGCAGTAATGATAAGAATGTGTAAAATCCTAATGTCCTAAAATGGGACTGATTAAACTGTGATGCAGTCAAATCTAATAATGACATTGGCATGATCTCCAAGATAACAAGTAAAAACAGAACAGATATTATAGTATACTTCCATTTGTGTAAATATATTAAAAAAAATACATATATTAACAAAATATCTCTGGAAGGATATCTAAGAAATGGATAATAACTGTTGCCTTCTAGAGGGGAAATGGATAGTATGAAGACAGAGGAACATGTTTCATTGTATATCTTTTCAATCTTTACAATTTTGTTCTAAATACATATATAAACTGGCTAAGCAATTTAAATCACAGTTGTTAGCCTTTTAAAAAAATTAACTAATAAAAAAGCTAATAAAATTCATGATATCATCTGAGTATTTAAAAATAGAGAACCCATTAGGATGCTTAAACTAACAGGCTTTTATAGACATGCAAAAGTATAATGCAACAAAGGAAAAAACTGATGGTCAACAGAATGAAAACTAGAAGCCATACACAACAAGGTTCTACTGGGGACATGTTGCAACTCAAGTCCACAAAGGGCTTAACAATTTTTCACGGTCATATGCAACAGAAGTTGCTCTTGCAGAGATTTGAAAATCTACTTTAATCCTTGCTGTTTTCTTCTGAGACTTCTACCAGTAACTTCCTTTGCAGTTACTTAGAAGGCAGCTCTGGAAACCTGGCTCCATAATATCAAATTCACCTCCAATTAGAGAGATCAAGAATACCCAAAATGATACAAATTCCAAGATGGCAAAAACATGGTAACTAAAGAAAATATTATTAACAATACCCTGGTAGGTTAGAGGCAAGAATTTAAGATGGACACATATTTAAAAAAAATGTCAACATTTATTCATGTATAGAATCAGCTATTAAAATTTTGAAATACTTAAGGGCAAAGATTGTCAGCAGCCTGCCTGTTATTTACTAATTTTGTAGATATGATAAGGTTGGCAATGCCCATCAGAAGGCTGAAGGGTTATAAAACTAGTGTTAAAAGTTGCATTTTTAGTTAATTATCATCTATTTTCAGTCTGAATTCTTTTAGGTCTGTTTTTTTCTAGGTTGTGGGTTCATATCAGTTTGGCTGGTTTCTGAATGATGTCTTGGAAATCAAATCCATCAAAATGATGTTGCCAATAAATAAAAATTAGACAATCAGGCAGCACATCATAGCTTTAAAAAGATTATTTCTAATATAGGCAATAAAACTGAAAGAGAAAGGTTTTCAAGCATTTGACTCTGGAAATAAGACCTTTAAAAAGCAATGTGGAAAAATACTAAAGCCAGACTGTGATCTATTTTCAGCCTTTAGCTTAGGCAGCATCTCAATATTAAGGAATCTGATGCTAAATACAAGTTAGGAACAAAGCTGTTGTCCTAACAACTGAAGGAGTATTTAAATATTACTTTGGCTTTATTTCAAAAAACAAGTTAGAGAAGAAAGCAGGGCAAAAACAGAATGGTGAGAGAAAGTGTTATTGGCAGATGACACGCACTGATGCCTGCTCTTTGCTTCACAGCCTGGAAACAATTCTATTTTGAAACCATATAGATCTGCAAAGCTCATCTAAGGTGTCTTTCTGAAAGTCAAATAATTTGTTTTATTTCTGGTTAAGTTTTTGTTTTTCAATATTGATTTTTTTTTGTTTTTCAATATTAAATTTTAAATCTTTGTTCTGTTATTCTTTCCCCTTTAAAAGAAAATGGGATATAATTAACATATAATTTTAGTCTCAGGTATACACAAAATGATTCAGTATTTGTTTACCCTGGAAAATGATCACCACCACAAGTCTAGTTGACATCTGTCACCCCACAGTTTTCTGGTGGTGACAACCCTTAAGATCTACTATCTGAGCAATTGGAAAATGTGCAGTACAGTATTATTAACTACAGTCACCATGTTCAGTTATCTCATAACTGGAAATTTGTATCTGTTGACTTCCTTCACCCATTCTCCACACCCTGCAATAATAACTTTTAAAAGCAACTTTTGGAGATGGAATATCAACAAATCTCTGGATTTTACTGTAAAAGCCTCCCAATATTCTATTATTATAAAAGAAGCAGTAATGCTAAATGATACACAGAATATATGAGAAGTGGAAATAATCTCTTTGGGAAGATGGCTGAAAATTAGCTTCCATGTTTAGGAAAGCTTACCTTTGTTTCTTTGAACTGGTAATCCTTAAACTCCTGAACAACCACAAATAAATTATCAACTGATCTCAAACAATGAACCTGGGTAGGGGAAAAAAAATGTTAAGAGACAAATTCTGGGCAAACTTTTGAAGTGCATAAACTATCAACATTTAAATATAAAAATTAGGTACAAAGATTTTAAAGCAGCTAATACCTATAATTTGTATTTTAAAAATTTCCCACTTCCCCACCCTCCCATCTTTTTGGTTACCCATCAGGTTCTATTCCCCTACAGAAAAGCAAAAGACAGACGGAAAACCAGAAGCTAGAAGTGTTCTGTGGGCAGCATGAGTTAGGGGAGACGGAAAAGATAAAGCAGTGAAATGGGGCTTTATTCTGCCTTCACAGCTCTCTGTGGTACACTGTATAGGGTCTGATCTCCAGCTCGGTGATTATTAGCGAAGCAACCTTGTGCAAATTACCTATTATTAAGCTTAATGATTAATGAGGATAATGACAGTGCCTATCAACAAAGCTGCTGAGGTTATTAACTAAAACACTGGATGAAAAATACAAGGTCTACTATATGCCAGACACTAACAGCTTGGGAAACGTTGACCAAAAAAGCCACCAAAACACAGGCAATAATCCCTGCCCTCGTGTTGCTTATGTGGTAATGAGATACAGCTTAGTTTTTACTCTAGAGGGATGGCAGTTTGCTGACCTTCACTTCTCACCTTCAGTGATTCCTAATTACTTTTGAGCAAGAATAAATCTGACACAGATAGAAAAATCTCTCCTTTTATGCTTCACCACTGAAGTCTAAATTTAATCTACATGCCAAAATAAATAAATTCTAAGAGGAATAGTAGATACTAAGAATTTCTTCCTGAGTCTCACAGGATTTTTCCTGGTGAATTGATCCTCAGGAAATACTAGGATCAATTCTTAAAGAAAAAAAAAATTAAGCAAACTTACAAGTCAGTACCCAATGGAAAATGCAGTAATGCTTTAAAATCACCTGATATAGGGCAGAGCAAAGAAAAGCAACAAGGATTCCAGAGAGGTCTGTAAACTAAGAAAGTAAACATAAAATCATCTATTTAGAAAGCCATTTTAAATATTGCTTCATTCAAACCTGAGCCAGACTGTCCACTGAAATGTCAAAATATATCTTGCCCCGGTCTTTGCTGATTTTGCATGATGACCCCAATTTCTCTCTCACTTCATCTGCAGCTGTTTGCTCAAAACCAGTAGGCACAGTGGCACCAATTGTGACTTGGAGATGCTCAGACTCACTTCTGGGGCCACTTTCAGTCACTTGTATAAACATCTGGTTCTCACAAAGATTCACATCCAGGAGCTGGTTAGTGGCTTCTTGAACATCAGACATATCGGCAGTGCTTCCAAGATCCTGAATATAGTCCTTTTAAAAGTAGTACAGAAAAGAAAAAGAAATAATGCCCAAACATTATCACCTCTTACTTCAACTATTATTAAGAACATCTAATTTGGAGGTCTAGCAGAACAATGCAACATAACCAAATGAATATTCACCAAAGTTATAAGGACTGAATAACATAGGTTAAAGTGGAGGATTTAAAATACAGTATTATTAAACAAGCAACACAGATACTATGGAAGAAATGTAGACAGAAAAGTCTTTCCACAGCATGCAACGTTTGGTTTGAGATCACCCATCTTGATGATAGTCATCACATAACTACAGAAGTTATCTCAAAACAGAGGCTGTTAGAGCACATTTAAAAATATTTCCGCATTTAATCCTTCTTCAGCTAGTAGTTAAGAACAGGGGGGTTTGGAATTTCAGACCTGGGTTTGAATTCTTGCCCTGGACATTCAAAAGTTGAATGACCTAAAATAAGTTTATTTTCCATTGCCTCTATTTCCTCACCTGCCAAATGGGAAATGAATAATGGCTCTCTCCTAGGGTTATTAAAAGACTTATGCAAGAATGGCATACTACTGCCAGTTCCTATTTGCTAATTAAGGATGTCTATCTTCCTCTTTGAAATGGATAGTGATTCATGCATTTAAAGAAAAATAATTAACTGAACATCTACTGTCTTGTGATTACAAATATTTGAATGCCTAGGACAGAACAGGCTCTGGGATACATGAATGGGCATCAGTAGAGATGTGTGAACTATCTGAAACTAACTGTGAGCGAAATTTCCTTTATCTGAGCATTTGGTACGGTGGGAGCCAGGGTTGACTAGGAAGGACTAGAGAGCTGGGAGGTGAAGATCAAAAGCTCTCGCCAGATTTTCAAAGTTTCGTGACCCAAAACAACTTAAGCAGACGCAGAGTTCCTACACTGTACCTATCTGTACCCGGGACAGGCGACAATGTCTAACACATAAAAGTCCGTCCCTGCCTTTAGTGAAAGTCGCTCAGTCGTTTCCGACTCTGCGACCCCATGGACTATACAGTCCATAGCGTTCTCCAGGCCAGAATACTGGAGTGGGTAGCCGATCCCTTCTCCAGGGGATCTTCCCAAGCCAGGGATCCAGCATTGCAGGCGGATTCTTTACCAGCTGAGTCAACAGGGAAGCCCATTGTTCCCGCCATTAAGGAGCTCACAATCACTAAATAAGGGAGCGGAAGCCCACGAAAGGACGTATCCAGCCAAGGATCAGAGTGCCAACCAGTGGCGCAGGCGGGAATGAAACCCACGTCTCCCGACTCCCACCCGAAGGGCCCTAATCACAGGAATCCCGGGGAGCACGTGAAGTCCAGGGAGAGGGAATTAGAAGAGATCCACTGTGGATCAGGCTGAAATGCAGCCCGTGGCCCGCCAGGGTCAGAAGACGAAGGTCACTCCTCCCTGCCGAGGGTCAACGGCGCCCCACCTGGCCACTCCCAGCGTCCGGTTAACCGGCCGTCCGCGCAGACTCTTCCGGCTCCTGGACCCCGCCGGTTTAGCGCGCCCTGGTCACGCTACCGGAAGCCGCCTCGGTGACCCGGAAACGGAAGTTTGGTGGCGCGGCCATAACGGCTCCGAGCAGGGGGCAGGTGCACGTGAGAGGTCGCTGAGGGAAGAGCATGCGTATAAAGGTCTGTACGCTGTGACCCCCTAATCCGTGGTGGCCCGCCCCTGCGGTTGCTGACTGAGTCCTCAGCAGACTGAACCGGGAAGGCCGCAGTCCTCGTCGCCTGTCGTCGTTGTAACTAATTTTAGAGAGCGCTTAGCGCACTGGCACTGAGTAAGCGCTTCACACGCGTCATTTGTTAAATAGCTCTCAAGTGGCAGGTGCCACCCTTTTAAAGCCGGGGGAACTGAGTCTCACAAAGGTTTACTGTCTTGTCTAAAAGGCCTCGCGCAGCTTTTTAGAGGCAGAACTGGAATTTGAACCTGGCTGCTGTGAGGCCAGAAATCTTGCCTTTAGCGTCTGAGCCAGTATTGCTGAAACTAGGCCTTGAGTTGTACCTTGCCTTCAGTATTTTTGCCCATTTGTACTGTTGTTTACTTAACATTTTTCTCTAAATATATAATTTTTAAACTTCTGTTTTTTTTAAGTGGCTTGCTTTCTTTTTAAATTTTTTGGCTGCACCGCAGGGCTTGTGTGATCTTAGTTTCCTGACCAGGGATTGAGCCCTGGCCCCTTGCATTAGCAGTGAGGAATCTTGACTGTTGGACCACCAGGGAAGTTTCTAAATATATAAGTTTAACAAGATACTTTAGAAGGAAAATTTTTACAATTCAGCAACAAAAAGATAGTTCAGTTTAAAATTGGGCAAAAAATTGAATATTTTCACGGAGAAGACACACATATAGTCTGTAATCACATGAAAGGATGATCAGGTCTCTAATCATTAGGGAAATGCAAATTAAAGCCACAATGAAACACCTTTTTGAGTGGCTAAAGTTTTAAAAAGAGTATAGTTCCACATTTCAGTAAGGGTGTGAAGTAATGGAACAGTTGGGTGTTGCTGGTGGGAATGCAAAATGGTAAAGCCATTTTAGAAAACAATTTGTCCTTTCCTCAAAAAGTTAAGCAGAATTACCATATGGTCCAGCATTTCTACTCGTTTGTATATACAAGAAAACTGAAAACATGTTAAAAACTTGTACCTGAATGTGCCAGCACCTTTATTTATAATAACCCTAAAGAGAAAACAACTCAAATACCCTTCAGCTGATCAATAGATAAATGTGATATATCCACACAATACAGTACTATTCAGTCATGAAAAAAGGAATGAAGTCCTGAAATGTGCTACAGTATGGATGAAACTTGAAAACATGCAAAGTGAAAAACAAACAACCCCCCCCAAAAAAACCCTATCCTGAAAGACTTTGTCCATGTTCCATTTGTATGATATGTCTAGAATAGGCAAACATACAGAGACAGAAAGATTAGTGGTTGTTCAGGGCTAGGAGAAATAAAGAGGTTAGGAAGTGATAGCTAAAGGGTATAGGGTTTCTTTGGGGGTGTTGAGAATGTTCTAGAATTAGATAGTGATGGTTGCAAAACACTGTGATGATGCTAAGAGACACTACATTGTGCAGTTTAAATTGGTGAATTTTATCTTAAAGGAAACTCATGGGAAACTCATCATGTGCAAAAATGATACTTCTCTCATAAGAGTTCTTAGAAGATTTAAATGTGATTAACATGTTACCAGACATAATTAAAATAGATGGTGCCCTTAAATATCGTAGAAACAAAGCAAGATTATTAAGTTCTGGCCAGATAGTGTTCCCTACAAAAGGTTGTAAATGTTAAGGCCCATTCTCTTTTTAAAAGGGTAAATTATCAAGTGTTTGAGACAAAATTGCGCAAAGTGAGACCTTTTTGACTTAATGAGAGGGATTAAAATATTGAAAAGATTCTTTCCTCTTGATTCAGTGTTATTTAATGCATACTCGTTTAAAAATCATCTCTCATGAACAAGTCACATACGTGGGGAGAATTACCCTAAGACATTATCTACTCATAGTGTTTTGTTAGGTTTGTGGTTTAAACAACAGACTGTTTTGAACATTACGTGTCATGCACTCTCAGAAACTAAAGATACAGCAAAGAATTTTGTTTTTTGAGCTTCTATGAAGAAGAAAAATACATTTCACACTCCTATGATGCTAAGTATTAGGAGAAAAACTAAGCAAGGTGGGAGATGAAGAGTGCTAGACGGAGGAAGGGGAAAACCTGTTTAATATCAAGTGGTCAGGAAAACCTCCTTGATAAGGTGACAAAGCAGAGCCTGAGGGGAAGCAAGCCATTTGGGTATCTAGGTAAAGAGCATTCCAGGCTGAGGAGAAAAACATGTTCAACAAGGTTAGGAATATCCAGCAAGAGACCAGTCAACATGGCCAGGGAGGAGGGGATGAAGGAGAAAATGAGATAGAGTGGGTATGCTGTATAGGCCAATGTAATACACATTATCACCATGACGTAGATTTTAAGAGAGTCACTCTGGCTACTGCGTGGAGAATGGTTTAGTTCAGTTTAGTCTCTCAGTCGTGTCCCACTCTTTGTGACCCCATGGACTGCAGCACACCAGGCTTCCCTGTCCGTTACCAATTCCTGGCACTTACTCAAACTCATGTTCCTTGAGTTGGTGATGCCATCCAACCATCTCATCCTCTGTTGTCCCCTTCTCCTCCTGCCTTCAATCTTTCCCAGCATCAGGGTCTTTTCCAATGAGTCAGTTCTTTGAATCAGGTGGCCAAAGTATTGGAGTTTCATCTTCAGTATCAGTCCTTCAAATGACTTCAGGATCGATTTCCTTTAGGATGGACTGGTTGGATCTCCTTGTAGTCCAAGGGGCTCTCAAGAGTCTTGTCCAACACTGTAGTTCAAAAGCATCAGTTCCTTGGTGCTCAGCTTTCTTTAAAGTCCAACTCTCACATCCATACATGACCACTGGAAAATCCATGGCTTTGACTAGACAGATCTTTGTCGGCAAAGTAATATGTCTCTGCTGTCTAGGTTGCTCATAACTTTTCTTCCAAGGAGCAAGCATCTTTTAATTTCATGGCTGCACTCGCCATCTGTGGTGATTTTGGAGCAGAAGAAAACAAAGTCTCTTACTCTTTCCATTGTTTCCCCATCTATTTGCCATGCAGTGATGGGACCAGATGCCATGATCTTAGTTTTCTGAATGTTGAGTTTTAAACCAGGCTTTTCACTCTTCTCTTTCACTTTCATCAAGAGTCTCTTTAGTTCTTCGCTTTCTTGCGTAAGTGTGGTGTCATCTGCATATCTGAGGTTATTAATATTTCTCCTGGAAATCCTGATTCCAGCTTGTGCTTCATCCAGCCCAGTGCTTCTCATGATGTACTCTGCATAGAAGTTAAATAATACAGCCTTGACATACTCCTTTCCTGATTTGGAACCAGTCTGTTGTTCCATGTCCAGTTCTAACTGTTGCTTTTTGACCTGCCTACAGATTTCTTGGGAGGCAGGTCAGGTGGTCAGGTATTCCCATCTCTTTGAGAATTTTCCACAGTTTATTGTGATCCACACAGTCAAAGGCTTTGTCATAGTCAATAAAGCAGAAATAGATGTTTTTCTGGAACTCTCTTGCTTTTTTGATGATCCAGCAGATGTTGGCAATTTGATCTCTGGTTCCTCTGCCTTTTCTAAATCCAGCTTGAACATCTGGAAGTTCATGGTTCACATACTGTTGAAGTCTGGCTTGGAGACTTGAACATTACTTTGTTAGCATGTGAGATGAGTGCAATTGTGCAGTAGTTTGAGCATTCTTTGGCATTGCCTTTCGTTGGGATTAGAATGAAAGCTGACCTTTTCCAGTCCTGTGGCCACTGCTGAGTTTTCCAAATTTGCTGGCATATTGAGTGCAGCACTTTCACAGTATCATCTTTTAGGATTTGAAATAGCTCAACTGGAATTCCATCACCTCCACTAGCTTTGTTCATAGTGATGATTCCTAAGGCCCACTTGACTTCACATTCCAGGATGTCTGTCTCTAGGTGAGTGATCACACCATTGTGGTTATTTGGGTCATGGAGATATTTTTTGTACAGTTCTTCTGTGTATTCTTGCCACCTTTTCTTAATATCTTCTGTTTCTGTTAGGTCCATACCATTTCTGTCCTTTATTGTGACCATCTTTGCATGAAATGTTCCCTTGATATCTCTGATTTTCTTAAAGAGATTTCTAGTCTTTCCCATTCTATTGTTTTCCTCTATTTCTTTACATTGATCACTGAGGAAGGCTTTCTTACCTCTGAGCCTTGCTATTCTTTGGAACTCTGCATTCAAATGGGTATATCTTTTCTTTTCTCCTTTGCCTTTCCCTTCTCTTCTTTTCACAGCTATTTGTTAGGCCTCCTCAGACAACCATTTTGCCTTTTTGCATTTCTTTTTCTTGGGGATGGTCTTGATCACTGCCTCCTGTACAGTGTCACAAACCTCTGTCCATAGTTCTTCAGGCACCCTCTATCAGATCTAATCCCTTGAATCTATTTGTCTTTTTCACAGTATAATTGTAAGGGATCTGATTTAGGTCATACCTGAATGGTCTAGTGGTTTTCCCTACTTTCTTCAACATAAGTCTGAATTTGGCAATAAGGAATTCTTAATCTCAGCCACAGTCAGCTCCGGGTCTTGTTTTTGCTGACTGTATAGAGCTTCTCCATCTTGGCTGCAAAGAATAGAACCAATCTGATTTCTGTATATCTGTATAGAGAATGGTAGAGGGCAGGAATGGAAGCAGTCCTCGGGTCATTTCAGTGGATAAGGTGAGAGAGAATGATGACTCAAACCAGGCTGTTAGTGTTGTTAGGGGTGAGTGTGGTGAGAATTAGATTATGGTCTATTTTGAAGGATGACCTGTCATTGGTTATGAATTGACTGTGGGTTTGAAAACAAGGTAAAAAGCAGGAAGGTTAAGGGTGAGGCTGAGCAGATTTTGCTGATCAGAAGTGCCCATATTCTGCTGGGGGATGAATGCTCAAGAGTTCAGGCTAAAATGCTACAGAGGAGGTAAAAATGGACACATTTGATGTTTAGAGTTCTTACTCTCATTTATTGCAAAGAGTGATAATATTTTAGTTTATATCAGAAAAAAGCTGATGAACTGCCATGAAAACAAATGAACTGCAGTGAAAATATTGACTAAATGTGACCTTGCTTGAAAAGGCCAGTTTTTATAAAAAATATTTATGTATTTATTTGACTGTTCCAGGTCTTAGCTGTAGCATGTGGGATCTAGTTCTCTGACCAGGGATTGAACCCCTCCCCCTGCATTGGGAGCACAGAGTCTTAGCCACTGGACCACCAGGGAAGTCCTGAAAATGCCAGCTTTGAATAAATAACATTTACTTGTGGAAATTGAAACCTCTCATTTCTTTCCAATTGATAGTTGTTTTATGGGGAACTGAAGTGACTCCTAAGTAAATAAGCAAATGATTAAATTTAATGATTCCTATCAGATAGTGGTGCAGATTACAAACAGTGGTAGTTGCTTCCATGAACATAGACATCTATTTTACCCTAATAGCTGTGTATTCTTGAGCTGTCAATTCTTAAGGGTAAAACAGTGTCCAGGTTAGAAAGTTAGAAATACTGCAACCAATCCCCAGCCAGGTCCCTCCCTCTGCTCTGTATAGCAGCTCTTAAGCTCGTCTGCCTTTTGTTCACAGAGTGATTTCCTACATGTTCCTGAATAACATGCTTATAGTGCTATATCTTGCTTTTCCAATTTTAGACATTATCTGTGAAGTCTGTTATGGTACTTGAGATTTAGCGTATCAATGTCCCACCATATTATTCTCCCCTCCCTACTCCTCCCATTGAAGTTACAACCCAATGTAGTTTGTTTTTCTATGTTATTTAATGGGTCATATAAGTGATAAATAATACATAAGACATTTTTTTGTTTTATCAGCTGTAGACAGTATCTCTTGATTCCCCATACTGTAAGGCGAGGGTTTTATCAGCATTCCTGGCCTTTCTTCTACTCATTTGGTACATTTCTCTACCTTTTCTTCTGTATAGTTCCCAACCTATTTTGTTAGGATTCCACTTGGCAGGTTGGATTCCTGGGAGGATGTGATTGAAAGAAAGGATGCCTCTACTTACTCCTGCTTCTCGCTCAAGAAGCTACTGATATTCCATCTTCCCCAAGAAAATCTTTTGGGACCTTACTGGAAAGTGAATGATATGTCTACAATCCTATATATTAACGAAAAAAATATGATAGACTCGGAGTCCATGAGCTCTCAACCCAACAGACCTTTGGTCTGTCAGGTGATAGCAACTATGGAGGAAAACAATCAGCTTTGGCCATGCCCTAAACAAGATGAGATTTATTTACTTTTCCTATGCCCTCTCAAGCCAAAGGCTATAAAACTGCTTTAGTAATTTAACTCCTGTGAGAACTCTCCGATAGAATTAGTGATATCACAGTGAATTTTCAAAAGAATGTTCTTGAAATTTATTGTTTACCTTAAACTTCATATGGATAAGTTAACGTTTATTTAAAAGCAACTCATTCATTGTGAAAGGAACTGTATCTTGACTGTAATATGAGATTGCAAGCAGAAAGAAGGAAACTAGCTGGGGAGTGGAACACCCCTGCCACCTAGTGGTCATTCTGAAACATGGCAGTTCTTTCAAAGCACAGACAGCGGAAAAGGAACTGAGTTTAAAAGAAACATCTGGCAAATGGTCTGAACTGGGGAAACTTCCATTCCCTCTTCCTTTGTTAGAAAGGGATGTTCGTGGGTCTTTTTTAAATATAGTCACCAATGAAACAAGGTATTAACAGAATTAGTCCTTGGAATTAGTCCCTGAGAGCCGTGCTTCCTTTGTGTGATCAGAAGAATTAGCAGGGCACTGACAAACAGAAAATGTTGTTAGGTAAACATGGACTGCCACCAAATCTCTAGTATGAGGTAGCAGCTCCAGAAAGAAGTTGGAAGCGCAACAAGTGAGCAGAGAGGGACTGCATTGAGGCAGGTCCCTCCACAGTGGTCACTGTAGCAGCAACATGGGTCCAGGGGCAAAGCAGAATTAGAGGCAATGATGATGAAGTCACATAGACTCAGGATCAGCAACAGCCCTGGAGACCATGGTCTTGCGACTGTGGAACTGCCTGATTCAGGATAAACTCAAAAAATCACAAAAATAGTTTTTATGAAGCACATACTCTATCCAGGCAGTGCTTTACATGCATTATCTCATAATAGTACTGTGGAGTAGATATTGTTACCAGCCCTGTTCTTCTACTCTCCTACCAGCCCCTCATACTTCTACTTCTACTCTGCTTCTTTCCTCTACTCATTTTGTACATTTCTCTACCTTTCTTCTTTATAGTTCCCCACCTATTTTGTTAGCATTCCACTTGACAGGTTGGATTTCTGTGGGGATGTGATTGAAAGAAAGGATGCCCCTATTCCTGCTTCTCACTCAGGAAGCTACTGAAATTCGATCTTTCCCAAGAAAACCTTTTGGGACCCCACTGGAAAGCGAATGGTGTGTCTACAATCCTATATATTAAGGAAAAAATGTGATAGACTCGGAGTCCATGAGCTCATTCAGCTGGAGCACTGGCTCCCTGGTGCCTCTTTCTCCATGTGGTCTCTTACCAATTTCCCCAAAGAGTGACATGAGTGGTCCAAGAAAGCGAAAATGGAAGCTGCCAGGCCTCGTAAGACCTAATTAACTAGCCCAAAGTCACAGAACTAGTGAGACTTAGAGCCAAGGCAGTTTGATCTGAGTTTACACTCCTCATTACTATGCTCTCCTGCTTCCCTAAGGGAGAGAAAACATGGGGCTCAACTCCTCTAATGCTACTGACTATTGTATTGAGGGATAGTTGTGCATTTGAGCTCTAAGGGTGGTTAAGACCTGGTTTTAGGTCTGCCATCTACTTGTAGGAAGATATTTAACCTTTCAGGAACTAATTTCCCTTCATTGTAAACTAGGGGAGAGATAAAATGGTGACTATTTCATAAGTTGCTGTTGAAGATTCATTGAGATAATATACAATTTTTGACATGTGGCAAATGAGAAGGCTTGCCTGCAAAATGGTTGCCAGCAGTTCTAATCGTTGTAAGGATCACTACTCCTCCCAACAAGAGATGGAATCTATTTCCCTGCCCCTAGAATCTTGTTGGGCTTCTGACTTGCTTTGACCAGTAGAATGTGGCAGATGTGTCTTTGAATGTGACCAGTTCCAAGCTGAGGACTTATGAGGCCTGGCAGCTTCCACTTTTGCTCTCTTGGACCTCTCATGTCACTCTTTAGGGAAACTGGTAAGAGACCACATGGAGAATGAGGCACCAGGGAGTCAGTGTCCCAGCTGAATGCAGCCACGTAAGTGAGCTACTGGGACCTTAACTAACCTGCAACCTACAGAATCATGAGAAAAAAATTATGCACTGTGAAACTACCAAGTTTTGGGATAGTTTGTTATGCAGCAAATAGAAAGTCCTCAATATATGACATCTATAATACTAAATGACATCAATTAGTATTATATTTGATGCTGGTGAGGAATTCAACCAAGTGTCTGGTTTATCTTTTCTTAGGTCACTGTTTTTTTTTTTCCCTCCTTTCACTGGAACAGGCTGAGAGAAACATGAGTTTTATGTGCAGGTGAATGTTGCTTATTACAGGTATATCTTGTATTTTTATTAAAACAGAATATTGCTGGGTATCTACTCAGAAAGACTTTGTTAGTGTTTCAAATTGCTATATATATTTGAAATAATATAGAAGCATATATCTTCAAACATTTATAATTCAGACTTTTCACTAATTGATTATGGTCAGTTCAGTTCAGTCACTCAGTTGTGTCCATCTCTTTGCGATCCCATGAACTGCAGCACGCCAGGCCTCCCTGTCCATCACCAACTTCTGGAGTCCACCCAGACCTGTGTCCATCGAGTCGGTGATGCCATCCAGCCATCTCATCCTCTGTCATCCCCTTCTCCTCCTGTCCTCAATCTTTCCCAGCATCAGGGTCTTTTCAAATGAGTCAGCTCTTCACATCAGGTGGCCGAAGTATTGGAGTTTCAGCTTCAACATCAGTTCTTCCAATGAACACCCAGGACTGATCTCCTTTAGGATGGACTGGTTGGATCTCCTTGCAGTCCAAGGGACTCTCAAGAGTTTTCTCCAACACCACGGTTCAAAAGCATCAATTCTTCAGCACTCAGCTTTCTTTATAGTCCAACTCTCACATTCATACATGACTATTGGAAAAACCATAGCTTTGACTCGATGGACCTTTGTCAGCAAAGTAATGTCTCTGCTTTTTAACATGCTGTCTAGGTTTGTCATAACTTTCCTACCAAGGAGTAGGCATCTCAATTTCATGGCTGCAGCCACCATCTGCAGTGATTTTGAATCCCCCAAAAATAAAGTCTCTCACTGTTTCAACTGTTTCCCCATCTATTTGCCATGAGGTGATGGGACCAGATGCCATGATCTTAGTTTTCTGAGTGTTGAGGTTTAAGCCAACTTTTTCACTCTCCTCTTTCACTTTCATCAAGAGGCTCTTTAGTTCCTCTTCACTTTCTACCATGAGGGTGGTGTCATCTGCATATCTGAGGTTATTGATATTTCTCCCGGCAGTGTTGATTCCAGCTTGTGCTTCCTCCAGCCCAGAGTTTCTCATGATGTACTCTGCATATAAGTTAAATAAGCAGGGTGACAATTCTTTACTTAGAACAATGCCTTACACACAGAAGGTGTGCCACAAATGTGTGTTGAATGAATTAAATAAAGTATGTAAAAGCACTTAGAATAGTGTCCAGCATAGGGTAGATGATGCTGAATAAATAGCACCTAAGAGAATTCAGTAGTGTAACACATGAAATCATTCACATTTATCTTTTAAATGTTCTGTTATTTTTGTTCTTTCCTCACTTTTCTTTCCACTTTATCCCTTTTGTTTTTCTGTCATTGCATTTATCCTCCTGCCCTTGTTGGTAGCCTGTCAGTTACTCTCACTGGTGGTGTTTCAGCCTACCTTAGAGGATGGGCAGAGAAAAGTTTTGGAACTTTGTCTTGGATGATAAGTAACTATTCGTGATTCATAACTGACTTAGGACTGCACATAAAATTCTGCTATTGAGGTGAGTTAAATTCTGGTATTACTGGATATTGTAGCTATAGGCCTAGATAATGAAAAACAACCTGCTTATTAAATTATAGTCTAACAAATGCCTGACTTTACATGTTTCTGGGTGTGTGGGCGTCTCTAGTGCCTTTTGATGAGTAACTGCTACTCTTGGCAGTAGAGATGTGAGCAGAATCAAGCAGAATGGATTTAGCTAATTTTCTCTTCTCCTCTTTCTCCATAAGGGAGTGGAAATGTACTGCCACGTGCTGTGGAGCAGTTCTTTCTCAGGCTGGTAACAGTACAGAATTCCTGTTGAAATGCAAGCTGGACTGGTGGATACCAGATTCTCAAATCCTCTCATGAGCTGTTTGACAAGGTAAATCCTATATATTTTAAAATCATAGGGAAGCTTTGAACCGATCATCAGAACCAGTTATACAAATGTCTCTATCTTCTCCAATAATCACTCGTGTAGGAAGATCTCTTTCTTTCCTGCTAGTCTTTCAAATTCAAAGCAGAAGTTTCATAAATTTGTAGGCCAATGGCTGGATAGCTTGAGCTGAGTACAAAAGAGCATTTGTGCAGTTCTCAACACAGCCTCGCTTTTGTTTCTGTTAGGCTAATAGGTGGTTCAGACCTCTTAGTCCTGCTAATGCTTAATAGAGTCCTGTATATATAGATATTAATATATACATATACATATATATGGTTTCCCTTGTGGCTCAGCAGTGAAGAATCCACCTGCCAATAATGGAGACACTAGTTTGATCCCTGGATTGGGAAGATCCCCCTGGAGAAGGAAATGGTAACCCACTCCAGTATTCTTGCCTGGGAAATCCCATGGACAGAGGAACCTGGCTGGGTGCAATCCACAGGGTCACAAAGAGCTGAAGATGACTTAGCGACTAAATGACAACAACAATACATATATATACATATATATATATATTCCTGCATATATTCTGTTACATAAGGCCACTGTTTTAAAAATATAGAGTTGAGAGGAGAAAGGGTGAGTCTGAAATTTCTATCATTTTTTTCTCAAAATTGCTTTTAGCCACTCTGTTTCCTTTCCTACCTCAAACATCTGTTCATCTTATAGGCAGTAATTTACCAGGCCTCTTTACTAGGTTAACCAACCCAATAAATCAACCTAGACTCAGGGTAGTGAGATTTTGAGGCATGCAAACCAATGATTTACAATCATGTTACCTGACACAAAAGACCCATAATACACCTAAGTCTTCCATTCCACTTCTTGTAGGAAGAGAGTTTGATAGTAGCAAAGAGCTAGGGAGGAACAAGACAGCTACACCAAGTGGCAGCATCATACCTTTATGCATGAACTACCTGGTGAAACCAGAAGAACAGCTGCTTTTGACCTGTGAAATAACACATACCAGGAGGGCTGTATTTGAAACTTCAGACACTGTGCAGTCTCCTTAGCCTCCCTCAAAATCATTCTTCTTGAAAACTATGGAAATTTGTCATGTGTGTGGCAGGAAATTTGTGTCATTGCCAAACTTTCTGTGGCAGCCAAAGTTTTTGATAATGGGCAGCACTGCACTTTATTTTTTTTGGAGAATATAAAATTTTAATCACTCTTAATAATTAACAAAGGAAGCTATTAAATACCTAGTCATACATGGAAATGAAAGTCCCTGGCCTTGCATGGCATTTGCTCTAAGAATTGAAGAAAGAACTTTCATATTTTTACCTCTTTGTGTTTCATCAGGAAGACTCTAGTGGGCTACAGCTAAGAAACTTGCTGGCCCAGATGACCACAATAGCTTTATTTCTGAGCCTTCTCGGGTCTGTATTTTTGAACCTTTAACTTTCTTTCAAGTCTTTTTGTAATGATCTGATTTCTGCATTAAAATGATAACTCTATGGTGGAAATATAATAAATGAATATAACCTTTCCAGGGAGTATTTGGCAGAAGTTCAAAGTCTTAAAAATATGCATCCCCACTGACCTGACAATTCTATTCCAAAAGAGATACTTGTGATATGAACAAAGATGTGTGTACAAAGATGTTTATTATAGCATCTTTTAAAAATATTTTTGCATTAGATAATTTTATACTAGAAACTTGTTCACAACTCTAATTTATTTATTTTCATAACTAATTTTAAAAATAGAGCATTATAAAGTATGTATGGTATAATGATTTTTATCTAAAGATTTATATTTAGAGGTATATATAATGCGATGTTAACAATGATTATCTTTTTTGTGTTATTGCAAACTCTTTTCTAATGTACACAATAAACATGTATAAGAAAAAAAACTATTTAAACTTTTTTAAAATTAAAAAGCATCCCTTGGCAGCAGTGGTTGTAAGAATATGAAAGAGGGAGATTGCATGAGAGCTTATTGCAGTGAATCAGGCAAAAGACAATGTAAAGAATATGGCAGTGCAGATAGAGAAGGAAGAGCTTACTGAAGACGTATTCACTAGTCCTCTGAGAACTATAAACACACCACACCTCCCAGTCAGTAATATCATTGATCTTTTAATGATACAATCATTCATCTGTATCCCTATGGGCTGTGTGCTCAGTCACTTTAGTTGTGTCTGACTCTTTGCGACCCCATGGACCATAGTCCACCAGGTTCCTCTATTCATAGGATTTTCCCAGCAGGAATACTGAAATGGGTTGCATTTTGTTCTCCAAGGGATCTTCCCTGTACCCTTATAGTACCTTTAATATGCATTTAAAGAAACTCAGAGCCATCTCTGATAATAGGGTTTTGGTTTTCTGACTTGTTCAGCTGAGTTGATGGAGAACCAGTTGACTAAGAAAGAAAATTAAGAGGAGGACTGGATTGTGGAAGGAGAAAATCAAGTTTTGGATATGTGGAGTTTGAGGGATTTTGGGGACATGTACTAAGCTGTGGTACACGAGTCTGAAGCTCATTTCTGGTTAGGAGATACAGAATTAGGGATCATCAGTAAATGAGTGCTTGTGGAAACCAGATGGCTGTTGAGGTTACCTGGAGAGTGAACAGTGAGAAAAGGGCTGAGCAGGGAACCTTGTGGAACCGTAACAGTTCAGGGCAGGAGGAGGAAGAGGAGATCCCTGAGAACACTGAGGAGTGGCGAACTAGGAGAGTGTTCAAAGCCTATTACAGGTTCAAAGCCTGACAAGAATGACCAGATGGACTGGTTCAAGGTTGCTTTCATTTTAGCTTACTCCCTAATGTGCAAGCAAACACTGAATGAATAGATGCTGGGGCTTATTCTGCTCCTCGTGGGGTTGTGTGACCAGAGTTGTCTCTCTGAAGGCTGATCTACCCTCACTGCTCTCCAGGCTGGGGAGGGGGCGGACAGCCCTCAAGGATCCAGGTATTACTACTTAAGGCGATTGCACTCTGTCCACAGGCACTTTCTCGTGTGTTCTGCCTTCTTACTGCCTCTTAGCCTCTTCTTGCTGCCATGCAGGCCTGGCTGTGGCATGCCAAAAGTGGCCAGAGAGGTTCGGAGGGAAAAGGCAGTTAAGGGAGGGGAGAATTTCAAGGAAGGAATTGTCAACAATATCAGATGTCAGCGAGGTGAAGTAATATACTACATTTGGCAATTTAGGGCTATTTGCAACCATATACATAGGGTACTGACAAGCTCAGATTCCCATGAAAATAATTTTCAGTCTCATGAAATATAATCCAAACATTTATTTTAGATATAATATTTTGTTACGGCAGCCTGAGATGACGAAGACATCCACCCTGCCAGACTCCCTCCTTTATGATGATTTTCTCTTAGTGCCCTATTGTCCCTTCTGATAGTTGGGCCTTTTTAAAGGAACTAAAAGGTCCACCATGCAGATTCTATCATATTCCATTTGTGGGCTGTGTTCAACATCTTTTCCGTGGGGCTGTTGTGTCCCATGCACATCCAGGAATGCAGCTGGATACCAATTTCATAGTCCCTAAATCTTCCTCACAGGTGAGATGACTACGGGATGTTGGTCTTCTCTGAGTGAACAGTGGACTTCTAGGTGACTCACATCTATCAGGTCATCCCCGACTCATGAAATGCTCTTGCCCTTAAGTGGCAGAGTAAAAGAAACACATTCAGATAGAAAGTGTGGATCTGCAGCAATAAATTAAAAGTACTGGATTTTATCGGAGAAGGCAATGGCACCCCACTCCAGTACTCTTGCCCGGAGAATCCCAGGGACGGGGAAGCCTGGTGGGCTTCCATCTTTGGGGTCGCACAAAGTCAGACACGACTGAAGTGACTTAGCAGCAGCAGCAGCAGCAGCAGCACTGGATTTTAAAAAAGCAGGGCATTTGTCAGAGGCTATAATGCTTAGACTCTCCTGCAAGGGATGAGCCAACTCCAATCTTAGATTTGTTGGGCCAGCTTCATTTGGGCCCCCAAACTGAAGCAGTGTAAATATCCATATCTTTTTACATCTGTCATTGTTTATTATTTGGCTTTCCATCTGCCCTGCTCTGGAGCAAAAGGAGGAAGATAATACAGAGGGAACTAGTGAGCTCTTTAGAAGAATAGTGCAAAATATTAAATCCATAAACAAAATAGATTGAACCGGAAAGAATGAGTCAGAGACGAAGGAAGCATGAAAGCAGGGAGTGTCACTCTGGGAAAATATCAGCTTAAAGTGCTGACTGAACGCTCCTGCTCTATTTGTGACTGGCCCTGTATGTCTGATCAGCACAACTGGGTTCCTGCACTACTAGCGCCTCACTGCCCTGTTGAGTGCATTTCCATTGTTTCCTTATATTGAGCCCTTAGATTCATTTTTATAATGCAGGCTGATGATCCATGATGAGATTGAGATTGTCCTCTCCTCTGTTGATAATGATCCTGTCACACCGGGTTCCTGTTTCACTGGAGTGTGAAGAGAGTTAGGCTGATTGAGATCAAGCTGGAGTGAAATAAGGATTTCACTAGAGTCCCTTGGTCTTGCTACATAATAGTACCTCAGATGATGCTTAAAACCGGGAGTTACCCTGAATGCCCGGCTTTCTTTGGGAAGTTGTAAACAGGCAGCCCTGGGTCTGATGTCTTTTATTTGGTCTACCTATGGCTTGGATATTAGTTGCAAACATTTAAAAATAAGGATATTCCACATCCGATTTTCCTATTTCTTTTTAAAACTGGAAGACCTGGAACTTTGGGCTGACAACCGCTCCTAGAAATGACCAGCTGATGCTGACTGGGTCACTGTCATTTGATGGGGACATGTGTTCTCCAGGTGGCCACAGTCCGGCTGCTGCACTCATTCATGTTGGCCACCAGTGGCACCTGAGTTTGTGTGCCATGATCTATAGGAAGGATGTGTAGGGAGGAAAAGCTTTTCTCCTCTGCCCTCCTAAGTTCATGGCTTTGCGCGAAAATCGGGTTGATAAGACAGACTAACAAGAGAAGAAAGCCAGTTTTAATTACATAAGTACACATGGAAGTTTATGGCTTTGCACGAAAATCGGGTTGATAAGACATAGATTAACAAGAGAAGAAAGCCAGTTTTAATTACATAGGTACACATGGAAGTTTTGCAAAGAAATAAGACTCAAGAAAGTGGCCAGATGACTGAGGCGAGACAAAGGAAAAGGGGTTTTGGGCTTCTGGGTAGGAGATGAAAGTTATGACAAAGTGAGAGGAGGAAATATAATTGTCTCTTTATGTAGATAAGAGTTTCTTAGGTAATAAAAGTTGTCTTTCTTCCTGGTACAGAGACACCTTTATAAATGGAAAGTTCCTTCATAAATGGAAATTTCCTTTAGAAAAGGGGAAATTTATAGTTTAGTTTTAAGCAGTTGAGAAGATGAAGAGCTTTTCTTGCTTTTGCTGGTTTTCCAGTTGCCTTTAACTTAAAATATATCAGTATGCCAAAGAGGCATATTTTTGAATGACATATTATGGTACCCTTCAGAAAGAGACTAGCATTTATTGAATTCTATACATGAACCACTGTGTCTTGTAAGTTGCACATACGATCTCACTTGATTTCCCAACAACCCAGTAAGATCTGAGCTCCAGTGCAACAGGAACCATGCCTGTGATGGATTCAGGACATTGTTACCTCAAAATATGGCACCTTGGCATATTGGATATTTTAAGCTGAAGGAATTTGAGAATACAGCAGAAACAGGAAGGTCACTCTGCCCTTCTCCCTGCCCTTTCCCCCTGAAACGGGTCATAAAACCTTCATAAGAGAAGTGTCCTCCCTATAAAGATTTCCCCTGCTACCGAAAGTAGCATATTCCTGTGAAATCTTTTGTAAACCGAAGTTGCATAAGGTGAAGAAGCAATTACCTCAGGACACAGCTTGCTAATGTATGCATGAAGTCAATCAAAGCACAAATACTCACAGACATTGTTCAAAGCTAGGGTGCTCAGATGCTGAGATGCTGAGTGTAGTTCCCGGGAAAGGAGCTTGGCGTAGCCATTCTGCTCTGGGTGTGTGCTTGCTTCAAAACAAATGCTAAGTGCTATTTTCTTTTTTTTGATCTTTTTCTTTCTTTCTTTTTTTTTTTTTTTAAATGAAGATCCTTTTCAGATTTCTTTCAGTTATCAGAAGCAGGAAAATGTGGGTCTTCTGTAAAACTGAAGTGGCATAAAGCGAGCTTTCGAAAAGCAGGGCATATCTGTACCTGAAGGAAATGTGCATCCTTATTTCTGAAGACAAAGGGATCCTGAGAAGAATTCTAACAAGCAGATCTTGCTTAATTTCCCTCCTACTCCTTAACATTCCCTATTCCTCCCTGACTGTCCACTCTCAATCAAACCTAGCATTAACATCTCAGGTCTGGCTGTTTCTTTGGGTCTTCATTTCCTTATGAAGCCATCCATGTAACATAAAACGTGTGTGCATGCTCAGTTGCTTCAGTCATGTCTGACTCTATGTGACCCTATAGACTGCACCCTGCCAGGCTCCTCTGTCCATGGGATTCTCCAGGCAAAAGTTCTGGAGTGGGTAGCCATGCCCTCCTCCAGGGACTCTTCCTGATCGGGAGATCGAACCTGCATCTCCTATGTCTACCTGCATTGGCAGGTAGGTTCTTTACCACTAACTCCACCTGGGAAGCCCCAACATAAAACTTATCTTTCATTAATTTGTATGCTTTTCTCCTGTTAATCTGTTTATATCAGTTTAACTTTCAGACTCACCTAGGCACCCTAAGAGGGTCAAGAAAATCTTTTTCCTCAACACTATGAGAGTACCCTGCATTCAGTATAGTTAAAGCTACATGGTAGGAGTTTTGAGTGAATGAATGTACCCATGAACACATAAATATATGAATGTATTTTAATTCTGTTTTTGTAGATGAGAAAACCAAGGCCCTGAACAGTTAAATAACTTAGTCAGATTCATAGAACCAATAGAGGTTGCAGTTGGAATGGAAAGATGAGGCTGTGTGACTCCAGAGGTCCACTGTGAAGGAGAAGCCCATGGGTCACTCAGGGCCGTGTGCGTGGTAGGTGCTTTGTAAGTGCTTACTGACCTGGCTGATAACGTGCAGACATATTTTCATGAGTACAAAAAGAAGATTGCAAGCATGGTTCTTAGCTTCTGAAATTTATTTAAAATCTTCTGGTGTCTGAGTGGGTGCCTTGGACTTTGGGATTTTATAATAAAGAGTCTCTATAGTAGAGGGCAACCATCGGCATGTGACAAGAAGGCCATGGTGTTTCTGTCTGCAGTTGACTTGTGTCCCATAAATGTGGTAAAATCCCAAAGTTAATTTTCTTTGCGCATCTAAGGAACTTCCTCCAGGGCTTAAACTACGTCCTGATGGTGCTTGGTTACTACCCTGGAGCTCAGAGCTATGCTCAGGGATAAATGTAATTCAATGCTTTTAGCGAGGCTTATGAAGAGGACTTGAAGCAGGCATAAGAAGCATGCCCCTCAAAATAAAGTCCCTTTCAGTGAGAAGGGATTGGCCTGGCTGGGGGATGGGGGGGTGGGTGGGGAAGAGGGTATCTTTGTGGCTAAGCTTCCAACTCTTTATTGATTATTCCTATATTGATCTATAATTTTGATAGCTCTCAAACAAGTCTCATAATTCTAAGAACTGTTAGATATTTCTTACAGACCTTTGTGTACCATGACTCTGAAACCAGCATATGGAAAATGAGAATATTGTATTTTTGCCCATCAACCAGTCTTTCAGTTTTTTATATTAGTGGTTATGTATTCTTTCACTTATCAAGGCTTAAACTTTTGAGTTTTATTTTTTTTAAATTTTATTCATTTGTTCATATTTATTTTTGACTGTGCTTGGTCTTTGTTGCTGCATGGGCTTTTCTCTAGTTACGGTGAGCGTGGATTACTCTCTCTATAGTTTCAGTGCATTGGCTTCTCGTTGTGGTGGCTTCTCTTGTTGCAAGGCTTGGACACTAGAGCACAGGCTCAATAGTTGTGATGCATGGGTTTAGTTGCTCTGCAGCATGTGGGATCTTCCTGGATCAGGGATCAAACCCGTGTCTCCTGCATTAGCAGGTAAATTCTTTACCGCTGAGCCACCAGGGAAGCCCCTGGAGTTTTCTACTGTTACCAGATAAAACTTGGGTCAGTCACCCATGATGCAGTAAAGACAGTTTACTTCACTGGGGTGGTGAAAGAAGTATAGTGTTTATTGCAGGGCCCAGCAGGGAGTACGGTGACTCATGCTCAAAAGACCCAAACTCCCCAATAGCTTTCAGAGAAGGATTTTTAAAGGCAGAATTTGGGGTGAGGGCTTCAAGGTGCATGACTTGCTTTGGATTGGTTGGTGGTGAAGTAATGGGGTGATGTTTCAGGAATCTTTATCATTAACCTTCTGGTTTCAACCAGTCTGGGCTCTATGTGTTTATTGTCAGCATGTACTTACCATCCTCCACTTGAGTGGAGTTTTAGTTTCTGCAGAATTCAAAGATATCCATCAGATTGTTATGTATATCCCTTGAGGAGGAATTAGGACTAATACACTCACGTTTTCTTCTCTAAGGCTGAAAACATTAGTTTATGTGGAGGTTACCAGCTGGTGGCTCCAAACCCCAAATCTAGTCCATAGATATGTTTTGTAGGGTCACATAGTGTTTTCCATTAAAGGAAATTAGTTAAGGTTTAAAAGGGATTTATACACACACATACACGCACTTACAGATATACACACAGACAAATCTTTCAGTGTCTCAAGAAAAATAGGTTTGCAGCAAGGCGCCCAGTTTCCTACCTGGCAATCTTTGTCATTAACCAACAAAGAGGAGCTGTGGTTCCAAACGAACCCAGCCCCCAGCCAGCATTCTAGATAAATGTAGCCATATGAGTGAGCCCAGGCAAAACCAGCGGAAAAACTGCCCAGCAAACCCATAAAATAGTGAAAAGTAATATACTGTTGTTGGTTTAAGCAACTACCTTGTGGGGTGATTTGTTATGCAGTAGAGTTGACAGATATAATACTGATAAAACTGGCACAGTCCCCATAGGCCTGCTTCAGTTATGTTACTCATTTATGTTAATTCCCTGGACCTGTAGGCAAGTGAGTTTCTAGCCTGAGCTTTACCCTGAAGAGCATTCAACAAACTTGAAAGCCTTTTATACATCCATTATCCCAGTAACCAACTCTACAAGGTCAGCTGGTATTATGTCTTCACTTTGCAGATGAGGAAACTGAGGACTAGTGAGCTAAAGGACATCCCTAGAGCCACACAGTGACAGAGCAGGATGAGAGAACATCATTCTTCACTTATGCTTTAATGTTCTCTCCCTTCCATCTGGACAACTGACTGCTGTTCTCTCCAGGCCAATAGACCTGGCTGCCACTAGAGCCAGACTCTGTAAGTTAATAGGGTACCATGTTTTCAAGAAGGGGAGTCCTCTATCTTCTTTTTATTTATCGTGAATATTGCCTGTAAAGTGCTTAATGTACTAGCCAGTATATGTTGTTGTTGTTTTTCAGTCATTAAGTCATGTCCGACTCTTTGTGACCCCATGGACTGCAGGACGCCAGGCTTCCCTGTCCTTCACTATCTCCCAGAGTTTGCTCAGATTCATGTCTATTGAGTCAATGATGCTATCAAACTGTCTCATCCTCTGCTGCCCCCTTCTCCTGTTGCCTTCAATCTTTCCCAGGATTGGGATCTTTTCTGATGAGTCTGCTCTTTGCATCAGGTGGCCAAACTATTGGAGCTTCAGCTTCAGCATCAGTCCCTCCAGTGAATATTCAGGATTTATTTCCTTTAGTATTAACTGGTTTTATCTCTTTGCAGTCGGAGGGATTCTCAAGAGTCTTCTCCAGCACCACAATTCGAAAACATCAATTCTTTGGTGCTCAGCCTTCTTTATGGTCCAGCTCTCACATCTGTACATGACTACTGGAGAAACCATAGCTTTGACCCCTTCATGGATCACAGCTTTGCTGTGGCTTACATAACTTAGTGAAGCTATGAGCCACACTATGCAGGGCCACCTAAGATGGACGGGTCATAGTGAAAAACTCTGACAAAACGTGGCCCACTGGAGGAGGGAATGGCAAACCACTGCAGTATTCTTGCCTTGAGAACCCTGTAACAGTAAGAAAAGGCAAAAAAAAAAAAAAAAAAAGCAAAAAGAAACCCCTAGTGTATAGAAGGGTCTTAATAGGAGATAGTTACTCTTATTATTATCTACTGGTAGCTCAGCTGGTAAAGAATCAGCCTGCAACGTGAGAGACCTGGGTTCTATCCCTGGATTGGGAAGAAGCCCCTGGAGAAGGGAACAGCTATCCACACCAGTATTCTGGCCTGGAGAATTTCATGTACCGTATAATCTGTGGGATAGCAAAGAGCTGGACACACCTGAGTGACTTTCACTCTTTCACTTTGTTTCTATAGCATCCCATGATGCCCTTTTCCTTCTTTCCCTGGTACATTCAATCATATTCTAATTTTACTCCCTATAATAATCATCCTGCAAAGCTAGTGTTATTTTAATATCATTATACCCATATTAAGAATAGAAATGAAGCTCAGTGTCTTGAATTCTCTCAGTTGGTGTTACTAGGTGGTGTTTGTCAGCTTTTCCATCAAACAGTTGATTGCTATTCTTCTTATATTCTTTTATAAATAAAAAGAATATTTATATTATATCAATATATATTTACATTATATATAATTTATGCAAGGGTTTCTCCCTAACAGCAGAACCTAAGCCTTACATAGATCTTTATCCCCAGCATGGGATGTGGCAGGTGGCAGACACTCAGCAATTCTTGATTTGAGGATATTTTTCCTCTTCTATATGTTAGAAGCTGTGTCTGTTACCAGTTAAGGGAAATGTTTGAAAGTACCTCTTAAAAGTTGCTTGTAATTAAGTCTACTTTGACTCTATCTGAATATAACCAACCAAATATACTCATTGTTTTATCGGAGACTGGATGGAGAAACGGGGGTTGGGGGGCAGGAGCTGAGACTGACTGTATCTTTGAGAAAAGGACGTGGGAAATGGCAAGGTAACCATACCCTGTCTGAGAGAGAATTCTTTCTTTGTGCTAATACCAGAGAATGCAGGGCTGTCATGTGAGGAGCAGTTGTACTCTTTGTGTATCAGGTAGGGGAGTAAAGAGAGGACTAAGGTTCAAGGAAAGGAGGAGTTAGAAAGGGCCAAGTGATTGAAATCAACAAAGGGAACAGGCCAGGAAATATTAGAAAGGGAGAGGAAGGAAAAGACTGAGAGGGTGCTCTGTAGATAGCATTTAAAAGAGACTACAGAGGGCAAAGTGACCCGCTGTGAAGGAGCCACTGGATACCATCTGTATTCTCTGCCCAGCCCCAACTGTGAGATACATGTTTTTTTCTGAAAAGGATTGTCATCATCAAACCCCAAACACCACTGCAGTGTTTTGTGATAATATTGCTTTTAAAGTGTATATTTTACTTTAGGAATTTGATTACTATGTGATAACATTCTGGTATTTTGTAAAACTAAAAATATGCTAAGGCCTCCTGTCAAGAGAGATGATAAGTCAAGAAGCTAGAGTATTTTTTTTATCATCATGGTTGCTGATTTTGATAGGGAATTACCCATGTGCAAGAAACATTTCCTGTTAGCAGTGGGTTCCATATCGTGTTTTGTGCTAGTGTGATTTTCTGGTCTAGAGCCATTTGTATCTGAATAAAAATGACAGCTATATTCACAAATTGTCATATTCTCTTTGGAGCAAGTTCCTTTTTTTCATGAGTCTGTTATTATTGAAGAAGCATTTAGGTGTAGGTAAATGACCCTTGCCTTCTGTCTTTAATTGGAACTTAGCCTGCTACAGTTAACATGTTTCATGACTCAATAAATCTTGGAAGCAGAACCTAGTGTGCTGTAAAAGAAAAAAAACTTAATTGGTTTTAGTACACATTTTCCTATGTAAACAATTCCTTGCTTTTATGTAGAAAGAGCTGTCTTAACATTCTGTTCCTGAATAATCTTCTACACATTCTTGCCAGTTTCTGTTTAGTTGTATGTAGTTCTGTTTTCAGAAGAAATCTTTGGTCTTATAGAAGGGAGCGTGAAATCTATAATCACGCTCTGGATGTGGGGTGTAGACTTGATCTGTGTATCAGGAAAATAAGTGCAAGGGGGCCTCACCAAAAGGGCTTTTACTTCACTGTGTTACTGTAGTAATTTTTGCAGCATGAATCCAGCCTAGGTACCTCAATGACTTGAGATTGACTCTCAGCGTTGTATATTGAAGTTGTATCAGTTAGCTAGTGTTGCATAACAAATCACCCTACAATTTAGTGGCTTAATCCAACAGCAGTATATTACTTTTCACTATTTTTTGGGTTTCCTGGGTAGTTTTGGCCTGATTTTGCCTGGGCTGACTCACATGACTACATTCATTTGGAAGGTCACCTGGGAGATGGGCTCATTTGGGCTAGCAGAAATATCTGGGCCTCCCTTTGTATGTGATATTTCATTTTAGGCTTCTTCCTACCACCATGGTCTTGGGGTTCCAAGAGGATGAAGGTGGAAGCTGCAAGTCTTTTGGAACTTACATGATATCACTTCTACCATATTCTGTCAGTGCAACTCTCAAGATCAGCTTAGATTTGAGGAACGGGGAATCTACCTCTTGTAAGAAGGATAGTCTCATAGTCTAAGGTCCAGCTCTTACTGTCAGTGCCTTAATTTACTTCTGTGATTCCTGCATTCCTGACCCCTGACCAGATTAAGATTTGAGGAGCATAGGACACTTTGGTTTTGGTCTTAATTTCTGTACTCCTAACCTGTCTCTTATAGTCCAGAAGCAGTTATCACTTGACCTGTGGCCTTGACTTGGGGTCTTTTCCCTTGCATCTGTCTCTTAGTTTATTTGATTACTTTGCTTTATGGTAACTACAGCTTAGATTAATCGTATCTCATGGGCCAAATAATTTTCTAACACTGATCAGTATTCTGGGCTATGCCTTCTCCATCAACAGGCTTCCCTTTCTCCCTTTCTTCTTTGGGAGAACTAGCTGCAAATCAGTGGAATAAGCCTTGGATTCAGAACCAGAAGCCCTGAGTTCAAAATCTGGCATATGTGACTTGAGTCAAGGCTTTCTAATCTCTCTGTACCCCAATCTTCTCACTTGTAAAATGGGAAGAATAATATCTACCTAACAGGATCGCCTTGAAAATTAAACAGGAGAATTCAGATATTGTAAGCTAATCAGTTCAATTCAGTGCAGTCCAGTTGCTCAGTCATGTCCGACTTTTTGCGACCCCATTGGCTGCAGCATGCCAGGCTTCCCTGTTCATCACCAACTCCTGGAGCCTACACAAACTCATGTCTCTCGTGCTGGTGATGCCATCTCATCCTCTGTCGTCCCCTACTCCTCCCGCCTTCAATCTTTCCCAGCATTAGGGTCTTTTCCACTGAGTTGGTTCTTCGCATGAGGTGGCCGAAGTATTGGAGTTTCAGCTTCATCAGGCTTTCCAATGAACACCCAGGACTGATCTCCTTTAGGATGGACTGGTTGGATCTCCTTGCAATCCAAGGGGCTCTCAAGAGTCTTCTCCAACACTACAGTTCAAAAGCATCAATTCTTTGGTGCTCAGCTTTCTTTATTGTCCAGCTCTCACATCCATACATGACCACTGGGAAAACCATAGCTTTGACTCGATGGACCTTTGTTGGTAAAGTAATGTCTCTGCTTTTTAATATGCTGTCTAGGTTGGTCATAACTTTTCTTCCAAGGAGCAAGTGTCTTTCAGTTTCATGGCTACATTACCATCTGCAGTGATTTTGGAGCACTCCCCTGAAATTATTATAAAATAATAATAAATATTAATTCTAAAATGCTAATGTGTATGTGTATTTAATTTTTTCCCACCCTTCTATGGCTCTTTTGTTTATACAGTCTTCCCTATTTTTAAGCAGCTAGGCCATTCTGTGCTCATTAACTGAGGAAAGGAAATGTCAGGGCAGAAAAAACAAATAAGAATCTTTCTTGCTTTGATTTCCAGAAGTCTAAAACCCTTAGAGGAACACTGAGAACATTGGATGTGGTCAGAATGAGTGGGGGCAAGAGTTTTGAAGAGAGATTCTCCCTCAGATGAGCAGAGTCCACTGTTCTTGGCAGAGGAAGAGGAGGTAAATGTTGGAAGGAGAAGAGACATGGGGAGTCTGATAAATATAAGATGCAGCAAACCCCAGAGCAGGACCCTGTGCCCTGCTTTCTGGGCAGAACCCTGGGGAGAATAAAGGACATGGCTGGCAGCCTCCAGATTCCCAGTGTGGCCCAGAAATAGTGCTGGGCCAGATGGGGTCATGCATCGTGGGGTGAGGGGCTTGTCAGTGACGATTAGAGAGGACTGAAGCCTATAGGCCAAGCAAGGTGATGGCGATTTCATTTGACAGCTGTGTGGATAGATGACGGCAAGGACCATAATGCAGGCCCTGATCCTTCCCCAGCCCCAGTGATTATCCATAAACACCCAGAGCCTAGGGACATTCTCTGCAGCTGGAAGGAAGAAGTTAAATTAGTTGAGGTCACATTTTTACAACTCTTGTTGAATAGACGCTAAGAATGAAGTTAAGCTATAAAAATATTTTTATATTTTGTGTATAACTGTGTGTTAGATTGAGAGCCATAACCTCATTACCGTAGAAAGCACTTAGCCTGTGTCTGTAGGTAGGTACCAGACTAAGTTTACTGAATCTGAATCCAGATATTATTGAGCCTTTGAATATAATGTCCTGCTTGATATCTGAGGCCTGGACAGCCAGCCACCCCCTACATCAGGGGTTCTCAAAGTGTGGTCCCTGGGCACTTGTGAGAAACACACTTTCTCAGGCCCTGCACCAGAACTCCTGAATCAGAAACTCTTCTAGGTCATTTTTGATGGATGCTAAAGTTTGAGAACAACTGCTCTTAACACTCTCAGTTTCTCAGTCAAGTTACAGTTTGACATCTGACTAGCTTCAGCTTTGGCCCAGCTAGACATTTCAAGCTTCTCATGTGAGGACTGGAGAGCTTCTGATTTGCCCAAGTTTTCCTCATAAACATTCCAGTTTCACTTCCCTTCATGGAGGATCCAGTTTCTGGAAGGAAAATAGAAAGATGGGGAGAAGGCCCTTCAGTAAATGGGCAGAGGGAATCTCAGACAGACATGGTCTTAAACCTTTGGAGCTGATGAACTTCAGAGGGAATGATTTTTGTGGCCAAGTAAGCAAGGTCCTGGGGAAATTTATGGCCTAAACATTTTCCTGTTTCTGGGTCAGGAAATGATAGCACACAGATGGAATTTACAATGGGAGCCTGAATGGAGTGGCCCCACCCAGGCAGCTCAGCAAAAAGCCCCTTTCACTGGCTCTATTCAAATATAATGAGTGCTCCCCAGGCTGTCTTGGCTGGCTGCTTTTTCTTTTTCCTCGACTGCTTTCACTTTTTCACAGAGGGCTGCACTGCATGTCGTCCACTTGGGACTGGGGTGAGCCTTGATTTGGCAGGAGAAAGGAAGAAGTACACGGCGGCCTACAAAATTGAATTGCTCTGCCTTCCTGGCCCCTTTCCTTGAATAATAGGCCTTTGTGCTTTGAAATGTAGGGAAGTCCCAGTTTCTCAGGCTTAAAAAAATAAAACCTCCTACTTCTCCTGCCTTAAGATGCTTAGCAGAAAGTAGTTAAGGGGAAGAACAGTTATTAAATCAAATGTTTCTTTAACAATTTCAAAAGTTGTTAGGACAGCTGATTTCTAGACAAATACATTTGATGCATTCTTTCAGATGGACAAAAATATTGACTCAATTAGAAAATCCAGCTTTAAAACAAATGATATGGGACAAATTGGTGCACTAAAAAAGAAAAAAAAACCCTGTGTTTGGCTCTAGCCGGTGACCCACTTTCATAAAATATTTGACAGAGCAAAATTACATTGCCAGAGAGGAATCCAGACAGCCTTTGGAATCCGTTGAAATGAGTTTTTGATAATAGACATGATTTAGGTCATCTCTGTTTTCCCTTTCTGATTTTTATCCTACTTTTTCAAAGATGAATGTTAATAGCATCACATTCTTTTTAAAAATTCCTAGGAGCAAAATTATATTGAAAAATCATTATCATTATTTAGGTGCCCATATATTTCAGTGCTTTCTATATATTTGAGCATCTTTGATTTTCATTTCATCATAAAAGATGATTTCACCATTAATTTTGAATTGTGTAACAGAATGTGGCAAAAGGTATAAAACATTCTTCAGTCAAGGACTGTTCTCTCTTTGGCTAGGTTGCTGGAGGCCAGGCTTTGGAGCTAAACTTGGAGTAAGAGGTTATTATCTGCTCCTTCAGCAGCATTCCCCTTCCTTCCAGTTCCAGCCAGTGGATTTCTGTGAGGTTCCATTATCACCCAGTGGGGAACACATGATCCCTGTGGATCAAATTAGCAAATTCTTTCTCCCTCCCAGCAGTGGGGAAAGGCACAGAGATTGGTTTAGGAATGGGTCACATGACATAGCCATAGCCAATGAAATGCAGTGGGAACTTTTCTGGGATTGGTGGTTGAGAGACAGGTGCCCTCCTCCCACTGATGATGCTAAGTCTGGAAGAAGGTGGAGTGGGAGACACAGCAGCCAGTGTGACACCCGGAAGTGAGAGCCTGAAGCTGTGGTTGAGGCTGGAGGCCTTTTAAAGAGCCTGAAGATGAATGTAGATGTCAGGCGGGTGTAGGTGTCACGCGAGGGTATGTTCCTCGGTCCTTGTCTCGTCACAACAAAGATTTGGAGTGACGGACATTGAAGCCCTCAGCGGGCCACAGCTCTCGGGTCTTGGATAGATCATGTTATAGCTCTTAAATAAATTAGTGTTACAGCTCAGCGTTACGGCTCTATTTTGTTTAGAAGATGATAGCTGGAGAATTCATCCTCGAAGTGTGAGGGCATGCTCATTCAAGGCTGTGAAGAGAACACCGCAGCGTGTGGGAGAGAGAGGGAGAGTCCATCTTCGAGGCGCAGGAGAGAGAGAGAGAGAGAGAGCAAGCGAGCGCTTTGGCTCCTATTTTATATGTTTATTTCTGCCCCCTGGGCCTGTTTTATGCAAATTGGGCTTAGATAGGAGTGCTGTTCTATCTGCAATTCTCACTCAGGTCCTCAGACCTTCCTTGTTCTATTTTCGCGGGCTTTTCCCTTCCTTGTCTTCTAGCTACCGCCATTTTGGACTCCTGTTTCCTATTCTAACTACCTAACAAAGTGAACTCCACTGAAGCTACGAAATGGAGAGAAACCCAGTCTTGATAACATCATTAAGCCATGTACCTGAAGCCAGCCCTACCACTAAAATGTTTAGTTGTTCTACTCAACAAATCTCGTTGGTGCTTAAGCTAATTGGGTTTGGGTTTTCTATTTTTAAAAGTGGTCTTGCCATGGCAGATCTGGAGTCCAGCGATATTGGGTATTTACTAAGACAAAGCTCTAGGTGATGGGAATGAACTTGAAGTCTGGTGGCCTCAATGCCATCCTGATCCTCCTATTGCCTGGCTACTGCCTAAATGGGGTGGGGCAGGGCAGGGGGTGACCCGATGCTAGTTTCCACACAGGGGTATGTCCTTACCATCTCAGGTCAGGTTTGTCCTGGGAATTAGGAGTAGGACCCGACTTGGAGGTAGGGGATCACATCCTTTCAGCTGTGGGGAGTGGAGGAGCAGGCTGGACTCATCTTGTGAGGGGCTAGGATAGCACAGAAATTTAATGCAGTTTTACAGCTCTTTCATTGCACGGGCTCTTTTTTCTCTCCTGCTGTGTGTGCCGCAAAGAGCAGAGAGTGTGTCTTTACTTTGGGTTTCTGCCCTGAACATCTTTCCACCCTCTTGTGCTCTGCCTAACCCCCAAAAACTGGGTTAGACATCTCTCCTCAGTATTCCTGTAAGCTCTTTTACATACAGAGCATCACATTTTTCAGATTATATTCTCACTCAGTTATTCAACAGCCTGAGTAACTGCCATGTACAAGTGTTGTTCTAGGCACTGAAGGTACAGCAATGAACAAGACAAAAATACCTGCCTCCAAGGAGTTACAGTATATTCTAACAGGTGGAGATAGGCAATAAAATAAGTAAATTATAAACTTTTAAAACATAGATATGTGCAAAGGGGAAAAAACAGGGAAAGAGAATAGAATAAGGACGGACAGGGAAAGGTGATAATTTTTAATGGACTGGTAAGGGAAGACTTCATTGAGAAGGTGGCATTTGAGTAGATTTGAAGGAGATGAATGAACAAGCCAAATGGGTATCTAGGGGAAATACTCTTCAGGTGAATGGAACAGCAAGTGCAAAGCCCTGGGGGTGGATTTGGTATGTTTGAGAAACAGCAAGGCTACCAGTGTCAGTAGAATGGAGTAAACTCCAGGGAGAGGAGTAGCCACAGGGTTTGCAGGGAAATAGGGACCAGAGGCTCTTGCAGTTATTTACTGCTGCGTGAGGAACCACTCCACAACTTAATGGTACAACACAGTTAATTATTTCTCACAATTCTGTGGTTTGACCAGGCAGTTATTATGCTGGTCTCACCCTGTGGTCCTTAATGTGGCTGATACAGCAGAACACTAGGATGACTGGGCCAGGTTTCTCTCCCATTGTGGTTTCTCACCATCCAGTCGTTTGCCCAGCCTTCTTATCTGACAGATGGGTCCCCAAAGGGAGCCTTCCAAGGGACCAGCCCCAATGTGCAAGTGCTTGTCTAGCCTCTGCCTGCATCACATTTGCCAATGTTCCATTGGCCAAAAACAAAGCAAACCTTGTGGCCAACCCCAGAATCAGTATGGCAGTGACTCCATCCAAGAATGTGACTATCAGCATGCAGGAGTCATTGGAGGCCACTGCAGAGGCTCAGGGACCCTGGTTTCTAAACTCATTGAGAGAGTGAGGCAAGAGGTGTACATGATTGATGGGCTTGGGGTCGGGCTGGAGTAGAGGAGAGAGGTCAGGTCAAGAATGTTGACCACATTCCTGTGATCGAGTTGACTAACTTTGTCCTTTGGTAAAGCCAAGGGGTCACTCGGGAGGACTGTAGTTCTCCCTCATTTCTATGATCCTGTTTCCTTGGATGTGAACAGTTGGCATTTTCTCAGTCATACTTAAGGTACTGTGCAAACACAGTTTCAAGATAAGCCTCCAGGCTGAATCTCCAGCTAGACTGCTTCCTAGGCTGCTGCAGCTAGGTAAACATTTTGGAATTACTACAGACATTGTAAATAGAAGGAAATACGATCTGGTGAATTCATTAGGCAGACCAATGGATTACCCAAATTTGAAAGGAATAGAGGTAAATTATAGGGAACAGATAGCTGCCAAAATGACTGTTCATCAATTCATGCAACAGATATTTGCTGAGTACCTGTCATGTGCTGGGCATGTGGTATCACAGGCATTAATGACATTCTGGAGAGGACCCTGAAATCTGCTCACTGAGTCTTATTTAACAGTTGGCTGTGCTAATTGCTTCCTTTTAAAAGTGTTCATAAAAAAAAATCTTTTAGATAGTTTTTCCTAGGCTGTCATCTTCCTTTTTATCTCCCTGTTGTCCATGGCGTTTGGAATTACTTCATTGCTTTTCTGATTATTTTGTTTTTCCAAGTAAAATGACTTTATACATTTTCTTCTTTTTGAAAATGATCTATGCTTGTTTAGAAATACCTGAACACACAGGTGAGTGGAAAGAAGAACATAAAAATCTCTCAAAATTCCATCATCCTGAGGGCATCACTCTTAATGTTTTCATAAACAGTCTTTAGACGTCCCTTAGTGGGTATATGTACATGATACAATAACTGGTGTTGGGCTGTAACCTGGTTTTTTAGATCCCATTTTGTGAATGTTCAAATTTGTCCAATCCCACAATGATGGATACTTAGCTTGTTTCTAATTTTTTAACTAGGATTAGATAATTTTTTATTCTCTGATTTTAATTGGCCCTGAGGGGTTTTCCGGTTTCTCTGGGGCATGTTTTTCTAGTTAGTTGAAGATACTCTTTATCAGCTTTTTTTTGTCTTGTCAGTTTTGATCATTGATACCTGTTTTATTTAAACCTGTAATAGGAGTTTCTAAGTGGTTTTCAAGTAATGTGTGATAGACTTTTAAAGGCCTCATTCAGTCCTTTCCTTAAATGTAGCCTACATTTGATTGACTAAACCATCATCTGAATAGCTGTGTGGTAGGTTCCTAGGCTGGCCAGTTCCCTTTGTATTGTTGAGTTGAATTGTGTGTAACCATGGTTACCAGGCTTGCTACCATTCCCTCCTTAAAGTGATTTCATACCATCAGCATTTCCAGCCCCAGTGAACCTTGACTGGCCTGGGTGTTCAGGGGTTAAATTCCCTCCAGAAGTTCTGTGCCTTGGCTGGCACTGTGGGTGGGGTGTGAGGTGGGCAGTGACAGAAGCTACCTGGGCCTAGGTGGCCTTCTGCTCCACTTCTTTACCTCCTCAATCCGGAGATGTAACTCTAGGCAGTGCTCTGTCATTGTAACCCTGTCCCATTGCACACCAATCCTCTGTTAGGTGACTGCCTCTCTACCCTGGGCTGTGACCATCTCAAAGGAGGAGCCTATCCTATTGGTCTGTGTCACCCAGGTATCCTGTGCAGTACCTGAAAAATGTTTGCTAAATGAATGACTGAGTGAGTAAAGACAAGGAAAAAATCCTGATATTCCAGTCAAGCAATGTTTTGGTGCTAACTGCAGGGGAGGAGGAAGGAGGTGGGGAAGGCCAAGTTACGGAAACACACAGCCTTAGGTATATGGGCTTTGGAATGGGAAAACCAAGATTCAAGTCTGTGCCAGACATCCTACCAGCCGTGGGCAAGTCACTCAGTTTTTCTGTACTCAAGCCTACTTATACATAAAAGGGGATTAATTCAAGTAACAGATCGATTCAGTAAGTATTTATTGAATGAAATGTGCTAGACACTGTTCTAGGTGCTGAGGAATCAGCAGGGAACAGTGTTATTTGTGGCAGCCACGGGCTCGTGCTGTTCAGAGCACCTTTAAGAGAGAAATTCTCGAGAACCATGAAGCAGCTAACTTTAGCATGCCTCCTCTGCACCACCACGTTCATCCTGAAGCTTCAGTGAGGGTGTAGGCCATTACAGCCTGGGCTCTTCTCGTTCAATCCTTCCTTCCCTTTCTGTCTCCTTATGTGTCAGATGTATATCAGGGTCGATAGCTTTCCTGCCTACTCCTGCTCCTTCTCCTTTATCCTTCAGAGATGGGTCTCCCACTAAGTCTTTTGTATGTCTAATTCTGTCTTGCTGTCAGCACCCTGAAAGCCCCAGACAAATAAAACTCTGTTCTCAAGAAGTTTACCCGATGAAAATGAACTAGGACATACCTCGGAAGGTTGTGGTGAGGATTAAAATGAGATCATGTTTGAGAAGGCTCAGCCAAAGGCCAGTGTCCAGTAAGACTCAGTCAAGGACACACACTGCTGTTTCTACATTGTTACCTTCATCGGCTCTATCCCCAGGTGAGCAGTGGGGAATGCTGTCTTTAAGTGTCTTTAAGGTGTCAGTTCCCTGGGTGGGTTCAACCCTGTGGACTGCTCCTGTATCCCGTGTCCGTCAGGGCTTCTTCAGGAACAAAAGGCTAGAAAGTGAAAACGGGAAATACTGGGAAGGTGCTTTATGGCCTTCAGAAAGTGAGGCTGACTCTAGGAAGGTCCAAATGTGGAGGGCAGAAAGCCTGAATGACTGTCTCTGGAGTCTGTCCTTGGCTGAGAGTAGCATTGGTCACTTACTGAAGCTTGGAAGAAAGAGCTTGCAGGGCAGTGGAATGTGGTACACATGGGTACAAGAGTGTGAAGCCAGGCTCCTCTGCTCAAATCTTAGCCCTGTCACTTACTGCCTACCTCCAAGGCTTGCTTTGAGATTTACAGCAATAAAGATAGAATACTCAGCACAGACTAAGTGTCTAAAAACTGTTGGCCATCTTCTGCTCCGCCCCCCCCAACACTTTTATTCTATTGTACTTGGAATAGCTAACATCAGTGTAACTTCTCTGAGTTGAAGAATTATGGTCAGGGCCTGGACTAGGGAGACATTGTCCTAATCTCTGTGGGTTATTGTGAAGGAGAAGAACATCCAAGGTGTGAAAGAAAGGAGGGTGTGTGGGCTTGGAAGAGGAGTAGGGCTTTCCCTGGGCAAATGTTTATTGAGCAGCCACCATATGCCACCCCCTCTGCTGGTTGCTGTTTTTGAAGGTGATCAGGACACAGGCTCTGTTCCTCAGGGACTCAGATACTGACTTGGAAGCCAGGGGGAGACAAACAGGTCTGTTATGTAAATAGTGTACTGGGTCCCATGATGGCAACGGACAAAGCTTGGGAGCCTATGACCCTGAGTGGAATCGTTCTTGCTATGCTCCCCTCCCAGACTGAGTGGAGCTTCTGTAGCTTCTCGATTTTTCCGTAGTGCACCATTACCCCATGGGCACTTAAAATGTGTCTCCTTTCCCTGCCAGATGGGACTCTGTGAGGACGTGACCCCTGAATGCCCTGCTTCTGTGTGCCTCCAGGGCGTGGCACAGTGGTTTTCTGTCTCCTTGCTGTAAACAAGTATGAAATGGTGGCTGTGGAGTCAATGGGGTCATATTTATTAAATGTACATCACCTTATAAATGTCATTATTGTAGACTTTTCTAATTGGCCTAGTCTCTTGTGGATTATTGTAGTGAGCTGTGCAGTCTTTCTGAACTTTCTTACATGGTTATGTGGAGGATTAAGTAAATATATATATTATTAGAACAGGGCCTACCTATCATGTCATAAACACCCAAAAAGTCTTAGGTAAATCAAGGGATATAAAATTTCAGTTATGTAAGATGAGTAAATTCTAGATAACATAGTGACTATAGTTAACAGTGTGTTGTATATTTAACAACCTGTTAAGAGAATAGATCTCACCACAATTACATTCTTCTTGTAAGAAATTGTTCTTATTGCAATTAAATACATTCCCCCCAAACTGAAATCAAAATAAAACAAAACAAAAACCCCACAAAGGACAAAAATATGTATAGGAAAAAGAGAGGCAGTGTTATAACCTTATAATAGAGTGCCAAGGACAAATATGTAACTCCTAAAATTTATCATTCACATTGGTTTAGAAGCCATTACTATTTCAGAATAAAGTGGTGAAAAAATGTGTGTGGGGGAAAAATGTTAGATATTATAAACATTACCATTACTGGTAGTTTTTTATGTGTCATTTTCTGATCAGAATTCTGAGAGTCAGAGAGCCAAAGCACCGTGCCAGGGACCACACAGCTTCATGTGGGCAGAGCAGCCCGACGGAGTCTTCTGGTCCCAACCCAGTGCTCTGGGACATCGTTGGAAGTATCCGCCAGGGGGCGGCCTTCACCAGAGATAGGATCCAGCCTAGACTCCAGCGGCGGCCTTTTCTCGCTAGGAGAAGAACCTAGTGTTCTAGAGCTGGTAGGGATTTTGACCAAATGTAAACCTTTGTTTTAGAGGGAGAGGAATAAGGCTCTGGGAGAGTATGCCTCTGGGCCCGAGTCACCCGCAGCCACCAAGTGGTGCTGGGAGGGCGTCCAGTTTGCCCGTTTCCGAATCTCATTTGCTTCCTGCCTTCTTGTGTCATCCCTTGCCCACACTCCAGCAGACTCTTCCCTACAGAGCTGGCTGCTTCTCTGCTGGGCATTTGCAGGGCTCTGCTGCCTAAGGGTGAAGAAGGTATTTGGTAGCAGGACAGGGGTTGAGGCAGGCTGGGGAGGCCTCCCCCTGCATTTCTTACCATTTGCTGGAGTCTTTCGGGGTGGTGTGTGCACTGCTAAGGGCAGGGATCCAGGAGGAACTAAGCTGCCTTTGTCCAAAGCCTCGTCCTCCCCTTACCAGTTCTGCGTCTCATTGTCCCATCTGTAAGACGGGGGTTATAAAATACCTGTCACACAGGGTCTTTGTGAGGATTGAGTTAATAAGTGCAGAGCACTCGAAATAGTTGTAAGCACATAATTGCCACCAAAGTGTTCTCAGTATCATCTGGCATCCTACCTGGATACAGGAGTCGATGTGAGAATTTCATCATATTCCTCAGCTACACTGGTCTGTAGTATCCTTTTAAAATAACCACCTACTTGCAGTTAGGCTGTGCAGTATGATAAACCTGTGGTTTCACCATCTCGGTTAATCCACAGAACAACCCATGAATACTATTATTGTTCCCAACTCAGAACTGAGGATTAGTCAAGACTAAGGCAGGGTCACTTTACCAGGATCACAAAGGGATGGACTAGACTCACACTCAGGCCTGTGTGATGTGAAAGCTGAGGCTTTTCACCACTATACAGTCCGACTTCGTCTTGAAGCCAATTAGAAGCAGTAAAATCAGGCCCCCGGAGTGGCCCCAGGCATCAGCTCTGCTCACTGCCTCTCTGCATGACCTCTCTCTCTCTCAGAAGCAGTCCTGCAGGGTGAGGTTTCCTACCACTCTTATCCTGGGAGACAAAGAAGCAGATTTCACAGAGGTCTCCCTGCCTTCTGGCAAAGACACAGCATGCTTTGACTGACAAGGAGGTCTCTTCAGATTAGGGCTGAGTTAGCCACCCAGCCTTCAGTGGCCACCTTCCTAGCCCCCCATTTCTTCTGCAGCCTGAAGGCCACTTACCTGGGCAGGCTGTGTGCCTGCTGAGTTCACTGAGCTCTGAGCGATTCAGGGTGTAATGTGAGCTCTCAGTGACTCAGACCAGCCTATCTGGGACTTTTCCTTTCTTGGCATGTGAGAGAGCCTGTAGTATTGACATCTTTCAGCCAAGAAAGAAACAGCAGGCACCAACTTACAACTGCAGAATTACAGAATGTCAGTCAGGCCTAGAAGTGACCACAGGATGCAGAGAAAAGGACCCTGATTAAGGAAGTCTCTTGGTCAGGATCACATTGTGCAGGAAAGAAGATGCCTGGGTTTAAGCCCTTACTTATCCTTGGTAGCTTTCCTGGCACCTCCAGCTCTCAAGGGTGCTGAGAAGAGGGCTGAGCTGAGGCAGGGGTGGAAATGTGCATCTAAGCCCCTAAGTGTGTGCATTCAGTGCTCTCTCTCTTTCTCATACATGATGAGGCTGTCTCAGTCTCAGCACTAGTGGCGTTTGGGGTTGGACAATTCCTTTTTGTCTGACAGCATTTGGCTGTCCTGTGTTTAGCAGCATCTTGGGCCTCTACCCATAGATGCCGGTAGCATTCCCTCAGTCCTGTGACAACCAAAAATGTCTCGTTGTAATTGTTCAGTTGCTAAGTCATGTCTGACTCTTTGCAACCCCATAGACTGCAGCATGCCAGGCTCCCTTGTCCTTCACTGTCTCTCAGAGTTTGCTCAAACTCATGTCACTAGAGTTGGTGATGCTGTAAAAACATCTTATCCTCTGGCGCCTCTTTCTCCTCCTGTCGTCAGTCTTTCCCAGCATTGGGGTCTTTCCAGTGAGTCTTCTCTTCTCATCAGGTGGCCAAAGTATTGGAGCTTCAGCTTCAGCATCACACCTTTCAGCGAATATTCAGGATTGATTTCCTTTAGCATTGACTGGTTTGATCTCTTTGAAGTCCAAGGGACTCTCAAGAGACTTCTCCAGCACCACAATTCAAAAGCATCAATTCTTCAGTGCTCAGCCTTCTTTATGATCCAATTTTTACATCTGTACATGACTACTGGAAAAACCATACAGACCTTTGTTGGCAAAGTGATGTGTCTGCTTTTGAATATGCTGTTTGTCATATGTCTGTCATAACTTCTTTTCCAAGGAGCAAGCATCTTTTAATTTCATGGCGGCAGTCATTGTCCACAGTGATTTTGGAACCCAAGAAAAGAAAATCTGTCACTGTTTCATTTTTTCCCCATCTATTTGCCATGAAGTGATGAGATCAGATGCCATGATCTTAGTTTTTTGAGTGCTGAGTTTCAAGCCAGCTTTTCACTCTCCTCTTTCACTCTTATCGACAGGCTCTTTAGTTCTTGGTGGCTCAGTAGCTGCCAGGGCTTTTTAATATGAGGACTTGGAAGTCCCAGGATGTCATTTCCTCTGTTGTATTATTCTAGTCAAAATGGTCATAGGCACAGCCCAGACTCACAGGGAGGGGATACGGGGTCTACCTCTGGAGGGAGAAGAGGCACACATGTGCCACACGGGGGGCAGGAGTAGAATTTTGGGGGGATACTGAATATCACAGCCAGACTTTCATTCCAGAAAGAATGTTCTGGCAGCATGATGGAGATGGATAGAAAAAGGCAAGACTAAAGACACGAAGGTGAATTATGAAATCACTGTAATAGCTTCAACAATTTTCATTGAATTGGTCACTCAAAAAATGGAAAAGACTGGAGTGATTATTTTGTTAATAACAATAAGCCGATGATCATACTATAATACATTTACTGAGCACATATTATATGCCAAGCACTGTGGTAAATATACAATTTAATCCTCACAATTAGCCCATGAGATACATTCCTATTTTACCTTTCTGAAACTGAGATCGAATGTATTAGTCACCTTTGGCTGCCATAAAAAGGTACTCACAGACTGAGTAGCTTAAACGATGCAACATTTTCTCACGGTTCTAGAAGCTAGACGTTCAAGGTAAGGAGTTGGCAGTGTTGGCTTCTTCTGACGCCTGCCCCCTTGGCTTGTAGATGGCTCTCTTCTGCCTGTATCCTCACATGGTCTTTCTTCTGTGTGTGTCTGTCCTAATCTCTTTTTATAAGGGCACCAGTCCTGTTGGACTGGGGCCTCCTACCTACCTCATTTTACCTACACCACATTTTTAAAGGCTCTGTCTCCAAATACAGTCACATTTTGAGGTAACTGAGAGTTAGGGCTGCAACAAACAGTTTTTGAGGGCCACAATTCAGCCCATAGAGTCAGGTAATTAGCCTCTGCTCATGTAATTAATAGGTGGGAGGCCAGAATTTGAGCTGGTCTGTCTGACTTCAGGCTCCTGTTGTTAACTACTTCTTATAGTATCACCCAAGTTGCTTTCAGTTCCATTACCAAGCAGAAAAGAATAAGGTGGAGGAAGATACCAATCCTGTAGAGCTTTGCATTTAGAACTTAGTTATTTCTGACTGAGGAGCAGGGCTTGAATTCCAGTTACCTGTTCTGTGTCCTTCTGTCATTCTATCATAGTGGTCTTTTTGGAAGGGTGCTGAGAGGTGGCAGGGGTGGCATATCCAGATAGAACCATCCTAGGGGATGAATGATCGCTAATACTTTATGAATTTGTCCAGTGTGCTAGGCAGAATGCTAAGTGCTTTACATGTGTTATTTCATTCTCACAATAATCCCATTGGGTGGGTATTATTATGTTTCCTCTTTTACATATGGGGAAAGTGAAGTAGAGTGGTACATTACCCTGCCTAAATTCACCTTGTTAATAAGAAGTGGCAGAGTCAAGCTGAGTATTCAGGCCATCTGAGTCCAGAATGGGGTTTCCCTGGTAGTTCAGCCAGTAAAGAATCTGCCTGCAATGCAGAAGACCCCAGTTCAATTCCTGGGTTGGGAAGATCCACTAGAGAAGGGATAGGCTACCCACTCCAGTATTCTTGGGCTTCCCTAATGGCTCAGCTGGTAAAGAATCCACCTGCAATGTGGGAGACCTGGGTTCAATCCCTGGGTTGGGATCCCCTGGAGAAGGGAACAGCTACCCACTCCAGTATTCTGGCCAGGAGAGTTCCAGGGACTGTATAGTCCATGGGATTGCAAAGAGTCAGACACAACTGAGCAAGAGTAAGAATATGTACTCATAACTATTATTCTTCCATGCCGCCTCTGGGAACCTGATAAAGAATGAATCTATGCTGTAATTCCTTGTTTTTTTTGATGTTGAGTTGCAACAGTTAGAACTGGACATGGAACAACAGACTGGTTCCAAATAGGGAAAGGAGTATATCAAGGGTGTATATTGTCACCCTGTTTATTTAACTTAAATGCAGAATACATCATGCGAAATGCTGGACTGGATGAAGCACAAGCTGTAATCAAGATTGCTGGGAGAAATATCAATAACCTCAGATATGCAGATGATATCACTCTAATGGCAGAAAGCAAAGAAGAACTAAAGAGTTTCTAGATGAGAGTGGAAGAGGAGAGTGAAAATGCTGGCTTAAAACTCAGCAGTCAAAAAGCGAAGATCATGGCATCTGATCTCAACCATCACAGGCATATTACAGGGTAGAGGTAGCCCTGCTCCTTCTGTAAGGCTCAGTTCAGTCTCTCAGTCATGTCAGACTCTTTGCGACCCTATGGATTGCAGCACGCCAGGCCTCCCTGTCCATCACCAACTCCCAGAGTTTACACAAACTCATATCCGTCGAGTCAGTGATGCCATCCAACTACCTCAAACTCTTGTTGTCTCCTCCTCCCACCTTCAATCTTTCCCAGCATCAGGGTCTTTTCAAATGAGTCAGCTCTTCACATCAGGTGGCCAAAGTATTGGGGTTTCAGCTTCAGCATCAGTCCTTCCAATGAATATTCAGGACTGATCTCCTTTAGGATGGACTGGTTGGATCTCCTTGCAGTCCAGGGGACTCTCAAGAGTCTTCTCCAACACCATAGTTTAAAAGCATCAATTCTTCCACGCTCAGCCTTTTTCACCGTCCAACTCTCACATCTATACATGACTACTGGAAAAACCATAGCCTTGACTAGATGAACCTTTGTTGGCAAAGTAATGTCTCTGCTTTTCACTATGCTATCCAGGTTGGCCGTAACTTTCCTTCCAAGGAGTAGGCGTCTTTTGATTTCATGGCTGCACTAACCATCTACAGTGATTTTGGAGCCCCTAAAAATAAAGTCTGACACTTTACCACTGTTTCCCCATCTATTTGCCATGAAGTGATGGGACCAGATGCCATGATCTTAGTTTTCTGAATGTTGAGCCTTAAACCAACTTTTTCACTCTCCTCTTTCACTTTCAGCAAGAGGCTTTTTAGTTCCTCTTTACTTTCTGCCATAAGGGTGGTGTCATCTGCATATCTGAGGTTATTGATATTTCTCCTGGCAATTTTGATTCCAGCTTGTGCTTCTTCCAGACCAGTGTTTCTCATGATGTACTCTGCATAGAAGTTAAATAAGCAGGGTGACAATATACAGCCTTGACGTACTCCTTTTCCTATTTGGAACCAGTCTGTTGTTCCATGTCCAGTTCTAACTGTTGCTTCCTGACCTGCATACAGGTTTCTCAAGAGACAGGTCAGATGGTCTGGTATTCCCATCTCTTTCAGAATTTTCCACAGTTTATTGTGATCCACACAGTCAGAGGCTTTGGCATAGTCAATAAAGCAGAAGTAGATGTTTTTCTGGAACTCTCTTGCTTTTTTGATGATTCATCAGATGTTGGCAATTTGATCTCTGTTTCCTCTGCCTTTTCTAAAACCAGCTTGAACATCTGAAAGTTCACAGTTCACGTATTGCTGAAGCCTGGCTTGGAGAATTTTGAGCATTACTTTACTAGCGTGTGAGATGAGTGCAATTGTGCAGTAGTTTGAGCATTCTTTGACATTGCCTTTCTTTGGGATTAGAATGTAAACTGACCTTTTCCAGTCCTGTGGCCACTGCTGAGTTTTCCAAATTTGCTGGCATATTGAGGATATGCATACCAAGGATACAGCATACCAATGATACAGAAAAGAACTAGAAGTGTCCAGATAGATAAGTCACTTACAAAGAAACAGGATTAAAAATGGTCTTAGACTTCTCAAAAATGACCCTAGAAGCTAAGAAGACAATGGAACAATGATGCACTTTCACAGCATCATCTTTTAGGATTTGAAATAGCTCAACTGGAATTCCGTTACTTCCACTATGTTTGTTTGTAGTGATGTTTTCTAAGGCCCACTTGACTTCACCTTCTAGGATGTCTGGCTCTAGCTGACTGTGAGTGATCACACCATCGTGATTATCTGAGTTGTGAAGATCTTTTTTGTAAAGTTCTTCTGTGTATTCTTGCCACCTCTTCTTAATATCTTCTGCTTCTGTTAGGTCCATACCATTTCTGTCCTTTATTGAGCCCATCTTGGCATGAAATATTCCCTTGGTATCTCTAATTTTCTTGAAGAGATCTCTAGTCTTTCCCATTTTGTTGTTTTCCTGTATTTCTTTGCATTGATCACTAAGGAAGGCTTTCTTAGAACCCGTTTCTTGGGTCCCATGTCTTGCTTTCCTTCCTTGTTTTGATGACACTTTCCTTCTATCGCTTCCTTAGAAATGATACATGGGAGATACTTTTTTTTTTTGATTTCTTATCTGAAAATGTCTTTTTTTCTACCCTCACTCTATTTTTAGTTTGGCCCTATGGAATTCAGGTTGCAAATTATTTTCCTTTAAAGACGTTGTTCCATTGTCTTCTTAGCTTCTAGGATCATTTTTGAGAAGTCTAAGACCATTTTTAATCCTGTTCCTTTGTAAGTGACTTATCTATCTGGACACTTCTAGTTCTTTTCTGTATCCTTGGTACAGAATGCTGGAACTTGGCATTCATCTTTTTTCATTTTTTAGATTGTCAGTTGGTGACTCGTGTCCTTCAGTTCCAGGAAATTTTTCTTAATTATTTTCTTAATTTTTCTTATTATTCTTAATATTATTTAAAATCATTTAATATTAATTAATATTTTAATATTAATTATTCTTAATATTCTTATTATTTTTCTTAATTATTTTCTTAATTATTTCTTTGATAATGTTTTCCTTCTCTCTTTTCTTATTTTGATGTTGAATTCAATTGAGTCTCAAAGTATTTTATCCTTATACTATCCTTATTATTTTCCATAATTTTGCCTTTTTATTAATTCCAACCTATTAACTTTTTAACATTGATGATCACTTTGATTTCCAAGGGTTCTTTTTGTTTGTCACAGTATACTACTTTTAAAAAATTGATTGATGCAGTGTCTTCTCTTAACTTTTTAGGAGTTTTAATTGTAATTTTTATTTGAAGGTATCTCTGTTTCTGGCATCACCTGTTGCTTCCTGATCCAGTTTTCTGGAGATGTTGTTTTAGCCTTTGTTTTTCTTGATGGGGGCTCTTCCTGGTGACCCTTAGTTGTCATTTCTTATTTTAGAGTAAGGCACAAGACCTAATTGGAGGGAGAAGGGATACATTAGGAGCTTGGGATTAAAATATACGTATTACAATACATAAAATAGATCACCAACCTTGTTATCTGTTGACCTACTTATAGCACAAGGAACTATACTCAGTATCTTATAATAACCTATAATGGAAAATAATTTTTAAAAGAATATAAATATACACATATATAAAATTATTTTCCATATATATATATAAAACTGAGTCAAGTTGCCGTATACCTGAAACTGAAACAAATTTGTAAATCAGCTATATTTCAATTAAGAAAAAAGGCAAAAAAAAAAAAAGACTAATTGGAAGTTCTCTATGTGTGTATACAGAGCTTGTCAAGTGGAAGCCTTTCCTGTTGTGTTTTTGTGGGGATCTTGCTCTTTTGGTACAGGAACCCCAAATGTTATCATCCATGATTTTCTTCCTGTGGGGCAGTTCAGTTTCTTAGGAGAAGAATCCTCTCGTCTGCTGTCTAGGGGTAACACCTGTTGCCTACCTTTGGGGAGCATGGTTGAGGAAGAAGGCTGGGGACCCCCCTGCTCAGAGTGCACGCTTGCTCAATCTCTCCGTTTCCAGACCTTTTCTCACTCCTGCTGGCTCCTGTGCCAGCTGTGCTGGAATCTAGGGCCTCTCCACTTCAGATTTGCCAGGGATCAAGGTTCCATCCTCCTGCCTAGGTAAAGAGAAACTGCTTGGCTTCAAGGGCTGAGGATGTCTTCAGCTCTGATCCTTACCTTGGTCCACCCTTTTATCATGGCCTGAATCTTTCAAAGGTTTTGTGAGGCTATCAGTTTGCTTCTCACATGTAACCCCCCTTCCCTGCTCGCCCTCCTATGCTCTGCTACATTATTCTTCCTCCATCTGCTTTCCATCTTTTAAAAAAGGAACAGAAGAGATGCTAATTAGCACATAAAAAGCTTCTCCATGTCACCAACCATCAGGGAAATGCAAACCAAAACCATAATGAGATGCCCCTTCATACCCATTAGTCTGATATCATAAAAAGTCCCCCAGACAAAAAAACAACAGTGCTGCGGTGGATGTGGAGAAACTGGAACTCTTGCACATTGTTGGTGGGAATATGAAACAGTATAGCTGCTGTGGAAAATTATGTTTCCTCAAAAAGTTAAGCATAGAATTACCATTTAATTCAGCATTTCCACTTCTGGGTATATACACAAAAGTTTTGAAAGCAGGGACTTGAATAATTATTTGCACACCTATGTTCATGGCAGCATTATTCACAATAGCCAAAAGGTAGAAGTTGCCAAGATGTCCTTTGATGGATGAATGGATAAATAAAGGGTGGTAATATCCACACAGTGGAATATTATTCAGCCTCAAAAAGGAAAAAATTCTATCAGTTATTCCTCAATAAAAGTAAAAATGAAACATATCTGATTTAGTAGGGGGTAAAAAAGGAATGAAATTCTGACATATGCTATTAATGTAACATAGATAAGCTTAAAGACATTATGTTAAGTGAAATAAGCCAGTCACACCAGGACAAATATTATCTGATTCCACTTATATGAGGTACCTAGGGTAGTCAAATATGTAGAGACAAAAAAAGCATAGTGGTTACCCTGGGCAGGGGATAGGGTTTTGCCTTGGTTTAGTTGGAGCATTGTTAATGGCCCCAGGGTTTTACTTTGGATGGTGCACAGTAATGTGAATGTACTTAATACCACTGAACTGTACACTTAAATATGGATAAAATAGTAAGTTCTGTGTTGTATATATTTTACCACAATTTTTTAAAAGGCTGAAAAAAAGAGTGGAAAGCACTTGCTCACTGTGGTATAATTTCCCATTTTCTTCATTTATGTGAATATATTCCTTTTTAATTCTTTCATTGCCATTTTTGGTGAGGTCTCAGGAAAAAGAGACACTACATCTGTGTAGTCAATGCATCATGTATAACTAATTTCCCTCAAGTATTTTTTCAGTGCCTATTACATGGATGGCACTGTGTTCAGGAATATAAATATGATTGATTTCCATGTTGAAAAAGGAAAAAAAATATTATAGGCACAATACTTCTTCTAAAGTTGTATGCTATCAAATACAGTTTTGGCTCTGAGGTCACTAAAAGCGGGAGAAAATGGATTTGCTACAATATTTAATACATTTGCTGTCATCTTGGACTATGGCCCTAAGTTGCTGTAGCAACGGACCAAAGCAGGAACTTCACTAAAGGAGGAACTCCTTGGATTTGAACCATGTTATTCAATCAAGCATGAGTGAGGGGCTAGACCATCATATAGCACCCAGATCTTTCACTTTGATAAGCTGTGTAATTAGCTATATCTAATAAGTCTTTGGGACACGTAAAACAACAACCTAAAACCTTGCTTTTTGCATCTTTTCTGGAGTTGTCAGTAGTCAAAAGATTTCCTTGCAATTTCCTTGGTGGAACTATCCAAAGCAGTGCTTGCAGTACTGTTTGAGCATCATCAGCAAGGGCAGGAAGGGGCACAAACAGATTAATGACGGATAACAGCTTACTGTAGCTGGCATTTTGAAAGAAGATGCTTGGCATAAATAAGGTCATCCAATAAAGAAATTATCACAGGCAAGCTTTGGGTCTTTGTCACAGATGGGTGGGGACTATTTTTTATAGGGAAGAAGGGCACTTTCCCAAACACACCCACCCACCCACCCCCACAGACATACACACATACGAAAAAGCTTCAGTAGCAGTTTCAATGCAACATGCAGGGAGTCCATATTGCTAAGGGAGTTCAGAATGAAATGTAATCAGAATCAGGGCAGGGTGGGATGGTAGTGATCATCACCAGGGATGGCGTCCAAGAGGATGAGAGTTTTAAGTGGAGTTTTGGAAAAAGGAAGAGTCACATACTCTTGAGGAAGGCACAGTTATGTCTGATTCATTAAGACCTTACCATCACTCCAAATCCCTAGTTTGTCTGCTTGTGATTAAATCAGACTCATTTCCAGCATGTCCTCCTAACAGCCTTCCAGGAGGCTGAGCAATCCAATGGAATCATATCCTGGTGAACTTAATCAGTCAAGCAGTTGTTTTCAAGTCTCTTTACCAACCCTGGAAATTAATTGTTTTGTTGATTCATTTTCCTTCCCCAAAGGGTAACTTTTGAGTTTGTCTTCTATACTGTCTGTTTTACTACAAATATTCTTTCATTATGTTGCTCTCCCCTGATATTTTTGTAGTATAGTCAAACAGTATATAAACAGTTTTTCTGCATTCATTTTTTGAGGGGCAGTTGCTAATATTCTAAAGCCCTAAGCAAGGTAATATGCAGTTTACGCAGAAGGGCCAGATGCAGTCCCTTCATGCTGTTAAGGGATAGCAATAGGACAAATGACAGAAGACAGTCAGTGATTATTTACCAGATGAGTGATAAATACCAGGTAGTTCCAACCTGAGCTTCCCAGCCTCATGGGGTATTGGGGGAAGAAGGGGGGAGGGTGTTTGTGAGCTATTTTCAGTACTTCAAAAACACTGACCAAAAAAGCTCATATATATCAGAGATTAGATGCACAGACTATTTAAACTAAAACATCAGGTTTCTTTTTTCTGGGCTATAATTATAGCAAGCCAGTATAGAAACACCAGTTACCCCATGCTGATTGGGAGCGCTGATTGGCGGTTACTGTTTTCTTTGATTAATTAAACATGAGAAAAATGAATTATTTCTTGATAAGTGTGTGTTGGTTGATAGACAAAACGTATTTCAAAGCTTGGGATTTGTGAAGGGAGGATAATAAAGTGATTTGGGTGAAAAGACTGGGAATAAGAAAGATGGACAGGAGGTGATTAGTACAGAGACTGCAGAGAAGGAGGGACCCTGTTAAACAGGGTTGTGAAAGATGTGCAGGATTCATATTTCCCAAAGTGTGGTCTGCACGCATAGCATCAGCACCACCTGGAAACTTGTTAGAAATACGAATTTTTGGGCCTTATCTGCTGAATCAGAAACTGGGAATGAGGTGAGGCCCAGCCATCTGTGTTCTAATGGTCCTTAGGTGATACTGATGCACGCTGCAGCTTGAGAAACAAGTCTATACCATTCTTTCCTAAAGTCTGAAATACTAACAAAATGGGAGACAGTTCTAAAAGATACCCGTTCAGCCTTGAAACAAAATGAACCACTATCAAGAAAGTTATTTCCTTTTCCCATTGCTCGTGCCATTTGATAACATCATAGAAAAAAAGAGTCTGGTCCTTAGAGGTCTTTTAAAAAATAATTAATTATCTTCATGGCTTCATGAAGTTGCTTTTATTTATTTTTAATTGGAGGATAATTGCCTCATAGACCTTTAAAAATAAACATTTGCATTTTTTTTTTTTTAAACAAAGAGAATAGGCTGCATTCAGGTTCAGAGGCCTGGCAGGTAATGGAATCTAACTTGACTGATAACTTGGCCTTTAGATAACTCTAATGACTCTAGTAACTTGGTTTTCCTTCCCTCACATTTATTTTTATATTTATCTTCTCTTTTGGCAAGTGCTTGTTTTCCTTTTGCAAAAGAAGTATAAAGTATTCCTTTTGAAAACTTCTTTATGTAAAAATGTGATTGAAATTAAAGAAAAAAGTACTAGAGGTATGGGAAATGGAAAACATACTAAAGGCATTTGGTGAATGACATTGAGAAGTATATTTAAGACAACAGTTTGTGTGTGTATCTGTGTTTGGTGATGATTGAATGGATGACTTTGTATTTGTTCTTATTTTTTTTGGAAGAATAAGCCACAGATTGAAGCAAGCACAAGAGCAATGAAAAAGTATCCAAATAGCAAAAGGCATTCAGGCTACAAGCTATGACTACTTGTGGGAGCAGTACTCAGTATTGCTCAGCAAAAGGACCCACTTAGTTCTTTGGAGTCAGTTGTGCCAGGGTTTTGTGATACTTTATTTCCTGAAGTATAGGGTTGCTGAGATGATGAGAGCTGTTACACAAGCTTTGTAATCTCTTGAGGAAAAGAAGAAAACATCATCTTGAATAGGTGATAATTAACATCGTGTTTCCACCCATAACAGATTCATAGAGATGCTTTTTCATCACTTCATTTTGATTCCAGAAGTGCCCAAGTTAATTGATTTATGTACAAACATAAATGTGTCCCAGCATGCTATGGGTAGGGTTATTCATGGGGAAATTATACTGCATTCCTTTTCTCACAACATTTCAATTACAGGTAAAGCTTGATGAAAAGCAGCATGAAGGACATCCTCTAAGATGATGATTCTCTAACTTTTTTGACTTCAACACGTAAAACACATTTTACTGGGACACTGCTTGTCCTAGTGTGTGTGCACACACAGGTACACACACAGGCACACACACTTTTTAATACCTAAACAAAGGTTTAATGAAGTAACATTCATCTGTATAGCAAGAGACATGCTCTGCAAGATATGCTCTCCCTCAGTTTTATCTCTTTAAAAATGATTTTCTAATCCCTTAGTAGTCTCTTCCCCTCCTTCATTCTCTGGAGATACTGATTCAGTAGATTTGGTATAGGGGAGGGCAAGTTTTGATAAATGACTTGGAGGATTCTGTTGCAGGTGGAATTTGGCCACATTTTGAGAACCACAACATGTCACAACTAAGAATTTGCATGCTGCGACTAAAGATCCCGTGTGCCGCAATTAAGGCCTGGCCTGACACAGCCAAATAAAAAATAGCAATAAATATTAAAAAATAATAGAAGCCTAAGATGTTAGTATGTGAAAAGCTTTATTGATCTTGTAGTCCAAAGTTGGAAGAACCTCTGTTACCTGCTGGATAAATTTCAGTTATAGAATGTCAGTCAAGGCCCTTCATTGGCTAGTTCCTGATGAGCTTTTCAAGTCTATCTCCAGCTGCAACCTTGCTGCTGTCCCTAACTCCTATTCTACACAACCAAACTCCATCATTGAAGTGCATAAATCATCATTTATGCACCACATGCTTTTATGGGGCCTTTCATTTCTTGCAGTATAGTGGAATGGCTTATCTTAACTGATCTTCCTGCTGAAAACAACTAAATATGCTCGATGACATAAAAAGCCATTAAAAATGTGTTCATGAATCAGCAAGTTATTAAAGAATACCAAAAGACCAAAAACTAAGGAAATAAAGTAAGCAGAGCCTGGAAGGTGGCTTTTGCCTCAAAGATACTTGTTGAACTGGCTGATTTTTTAAAAAATTATTTATTTATTTTATTTTTGGTAAACGCTGGGATGGATGAAGCACAAGCTGAAATTAAGATTGCCAGAAGAAATACCAATAACCTCAGATATGAAGATGATACCACCCTTATGGCAGAAAGTGAAGAAGAACTGAAGAGCGTCTTAATGAAAGTGGAAGAAGAGAGTGAAAAGGCTGGCTTAAAACTCAGCATTCAGAAAATGAAGATCATGGCATCTGGTCCCATCACTGCATGGCAAATAGATGGGGAAAAAATGGAAACAGTGAGAGACTTTATTCTTTGGGCTCCAAAATCACTGCAGATGGTGACTGCAGCCATGAAATTAAAAGACACTTGCTCCTTGGAGGAAAAGCTATGACCAACTGAGACAGCATATTAAAAAGCAGAGACATTACTTTGCCAACAAAAGTCCATCTAGTCAAAGCTATGGTTTTTCCAGTAGTCATGTATGAATGTGAGAGTTGGACTACAAAGAAAGCTGAGCACCGAAGAATTGATGCCTTTTGAGCTGTGGTGTTGGAGAAGACTCTTGAGAGTCTCTTGGATTGCAAGGAGATCCAACCAGTCCATCCTAAAGGAAATCAGTCCTGAATATTCATTGGAAGGACTGATGCTGAAGCTGAAACCCCAATACTTTGGCCACCTGATATGAAGAGCTGACTCGTTTGAAAAGACCCTGATGCTGGGAAAGATTGAAGGCAAGAGGAGAAGGGGACAACAGACGATGAGATGGTTGGATGGCATCACCAACTTGATGGACATGAGTTTGAGTAAGCTCTGGGAGATGGTGAATGGACAGGGAGGCCTGGTGTGCTGCAGTCCATGGGGTCGCAAAGAGTTGGGCACAACTCAGTGACTGAACTGAAATGAACTGCACCAGAAGTGGGCTTTATCTAGTTGCGCTGAGCAGGAGCTACTCTTCTTTGTGGTGTGTGGGCTTGTCATTGTGGTGGCTTCTCTTGTTGCAAAGCATAGACTCTAGGTGCATGGACTTTGGTAGTTTCAGCTCATGGGCTCACTAGTTGTGACTCATAGGCTCTAGAGTGCAGGCTTAGTTGCTTTGCAGCATGTGGAATCTTCCTGTACCAGGTATTGAACCTGTGTCCCGTGCATTAGCAGGCAGATTCCTATCCACTGTGCCACTAGAGAAGTCCTGAACTGACTTACTTTTTGAACTTTGGTTTTTCATGGGAAAACAGAAGGTGAAGCCTAGAATCTTCCTAAGATAGGAGTCTAAGAGGACCACTTCTATAAAGTGAGGACTTCAAATGGCCATAGGCCAGTTTAGTGCATAGGCAGTTTAGTGTTTGGGTAATTTAGAAACAAACCTGTCACCTGAAGAATAAAAGTAGTTGCTTGTCTTAAACATTGGGGCTGGGTATAGGGTAAAAAAAAAATCTTCCCTGAAAATTTGTGATCACACGTCAACTCTTATGAGGATCTATAACATGAATTCACACAACCCAAGTGACTTACATTGGTAGTGTCTTCAAGGTGTCTAGCAGAACCAAATATACATCCCCTTAGAAGAAATTGTCTTCCCTACCCCTCAAAGAATTAAAGAACTCTTCATGATGAAATTTTAAAGAAATTTTAACTCATGCTCAAAAATGATAAAAATAGCTAAGAAAGTGAGGTAATGTGAGTACTAGACAACAGAAACATCAGACAGCAGAAATCAGACCCATAAAGACTGTAGATAGTGAAATTATCACATATAAAAAAGTATTTTAATATATTTAAATAAATAAAGTTATGAACAAAAATCAGGCTGTAAAACTGACCAAGTATATTTAAAAGAGAATTTCTGGAAATAAAAAATTATGGAGTCAACAGTTAATTAGACACAACTGAGAAGAAAATCAGTAACCTAGGGGAGAGTTCTAAAAAATATGTCCAGAAGGCAGCATAGAGAGACAAAAGGGTGGGAAATATGAAAGAGAGGTTAAGTGATCTGGAAGGTAAAATGAAATAATTTTATACACATATAATTGGTGTTCCAGAAGAAGGGGAGAGAAAGAATGTTGCAGAGACAATATCTGGACAGGTGATAGTTGAGAATTTTTCAGTACTGGTGAAACACACCCATTTACACATTTAGGAAACCTCGTGAATCTCACATAAGATAAATCCACACCTGCAAATAGCATACATGAAACTGCAGACCACCAAAACAAAGAGAAATGTTAAAGCAATCAGAAATATTATCTTTAAAGAATGATAATTATCCAGACAGTTGTCCTCTGAACAGCAACAAAAGACATCATTGAAATATCTCTCTCATTGTAATATGCTGAGAGAAAAATAATTTAACCTAGGATTATATATGCAGCAAAAAAATATTTTTAAAGGAGGATTTGCAGACAAAATCTGTGAGAAGTCATTGCCAGCAGACTCTCACCAAAGGAAATTCTCAAGAATATACTTTAGGCAGAAGGCTGGTCTGAGATGCAAGAAGAAATGAAGAGCAAATAAAATATATGTGTGGATGAACAGAAAAGAATCAACTCTATAAGACCAAAGGAAGGTCTTATAAGGTTAAAAAAACCAAGAGAAAACTGAAGTATATAATGTTCAAAATTTGGGGAGGATGTGACTAAAGTTGAAGAGTTATAATATTTATATTTTGAGGGAGAGGAGGATCACAATACTGATCGATTTGGATTTTGACAAGTATCCGTGCTTGCCAGATTTCTTGTCAGTTACTAGAAGAGTAGGAACAGAATGGTTGCCATCTCTCCCCTATACAGTCTGCAGCTCTAGTGCGAGTGGACTCCTGTATGTCACTCAGGGCTAGACTTCTGGTTAGTGATGAACAAGAGGGGGGCAGTGCGGATGGTCTGCCCATGTGGAGAGGAGTATTTCATCAATGGCATTGTTTGGAATTGCCAGTATACAGTAGCAACAAAGTCCCTCAACTTTTGGTGAGTTTTATCATTGTTTACATTCTCTATCTCCCCAACTCCATGCCACTGTTCCCAGATTCTCATTGATTACTTTCCCCTCCTCAAGCAGTGACCCATGTGAGGTCTGATTTTTCAATTTGCAGGTGTCCATCTCTGCTTCTTTTTGCTCATTCTTCTTTAGGCCATTACTGTGATCAACAACATAGTTTAGGGCAGTGATTCTAGGACATTCACAGACTCTCATGAACCTCTCAGGGGATCTTCAAGATCTAAACTATCCTTCGATTAATATTAAGACTATCAATTGCTGTTTCACTTTGTTGAAAGTGTTAGTTGCTCAGTTGTGCCCGACTCTTTGTGACCCCGTGAACTGTAACCTACCAGGCCCCTTTGTCTATGGAATTCTCTAGGCAAGAATACTGGAGTGGGTAGCTGTTCCCTTCTCCAGGGGATCTTCCCTGGTCCAAGGGTCGAACCCTGGTCTCCTATATTGCAGGTGGATTCTTTACCATTTGAGCCATTAGGGAAGCCCCAATGGCGCAAAAGCATTGGTGACTAAAGCTGTTGACACCTTAGGAGAAATCATGGTGGTGACACCAGTCTTTCCTAGTGTTATTTGCATTGCATGCCAAAGTGGAATGATTGTTTTAGGAAGAGCACTCCTGCAACTATTAAGCTGTGAGTTGAACAAGCTGCTTTTTTCACAAAACACCTTTTTTTTTAATTTACTCAAAAGAATGAGTGACAGAGGACTGCAGGGAAGGTTAGTGCTTCAAAGGAAAACTATGTGTTGTCTATACCGCATACTTTGCTGCTTAGGATTCTTTGGAGCTATTTTACAACTCTGTAAGTTGTAGGTAACTGATAGTAATGCAAAATAATTCTTTTCTATAGATATGCAAATGACTTGTGTCTGGTGGAGGGATACCCCATCCCCCTCTATGAAAAAGCTAGTTCTGTGCCCAGTCATTGCAACATTCTTCCATTCATTACAAATGTATGCTTCTTTGGCTTCTCCTTTGAACAGGTTCAAACATCTGCCTGGTTCCCTCATTAGGACTTAAAGAAAATCTCTAATTTGGTTGTTTTATATCTGTATGAGAGTTATGATTGACCTTTTTAAAAAATTATCTTTTAACAAAAAACTGTAGTTACTCCAGTTTAGATATGTAGTAGAAAATTTCTCAAAAATAATTGAAATGAGCCTGTTGAGGAAAACACTGACAGTATTTGCTACCAAAGATCAAATTCAAGCTTTCAAGTGAAAATTAGAATATCTGCCACTATGAACTTGACAGCTTCCTAACACTTCAAGACTCATCTCTTGAGACTGACAGTGATGTTAATGAATGTGAACTTGTATAGTGAAATGTGACAACATTTGGAAGGTCTGCATAACTCAGTGGGCCAGTATTTTCCAAATGACCAATGCATGATGTCAAAAAATCACGCATAGGTAAAAAAGGATAGCTGATAGATTTTAATATAACTGAGTTCACTGATACAGTTTTAAATAGTACATATAACTAATCTTTAAGAAACTGACACTTGCAGAGTTTTGATGTAGTTGATTATCAAAGAAGAAAATTCACAATTTTCTGAAGTCTATTAAATATTCCTATTCCAACTATATATCTCTGTGAGACTGTATTTTCTTCATCTACTTCAACCCAAACAACTTATTACAATAGATTGAATGCAGAAGCAGATATGAGAACCCAGCTGCTCTCTATCAAGCCAGACATTAAAGAAATTCACATAAATGTAAAACAATGACACTCTCCTCATTAAACTTTTTTTTGTTTTAGAAAATAGTAATATTTCATGAAAATATGTATTAATGTTCAAGTGTAATGAGGTTATTATTATTATTTGAAAATAGACTAATATATAGTTTTGAAAACCCATATAAACAGAAGTTCTTTGGGAATCTTCAATAGTTTTTAAACATGGAAAAGGATCCTGAGACCTAAATGGTTGAGAACCACTGCCTTAAACAAAGATTGTTAAATGTGAATGGGTTAAGGCAGGGTATGGAACGAGGTGGTCCTGTAGATTAAGGTGAAATTGGATTTCCTCCTGCATTATGCACAAGTCTTCTGGGGAGAAATTGGTCTAGTTCTGGCTTTACCATTAAAGGTAATAGTATTAGTTATTTTTGGTGCCTATATTTTATGCTACACAGGCTTCCCAGGTGGCTCAGTGGTAAAGAATTCACCTGCCAGTGCAGGAGACACCAGAGACTTGGGTTTGATCCCTGGGTTGGGAAGGTCCCCTGAAGTCGGATATAGCAACCCACTCCAGTTTTCTTGCCTGGGAATTTCATGGACAGGAGCCTGGCAGGCTACAGTTCATGGTATTGCAAAGAGTCAGACACAACTGGGCAACTGAGCACACTTTCATAAATTGTAAGCTAAATATGCTACATGAATCTACATGAAATGCTTCATTTATTCCTACAATATCCTTAAACAGTAGGTTTAATTCTTATTTTTATCACTGTAAATATTGTTGATCTTAAGGAAACCCCGGTTTAGAGAAGTTAAGTGACTTGCCTGGAATTTAACAGCCATGGTGCAAACCTCACCCTGTCCTGTTCCACATCCAGTGGTCTTCACCAGGAAGTCCCTTTTGTCTCCTGATTCTGAGTGAGCAAGACCAAGTTTCCTCATTTTCCTGGGTCTCAGTTTCTCTCTGTGTAAAACAAATGAGGTTAGAGAGAGCTTCACCCACCTTGGATCAGGTCCTCAGCTCTGTGCAAAACATGTTGCTTGTTCTCCTGTCTTCAAGAGGCTCCTAGTCCAGGTGATCCCTAAGGTCTGTTTAAACTGCCCAATTCTATAATTTTCACAGTGCGTGCTCTTTTTTTGCTGTTCTTAGGAGTCCTGGGGTTTGAATGACTTTGTGGTTGGAAGTGAAGAAACCGAAGCAGGCGATGAAGAGAGTGCCAGTTCATTACTGTGGAGTGGTAAGATATTAATCCAGTAGTTAATTCATCTTGCCACTGAATCCTAGAGGCCTGAAACCAGAAACCTAGGCATGACGCTTCCACTGCCAGAGGATTTTATCCCCCCTTGCGTCCCGCCCCCCCCCACCCCCAGTTCAGGAATTGCTTTCAGCCAACATTACCTCTGCTTTCTGAGCACAAGCCAAGCTATTGTGCTGGAAATAATCTGTGTTAGTCTTATTGGAGTGGCTTGCGTTGCCATAGTTACTGTTTAGGTTCTGTGCACCTAAAATTTCAAGGATTTATCAGGAAAAAAGAGTTTGCTGATTGTTCTCTTTGGAACATCACATAGGAGAAAAAACAGGTTTTTTCCTACTATATGTCCATTCTGGGTGGGTACTGTCATACCCAGCATTGCAGAGTTAGAGTTAACCCTCCAGTGGTGAAAAGCGGGCTTGGCCACAGCCTTGAAAAATGGACTTGTCAGCATCCTGCTGAGGACCCACAATCACTGTCTGATGATGGATGGAAAGGCTGGTTGTCATTGCCGGTTTTGCAGCTCAGGAAATTGCATGAGACGGCCGGTTATTTATGACAGAGAAACATAGAGCTTCTTAGTAAGTTTCCTAGTTGCTTCCACTCTATAAACAGTGACTTTCCACCCAGTGCTGAGGATCCGTCAGAACTTTACATGGAGACAGGAAGGGGAGGAGGGTGAAGAGAGCAACCTGCCGCTTGGCACCCATGAGCAGCTGGAAGTGCGGTACACAGAAACTCTGCTTTTGTAGTAGTGGTGTCTGTTTGTGCTGCCTGTTTGCTTGTCTGGTTTGCAGACTGTGTCGGCCCACGTTTGAATCCAGAAATAGTCCCCTATGCCTAGTCTCCATGAGCCAGACTGGTCTTTATGTGGCTGTCTCCTAGGAGCCCAAAGCTATGCCACATGGATGGAAGCTGTGTTTACAAGCTTTTCATCCGTCTTCCTTAGCTTGTGGTTGCTATGGTTTCCTTCGCCTGCTGGGCTTGGCCTTTTTAGGGGGACAAGCTGTCCACTCAACCGAAAGCTAGGGCACAGCTCTGCCAGCATTGGCCTTTTGGCCACAATCCCAACCACATCTCATCACCTGCCCATTCTGAGCCCTTAATGTTGTCCCTTGTGGGATGACCTTGACTTCTGTTCCAGCGCCAGTCTAGTGTGGGGTTTGCTACCTTACTGCCTTTCCTAGGACTTTCCCATTAGCCTCATCAGGGCACTCATTTTGTTTTCATCAGAACTGACTTCTCAGTAGCTTGGATGTTACTCTGTAGAGACCTGTCCTCCACTATAATCATCACAATCTCCTGCTTATGTACACAGCTCATTTAAACCGAGAGGCAATTCCACCAGGTGGCCACAGCATCCTCTGTCATGGACATCTGTTGCTGCTGGCCCAGCATCCATTCCACCAAAAAGCAAGGTGACTTTTTTTGTGTGCCTCAACTGTAATCCAAATACTTGAGTCAGGATAAACTCCCTTTTTATGCAAATGCCTGTTGGAGTTGGGTTTTCTGTCATAAGTGAAAGAGTCTGATGCATTATTAAAGATTCAAGAGGACATTGAGGCTCAGAGAAGTGAAATAACCTGAGCAGGATACCCAGCTACTGCAGTGTGACCCCATTTTTCTTGTCTCTAAAGACTGTCTTTTCTGCTGTCCCATATTGACTTTGAATAGTAATCTTAGATTTTATACACATTTCACAATATGCAGAGTCCTTTCACAGGACTTGTACCACAGACCAATTTACTGCTCCCACCACAGGGCTATTTATTTTTATTGTTATAAACATGATACTGTCATTCCCACTTTCTAGATGAGAGTACTGAAGACTGGTTGCATGTGAGTTACTAAGTGGAGCTGCTTATTTTAAGTCTGGCTTAATATTCATTTCATTTCTCTCCATTATTTCCTGAATTGCCCCAGCTGCTGGACTCTTGTCTCTTACTTTTCCCCAAGAAGCCTTGACCATTCTATACCTTGGAGGTATTTGCCTTTGGAGGAGGTCTGACACAATGGCAAGGGCATAGGGTCTGGGGGTCAAACAGATCCATGTTTAGATCTTGCGTCTACCACTTACTGGCCCTGTAACCATGCACAGGTTTACTCACTGTGTCTGAACTCTAGTTTCCTCTTTTGTAAAACCCATGAGGGAGAATAATACTTACCTTGTAAGATTTTTGTGAGGATTAAATGAAGTCAGTGCATTTGAGCAATAGTAATAATAATATAAACAGTGAACATGAATTGAGCATTTACTACCTTATTTAATTATTCTTATCGCTGTATTCCGAATGAGAAAACCAAGGCATAGGAAGGTCAAATGATTTGCCCAAAGTCACATATCTCATGAGTGGCAGAACAACGTTCAACCTAAACATGCTGGTTAAGAACTCTTAATCATAGTGTAAGTGTCTAGATAGCAGAATTATTTTCTACCTTACTTCTGTTTCTCTGAAAAGCTCAGCATCCAGCATTCAGGACAGAACTGAAGCATTGGATCTAGAGTAGGATAAGGCCATGTCTGGGTGGACAGATCATAGTGGGCTAGAAGCCGTGCCAGAGAGGTCATGATGGTCAGAGCGCTTATGTGGACCTGAGACCAGGAAGACAAGTGGCCTCAGGAACTAGAGACCCACAGGGCCAGAGAAAGCACCCTAGGAGACACCTTAGTGACCTAGAAGGCTCTTTATCTCAAGCTGAGAGATTTGCTGTGGTTTCTGTTAAGAGTAGTTGACCAGACTCGTGGACTTTGTGGATGAGGGTAAGGGTGGGATGATATGGGAGAAGGGCATTGAAGCAGGTTAATTGTCATGTGTCTAATCAATCGCCAGCCCAGGATTGATGCTCGGGGCTGGTGCAGCAAGATTTCCCCGGGGGGGGGGGGGGGAGGGAGGGGGGGGCCGGAGGGGGGGCATATGTAAACCCACGGGGATATCTCAACAAAATATGGGAAAAAAAAAAAAAAAAAAAAAAGAGTAGTTGACCAGGGCCCTGCAGAAGAAGAGGTTAGGACTAGATGGAAATGCAGCTTCTGGCAGGCAGCTGAATTTTAACATTGACTGAGGCTTGATAGTGATAATCTTGCCTCATTCACTCAGTCTTTATAATCCAATGGAGAAGAGTCTAATTTTCTAAGCAGTAGGTTCTTTCCTCTCTTAGCACTGCCCATCCTTCCTTATTTCAGGAGACCCATGTAGATGGGTGAACATTTTGATCAGCTGCTTGGGGTGGGAGGTAAAGATGAGTTCCTTTGTATTAAGCTTGAAGAACAATATGTAGATTGATCTGCTGTATTGCCTAACCATCAGACTCATTAGATTGAGTGAGTTGGCACTCTCAGGCTAAGAACTGAGAGCTTTGGAAAAATGGAGCATGTTTTTTAGAGGCTGAGAAAATGGAAGAGGTGAGAAGGAGCAAAAATGAACTAACCAGTAGGGGAGAAGACTTCGAGGGAAAAGAAGAAAAATATTTAAAGGCCCTTTTATGAAATCCCATCATATTATATGCAATGTGAACGTTCGTTTCTGCCTCCCCACCAATTAATGTGTTATGGAGTTTAATCTCTTTGAGAATGTATTGAAATGTGAGTCCCAGGTCAAGGTGGGCATATGATCAGCAAAACTTGCCCACCAGGATCTTGCCACATCTGGGACATGTTTTTGTAGCACCTACTTTGTGCCAGATATAGTATCAGGCACTGAAGTTACAAAGACTAGAGTGGTGTTGGCTCCTAAGAAGTGTACAGTCTTTTGGCAGAGAATGTATGGAAACAGTTTCACTGGGAGATTTTCATCTGGGAGACTGAACATCAGAGTTGTTCTAAAAGGATATTAAATGTGATCATTCACATGAGGCAGACATGTAAACCAGTGGAAGAAAGAGCCCAAAAATAAACCCTCATATATATGGTCAAATGATTTTCAGCCAGGGTGCCAATACCATCCAAGGGGGAAAGGACAGTTTTTTCAACAAAGAATTTTGGGAAAACTGGATATTAACATGCAAATGAATGAAAGTAGACCTTTATTTTATACATGAAAAAGATACCTCAAAATGAATATAAGACCTAAATATAAGAGCTAAAGCTATAAAACTCTTAGAAGACAGCATAGGGGAAAATTTTCATGACATTGAATTTAGCAGTGATTTCTTGAATATAACATCAAAACCACAGGTAACAGCAAAAAACAGATAAACTGGACTATATCATAATTTAAAACTTTTGTGAAACAAAGAGCCAAAGTGAAAAGGCAATGAACAGAATGGGAAAATATTTTGCAGATCATCTGTCTGATAGGGAGTTGATATCTAGAATACACAAAGAACTCTTACAACTGAAAAACAGCACTAAAAACAACTTGATTAAAAAGTGATCGTAAGACATTTCTCCAAAGAAGAAAAACAAATGACTAGTAAGTTCATGAACAGATACTCAACACCACAAAATCACTAGAGAAATGCAAATCAAAACCAAGATAAGGTACCACTTCACATCCATTAAGACGGCTACTATAAAAACAGAAAATAACAAGTGTTACTGAGAATATGGAGAAATTTGAACCCTTGTACACTCTTAGTGGAAATGTAGAATGGTACAGCCACTGTGGAAAACAGTATGGTATTTTCTTAAAAGAGTAAAAATAGAATTACCATATGATCCAGCAATTCTACTTTTGGATATATATACACAAGGATTGAAAACAGAGAGTGAACAAATATTTATAAAACAATGTTCATAGCAGCATTCATCATGATAGCCAGAATGTGAAAACAACTCGAGTGTTCATTGATGGAAGAATGGATAAACAAATTGTGGTCTATACAAACAATGGAATATTACTTAGGCTTAACAAGAGAATGAAATTCTGACATGTGCTACCACATGGATGAACCTTGAGGACATTATTCTAAGTGAAATCTTCTAGTCACAAAAGGGCAAATGCTCCATGATTCCACACATATGAGAGACCTAGAGCAGTCAAAGTCAGAGAAAAGAAAGTAAGATGGAATTTTCCAGGAGCTGGGGAAATAGGTACAGGGTTTCAGTTTGGGTTGATGAAAATGTTCCTGAAATAGATGGTGGTGATTGCATAGAAATGTGAATATACTTAATGTCACTGAATAATATACTTGAAAATGTATGGTTATGATGATAAACCTTAAGTGTATTTTGCTGCAGTTAAAAATTTTTTTTAATAAAAAAGTTATCACTCACCCAAAAATCACATCACTGTAAAACCTGAAAACACTTTGTACTATGAAGAGAGGATGTGATCCAGTGAACTGTGAATGACTGATGATGGCTGCCCAGAGGTAAATTGTTGGAGAGCATGGCCATGGCAATGCAGTGGACTTGTGGCTACTGAAATTGTGATCATTTTCAAACATTTATGTGTTGTGGCAGGCAAAAGTGACTTAAGGTTGATCATTGTCAAACTAAAAAGGTTTTTGCACTGAGATATCCAAACTCTAGAGCTACTCTGAGTAGAATGGAGCAGATCAGAATGAAGCAGGTCTGAATCCTTCTATGCAAATGATCTTTCATATTGTGATTACAATATGAAAAGTGCCATGAAAGAGATAGGTGTATAGTACCTATTTGTTCAGTAGTCTTGAGATAGTTTCTATGGGCTTCATGTATTCCGGGAGATAGGACAGAGGTGTACGTTCCTAATTCTTCTCTCCATCCTCTGACATTCTGTGTTTTCTTCTTCAGCCATCATGCTTTGGCTGTAGGGTTCATTTTGTTTGTTAGCAAGACTGACGTGATGGAAATTGACCCTGGAAAATGGTATCTTTTATTCAATGGGGAAATCAGCTGTCCTAAGCTTTTCGGAGGCTTGTGTAGAGATTTATGGAACTGCTCTCAGCAGCAACACCTCTGAGGGAGTGAGCCCAGCAGAATCAATCCTTGGGAAGCTCTGAAGTTGGAATGGTCCTTCAGAGCTGTCCAAAGTGTGGTGGAACCACCTGTGCCTCACTCACAGATGCAAGTCCCTGAGGAGAGGGCATAACCTGGAATGAGTGGTCTCCTTCAGTTCAGTTCAGTCACTCAGTCGTGTCCGACTCTTTGCGACCCCATGAATCACAGCATGCCAGGCCTCCCTGTTCATCACCAACTCCCAGAGTCTACCCAAATCCATGACATAGAGTCAGTGATGCCATCCAACCATCTCATCCTCTGTCATCCCCTTCTCCTCCTGCCTTCAATCTTTCCCAGCATCAGGGTCTTTTCAACTGAGTCAGCTCTTCGCATGAGGTGGCCAAAGTATTGGAGTTTCAGCTTCAACATCAGTCCTTCCAATGAACACCCAGGACTGATCTCCTTTAGGATGGACTGGTTGGAACTCCTTGCAGTCCAAGGGACTCTCAAGAGTCTTCTCCAACACCACAGTTCAAAAGCATCAAATCTTCGGTGCTCAGCTTCCTTTATAGTCCAACTCTCACATCCATACATGACAACTGGAAAAACCATAGCCTTGACTAGATGGACCTTTGTTGACAAAGTAATGTCTCTGCTTTTTAGTATGCTATCTAGGTTGGCCATAACTTTCCTTCCGGAGGAGTAAGCGTCTTTCAATTTCATGGCTGCAGTCACCATCTGCAGTGATTTTGGAGCCCAGAAAAACAAAGTCAGCCATTGTTTCCACTGTTTCCCCATCTATTTGCCATGAAGTGATGGGACCATATGCCATTATCTTTGTTTTCTGAATGTTGAGCTTTAAGCCAACTTTTTCACTCTCTTCCCTTTCATTAAGAGGCTCTTCAATTCTTCTTCACTTTCTGCCATAAGGGTGGTGTCATCTGCATACCTGAGGTTATTGATATTTCTCCTGGCAATCTTGATTCCAGCTTGTGCTTCCTCCAGCCCACCGTTTCTCATGATGTACTCTGCATACAAGTTAAATAAGCAGGGTGACAATATACAGCCTTGACGTACTCCTTTTCCTATTTGGAACCAGTCTGTTGTTGTTCCATGTCCAGTTCTAACTGTTGCTTCCTGACCTGCATACAGGTTTCTCAAGAGGCAGGTCAGGTGGTCAGGATTCCCATCTCTTTCAGAATTTTCCAGTTTATTGTGATCCACACAGTCAAAGGCTTTGGTAGAGTCAATAAAGCAGAAATAGATGTTTTTCTGGAACTCTCTTGCTTTTTCAATGATCCAGCAGATGTTGGCAATTTGACCTCTGATTCCTCTGCCTTTTCTAAAACCAGCTTGAACATCTGAAAGTTCACAGTTCACGTATTGCTGAAGCCTGGCTTGGAGAATTTTGAGCATTACTTTACTAGCGTGTGAGATGAGTTCAATTGTGTGGTAGTTTGAACATTCTTTGGCATTGCCTTTCTTTGGGATTGGAATGAAATCTGACCTTTCCAGTCCTGTGGCCACTGCTGAGTTTTCCAAATTTGCTGGCATATTGAGTGCAGCACCTTCACAGCATCATCTTTCAGGATTTGAAATAGCTCAACTGGAATTCCATCACTTCCACTAGCTTTGTTCGTAGTGATGCTTCCTAAGGCCCACTTGACTTCACATTCCAGGATATCTGGCTGTAGGTGGGTGATCACACCATCGTGATTATCTGGGTTGTGAAGATCTTTTTTGTACAGTTCTGTGTATTCTTGCCCAAGTGGTCTTGGTCTCACCCAAGTGGTCTCCTTGGGTTAGGTAAAGATCCTAGGGGAGTTGTAGTTGGGAGCCCTCAACAGCCACTACTCCTCAACAGCCACTCACTGCAATCAGTCTGATCAGTCCTGCTGGGTTTGGGTGGCACAGCAGATTCACAGGCACTGTATGGATACTCTGCTTTGGTCCTCAGGAATTCCTGGTGCAAGATTTAGGCCGTTTCTTGGAAGGGTAGCACAAAATACCAGGAGTCGAACAAAACTGGAGTTGAATTTTTTGTTAACTTTTAAAAAATCTCTTGCTCAACCAATATACAGCAAAAATAGAAATAAAAATTTAACCCCCCATCTTCCTTCTGAATTACTGATTTTCACTTGCTGTGCTATTATCTGGTCAGATTATCCTATGCACATACCAGTTTTGTATAATTAAGATTACAGATATTATGTATATGTGTGTATATGTGATATTGGTATTATATGTGTATAAGCAAGACAGTTTTTCCTAGTCACAGTGGTTATTTTTTTTAATGAGTTAAATTTCATGCAGAGAAATGTAAAGATCTTAATTATATAGTTTAATTAGTTTTGATAAATGTTTATACCTGAGTAACTACCACCCTAGCTGAGACATTTCCATCACTCTGAGATGCTCCTGATGACTCCACCTGATTAGTTCCTACCTCCATGTGCCAAGTTGCTTCAGTCGTGTCTGACTCTTTGCAACACTATAGACTGCGATCCTATGAGCCCTCCAGCCTCCTCTGTCCATAGAATTCTCCAGGCAAGAATAGTGGAATGAGTTGCCATGCCCTCCTCCAGGGGATGTTCTCGACACAGGGATCAAACCCTCATCTTTTACTTCTCCTGCACTGGCAGGCAGGTTCTTTACCACTAGTGCCACCTAGGAAGCCTTCCTACCCCCATAGGCAACTCCTATTATGGCTTATTCAACATTTCTTTTCCATTTCTGTTAGAATATCATTGACATACATTCCTGTATAACTTTAAGGTATATAGCATAGTTTTTTGGGGGGCTCCAAAATCACTGCAGATGGTGACTGCAGCCATGAAATTGAAAGATGCTTGCTCCTTGAAAGAAAAGTTATGACCAACCTAGACAGCATATTAAAAAGCAGAGACATTAGTTTGGCAACAAAGGCCTGTCTAATCAAAGACATGGTTTCTCCAGTAGTCATGTATGGATGTGAGAGTTGGACTATAAAGAAAGCTGAGCGCTGAAGAATTGATGTTTTTGAACTGTGGTATTGGAGAAGACTCTTTTTTAAAAAATTAGTTTATTTTTTAATTGAGGGATAATTGCTTTACAGAATTTTGCTGTTTTCTCAAACTTCAACATGCAAAGGAAACTATAAGCAAGGTGAAAAGACAATCCTCAGAATGGGAGAAAATAATAGCAAATGAAACAACTGACAAAGGATAATTTCCAAAATATACAAGCAATTCATACAACTCAATGCCAGAAAAACAAACAACCCAATCAAAAGTGGGAAAAAGACCTAAACAGACATTTCTCCAAAGAAGGCATACAGATGGCTAACAAACACATGAAAAGATGCTCAACATCACTCATTACTAGAGAAATGCAAATCAAAAGTACAATGAGATATCACCTCACACGGGTTAGCATGCCCCTCATCAAAAAGTCTACAAACAAATGCTAGAAAGGGTGTGGAGAAAAGGGAACACTCTTGCACTGTTGGTAGGAATGTAAATTGATATAGTCACTGTGGAAGATGGTGTGGAAATTCCTTAAGAAACTAGAAGACTCTTGAGAATCTTTTGGACATCAAGGAGATCCAACCAGTCCATCCTAAGGGAAATCGGTCTTGAATATTCATTGGAAGGACTGATGCTGAAGCTGAAACTTTACTTCAGCTACCTGTTGGGAAGAACTGACTCATTTGAAAAGATCCTGATGCTGGGAAAGACTGAAGGCGGGAGGAGAAGGGAACGGCAGAGGATGAGATGGTTGGATGTTATCACCGACTTGATGGACATGAGTTTGAGTAAACTCCGGGAGTTGGTGATGGACAGGGAGGCCTGGCATGCAGCAGTCCATAGGGTTGCAAAGAATTGGACACGACTGAGTGACTGAACTGAACTGATATAGCATAATGGCTTGACTTATGTACATTATGAAATGATTACCACAGTAAGTTTTGTTATCAGTTATCTCATACAGACACACAAAAAAGGAAAAAAATTTTCCCTTGTAACGAGAACTTTTAGGATTTACTCTCTTAACTTTGGTATATACTCTGCAGCACTGTTAACTATAGTAATCATGTTGTACATTACATCCCTAGTACTTCTTTATCTTGTTTGTATCTTTAGACTACTTTCCTTCAATTCCTCCATCTTACTCGCTGTGTCTCTGATAACCACAAATCTGATATTTTTCTGAGTTTGGTTTTGTTGTTGTTTTTAGTTTCCACAAGCTTTCTTTCTTTTTTATGACCAGGTAATATTTCATTTTATGTAAATACCATAACTTCTTTATTCATTCATCTGTGGATGGACACTTAAGTTGTTTCCAGATTTTGGCTATTGAACATGGTGGGGTGGGGTGGAGCAGATTTCTTTTTGGCATAGTGTTTTTTGCTTTCTTCAGATACATTCACAGAAGTGGAATTGCTGGGTCATATGGTAGTTCTATTTTTAATTTTCGAGGAACCGCCATACTCTCTTCCATAGTGGCTACCCCAATTTACATTCCCACCAACAGTGCACAAGGGCTTCCTTTCCTCTATACCCTGGCCAAAAACTTGTTATCTTTTATCTTTTTTATAATAGCTATTATAACAGGCATGAGGTTGTATCTCACTGTGGATTTTTTAGTTTTTATTTTAATTTTAAGTTTTTGCATTTATATTTGCTTCATGTGGACTTTCTCTAGTTGTGGTGAGAGGGGGCTGTTCTTCTTTGAGTTGTGTGGGCTTCTCACTGTGGAGGCTTCTCTTGTTGCAGAACATGGGTTCTAGGTGCTGGACTCAGTAGTGTGGCCCACAGGCTTTGTTGCCCTATGATATGTGGAACCTTCCCAGATCAGGGAGCTGTGTCCCCTGCATTGGCAGGCAGATTCTTAACTACCAGACCACCAGGAAAATCCTCAATGTGGTTGTGATTTGTGTTATTGTAATGATTAAAGACGTTGGAACACTTTTTGTGTTGGTTGTTTGTTTATCTTCTTTGGAGAAACCTTTGTTCAAGTCCTTTGCTCATTTTTAATTGGGTTATTTGTTGTTTTCCTGGAGTTGTATGAGTTCTTCATATATTTTGGATATTAACCCCTATAAGAGAGATGATTTGTAAATATTTTTTCCTGCTCTTTTGGTTGCTTTTGCATTTTGTTGATGGTTTCCTTTGTTGTGCAGAAGCAATTTTAGGCCTCTCCTTTATGTTTTTTACTTTGTTGATTGTGCTTTTGGTGTCATATCCAGAAAATCATTGCCAAGACAATGATTTTTATCATCATGGATTAGTTTTGTCTGTTTTTGAATTTTATATGAAAGGAAGCATAGAGGATTGACCTTTTAATATACACATTTAAAAAATTTAACTTTTCCCCTTTCTTTGATACTAATATATCTTTCTGGATATGAAAAGTATATCCTTTTCTTATCAACATCTGAAAATATAGAATAATATTAGGCAGCATTAAAAATTATTGTTCTTATATCCATTCTGCATAGATAACTGCTGAATCTTAGCATATTTTCTTACAACAGTTGTTTTCAAAGTCTGGTCTCCAGACTAACAACATCAGGAAACTTGTTAGAAATGCAAAATTACCAGCTTCGTCCCAGACCTTCAGAGTTGGAAACTTTATAGTTGGAGCCCAGGAGTGTGTTTTAAAGAAGCCTTCCAGGTGTCTCTGGTACATGAGTATTTGAGAGTCATTTCCTCAGAATGTTTTTCTTTCCTTTCTTTCTTAGATGTGCTCACATTTTTACAGTCTATCTTTTCATGGAACAGTTTATAATAAGCATTACTATGTCATGATAGGTAATGAGTTAACTTATCCAGACTAAGAAAAATCAGTGTGGTCTGTAAGTGCAGTAAAGAAGCTAAGTGTGGCCTGTTTTGGCTTTTGCCATCTCTTGGGATAACTACTTCCCAACTTGACTACATTTGTGGGCAGCTTCCTTTACTGGCTCTCATCACCATTTAGCAATGATGATGCTGGAAATGTATTTGGGTGGAATGATTCCATTTGTTCTTGGGAAGATTTACAGACAAACCTCATCTGGTACAGAAATGATGAATAACAATTCTATCCAGGCAAATGATACAGAGGGCTGACATTTGAGGTTCCCAAATAAGAGGTGGTCTTCAGAAGTCTTGGTGGTCAGACACAGACTTGCCAATAGAAGAGGAGAGAGACATCTTGAAGGAAAAGTAGCTATGTAGCTCTGTTGGGGACACTGTCTGGGCCCTTGCTTATGGTTGAACAGTAACCTTCCATCTTGCCTCATGAACCCAGTTCTGCTAATGAACACTGTGCATACTGAGAGACTCCAGACTGGCAGTCCTGACTTTGGTCTACCTGGCAAAATGCTCATTATCTTTTTGTCTTGAGATGTTATTTGTTAGGCTGACAGGGCAAGAGACCTTATCTATAGTTGTCCTGAGAATATCCTTCCATATAAAGGCTTTATAGTCATCTCACAAGAAAACATCTTTCAGGAGATGGCTTATGAGGACTCAGATTGGGGAGGTAACTTAGGTCACAGAGTTGATGTGTGCTGGCAATGTTGTAATTCCAGGTGAAATCACCTAACTCCAGATTCAGCTTGCTTTCTTCTGTTGGTATTGCCTCCTGAAGTGCATATGGTCCTGTTCTTATGCCTGATGGATAGGGTATTAGGAAAAGGGTCAGTGTCAGACTGTTTCAGAGTCATAGTTGCCTATGTTGACACTTCTGGGGAAAGTGATGGAAGAAAACATGGAAGGCCGTGTGAGTGGGTTTTGGGAATGGGTTGGTTTGATTTAGAGTCAGAGATAAGGCGCTTATGGGTTGTGTGACTGTATGAACTATCTCTAGGTGAGTAGCAAATTATCCCCCAAAATGTGGCATCAGTTCAGTTCAGTTCAGTCACTCAGTTGTGTCTGACTCTTTGTGACCCCATGAATCACAGCATGCCAGGCCTCCCTGTCCATCACCAACTCCTGGAGTTTACCCAAACTCGTGTCCATTGAGTTGGTGATGCCATCCAGCCATCTCATCCTCTGTCTTCCCCTTCTCCTCCTGCCTTCAATCTTTCTCAGCGTCAAGGTCTTTTCCAATGAGTCAACTCTTCTCATGAGGTGGCCAAAGTATTGGAGTTTCAGCTTCAACATCAGTCCTTCCAATGAACATCCAGGACTGATCTCCTTTAGGATGGACTGGTTGGACCTTCTTGCAGTCCAGGGGACCCTCAAGAGTCTTCTCCAACACCACAGTTCAAAAGCATCATTTCTTAAGCACTCAGCTTTCTTCACCGTCCAACTCTCACATCCATACATGACTACTGGAAAAACCATAGCTTTGACTAGATGGACCTTTGCCTTTGTTGGCAAAGTAATGTCTTTGCTTTTTAATATGCTATCTAGGTTGGTCATAACTTTCCTTCCAAGGAGTAAGCGTCTTTTAATTTCATGACTGCAGTCACCATCTGCAGTGATTATGGAGCCCCCAAAATAAAATCTGCCACTGTTTCCACTGTTTCCCCATCTATTTGCCATGAAATGATGGGACCAGATGCCATTATCTTTGTTTTCTGAATGTTGATCTTTAAGCCAACTTTTTCACTCTCTTCTTTCACTTTCATCAAGAGGCTTTTTAGTTCCTCTTCACTTTCTGCCATAAGGGTGGTGTTATCTGCATATCTGAGATTATTGATATTTCTCCCGGCAATCTTGATTCCAGCTTGTGCTTCCTCCAGCCCACCGTTTCTCATGATGTACTCTGCATACAAGTTAAATAAGCAGGGTGACAATATACAGCCTTGACGTACTCCTTTTCCTATTTGGAACCAGTCTGTTGTTGTTCCATGTCCAGTTCTAACTGATGCTTCCTGACCTGCATACAGGATTCTCAAGAGGCAGGTCAGGTGGTCAGGTATTCCCATCTCTTTCAGAATTTTCCACAGTGTATTGTGATCCACACAGTCAAAGGCTTTGGCAAAGTCAATAAAGCAGAAGTAGATGTTTTTCTGGAACTCTCTTGCTTTTTCAGTGATCCAGCAGATGTTGGCAATTTGATCTCTGGTTCCTTTGCCTTTTCCAAAACCAGTTTGAACATCTGGAAGTTCACAGTTCACATATTGCTGAAGCCTGGCTTGAAGAATTTTGAGCATTGCTTTACTCGCGTGTGAGATGAGTGCAATTGTGTGGAGTTTGAGTGTTCTTTGGCATTGCCTTTCTTTGGCATAAATGTGGCATAAATATACACATTTCTTATCTCACAGTTTCTGTGGGTCAAGAATTGAGGTTTGGTTTCCCTGGGTCCTTTGCTTCAGGGTCTGTCACGAGGCTATAATTAAGGTGTCAGTTGATGCTGAGGTCTCCGACTTAACTGGGGAAGGGACTTTTACAAGTCAACCTGGGCTGCCACAACAAAGTACCATAGACTAGGTGGCTGAAACAACAGACATTTATGTCTTCACAGTTCCAGAGGCTGGAAGTCTGAGATCAGGGTGCCAGCATGGTGGGCTCTGGTTAGAGCTCTCTTCCTGTCTTGCAGACAGCCACATTCTTGCTTTGTCTTCATGTACTGGAGGGAGATAGAGCAAGATCTCTGGTCTGTCTTATAAGGACACTAGTCCCTTCATGAGCACCCTACACAATTGAGCTCATCTAAACCTGATTAATTAGCTCTCAAAGGTTCCATCTCTTTGGGGGTTAGGGCTTTAGCATATGGATTTTCAGGGAACACAGCTCAGTTTATAGCAGATCTGCTTGTAAGCTTATGTGCTTGTTGGTAGGATTCAATTCCTTACAGGCTGTTGGACTGAGGGTCTCAATTCCTTGCTGCTTGTCAGTCAGGTATCACCCTCTTTTCCTTCCACATGAGCCTCTCCAATAAGTTAGATGACTTCTCTGAAACATCCCCCTTTCTACACTATAAAATGGAAATAGTTATAGTTTCCCAAGAGTTCCTATGATAATTCACTGACATAATGTAGAAAATATTAGGTTGGTGCAAAAGTAGTTCAAGTTTTGCATTGTTGAACTTTGCCGTTTTATGTTAGAATACAGTCTTAAATAAATGTGGTTATAGTATACAAAATTTTAATGCACACTTCTTTCTTTGTGTTTTTTTGCTAATGGTTTATCTCATGCTGTGTATTTTATATTTATTTTAGACTATGGAAATGATGTTAGACAAAAAGCAAATTCGAGCAATTTTCTTATTCGAATTTAAAATGGGTGGTAAAGCAGCAGAGACAACTTGCAATTTCAATAATGCATTTGGCCCAGTATCTGCTAACAAATGTAGAGTGCAGTGGTGGTTCAAGAAGTTTTGCAAAGGAGACGAGAGCCTTGAAGATGAGGAGCACAGTGGCTGGCCATTGGAAGGTGACAGTGACCAATTGAGAGGATGATTGAAGCTGATCCTCTTAGAACTGTGTGAGAAGTTGCTGAAGAACTCAGCATTGATGAATGGTCATTCAGCGTTTGAAGCAAATTGTAAAGGTGAAAAAGGTCAAAATGTAGGTGCCTCATGAGCTGCCTGAAAATCAAAAAAATCATCATTTTGAAGTGGTGTTTTTCTTACTCTTCATAATAACAGCAAACCATTTCTCAATGGGATTGTGTCACGTGATAAAAAATGGATTTTAAATGCTGACCAGTGACAACCAGCTCAGTAGTTAGACTGAGAAGAAGCTCCAAAGCACTTCCCAAAGCCAAACTTGTACCAAAAAAGGTCATGGTCACTGGTGATCTGGTGCTCCTCTGACCCACTACAGCTTTCTGAGTCCTGGAAAAACCATTATATATGAAAAGTATGCTCAGCAAATTGATGCATTGAATTGTTCAATATGTCGCACAGCCAACACTTTAAAAGTGGAATGAGTTGGCTGTGAAGTTTCGCTTTACCCCCCATATTTATCTGACCTCTCGCCAACTGACTACCAATTCTTTAAGCATCTCAACAACATTTTGAAGGGAAAACTGCTTCCACAACCGTAGAAAGTGCTTTTTAAGAGTTCATTGAATCTGGAAGCACAGGTTTTTATGCTATAGGAACAAATAAACTTATTTCTTGTTGGCAAAAATCTGTTGTTTGTGATGGTTTCTATTTTGATTAATAAAGATGTGTTTGAGCTTAGTTATTATGATTTAAAATTCATGTTCCAAAACTGCAATTATGTTTGCACCAACCTAATAGCTTTGCACAGAGGCTGGTGCCTTGTTGGGGCTTCCTAAATAGTAACTATTATTACTATTATAATTTCTTAGGCATCTGATACTCTAGGGCCTGGTTGTTGTCCAGATTGCATATAAGGCTATGTCCCCTGTCCCCTACTATAACACAGAGTCTTCTCCAGGTTAAGGACAGTTCATAAACCTCAGAGAGAATACAGCTTATTTCCTGAAGTATCTCAGACCGGGAGACTTGCAGTTTTCAGAGATGTGCCTTGAAGTATACTGTAGTCACACATTTTTTTGTCCCTCTGTGTCAGCTTGTTAGAGCAGGCCCAAGAGTATTTTTTTCTTTTTTTTTCCACACCCCTAATAACCATATCTTTCAAAGCATCTACTGACCATAAATGACATGGAGTGTCCGGGAAGTTCATCTTGAGCCATGTTTGCTCAGTTCATCTCTGTTATCTTGTCTCTTAAGTCATTGTCTGTTCTCTGACTCATGTTCGGTACTATCTCAAGGCATCTGTGGCTGCTCCTTTCCCATCCGACCCTGGGCACATTTAACAAGGTGAAATGGTGCTTTCCAGAGACCTTGGAGGCCATATCTTTCTCAGTCATCATTTGGGGCTATTACAGGGGGAAGTATAACTTTGTCTTATTGTCAAGGGATCATGTAGATGTCCTAATCCTCGCTCTGCAGAAATAAGATCAGACTGAATGTCTGTTCTGAATTATCTTTCTGCCTAAACAGAGCCCAGGAGGGATCCTAACTTGCAAAAAATATATTATTCAGCCCAATGCTGATTTCATTTCCTAAAAGAGATTGGGTCTGAATAAGACTTTAATTAAATTCAGTCTCTTGACCTGACACTGACTTGGTTCTCCCTCCCAGTGCCTTCCAACATTAGACAAGGGAGGAGGAGGAGGAATAGACAAATAAAGCGATTCACATGAATTTATAGGCCAAGCCACTTCCACATTCCGTAAAGCCCAAATGGCTGTATAGGAAACAGCTGCAGTATTTACTGGGGCTTGGTTAAGCATCATTACCATCCCACCTCCTCACAGGGGGAGTTCGGCTCCAAATGGAGTGTAGTGGAGGGAGTAATTGACTCTGTTGCCCTGGCACCTGGTGTTTCTGCCAAATCCCTGAGGTCACTGCAGCAGAGAAGCCCCCCTCCTGGGCTGGGTGGAGGGAGGCCTCAGGCCTCTAGTGAGAGGGGGAGAGCAGAGCCAAGAGGAGGTCAGTTCACTTATTCATATCTTTGTCCACTCACTCAAGGATTTTTTTTATTGAGCATCTACTAGAGGTTTGGTACTGTTAAGGCACAGGGGATATAGTGACAGATGTGGTCCCTGCCTTCTTAGAGCCAATATTTTAGAATAATATACAGTAACCACAAAATTTAAATGTAAATTCATTAAAACAAAATCAAATTGAAAATTCAGTTATGTAGCCACAGGTGTGCATTTCAAGTGCTCACAGGCTAATGGTCATTGTATTGGACAGTGCAGGTAAAGAACATTTCTGTCATGGCAGAAAGGTTCATCAGTTCAGTTCAGTCGCTTAGTCATGTCTGATTCTTTGCGACCCCATGGACTGCAACATACCAGGCTTTCCTGTCCATCACCAACTCCCAGAGCTTACTCAAACTCATGTCCATCAAGTTGGTGATGCCATCCAAGCATAATAAAGTGGGTGGAACTGTGGAGGGTCATTAAGTGAACAGTCATATAGGTAAATAAGGTAATGTTGGATGTAGTGGTACTATGAAGAAACCAAAACAGGGGAGTGGGCTAGAGTTGCCTTTTGAGTAGGATGGTCTGGGTGGGCTTCTCTTGAGAATAACTGAAGTGCTCACTGAGCCCCTGTTTGTCTTGACACATGGGCCAAGATCCTGGAGGGAGCTGGGGTGAACAGCAAGTCCTTGGAGCATTCTAGAAGTGTAGGAAAGCTGCTGTGGCTTGGAGTAGGGAACCAGAGGGAGAGCAGTGTGAAATGGGGTCAGGGCAAGGCTGAGGCCCAGTTGCCTGGGTCATGGGGAAGAGTGTGGTGGGAGACATCTTTAAAGGGAAGAATCAGAATCTGATTTATTTTTTAAAAGCTTACTTTGGCTTTTGGGTTGATCATGGATTGTAAGAAGGCAAAGCTGGAGGCAAAGGGACCAGAAGGAGGCTATTAAAGCTGTTCAGGTGAAAGAAGCTGGGTCTTGGCCTGAAAGGCTAAGGTCAGCAGCTACCCCAGAAAGGTAGCTCTGCGAGAGATAATTTCCTCATATGGGAACAATAATAGTATCCACTGTATGCTGTTACTGATACAAGGATAGAGTGAGGCAACATTTGTGATGAACCTAGTCTTCACAGCACCATAGTATGTGGCAATATCTTGTCTTAACCCCCTTTATAGCTCTGCTGGATGATGGTAACAGCCTCTCTGCTTTCTAGTTCCTTGTCTTGCCTTGTCTAGCCCAGTTTCTACACTATGATTGCAATAACCCCCTTTATAGGTCTGCTGGATGATCGTAACAGCCTCTCTGCTTTCTAGTTTCTTGTCTTGCCTCGTCTAGCCCAGTTTCTACACTATCATTGCAATCACCTTTTCTGAAAGGCAAATCTGAAGAGGTCAGTTCCCTTCAGAGGCTCCCGACTGAACCTCAGCTGAACTCTTAACTGGTTAACGTGGCTTAGGAGGCTCTTCAAACTGTGGCCCTTGTCTCTTTCAGGGATCATCTCCTTCAGGCTCCACTTTGAGCTCAGGCTTCAACCAACACTGATCATTACCTCTGGCCTGAGTCCTTGTAGATTGGTACTATGGTCTGAATGTGTCTCCTGAAAACTCACATGTTGGAATCCTAACACCAAATGTGGTGTTATTAGGAGATGGGGCTTTGGGAGGTGATTAGGTCATGAGGGTGGGGCCCTTGGGAATGGGTTTAGTGCCCTTGTATTGGAGACTTGAGAGAGCTCCCTAGTTCCTGCTACCTAGTGAGGATACAGGAGAAGTCTGAGTTGGAAGGGGACCCTCACTTGATCATACTACCACCGCTGTCTCGAAGTTCCAGTCTCCAGAACTATGAGAAGAGTTTGTTGTTTATCAGCCATCCAGTCTGTGGTGTTTTTTTTATAGCAGCCTGAACCAACTGAGACTCTGGGCTACCTGACCAAGCACCAGTGACTACGCATTGCTATGATTTGCCCCATACCTTAGAATTAAAAACCTTTAAAAGGTTTAAGTACTCTAGTGTTTGACTTTTGTAGAGTCAGTATATCAAGCCCTATTCTTCCCCTTTCAAGTTTGGAACCCACTGAGAAGTATCAGTAGATAAAGGATAAACACAGAGGGAGATCTTGTTATTTATATAACAAGCACATAGGTGATTCCCTAGGTGCCAGACATCAGCTTGCCTATGATCACACAGTTAGTAGGTGGCAGAATAGGCTTCCAACCCAGCTCCAGAAATTTCTTGTTATTCTGATTCTTAAATTGTAAGCTTTGTTCATTATAAAACTACAGTGGAGGACATGGATTAGGTGCATGTCCTAAATGATGAATTAACTTTCTCTTCCTGAATTGACTCTTCTAGCTGGTCTCAGCTATAATAGGCATATTACAGGGACAGAGCTAGCCCTGCTCCTTCTATAAGGCTCAGTTCAGTTGCTCAGTCATGTCCAACTCTTTGCTATCCCATGAATCGCAGCACGCCAGGCCTCTCTGTCCATCACCAACTCCCGGAGTCTACCCAAACCCATGTCCATCGATTCGGTGATGCCGTCAGGCCATCTCATCCTCTGTCATCCCCTTCTCCTCCTGCTCCCAATCCTTCCCAGCATCAGGGTCTTTTCCAATGAGTCAACTCTTCACATGAGGTGGCCAAAGTATTGGAGTTTCAGCTTCAACATTAGTCCTTCCAATGAACACCCAGGACTGATCTCCTTTAGGATGGACTGGTTGGATCTCCTTGCAGTCCAAGGGACTCTCAAGAGTCTTCTCCAACACCTCAGTTCAAAAGCATCAGTGCTCAGCTTTCTTTATAGTCCAACTCTCACATCCATACATGACTACTGGAAAGACCATAGCCTTGACTAGACGAACCTTTGTTGACAAAGTAATGCCTCTGCTTTTCAATATGCCATCCAGGTTGGCCATAACTTTCCTTCCAAGGAGTAAGCGTCTTTTAATTTCATGACTGCAATCACCATCTGCAGTGATTTTGGAGTCCAAAAAAATAAAGTCAGCCATTGTTTCCACTGTTTCCCCATCTATTTGCCATGAAATGATGGGACCAGATGCCATTATCTTTGTTTTCTGAATGTTGAGCTTTAAGCCAACTTTTTCACTCTCTTCTTCCACTTTCATCAAGAGGCTTTTTAGTTCCTCTTCACTTTCTGCCATAAGGGTGGTGTTATCTGAATATCTGAGGTTATTGATATTTCTCCCGGCAATCTTGATTCCAGCTTGTGCTTCCTCTAGCCCAGCATTTCTCATGATGTACTCTACATACAAGTTAAATAAGCAGGGTGACAATATACAGCCTTGACGTACTCCTTTTCCTATTTGGGACCAGTCTGTTGTTCCATGTCCAGTTCTAACTGTTGCTTCCTGACCTGCATACAGGTTTCTCAAGAGGCAGGTCAGGTGGTCAGGATTCCCATCTCTTTCAGAATTTTCCACAGTGTATTGTGATCCACACAGCCAAAGGCTTTGGTAGAGTCAATAAAGCAGATATAGATGTTTTTCTGGAACTCTCTTGCTCTTTCGATGATCCAGCAGATGTTGGCAATTTGATCTCTGATTCCTCTGCCTTTTTTAAGACCAGCTTGAACATCTGGAAATTCACAGTTCACGTATTGCTGAAGCCTGGCTTGGAGAATTTAGAGCATTACTTTACTAGTGTGTGAGATGAGTGCAATTGTGCAGTAGTTTGAGCATTCTTTGGCATTGCCTTTCTTTGGGATTGGAATGAAAACTGACCTTTTCCAGTGCTGTGGCCACTGCTGAGTTTTCCAAATTTGCTGGCCTATTGAGCACAGCACTTTCACAGCATCATGTTTTAGGATTTGAAATAGCTCAACTGGAATTCCATCACCTCCACTAGGTTTGTTCGTAGTTATGCTTCCTAAGGCCCACTTGACTTCACATTCCAGGATGTCTGTCTCTAGGTGGGTGATCACACCATCGTGGTTATCTAGGTCATGAAGATCTTTTTTGTATAGTTCTTCTGTGTATTCTTGCCACCTCTTTTAATATCTTCTGCTTCTGTTAGGTCCCTACCATTTCTGTCCTGTATCGAGCCCATCTTTGCTTGAAATGTTCCCTTGGTATCTCTAATTTTTTTGAAGAGATCTCTAGTCTTTCCCATTCTGTTGTTTTCCTCTCTTTCTTTGCATTGATTGCTGAGGAAGGCTTTCTAATCCCTCCTTGCTATTCTTTAAAACTCTGCATTCAGATGGGAATATCTTTCCTTTTATCCTTTGCCTTTCATTTCTCTTCTTTTCAGAGCTATTTGTAAGGCCTCCTCAGACAGCCATTTTGCTTTTTTGCATTTCCTATCCATGAGGATGGTCTTAATCCCTTTCTCCTGTACAATGTCATGAACCTCTGTCCATAGTTTATCAGGCACTCTATCAGATCTAGTTCTTTAAATCTATTTCTCACTACCACTGTATATCATAAGGGATTTGATTTAGTTCATACCTGAATGATCTAGTGGTTTTCCCTACTTTCTTCAATTTAAGTCTGAATTTGGCAATAAGGAGTTCATGATCTGCTCCCAGTCTTGTTTTTGCTGACTGTATAGAGCTTCTCCATCTTTGGCTGCAAAGAATATAATCAATCTGATTTCGGTATTGACCACCTGGTGATCTCCATGTGTAGAGTCTTCTCTTGTGTTGTTGAAAGAGAGTGTTTGCTATGACCAGTGCATTCTCTTGGCAAAACTCTATTAGCCTTTGCCCTGCTTCTTTCTGTACTCCAAGGCCAAATTTGTCTGTTACTCCAGATGTTTCCTGACTTTCTACTTTTGCATTCCAGTCCCCTATAATGAAAAGGACATCTTTTTTGGGTGTTAGTTCTCAAAGGTCTTGTAGGTCTTCTTAGAACCATTCAACTTCAGCTTCTTCAGTGTTACTGGTTGGGGTATAGGCTTGGATTACCGTGATACTGAATGGTTTGCCTTGGAAACGAACAGAGATCATTCTGTCATCTTTGAGATTGCATCCAATACTGCATTTCAGACTCTTTTGCTTACTATGATGGCTACTTCATTTCTTCTAAGGGATTCTTGCCCACAGTCGTAGATATAATGGTCATCTGAGTTAAATTCACCCATTCCAGTCCATCTTAGTTTGCTGATGCCTGCAGTGTCGATGTTCACTCTTGCCATCTCCTGTTTGACCACTTCCAATTTGCCTTGATTCATGAATCTTAACATTGCAGGTTCCTATGCAATATTACTCTTTACAGCATCAGACCTTGATTCTATCACCAATCACATCCACAACTGGGTATTGTTTTTGCTTTGGCTCCATCCCTTCATTTTTTCTGGAGTTATTTCTTCACTGATCTCCAGTAGCATATTGGGCACCTACTGATCTGGGGAGTTCATCTTTCAGTGTCCTATCTTTTTGCCTTTTCATACTGTTCATGGGGTTCTCAAGGCAAGAATACTGAAGTGGTTTGCCATTCCCTTCTCCAGTAGGCCACATTCTGTCAGACCTCTCCACCATGACCCGTCGGTCTTGGGTGGCCCCACATGGCATGGCTTAGTTTCATTGAGTTAGACAAGGCTGTGATCATGATTGGCTAGTTTTCTGTGATTATGGTTTCAGTGTGTCTGCCCTCTGATGCCCTCTTGCAACACCTACCATCTTAGTTGGGTTTCTCTTACCAGGGACGTGGGGTATCTCTTCACGGCTGCTCCTGATATCTTAGAATGTATATTCTAAGGCTGGTCTTTCTTATAAGCAGGCCAACTTGAAAAGAGAAGATTAAGGGGGTGAGCTCAGTCTCACCTTCCAGATTCACCAATTTGCGAAATTACTTTTTCATCCTCCAGGGAAGAGTGTGTGAGAGATGAGGAGAATGGCCAAAGTGTTCATTGAACTAAGGTGTCTCTAGGTGGAATAAATGTTCCCCTGAAACCCATGGAGGCCGTGGACCAAATGTATTATCATCCTTGGAAGTGAGCAAAACACTGCTGGCAGGGGGGTCAAGGGTTCAGGGTTTTTCGAGTCCTTCTTTCTGTTCTTCCAGAGTTAGGATTCTGAGACCTAGCTGTGAATCACTGTCCCATGACTGCCTTGCCTTTGGATGGACAAGAGGACATCTGGACTGCATATCAGGAACTACCCTTCTTAAATATCCAGAGGACTTCTGTAGCATCACCTAGTGGCCCTCCTCAGACTTAGTGACAGGTCCTGATTGCTAAGAGACTGATTTGTGTCCTTTTCTTAACAGAGCCAAGTGGGCATGTGTCCAAGGCCAGAAAGTTCTGGCGTGTATCTCATTGTCTCTCAGTAGAGTGTGGCACCTACATGGATGGGGAAAGAACATCAGATGTGGGGTCAGGTGTCCTGGTTTCTTGCTTGGCTCTCATTTATTAGCCATGGAAGGCTGGGGAAATCATTCAGCCTCTCTCTCCCTTTATTCCCTCATCTGTAAAATGGCAGTGAAATTACTTATCTCAAAGGGCTGTGTGAGGATCAAGATTATGGACAAGATCGTGCTTTATAAACAACAAAGCCAGATAATTCCAAGCAGCTTTATCACATTTTCCGTGAATCTTTTCTGTGAATCCCCCTTTCTCCTTTCTCATATCCTTTTCATGGTAGACACATGTTGATTGCTCATCCAGTATCCTCTTTTCCTTCTTCTGGAACAGCACCCTGATCCTATTTTGGGAATCTGCTGAGCCATGTGGATTGTTCGACTCTGACACGTCCTACAACTCCAGGGTCAGTCCCACAATCCAGTCCTGACCAAGCAGAATATTTTATCCCTCTGTCCATACAGTCAGTTGCAAGGATTGCCATGTGCCCCAGCTTGCCCAATCAACCATTCCTGGGGCTTTTGCTGGAATTCCTGGGAAGGACTTTGCCTTCCTTGCCAGAATCGCCAAACTTGGAGATATAAGATTGGTGGGGCCACCTTTGCCATCTTATGGGGAGAACCTTCCTCCATACAGGAAAGCAGATGGAGAGCTGGAGTAAGATAGGTCCTCTTAAAATTGTTAGAGCCCTTTGACCCAGCCATGCCTGATTTCATTGTGAATGAGGTGGATTAGCATTTCATTTTGATTTTTCTAACAGACTGTTGGTGTTTTTCTCATAGATTTGAAGGAACTTCTTTTGGTATCTTTTTTTTTTTTTTACTGAACTGAAATACACAGAATATAAAATTAACCATTTTCAAGTGTGCAATTTGGTGGCATTTAATACATTTACAGTGTTGTGCAACCATTACTTCTATCTAGTTTCAAAGAATTTTCACCATCACCAAATTGTCTCTGTTAAGCAGTTCCTCCTCATTCTCCATTTCCCTCAGTCCTTGGAAACCATTAATCTGCTTTCTATCTCTACTGGTTTGTTTATTCTGGATATCTCATATAAATGGACTCATACAATATATGACCTTTTGTGTCTGCCTTCTTTCACTTAGCATAATGTGTCAAAGAGACATCCATATTGTAGCACATCAGTGTTTCATTCCTTTTTATAGCTGAATGATATTCCATTATATGGATAAAACATATTTTATTTATCCATTCAATCTGTTGGTGAACATTTGGATTATTTCTACCTTTTGGCTATGGTGAACAGTGCTGCTGGAACATTCATGTACAAATATTTGCTTGAATTGTATATTAGGGAAATGAGTCCTTGGTCTATGATAGGTATTGGAATTATTGTTTCTCAGTTTGAAGTTTGTCTTTGACTTTGTTTATGATGGTTTTGGCCAGGCAGAATTTTGAAAAAATTGCTGTGTAGTTGAATCTGTCAGGCTTTTATGGCTTATGGGTCTTGTGACACAGGAATGTTATTATACTTGAGGTTATAAAATAATTCTTCCATTAAAACTGCCACTTATCTACTCATATCAGTGAAACAGGGATTAAAAACAGCTGCAATTGCCCCCCCCCCACCCTACCCCAGGGTTGTTGTGAGGACCAAATAAGAGAAACGATATGAAAAAGGCTTTCTAAAATATAAAGCAGTATATATACACAAGACATGTTGTCATCATCACTATTAATTGTATCCAATTCTGGCACTAACTAGCTGAGTTCTGTTGTTGCTTTCATTTTCCAGAGCAGAGATTGAAGGGCAGAATTATTCACCAAGTCAGCCAAGGATGCGTTAGTTGGTAGCAGTGGAGAATGTCACAAAAGACATCAGCTCTTATTAGTCATTTTGGGAGTGTTTCATATTCGACCAGAAAAATAAAAATGCCTTAAACCAAAAGTTATTCTGGTCATTCTTCCTCCAAGTGGAGTCTTTTTCCTCCCCCTAACAGGAGAAGAAACCAGTTTAGTGGGTTTTGTGTTATTCAGCTGTAATTATAATTTAAGCCTCATCAGTGGCCATTTGTGACATGTTTTCCTTTTATTTTAAACTCTACATTTTTTTTAATGGCAAATTTCAGATTGAACACAGTATTGATTGAAGAAAAATGTCACTACTTGACAGCAATTATTCCTACGCTTATTGTTCTGGGAAACAATAGTCTACTGGTTGAGTTCTTGGGCTCTGATGTGGCCGGATGTGGGCTTGCAAGAGATTCAGTTATTAGCAAGTTGTGTGATCTTGGGCAGATTGCTGCACTGCTCTGTCCCCCCTGTTTGCCCATCTGTGAAACAAGGATGATTGTAGCCCCTGACCCACTGATAAAATCTGTGTCATTGATAGCATGTCTTTAGAATACTTGGCACAGAGACTGTATGGAATGAGGGCTTGATAAATGTTAAGCATTAGTATAGTTCAAAATATCTAAAAGAATCCAGGAAATGAGCCTGAGGAAAGTGAAATATACCCTCCAAGGGGTATTCCCATCCTTGGAGGAGGGGTGGCACAGATCAAATCACGTGGCAGAGCTCCTGACCCTGTCACCTATGACATTTATTTTTGCAGCGGTCTGGTTTCCGTTAATACCATGTGAAGAATAATCACCAAGAATGGCGGTTGATTCTCATAAGCGAGGAAGAAAAGGTCACATGGAAGGGAATGGTCCCTTCAGGTGGTCACAGAGGGCAGCTGGGAGACTGGGGTGAACTGTGCAGAGGATTGGAAGGAAAAGAGCAAGGGCATTGTGCAAGGGGCCTGCCCAGTGGCATCTACTCATGACCCTGTAATCTCTTGTAAACTATAGTAAACCTTGTGATTCACCAGCTGGACTTCTGTCTTGCTTTCTCCAAGCAGATCCCGTGTGTTCCCAACCATGCTCATACTGTTTTTACCATAGGAATGCGCTTCCCTTCCCCATGCTGACCTGGGGAGACTCACTGTAACTGCCACTTTGTCTAGGAAGCCTCAATGGACTAGCATGGATAACCTACTCATTTCTGAATCCAAATCAGATCATTCATTATGCACTCAGAAAAAGGCAAATCGAAGATTATTTTGAGAAATTTGTGAAAATACCAAATTTGGGGGACAGTGCATGTTATTAAAAAGCAGAGACATTACTTTGTTGAAAAAGATCTGTCTAGTCAGAACTATGGTTTTTCTAGTAGTCATGTATGGATGTGAGAGCTGGACCATAAAGAAAGCTGAGCACTGAATACCTGGTGCTTTTGAACTGTGGTTTTGGAGAAGACTGTTGAGAGTCCGTTGGACTGCAAGGAGATCAAACCAGTCCATCTTAAAGGAGATCGGTCCTGAATATTAATTGGAAGGACTAATGCTAAAGCTGAAGGTCCAGTACTCTGGCCACCTGATGGGAAGAATCGACTCACTGGAAAAGACTGTGATGCTGGGAAAGATTGAAGGTGGGAGGAGAAGGGGATGACAGAGGATGAGATGGTTGATGGCATCACTGACTCGATGGACATGAGTTTGAGTAAGCTCCGAGAGTTGGTGATGGATAGGGAAGCTTGACATGCTGCATGCAGTCCATGGGATTGCAAAGAGTCGGACACAACTGAACGACTGAACTGAACATATTAATGACGGTCTTAACATGTGAAATTCCAGGGACAGCAACCCTGTAGTGCTTGATTTCATTTTTATGGAATAGATCTTATTCTTCCTTGACTGCGTATGAAACGGGGTTAATCTCCAGTAGAGTGCAGCAGCATTTGCACATCTGCGTGGGCAGAATCTGGGGTCATACAGCACAGGAGTGAATGCTGGTGACTTTGGGTAAGTCACCTCCCGTATCGGTGCCTGCTCCTTCACATGCACTATGTTGTGGGTTTGTTGAGGGGTGTCCTGGGTGATAGTAATAATTGTTCTTGCTTATTGAGTGCTTCGGAGAAGGCAGTGGCACCCCACTCCAGTACTCTTGCCTGAAAAATCCCATGGCTGGAGGAGCCTGATGGGCTGCAGTCCATGGGGTCGCTGAGAGTAGGACATGACTGAGCGACTTCACTTTCACTCTTCGCTTTCATGCATTGGAGAAGGAAATGGCAACCCACTCCAGCATTCTTGCCTGGAGAATCCCAGAGAAGGGGGAGCCTGGTGGGCTGCCGTCTATGGGGTCGCACAGAGTCAGACTCGACTGAAGGGACTTAGCAGCAGCAGCAACTGAGTGCTTATTACCATGCTCCGTGCCAAGCTTAGCTTCACAATCTCACTTGAGCCCCCAAGAGCTCCTGAAGGCCCCTACCCTGCAATATTTTTACCTCACAGCACTTATCATCTTCTATCATATATAAATTTCTCATTTTGTTTATCTTTCATCTTCCCCTCTGAGGGCCTCTTGCCTTGCACAATTCGAGGCACCATTCATGATGCATTCGAGTTCTGCTTGGGGCTGATTTTACTGAGATTATTACCATGACTAGTGCTGACTTCCCAGAGTTGGGTGATGTGGAGACTGTGGAGCTCCAGAAGTGGGGAATCTTTTTTGCCTAGTTTGATCATTGCCATGTCCCCATACCCAGAACGATGCCTGACCTATATTAAAATGAAATACATGTTGAAAGAAAGAATGAAAAAATCCTTCAAAGAGAACCATTTTACTGGTGAGGAAACTGAGGCTCAATGAGTTATTGATTTGCCCTGCGTCCTGCTAAACCCTTATCCTGAGGTGGCTGGGTTTCCAGCAAGCCTGCTTCCAACGGCTTTGCAAAGCTGCATATCTGAGACACTTGGCATTGTCCCTGCCGCCCCATAATGCTCCACAAATATTAATGAGCTTGCCTACATGGATCAGCCCCTCTCCTCTGCTAGACAATCCAGCAGAGTGACAAACTGTCACATAGCCGTTGCTTGAGAAATTGAATTAAATTGCATGTTGCAAAGAAAAGGTGGCCCTTTTGGAGTTTTTGGAGGAAGAATTCCTTACCCAACTGCGAATGGTAGGAGTCTGCAGGGGCCTCTCAGGCCTCCCCAGTCCAGTTCTTTTTCCTACCTCCTTCCCTTTTGTGAGCCTTTCTTCCTCTTTTTGCGTGCAGTGAGTTCTGCTCTCCTGTAGGCTACAATGTGTCAGTTGTTATAAAAGCCGGGAGGTGGAGCTTGGTGACGAAAGCGGTGGGGGAGCGCTCGGCCAGCCCTGCAGGGCGTGCAGTCCAGCCTCCGGTTCACCGGAGCTTAAGCCTTGCAGCGGGAGAACTTCCACCTCTCTCTCCTGGCTTTGAGCCTCACTGTGTATCGGACCAGAGGCGCCGAAGGGAGGGAGGATGCGAGATGACCAGCCCTTTGGCAACCTGACCATCTCTTTAACAGAGCCTTGGAAAACCAGCCGGAGGCTGACTGCAGGACCAAGGAGGCGCTGCGCCTCTTGTGGATGTGTGTGTGTGTGAGTGTATGTGAGAGGGTGAGCGGGTGTAAGGGTGTGTGAGTGTGCATCACGACTGCGTGTGTGCATGGCTGGATGAGTGCACCAGTGCACGCTTGAGTGTGTGTGTGTGTGTGTGTGTGTGTGTGTGTGTGAGAGAGAGAGAGAGAGAGAGAGAGAGAGAGAGAGAGAGAGTGAGAGTGAGTGCTCTTGGTTATTATTTTTTTGGAAGAAAAATCTTGAAAATCTCGGGCAGGTTACCGTGCTCCTAGGGTGGTGGTTCTTCTGCAAGAGGAGTAGACCAGACCACGCTACTTGAGACATTTTTCTCTCCAAGTAAAGAGAAATTTCCTCTGAGAAGGAGAGGGATTTTTCCGCTGGCTCTGCAGCTGAGTGAAAGAGATTAGCCCCCTACACCTGTGAAATCGACCAGAGCCGTGTGATTACTAGGGTTGGAGCGAGGACTCGGGAAGAAAAGGAGCAATAAATCCAACAGCTTGTCAGTGCCTTTGGCCACATTGGAAGATGTCATCTCAAACTAAGTTCAAGAAAGACAAAGAGATCATTGCCGAATATGAAGCCCAAATAAAAGGTGAGATTCGGGCTGGGGAGTCATGCCTCCCCTCCCCTTTCCTTCTCTTGCTTTGGCTTTTTTCCCCCTTTTCCTCCCTGCCATCATGAAATGTTGTTATGCATCAATAATCTTATTGTGAGGAGGAACAGTGGCAGCTGCACAAGTCCGGACTGGTTTCGACTGCAGAGAGCGCTGGCACTGGGAGTACGGATTGTAGAACGGGCGGTGATCACTGCATTGCAGGTGTGCGAGGAGGATCCTACACCCGGCTTTAGGAGTGTCTCAGATACTCCATCATCTCGGCTGTGACACGTTACTCTCAGGCCATTTTGACAGTCACTACCTCCTCCCCCCGCCATAATATGATGTATGTTTTTTATGATCTGCTTATTCTTTTTCTCTTTCTCCTTTCTGTTTTTTGTCGTTGCTTTGCCTCTGCTCCTTTCTCTGGTTTGGAATTCACATGCATATCCTGTGGGAAGCAGCATCCCTGGGCTGCACTTCTTTGTCGGTGACTCTCGACTCTCGGCTGGCCTGGGTTGCTATGGATTAACTGTTATGGAGCATATTGATCCAAACTAATGCAGGCATTTAGGCATAAAGAGGGAGCTCAGTGCAGAAAATGTATTGTCTCACAGTGTGCAGCCCCCATCACCGTTCGTGCACTAGTGTTTAGGGTCATCAGCCTTCATTGAAAGCCAGCAGTTCAGTGTGCTGGCTGGTAGGTGCTGCCTGGCTTCCGTAGTGTCAGGGAAAGCCTGCCAGGAGGGTGAGATGACCTCTGGCTGTTTGTTCCAGCTTTAGTGCCACTCACGGGGCACACACTTCTCTCAGAAGCCGCTCCCTAAATCCACACAATCAAGGGGAAACCAGACATAATTGCATAGACAAATTTAGGTAGATTCCTTATTCAGGCCAGACTGGGGCTTCTCGCTCCCTTGTGAGTCCTAGGCTCAGCTTTGGCAAGGAAAACATGAAAGCACCATCCACCGTGCTCACCCTTTCTTTTAGGGTATACCCTAAGGGAAGCCTGGGCCTCTTGGCGTCTGATTTCTTTCTGGTCATGGTTCTCCTTGCTGTGACATAGGGTGTGTTATGGTCTCTTGTAGAAAGAGTAAGGACAGAGTACATCTTTAGGGGGTGCTGATGCCTGCCCTCCCCAGGACTATTGAGCAAGTTGGTTATTTGTTGCTCTGGTGACCTGAGGTTCCACACCTGCTTCTAGGTGCCTCTGTTGCTCAAGGCTCAGTGACCCAGGAAGTCGGGCGGCCTCCCCAGGAGCGTTGGGAGGTCGTGCATCACAGCTGCTGTCCACGCTTCAGATGCTTGGGAAACTTTGGGAGGGGAGCAGCCATCAGGGGAGAGCTTTGTTTTTTTCCAGCCTTGCCAACCGTCTTGTGCCTTTTAGTTCTGGTCAAACCCAGCACGCAAATCACCTCTCCCGTAGACCCCAGGGAGAAATGAGCAGAAAACCCTGCTCTTCCCTGGGCTCCTCCTCTGCAGTTTTCAGTTCAATGGGGGAGACAGTGACTTACAATGTTTCAGCCTTGCTGAAAATTTAAAAATCCACCCTTTTATTGGTCAGGGACCTGAATTCTCTCTACTGCTCAGTACAAACGCCATCTCACTTTTTAGGGAGTTTAGTTCTGTAAGACTAATCTGGCTGATTTTTATTTTTATTCTTTAAAAACTGAGTTTCGCATGAAAAATGTCATCAGAGAGAAGGGTAGGCTGAGTTTGGGGCAGTTTGGGGTTTTTATAAGCATTGGCTTGGTAGGAAATGTACTTATCTCATTTTTGAAGGATTACTACCACTGGGACCGTGAACTCTGCTTGAGGATCAGTTAAGCATTTGTAGCTCTGAGTGATTCTTTTACTTTTTACCTTTTGCCTTTATTTTAACAACTAAATAGCAAGGGCAGGGTAATGCGTTTCACAAGGAAATTTGTCCAAATAATCTTACCTCTTCTAAACTCTAAATGTCTTTGTATTCTGGTTAGAGGAGTTTGATTTTATTCCTCTAGGGTGGACATCCACAGCATTTAAGTCAGAATGCTACTGTGCCTGAAATTGGAATCTTTCCTGTCAAAATTCTGTTAGTTCATCATCATCATTATCATCTATTGATGTGTGTTGAGGGCTCGATAGTTTCCATGGCTTACTCCCAGACCTCGCCCCTCTTGGCCTACACAAAATACAGACAGAGTTTGTAGAAGCTCAATTTTAGAGATGAGGAAACTGAGGCCTTGTAATGTTAAATGACTTGCCCAAGGTCACAAGGTGGGAAATGTGAAGGCAGTTGGTTTCCTTCCAGGCCCAGTGTCCCCCATACATTGTTTGCCTGAAGCTGCCCCTTGAAGGATTGATGTCAGTAGCAGATGGCAGTTTTGTGGTGGGGACTGGCTGTCTCCTGATCACAGTCCATTGTTTACCCTCTTACTTTCCTCCTTTGCCTTTGTTACTGGCCTCTGAAGAGAGTTTGACCAGTCATCAAAAATAATGCCTGACGCCAATTACCTTGGGTATCATTTGTCCAGTTTGGCACAAACACTCCACCTAGCCTGACGGATTTTGTCCTCTGTGCATTTTGTGAGGGGGCTTTTGATTTTTAAAAGTGATACTGAGTTCTTTGTTGGCTTAGTCTCTTTTTTCTCTTTCTGAAGAATTTACTGACTAGAACAAAGGGGAATGTTTTCAAAGTTCTTTTTCCTATTGTGAAAAATTTCAGACTCATGCTTTCTCTTGCCTAATCAGACCCTTGAATCCCTTTGATTATATACCTGTGACACAATAGACACCATATGCTTGCGCATTCCCAGTGATGGGGAACTCACCACTTCCCAAGCCCACATATTCCATTTTTAGACCACTCTGGCTGTTGTAAGGAGTTTTATATGTTGGGTTAAGTATGTCTCTCATCCACCTTTTGGTTCTATACCTTGGGACTTCATAGAACGAGACAGATGCTTTTTCCCCTTGGTTGCCCCATTGGATATTTGCAGACTCTGATCATCACCCCTGAATTGTGATTCTCATTTGCTCATTCAAGGTGGTTCACTGCTGCTTTATCGTCTTAACTCTCCTTTGGATTTTCTGCATCCTGGGTTGCAAACTCCAGGCCTTTGAGTGCTTGGCAGAGAGAATAAGTGAGTGAAGCTGACCAAGTAAGATCATTTGTGGCAGTTGGCCCACCACCTCAGCCAGGGCAATATAAGAAGCAGGGTGGTGATTATGGTTGGCCTGAGAACACAAGTTCTGTCCAAATGGGCAGTCACTACTTGGGTTCAACCAGTTGTTACCATTTAGAATGTAGGCCCAGCCAGATCTTTCAGTTTTTCAACAGATGCCATTAATCTGGATTAGAGCTTTATGCTTTTAAAGAGATTTTGCCAAATGGACCTGCGGAAGACTGTACTGTCAAAAATCTTCTTCAAGGGTGATACTAGGTTCTAAATGAGACTCTTTAAATGTGGTCAGAGAAAGAAAACAACATCACTTCCTAATTTATGGTATATGTAATGCTTCTATTAGTATAGCTCAAGGGTTGAATTAGCCCTTTTCACTGCCCACTCTCTCATTGCACCGTATATATTGTATCTGCTCTGTTTCTTCAACCCACTGGGCTAGGAGCCTTATCAGAGAGAAGAAAATGAAATGAATTTAGTATGACTTGTTCTTGGTGACCCTGTGCTGGCTCCAAATGGATGTTGCTTCTTGTCTGAGGTGTTCACAGGTTTTCCTTTATGAACCTGTTCAGGAACCCTGCCTGAGAGTGACACCATAATCTCCAATCTGGAACTGGCAAACTCAAACTTCTTTCCCCCTTTGAAACTCAGAACACTTTCCCATCTCCAGCTTTTTCGCACTTATCCTCTTTCACAGTATCCTCAAAGATCACTGATAGTGTTTGGTAATCTTATTCACAAGCACTTTCCAGTACCCTGGGTTCTGATTCATCTTGCTGTCAGATGTAATGGTCTGTTCTGCGTTTATTCAGAGTTCAAATTTCCATTTCATCCTAATAGAAAATGAAAATAGAAATTCAGTGATTGACTTCAGTGTTTGATTTTTTTAATTACACATCCATATTCATTTTAGGCCATCTTTTTAATGGCATAAGTCTAGAATTGAGGGGAAGAAGAACAGGTAGTGAAGATGATCACAGAGAAGCATTTACTTATTCACTCATTTATACATTCACTCAGGGAACACTGAACATCCACTTTGTTCTTAGTCTTGTGCTGAGTGTTGTGAGAGATGCAAAATATATGATATATCCTTGACTTTCAAGAGTTTTCTTGGAATATGGCAATAAAATCAGTGAAGGAAAAGAAAGAAAAATTAAAATCTAAAAAACTTCCAACTTAGCATGAGAATGAATTTAATCTTAAAGAGATTATGCCATATAGTGATTGAACAATGACCTTAAGAGCCATCATCACCTTCAGTGGCTTCAGTGAGGAAAGTGGGCTGGGTTGGGGAACAGTGGGGAGTAGTGGGGACTGTGGCTGACTAGGAAGCTCATTTAAAGGAGGCAGCCCCTGCTTAGCTCTCCTGTCATTGCTGTGAAGGGATGTAAGCCGAGTGGTTAGTTCTTTCAATGTTTCCAGAGCATCTGGATTTCAAACAAAATCTCCTAATTTTTATTTTAAATATTTAGAAATTTAACTTTTTTTCCCCAATTTTATTTAGAAATTTAACTTTTAAAGCATTTTAAAAATGAGGTTATCTTTTCCATTATTGAGCTGTAAGAGTTCTTTCTACATTTTGGATACGAGTTCCTTATAAGATACAAGATTTGCAAATACTGTATTCCATTCTGTTGGTTATCTTTTCTCTTTTTTGATGGAGTCCTTTGAAGCACAGAAGTTTTTGATTTTTATGAAGCTTTATCTATTTTTTCTTTCTTTTTTCATGCATTTGGTGTCATATCTAAGGATTCTTTGCCAAATCCAAGGCCATGATGAAAATCTCCAGATTTTTAAGAGGTAGCGCCAGTTTATAAGAAATACTTTGCTTTCTGAATGAATCTGTCAGTGGGGAAGCTTCAGCCCATGCCCACCAGTCTTCACCTTCTGGCCTATAAGTTGAAGTCCATAAAGGGTCTTGCTGATGAGGCCTCATCCAGTTTACCTGTTTCATCTTCAGTTGTTTTCTCGATAATAGGCCTGTGCTGTCATAACGACATTAGAACAGTTCCTTGTCTCTGACTCCTCCATACCTTTCCCACCTCCAGATATTTTCCCATTTGTGCTTTTATTCTGCTTAAAATGTCTTCCTTCTCCCCCTACCCCCACTTTTTTTGGTTTGGCCAACTCCTGACCATCCTTCACTGCCTGCTCAAATGATTCCTCTTCCATAATGCCTTCCTGATAACTCTTCCAGACAGGATCATATCTGCCTTTCTCTTTTGGACTTCGTTATCCTTCATTACAATTTTGTGTTCAGTCTTTTGGCCATAACTCTTGAGAAATGCTTATGGTCATTTTCATTTTCCCGATGTGATTGGTGTACAATCAGTTGAAGCAGTGGCTAATGAGTTACTAAGAAGTTTTACTTTTCTAACTCACAGCCAAGCTCAAGCTGGAGTTATATTTTCTTTGACATTTGTCTTAGATTGGGTCGCTATAACGAAATACCACAGGCAGCTGGGAAACTTAAACAACAGACATTTATTTATCACAATTCTGGAGGCTGGGAAGTCCAAGATCAAGGTGCCTGCAGATTTGGCTCCTGTTGAGAGCACGCTTTCCTACTTGTAGCCTTCTTGCTGTGCTCACATGGTCTTTCCTCTGTGTATAGAGAGAGAGCTCTCTGTCCTCCTCTTCTTAGAAGGGCACCATTCTCATTATCTCATGTGAACCTAATCACCTCCCAGAGGCCCCACTCATCCCCAAATACCATCACGCTGGAGGTTAGGGCTTCAACATATGAATTTTAGGGGGAAACACCAAGCATTCAACCCTTAACAACATTGCATTTTCTGTTCCATTGAAAGTAGGGGTTTTATTTGTTAAGGGAATATTCTTCATGGTTTGATGAATTTCCTTGTTTGTCCCTGATAGGGGAGATATTTATCTATGGATATTGGATGAAGGCTGATGTGTTTAAAGCCAAGGTGATATTTGACAAGATGATGTCTGTCATAGTCATGGTGGGAAGTGATTGGGGAGCATGGCACATCAGGTGCCTTCCAGTCAGGAAATCAGTGGATCTGGGGTGCGTATTGGAGTTCTCACCACCAGAGTTTTTATGTTAGGGGCTACTTTTCCTTTCCAGAAACCTTTATTATTCATTCATTCATTCATTCACTCACTCCTTCATTCAGCAACTGTTACAAGCCGTGCTTCAGGCTATATAGCTTTGTTTAGCTATGGGATGTAATTAATTTTTATTTGTCTCTAAGTCTCAGTCATGCCTATGGTGTCTCATTTTGTGATCCCCCAAATTCTGTGAAATAGTCATTATTATTATTCGTATCTTATAGATAAAACGTAAAATCCAGAGAAATACGTTGTATTTGATTGCACAGTGAATAGTGGCAGAACTAAGGTTGAAATTGGAGGAGTTCTGACTTCCAGCTGTGCAGGGAGGCAAGAAATATGCCAGGGCAATTCTGCTTTGAAACCCAGGGGTTTCTTCACTGGGGGCCAGTCTGGGACGGGTCTTAGTCTTTGACTTCCTGCCTTTCCTAGCCATTCCACAATCCTTCTGATGAAACCTTGCCTATCCCCCAACTTGAGGCCGCTTAGCTGTGTGAGATCCCTTCTCTCCCACCTCAGGAAGTCAACTTTGAAAAAATGCCTACTGGAGAATTGACAGAGGCTCCACTAACCTGGAAACACAGAACCAGAAATCTTAGATGTCTGCTTGTCCAGTGCTCCTGCTTTTGTATTTCCCTCCAGATGTGGAAACTGATGTTCAGGGAAGAGGTCTGGCTTGTAGGCACTTCTAGACCATATTTCCATGAACACAAAAGCTTTTTTGCTTGGTTCATTGCTGTAGCCTTGTGCCTGGCATCTCACTGGTGATCAGTAATGGTATTGCTTCTAATTGCTCCGGTGGGTGGGGCAAGCCCGGGTGGTGGTGGTTGCCTGGGAGGCAGAGCTGAGCAGTGCCTTGGAAAACACAATGAGGTGAGGATAGAAGAGGATAAGGATTGGAGAGGTCAGGAGGACATGAGGTTAGGCTGGTTCAGAAACTGGGTCCTCTCCTTGTAGCTGCCAGGAAGCGGCGGGGGGATAGAGGCTGACTCTTAAAGATGCTGAGCTTCAATTCAGAACCTCTGGCCTAATACAGGCCACAGCAGGCTGTATTCTGGGCTCTATTTCCCTTGTAAATGATTTGTTCCTGATGGCTTGTTGGTGTTTATAAAATATCTTGGCTGGCCTGGGAGTGGGGTTTTGGCTCTGTTCTCTTAATTTGTTTAATCATTAGGCCAATTTATGTTTGGAGTAGTGTTCCCTGAGGTGTATTCCATGAAATTGGATGTAAAGAGGCATTGAGTGGAAAAAAATAGTTCTGTGGTCAAATAGGTTTTGGAAATTCTAGCATGAAGTGAGTTAAATAGGCTTGTTTCCCACAGGAATTATGGGAACCTTGAATGTGTTAAGTATGAACTGCCAAGAAGGGGCCACAGATGTTCTTCAAACTTTATTCAGTCTTGTAAACCTTCATGGAATATCTACAAGACTGTGTTCTGAAGGTTGACAATGTCAGGCTACAGTTTGTGGGTTACCCAATTTCTTTCTCTTTTTGCCTTTTACCCAGTTCCCTAATTTTTATAGTTTCCTAACAGGGCAGTGTGAAGAAGGGAAGAGGTAAAACAAATGTGTATGCAGCTCAGATAAATGATTTCAGTGTGGTGTTTTGAGGTCACTTAGAAAATGTGGGTTTTGACATTTCCAATTACTAAGTGCTCAACCATTGATTTAAATGATACTTTGGCGACAGCTCTTTCCGATCAATACGTGTGGCATGTGCACGTGTGCCCGGCTGTGTGTGACAGTTTAGGGTGTGCCCTCAGCAGCAGGCAGCATTCAAGGGCCTTTGAATGGCTGGGTGCCATCCCTGGGATTGTGCAGTCGATACCAGGTGATAATGGTGCAGATGGACACGCAGACACCCGCAGCCTGTGGAGCACAGAGGAAGCAGGTCTCAGCCCCAAATCCAGGTGCAATAAAAATGTGATTTTCTTTATTTTTCTGTAACTTGACTTACATTTCACATCTCTATTCTGCTGGGAGTGACAGAAATAAATCTAAGCGAATTGGGGGTTGCCTCTTGTTTTCTCCAGCGTTGTGGCCCAAGGTCCAGGGGGGCTGGGATAGTGCCAAGGGGACATCTGTTGTGGTTTATCATCAGTGGACTTTGGCAACTACTGAGATATCCTCCTTCCTGCTGGGTCCGCAGCGGTCAGTCCTGCACTGATCTTCTCTGTTCCAAACCTGAGGCCACTTTGCCTGTTCCCCTCCTCAGCTCCTTCTATGAGATATGAAGGCACCAGGAGTCATCCTGAGGCTCCCACAGCATGCTGGGCCACGAGAGACTCTGGACATTTGCTTCAGGCAGGCTCATGTTGCCACTTACTTCTCCAAGGCCTCCCTAGGGGGCCACCTGGGGAAGTGGCCCAGCTCCTTTAGTCTCAGATTCTGCAACTATATGTGGGCATTCTGTCATCACCCACTCTCCCTGAGTTTGTCTAAGGTGAAATAGGGTGGGGATTATTTTCTTACAGATCCATAAAGGCTACATACACCTTGCCTTACAGTCTCCTGAAATCTGTATCTGTGTGTGGAGGAGGGGAGGGGAGGTGGGCTAATAGGGGTGATCTCCTGGCTCTTGGTCATCAGACTTTCTTTCAGATCTTTTGTCCATAACCCACATTCTTTCTCTTCTCCCTGAGAACTAGAGTTTCGAAAGTCAAAAGCCAAGAATTGCCTCTTTCCCTATATTATCCCTGAGGCACTGAACACAGAGTGCCCTTCTTGCCTGAGTAATGTTCAGGAAATCTAAGGAAATATGAAAGAAAAACCTTCAATACTCCATCCCTATCTACATTATTCTGGCCCAAGCCATTACCACCTCTTGCTGGGACCATGGCAATATCCCCCTATCTCAGAGTTTTTCTACCTCCACACTATTGATGTTTGGGTCTGCATCATTTTTTGTTGTGGAGGCTGTGGATGTGGGATGTGGAGCTGCATCCCTGACCTAACCCACTTGATGTGAGCAGCAACCCCCCTTCCCCCACAAGTTGTCACAACCAAAAATGTCTCTAAACGTTGGCAAATGTCCCCTGGAGGTGGGGAATAAGCCCCAGTTAATGCCACTAAAAAAGTGACAAATAGATTCAAGGGATTAGATCTGATAAGCAGAATGCTTGAAAAACTGTGGACAGAGATTCGTGACATTGTATGGGAGGCAGTGATCAAGACCATCTCCAAGAAAAAGAAATGCAAAAAGGCAAAATGGTTGTCTGATGAGGCCTTACAAATAGCTGAGAAAAGAAGAGAAGCGAAAGGCAAAGGAGAAAAGGAAAGATATACCCATATGAATGTAGAGTTCCAAAGAATAGCAAGGAGAGATTAGAAAGCCTTCCTCAGTGATCAACGCAAAGAAATAGAGGAAAACAATAGAATGAGAAAGACTAGAGATCTCTTCAAGATAATTAGAGATACCAAGGGAACATTTCATGCAAAGATGGGCTCGATACAGGACAGAAATGGTATGGACCTAACAGAAGCAGAAGATATTAAGAAGAGGTGGCAAGAATACACAGAAGAACTATACAACAAAGATCTTCATGACTCAGATAATCACGATGGTGTGATCACCCACCTACAGCCAGATATCCTGGAATGCAAACTCAAGTGGGCCTTAGGAAGCATCACTATGACCAAAGCTAGTGGAGGTGGTAGAATTCCAGTTGAGCTATTTCAAATCCTAAAACGTGATGCTGTGAAAGTGCTGCGCTCAATATGCCAGCAAATTTGGAAAACTCAGCAGTGGCTGCAGGACTGGAAAAGGTCAGTTTTCATTCCAATCCCAAAGAAGGGCATTGCCAAAGAATGCTCAAACTACTGCACAATGGCACTCATCTCACACACTAGCAAATTAATGTTCAAAAGTCTCCAAGCCAGGCTTCAATAGTATGTGAACCATGAACTTCCAGATGTTAAAGCTGGATTTAGAAAAGGCAGAGGAACCAGAGATCAAATTGTCAACATCTGCTGGATCAACGAAAAAGCAAGAGAGTTCCAGAAAAACATTTACTTTTGCTTTTTTGACTAGACCAAAGCCTTTGACTGTGTGGATCACAACAAACTGTGGAAAATTCTTCAAGAGCTGAGAATACCTGACCACCTGACCTGCCTCCTGAGAAATCAAGAAGCAACAGTTAGAACTGGACATGGAATAACAGACTGGTTCCAAATCAGGAAAGGAGTATGTCAAGGCTGTATATTGTCACCCTGTTTATTTAACTTATATACAGAGTACATCATGTGAAAATGCCAGGCTGGATGAACCACAAGCTGGAATCAAGATTTCTGGGAGAAATATCAATAACCTCAGATATGCAGAGAACACCACCCTGATGGCAGAAAGTGAAGAAGAACTAAAGAACCTCTTTATGAAAGTGAGAGAGGAGAGTGAAGAAGTTGGCTTAAAGCTCAACATTCAGAAAACAAAGATCATGGCATCTGGTCCCATCACTTCATGGCAAATAGATGGGAAACAATGGAAACAGTGAGAGACTTTATTTTTGGGTCTCCAAAATCAAGGCAGATGGTGACTGCAGCCATGATATTAAAAGATGCTTGCTCCTTGGAAGAAAAGCTATGACCAACCTAGACAGCATATTAAAAAGCAGAGACATTAATTTACCAACAAAGGTCTGTCTAGTCAAAACTACAGTTTTTCTAGTAGTCATGTATGGATGTGAGAGTTGGACTAAAAAGAAAGCTGAGCACTGAAGAATTGATGCTTTTGAACTGTGGTGTTGGAGAAGACTCTTGAGACTGCCTTGGACTGCAAGGAGATCCAACCAGTCCATCCTAAAGGAAATCAGTCCTGAATATTCATTGGAAGGACCTGATGCTGAAGTTGAAACTCCAGTACTTTGGCCACCTTGTGTGAAGAACCAGCTCATTAGAAAAGACCCTGATGCTGGGAAAGATTGAAGACAGGAGGAGAAGGGGACAACAGAGGATGAGATGGTTGGATGGCATCACTGATGCAATGGATGTGAGTTTGAATAGGCTCTAGGAGATGGTGATGGACAGGGAAGCCTGGCGTGCTGCAGGCCATGGGGTCACAAATAGTTGGACATGACTGAGTGACTGAACTGAAGTGAATGCCACTGTCCTAACTGATCTCCCTGCTTCTCCTCTTGTCTTCAGAGTCTGTTCTCCCCACAGCAGCCAGCAGTAATCCTTACACAACATAATTTAATCATGTCACTTCCTAGTTTCAAACCCTTCAGTAGAATTTCACTGCCCAAGAATCAAGTCCAAATGTCTAGCTGGGCTTATGAAGCCGTGCTCTGTCCATCTTGGCCATCTCACCTCTCCACTATCCAGGTGCCTTGAATTCTCTAAACTTGTACCCACTTTGAGACTTTGCACATAACTTTCCTTCTTTCTGGAACCCTATTAACCTTGTATTGTCACATGGCTGGCTCCTTCTAGGTATTTGATTCTTGCCTTGCCTGTTGTTTTCTGATCACCCAATCTTAAGTAGCTATGGAGTAACTAATGGGTCAGCTGACTTGAAGACTCAGGAGAGCACTTACAGCTCTGTGATATTTTCCCTCAGTAGAATTTTTTTCTTTTTTTACCAGAATTGAAGGTCTATAAGAACAAGACTTTTGTTTCTCATGTTCATTTGTGTTTTGTTAGTACCTAGAACAACATTTTGTGTGTAATAGGTGAATGTGAGATTTGGTGAGTGAATGGTGAGAGTAGATGTCATTGTTTTGGACTTTTTACATAAGCATATTCTGCTTTGGGGTGCATGGGTTTGTACCAGAAATTACAGTTTAGAGGAACAAAATGGAGCAGATTCAGGCTTTCTGAAACCCTGACCAAGAGGTAATTCAAGAAGATGAAGAATCAAAGAAGGGGCAGTTGTATCTCTGTAAAACTATCCAACCTTTGGCTTGGAAGGGAATGAAGTAGAGAGACCAGAGGGCCACTTGCAAGGATATTACAGGGAATTTAATATTTTCCATTAATTGAGTATGTATGTAGCTGAAAGGGGGACACAAAAGGGGATAAAATATGGTCTCTGTCCCTGTCTTTGATGGACTCACAGTTTTCTAGGAGTTTTGGTTGAACAAAAATAGATTTATTGATTATGATACAGTGTAGTAAGTATCACAGTGCTGGAATCACACTGTGAAAACAGAGTGAAAGTGACAACTTTGTTGGGGAGAGCTGGAGAAGTTCTTCTAAAGGAATGACTTTTAGGTAGGGCTTTGAAGGATGGGTAGAAGCTCTCCAAGTGAGGAGATAACAGCATGTGCAAAGGCATTGGGGTCATGAAAGGACCTGGGTGCTTGGACAATGTTGAGAAGTCTGATGTCACTAAAATCCAGAGTGAATAGAATGGAGTGGGGGTAGGGGATGAGACCAGTAGTAACAGAAGTTTAAAGTTCACTTCTAGCCATTGGCTCTGTGAGTCTTTGATCTTGGAGATTCTGGATGAAACTTATTTTTTGATAATATTTTTTTTCTCTGATTTTGGATGTAATACATGCTCATTCTTTTAGAAGTTTTGAAAATACAGGGGAAAAAAGAATCTAGAAACTACTACTTAAGATAATCACTATAAAAATTCAATGTATTACCTTTCAGACTTCATACCTCTATCAAATCTGTTTTATATCTATATATAATAAAAATGGGCTTCCTGGTGGCTCAGGTAGTAAAGAATCTGCCTGAAATGTAGGAGACCCAGGTTCAATCCCTGGGTTGGGAAGATCCCCTGGAGGAGGAAATGGCATCCCACTCCAGTATTCTTGCCTGGAGAATCCCATGGACAGAGGAGCCTGGCGGGCTACAGTCCATGGGGCTGCAAAGAGTCAGAAACAACTGAGTGACTAACACTTTCACTTTCACCTATGATAGGATCATAGGTCTTTAATGAAAAGGTATAAAAATAAAGCCGAGAGGCACATCATCATAGGCCTGTAGGACTATGGCTTGAAATAGAGTATGGCCTTACAATAAAGAGACTTTGCTAAGTAAGAACATCAATCAATAGGCATGACCTCCCACATGTTTTGATGGTCCACAAGGGAGGGCTGGAGATTTGTTTGTTGGAAACCATTTTCTTGTGGTGATAGACTTGTGTGGCCATTTCTGTCCCACCAGATTTATGTAGAGCTAATCAAGAACTTCTCTCCACATCTGTTCCTACTACTTTCAGCTAAAAAATTTCCCCTTCCTCGTCCCCCATAGTCTCACTTCCCTGTTGGTACCCAGGCAGCTGTTCCTGCCTTTGGCAAGAAGTATTAAAAGGAGAGTCCTGTCAAAGGCAAAGAATTAAGGCTCCACAGCAGTTTCCTCCTCCCCGCTGGTACTTTCCCTTATTGTTGTTCCTCTGTCTGCATCCCTGGTCATCAGTGATGCTTTTGGGATTCCTGATTGCGGATCTGCTCCCAGAAGTGGTAACATGCTATTCCCTTTGCTTCTGATGGCTAGTGAGGGTATTTTCAGAGTATAGTTTACTGTTGATCAGTAAGTTTTCCAACCCTTTGCCAGATAGAAAGTCCTGGATCCCTGTTGGTGGGTAGCGTTTCCATGGAGGAGTTGGGCTCAGTGGGAGGGGACTGCTCTACAGGGGAATCTTCCATAGCTTAAAGTGCCTTACACAGAACCAGAGAGAGATGCACAAGAGGGCCTTCCCAGTAAAACACCTTAGTCACCTTCAGGGATACAAAGCGGTGGGTATCTCTTCTCTGATTTCGTTGGTACTAAAGAACACAAACTGGCTGAGCACAACGTGGCTGCTTCCCAGCTGTCATCTCAGCAGGACATTTCCAAGCAGAGTTACCGGCATGTTGCTTTTTAGTTTACAGCATCTTTATTTTGATCTGTGGTCTCTCCAGACAGTGTGTTTTGGATCTCCCGAAGATACATCATCTTGGAGAAACCGAGACAGGACAACAGCCACTCTTGCTTCTGACACCTGGTAGTCCGTTACTCCTTGACTTCCAGTCCTGGTCATTTGGACTTCTGACCTTTTGCCTGATTGTGTTTTGAATTTGTTTGTCCCTTGACAAAGCTAATCTAAGGCTTTTGTTTTGACCTGATCGTTCTGTTTCAGGCCTTCCTCTGAGTACCTCTGTCTTGCTGGATCTCCTTCTTGGCATAATATTGCCATAGAAACTCTGCATCAAAAATGGTGGAGGCCCTATTGTTTTATGCCAGAAACACAGAATTGTTAGACCATTGGGAATAGTGGGAAAGAAATGTTGAGAATGTAGTGATCCAGTTCACTTTGATTTAGTTTAACAAGTATTTATAGAGTTCTACTATGTTCCCTGACCTCATAGACTTTATAGAGCTGTGAGAAAAACAAATTTTAACTTGTAATTACAAAAATACTGAGTATTATGAAAGAGTGATTTAAAAGTCTTTGGGGAACATATAGCAAATGGATCTAAATGGTTGAAAATGTTGTGATTTCTGATATCGGTCTATAAAACTGAATCAATTGGCCAAGCTTACCTTCCCACCATTATTTTCTGAGTTATGTAATATTTAGACTGAACCCTCTCTCCATTGGAGAGGGTCAGAAGCCATCAAAATACTTAAGGGGTCAGGAAGATGGGTACTTCTAAGAGAAACACACAATTCTTTGTGTAAAAGATAAAAACGGTTCCAGAAAGGGAATTTCATAATAGTTATACTCAAGTTGGTAAACATAATCATTGGATAAGTGCTTTTAAGGTGAAATTAAAGCCAGGGATCAAGTGAAGAGGATTGAAATCCATCTTGGTTGGATAGAGTTATGCTAAAGTCACAGAGAGTGGCCAGGACAAGAATACGGATTGTGAAAGAAGGCAGCTGTGATGGGGTGGGGATCTTTCTCTGGCTGGAATTGCACAGACCTGGGTCTGAGTCTTGGCTTGTGGCTTATTAGCAGAGTGATAAGTCTTCCTATATCCAAAAAAGAGAAGAAAACACGGATAATATCCTGCCAGTTTCCCTATTTGCAAAATGGGGATAGTAATCCTTCGTGTGTGTGTGTGTGTGTGAGATGGGGGGTGGGGGGAGAGAGAGAGAATTAGTTGAAATAAGACAAATCAGAATTTCTAGCATGCTTCTTGGCACATAAGAGCAGTCACTGAATGGTGGGAATGTTAGCTCAACCTATCAGAAGATGACCAGCATTGAGTCCTGGACAGTGAACTGGAGCCTACAGGTGAAATCTTAGTGAATGCACCAGATTAGAGGAAGAAGAGAGTGAGGTAGTACTGGAAAACCATCAGTAGATGATGGGTTACAAGGATGGGCAGCTAGAAGAGGAAGGCTCCAGTATGCCTTAGGCATCATGCCTTAAGTAGGCATGATGCTTTTCTTGCCCTATTGCATTTTTTTCCCCATTGTGGCTCCTGGGCCACCCGCATCAGAATCTGGTGGATGATACCAGGAACCTGCATTTTACAAGTGTCCCAGTTTTCATGAACTTGGAATATTTGAATCTGGTCTATAGTGAGCTCACCAAATTGACTGTTTGTGTATCTTTTTTTTGAAGGCAAAAGAACATTTAATTGTCATGTAGACTACCGACGAATGAGAAAAAGAACCAAACCTGAGCACCCTGGCACCGTGTGTGTGTGTGTGTGTGTGTGTGTGTGTGTGTGTGTGTGTGTGTG